>OZ059831.1:23090543-24445922 GCA_964057195.1 Orthosia cruda | reverse complement strand
AAGCTGACAATGACGGTCGTTACCCACCCTGAACTCCATGGGAGGCAGTTATAAGAACCTGGCTTATAGGAATGGCAAATACGGATCGATCTACAACGCATATCAGCAGCCTTCATACTACCAGGCGCTCAATCGGGAGCTTTTGACCCCAGCGGTCAATTATGGTAACAGGTAAGGAAAACTCGAGTAATTCATTGCAAATAAAACATTTTGCTTTAGGTTTTTATAATATTTAAATGTTGGTTTTTTAATTATCTTTTCGTGTAGAAGCTAACTACATAATATACAATTCCTATAGATTAAATATAAGCATGTATTAGTTGACCTACGTGAAATAACAAGTCTACTTTATGCTTGATAAAGTATAGATATGTGTGTTGCGTGTATATGTGACAGTGTATGTGTACATTTTTGACAATAAGAGGACTATGAACCACTATTGTACAGAAATATTGTTCAACTAAAACTGTAATAAGATAATATTGATACAGACATGAAAACGAAATTCAATTGCATTTGCCTTTCTTCGGTCGGTACTTAAGAAATAAACATAGCCATCTCGATCTCATCACTATGCTTAAACACAGGAATCTTATCAATGAGCCCAGCATTTAAATGTCAAGCAGGAAGCACCCACATTTGCATAGTTCAGTAGGATTAGAATTGAACTCACGGCCTTTAGGGGCCTATGTTCCAATACTTGGATATCTGCCATTTTGTTAATAAATTAATAAGATTTGAAATGTATGATATTTAGCAGGAATATTAATAACGATATCGTTATTAATAGGTGTGATTAAACTTTTTGGAACCAAATTGCAGACGTTCTATGATATTAAGATCCTAGCCTGGGGCCTGAATGAGTTCGCATTGTATGCTGATTAATAACCTCGTTTAGCTATGTGAGACGCTAATTGGTACTTTATAGTTAAAGTTATAAATTATCATGTCAAATGTAGAACACCTCAGAAACTAATATTATTATATTTTGTTTCTAGATTTTGTTACGTAAATATGCCGACACTTTATTGCATTAAAATGTGCCTTTTGGTAACTTGGAATACAAAGATAGATGTCAAAAAAATCCATTTTATAATACTTATCATAGCAGATCGTGATAAGATTATGATGATAAGTGTTTTCTGATATTATCACGATGGATGCGAGGTGTTCCGTACATCCGCGTTGCCAGCCCGCGCCAACGTGACTGATGACATTTCCCTTGACAGTTCAAGGGCAAAACACGTGTTATGAATTCATAATTAAGGCGTGGGTTTCTTCACGGTGCTTTACAAAGTTAAGCTGATGATTAATTTTATTAAGGTGATAAATCCAATTTAGTGATTAAATATCACAATAACGAAGACTTAGAATGAAGTCCAATGCTTTAATACAGCAACATTATCATCACATCACATCATCAGCCTTTTAATGTGCCCACTGCTGGGACACAGGCCTCCTCTCATAGAGGGAGTGGGCTATAATCCACCACGCGGGCCCAGTGCGGATTGGCTCATAAGTCGAGACCGTAAAAAATGGGCCATCACTGCTCACTCGCTAACATTATAGTAAATATTAAGTCATTACAGTTCCTTTTTAACATTATTTCATCTATTTCAGTGTTGAACAAGCCACCGCCTTCCCTGCAACAGTGGCGTATCGCACTCCAGTGACTCCTGTTGTATCGACATACCGGCCGATCGTGTACTCTACTCCCAAGCCATTCGCTCTAAGCACTCCTGCAGCTGTCTACCAGAAATCAGCTCCTGCAGCTATCTACCACAAGTCTGTTTCTGATGCCGCTGCAAGTATCGTCAGGGAAGACAAAACCTTCGATGAAAACAATTACCACTATGCATACGAAACCAATAATGGAATCGCTGCCGAAGAATCTGGAATCGTTGACACTTCCGTCAACGGAGTCGGTGGTGGAACCAGGGTCAGGGGATTCTACGAATACATAGGCGATGATGGTCTTAAGTACAGGGTAGACTACATCGCTGACGAAAACGGTTTCAGAGCAAGCGGAGCACATCTGCCCAAAGCTCCCTAACTAAATTAGTTTATAATTTAAAGTAAATCGATGTAAAATATTTCGAGACCACAAATTAAAAAATGTAAAGCATCTTGTTATTTTATTACTCTTAAAAACTGAGATATTTTAAGTTTTATATCCCTACCTGAGATTTTATGGGTCTGTAGGCGGAGTCATATCCTCTGCCTAACAAAGCAGAACTCGTCTCGGTTTATTGGGTAATCCTGACGAAATATTTTTTCGAAAGGAATTGCTCATAATTTAGTGTTAAACTTTTCGATTTAAATACCTACGTTATGAAAGGTGATCGATTGGATTGATGAACCAATAGTCAGCCGCTTAGTAATTTTAAACTGAATATAAAATATAATAATTGTTATCTCTGTTGGCCATTTAACAGTGACACTATAAATTAAAACAACATTACATACATACAAAACAACATTCTTTCTCTCTGAGTCACAAGCTATGTCTAGCCTGATTGTCGCTAGAAGTTGTCTGTGTGTGTAGTACCAGTCTGAATTGCTTCATTACTAGTTTTTTATTTTTATAGTTATGGAACAAATCTACAATATAACACAAGTGATCCTATAAGGATCTTATCTTCAGGACGCACGGATCCCTAATTATTATCGTAATGGAGACAAAATTAAATCGAATATGTAATTATAACATAGTTATTTACAACCTAAACATTGTGTAGACAAGGGCTAATAAGGAACTATTGTACATAACTGATAAACAAGTAACATATAATTCTCGTCCTTTTTAGGGTATCCATCTACTGACTAGGTTTAGTGCAATCTACATGGGAAAATTTTGGGTCACCCGATTCTCTGCAATCTAATTTAGTACCCTCTTTGTGATTCAAGACATACATTTTGATGACTCGTTTATAACGTCGAATATCGATTAGTTATCAGACGTATGCTCTTTAAAAAATATTTTATAATGTCGCTCTAAAGTTCAATATACCATCCTGTCACTTTTTATACCGACGAAAACTATGCATAAAATCGCAAAACAAATGATTAATATCTATCAAATGTTAAGTAGATTGAACTTTTTCCTCTGTTGATATGTTCATAAAAAAAAAACAAATAGTTTTGATTATTAGGTGGATAATATTATCCAGCTATCTGAATTAATAATATTCTTTTCATGGTCATTTTCTAATATTTCCATAATGGTTATAGGCATTTTTTTAAGGAAGTTGGCGCTAACCCTGTCTGTCGGGCACCCACGCGAACAAAAAAAAATTGTTTTAAATAAATTGCACTTGATGGCGTGATAAGCTTCGATTTGTTATTGAGTTTGGTGAAATATTAAGATTTTCTAGAGACAACATTTTTGTTCTTGTTTAATAAACTCTTCTAAGCACAAAATTAAGGAATATTGGGCTCTTAATTCATATTTCAATGATTATTTAAATGTATCATTTAACATTGATTCCAATGGATAGCGCGGTTTTAAATTTATGAGATATCCACTCGATTTTTTTAAATTTGTTTTGTAAATTATTTTGGTACAATGAAACTGTAAAAACGTGCAAAAAATACTATGAAACAAATCGTCGCTGTATTTAAAAAAGTATTCAAGAACCGAGTAAACCCTTTTACTTGCATGTAGCTGCTAACATCATCTATATCCATGGAACGGAACCGAAAGCGGTCGATCTTCTTAGAAAAATATTCAGTTTAATCCTTGTTTAAACAGACGAAAAACGCTAGTTACGTCGGCACTGTTTCTTTCTATGGGATGAGGCATATGTATGATAGTATTATATTATCTATGTGTGTGTATTGTCTGAGGTGTGTGTGTGTTATGAGCTACTCTATCCTAAAGTCAAAGGTTAATAAATATGAGCCCAATTAGTAAACTTAATTATTTTCTTGATTAAATGTGATTATTAAGGAATCGAATAACAAGTGTATAAGGTGTAATTTATTCTATTAATTAGCTTCTGCCAGCGGCTTCGCCCGCGTGAATGTCTAAAGTTATCCCATGTGAACAAAATCCCGGGATGAAAATATCCTATGACTATGACTATTCCTGACTGTAATCTATCTCTGTGCCAAATTTTATCCAGATCCGTTCGGCTGTTTGAGCGTGAAGGAGTTAACACACTCACAAACTTTCGCCTTATTATTTAATTTATTATTCAACACACTTGCTCATAAAGTGGCTCTAATTTCACCGGAATTAGGCACATGTTATCAAACTGTGACTTATTCATTGCTATGAGTTATAGAGTTTTTTTTAATTTATTGGTTGAGTTGCTTCATAAAAAAGATTCGATACAAAAAAGATCGTGCTCAATAGTACAAATGCAACACATTTCATGCAACTTCGTATTTAAATAGATAATTTCGACTTAAACTTTCACTCAAATATAACTTTTGTTTTTGTCTGTAATAAAGAAAACTTGAAATAACCCATTTTGTACGTGGCTAAAACGCTTGTGGTGTTCTGATTTACAGATCCACATTTTAACTCTATTTACAATTTATAACACTATACAAACCATACCTTTTTTATCTTTTGATATTGTGTCAAATCATATGACTCACTTTATGTATTCTTTCATACTGTTTGTACCTGAAAAGCATATTTTTAGTTATCTCTGATTGTTTTAATATTTAAAACTTAAATTATATTGCTAATTTGTAATTTTTGCAATATTTTTCTACGGTGACATTTTCATCTGACATGACATCTGTCTGTCTATTTTATTTTCTTAAGCCATAGACATAACTTAGGTATCATGGACTACCTAGACCTTTCCTTAAGTTAGTTGTACATTATTGTAAGGGTAGCGTAGACTGACCCCTTTGTGAACCGTTTTTATTCGTTCTGGTCTTTATTTCTTAATTGAAATTTGAATTTAAAATTTTGACGATATGACACAGAAAGATGAAAAACGGGCGTCAGTTTTTAGTTTGAAATCTGGACTGAACGCCGAAAGTCGGTGGATTCCTTGAGACTACCAAGTGTACTATCGTATCTAAATAGTTTAAACTGTGATATATACGGCTTGTGTATGTTAACAAATCTTTGAAGTTCAATAAATAAAGTTTATTGAGTATGATGCTTGTGTGTGTGCATTTTAATGGTACATAATCCTCTTCGGCCATCACAACTTATCAAGGAGCTCACTGTTTGACGTATTTAATCATAGCCCGGCCTGCACAACTCTTGCTGTCTACTTACTTGTCCGATTGCCTGATCTATCCGTCCTTCTTCCGTTCTGCTGCCTACTCCACTTCCTGCCAGCCTTGACAATCAACCCTTGCTGCCTGCTGCACTGCCTACCTGCCCAATTACCCGCTTATCTGGACACCACCCGTCTGCTTGTCCGTGGTGCCCGCTCACCTGCCTACCTCG
The DNA here is from genome assembly GCA_964057195.1 of Orthosia cruda. NCBI lineage: Eukaryota > Metazoa > Arthropoda > Insecta > Lepidoptera > Noctuidae > Orthosia > Orthosia cruda. Next base: position 24,440,503 of record OZ059831.1, on the reverse strand, counting down.
GGCATTCCACGACTTCCTGCCCGAGCTGCTGCCTGCCTAGCTGTCATTCGCAAGCAATCAACGTTGTGCGAAGCCGGCCCATAGTTTTTATATTATCTATATCCTTTTACTTATTTTTTTAGTTCATAATTACTTATTTTATTAACGTAGCTAACGTTAGCTCCCCGGAGCTTACGTAACGCTACACGCTATCCACGAAAAGCCAAAAAAAGAAGCCTCATTATTTTAGTTTTTGGCCGATCGCTATTGTTGGATGCGCGCGCATAGGAAAACTGATTAATTTTGCCCGCCATTGCGAAAAAAAATTCACAACTCGTTTTCACTGTTGAAATAGTATATTATGCAACTAGTGAATAATGGACGGATTTAAAGGGAGGGCCATAGTTGAATCACGAACAAGTAAAGGATTCTAACAACTGAATCACGACCGTTGGGAGTGAACCATGGCCCTCGATATAAATCCGTTTTATTCACGAGTTGCATACTATATTTTATACCATGACTACGAAATAAAGAAAGATTTAAGCGAAACGCACCAGGAATAATAATAAATAAATAAATAATGTTTCATAACCTTCAAAATTTACATAAAAAATGAAACCTCATTCAAGTTTTTTGTAAATTGAAGCTAAGCTAGGTAACAGTATCTGTCTTTTCACACCCCCGCCCATATTATACCATTCCCCCTATAAAAAACTTATTTTATTCACTGAAAACAGTGAATAAAAAGCACTATTAATCACTGTTTTGGTGTTTGGATTAAGAACACACCAATATATATTCAAACTCCATCTTAATGCTATACAACCTCCTTGCGCATAAAGTACTCTACACAAACTTCTTGTGCAAAGAATATTCGACTTTCAAACTCCTTCTTCGATTTTAATTTTGAGTTTGTTTATATTTAGGATTCTATCCTTCTTTGCATGATGATGGAAATTTCCATTATAACATTTAGTGGAACAAAAAAGGTACTCAAACCAAGCGTACTGTAAATTGGTTGTTGCTGGCAACTTTCTACACGACCATTGCGTAAAAAGGAACGCAGTTTATAAATAACAAAAGTCACTTTCAATTACCAAGCCTTAAACTTGTCTGTTTGTTTTTCTAATATGAGATTTATCTGGGGATTTTCACCACAGGTTTCTGGGAAAGCACGTGTAGTTCCAAGTACTTGTGGTTTTGTTTTAAAGTTTGCTACCTTTGGACTTGTTTTTGTGAAAGTGTGTTGTCCTTGTGTTTGTTAACAGGTAGGTACTGTGTTTGTCCCCTTTTATATTAGTTTAGCTCAAAATGGATAGGAATAAACCGCCCGACCCTGATCCGCCGGACATTCCAGCTTCCTTACCTCTTTTTACTCCCTCGCCGAATCCTCTATCGCAGTTTGCGGAGGTGGTCTGCAGCGTTTCCGAAATGGAAACCTCGCAAACCTCACGTAAACGTCCTAATAGCGCAGAAACATCTACGCTGACATCTAACAAACAGCCTAAGAGCCAAATTAGCCGTGTAAGATACTCGGTTATGGATAAGGGACCATATATTGTGCATGTATCTCGAGTTGAGACTCAGGTTAATGTTGGCACCACTCTGCATCCCGTGCACTTTGGGAAGTTTTTAATAATTAACATCGTTCGTGGCGGAGTCAATAAAGTCGGAAAAAATAAGGTATCGGTTGAGTTTTCATCCCCTCAAGACTCAAACGCATTTTTAGTTAACGGTTTGCTATCTAAACACGGTTACATAGCTACAATTCCTACATTTAATATAACGAGAATGGGCGTTGTGACAGGGGTTCCTTCGGATTTAAGCGAAGAAGAGGTTCTTACATATTTGGCTGTGCCCACTGGCTTTGGCCAAATTTCTCGGCATAAAAAGCACGACCTCATATTCCTCCTGAACAAATACAAGCCGTTGGCATGTTCCATAGCTGAGACTTGGCTCACCCCAAGTCTTAGCTTCCGTATGCCACATTTTAATATCCTTAGGTGTGATAGATCCGATGGGTACGGAGGGTCGGCTCTCTTCGGTTCGTCGGTCCCACTTTCTCCCTTTTCTTTGCTTGTACTTGAGGGCAATTTGAGTATTGTAGCAGGAAGGGTTGAGGGCATCACAGTGTTTTCTATCTATATATAATAATATATATATAAAACAGCTATGAAATCAGGGTGAGGGTGTGCAACCCTCACCCTGATTTCATAGCTGTTTTAAGAAACATTTTAACCAATGTGCAAGGCCCATTAATGGTCATAGGTGACTTTAATTGCCACCATTATAGATGGGGATCTGAACGCTGTGATGCCTTCGGTGTAGCTCTGGTTGAGTTGTTGGATGATCTAGACCTCTGCATTCTGAATAATGGCTGTCCAATTCATCGTTCCTCTCCCGGTCAACAAAAGAGTTGTGTAGACCTTACATTTTGTTCGGTTGAATTGGCTGCATCAACTCACTGGGAATGTACAACTTTGTCGCATGGTAGTGACCATTATCCTATTGTTATATCTTTAATTAATAGAACTTATTTAGAAAAAACTTCTCCTCCACTTTTGAAATATAACCTGTCTAAACCAGATTGGACTAAATTTGTATCACTATTGGAGGAAAAAATTGATTCTCTTCCAAATTTAAATTCATGTTTATCAGACCCTTCTGGTCACCGCCATGCCAAAAGTTGCTATGAGGGTTTTGTCACACCTGTTACCTCGAGTGCAGATTCCTCTTTTCCGCTGAGAAACAGTGCCAGAAACAAAATCCCTTCACCTCCGTGGTGAGATCCAGAATGCACCTCAGCAGTTAAAACCAGGATTGAAGCCGAGAGGCGCTACAATGCTGATATGAGTAACAGTAATCTATTGGCTTATCTCCAGGGTCAGACGTCTTCTTCGCAAGAAGAAACGTGCTGGCTGGGTTCAATTTTGTACCTCCTTGTCCCCCTCTACTCCAATTTCAGCAGTCTGGAAAAGCGTCAATAGGTTTAGGCGAGTTTGTTCCCCTTCTACCACTTCGCCAGTAACTAGGGAAACAGCTGAACTTTTCTTTGACAAAATAGCACCACCATATGTTCCCCTCTTTTCTGAATGTGTGAATGTTCCCTTATCTAATTCAGCAGTGGATCCCTTTGATGCGCCATTTACTTTGGAAGAACTGAATGTGTTACTCCGTCATATCCGGGACTCAGCTCCTGGTATTGACGGTGTGCCATATTCTTTAATTTCTCACTCTGGCGACAAGGCGAAAATGTATTTCTTAAACATAATTAACTTCTGCTATAGTCATGGCTGGGTACCAGATCAGTGGAAGCTAGAGATCATCATTCCATTACTGAAACCTGGCAAACATGCAAATGATCCGAATGGCCTTAGGCCAATAGCTTTATCTTCAGTCCTAGCCAAGCTGCTGGAACACCTTATAAAAAATCGTCTAGAGTGGTTAGTCGAATCAAGAGATTTACTGCCAAATTTCCAATTTGGCTTTAGGAAACGGCTCAGTACTATGGATAGTGTTGGCGTCCTAGTCACGGATATCCGTTTGGCCCACTCCAGAAATCAATCTGTTGTTGCCGCTTTCCTTGACATCTCCTCCGCATACGACAACGGACTTCTTCCTGTACTCAGGCAAAAATTGCAACAGCTGAGTCTATCGGCAAAGATGTTACAGTGTATATGTGAACTCCTTTTGTCCCGGTCATTGGTTCTTAGAGTTCAGGGAGAGGAGTTCGATAAGAGGCAGGCGTGGAGGGGACTCCCTCAGCCCCCTGCTGTACAATCTGTATACGGCCGATATTGGGTCTTGCCTAAACAATAATTGTCAGATCCTGCAATACGCCGATGACATTGTTCTATACGTGACAGATTCTTCCATCATTGACGCGGCTTCTTCTCTATGCCTCTCTTTGGACTCTCTGAGCCAGTGGCTTTTAAGTCATGGTCTTTCCCTCTCCGCACCAAAAAGCTCGGCAGTAATTTTCTCTCGCAAAAGACAGTTCCCTCAGATATCAGTGAGCATTTTAGGTCATAATATCCCGATAGTAGATAAAGTTAAGTTTTTAGGAGTTTTTTTAGATTCTAAATTAACAGGCAAGCCTCACATAAATTCCCTCATTAAAAAATGCGAAAGAATTATCTCAATAGCGGGTGTTTGGTGGGGTGCTCACCCCTACACCATGAAGTTAGTGTACAACGCCTTAGTCCGTAGTGTTCTGGACTATGGAACGTATCACTTGATGCCCTGTAACAAAGGTGCTTTGGCGGGGTTAGATAGAGTTCAGTCCAAGTGCCTTTGGATCATCTCCGGTTGCATGAAGTCCTCCCCCGTTAACGCATTGCAGGTTGAATGTGCCGTACCTCCCCTTGCCTTAAGACGACAATATCTTGCCACCCGTTTTTTATCTAGGCTAATCTCTAGGTCGTCCCATCCCCTTATAGTTAGATTGCATGAGCTAGACGCCTTATGCAGAAGCTCAAATTATTGGAGAAATAAAGAAATCCCATTAATTATAAAAGCATTTCGGAGTGTTCAAAATTTAGATTGTCCGATTCTCCAGCTCCAGCTGCATTGGCTAAAGACGCCTGTTCATCTGTAACGGCTGATATCTCACATAACACTCACCTGAGTTATGACTTGTTGTCCCTCCCCAAATTGAGTCTCCAGGATTCCCAAGAAATCATATAACACTGAGGTCTAAAAATCCTGCGTGTTTTTTTCCATTTATAAGATCTCGCAGTTATAAATTCTTGGATAGAATATAAAAAAAATGCTCTGGAAAGGAATTAACCTAAAAAGAGTCTGCTTGCAATGGCCCAATTCAGAAATGAATTAGCCTATGTGCTATGCAACAAAGGAACCACCAAAGATACTAAAAGGGGGCGTCCTAGTAGCAGTATCCTAGAAAAAGAATTGTTATCAAAAAAAAGGAAAGGATCTCCAGCTCTTCCACCTCCGAAAGACATAAGGAAAGATGGGTCTGAACATTGGCTAAAAGTAGGCGGTTCACTCCGGTGCAAATATCTTAAATGCAAAGGGTATTCCACAATCTCATGCAGTAAATGTGGAGGTAATTTGTGCCTAAATAAAAATAATAATTGTTTTTTAAATTACCATCAAGAATAATGATTGTATTTTGATATTCTATTTTTTATTTATTTAGTACTGAGCTAAACATGCATGATGATGGATATTTCCATCATACTGTTATTTACTTATTTCATATTATGTATTTATACTAGGATTTTTTTAATTATTTTTCTTGAATCTGGACTACGAATTACATGATACTGATTTATTTCACAAAAATAGAAAAAGACATGCAAAAAAGGGTTTGATTTTGATTTTAGTCTAGGATATTTATTGAATACTTATTTGAATTGTAATTTAATATTAATTGCAATGGTGTTTAATTAATTATAATTATGTAAAGTAACGGAGATGGTCACTGGCCCCTGAAGCACAGGTGCTGTTACCTAGCTCAGGGGACAGAGATTCACATTTTTTGTAAATTTTGAAGATATTATTAAACGATTTCTTCATTAATATTCCTTGTGCTTTACGCTTAAATCTTTCTTTTTCTTTTAGTCATGGTATGAAATATAGTATGCAACTCTTGGATAAAACGGATTTATATCGAGGGCCATAAACCACTCGCGTCGCTCATGATTCTAACACTTGAATCACTCGCTATGCTCGTGATTAAATCATCATGAATCACTCCCTACGGTCGTAATTCAGTCGTTAGAATCCTTCACTCGTGATTTATTTATTTATTTATTTAAACTTCATGTACAATGGTGATACATAGGCGGACTTAATGCAGCAAGGCATTCTCTACCAGTCAACCTTTGGGTTAAAAAGGACACAAGAGTGGTAGGAGTACAAAAATAAAATAAAATGAACAATAATTAAAATCAGATATTAATAAACAATTAACTAATAAAATACATAAATAATTACTAAAACAGTAGACTAATAAATATTATAATAAATACCATATCATTATTTATTCTAAATGAAACAGAAATTTAAATATAATAACTATGACGAAGACCGAGCTATGTGAGAGAGGACAAGTAATAGTTCCGGATTCTACGCTTAAATGAAAGTTTACTCTCTGCTTTTTTTATGTCAATGATTCGTCTATGGCCCTCGCTTTAAATCCGTTCTTTATTCGCTAGTTGCATAATATACTATTATACCATTCCCCCTCTAAAATGCTTATTTTATTCGCTGAAAACAGTGAATAAAAAGCACTTTTAATTACTGTTTTGGAGTTTGAATTTAGAACATACCAATATATTCGATCTCCATCTCAATGCTATAAAACCTCCTTGTGCTAAAATACCTGATACAAACTTCTTGTGCAAAAAATACTCGACTTTCAAAATGCTTTGACAATTTTAACTTTGCGTTTGTTTATATTTAGGATTTTAATAATTATTTTGATTTTAGTCTAGGATATTTATTGAATACTTATTTGTATTGTAATTCTAATATTGATTGCATTAGTGTTTAATTAATTATAAGTAATTAAGTAACGTAACGGACGTGGTCACTGGCCCCTGAAACACAGGTGCCGTTACCTAGCTCAGGGGTCAGGGTTTCACCATTGAGGTAATAATGTACTACGCACTAGAGAAGTCACCACACATCATTGCTGTGTTCAGTTCATGTGGGGTCGGCCGGCCGCACTTCACTCAGTTGCTTGCTAGATCTTTGAGCGCCTATGTCATTGTTTGTTTTTAAACGAAAAAACGTTAAAACGCATTAAATATGCTGTCGTGTGTTTTAAGATATTGCACTTATAATTCAACTAATACGGCGAAATGCAAAGGAATAACTTTTCGTCAATGAGTAACTATAAAATCATTTTTAAATTGAAATATTTGGTGGACGCCATGTTGCCTCATTTCTCATAAAGACTAAAAAATAAGATGTGACAATTTGTGTAACAAGTGTAGGTAGAATTAGCTGACTTTGGTTTTTATAGCGGAAAATAACAATCTTAAGTATATTCAGAAAGGAACTGACTGTGGTTATTCAAATAAATAGTTTAACAAATTGGTAGTTTTGATAGGTGGGTAGGTGTCTAGGGTAGGCTAGGGTATGTAGTTATCCAGTTGATGGGAGCGAAGTCACGGGGGACAGCTAGTACCTAAATAATGGGACGACGTAAATTACTTCAAAGACATCGTTTAGCTTTGATATTCTTATGCAATAAAACAGGACGGTTAGTACTGAGACCTTACTGGTACTTGCTTGAACGATGTGCTGCAATGTACTATTCAGCACGAGAAACCGTGGACGCGGAGTGACCGTGAGAAAATCTCTAGATTATTTGAACCACATATTGACGTCTGGGAAGAACTTTTATCCGAATGGCAATGTAGGTGGGATAATTCCATCAAGGGCCGACAGCTCCACCAATTCTTTCCATCTGTTCGCCTGCGACTGGCCAGAACGTGGCCAGGAGGTGGATCACTATGTTGCCCAATTTCTCACAGGGCATGGTAACTTTAAAAGTAAATTATTTTCCTTCGAGCTCGTTGCCTCGCCTTTATGTCAGTATTCTACATGTGACTGCGAATATGTACAATCTGCACATCATATCTTATGGGAGTGTATTCTTTGGCAGAATGAAAGCAATACTATGTTGAATAATGTACAGGCTGCATCAGAAGATGTTTACTATACGGATCTTGTGGTAACTAGAACAAATTTCCGTGCGTTCAAGCGTTTTTGCCATACCTATTTATTATTGGAATCAAATATACGAGTAACACCTCACAATCTTAGGACCCATTAATATTAATGCATATTTTTATCCGTGGTGCTAGGCAACTGGGCTTATCCCAGTTGTAAATGACCCTTTGTGCCTATTGACCTTGTTTGTTCTGTCTCCTACTTGATATGGAGGGAACTGGATTTTTTTATTTTTCCTACTCCTCCCCTATCCTTTTCTGATTAATTTCGTTGCGGGATCCAAGACGGTTAAATTCATTCTCCGGGACTTCGTCGAGCTTCATTGCCTCGGTGATTCTGGCTTTCAGGAGTTGCAGTGATTTGGGAATGTCCCAAAAAAGAAGTACATAAATATAATATTAAATTAATTATTACTTTACTAAGGGTATTTCAACAATTTTTTTTTTTGTAAAAAATTGTGAATTCTAATGAAGCTTGTTAGGTATAAAGCTTTGTAGGTACCGCTTCTGTAGTCAGACAGCAGTTTAGTCTATATGAGTGACAAGTTGTTGCAGAATGTTGAACGAAACGCGTAAGCGCCATGAAAATCACGGCGCTTCCGTCTTTTTGATCGCGAGAAAACTATACCTTATAAGCGCTCGAACGCTGCGTGTTTATACTGTTTTGTTAGACGGCTAATTATTGTTTCAGCGCTGTAGCGAAGTTTAGTTTTAACTCTTGTCAAAATGGAGCATGTCCTTTACTTAGGATAGCTTCTCTAGTACATATTATCTCAATGGGTTTCACATATTTTGTAAATTTATAAAGGTAATAGTAATCTTTATTCACAGAAATTTGTTAATTTTTCACAAGGTAATAAACCATTTATTAAAAATCTGTAGATTCAATTTGATTTTATCAGATAATTTCAAATACGCGGATGCGGGATTGCGATCCCTTATTTTTGATTTTAGTCTAGGATATTTATTGAATAGGTACTTATTTGGATTGTAATTCTAATATTAATTGCATTGGTGTTTCATTAATTATAATTATGTAACAAAACGGAGGTGGGGTCACTGGTCCCTGAAACACAGGTTACCTAGCTCTGGGGCCAGGGTTTCATATTTTTTGTAAATTTTGATGGTACTAATTAACCATTGATTTATTTATTTATTAATATTTCTTGTGCTTTTCGCTTAAAACTTTCTTTTTCTCGTAGTCATGGTAAAAAATGTAGTGTGCAACTCTTGAATAAAACGGATTTATATCGATGGCCATGAATCCCGCGCTATGCTCATGATTCAATCATCATGAATGGACACATTTACACGAAACTAAATTAGCGGAGCATAAATGCAAAATATTGCAGAAACGGGCAACATTATTTCTCTTTGAGAGCTTCCGTAAACGGTTTAAGTTATGCAACAATCATGTATGTAGGGTAGGTAGGGTAGATGAGTAGGTAGGTAGCTAGATGAAGGGAGCGAAGCCGCGTGGGATAGCTAGTTCATTATAATTCCACTGCTTGCGATCGATGCTCTCTGTTGACAACTAAATGTTGCATCTTGGTAATTAATACATATGCAAACATTATGACAATATCAATGCCATCTTGCGTAAATATATGGATTGGATTAGTATAAAAGTAAAAAAAACTCATCAAAAGACATCAGTTAACCCACAGGTCTTCAGATCTACTCATCTATCTAACAACACTAAAAAAATATTTCAAAATGAAATTAGCTGTAAGTGAAATTATCATTGCATTGTTTTGTGAGTGAAGTGTTTCCGTTGTTTTATAACTGAGTATTTTATTTTAGATTGTCTTCGCCGCCGTGTTGGCTGTGTCCGCCGCCCAGTTCGCTGGTTTCGGCCAACCACCTCGCCAGGCTTCTCGCCCGGTGGCGCAGCCTCCCAGGCCAGCTGCCACCCGCGTCGCCAGCAGCGACCAGACTGCCAGCGTCCTCCGCTACGAGAATGATGCCAAACCTGACGGCAGCTACCAACACATGTAATTACCTGTTAATCCTATATTAGTTCGACTACACTCCGTTTATAATTCAAAAACAAATTCCATAAAAGATTGAGAAACCTAACAATTCATATTGGTAAATTTGCAGTCTGGAGATCGACAACGGCATCTCCGCCCAGGCTCAGGGAGTTCCTCGTGACTTCGGTGGCAACCCCCCTGTAGTCCCCGTCGTCTCCCAGGGATCTTTCTCCTGGACCTCTCCCGAGGGTCAAACCATCAGCATCACATACGTCGCTGATGAGAACGGATACCAGCCTTCTGTGAGTAAATCAATTAATTGAAATAGCATCCGAATAGGTATAATTCAGAATAACTTAAAATAGATTCAACAGCATTAATTAAAATTAAGGTCAATTGATGTCCATTACTACTAAAACGGATATGAGCTTTTGATAAATTGGCAAAAAAAAAAAATGTCACTGCTTCCGCAATAAGCTACAAAAATAATCCGAAACATGTCCTCACACTAAGTGCTTACTTGAACACGTTGCCGAGGAATGGGTCAGTGATATATGAACTGAAAAAACAGAGGTATGACAGAAGAAAACCGGTTTCTTGAAATAAAACTTTGTTGGTCTACATAATATTTGATGTAAAATATGCTGATACTTGTCAACCTAAGATTTACAACTTGCTCATACCGTCACTTGCTCAACTAATACTTTTTATTTGTTCTCAGGGTGACGCCATCCCCACTCCCCACCCCATCCCTGAGGCTATCGCCAGGACTCTCGGCTAACTCGCTACGAACCAGAAGAAGTAAACGACGAACTAAATTAACTCAGCTAATTTAAATCAACCTTTAGACTTTACGATTCTCATGAACTTTTGTAAATAGGTGCATTTTGTACATAATTATTATTTATATCCAACGCCCAATTGGATATATTGCTACCTATACCATTGTTATCCGGATATATTATTTAAATTGGATTTAAATTGTTATTTATACTGTAGTGATGTACAAAAAGCAAGGTGTGCCGAATGTTTTCTGTGATTAAATGAAAACAATCTAATTTGATATTTTATTTGAATTCCTTTAGTACCCATAAATCACTATTTTGTTACAATTTAATATTTAAATCAGTCAATCACTCTTCGTCGAGGTGCCAAAATACAATAAATCTAATTAGTTAGATGTTCATTTGATCTACATTTATAGCCAATGCATTATATTTATTCATTCTCACTAATGAAGTAAGAGGCCAAAGCATCCTCACTTTAATTGAAATTCAAATGATACCAAAAACTTTTTATTCTGTATAATTCATCACATCGGTTAATGAATTTTAGAATTTCATGCTCATTTGTCTCACATTATAATAAGAACCTGGGCGACCGAGCTCTGCTCGGGTGAAAATAGAAAAAACGAAGTTTTTTATAAATTAAACCTAGCTATATCGATTTGTCGCCTCGAAACCCCGAATAAATTCATGAAAATCGTTAAAGCCATTGCCGAGATTCAGATTATATATAGATACACATATACAGGCTGTCCCAGAAATCGACGTCAAGCCGTAAATGGGTGATAGACCAAGTTATAACAGTTCTCAGAAAAATACGAAAAAAGATCTATCTCATGTTTTAAAAAAATTATGTTCACTTTAAAAATTTACTAAAAAAATCAATCCCTGTAATGGTTCTTTAACTCCAATTGCTACAAATCCCATAATTTATCAATTTTTTTTATTATTATTTAATCTTGAATAATGCTTGTGTAGATTTTTGCCTAAAATTTAAAGCCAACTCCTCCTACTTAGAAGAAAATTAAACTTTTTCAAAACCAAATTATTCAAATTTACTGTTTCGCCCAACTTTAACTGACTGTACTGAAAAAAAAATGTACTACGCTAGTTTGGCAAGTAACATGAAAAATTGGCGCATTTAATAAGGATTCAAAAATGGTGTAACACTTGCTAGATTACGTTTTCAATAATTGGTCAAATTTTTTTTTGTAAATAGTATCGGTTTTTACCCAAAATGTCCATACTTCCTTAAAATGACTTTAGCTTACCTAAAGCTTTGCTAAACTCCGTTTCTAATTCGATAGAGACGGAGAGAGTCTCATTATGGGATTTGTAGCAATTGGAGTTAAAGAACCATTACAGGGATTGATTTTTTTAGTAAATTTTTAAAGTGACCATAAATTTTTAAAAACATGAGATAGATTTTTTTTCGTATTTTTCTGAGAACTGTTATAACTTGGTCTATCACCCATTTACGTCTTGAAAAGGTTGAATCACTATCATAACTTTGCTCTTAAATTACGTAAAATTTCGATTTCTTATCTCGCTCACACTTCGTAAAATGACTCTCTCCGTCTCTATCGAATTAGAAACGGAGTTTAGCAAAACTTGAGATAGATTTTTTTTCGTATTTTTCTGAGAACTGTTATAACTTGGTCTATCACCCATTGACGGCTTGACGTCGATTTCTGGGACACCCTGTATATAAGAACTGCTGGTATAAAGGTATTAGATTAGATAGAAGATATATTAATACCTGTTTCGACAGAAATTGAAAATGTTAGATTTTTTAATATAAATAGAGGCCAATTTAATGATGAAGATAAATTACAAAACCATTTTTATTCGATTTTACGCATTCCAGGTTTTTCATTCGATTTTCATGAGTTTGATTAACACCTTGGTTTCCCTACGACAATACTAATAATGCATAGATAGATAGATTTATTTATTTGCTTAGAATGAAGGGTAATTAATACAATTAGGTGTTACAATATTTTTGGATTATACAGGGTGTTTGGAAGGGAGCTGTACATACGCCTAGAGTAGAAACTAGGGATAGTCTGCTACCTACCCCCGCCCATTATATTGACCTTGGCCTCAAGGTTTTTTTTTAATTTATTATTATTTTTTATTTGACTTTTTTATGATTTTTTGACTAAAACTACCTGTAGCTCAAAATCTATCCATGGGACCGGTCGGCTAATGGTCTTGTTTTAATCGTTAGAGTCTTAGGGTCCTGCAAAAAATTATTTTACACCAGAAAATTGTGGAGAAGAAAAGTTATGGGGCCTGAAGTACCGTAGTAAGGTAAAGAAATAATTTTAAGGGCAACTTTCTATGGGGTTTAAAAAAAAACTAACAGGGTTGGAGTTCTTCTGATTTTTTTAAAACATCCTCAGTCCATGCCCTTTCTAACGATATGCTAAAAGTGTAATTATCACTTTTAGTTTTAAAGTTATTAATTAATTTCCGCAACTAGGGCACTTCAAGCAAAAATTTCAACTAATGAAAATTAAATGTGTTCGATCGTAAAAGGATGGCAAATGAAACAAAAAATTTGGTAATGACTAATGTCATTAAATTACAAATTTTAATTAATTACTAATTTTAATTAATTACAAATTTTGTTCAAATTGATGACCATTGACCTGTAAACATGCTCGGCACCTCTTCCTCATCTCCACGGTCACCGTTCTAAGCAGCAGTTCCTCGCGCATTGTATCGAATGCGGCGTGGATCCTGTTAATTAGAACCTCCCTTGTTGGTACTTCTTCTGCGTACACCAACTCTTTCGCCCTTCCCCAGACGTAGAAGTCGAGTGGGGTAAGGTCAGGCGACCTTGGGGGCCAGGGAATTGGCCCACCCCGACCAATCCAAGAATTAGGAAAGCAGTTGTCCAGAAGCTCCCTCACTGCTAGGCTCCAATGAGCAGGACAGCCGTCGTGCTGGAAGACTATGGGCCGATCTTCGTCAAACACTTCTTCCGCTAAATCAGGCAAATCGTTTTCGAGGAAATCTAAGTAGTTTTGCCCGTTTAGGTTGTCTGGCAAAAAGTGCGGCCCTATCAACCGATTACCGATGACGCCTGCCCATACGTTCACGGAGAACCTTCGTTGAAAACCTCTGTGCCTCTTGACTCTCGGGTTTTGATCTCTGGGTGCCCAGTGATGGAGATTGTGGTAATTTACAATTCCTTCCTTGTCAAACTTGGACTCGTCAGTCCAGAGAATACTCCGTAAAAAATTAATATCTTCCACGTCCGAGTCACCTGCCCGGCCCCGTCGACCCAAGAGCGAAAGAGACATGACATGACATGTTTTGTCTCTTACATGTTGCTCTCGTGTAAGAGTGAGACAACAAATTTGCCAACTGTAGGCCAAACTGGTTTAAATTCTGGAAATTACATTTGTCTTACAAATGTCGACTCGTGGTGGTAAAAGTGCCCTAGTTGCGGAAATTAATTAATAACTTTAAAACTAAAAGTGATAATTACACTTTTAGCATATCGTTAGAAAGGGCATGGACTGAGGATGTTTTAAAAAAATCAGAAGAACTCCAACCCTGTTAGTTTTTTTTTAAACCCCATAGAAAGTTGCCCTTAAAATTATTTCTTTACCTTACTACGGTACTTCAGGCCCCATAACTTTTCTTCTCCACAATTTTCTGGTGTAAAATAATTTTTTGCAGGACCCTAAGACTCTAACGATTAAAACAAGACCATTAGCCGACCGGTCCCATGGATAGATTTTGAGCTACAGGTAGTTTTAGTCAAAAAATCATAAAAAAGTCAAATAAAAAATAATAATAAATTAAAAAAAAACCTTGAGGCCAAGGTCAATATAATGGGCGGGGGTAGGTAGCAGACTATCCCTAGTTTCTACCCTAGGCGTATGTACAGCTCCCTTCCAAACACCCTGTATATCATATCAGCATTATACATTTCATTTGTATTCTGCAAAAAAATTATGAACTTATACTTCAACTAGGTTCTGCCAGCGGCTTCACCCGCGTGAATGTAGTTCTTTTGTATTTTGTAGTGCCTATGTTACTTCCTGATAATTTAGCTTTCTATTGGTAAAAAATTGTTAAAATCAGATCTGTATTTTCGGACCTTATTCGGTACAAACAAACAAGAAAATCTTGCCTCTTTATACTATTATTAGTATATTAGTATAGATTATATATACTTAAAGCTAATTAATAATATAAGAACATAAAAAAATCAATAGTCCAGTCATTTAAGAAATCTGATACAGAGTAATAGTATTTTGAAACTGGTAATTTATGAATGTACTTTTTAAATCTTCTTAAAGGTTGCTCTTTAACCATTTTTGGTATATAGTCTATACTAATATTATAAAGAGGTAAAGTTTGTGAGTTTGTGACGTTGTAAGGGGTAATCTCTGGATCTACTGAACCGATTTTGAAAAATTTTTCACCTGTAGAAAGCTACATTATTCCTGAGTGTCATAGGCTATAATATATTTCTAAAAAATTTAGAGGTCCTTATGAAAATTGCAATAATGTAACCCAAGGTAGCAAAATGTTGCCTGTAAAATACATTATTTGGCGTGCGCTGAGGAAACTATTGATGATAGATAAAAATTTGTAGGTGGGTAGGCAGGGTAGCCAGGGTAGCTAGGGTAGCCAGGGTAGGCAGGGTAACCAGGGTGGCCAGGGTAGCCATGGTAGCCAGGGTAGGCAGGTTTTGGGCAGGGTAGCCAGGGTAGGCAGGTTTTGGGCAGGGTAGCCAGGTTAGGCAAGTTTTGGGCAGGGTAGCCAGGGTATCTAGGGTAGGCAGGTTTTGGGCAGGGTAGCCATGGTAGCCAGAGTAGGCAGGTTTTGGGCAGGATAGCCAGGGTAGGCAAGGGTTAGGGCAAGGTAGTCAGGGTAGCCAGAGTAGCCATGGAAGCCCGGGTAGGCAGGTTGGCCAGGGTAGCCAGGTTAGCCATAGTAGCCAGGGTAGCCATGGTAGCCAGAGTAGCCATGGTAGCCAGGGTAGGCAAAGTAGGGGCATGGTAGCCAGAGTAGCCAGAGTAGCCAGGGAAACCAGGGAAGCCAGTGTAGCCAGGGTGGCCAGGGTGGCCAGGGTAGCCATGGTAGGCAGGGTAGGGGCAAGGTAGCCAGGGTAGCCAGAGTACCTAGAGTAGACAGGGTAGCCATGGTGGCCAGGGTAGCCAGAGTAGTCAGGGTAGCCATGGTAGCCAGGTTTGGAGCAGGGTAGCCATGGTAGCCATGGTAGCCATGGTAGCCATGGTAGCCATGGTAGCCATGGTAGCCAGGTTAGCCAGGGTAGCCATGGTAGCCAGGTTTGGAGCAAGGTAGCCATGGTAGCCATGGTAGCCAGGTTAGCCAGGGTAGCCAGGGTAGCCAGGTTTGGAGCAGGGTAGCCATGGTAGTCATGGTAGCCATGGTAGCCATGGTAGCCATGGTAGCCAGGTTAGCCAGGGTAGCCATGGTAGCCAGGTTTGGAGCAGGGTAGCCATGGTAGCCATGGTAGCCATGGTAGCCATGGTAGCCAGGTTAGCCAGGGTAGCCATGGTAGCCAGGTTTGGAGCAGGGTAGCCATGGTAGCCATGGTAGCCATGGTAGCCAGGTTAGCCAGGGTAGCCAGGGTAGCCAGGTTTGGGGCAGGGTAACCAGGGTAGGCAGGGTAGGTATGTAGCCAGTTGACGGGAGCGAAGCCCCGAGGGTCAGCTAGTTATAAATAAGAGAAGCCATGTACGTAACATTCTTTCTCAATAATGCAGTTTTATATCCACCTATTCATAACTTATCTTCGTATTGAGTTCATAAACTTGTAGTCCTGTTTCTAGTATTTTTCAAAGTCGGGAATAAGTGATCAGAGATAAACGGCACCACAATAAAAAAGAGTGTCTCAACAGCTTAATTTAAACAACCCTAATTAGTTTTTAGACGGCACGGTTGGTGCAGAGGCTGAGCGATTGGCCGCTGTGCTGCATGTCGCAGGTTTAATTCCCGTATGTTACAAATATTTGTATGGCCTATAGAAAGTTGATCCAGTGCTGGCTGTTTGTGTATGTGAGTTTAAGTGATTGTTAGCTCACCCACTATATTGGAGAAATGCTTAGTTTGAGGTGAAGATTTAAAAAAAGAACCCAATTCTCTGCAATCTAATTTAGTACCCTCTTTGTGATTCAAAACATACATTTTGATAAATATTTATCAAATCGCTCTGAAAATTCAATATACCATCCGGTCACTTTTTATGCCGACGAGTCTTCAAACTATGCAAATAATCGCAAAACAAATTATTAATATCCATCAAATGATAAGTAGATTGAACTTAGTCCTCAGTTTATATGTTGATAAAAAAATTAAAAAATCTGTTAATTATCGAGCTATCTCAATTAATAATATTTTTATCATGGTTATTTTCTAATGTTTCCATAATAATAGAAAATGGCGACCGCGAACCGGACGACGTTGCGTTGGAAGGCTTCCAACCAGGTGGACCGATGACCTGGTTGGTTGCGAGACGCACGGGACCGGTCAATGGGGGACGCATGGGGGAGGCCTGTGTCCAGCAGTGGACGTCTTTCGGGTGATATGATGATGATGACAATTTCCATAATGGTTATAGGTTTTTTTTTTAAGGATTTTGGTACCAACCCTGTCTGTGTAGGTAGTGCACGGGTACCCAACGTGAACGAAGTAAATCAGGTTCAAATTAATTGCACTATATGGTGTGATAAGCTTCGATTTGTTATTGAGCTTGGTGAAATATTAAGATTTTTTAGAGACGATCATAAAAAAAATGTGTTCATGTTTAATTAACTAAGCTAAGCACAAAATTAAGGAATATTGGGCTCTTAATTCACATTTCAAAGATTATTTGAATGGATAATTTAAATTTGATTTCAAAAGATGCGTGGTTTTAAATTTCTGAGGCATCCACATGATTTTAAAAATTTGTTTTGTAACTTATTGTGGTACAATGAAACTGTAAAAATGGGCAAAAAAAACTATGAAACAAATCGTAGCTGCATTTAAAAAAGGATTCAAGAACAGAGTAAACCCTTTTACTTGCAAGTAGCTGCTAACGTCATCTATATCCGAGGAACTGAACCGAACGCGGTCGATATTCTTAGAAAAATATTCAGTTTAATGCTTGTTAATCAGACGAAAAACGCTAGTTACGTCGGCACGGTTTCTTTCATTGGGATGAGGCATCTGTATGATAGTATTATGTTATCTGTGTGTGTGTGTATTGTGCGAGATGTGCGTGCGTGTTAGGATAGAGTAGCTCATACTACTCTATCCTAAAGTCAAAGGTTAATAAATATGAGCCCAATTAATAAACTTAATTATTTTATTGATGAAATGTGGTTATTAAGGAATCGAATAAAAAGTTTATAAGGTATAATTTATTCTATCAATCATTTATTTTTATGGACTTATTTACACGAAACTAAATTAGTAAAAAGATAATTGAATCCGAGTCGAATTAAAAATATAAAAATTAACGCAAAAAAACTAACTATGGGAAAGCTTTGCCTCAAAATTGGACGCGGGTTTGGATACTTGGTTATCCATTATTTATCGAACAGATATGTATTTGCTGTTGCAAAAATATTATTATCTAGTTTATTTATTAGTTAGGTGTCCGTCTTAACCGTGACTAATCACCGTGGCAACTTACAAGAGACTGGGCCTAAATTCAGTGAATTATACAGTATTTGGTCAACATGGTCATTATAATGCCACTGCTTGCGATCGATGCTCTCTGTTGACAACTAAATGTTGCATCTTGGTAATTAATAAATTTGCAAACATTATGACAATATCAATGCCATCTTGCGTAAATATATGGATTGGATTGGTATAAAAGTAAAAAAAACTCATCAAAAGACATCAGTTAACCCACAGATCTTCAGATCTACTCATCTATCTAACAAAACTTAAAAAACTATTTCAAAATGAAATTAGCTGTAAGTGAAATTATCATTGCATTGTTTTGTGAGTGAAGTGTTGCCGTTGTTTTATAACTGAGTATTTTATTTTAGATTGTCTTCGCCGCCGTGTTGGCTGTGTCCGCCGCCCAGTTCGCTGGTTTCGGCCAACCACCTCGCCAGGCTTCTCGCCCGGTGGCGCAGCCTCCCAGGCCAGCTGTCACCCGCGTCGCCAGCAGCGACCAGACTGCCAGCGTCCTCCGCTACGACAATGATGCCAAACCTGACGGTAGCTACCAACACATGTAAGTACCTGTTAATCCTATATTAGTTCGACTACACTCCGTTTATAATTCAATTCAAAAACAAATTCCATAAAAGATTGAGAAACCTAACAATTCATATTGGTAAATTTGCAGTCTGGAGATCGACAACGGCATCTCCGCCCAGGCTCAGGGAGTTCCTCGTGACTTCGGTGGCAACCCCCCTGTAGTCCCCGTCGTCTCCCAGGGATCTTTCTCCTGGACCTCTCCCGAGGGTCAACCCATCAGCATCACATACACCGCTGATGAATTCGGATACCAGCCTTCTGTGAGTAAATTAATTGATATAGCATCCGAATAGGGTTAATTCAGAATAACTTAAAATAGATTCAACAGCATTAATTAAAATTAAGGTCAATTGATGTCCATTACTACTAAAACGGATATGAGCTTTGATAAATTGGCAAAAACTTTTAAATGTCACTGCTTCCGCAATTAGCTACAAAAATAATCCGAAACATGTCCTCACACTGAGTGCTCACTTGAACACGTTTCCAAGGAATGGGTCAGTGATATATGAACTAAAAAACCAGAGGTATGACAGAATAAGTCCGGTTGCTTGAAATAAAAATGTCAGTGTTGTAAAATGATTACACAAATATTAAACTTTGTTGGTCTACATAATATTTGATGTAAAATATGCTGATACTTGTACAACCTAAGATTTACAACTTGCTCATACCGTCACTTGCTAAACTAATACTTTTTATTTGTTCTCAGGGTGACGCCATCCCCACTCCCCACCCCATCCCTGAGGCTATCGCCAGGACTCTCCAATACGTCGCTAAGAACCAGAAGAAGTAAACGACCAACTAAATTAACTCAGCCAATTTAAATCAACCTTTATAATATTTACGATTCTAATGATCTTTTGTAGATAATTTGTACATAACATTTTGTAGATAATTATTATTTATATCTAACGCCTAATTGGATATACCATTGTAAGCAGCAAAAAAAGCAAGTTGTGCTGAATGTTTTCTGTGATTAAATGAAACAATCTAATTTGATATTTTATTTAAATTCCATTTGTACCCATAAATCACTATTTTGTTACAATTTAATATTTAAATCAGTAAATCACTCTTCGTCGAGGTGCCAAAATGCAATAAATCTAATTAGTTAGATGTTCAGTTGATCTACATTTATAGCCAATGCATTATGTTTATTCATTCACACTAATGAAGTTAGAGGCCACAGCATCCTCACCTTAATTGAAATTCAAATGATACCAAAAACTTATTATCTTTTTTTGAATAATTCATAACATCGGTCGTGAATTTACCCTCAGTTTCCCACCTTAAAATTATCGCAGAATTAATGTGACAAATTGTCAAGCACGCGTTATCTGCTGTGATTGGTTGAATGAATTTTTGACAGCCAATCACAGAAGATAATCCGTGCTTGACAATTTGTCACATTAATTCTGCGATAATTTTAAGGTGGGAAACTGAAGGTTAGTCACGCTCATTTGTCTCACATTATGATAAGTACCTGGGCGACCGAGCTCTGCTCGGGTGAAAATAGAGAAAACGACGTTTTTTAAAAAAAAAAACAAACATGAAGTCGAACATAGAACCTCCTCCTTTTTGGGAAGTCGGTTAAAAATGAAACCAATCTATATCGATTTATCGCCCCCGAAACCTCTGCATACAAAATTTCATGAAAATCGTTAAAGCCATTTTCGAGATTTAGATTATATACAAGAATTGCTCGTATAAAGGTATTGGATTAGATAGATAGATATATTAATACTTGTTTCGACAGAAATTGAATATGATAGACATATTTTAATATAAATAGAAACCAATTTAATTATGGAGTGATAATAAAGTTAAATTACAAAACTATTTTTATTCGATTTTACGCAGTCCTGGGGGGTTACCACAAGCTCTTAGAGTAAGGTTATTTTGAGTGTGTGTAAGGGACAGATCTATATGACTTGTATACATCTGTCACTTAAACGATCTCAAAATAACCTTACTCTAAGAGCTTGTGGTCACCCCCCAGGTTTTTCATTCGATTTTCATGAGTTTGATTAACACCTTGGTTTACCTACGACAATACTTATAATGCATAGATAGATAGATTTATTTATTTGCTTAGAATGTAGGTAATTAATACAATTAGGTGTTACAATATTTATAGATTATACATTCTGCAAAAAAATATGAACTTATACTACAACTAGCTTCTGCCAGCGGCTTCGCCCGCATGAATGTAGTTATTTTTTTCATAAATTATAGCCTATGTTACTTCCTGATAATTTAGCTTTCTATTGGTAAAAAATGGTTAAAATCGGATCAGTATTTTCAGACCTTATTCGGTACAAACAAACAAGAAAATCTTGTCTCTTTATACTATTATTAGTATAGATTATTCGATATTCTTAAAGCTAATTAATAATATAAGAAGATAAAAAAATCAATAGTCCTGTCATTTAAGAAATCTGATACAGAGTAATAGCATTTTGAAAGTAGTAATTGTTTAGGGTACTTTTTAAATCTTCTTAAAGGTTGCTCTTTAACCATTTTTGGTATATGGTTATAAATAAGAGAAGCCATGCACGTAACACTCTTTCTCAGTAATGCAGTTTTATATCCACCTATACATAACTTATCTTCGTATTGAGTTCTTTAACTTGTAGCCCTGTTTCTAGTATTTTTCAAAATCGGGAATAAGTGATCAGGGATAAATGGCACCACAATAAAAAAGAGTGTCTCAACAGCTTAATTTAAACGACCCTAATTAGTTTTTAGACGGCACGGTTGGCGCAGAGGCTGAGTGATTGGCCGCTGCGCTGCGTGTCGCAGGTTCAATGCCCGTATCTTCTAAATATTTGTATGGCCTATAGAAAGTTGTTCCAGTGCTGGCTGTGTGTATGTGAGTTTAAATTATTGTTAGCTCACCCACTATAATGGAGAAATGAGTTTGAGGTGAAGATTTAAAAAAAAGAACCCAATTCTCTGCAATCTAATTTAGTACCCTCTTTGTGATTCAAATAATACATTTTGATAACTCGTTTATAACGTCGAATTTCGATCGATTAGTTATCAGACATATGCTCTTTAATAATATTTATCATATCGCTCTTAAAGTTCAGTATACCATCCTGTCACTTTTTATACCGACGAGTTTTCAAACTATGCAAATAATCGCAAAACAAATTATTAATATCCATCAAATGTTAAGTAGATTGAACTTAGTCCTCAGTTTATATGTTCATAAAAAAATTAAGTAATCAAATAATTTTAGTTAGCTGGATAATATCTCAATTAATAATATTTTTATCATGGTTATTTTCTAATATTTCCATAATATTAGAAAATGGCGACCGCGAACCGGAAGACGTCTCGTTGGAAGGCCTCCCACCAGGTGGACTGATGAACTGGTGAAGGTTGCGGGGATCCGCTGGTTGCGAGACGCACGGGACCGGTCAATGTGGCGACGCTTGGGGGTGGCCTGTGTCCAGCAGTGGACGTCTTTCGGCTGATAATTATGATGATGACAATTTCCATAATAGTTCTAGGCAATATTTTTAAGGAATTTGGCGCCAACCCTGTCTGTGTATGTAGTGCACGGGCACCCAACGAGAACAATGAAAATTTTGGTTCAAATAAATTTCACTAGATGGTGTGATAAGCTTCGATTTGATATTGAGCTTGGTGAAATATTAAGATTTTATAGAGACGATCATAAAAATAATATGTTCATGTTTAATTAACTCCTCTAAGCACAAAATTAAGGAACATTGGGCTCTTTATTCACATTTCAAAGATTATTTGAATGGATAATTTAAAATTGATTCCAATAGATGGCGCGGTTTTAAATTTCTGAGGCATCCACATGATTTTAAATTGTTTTGTAACTTATTTTGGTACAATGAAACTGTAAAAACGTGCAAAAAATACTATGAAACAAATCGTCGCTGTATTTAGAACCGGCCAAGTGCGAGTCGGACTCGCGCACGAAGGGTTCTGTACCATTATCGCAAAAACGGCACAAAAATCACGTTTGTTGTATGGGAGCCCCACTTAAATATTGATATTATTCTATTTTTAGTATTTGTTGTAATGTAGCGGCAACAGAAATACATCATCTGTGAAAATTTGAACTGTCTAGCTATCACGGTTCATGAGATACAGACTGGTGACAGACAGACAGACAGAAGGACCGCGGACTCTTAGTAATAGGGTCCCGTTTTTTCCCTTTGGGTACGGAACCCTAAAAAGTATTCAAGAACCGAGTAAACCTTTTACTTGCAAGTAACTGTTAACATCATCTATATCCGTGGAACGGAACCGAACGCGGTCGATATTCTTAGAAAAATAATCAGTTTAATCCTTGCTTAATCGGACGAAAAACGCTAGTTACGTCAGCACGGTTTCTTTCTTTGGGATGAGGCATATGTATGATAGTATTATATTATCTATGTGTGTGTATTGTCTGAGATGTGTGTGTGTTATGAGCTACTCTATCCTAAAGTCATAGATTAATAAAGATGAGCCCAATTAATAAACTTAATTATTTTCTTGATTAAATATAATACAGTTTTTAAGGTGTAATTTATTCTATCAACTAGCTTCTGCCAGCGGCTTCACCCGCGTGAAAAATGTTTTCATATCCCAAAGGAAAATTATAACGGGATGAAAAGTAGCCTATGTGCTATTCCAGACTATAATCTATCTCTGTGCCAAATTTCATCCAGATCCGTTCAGCCGTTTGAGCGTGAAGAAGTAACAAATATACAAACACACTCACAGACTTTTGCCTTTATATATTAGTGTGATAATTTATTTTTATGGACACATTTACACGAAACTATATTAATAATAAAATTGAATGCGAGTTGAAATAAAAATATAGAAATTAACACGAGAACACCAACTACGGGAAAGCTTTGCTTCAAAATTGGACGCGGTTTTGGATACTTAAGATAGCGTTATCCATTGTTTGTCGAACAGAGATGTATTTGCTGTTGCAAAAATATTGTTATCTAGTTTATTTATTAGTTAGGTGTCCGTCTTAACCGTGACTAATCACCGTGGCAACTTAAAAGAGACTGGGCCTAAATTCAGTGAATTATACAGTATTTGGTCAACATGGTCATTATAATGCCACTGCTTGCGATCGATGCTCTCTGTTGACAACTAAATGTTGCGTCTTGGTAATTAATACATATGCAAACATTATGACAATATCAATGCCATCTTGCGTAAATATATGGATTGGATTAGTATAAAAGTAAAAAAAACTCATCAAAAGACATCAGTTAACCCACAGGTCTTCAGATCTACTCATCTATCTAACAACACTAAAAAAATATTTCAAAATGAAATTAGCTGTAAGTGAAATTATCATTGCATTGTTTTGTGAGTGAAGTGTTTCCGTTGTTTTATAACTGAGTATTTTATTTTAGATTGTCTTCGCCGCCGTGTTGGCTGTGTCCGCCGCCCAGTTCGCTGGTTTCGGCCAACCACCTCGCCAGGCTTCTCGCCCGGTGGCGCAGCCTCCCAGGCCAGCTGCCACCCGCGTCGCCAGCAGCGACCAGACTGCCAGCGTCCTCCGCTACGAGAATGATGCCAAACCTGACGGCAGCTACCAACACATGTAATTACCTGTTAATCCTATATTAGTTCGACTACACTCCGTTTATAATTCAAAAACAAATTCCATAAAAGATTGAGAAACCTAACAATTCATATTGGTAAATTTGCAGTCTGGAGATCGACAACGGCATCTCCGCCCAGGCTCAGGGAGTTCCTCGTGACTTCGGTGGCAACCCCCCTGTAGTCCCCGTCGTCTCCCAGGGATCTTTCTCCTGGACCTCTCCCGAGGGTCAACCCATCAGCATCACATACACCGCTGATGAATTCGGATACCAGCCTTCTGTGAGTACATTAATTGATATAGCATCCGAATAGGGTTAATTCATAATAACTTAAAATAGATTCAACAGCATTAATTAAAATTAAGGTCAATTGATGTCCATTACTACTAAAACGGATATGAGCTTTTGATAAATTGGCAATAAAAATTAAATGTCACTGCTTCCGCAATTAGCTACAAAAATAATCCGAAACATGTCCTCACACTAACTGCTTACTTGAACACGTTGCCGAGGAATGGGTCAGTGATATATGAACTGAAAAAACAGAGGTATGACAGAAGAAAACCGGTTTCTTGAAATAAAAATGCCAGTGTTGTAAAATGATTACACAAATATTAAACTTTGTTGGTCTACATAATATTTGATGTAAAATATGCTGATACTTGTACAACCTAAGATTTACAACTTACTTATACCGTCACTTGCTAAACTAATACTTTTTATTTGTTCTCAGGGTGACGCCATCCCCACTCCCCACCCCATCCCTGAGTCTATCGCCAGGACTCTCCAATACGTCGCTAAGAACCAGAAGAAGTAAACGACCAACTAATTTAAATCAACCTTTATAATATTTACGATTCTAATGATCTTTTGTAGATAATTTGTACATAACATTTTGTAGATAATTATTATTTATATCCAACGCCCAATTGGATATATTGCTACCTATACCATTGTTATTCGGATATATTATTTAAATTGAACTTAAATTGTTATTTATATAGTAATTATGAAAAATTAAAAAAAAGCAAGGTACGCGGCATTTTTTCCGTGATTAAATGAAAACAATCTAATTTGATATTTTATTATGATTCCACTATTACAATTATTTATATTATTATTTTATTACAATTTAATATTTAAATCTGATCACTTTTTGTCGAGGTAACAAAATGCAATAAAACTTAATAGTTAGATGTTCAGTTGATCTATATTTATAGCCAACTAGCTTCTGCCAGCGGCTTCGCCTACGTGACAAGTGTGTTATTTATCCCAAGGTATCGTTATACCGGTATAAAAAGATCAGATCCGTTCAGGCGTTCTGTCGTGTAACAAACATACATCCATCCATCCAAACAAACTTTTGCAATTATATTATTAGTAAGATGCATATAATATTTATTCATTCGCACTAATGGGGTTAGAGGCCAAAGCGCTCTCACCTTAAGGCGATATATACGCCCCAATGTTAACGCAGTACTGGGGGGTGACCATCAGCTCTTAGAGTAAGGTTATTTTGAGTGTGTGTAAGGGACAGATGTATATGACGTGTATACATCTGTCACTTACTCTATCTACACTTACCCTGGCCGTGCGCCCGCTCGGAGTCAAAATATCAATATTGAACCTCCTTTTGAACAGTTTGTTTGCAAAATATTATTTGATTTACATATGCTATTTCAGTAATAAAGAAATTCCAGCAATCTATTTACCCGAGTGCCGAAGGAGGGAAATGTGTTTATCAGTCTATGTATGTATGTAAGTATGTGTGTATGTTTGTTCCTTTGTGGGGTTCTAGAGACCAAACGCGTTGGCCGATTTGATGATTCTTACGTCAATCGATTCGTGTTAACCCTGCCAGTGTCACAGGCTGTATAAAAATTGCAACCATAGTCGAACAAAGAAAAAAATGGCGGCTTTTGGGCGCCATTTTGCGGAGGACATTTTTTTTTTCTTCGAAACGCATTGTGTGGGGTATCGGATAAATCTGGTTTTTGGTCAGCCAGTTCGCGAATATGTATCCTCCGACTGCACAGCATGATTTTCTTCTTGTTTACCTCTTTTTAGTTCGCTTTTTAAGCAGACGGGTTTTTTTTTTTTTTTCTGTGTAAAACTATTTTAAACATCGAAGTCGTTTTGGAGGAGTATCCAAAAGTTGCGACAAAATTTCGTGTTGTGAATAATTTTAAAGCAAAACTATTAGTTACACGAAAAAACCTTGTTTGAAAAATAATGTACATGAATAAAAATAAAAGAACCTAACCTTTTTTTAACCTATCCGTTACTAAGGAGTATGCTTAAGAAAGTAACCATTTTACGGCACTAAAGCGGTGGAAGGCCCTTAATTGAATTTCAAATGATACCACAAACATGTTATTATATTTTGGAAGAATTCATAACATCGATAAATTTAGTCACGCTCATTTGTCTCATATTATAATAATTAATATTTGTTTCGACAGAAATCGAATATGTTGGACATAATATTACGTAAATATAAATAGAGCCCAATTTAATGATGAAGTGTTTATAAAATTTAATTGCTTAAAAAAACATTTTTACAAAATTTTACGCGTTCCAGGTTTTAAGTAGGATTTTCATGGGTTCGTTCGATTTCGGTTTACCTACGGCAATACTAATAATGAATAAACAGGTTCAATTCCCGTATCTTACAAATATTTGGATGGCCTATAGAAAGGTGTTCCAGGTCTGGGTGTTTGTGTATGTGATTTTAAATGTTTGTTAGCTCACCCACGATATAGGTAACGTTACAAAAAAAGAAACAAAAGAAAGAAAGTGTGTGTGTGTGTTAGGACGAGTCTATGAAAGGTTACTTGAATTAAATAATTCAATTTTGAGGCTTGATCATGTTTATTCAATCGTTGACAAAAATTAAGTAAAATTACCATCTAACTAAACTTCAAAACTAATACTATGAAGAGGTTCTCGTAAAACTTTTTTTTTAAATCTATCTATATATATAAAAATGAATCCCTATTTCCCTTGGTCACGGCATCACGCGTGAACGGCTGGACCGATTTTGCTAATTCTTTTTATGTTATGTTTGTTATTGTTAGGAGAAGGTTCTTACCAAAAAAAAAATTAAGAAGAAGAATTGTTACCTCACCTACATAGGTAGGGTAGGGTAGGGTAGGTATGTAGGTAGGGTAGGGTAGGTATGTCGAGCACTGTCCAATATCTTACCATTCGTGGGTTCTTGTTGGCGGTGGCGAATACCTGACAGGGGGGGGATGTCGCTCTGGGTGTTCCTCTGATTAGCAGGGGACACTGCAGACGCGACATAGGGGTTGGGCTAGATTGGGTAGGTAGCCTGGAGACCATTGCCTCCGACTTGTTGAGGGCCACCCCCTCAACAAGTCGGAGGCCATGGTCTTTCATGGCCCCCGGCGGGCGCCACCACCCGATGCCCACATCGTGGTCGGGGGGGCTCGGGCGGACAACGCCCTCTTCCAGCCCCCCTAAATGGGTCCAGAGGCGACGGACCCCTACACATCAGGACCCGAGGTGGCGGCGCCGCCCCTCTTAGACGTCGCGGGGGAGTCCAACACCTCACTCCTCCCCCAACCCGAGATCGTGGCCCACAGAGGCGGCACTAGCCGGGGGTTGCGGAAGTACCGTTGTACCCGCGACCCCCGGTGTAGCTTTGAGACGGAACGCCGGGGTGATTTTTAGTCAGATTGGGTAGATAGGTTTTGGGTAGGTTAGGTAGGTTAGCGGTGGGGCTCACTTCCGGGCCTCTGGGCGGGCCGCCCGCTCCTGCGGGGGGTTCCCCGGGTGCATTGACCAGCTCTGCACCCTGCTCTGCCCGGCTCTGCAACCGGGCTCTGCCCACTGCCCACTCTGCACCTGGCTTTGCCCGCTCTGCACCTGGCTCTGCACTCGACGCTCGTCTGGTTTGAGCTCCCCGAGTGCACTGACCAGCTCTGCACCCTGCTTCGCCCGGACCTGCATCCGGCTTTGCCCGCTCTGCACCTGGCTCTGCGCCCGGCTCTCTCTTGCGGGTGGGGGCGGCCGCCGCCCGAGGGCGGGAAGTGGGCCCACGAGGTGGTGATGACTTGTCGTTGCCAACCCTCCTTTGACGTGGGATGGTCGGCGGGGACAAGTCGGTGGAAGGAGGAGGCGGCGGAGCGTCGGACTCGACGCACCGCCGCAGACGCGGAGGGCGGCATCTGTCCTTCGCGGGCCAGATGCCGCAATGTAGGGGACCGTAAAGGTCAGGCGCGATGAAGGGCACGGTGCAGCACACCGTCCAGGTGTGCCCAGCGGGGGCGTAGCTGCGCCGTGCCCTGAGGAGTTGTCGGGCGGGACCTCTCGCTTCCCGGTGTGGTGAATTCCATGCTGGAGGTGGGTGGTCCTGGGCGGCGGTTGCCTCCTTTTGCGAGGACGCCATGTCGCAAAAGGAGGTGGCGGAGAGGGGGTGGGAGGGGGTGGTCGTACGATCGTTTCCTATCACCTCCTGGTGGTGACTAGCGGGTGACGGGCGTGGGGGCCTCCATTGGAGGAGCGTGAAGGGCCTGCCCTAAAAGGCGGGCGGTCGTCGGCGGAGGACTGGACGTAAAGGCTGTGCCGGTTTCCCAGTCCTCCTCCATTCAGATGATGCGGGAGTGCCGCTGGGTTATTTTAGTGGGTATACCGGGCTGGGGGGCCCGGGGAGTCCAACATAGCCCCCCATTCCCCCAATGGGTGGGTATGCGAATGCATTTTTTCCCAGCGTGATCAAAAAGAATTTATAAAAAGTAGGGTTAAGTACTGCGGGCGATCCTGACCAGCTACTTGGAGGACAGAGAGTTCCTCCTCGTGGACAAGACGGCCAGGATCAGGCGTTACGGCGCGGAGTCCGGTGTTCCACAGGGGTCGGTGCTAGGGCCCCCCTTGTGGAACATCGGATTCGACTGGCTCCTGCGGGGCACCCTCCTCACGGGCACGAGTGTCATCTGCTATGCGGATGACAATCTCCTCGTTGCTCGGGGGAGGGACTTTGGGGAGGCGGCCTTTTTGGCCTCGGCCGGTGGATCCTTGGTAGCGGGGAGGATCCGCCGGCTAGGATTGAGGGTGGCGCTGAACAAGACCGAGGCCGTGTTCTTTCACGGGCCTCGGCAGCGCTGCCCTCCTGCCGCCCACATTGTCGTGGAGGGCGTCCGAATTGAGGTGAAGGCCCAGATGAAATATCTGGGCCGCAGCCACCCTCGAGGTGTGCCCAGTCTGGGCAGAGCTACGCCGTGTCCTAATTAGTGTGATTGGGCAGGACCTCTCACTTCCCGGTGTGGTCAACTCCATGCTGGGGAGTGTGCTTTTGCGAAGTCGTGATGTCGCAAAAGGAGGCGGCGGAGCGTGCGCGGGAGGACGATCCTCTCGCGCCGCCGCTCCGCAGGCGGAGAAGGGGTGGGAGAAGGCGGTTGTACGATCGTCTCCTCCCACCTCCTGGTGGTGATTAGCGGACGACAGGCGCGGGGGCGCCTCTCGTCTGCATTGCACAATCACCACCCTCGGGCGGGAACGGCCGAGCACTCGCGGTCGTTCCCGGGCCCCTCCGCTGAGGGAGGGGCGTGAAGGGCCTGCCCTAAAAGGCGGGCGGTCGTCGGCGGAGGACTGGACGTAAAGGCTGTGCCAGTTTAGTAGGGTAGGTAGGGTAGATAATTGTTTGGTGTTTTTATGGCAAAACAAAGTTTGCCGGGTCAGCTAGTAATTATAAATTTGTTAATAATTAAGAGGAACTCAAAAACCACTCTTATGTAAAAAGAACGAAAAACTAAAAGTTTTACAAGGATGCTACGAGGGGTCTAGGAGGGTTTTACGAGGGTTCTACTGGGGAACTTCTAGGGATCGACATGCGCTTAACGAAGATTATATGAGGACACTTCTAGGGGTCTACGATAACCGTACAAGGGCTTGGTCCCTACGAGGCCTCTGAGGTCACTATGAAAGTTTTACAAAAGCACCATGAACTTTCTAAGACGCCTACACGCCCTCGTGTGCTCTACGAGGGCACTACAAAGACTCTACGAAGGATCTACCAGGGCTTTATTAGGGCTCGTTCTTATTACAGAACCTCATTCAAAACTCGAGCATTTCTTTAAACCATTTATATCCAACCAATTACATCGCCTTAAAGAGTTTTAAGTAATATTTGGGTTAGGTTATGTAATTCAGGGCTGCGAGGGCTCTACGATGTTTCTACAGTTCTTTGAGGGATCTTCGGGTATTATTGGTTTGTCGCTTAGCCGTCTCAGAAACAACTCTATGCATAAGTCCCAGGGTGATGAAGGACGATTTTTTTTGTGAAAACTTGATTTTGTCATAGTTTTGCGACTAGGTCATCTCTTATTTTAAAATTACACTCACTAGTTTTGATTAATTTACATAATTTATTACTACGAGCATCTGTTGCTTGTGTTAATAATTAGCATTATTAATTTATTATGTATAAATAAACGTATATTGTCTTGTTGTTTGTCTTTTTAAATATATAGTTTTATATCCGAGGTAGAGGTAGTCACTCGCTGAAGATTTGGCAATAGCAAAAGTTGCGGCTTTGTAGAATGTCGCCTCTGTCATTCATGTATCCCACCGCAATATCCCAAAACCACTGCAACTCCTGAAAGCCAGAATCAACAGTGGCGATCACCAAAAAAGCTCCGAAGCAAAAAGCTAGACGAAGTCCCGGAAAATGAATTCAACTGTCTTGGATCCCGCAACGAAATTAATCAGAAAAGAATAGGAGTAGGAAAAAATACATAATTTGTTGTTTGATAATCTACATAAGTATCAAACGAAATATTCTTTTTTTGTGTGGAGAAATGCTCATACATACTGCGCTACTACGAAGAGATAGCGCGGTTATGTGGGACTCTAACCCACTAAAACCCCACGGTGTCTTCCTGTGCCGCTTATGGCGGGTACACGGGCACGCGTTTGCACTCGTCCGCGAACCCGCCGTGGCTGTTCATGACCGGATCCTCCTCTGGGAAGTAATCCGCAATCACCGGCGCACCAGAATACATTGCACGCCGTGACCACCCTAGGGACCAAACCAGGACATGGGCGCCAGACGACCCCATGTATGGCACCCTTGTTCCCCCTGTGAAGTATCAGATCAATGGCCCCACCACCAACCACGTTTCAGCCGCAGGGGATAGGGAGAGCGGTGCACTGCAATACTCCTCTCCCGCCGTGGCCTCCAACCCTCAGCCGCAATGCCTCCCATACGACATCGCGACCCGCCTCAGTTGCGATGTCGCCCAAGCGGCACCGAAACGTACTTGTTGGCCGCTGCGCCGTCGGCTAAATCGGCCAAAGCCCTGACGAGTGGCCTTTCCTCCGGTTCATCTTCCCTTCACCGTGACCAAGCCACGGCTATTGCCCCCGCATCGACAATGCGGGAACCGACCAATGGGGAAACTGTATGTCCTATGAATGGCATGTATTAACTCAACATTTATTTATTTACTAGGTTTTTACACAAACCTATAATATATATTACCTCTTTGCACTAGTCGATAATTCTTCCATACAAACGTAGTCTAGCGATTACTCCACTAAAATAAAAAAATGATATCAATTTGTCTCATCGTTATCTAGCCCTGTATGGAAACAAAATATTAAAAAAAAAAAATTGAAAGTTATGACCGTCGAAAGTTCCATATTTCAACAAAAAATTTAACGCATCTTTGAGCGGAAATAAATACCATAAGAAGAAGTAAAATTGCAAAACAGCTAGTGGCTGTACAGGTATAAATTAGTAGTTCAACAATGCAAATAATTGTATTTTGAAAATTTACATTTAGTAGATTTTTCATGATATCTAGACTCCCAAAGGTCTATTTATAACGCGCTTGTTTTCATCCTAAATTATCATCCATTTCGCTACAAATTTGCGATAGTGCTAATTCGTACGCGAACTAGCTTCTTACTGCCCATCACAGCATCTATCTCTTTCGCACGTGTTGTCGGATGAGATAGCATGCATTTTAAACCCGCGCACAAAATAGTTCGTGCCGTCGTCGACTGGGGCAAACTTAAGGTTAAAGTTAAGATTTAATACTTCATGCACACAAATGAGCAGAGGTGGACTTAGAGACATAAGGCTTTTCTCCAATTCAACTTTATTAGGGCAATAAATTGGGATCGACATCTAAGCAGTTCCTCCCACTACATTATTTTCACGTTTTTGAAGTTGGGTACTTTTTATTAGGTACAAAATGGAAGAAAGACACATGCGGAGCACCGCATGGAGAAAGGATTCTCCTAATAAATTGGAATAAAAAGGAAGAAAATTGCTTCTACACTACACAAAGAACAATACAATTATGCTTAAAAAATCAGAGGTTCTAGTTTTTCGTTGTTTATTGCAAATAAGTCATGCGTTTAACATATCTTAATTAATCTTGCTAATCTATACCAATATTATAAAGATGAAAGATTTTTTTGTTTCTTTGTTTGTACCGAATAGGCTCCGAATCTACTTCACCGATTTTTAATATTCTGTCACCTATTGAAAGCTACATTATTGCCAAATAACATAGGCTATAAATAATTTTCAAAAAAATTAGAGACCCTTATGAAAATTGCAATAATGTAACCCAAAGTAGCAAAATGTTGCCTATAAAATTCATTATTTGGCGTGCGCTGAGAGAACTATTGTTGATACATAAAAAATTATGTACTACATGATTAAAGAACTCATTATTGACCACAAAAAAGACTGCGAGAGAATATACCTCACTATTATTATTTATTTATCTATACTAATAATATTATAAAGAGGTAAAGTTTGTGAGTTTGTGACGTTGTAAGGGGCAATCTCTGGATCTACTGAACCAATGTTGAAAATTCTTTCACCAGTAGAAAGCTACATTATTTTTGAGTGTCAAATGTTTCTGAGTGGCAATAATATATTTAAAAAAAAATGAAATCCTTATGAAAATTGCAATAATGTAACCCAAGGTAGCAAAATGTTGCCTATAAAATTCATTATCTACCTATAAAATCATTTGGCGTGCGCTGAGAAAACTATTGGTGATAGATAAAATTTAGTAGGTAGGGTAGGCACGGTAGGCAGGGTAGGCAGGGTAGGCAGGTTAGGCAGGTTAGGCAGGGTAGGCAGGGTAGGCGGGGCAGGCAGGGTAGGCAGGGTAGCCAGGGTAGCCATGGTAGCCTGAGTGGACTGGGTTCGCAGGGTAGCCAGGGTAGGCAGGGTAGGCAGGGTAGGCAGGGTAGGCAGGGTAGGCAGGGTAGGCAGGGTAGGCAGGGTAGGCAGGGTAGGCAGGGTAGGCAGGGTAGGCAGGGTAGGCAGGGTAGGCAGGGTAGGCAGGGTAGGCAGGGTAGGCAGGGTAGGCAGGGTAGGCAGGGTAGCCAGGGTAGCCAGGGTAGGCAGGGTAGCCAGAGTAGCCAGGGTAGGCAGGGTAGGCAGGGTAGCCAGGGCAGGCAGGGTAGAAAGATAGGTAGCCAGTTGACGGGAGCGAAGCCCCGGGGGTCAGCTAGTTTATTATATACTTTATTGTACACCATAAGTTACATTAGTTAAGCTATCATAGTTAAGTCACAATAGCAGCTTTTGTGTTCTAAAATTTAATTAGATCGCTGGTAGAAACAAAAGTCGCTAGAACATTCGTATTGTAGTATTAATTGTTATTAAAATAAATAGTTTAACAAATTGGTAGTTAGGGTAGGGTAGGTAAGGTAGGTGAGTATGTAGGTAGGTTAGGTAGGTAGGTAGTTTAGGTGGGTGGGTAGGTAGGTAGGGTAGGGTATGTAGGATAGCGTTTTGGGGGCTGAGTCACCCGTGTCAGTAGGAGAGTTCGTCCGTGGTCCACGGGTGATGCTAATCAAGTGACACTAAATCGTGGTAGGCTTCGGCCGAAGGCTGAAGGCACCCAGCGGGCAAAGACGTACTGCCAAGCGGTCTAGCCGTGTTCCGGTACGATGCTCGGTGTAGCCACTAGATGAGTTGGGTCGAGATAGTTGTTTCACTGCATGCTGACCAGTCTGACTCGCGCTGTTTTGGGCGTATCGGGAGACTAGTCGCGGAGGGTAGCGGGATCCGAGGCAAGGTGCGCCGCTGGCTGATCGCAGGTAGTTGGGGACCCAAGTAGTGTGCCAGCCACACACGAAAGGCTGCCCCGCCAACTGTCGAAAAATTCCGGAATGCATCATAGTGCTGGTTGGCGACCAGATGGGAGGGCCCGATGGACATCTCCGAGGGGGACTTGGGCGTCCCCGCAGTCTCCCGACTAGTGCCCCAATGGCGGCGTCCTTTTAGTGCGTGTCTGTAGGATAGTAGCGTGGAACCTCATCTAACTTCCTTCTCCTCTCCTTTCACTCAAACAAAAACGGCAATAAATAAAAAGAAAACTGGAGTAAAACAGCGGCTGCACCCCCTCTCCCACGGGCTTGCAATCCCTAAATATTAGTAAGGTGCACAGTTACTAATATTTAGGGATTGCAAGCCCGCAAAACAGGATCACGCATTCCCGCGGGATCCCTCTGCTTTTATTAATCTGCTGGTTCCGCACCTTCAAAGCGTAGATCCGCGGGTTCCACAAATAAAAAAAATGCTCTATAACTTTCGCGTAAATCGCGAGTATCACGAACGCGACGTTGCCGTTATGGTTATTTAAGTTATCACCATAGGTTGATATCATAGTAATAGCATCTAAGAGAAATTTGTGATTTGATTATTAGTCATTATATTATGAAGAAAACTGAATTAACAATATAAAACTGTTGTATTTATGCATAGTTTTGTTTAATTTTTACATTTAAAGATGAATCTTAAAAAACAGATTACTAATTACTTATACTTAATTAATAGAAAATAAATAATTTACGTTGCTTAATGTAAGAAATGTTTAATAAAATTTGATTTTAACACAAAAATCTGTAGATTCAATTTGATTAAATATGATAAAATGCGGGATCCCGCGTAATCCCGCTGGATTGCAATCCCTATTAATATTATAGGTATGAACTTTGGAGTGCAGACCTATAAAATTAGTAAGGTGCACTATGTGAGATTGGTCTCACCTCAGTCCACCATCACCTGAAAGCTGAAAAGCCAGCACGGTTTTTCCTTACGGAGACGCAGATAGGAAGTCCGTCAGACATGTCGTACTTATCCTACTTAGGGTTCACCCTGGAGCACATTTGGGGGGCTTTAATGCCCACCACGACGAGTGGCTCTTCCCATGCCAGTGCACTGATCTTACTGTACGAGAGACGCGCAAGCTTGCGCTAGCGCTAAATCTGACCCAGCTGGTCCAGGGGGCAACGAGGGTGCCAGAAGTTGATTCGCACACAGCCAATTGCTTGGACCTTCTGCTGACAACAGATCCAGACCGATACTCATTGTCGATATCTTCACCTTTGGGGAGTTCCGACCACTGTCTGGTGGAGTCTGTGTCCGTCTACCCCCCACCCGATCCCAGCCCAAGAGGCACCCGGCGTATATGGCGGTAAAAGTCAGCATATTGGGATGGGATGCGATCTTTCTCCGCATGCTATCCTTGGCAGTCCTCTTCTCTTCCGACGATCCATCGTCATGCGCTGACTCTGCGACGGATGTGTTGCTTCGGGGGATGGAGTACTATATTTCATTCTCTGACGTAGCAATGTCTAATGTCGACCGACCATGGTTTGGAGCCGAGTGTAACCACGCCAACGCGGTTAAACACAAGGCCCACCAGGCATAGGTCGACGCTCGAACGCGCAAGGCATATGAAGTGAATCAGAAGAAGAGAGTCTTCAACATGGCGGCCAAGTCCTGCAAAAAGGTGATGCGAAGAGCACGGTTTGACCACATTAGCAGAATCGGCAACAAACTTGCTTCATACCCAATGGTTAGCAAAGCGTTTTGGTCCCTGGCTAAGTCGGTTGAATCAAACTTCTGTCGCCCCTCAGTACCACCACTGCTGAACTGTAGCGTTGTGAGGGACAACACAAAAAACGCGGCACAACATTGATTTTTGCGGGGACGCTGTCGCTTGGTCATTTCGTTTCCACTTGCTTAGCTGATGAAGCTATCCTCTGATCCTCAGGACGCTGTGTGCCGCGACTTAAAGGGTGAGTACCACATTAGTTAAGTAATTATACCTGATTCTCTCCGCTGGATAACCTTTATTAATTTCATCACATATGTAGTATCTGATTTTGCGGTGTCATTGTTGGACGCGCGGCAAAGAGTTGTCCAGCGCACGGAGATTGTAATATGTATGTATTTCTACTGCATCGAGGTGGTGTAGTGCCTCACTGTGTTATTGTAAGTGATCACGTTTACTTTATGTATAATTAATGTTCATACTTAACTTTGCATATGTCATTAACTTAACTTGCAATGTTTGCACACTTTTACCTGTAAACCGCTGCGATGTGCTGAGCTTTCACCTACAATGCTTCCCATACCGTTTCTTGGCTTAAAAAAGGGAGAAGCTTGTACATCGCATGCGGCTTGCTGCTAATTGCACCGCATTTAATATGCGCCACTGCGCACCTGCGGTGCTTCCAGGGCTCTTCGTACGGGCTGAGGGCCGGACCCCTTGCCCACTGCTGCACGCTGCTAGCTGCCTGCTATCTGAATTCTGATGGCGCACAGCCTCCTCCTTCTCCTGGTGGATATGTGACGAGTATGTCGGACATTCGGATCCAACAAAAGGACGTCCGAAGAGTTCTGATTAGCCTTGATGTGAACAAAACGAGTGGCCCCGATGGGATACCAGCAATTGTACTTAAAACCTGTGCGCCTGAATTGTCTCCGATCTTGACACGCCTATACCGCCTTTTGATAGAGACTGGAAAAGTGCCGAAGGCGTGGAAACAAGCCAACGTACAGCCCGTGCCCAAAATGTGCAGTCGAGCTGACCCGGGCAACTACAGACCCATATCTGTAAAGTCCATCCTCTGTAAGAGAATGGAACGTGTGCTCAACGGTAATCTCCTAGCATACCTAGAAGCGAACGATATCCTCAGTGACCGCCAAAACGTTTGCCCCCGAAATCGGTCTACTGGGGATCTTCTAGCGCATGCCATTCACATCTGGAGTGAGGCCATCAAGACACACGGGGAAGTGCTAGCCGTCTCCCTCGACATCTCGAAGGCTTTCAACAGGGTCTGGCACGAAAGCCTCATTGGTAAGCTTCCTTCCTTCGATCTTCCTATTGGTCTGTGTGATTGGATTGCGGACTTCCTGAGGGATCGATACATCCGAGTGGTTATCGACGGCTGCTCGTTCAGACAGTTAGGTATCAACGCTGGAGTCCCTCAGTGCTCTCGGTAACACTTGCTACACATTAATGACCTTCTAAAACCCGGCACCTTTGTGTACGCAGACGACAGCACTGTTGCTGAGAGATAGGTGTCCGGCGTACGGGCTACTGGGCCTCAGTTACAGTCTCTCCGGGAGGCTATGGTTAAACGCTGTCCTTGAAGGCGGTCTCCAAATGAGGTGATGCCAATCTGGTCAGTTTCAATGCTGCTAAGACCCAGGCGTTTCTTATTCTGCTAAAAAGAGCCAATTCCCCCCGGCTCCACCTTTCCGTGGTGTAACCGTGTCGTTACGGGCCATCTCGAACTTCTTGGTGTTACGTTGACATCGACCCTTAACTTCGGTCCATTCATTGAGGCGAAAGCTCTGTTAGCAGCAAAAAAGTTGTGGATTCTTGCATAGGTGAGACGGTACTTCACGCCTGAACAGCTGCTCAACTTTTATAAAGCGCAAGTTTGGTCATGCATGGTTCTGCTCTCACCTCTGGGATGGATCTGCCAAATACCACTTTGATGTACTTGAGTCGATTGACAGACAGGCCAAAAGGCTTATTGCAAACGATGCACTGGTTGCGTCAAAGCTCCAGAGCCTCGAACATCGACGCCGAGTTGCTAGCCTATCGGTTTTTTATCGGTTACATTTCGGCGAGTGTGCGACGGAACTGCACAATTGGATTTCGCCTAGCTCTTTCCATCATCGGACTACAAGACGTACGGCCATGCGCCATTGGCATATGGTGGACGCACAAAGCGTTTTGCTAATACTTTTATTGTGCGCACAACTAAGGAGTGGAACTCCCTTCCGTAGTCTTTGTTCCCTGATAGCTACAACCTCGGGGTCTTTAAGTCAAGAGTGAATAGGTTTCTTCAAGGCAAGCGTGCTTCACCGTAGACCACAGCATCACTTTAGATTAGGCGAGTTAGTGGTCAAACGCGAGCCAATATAAAAAAGGGTAGTTGTGCAGGGTAGGGTAGGATAGGGTAGGTATGCAGGGTAGGTTAGGGTAGGTAGGTATGTAGAATAGAGTAGGGAAGGTTGATCGGTAGGCAGATGAGTAGGTTGTTAGGTAGGTAAGGTAGGTGACTAGGTAGGTGGGTAGGCAGGTAGGTAGGTGGTAAGTAGGTAGATCCAGTTGAAGGGAGCGAAGCCGCAGGGGTCAGCTAGTTAATATTATAAATGCGAAAGTTTGGATTGATATTTGTTACTTAATCACGCTAAAATGCCTAAACGGATCTGGATGAAATTTAGCACAGAGATAGATTATGGTCTGGAATAGCACGTAGGCTTTTCGTCTCGG
Source organism: Orthosia cruda (assembly GCA_964057195.1). Taxonomy (NCBI): domain Eukaryota; kingdom Metazoa; phylum Arthropoda; class Insecta; order Lepidoptera; family Noctuidae; genus Orthosia; species Orthosia cruda. The sequence continues at coordinate 24,401,631 of OZ059831.1, read as the reverse complement.
TATAAAGTGCCCTTGGGATAAGAAAACACTTTTCACGCGGGCGAAGCCGCTGGCAGTAGCTAGTATTATAAATGCGAAAGTTTGGATGGATGTTTGGATGTATATTTGTTACTCAATCACGCCAGAACTGGTGAATGGATTGGCGATGAAATTTAGCACAGAGATAGATTATAGTCTGAAATAACACATCGGCTACTTTTCATCCCAGGATAATGTTGCCTTGGGATAGCAAAATACTTCCCACGCGGGCGAAGCCGCCGGCAGAAGCTAGTTAAGTTATAATCTGATTTCATCGATAAGATACTTTTATGTTCGTTTCATAAAATCGGAACGATACAAGTCAAAACACACAAAAAATATGAATAATAATAAACGAATATCACGATTGAATGAGTTTCACGAAATAATCATACTTTTTCTTTGGCGTAAATCTAGGTAGTACCTGCGTCAAATAACATGACGTCACAGGTGTACTCTCCGACTTGGTTCATAGAAGTGTACAGCAGAAATTGACTTATGCTACCAAGTCGGAGAATAAATTATAGCTCCTGTATTAATAACAACATATTTTGTAGAAAAATATGTTGTTATTTTTGAAAATGAAGAAATTATTATGAATAAAAAAAAAACGCTAGATATAGCCAAAATCAAAACCTATTACGTACATTCGTGACATTTCTGAATTGAATTAATGTTACAAAACATACTGAATATAGAGCGGATTTTAAATTCTCATGTATATTCAATAAAGCTTCTATCTGTTGAATACATTTAATACTCATAAATCCTCATTCAATGGCGTTTTGGACACGTCACAAAATAAAATCGCGAAGACCAAGCCTCAGGCGTTAACGTTTATTAAATTATTGAAACTTCGGCACGTTCAAATTCCTCTTACGTATATATTTTAATTTTTTAATGATGGATGATAATATTTGACATTAAATTTGAATAATAATTTGCAAAATACAAACTAAAATGCTAATTAATGAATGTTGTTTACGAGTGCACAAAAGCACGCAATATTTGTTTTAAGCAAATTATATTTTCACTCATTAAGAATAATAATATAGCGATTTATAAAAAAAAATGCTGCCCTCGGGCGGCTTCGCACGAATAGAGCAATGAAGAAAATTAAACTTTGTTTTTCCCTTTTTTGCTTTCATGCAAACGCTTACATACATTCGGCAATTGATTTGTATTTACATAGATAAATCTAAGTCATGGATATCAATATTCCTAGCAGTAACTACGATATGTGGCACATTCAATGTCAAAAACGCAGCCAAAGTTCACTGATTGTAACAAATTAAACTTTTAATTTAAAATCAATTAAGTTTTATAGGTGTCTTCTTTATAATTTAAACTAAGGTTTAATAACGTTTTATAATGCAAATAGTAATGCCTTTTTCTGTGGCATTAAAAAAAAATATTAATGGAGAATCATATTTTGATTAACATACACCACTATAAAATCTGGTCATTGTTGGCAATACCGAAGGAAAGAGAGTAAAAGGCCATTCGCCAACACAATAATCTGATCAATTGAAAGAAGTTACGTCCTCAAGCAAATTTCCGCTTAATGGGATCCAGAGACCACGATTTTCAATGCAAACCAACCACTTGAGAGCAAAATAGATAAAACTATATGAAGAAGAGAAATAAGTTCGCTTAGAGCATTTTCATTAATCACAGCGATGAAATCGTATAAACAAAATGATTAAAATTACATCTACATATCGGAAACTCGGATCGTGGTCGGGGTCCTGTAGCTTGGAACTTGCTTTTTGGGGACCCCTTGAACATTTAATAAGATTATGACTGTATTTCACGAACGGTTAGTGCCTTTTCAGACGCTCCGGTTGCTGGGTAGTCGGTGCCGGGTACCTGGCGGCGAAGTGTATAGCCGGAACGCACGCCCCGGTTGCCGGGCTACTCGGCAACCGGAGCTTGTGAAAAGGCACTTATGCTAGTGCTCCTACAGAACACTTACATTTTGCCAGAATTTTTCCTCTGAAGTTTTTTATTATTTTGTTTAATACTGAATTATCCTGCTCCCAATATCATCCTCAACTAAATATCCAGGGCGCTCACACTCACACTCATCTTTCTTGCCGATTTCATTTTTAATCTCATGTAGATTACAGAAAAAAACACGCCTGCCTTGTCAAAAACTGAATTAAAAATGAAATAAAAAATAAAAACTAGCTAAATGACTGCAAACCAATATTTTCAGCGAAGCCAAGGGACCTGTAAAGAACTGTTCCAAGGAACGTTCATGTTATTTCACCAACTCTTTCAAGAAGCGTGGCGTAGTATACTGTGGTATTAGAACATTTGCAATTCGGTGAGCATACCTACATACGATAGGCGATAGGTAAGATACACCAGAGGCGTATCCTCTAAGGTGCAAAGTGGTGCTATGCACCGTGTTCTTGAACGTAAATGTGCTCCAACAACAGTTTCTAAATTCTCATTAATGTCACCGGGCTTAGAGAGGTTTAGTTGCCAAGAGCGGTTTACCATAATATTTTTTGAATATTCAAAAGAAAATATAATGTTTGCGGTGCTAGCTCACTCGTTCTCTTACACTCTGGGTTCTCATTGTTCTACACATTTTCTACATAAATGAAAATAAGTGAAATGAAATTATTTATTTCTATCTACATAACTATATAAAACTCAGAAATAACAATAATAGGATGAAAAAGTTACTCACTTCGCTTTCTTGCATCCTGCAGTTCTTTTTAACCCCCGACGAAAAAAGAGGGGTGTTATAAGGTTGACGTGTGTTGCTGTGTATCTGTGTGTCTGTGTATCTGTGTGTCTGTGTATCTGTGTTTCTGTGTGTCTGTGTATCTGTGTTTCTGTGTATCTGTGTGTCTGTCTGTGGCATCATAGCGCCTCGACGGATGAACCAATTTTGATTTAGTTTTTTTTGTTTGAAAGGTGATTGTGTCGAGAGTGTTCTTAGATATGTTTGAATAAAATCGGTTCAGCCGTTCAAAAGTTATGGGTAGTTTTCGCAAGATAAATGTGACGGGGGGTTTTTTATTCTAAAGTTCTTATTATGCATACTATGACAAAATTTAAAAAAAAAAAACCTGTAAACTACACATTTTAATCCTGTATTTTACTAAAAACTTATCCGAGACTGGCCGCAAACCTTCCTTTTGGTTTCAACCTTTTTAACCTCTGCAGTGACAATCACAAAAAGTTGTAACACAACTGCCCAACAAGTAAAATTTCAAAATTTAAAAACCCCAGACATATTTTTATTTCATGCTGCATAATTTATCTAGTACATAGTAAATACGCTTCGATCGGGAACCTATTGAACACGTAATTATGACACAATATCTTGCGAAAACACCCCGATTCAAACAGTAAAACACCCATAAATTTTGAACGGCTGAACCGATTCTATTCAAACATAGCTAAGAACACCTTTCAAACAAAAATAACTAAATCAAAATCGATTTATCCGTTTAAGAGCTATGATGCCACAGATATACAAACAGCAACACACGTCAAACTTATAATACCCCTCTTTTTCCGTCGGGGGTTAAAAAAGAGTTGTTTCCGTATGTTTGTGAGTTTCTTTATTCCACCCTAACTTCTAAATGGCTTAACCGATAGAAAGAAGCGTTGCGTTTCCCGTTGCGTTTTAACATAGGCTGGTGAAAATTAAAAATAAAAGTAGTAGGAGCCATGGTTCTTGAAAAAACAAACATTTTGACATAAGAATTCTTGACTACGTATACTATCATCGTCTAGAGCAGGGATTCCTAATCTATTTTGGGCAAGAGACTCCTTTTCTAAAATGGACTGATACCTTAGACCCCTTAAGCCAAAGTACTTAAAAAATCCTATACCTAGTTTTTTTTCCTATTGATACAAAATACTTACCAATTTAAATACTTAGCGGTTGGTTAAGTGAGTAAAGTTAACATAATTTTCTGTGGTTTTTATAAAAAAATAAGAAAATAAAGGGGGGAACAAAAAAAGTTGTGGGGGGGCCCTAACTTTCGGGAACTCGGTTCTTTGCACCACTTTGCACCTTAGAGGATACGCCTCTGGTGAATCCTGCCTAAGGCATCCTATGTAGGTATACTCACCGAATTGCAAATGTTATAATACCACAGTATACTACGCTACGCGTTCAGAAAGAATTGGTGAAATGACATGGATGCGTACCATAAGGTCTGCTACGAGCTAGCGTGGGAAAAGAGCATCTGGAAAGACTACCTATCAATGAGGCATAAAGGCCTAAAGGCTTGTTAATAAAAAGTCAGTTATTAATAAAATCATAATGCATAAAAAGAAACAAAACATAATTTCTAAGTTTATTATAATAATTATTATAATGAAAATAGAAATTATGTTTTTTAAATGTTATTATTTCGGTGACGGAAAGCATGCAGACGGTCCTCCTAATCCAAAGTGGTAACCGCAGCCTATGATCGTCTGGCAATACCAAAGCTACTTTAAAGATAAAGCTGAAAGGTATAAGTAATGACTACCTGAAGTTAGTCCCAGTACAAGCTCGACCAGCATAACTTATTATTAAACACAAAAAAAAAACAGATATAATTAACCTAGATTAAATTAGACGCTAGGGATAATTATATCCTAGTTGCATTTTATGATGAATAATGAAACAATGAAATATTGTATATTGTGAAAAATAATTATGCTAATTAGATTTTTAATTAAATATGTAAATTAACTACTCATTGTTTAAGTAAGTACAAACAGACACTATGCAAGAGTGCAATGTTTTCTAGGCGAGCCTTTCTTACACTAATAAAGTTCATATAATTCATTTATATAATTATTAAAAAATATAATGGAGATAAATTTTCTGTCGAAATACTATAAAAAGCTTATATACTTCGCTATAAAAGTTTTATTGCAAATATTTAAAATATAAATGATCTTACTTATTCAAAAAAACATACAACTGAACCATTATTTACATATTTCATAATTGTAATATCGAATCATTAAATCAAATAACTTGAAACAATGTGCGCAAAGAGATGATAGCGGAAGTTTAATTTATTTGTGTAAATATTTCTACAATAAAAATATAAATCATCGAGGCATAATAAGAATTCTGCCAAACAATACCCTTTATGACCCCTAGAACTTGACCTTAAAAATATTCATAGCAAGCAGGATGGATAGCCCAAGTGTTATTTTAATACAATTTCTGTTTCGCGTCAAATTATTTAAATGTTATTGCAGTTCGCCGCCTAAAGTGGGTGGATCCTTGAGCGATATATAAGCCTGCGCGGATTTTTTACCCGCACACAAACTAGTTCAACGTGGCTAGACAACCTTAGATATCCAAAATGAAATTCGCAGTAAGTAAATCGAAGAAAAATATTAATAAAATATTAAAAGAAATAAAATCAGCAGTTTGAAATAGTGTGAAAAATAAGGTGATATCTCTAGTGATACTTTAATCGATTTTTGTGGATACAGGTGGTGATTTTGGCGTTCGTGGCTGTCGCAAGCGCGCAGTACAACAATAACCGTTACCAACCCTTCGGGAACCAGTTCAGCCGTAACCAGTACAACAAGCCTACCCCCACACCCTACCGCGCTTTTGCCCCCATCGTCTACCCCTCGTCCACCGCCGCGCCCCGCCTCGTGGTGCCAGTGGTGCCCAAGGTCAAGAACTACCAGGGTGACAACCGCAACGCTCAGATCCTGAAATTAGGCAATGAAGTCAACCCTGATGGCACCTTCAATTACTAGTGAGTACGGACCACTACCCCAAATTTTAAAATTCCACATGAAATCTTTGCACCACATTACCTTATCAATTTATTATTTTCCAGCTTCGAAACTGACAACGGTATCGCTGCCCAGGAGCAGGGCACTCCCCGCAATTTCGGTGGAAACCCCCCTGTAGTCCCCAGTGTCGCCCAGGGATCCTTCTCCTGGACCTCCCCCGAGGGTGTGCCCATTGTCATCACATACATCGCCGACGAGAACGGATACCAGCCCTCTGTGAGTATTTTAATTTCAATTGTATAATTCATAAGTAGTAGGGATTCTATTTCATTTAAACTAGAAAATGATTTCCTATAAATCGCTAATATTGTATTATATTTTTTCAGGGTGACGCCATCCCCACTTCTCCCCCCGTGCCCCCTCAGATCGCCCGTGCTCTCGCCTACACTGGCGTCCAGGTCCCGAAGTAAGAAGCTGAAAACACCGAAACATACAAATCAGAATAAGTCAAAAACAGAATGAATGAACCTAGTATTCAAAGTCAAATAAAATAAAATGTGATATATTTTAACGACAACTTTTATTTGCTATTTAAACGTATGATAATTACTTGTTATAGTTATGTACGTGCGAGTGTAAATAAAATATTGTTACCGTTTTATAAATCTGTTTTGTCATTTTTATCCAAATGATTATAACTACAAATTAATTATGCAGCTCACGTTCGTTACGTAAAAGCTTGATGATTATTGAAAAGGGATCTAACTTTCGATAAATTATTACAAATATATACTAATATTATAAAGCTGAAGTTTTGTTTGTTTGTTTGAACGCGCTAATCTCGGAAACTACTAGTTTGAATTCAAAAATCCTTTTTCTGTTGGATAGTCCATTTATCGAGGAAGGTTATAAGTTATATAACATCACGCTACGACCAATAGGACCCGAGCATAAATTAAAAATGTTGCAAAATCGGAAAAAAATATTCCTTTTTGAGAGCTTCCGTTGCGTGCGCTGCGTAAGCGGTTAAACTTACGCAACATTCATGTAAGTAGGGTAGGTAGGGTAGGGTAGGTAGGTAGGTAGCCAGTTGACGGGAGGGAAGCCGCGTGGGGCAGCTAGTATTTAAATAAAACTTATCAGTTACATACACAATATGGGCGTTGACATTGGGCGGAGTTGCGATAAAAATAAGTTTGCGATTAGGCCTTGTGCAAACACGTGGCTAAATGCTGAAAACAAGCAGTCAGATTTATAAAGATTTGGTTTTTGTAGAAGAATTATTTTAAGTAGATTATGGATTTATTTTTGGTCATTCTTACTTAATACATAATCACCGCACCTTTAACCTTTTAAATAGATCAGTCAAAATCGGTTATTCAGAAATTAACATCAAATATCATTTTGGTTGATTTATTGCTCAAGCTATTCATCATAATATTCAATGTCACTCAAGACTATTATGAGCGTTCTATTAAAAAATCGATAGGTATTGATTTTTTTTTTAATCCTGAACGATATATATAAATATGATAGATCCTGTTCATGCACTGAAGTTCAAATTGTGCTGGATATTTACAGGTGAAGTTTACTTTTTTACTTAACTTTACGAAGCTTATAAAGAGTGTCTATTTACATTCTGTAAATAGTAGATTCGTTTCTCTCTTCTTGGAACAGTTGAGTATTTTTTCGATGTTTGTTTCAAAATATTCATAGTCGTTACTGATAGTTAGAAACCATAAAAACAGACACCTATCTTGACACTTATCAAGAGGTATCGGGTTACCCAGTTACTGGGTTGTGGAGGTCAGAGAGGCAGTCGCTCCATGTAAAACACTGGTGCACAGTTTTATCCGGTTAGACTGGAAGGAGAACCCGTTATACTGGAAGCAGAACCCAACTTGCGCAATGCTTGGCAGATTTATTTATTGTTTGATAATCATGCGCATACGTATAAAGATAACAACGGCTTATTCTGCCTTCTGCATCAAGTCTGCCGTCGCAACCCCTATTTTTTAAAACGACCACAGCGGTCTATTAATCATACTTAAGGTTGCCCTAGTCGGCGGCATGAACTATTTTGTGCAAAAGGTTTCGCGGTGTTAAAATACATGCTATTGCATCCGAAAACACGTGCGAAAGAGATTAATGCTGTGATGAGCAGTAAGAAGCTAGTTCGCGTACGAATTAGCACTTTTGCAAATTTGTAGCGAAGTGGATGATGATTTGGGACGAAATCGAGCGCGTGAAATTTTATAAACAGACCTTTGGGAGAGTATGAATAGCATGAAAAAATGACTGAATGTATATCATCATTTCAGCCGAAAGACGTCCACTGCTGGACATAGGCCTCCCCCATTCGGTCAGGCGTCGCCACAATGACCGATCCCGTGCGTCTCGCATCCAGCGCCTTCCCGCAACCTTAACCACGTCATCAGTCCACCTAGTGGGAGGCCTTCCAACGTATCGTCTTCCAGTTCGCGGTCGCCATTCCAGAACATTTCGGCCCCATCGGCCCTCCGTTCTGCGAGCAATGTGCCCTGCCCACTGCCACTTAAGTTTGGCAATTCTTCGGGCTATGTCGGTAACTTTGGTTCTCCTGCGGATATCATCATTTCTGAGGTGATCACGCAAGGAAATTCCGAGCATAGCCCTCTCCATTGCCCTTTGGGTGACTTTGAGATTTCTGATAAGGCCCATTATGAGCGACCACGTCTCGGTCCCATAGGTGATCACTGGCAACACACACTGGTCATAGACTTTTGTCTTGAGACACTGCGGTAAATTGGACGAGAAGATACCACGCAACTTCCCGAACGCCGCCCAGCCGAGTCGGATTCGACGGTTGACCTCTTTCTCGAAATTGGACCTACCCAACTGGACCGTTTGTCCCAGGTAGACATAATTGTCTACAACTTCGAGAGTAGAGTCTCCGACCTTGATAGGAGTGGGTGTTACATGGGCATTCACCATGATCTTGGTTTTGTCCATGTTCATTTTAAGACCCACTCTTTCGGAAGCTCTACTGAGGTCATCGAGCATTTTACTGAGGCTCTCCATGGTCTCAGCCATGACCACTATGTCGTCGGCAAACCGAAGGTGAGTAATGTACTCGCCATTAACGTTGATGCCCAGCCCCCTCCAGTCCAGAACCTTGAAGACATCCTCCAGCGCAGCAGTGAACAGTTTCGGAGAAATGACGTCTCCCTGTCTCACGCCGCGCTGGAGAAGGATTGGTTTCGAGGTCTGATCCTGAAGACGGACTGACATGGTGGCGTTTTTGTACAAACACTTCAACACCTCAATGTACCGGTAGTCGATCTGGCACCGTTGGAGAGACTGCAGTACAGCCCAAGTCTCAATCGAATCGAAGGCTTTCTCGTAGTCCACAAACGCTAAACAGAGAGGCAGGTTATACTCTTCGGTCTTCTGTATAACCTGCCGCAGCGTATGTATGTGGTCTACGGTGCTAAAGCCTTTTTGGCATCCGGCTTGTTCGGGGGGCTGGAAATCGTCTAACCTGCGCGCGAGACGATTCGTAATGACTCTTGAAAACAACTTGTAGACATGGCTAAGAAGTGAGATGGGCCTATAGTTCTTCAACCGGGCATTGTCGCCCTTCTTGAAGAAGAGTACCACCACACCCCTGCACCATGCCTGTGGCGTTTTGCCCTCGAGTATGACGGACTCAAACAGCTTCTGAAGGGCCCTAAGGACTGGTTTTCCACCCGCCTTTAGGAGTTCGGCCGTAATTCCGTCATCACCCGGCGCCTTGTTGTTTTTGAGCTGTTTCAGAGCCATCCTAATCTCATACAGGCTGACGTCCGGGATATCTTCGGTATAGTGTCGGGTCAATCTAGCTCTTGGGTCGTTTGCTAGACTCGCAACGGGCTTGCTGATCGATGTGTACAACTGCCCATAGAATGTCTCGATCTCCCTGAGAAGCTCCGGTTTGGCGGATACGATCCTGCCATCGTCGGTCTTCAGTTTCGTGTATATATTCAAAATAAAATTATTTGTATTGTTGAACTACTAATCTATCCCTGTATGGTGTCTGTTTTGCATTTTTCCTTCTTCTTATGGTATTTATTTCCTACCAAAGATGCGTTAAAATTGATGTTGAAATATGAAACTTTCGACGCTCATAACTTTTTTTTTACTTTTTTGTTTCCATACAGGGCTAGATGAGACGAATTGATATCATTTTTTTTACATAGTTAAACAGTTGAGTAATCGCCAGACTACGTTTGCATGGAAGAATGATCGACTAGTGCCATCTTAAGGTTAACTTGAAGGTATTACATCAAATTTACAAATAATCTCTTAACATAATCTCAAACTGTTACATTTGTAGTGCGCATCTTTGTTAACTATTTCTGCGAAATAGTTACTGTTAAGTGCCAATTAAATGTAGTTAACACGTTCTTAAGTGATTGTAAATAGGAGATAGAGACCTCATGTTTACAGAATTGTTAAGATAATCTAACTAAACTTCATTTACTTTATATGCTAGTTGTATATCCTAAAATGTTTCAATTATCAGCGCCTACAAGACTCTAAGTTTGGTCTGAATTAAAATGAGATTAGACTCTAAGCGATTGTATTTGAATACGATACGTTTATGGTATAAAAACAGCCATTCCGCTGCTAATGAGGCTATACATCGATAAGAAATCGACCGCATTGTCTCTCATGGCGGAGTGTCCTTCGCTTTTATAGATGTAACGACAGTTGACCACAAAGGCTGCTAAACCCACACGATTGCGCGGTGCCCATCCATCTAACTATTACACAATATCTTAGAATCTTTACATCCAACAGGTTCTAAAAGATTTATTTCTGTTGCGACCTCAGATACTCGTAAGCTTTTAAAAAAATAACACCGCTCTTGTTTATTGACTCACCGCGAATCGTTGAACTTTATTAACTGATAAAATTAACATTCTGCATATTTCAAACGATAGCCTGCTTCGAGCATTCAAGGAAATTTGTGGTTTTTGTAGAAGATTTTTACCGATTACTAAATGTCAAGCATATAAAAGACCTTTTTTCTACAGTCGACAAATGTAATTTATCATATAAATAGTGAAATTAAAAACTAGTTTCGTTTCCGTTTAAATGGATTAATACGAAAAAAATTGTGGATTACGTAAATTGATATAAATTTTATGTAAATCGATCGGATTAAAATATCAATGTCGATTGCCCTTCTTCATAGATTAATGGACCAAAGTGGTTTAGTATAGTAGACTAATGACGTTAACAGCAAAACGTGGCAGCGGAATCTTCTGAATATTTTATAAATTTATAATGTTAATTTGACACCTCAAAACCGAATGATAGATCCATTTTGTGTATTTTACTAACAAATGAAGGTAAACCCGTTAAATGTGAATAATAATCGTTCGTTAGACAAAGGCTTGGCGTGTATTGAAGCAGGTGATCTTCACCTCTCCATGAAGCTCTATCGTGATACTATGCGGTCCGTTCGGGCGCGACCTTAGCATTTGGCGTAACGCACTTACCGCTTTATAGGTACACGATACAACTGATTCCCTACAACTATGCTTGTGTATTCCTGACTAGATAAAAGATGATAATAAAATAAAGTTACGTATTATTCGTTGCGAGACATGATTTGGTAATCTATTCGTATATTATATTCGTACGTCGAAGTTTAGAAAAATTATATTTAATTAATGGTATAACGAGAAGATTGTCATGCTCGGTGACTTTAATAGTTGGGTTGGTGTGAAGAGGAATGGATTCGAAAAAGTATAAGGGGCATTCGGGTACAATAGAGTGAATGAGAATGGGATGAATTTACTAGAAGTGTGTAATGAACACTATGTTTGATCATAGAAAGATCCATAGCTATACGTGGGAAAGGCAAGACAGTAGAAGTATGATTGATTTTGTTATTGTAGATGAAAGATTTAAAAGCAAAGATGCAGATACAAGAGCCTATCGGGGTGCTAATATAGGGACTGACCACTATCTGCTTGAGTGTCAGGTGGCTGGTCTGTTCAAGCATTGGCGTCATAGAGTTCAAGTTTCTGTGACTGTGTTAGAAATAATAAAAGGAGAAAGATTACAAGAACTAAGAGTAAACGAGGAGTATAAGAGGGTAGTCAAAGAGGAGACGGATATGTATCATTCTTATCATCAAATATCTTTATTTGATGATAATATATGAATGATTCCAGTTTAGAGCATGTGTGGAAAATAGCGAAAAGTAGTATGGTGAACGAAGCTGCAAAATTATGTGATATAGTGAAGAGGAAACGTGGTAGTAGAACGACAAATACTTTCGTAAATGATGAAGTAAAAGAGATGGTGAAGAAGAAGATTTTTTTTTTTTTAATTTTTTTTCTAACCGTTACTAAGGAGTATGCTTTAGAAAGTAAACGTTTAACGCCACTAAAGCGGTGGAGGGCCCTTAAGTGATGCGTTTGCCATCAAAGAGCATTTAATTTGTATCAGGTACGAATATAATACATACATAAACTCACGCCTTTTTCCTATGGGGGTAGGTAAGCAGAATCTACAGAACGCCACCTGCTACGATCCTTACATACCTTTTTTGCTTCACTCACATTCATACATCTAGTCATACACAGACGCCGGTTATGAGTACTGCGCACCTGGCCTTTCTGAAGAACATCACCAATAAGGTCTACATAAGTCTTTCTAGGGCGTCCCCTCCCGCCGTTTCCATTTACGTCTGCCTTGTACGTTGTTACGACTACCTTTCGTTGCATAGTTAGTTAGTTCGTTTCGTTAGTCGCCTTTCATTCATGTTCTCAACATGGCCAAACCCTCTTAACATACTCTTTTAAATTTTAGTCACTACATCTTCTTTTAAACCATAACGTTCTCTTATTACATCATTCCTCCATCTAAAACCCACCCATGTTCCTTCAGTTGCTTGTGCCAGGGCCGCGGTAGATCTCTTTCAAATTTAACCGCGACCAGGCAACAATTTACAAAAAAAACTCGTGAAGTGAAGTTACAACTAGTATCATTTCAGTATCCATTTTCGAGGTTTAAGCTTGGCGTAACTTTAATCCACGTTTATGAATAAGAGGGTGAGATTGAAAAGCTCAAATTCAGAAGTTTCATTGAAACTTTACATTAAAAAAAAAAACAAGCCAAACAGACATACATTATCGTTTGATATTTTAACAGCTTATGTGGATTTAATAGTACACAATCGCTTGATGATAAATGCAGACTAAGGTGGCCTATACGAGTACCTTCTCCCAGGGCACTCTTGTCGTATATTATTGTTGCCTTTTGTACGATTGCGATTATAACGTTTATTTAGTGCAGCAAAGACTATTATGAGTCATTAGGAACAATATCTGTTATAATTTGGATTGATTGATGTTCCCTTTTTTTTCGCTCACGGGCAAATCGATCACCGGTGAGTGTACCTGGTCAAATTCAAACCGTTTGCTTCCTTTGTGTGAGGAAAAGTTACGTTTTATTCAATGCTGCCAATGTAGACAAGGATGGTGGCATGCGATTGGAGTGGTCTACCCTGAAGTGGACTGTAAACTGCTAATGATTACAATGATATGGTTTACGTCATCCTAATGAATGTGAGACATTGGTTATTAAAAGTTTTTATAGTTATCTATTCTTATCCTAAAGGACGTACCGTAGGACAAGGATTTTTTTTATCGCAATATTACATCATCATTCCACCTAAAACAGCTCCACTGCTGGAACTAGGCTTCTTTTAACATCACGCATCCAGTGGACTCCCGTGACACTCAACAGGTCATCGGTCCACTCTATTGGAGGCCTTCTAACGCTCTGTCGCAGTCGCAAGAATTTCTAGACTCCATTGACTATCCATTCTGCTAGTAAATTTTACGAACTGTAAAATACACCCCTTTAATTTTCCAGGATTATGACACACTAGATAGATATTTTGACAATAATGAATGATAGGTGCGGTGGACGTGTTCTATTAAAATGATTGATTTAATATGGATATTTTTATGTTAATTCAAGATTGTTTTGTAGTTATTTTGAATATTGTCACATTTGTCTGCGTTTTAATGAATTAATAATCAATTTATTTTAACATATTATGTCTATTGAATGTATATTTTCTCGTTAACACACTCAGCACACACGTGTCTGGCAGTAATTTAATTCTGTTATCAGAACACTGTCTGATGGAAAAATTTGACGATCTTCTATCTATTCTATCATCTATCCATCATTATCATCATTTCAGGCGAAAGACATCCACTGCTGGACATAGGCCTCCTCCAAGCGTCGCAAGCGTCGCCACACTCCACTGGACGCCCGCAGCCTTGACCAGGTCGTCACTCCACCTAGAGGGAGGCCTTCCAAAGCTGCGACTTCCGGTACGCGGTACACTCTAGAACTTTCGGCCCCAACGGCCATCCGTTCTGCGAGCAATGTGCCTGCCATTTAAGTTTGGCAATTCTTGGTTCTCTTGCAGATGTCTTCATTTCTCATTCGACCACGCAAGGAAACGCCGAGCATAGCCATCTCCATTGGCCTTTGGGTGACTTAAAGCTTTCTGAAGAGGTCCATTGTGAGCGACTATGTTTCTGTCCCGTAAGTAACCGGCAACACTCACTGGTCATACATTTTCGTCTTGAGACACTGTGGTAAGTTGGACGAGAAGATACCGCACAACTGCCCAAAAGCTGCCCAGCCGAGTCGGATGGTTGACCTCTTTCTCGAAGTTGGACCTACCTAACTGGAACGTTGACCCAGGTAGACATAATCGTCCACAACTTCGAGTGTAGCGTCTCCGACTTTGATAGGAGTGGGTGCAACATGGACATTCAACATCACCTTGGTTTTGTCCATGTTCATTTTTAGACCCACTCTTTCGGAAGCTCTACTGAGGTCATCGAGCATTGTAATTCTATCCATAATAATATTATAAATGCAAGAGTAACTCTGTCTGTATGTTACCTTTTCACGCTTAAACCGATTTAGATGAAATTTGTATGGAGATAGTTTGAGACCCAGGGAAGGACATAGGAGTTTATCTCGGAAATCAATCAACCCCGTGGTGGAAAGGGGGAGTGAAAATATGTATTTAAAACATACAATATCAATAAGAAAATAGGTTATTCGAAGTAATAACGCTATGCAGCAAATCTGATATCAACAACTTACACAATCAATCAACAATTTTATCTCACGATTTCAAAATGCTATAATGTTTAACTTCAAGTTTATTATTTTGCCTGTCACACAAAAACGTATAAACTATGCATCTGGATCCAATAATTTTTCATCTATACCTAATCTATATCTTTATTTTAAAAGTTCATGGCTTGACTAGATACCTACCTACTCATTTATGCGAGTCTCTGAGGAATATGGGCGCGGCTAAAGATGGCTCTCAGCTCGTGTCGTAACTTTCAATCTCATCATCAAACGAATGGCTCTATACGAGTACGACCACTTTTACTCTAAATCCCTCACAGATTGATTTCACAAAACGATCACTCAAAAGGTTAATAGTTGTTACGGCCTATTGCTGTGTTTCCAGTAGTGACATTGTAGTGAACGATATCGATAATGCCTTTCAATTCTGAGGTTGGGAAGATGCTCGACGTCAATGAGTTTATTTATTATGCAGACCTATTGAAATAAACCTATTAGTAAAGCATTAGCGCGTTCTTAGTAAATTGCTTTTGGTTCCATCAATGTTGTAGTAATATGCGCACTTAGATTCGCAGACGTCGCCGCAGGGAACAGCTAGATTTTTATAAGTGGTATTTTTTATTATCAAACTAGTCTCTTCTATCAGTAAATGACATTTTGTGGAACTTTTTGATTAAATCTTAATCTTATTATTGAATGTACCTACCATCATTCTGACCAAAGAAAACTGAACCTACCAACGACGGCCCGAAAAGTGCTCAAGATTCTTTGATATTCATTTAACTGAAAAGTTTCTTGAATGAATGTAAAATTATGTATCCGACTGTAATTTGACCGTTAATGTTAGGAATGATAATGCCAAAGTTCGCATTGATATGGTCCATAGAAACGTATTTATGGACGTAGCAGTTATTTTTAGTAAATTATGTTATTTGAAATAAACTCGACATTTATTGTTATTATAACTATTTTATTATATTTTCATCTTGACCTATTTGAAAACAGCGGCAATCAACATTATTTTTTACTTGTTTGATGGAACAGATTTGGCTGTCTGAAGCGACCAAGTCACAACTGGGTACGAACGAAACATGTAGTTTTCAAACTTTCCTGCTATTTGGGCAGGCTTCGAAGACGAAGAGGCTGTGCGAAGTTCATCGCCTTAGCCATTTTATTTCCTTATTTACTTTCTGAAACTATTTGTGGCTAGACATATGCTCTTTAAAACATGTAGCGGGCAATATAGTGCCCACCCGTTTATAGGCGTTGGGCTTGCAGCATGTCACCAGTGTGGTGCAATATCTAAATACAACTTTGTTTTGCGTCTTAACTGATATTGGATACTTGGACTCTGTTAACCCTTTGAAAGAATAAAAAACATGAATCCTTTTTTACTCTCAATTACTACCAATAATAAACGCTTTCTGACATATTGACGTCACAATAAACTCCCAATTTGTTGGGTCAAAGTGGCGCCAATATAACCCACCTTAATAACATCGACATTCCTCGGTTTATGTGGGTATTTAAATCGTAATCGTAAGGCATTCCTTTTTAGTTGACGCCCAAATCCGGCCAAAGTTCGTTTACGCCAGGTAGACAGTAAAATGATACAAAAATGAATGCAGAATCGTATCACACGGTGCATTCACGTGAACATAAATATATAATATCATTCATGATTATACCACTATTTATAATATTGTTTATTTAAAATCTATATTTATTTTAAAAAAACTGGTCAAGTGCGAGTCAAACTCGTGCGCCGAGGGTTCCATACCTACACATTATAACGCCATAATAAAATTGGTATCATTTTTATTAGTGCGTAAGTGTTAAAGATATGGGCAAATTTAGATTTTCGCGAAAACTTGTAAGTACCAAAATTTACCTTAATTTCCAACTTTATATTTTTTGGATTTTTACCTATATTTGTGCTATAAGACCTTACTTTTAGGCATATTTCATGATTCTAGGTTATTATGGTATAAATTTCAACTTGCTAGGTCCACCCGTTCCTTAGAAAATCGGTGGTGACACGAACAGACAGACAGGCAGACAGACGGACAAGAAAGTGATCTTATAAGGGTTCCTTTTTTACCTTTTAAGGTACGGAACCCTAAAAACAAACTGATTTCCAAAAAAAAAAAACACTATTACCTAAGTGAAAAATTACTTTCTTTTCCGAAGTCGGTGTCTTTGGTACCTATTGCTTTCCGTAATTCGACACCGACTTGGAAAAGAAAGTTATTATTCACTTTGTGGTGTATTTTTTTGGAAGTCGGTTTGTTTTTGTTTTAGTTTTGATAGTTTACATCTCATGACGATTCCAATAAGCCCAAACACGACTAGGATACATAGTTTTATTACGGAGTTCCAGTGCCTACCTGCCGACTTCATCGTCAGATCAGTTCGATGGTACCATTTTCATCAGTAGGTACTATTTATTTATAAGTATTTTATTCGAGATATCGTAGAGCCGCGACATACTTAGCATTAAGGAGTTCCATTGGCCATCTGTGGTCTTCACCAGTTTCACTTCACCAAACTAAACTACTGAGTGCAAATGATTGCATTGTTGATGATAATGCCAAAATATATAGGCTATAATATTTGAGGAGTTTTCTCCAAGTTCCCATCATTAGATCCTGACCTGATGACTATGGGATAAAATGGAAAGAAAAACAAAATAAGATTTTTTTCCAATCGGTCCAGGATCTTTGATAATCGGTGTTCATACATAAAAAAATACCAATCGAAATGAGAACTTCCTTCTTTTAAGGAAGTCGGGACGATTAAATGTCAAAGATTAAATTTTTTGGCATTTATTCTTGTTCGAGGACGTCTAGCATGTATATTATGGCAAGGAGACAATTTATTTGCATAATTTAGATCTAAATAAGAATATCGAAATATAAAAACGATACAATTATGAATATGAATAAAAGTGATGAGAGTAATAGATGTCATAACATTTTCACAGTTCCTGGCAAGAAGAAACCAGCACCATTTTTGATGCAAAATTGCATATTCTGGACTAAAACCAAGACCACAATTTTTTTCTTGTCATTGTACTTACTAAATGCACCAGCATTCTTACGAAAAACGTGCATAACGATTATAAGCACAAAAATGTGTCGGCAACATTACCTTTATTTGCATTTACTTATCTAGAAACCAGATACTAGTGACTAAGTGCTCAACCTTTATGTTATATGTCATAATCAAGTACCTACACAGGGGAAAACTGTGGACAGATAGGTATTACAAGCTACTGATTAATTTGTAATCATTGAGTTGATGACCCATGTGATGTTCTTTATTTTTCAACTGGTCTCAACATTGCTGTTCATTATACCTTCTTATACACCGTAAGGCAAAGACCCTGTAATTGAAGGTTAAAGCAGTTACGAAGTAAAGGATTATTTTTTGAGAATTCCGTAAATCGCTTAATATCTGAAACTATTGATTAATATTATAAACAAAGGAGTATTTTAACGGATACAAATATTTTAAATGCGAAAGAAGCTTTGGCTGTCTGTTTGTTGTGTTTTCATGCCTTAATGGCTGAACAGGTTTAGATTATTGGTAGATCTGGATTAGGATTTAGAATAATTACTGCCAATATTCATGCTGAAAAATCTACTTAGTAATGTTATCCGGTTTTCAGTTTTCTCCATATTTGTAAATTGGTGAATAATAAATGATTAGATGGATTAAAGAAAATGAAGTGAAAGGAGTATGTAACGATCGTAGCAGGTGGCGTTCTATAGTTTCTGCCTACCCCGTCCCCGTCCCGTCCGTCTGTCTGTCAGTCTGTCATCAGGCTGTATCTCACAGATGATGTATTTCTGTCGCCGCTATAACAACAAATACACAACAAAATATTTAAGTGGGGCTCGCATACAACAAACGTGATTCTTTTGTCGTTTTTTGCGATACTGGTACGAAACCCTTCGTGTGCGAGTCCGACTCGCACTTGGCCAGTTTTTAACCTTATTTTATTATTTTAAAATTTTGTTTTGGTTTGCAAGATAATAATTGTAAGGCAAAAATACTTTTATCTACTTCGGTTTCGTTATATTCGAATTACAAAATTGACAGCGGTTTCATTATGATACCCATAACGACAACGGGTTGCATTATGCGAATCGTCATAAATTTTAAAACACAAGTAAAGACATTCGGAACACACAGCCAGGTGCCTATAATATTACTTCGAAATCAAGACAATGTAAATGATGTTTTCAAAAATGGAACAAGTTTAGAACAAAAGTATCGTATACTATTTGGCTGTTGCGGCTACAAGATCTTTGCCTTATACCTAATAAAGACTAAATAAAAATAAAGTGGACGCGGGCAAAATTTTCTGAGTGAAATTTTATTCCAAATTTTATTAAAAATGTCTTCAATATTAAGTTATATTGAAAATACTCCACCAGATATAACAAATAGAGCAGTTGCGGCTACAAATAATTTACTACCTGAAATGAAATCAAGACATGTATATGAGAAATAAAATACTTAAACACACGTCCTGAAATACTTATTTGTCTATAATTATCTGTGTTTTATTCCTTCCTTCGTAGATAAAATCTTGTATCCCAATAACGTACAGTTGCATAACTGTACGTTATTGGTCTTTTAATAACTCGTGCCCACCTATTTCGGTAAGCGCTACGCTTGTTCCGAAAAATGGCACTCGTATTAAAAGACCGTCCATAACGTAACAGTTGCATAAATAGCTATTATGATAGCCAACATTTGATACGCGGTCCTTATGAGCTGCTGAAGTATTGCAATTATATTTATTGCTAGCTTCTGCCTGCGGTTTCAGCCGCGTGACTGTCTGAAATTATCCAAAGGGAACGTACTGCTGAGATAAAAAAGTATCCTACATCCTTCTCCAAGGTCCAATATATCTCGTAACCAAAATACATCAAAATTGGTTCTGCATTTTAGGGGTCAAAACGTTACTCACAAACAGAATGAGTTATTTTCAATTATTAATATTATAGAATATATGTAGATATGGACAGTAATAATGATGTAACACACAGTACAAAAAACAATATAACGTATTTATGCAACGCAATATAAAGGCAGTGTCTGAGGTTTTCCAACCTTAACACGCCAGTTACTTCCATTTATAGAGACTGGAATCTATCAACTTCTTTTATGGTTTGAATGTCAATTTTGTTTTGATTCATTTTCATTTTATAGCCTACAGTTTTAATATGAGCTTCTGTAGTTATGTATCATTACTCAATTATTTTTAACTTGCTCCTGCCCGCAGCTTCGCTCGCATAAAAAAAAGTTTTATCATGTCCAGGCAATAAACTATCACAAATATAAACTATTCTTAGTCCTTCCCCCAGACCCTAGGTCTTGACCTATCCCCATACGAAATTGTATATAAATTGGTTCAGTGGTGAACAGGTTATAAACAAGCAAAGTTACTTACACATTTATAATTGTAATATGGATAAGAATAGTTTTGTTAAATAAAATAAGTGCGTTAAAGTGCTACATCAGCTATTATAACTAGATTTTGTATAGCGATTTTTGTACTCAAACAAGCTTAAGAAAGGTATCTTTTTGCTTAATTTTATATGACTAACTTGAAATAGGTTTTAAAGCACGCCAATAATGTATAATATAACCAAATTAGATACTAAATATTTATATTTTACCATGTTAAATAAATAACGTAAAGCAAGGCTCCTGCATTAATTTAAATCAAATATTCAATATATTTTTTTATTTGTTTATCAATTATACACTATTTAAAAAACTCCCGGAATATTTTTATTTCATGCTACATAATTTATCTAGTGCATAGTAGAAACGCTTCGATCGGCAATCTATTGAACACGTAATTATGACACGATATCTTGCGAAAACACCCCAATTTAAAAAGTAAAACGCCCATAACTTTTGGACAGCTGAACTGATTTTATTCAAAAATAGCTAAAAACACTCTCGACAAAATCACCTTTCAAACAAAAAAACTTAATCAAAATCGGTTCATCCGTTTGGGCGCTATGATACCCAGCAACACACGTCAAACTTATAACACCCCTCGTTTTCCGTCGGGGGTTAAAAAGAGTACATAATTATTCGCATTAAATAGCAACCAAAAACCACTAAGGTTTAAACTTATCATGAGTCTATTAATATTTTTATGTATGTACCAAACAATGAAAAAATAGCATTACCAGTAAAATACATAAGAGTTGTTTTAGTTCTGCCCCTCTCTCTTTCTCTTCCTAAACTATCTGTGAATACGGGCGTAGAAGTTCGTGTGTGTATTTTTCAATATGTATTTTGAACAAAAATAATATTGTAGTATTTGATTCAGCACAATAATGACACCTGTAAAAGAAAAAAAAGACAGAAAATGTGTTTAATTGCCATAAAACGACATACAAACATTTCATTACAAAAACAAAAAGAGTGGTAGTAGATTTTGAAAATTTAACCTTTAACGATAGGGTTAGTAGTTCTTAAATTATGTTAGAAAAGTAAGAAAAAGACAATAAAATAATGCAAGTATAAATAAAAGCAGATGCATGTCATGATTGTGGCAAGAAGGCTTCTACTCAGCAAAAGGCTGAGCCGTGGAGGACCCACAGCATGGCGCTGATTTTCAGTGATCGCCCAGGACGTGATGTACGGAAACCAAGGTCGCATGTAAAGATAGGTAGATAAAAAAACATAAAACAAATACAGTAAGATATTTAAAATAAAATACTTAAAAATATGTTGTGTATAAAAGGAATGCAAGTACCAGAAACACCGAGGAGATGCATATAGGGTACAAGATTGACAAAACACAAAATGCGGGTACGCAAAAACACAGGGCACATAAAATCATTCCGTGTTCTGTCTCGCTAGTCAAAGCTAGGCGCAATAGACACTAATTCCTACAGTCAATGCACTTATATTTCAAATATTGTTTAATAAGGTGGAGTCAGGCTTTGTACATGAATAATTTATTATCAGAACAGTCCATGCTTAAAACAAAGAGCTGTAAATCACATTTTATAAAATCTGCCTATAAAAGTAAGTAATCAACGCGTTTAAGAGCTAATCTATACATATAATAAAATCGTAGAGACGCCAAAACTGTACATTATTTTTTTTGAGAAAAAGTAAAAGCTACTGGGTATGTTAAAGATACAAACGCTTTTTTTTAATTGTTGTCTGTTTGGCTGCTGCAATGCATTCAATTGGCATCAAAACTACTGAAAAGATTTTGTTTAAATTTTGCACAAACATTCCTTAGAGATCAGAGCAACATATAGACTATAAATTGTCACGCTATTTGCCTTGGTTGATAAGTTTGTGTGTCCAGTGTTGCATTATGTGTACTTTCTACTACAATTTAGCGCGGGCCTGGAAAAAAGAGGACAAAAATAACGCAAAACGTATTACTACATATTATCACGCTTATTCATAATTGTTTTTCAACCATATTTATTAATATGGTAGAAAAACAATGGAACATTGTCTGTTTTTCTACTACTGTTTAGTGCAGGATTGTAATTACTCAATTAAAAATATTGCAAAATATTTCGTAATGGTCTGGCCACTGTATACGCTATAATTATCACGATATTTACTATGGAGAGGTAGCCGTATATGAATATGTAGATCGCGACTTGTATTAGAACTGCTATTTTAACCCATTGTCAACGGAGTATATAACCTGGAGGTTTAGATACAAGACTTCCGAAGCGTTCCTCGTGATTTCGATTCCCAACATTTGCAATTTTTTTATTGTTTTTTTTTTAATTATTATGCTGTTTTTTTGTACTAATTACCTGACTACAGCGAAGCAAAATCTTTATTTATCTTAAAACAATAATATTATAGATTTTTGCATACATCTATATATATATATATAAATGAATCCCTATTTCCCTTGGTCACGGCATCACGCGTGTACGGCTGGACCGGTTTCACTTTTCTTTTTTTGTTGTGTTTGTTATTGTTTGGAGAAGGTTCTTATGAAAACAAAATTGGTACCTTATCTACATAGGTAGAGTAGGTAAGGTAGGCTAGGTAGGGTAGGGAAGGTAGGTAGAGTAGATTAATGTTTGGTGTTTTTATGGCAAAACAAAGTTTTCCGGATCAGCTAGTTTAATATAAAATCAAGTATATTGCATTTATTTTGTCAAATATTTATTTTGGAAGTCCCTAATATACCTATCTTATCTTGTGGAGGGGCCGAGAAACAACTCGGACACTTCAACCCATTGGGACCTATTGTGGTAATAATTATAATATACCTAACTAACAATAGAATAATTCACGCCACCGATGCAAAATTTCCACCTTGTAAATTTTCGAACCTGATTATCAGTGCACCAGAGTCTCATAACCGCCAGATACTGGACGCAGGAACCCAAGAAATCGCCGGTTTGTAAGTCTCTGGCGCACTGATATTGAATGCTGAAAATTAACGTGTTCGAAATTGTGGATTGGGTGGCGTGCATTATTCTATAAGTAGTTAGAGGGTAGGAGTTGCTTAAACCCCAGACTACAACCTAAGTTAAACCACCTCAGTGGTTCTACCTTGGCACGCGTTTCCAAAGGAGACTTGGAAGTCTCAAAATAGACTCAGAACACAAGTCGACCGTAACAAAGATATTAACCAGACCTAATCGACAACCCAGAACTCAAATATATATGCGGTGTCTCTTTTCCGACAATAGCCTACCTTTCGTCTTTCGTGGCATGTCATTTCAATTCTCCAACGAGCAAAAAGTTAACCACCAAGCTCGATATAATTACGGCTTTGTTCATTTGAGGCACGTATCTGAATTGCAGTGCGCCGATTCCCTTGAATAGCTGATTTTTAAACGAGAATCACGCCTAAACGGCTAGTCGTAATTTTTTGGAAAAGATATATTTTAAATTAGACCATTTTCTTAACAATTTGATCTAAGGACATTTTGAGTTTCATTCGTATAACATAGTGTAATTAATTTGTAAAGTTATGTCTAAAACGGACAAAAACCCGACAATCGCACCAAAACCGCTGGGCGTATTTTAATGAAATCGACACCATCATCTCAAAGACAATTTAATTATCTACATTTTGATCTGAAGCTTTTTTTTTATTAAAGTCATAGATTATTAAGGAAAGTACAAAAACTACTAAATTTTGGGTCACGCCGGTGTGAAACGAGTGCGCGTTTTGTTCCCTCAAGGTCGTTGGCGTTAGTCGTCATCTTAAGTTTCTACGCGTTTATATGACCGTCCTCGGTTTTTAAATTGCATTCTTAGCAATGAAGCTAATATTCAATCGTAGTATCAAATTATTTCAGCCCACTTATAGACCAGACTAGTAACTTTAGTGACTTTTGTACGCTGACTTAATCTAGAAGCTTTAGATACTTTGTTCGTAATTTGGTTATTCAGGTTCTACTTAAGGGCGAGTATATGCAGTCCATCTCAACATTAGTGAATGCTATTTCTTGCGTCTGTTGCTGCATACTGTTCGAAACCCACTTGTTTCATCTTTCTTAAAATAGTTGAGGTAGAGCATCCAACATTTCATGCAGCATGTAGAGCACTTCACTTGCTTGAATGTGACCAACATTCAGGTGGTCTGTGTCAGTGATAGTCCCAAACGCTTGCATCATTAATTTTTTGCAGTGGTGTTGGTGTTCTGTAGTGTTTTAGATCCTTTGACGTTATGGACAAAATATAGACAATATCTATGTGAAGACTTATTTCGCCTTCTAAGGCGCAATTCAGAGCAGAAAATTAATTCGACAGCCGAAAGACAGGTGACAAATAGTTCCCTTTG
Organism: Orthosia cruda; assembly: GCA_964057195.1. Lineage (NCBI taxonomy): Eukaryota > Metazoa > Arthropoda > Insecta > Lepidoptera > Noctuidae > Orthosia > Orthosia cruda. The sequence goes on along the minus strand of OZ059831.1, from coordinate 24,376,898 downwards.
TGCTATTCAAGATATCGTTTGTTTTAATTGGGGGCAATTTTTTGAGTGAATACGGCCTGCCTGTTCCTCAAACATCTGAGCAACTTTTTCGTGAATATACAGCTGACAAAATCTCCGCTCCACTGAATTGACCGACAAAGTTAACCATCACCTATCACATTTTACATCGGAATAAAGGAAAATATTTCACACAGTTGTTCAAAGTATACTTTATAATGAAGGGAATGGCTATTATTAAAGGCTATTTATCTTAGACGTCCCAGGTGCCATTGAAATGATCAACCTAACAAAAGCAATTCTCGCTGCATTCAGATGACAAGAAAAATTGCGATGGCTGTGGCTTCTTCAGCAATCGCAACCACGTTAATTACTGGCTGTAAAACGGCTCATTCAATTTTTAAAATCCCATTTGATTTAGACAGCAACATGTTTGGTAACACGAAATTGTGATAAAGTAAGAGTGTTGCAGTATTGTGAATATTGCATGCACAATGGCAAATAAGAAAGCCGTCGAAACCGTGGACAGGACACTACGGGATATTTGCTGAAATGAAAGGTCAATGGGCAAGGTCACATAACTTTTGTCGGGCGATATCAGGCAAACCTTTCCAGTCATAAGTAGGAGAACTGGAGCTGATCATGCAACCTCTGCATTTACACACTCTTGAATTTTGCGATGTTTTGGTAAAGTTTGGAGGAGGAACACAGTTAGGTGACTCTTCCCGTTCTTCTTCTCTTCTTCTTCTTGCAGAATCGTTTCCTCCGGCGACGAACATATAAGTACAGCATTCGAAGATATGTCAAATATAACGGAGCAAGACAATTCTAGGTTGTATGAATGCGCTATACTGGCTGCAAGAAACAATCAAGCCGATGAAGTAAATGAAAAAAAATGCAGAAGTAGTTGGGGATGAAGTTGGTATATACATCTTTTAACAGAGTCTTTAAACTCATTTAGAGTGGGTTGGATTCCTTCACACAAAATCGAACTCAAAATCTTACTGCACCCAAGCTTTGCAATAGAACTTCACTTAAAGAAACTGCTCTTCAGAGAAACATTATCGAAGCCGAAATTCTCACTGGGTGTGGCATAAGTGAAACTGTTTTTATACCGCGCTTATCTCTCATCCTCAACCAGTTCCTCTTCCAGTTTAAACGCATGGAATTTGTGGTAGCTGCTTTCTTCGTGATGACGATAAACAAGAGTCATAGGCAGATCCTAAAGGCCGTTGGTGTCGACCTAAGGTCTAATTGTTTTTCCCACGGGCCTCTGCATGTGGCTTGCTCGTGAGTTAGTATAATGCCCCAGAGCGAGAAACAATCAACGTTATTCGAGTATATAAATATTATTTAATGTATCTTACTCTACTATCTAACTTCTTTTTCAAAGTATATTATTAGATGCTAACGTAAATTTATCTGTCCGTGATGGGAGAAAAATATTTGTATTATTAACCACTAAACAGTGCGTTATAAACCGAATTCCGCGCGGACAAAGTCGCGAGCAACCGCTAGTTTTAAGTATTTTGTTAACAATAAGATTATCAAGAGTGACAGATGCTTAAATCGAGATAAGCACATACTTACTTACCTCAGAAACCGGCCAAAAGTGTTTGAATATTTTGTCATTAACATATCTGTTGTCGCTTATCTTGGTTCTATCATAGACGTAGGTATCTAGGTCTTCATTCCAAATACATTGATTTATCAGTTTCTGTCACACAACGTGACTAAACAAACGGTGTACGTTCAATTAGCATGAACGTGTCAATCCTGTTTCTGGGTCGGCTGATTAGCAGCCCTAGAACTGACCAATTCTATACAATAGCAAAGACATGATACATATTACGTTTTGACTCTCAATAATTTATTTGAAATGTTATTCTGGGTTACAGACATCCAATCCAGCGGGAAAATGAGCAATAATAACCGTGGAACCCGCTCGGCGACACGTTCGCGTTGCATCCTCGACGCCGCCACTAGCATTAAACAAATAGGTTTGTAGGCGCGAGTCAGAGGTCGTAGTTCACTTGCATTACAAATTATTTGATTTACTTAAAACTGAGCATGAGCTTACTTGTACTTATAAATATAGCAATCATTCTTCTATAATCCCCGTAGGGCTCACGAGAGGATAGACAGAGATGCAATTCATATTCCGGTAATATCCGTATTTATGGCCTAACTCTGTTGCAAGGAACTCTATTAATAACTGTTATAATGTGATGCTAAAACAATTTCAATTACAATATCTTAGAGGTCGTGGTTTTATGCGAATATAATGTCCTCTAGAGCTCAATGTAGGTTATACAGTTAATGCAATATGTTTGGATAGTTGTGAGTAACCGTTCGTTACTAGTGCAACAAAATGTCAGAGTTCTGTTAAATATCGTGTGTTATGTTTGACGTTGATGCCTAGCCCTCTACAGTCCAGAACCTTGAAGACATCCTCCAGTGCAGCGATGAATAGTTTCGGAGATATGTGTCTCACACCTCGCTGCAGAAGGATAGGTTGTGAGGTCTGATCCTGAAGTCGGACTGACATGGTGGCGTTTTTGTACAAACACTTCAACATCTCGATGTACCGGTAGTCGATTTGGCACCGTTGTTGGAGACACTGCAGTACAGGCCAAGTCTCGATCGAACCAAGGCTTTCTCGTAGTCTACAAACGCTAAACAGAGTTATACTTTTTGGTCTTCTGTATAACCTGCCGCAGCATATGTATGTGGTCTACGGTGCTAAAGCCTTTTCGGAATCCAGCTTGTTCAGGAGGCTCGAAATCATCAAACTTTGTACGCGACACATCGTATAGAAGTGAGATGGGCCTATAATTCTTCAGCCGGGCATTGTAGTCCTTCTTGAAGAAGAGTACCACCATACTCCAGCACCATGCCCGTGGCGTTTTCTCCTCGAGTATGACGGAATCTTCTGAAAAGCCTCAGAGTATTTTTATAGCTCGAGCTAAATATGGCTACCTACTATAGTTGCAATTGACGTTAAAGATAACGTAACCAATTTTTTTACGCAGTATCTGCTTTCAAAATTAAGGAATTCTAAATGACGTGGCATAATATATACTTAGTGATGTTTTAGCAGACTACCTCGCCTTCTTTAATGATGTATAGGCTAAATACATAAATACCGCACGCCGCAGCCAAATAAAATGATTGGTGGAACAAAATACTGTGGTCTGAGATGTTTCTTAAGATTAAATGGGTAACTTAATGTCAGATTCAATTTCTGCTATTACATTTTTTACATCAGTATTGAGATAACTCACGAGGTCACGACTGGCCCTTATAGTCTTCTTTATGTTTCGATTCGATCAGTGCCTGACAGCAAACACTGTGTAATTGTGTATTTTAACACGGCTTCGATGTTATCCGCCTGTAGTTATTTATAGGTCAATATTAAAACCACTTAACCTAAAAAACTTTTTAACAAAAAAACAATCCGACTTCCAGAACACAAAACTACAAAGCCAAAAAATAACTTTCTTTTCCGAAGTCGGTGTCTTTTGTACCCATTTTTTTCAGTTTTGCGACACCGACTTCGGAAAAGAAAGTTATTTTTTGGCTTTGTAGTTTTGTGTTCTGGAAGTCGGTTTGATTTCTTGTTAAAAAGTTTTTGATTTTTCTCTTTTTAGTTTTGGTAGGTATCTCCAGTTAACATGATAATCATTTATGGCCAAAGTACATCCCATGAAGATTCCAATAAGCCCAAGCATGACTAGGATACATTGTTTTATTTCAGAGTTAAATGTAGGTAGTTAGCTTGCTTCCGCGGCAAGTAGGTACCTACTTCATGTCATTTTATTATTCACTATAAGGGTTATCCTTGTTTACCCGGCTGCAAGGAAAGGGTTATGTTTTTCGCGCGTATCTTGTATGTAAGTATGTGTGTAATATTCTTTATTATCTCGTATCTTTCAAACCACATGACGGATTTTTATAATTAAGACATTGTTAGATAGGTCTTGGCCACCCAAATATTCTTAGATAAGTGGCATTAAAAAAAAATGGCGGATTTTGGGCTCCATATTGTAGAGGTTGCAATTTTTTATCTTCGTAACCCGTCGAGTGGGGTATCAAAATGAAGGGCTTTTAGTGGTGATTACAAAAATACATACCACTATGTTTAAAACAATTTATAAAAAATAAAAAATACTTAAAAGTTGTAAATAAAAAAAGCTAATTTAAAAATCAAAAAGGAAGCGAACTCAAAAGCTGTAAACAAGTAAAAATCGTGCTGTGCCGTCGGAGGATCAGGCAGTTCGCGAATATGTATCCTCCGACTGCACAGCTAGTTATTTTCTTGTTTACAGCTTTTTAGTTCGCTTTTTAAGCAGTCTGGTGTTTGATTTTTAAATTAGCTTTTTTATTTTAGGTTGGTACTTAGATATATAAAGAACAAGATGTTTTTACAAAAATGATTACTTTTAATACTTTAGTTAGGTACGCAGCATAGCAGTACCTACCCTATCCCTCACCCCCGCTGTCACATGAAATTGCTAGCGCGTAGTGGCTCACGAAGTGTTTCGAGCCGATATTAAGTTTGAATCAAACTGTACCTACTATGCGACACGTAAACTCGGACGGCAAGCGGCACACGTGTCGCGTTATCTCTTATTTTAGTACCACCCGTGCGATTTGAGTAGGCCCTAGCGCGATACGAGTCCTGTTCCAGTGAGGTATCTAGTTAATTCGACGTGTAAAAAAGCTTCACAAAAAAGTGATTTTAAATAATAGACCAAAACTTTAATATTTGAAATTACGCCTATAATAAATAATAACTATCCTACAAAATGAATCTTACGATGGATATATAGTTTAGGACAAATTGTGAAACACGCCATCTATTGCAAAGAACTCTAAACAAAACGAAAAGTCGATGGCTACTTTCAACTAATTTAACATACAAAGTCTTCACTTATCTTTTTTGTTCAAAAAACCTGATTAATGAGTGTAAATGGATAAATTAACATTAAAGAAGCAAGTTTTGATTTTTACTAAACTTATTTCAGCCTGAATCTGCTGTTTAACATTTTTAATTGATTGTTACTTTCACATTTGTTACCTATGCTGCCATCTATGATCTTTTTTTAATACTAATTATAATTTGTATGAGTTGATACCCCATGGTAAAGCACAGGACCGATCAATGTGGTGAGGTTTGGGGGATGCCTATGTCCAGCAGTGAACAACTTTCGGCTGATATGATGATGATAATGATTTACCCGAATAGTCCTATTACTTCAGTACCTATTGTGTTAAATTAGTGGATTTAAAACATCAAACTCATCTTAAGCCTCCCGTGGGTTCTAGTCGCTACACACAACGTAAGTATTTAAGGCGCGCCTCGTATTTCCAAAACTGGCTATGTTTAGATCTACATTTTTCACAGAATGATGTCATTTTATCGGAACACACTAAAGAAATGTCATAAGCGTGTAATATTATTACCTACTGGCCGAGACATCCGTTTAGGACAGGTTTTCTAAACTCTGAATATAAATTCGAAGTATTTATTTAAGTAGCAGATAAATATAACATTTCCAGAGGATCTTAAGGATTAGTCGTGTATGTTAATCTATAATAATATTGTAAAGCTGAAGAGTTTGTTTGTTTGTTTGAACGCGCTAATCTCAGGAACTACTGATTGTAATTGAAAAATTATTTTTGTGTTGGATAGTCCATTTACGAGGAAGGTTATAGGCTATATAAAATGACGCAACGACCAATAGAATAAGCATGATGAGCATAAATGAAAAATGTTGCAAAAACGGGCAAAGTATATTCCTTTTTGAAAGCTTCCGTTGCGTGCGCTACGTAAGCGGTTAAAGTTACGCAACATTCATGTATGTAGGGTAGGTAGGGTAGAGTAGGTAGGTAGCCAGTTGACGGGGGCGAAGCCGCGTGAGACAGCTAGTATAATATATGTTCACACTGTCCTCAAGAAATCCTGACGTAGTGAGCGGCGAATGTTAACTTGTTGTACATGGCAAAGTTCATTTATTCAGTAGGTATTTTTTGCTGTAGGTATGTTAATCGAATGTCTCTTTGATGTCACCCTTGTACTTAATGATGGTTTGATTGAATAAGACTAGGCGCAGAGAGTCGTCATGTCTGTGATTTGCAATTTGCAGATTACGATTTTAGTTTGTATTAAGTACTACCATTAGTAATCTAGTTGTTGAAAGATCTTTACATCATTCTGTTTGTTAACTTACTTTATTAACTACCATCACATCACCACTGCTCTAAAAAAGGTGAGGAAACCTGCATGTCCTAGAGTCAAAAATTCTAAGGCATGTGACATCCACCAACCCGCACTGGGCCAGCGTCATAGAGAGAGGAAGCCTGTGTCCCAGCAGTGAGAACGATGGAAGGATTATTATAATTTCACTATGTTATGTTAATAATCTATTGATACACAGTTATAACAGTTTTTTCCTTCAACGACAAATGATATATGTACATTTCGTAGCAATAATAGTGTGCCAATTATGTCAATATCTATCAATGAAAGCAAAGAGCAAGGTAGCAACATGATTACTTCCAATCGCCCAAAGAAACGAGAATTTTGTTACAAATATACCATTGTTATTGTTTTTGTTGAATTTGTCAATGGATTATCAATTTAGTAGGTATGTAACTTTCTTTAGCAAAACTTAATTACTGTTGCTATTTGATTTTTCACACCTTTATCGTTGTCTTTATAATGTTAATTGATGTTGAATTTTACTGTATTGTATAATTATATTAGGTACTTTATTAGTGCTGGTCTTTCTTTGAATTAAAGGCTTATAATTTCTGGCAGATGTTTGTTGAAGGAATTTGTTGTTCAAGAAAGTATTGTATTAAAGATAAAGATTTATGGTTGACTTTCGCGGAGAATCATAACACCGCCATTCAGAAAATGACGGTGCAACAAGCGTTTTAAAAAACGTTATTTTTGGCATTATTTTGATATTGTATTTTATTCAGATTATGTGAAGAAGGCACCTTATAAAATATCATTAATTTTAACAAAAACGTTTTGCCTAACCTTGTGCACCTACACTCCTCAAGAGATTCCTTTGTTCGCAATATTTGGTTCTACAACATCACACTTAATGTGCAACTCTAAGAATACTGTTCGTTTCAACATTTAAGTTCTTTTTAATAGGTTGGTAAGTCTGGTGGGAGCGTGCGACACTACCACCAAAACATAAGGTGTGAGAAATTGTCCCACACAAATGATCCTTCTAATCCCTCATCTACTAAAGTAATGAGATTAACCTCCGTTGGAATTCGCAGACGCTTACTATAATGAGCTTTTGTGCGCGAAAACAATACTATAATAGTTTTATTGTTTTAAAATTTGGTCCGATGACCTGTTAAACTAAAGTATACACAATTGTACGTTTGTAAATGAGAAAATGTATTCGTCGCATTGTGTTTTAATTTAAGTGGCAAATTGCTACAACTTATTCCATGCCTTATGTGACAAATTAATTGCATGCCATTTGATACAAATTCTCAATTTGCAACTTACTCTTATTAACAATTTAAAGCGAATTGGAAAATACGAGTCTTAATTTAAAATTTTAGGAGCTAGTTCTTCAGTCTGCTGAAATACATCATATTATTATTTTCCTTTCAAAATTATAAGATAGGCTGGCAATGATTGAAGTACAGAACTCTTTAACCCATAGTTCAATTGATATTGCCTCTCTATAATCGATACTATTACTCTGTTCAACGAACCTATCCTTATAAACTGTTATTTTTATTACCCAGATATAATATGATCAATCATAAATGAAAGAACAAGAACAAATTGTCATTGATAATGTAGGTTTTAGATATTAAAGTTTATCCAGCGATGCGTACAGAAGCAATAAGGCTTGTAGCATAATGTATAAGATAATAAAATATTATATAAGTACTTATTGGAACGCTGAGAACTTGTTCTTTGCCTTAATCATATCCGACATTTAGAAGAATTTTAAGCAGGTATTTGATATTGGAAAAGCTTAATGGACATTAATGATTATGACCTCGAAATAATTTGGTACTAGATGTATATGCCCATGATTGATGATTATGATGATGACGCCAAGTCTCATCGCAGACAAATATCTGAAATTAATAAGTGTAAAAAACTAATTTACCAACTAAAAGATCGATCACTATTTTTTTGTTTGGATACATCTAATACTACCTATAAAAATCTATATAATATTATACAAATGTTAATATTATAGAGATTCGATGACCTAAAAGCATTTGTTATTTTCCGGATTGCAGCTCTAAGCTATTTTTGTATATTTTTATCGTTTTCCTATTCTATATGTATGATACGAGTTATTGCTTTTGCCTTGTTTATTCTTTTGCCTGTCAATGCGTAATATTATATCAAGTATAAATATGGAATTAAAACAAGTAAATATTGTCAAGATAACAAAAAGGACATCGTTTCAGAAAATCACTTAAAGACTAAAACAATAATTATAGTTTTTTGTCACAGTTATCGTTTTTTTGCATCTATATTAAATTTAATAAAAAAGACAAAAACTGTTATATACCTTAAGGTAATGCCCAGCTAGAAACAATAAACAAAGGAAAGACTTAAAAAAATCGTAAATTATAAATAAAATTAATTTATTCATAAACTTAGGACATTAAAGTTCTTAATCTAGTTAGTGGGTGCAGTTCTGTCCTTCTAGATAGGAGATGAAGTCAGCTGTGTTTAGAAGAAACAAAATTAAAATGATGACGTAGTGACAAAATTGCTTTCATCAACTCCCTTTGAAACTATATGTTGTTCCGATAAAGTGACCCACCTAGCTGTTAATGTAGCTATAAAATTATCATAAAACGACCATGAAAGTTGAACTCCATCTTTATTAAGCGGAAATAGTCGTGTTAAAGAGATTTAATATGCATTTCATAATCTGTGTGGTCGAATGAACGAACAATAACTTTAACGATCGCGTTATATGAAAATTAAAGTGGGTTTGCGTAAAGCCTTATAGTACCTTCATATCTAGGTATACTAATTTCCAAGATGATGACCTACACACATGTTACGACAACTGCGATTATGTGTCAAGTGCGCTTCGTCAACAAAAAGTTAATGGAAACTATGAAACTAATAAAATGGATAATCTGTTAGAGATAAGGTAATATTTCCTTAAATTCACTAGTTTAAACTTATGAGTAAAGTTGCATCCAAATGTGTAAATGTTTCCAGCTAACGAGCGAATATTGACTCTGCGTGTTTCGTATGTAAGTGTGTTGGTATGTCAAAGTAGTTAATAAGTTCCAAGTTTAAATAAAATTGTAAAATGCCAAGCGCAGTGGCATCTTCACGGCGGCGCGGGCGCAATTTGCAATGCATTTGACATAAAGCGTGCGTACCATTTAAGTGTTGGGTTGGCCATCGGTTTACGAGACTCTTGATAGTTATTCTATTGTACGTTGAACGACATAATCTTACGACGAGGGGACGTACTATGGGACACGCATGACAAACTCATAAATATGATCTAGGAGCAATATTTAAGTATTTTTTACAGAAGTCCGATTAATGCTTTGCTGTTTTAGTATGATGACCGTCTGAATATTTAAATTAAAACTAAGGTTAACACGAAAATTTAAGCAAACTTTTCAGAAAATTTTCCTACCCATTTATTACGACATGATTACAGGAGCGAATTAGGTCCAGAACTCTAACGTGAGGATATTTTTTATTCAAAAGAAGACTCAAAACCACATCATAGTCGGTCCAACTGAGTGATGTTGTGTAACGTACGAGTATATTAATATTTAATATCATGTTCTTAAAAGTTATCAATTAATATCCTCCTTATCAATTTTATTACCAATCATATATATGTTACACCTTTTATTGCCATTAAAATTTTACATTCTTGTTTATTTATAGCATCTATCTGTAACCATAAAACAGTCTATAAAATACATAAAGTCCGTTAACTAGGGCCCTTATCTTATCTTATCTTGTGGAGGGGCCGAGAAATAACTCGGACACTTCGACCCATTGGGATCTATTGTGGTAACTAGGGCCCTTAATCATCACCCGAATCGATTTGTAAAAAATAGACAAGCAAGTTGGAAAATTGTAATTTATACTGACTATGTAATTTAGGGCACTCATAATATTACAATAAAACTAGCCTAATTTACTAAAACTGGACAAACAATAATAAAAAACTTGGCAACGAAATGCGAGAAAACACAGCGGGACGATATTGTAAATGCATTTTTATTTTTATTAAGAGTTGTGAATTGATAAATATGCACTGACATCATACTATTATTAATAAAAGACATAATTAAGTCGTAAAAAAAGCTTTATAGTCGAAGCTCAATAAAAATCACTTTAAAATTAGCAGGTATGTTGTATGCTAATTTATTAAAAACTGTGTTCTTGATGACCACATTGTTATCTGGTGAGACATCATCTGCTTCTTATGGTTTGTGACATTAAGTCAAGATTCATCTTATTTTATTACATTCTTTGATAGGTATAGACGTATTATTTAGATGAGCCTGTTCAGAAATTTATCTGGTAATAAACATTGGCCACGTAACTGACAGTCTGACTGTTTGTTGTTTTGGACGCCCTATAGGTAAATGTTAATCAGAACGAGCTATCATCACATTCTAGGGTTAAGGGCAATACCTCAATTTATCCAAAGGATCGGTGCACATGTTTTCTTCTTACATACTTCTATATTAGTCGTCTCCCGCTTTCTAGCCATATCACAACACACACACACACACCATCCGACCAATCTGCCTAGCCTTTTCCCATCTATGTTGGTGTCGGCTTCTAGTCTAATCAGATTCAGCTGAGTACCAGAGTTTTACATGGAGCGACTGCCTATCTGACCTCCACAACCCAGTAAATGGGTAACAGCGGTACCCCTTGGCTAGGCTGCTGTCAGATCTCAAGCTTCTAACTACTCGTAACGACTGTCAAAGATTTTTAAATAACAGCCGGGACCAACGGCTTAACGTGCTTTCCGAGGCACGGAGGAAACTCGGTATGTTGAAAATGGTCAGCCATAAACGGACCGACCTCGCCAAGCGTTGCTTAGCCTTGAAGATCGACCCGTGCGGCTGTTACTATTTAGCCATGAGCTCCTCACACACATCCTTTGTTTAATAACGACCTGTATAAGGAAGTATTTGTTATTTATAGATCCTGTTTATATTTACTCTTATAAACTAAGATGACTTGAAAAATCCCATTTTATTTCATATCACTTGCGTGCACTGATGCCTCAAAATATCTACGATGACTTGAAAAATCTTATTTCGTCTCATGCCTCTTCTGTGACAATGCCAGAAAGTACCCAGTTGATTTTTTTGACATAGTATTAGTTTCAGAAGAAGCTGAACCATTATACAATGGCCTGAAAGTAGGACTCTAATAATTTCATTAATTTCCTGAATGACAGACTAAATAGCAGCAGTCGCTTACGGTCTTAAACAAAAAATACATACACACACAGAGATAGATTAAAGTCTGGAATAACACATAGGATACTTTTTATCCCGGGCTATGTTCCCTCGGGATAATTTTCGACATTCACGCGGGTGAAGACGCTAGTATAGAATTGACTCAGTTTATTTACCCGATCAGAAGGCTTAAAGTCAACCAAAGGCTAACGGAGAGAGCTATGCTCGCAGTTTCTTTGGGTGATCAGTGCACATTGCTCGCAGAACGGATGGCCGTTGGGGCTAAAAAGTTCTGGAGTGGCGAGCGCGTGGCGTGGCGTGGAAGACGTAGCGTTCAAAAGCCTCTCTCTAGAAAGAGCGACGACCTGTTCAAGGCTGCGGGAGTCCGGTGGATGCGTAAAGCACAGAACCTATCAATGTGGTGAGGTTTTGGGGATTCCTATGTCCAGCAGTGAACAACTTTCGTCTGATATGATGATGATAATGATTTACCCGAATAGTCCTATTACTTTGGTACCTATTGTGTTAAATTAGTGGATTTAAAACATCAAACTCATCTGAAGCCTCCCGTGGGTTCTAGTCGCTACACACAACGTAAGTATATAAGGCGCGCCTCGTATTTCCAAAACTGGCTATGTTTAGATCTACATCTTTCACAGAATTATGTCATTTTATTGGAACGCACTAAAGAAATGTCATAAGCGTGTAATATTATTACCTACTGGCCGAGACATCCGTTTAGGACAGGTTTTCTAAACTCTGAATATAAATTCGAAGTATTTATTTAAGTATCAGATAAATATAACATTTCCAGAGGATCTTAAGGATTAGTCGTGTATGTTAATCTATAATAATATTATAAAGCTGAAGAGTTTGTGTTTGAACGCGCTAATTTCAGGAACTACTGATTGGAATTGAAAAATTCTTTTTATGTTAGATAGTCCATTTATCGAGGAAGGTTATAGGCTATATAAAATCATGCTACGACCAATAGGAGCGGAGCATAAATGAAAAATGTTGCAAAAACGAGAAAAATATATTCCTTTTTGAAAGCTTCAGTTGCGTGCGCTGCGTAAGCGGTTAAAGTTACGCAACATTCATGTATGTAGAGTAGGTAGGTAGCCAGTTGACGGGAGCGAAGCCGCGTGAGACAGCTAGTATAATATATTATGTTCACACTGTCCTCAAGAAATCCTGACGTAGTGAGCGGCGAATGTTAACTTGTTGAACATGGCAAAGTTCATTTATTCAGTAGGTATTTTTTGCTGTAGGTATGTTAATCGAATGTCTCTTTGATGTCACCCTTGTACTTAATGATGGTTTGATTGAATAAGACTAGGCGCAGAGAGTCGTCATGTCTGTGATTTGCAATTTGCAGATTACGAGTTTAGTTTGTATTAAGTACTACCATTAGTAATCTAGTTGTTGAAAGATCTTTACATCATTCTGTTTGTTAACTTACTTTATTAACTACCATCACATCACCACTGCTCTAAAAAAGGTGAGGAAACCTGCATGTCCTAGAGTCAAAAATTCTAAGGCATGTGACATCCACCAACCCGCACTGGGCCAGCGTCATAGAGAGAGGAAGCCTGTGTCCCAGCAGTGAGAACGATGGAAGGATTATTATAATTTCACTATGTTATGTTAATAATCTATTGATACACAGTTATAACAGTTTTTTCCTTCAACGACAAATGATATATGTACATTTCGTAGCAATAATAGTGTGCCAATTATGTCAATATCTATCAATGAAAGCAAAGAGCAAGGTAGCAACATGATTACTTCCAATCTCCCAAAGAAACGAGAATTTTGTTACAAATATACCATTGTTATTGTTTTTGTTGAATTTGTCAATGGATTATCAATTTAGTAGGTATGTAACTTTCTTTAGCAAAACTTAATTATCGTTGCAATTTGATTTTTCACACCTTTATCGTTTTCTTTATAATTTTAATTGATGTTGAATTTTACTGTATTGTACAATTATATTAGGTACCTTATTAGTGCTGGACTTTCTTTGAATTAAAGGCTAATCATTTCTGGCAGATGTTTGTTGAAGGAATTTATTGTTCAGGAAAGTATTGTATTAAAGATAAAGATATATGGCTGACTTTCGCGGAGAATCATAACACCGCCATCCAGAAAATGACGGTGCAACAAGCGTTTTAAAAAACGTTATTTTTGGCATTATTTTGATATTGTATTTTATTCAGATTAGCTGAAGAAGGTACCTTATAAAATATCATTAATATTAACAAAAACGTTTTGCCTAACCTTGTGCACCTACACTCCTCAAGAGATTCCTTTGTTCGCAATATTTGGTTCTACAACATCACACTTAATGTGCAACTCTAAGAATACTGTTCGTTTCAACATTTAAGTTCTTTTTAATAGGTTGGTAAGTCTGGTGGGAGCGTGCGACACTACCACCAAAACATAAGGTGTGAGAAATTGTCCCACACAAATGATCCTTCTAATCCCTCATCTACTAAAGTAATGAGATTAACCTCCGTTGGAATTCGCAGACGCTTACTATAATGAGCTTTTGTGCGCGAAAACAATACTATAATAGTTTTATTGTTTTAAAATTTGGTCCGATGACCTGTTAAACTAAAGTTTACACAATTGTACGTTCGTAAATGAGAAAATGTATTCGTCGCATTGTGTTTTTAATTAAGTGGTAAATTGCTACAACTTATTCCATGCCTTATGTGACAAATTAATTGCATGCCATTTGATACAAATTCTCAATTAGCAACTTACTCTTATTAACAATTTAAAGCGAATTGGAAAATACGAGTCTTAATTTAAAATTTTAGGAGCTAGTTCTTCAGTCTGCTGAAATACATCATATTATTATTTTCCTTTCAAAATTATAAGATAGGCTGGCAATGATTGAAGTACAGAACTCTTTAACCCATAGTTCAATTGATATTGCCTCTCTATAATCGATACTATTACTCTGTTCAACGAACCTACCTTTATAAACTGTTATTTTTATTACCCAGATATAATATGATCAATCATAAATGAAAGAACAAGAAGAAATTGTCATTGATAATGTAGGTTTTAGATATTAAAGTTTATCCAGCGTTGCGTACAGAAGCAATAAGGCTTGTAGCATAATGTATAAGATAATAAAATATTATATAAGTACTTATTGGAACGCTGAGAACTAGTTCTTTGCCTTAATCATAACCGATATTTGGAAGAATTTTAAGCAGGTATTTGATATTGGAAAAGCTTAATGGACATTAACGATTATGACCTCGAAATAATTTGGTACTAGATGTATATGCCCATGATTGATGATTATGATGATGACGCCAAGTCTCGTCGCAGACAAATATCTGAAATTAATAAGTGTAAAAAACTAATTTACCAACTAAAAGATCGATCACTGTTTTTTTGTTTGGATACATCTAATACTACCTACAAAAATCTATATAATATTATACAAATGTTAATATTATAGAGATTCGATGACCTAAAAGCATTTGTTATTTTCCGGATTTTAATATAGCAGCTCTTAGCTATTTTTGTATATTTATCGTTTTCCTATTCTATATGTATGATACGAGTTATTGCTTTTGCCTTGTTTATTCTTTTGCCTGTCAATGCGTAATATTATATCAAGTATAAATATGGAATTAAAACAAGTAAATATTGTCAAGATAACAAAAAGGACATCGTTTCAGAAAATCACTTAAATACTAAAACAATAATTATAGTTTTTTGTCACAATTATCGTTTTTTTGCATCTATATTAAACTTAATAAAAAAGACAAAAACTGTTATATACCTTAAGGTAATGCCCAGCTAGATGTTATGGAAACAATAAACAAAGGAAAGACTTAAAAAAATCGTAAATTATAAATAAAATTAATTTATTCATAAACTTAGGACATAAAAGTTCTTAATCTAGTTAGTGGGTGCAGTTCTGTCCTTCTAGATAGGAGATGAAGTCAGCTGTGTTTAGAAGAAACAAAATTAAAATGATGACGTAGTGACAAAATTGCTTTCACAACTCCCTTTGAAACTATATGTTGTTCCGATAAAGTGACCCATTACCTAGCTGTTAATGTAGCTATAAAATTATCATAAAACGACCATGAAACTTGAACTCCATCTTTATTAAGCGGAAATAGTCGTGTTAAAGAGATTTAATATGCATTTCATAATCTGTGTGGTCGAATGAACGAACAATAACTTTAACGATCGCGTTATATGAAAATTAAAGAGGGTTTGCGTAAAGCCTTATAGTACCTTCATATCTAGGTATACTAATTTCCAAGATGACGACCTACACACATGTTACGACAACTGCGGTTATGTGTCAAGTGCGCTTCTTCAACAAAAAGTTAATGGAAACTATGAAACTAATAAAATGGATAATCTGTTAGAGATCTTAGGTAATATTTCCTTAAATTCACTAGTTTAAACTTATGAGTAAAGTTGCATCCAAATGTGTAAATGTTTCTAGCTAACGAGCGAATATTGACTCTGCGTGTTTCGTATGTAAGTGTGTTGGTATGTCAAAGTAGTTAATAAGTTCCAAGTTTAAATAAAATTGTAAAATGCCAAGCGCAGTGGCATCTTCACGGCGGCGCGGGCGCAATTTGCAATGCATTTGACATAAAGCGTGCGTACCATTTAAGTGTTGGGTTGGCCATCGGTTTACGAGACTCTTGATAGTTATTCTATTGTACGTTGAACGACATAATCTTACGACGAGGGGACGTACTATGGGACACGCATGACAAACTCATAAATATGATCTAGGAGCAATATTTAAGTATTTTTTACAGAAGCCCGAGTAATGATTTGCTGTTTTAGTATGATGACCGTCTGAATATTTAAATTAAAGCTAAGGTTAACACGAAAATTTAAGCAAACTTTTCAGAAAATTTTATTTATTTATTAAAACTTTATGCATAAGTACAAAGGCGGACTTAATGCCTTAGGCATTTTCTACCAGTCGACCTTAGGGTGGTGCAGAGATAAAACAAGGCAGGTGCAACTAAATTATAGGATGAATAGAGAAAAGAGTATATAATTATAAAAGAAAAAAAAAAAAAGGAAGAATAAATATATACTTAGATACATACATACATATAAACAATGTTATAGAGAATCCGAAACGAACAAATCAATTTTGTGATGATTCTGCAAACTTCTTGCGAATGTGCTCACGTGCCTTCAATTTGAAAGAAAGCCGACTGGTTGCCATCCTGATGTTCTGAGGGAGCGCATTCCAAAGGGAGATTGCCTGGACAAAGAAGGACGAGTGGATAAACCCAGAGCGGTGAGAGGGACATTGTAGAAGACGATTATTGCTAGAGCGAAGATTCTTACTGTGAGCAGAGCAAAGGAATTGAACGTGAGAAGACAGATAAGAAGGAGAAGTAGGATTATCAATAAAAGAAAACAGGGTAGTCAAGGCCCTCAGCGCTCTACCACCCATTTCCATACCCATTTATTACGACACGATTACAGGAGCGAATTAGGTCCAGAACTCTAACGTGAGGATATTTTTTATTCAAAAGAAGACTCAAAACCACATCATAGTCGGTCCAACTGAGTGATGTTGTGTAACGTACGAGTATATTAATATTTAATATCATGTTCTTAAAAGATATCAATTAATATCCTCCTTATCAATTTTATTACCAATCATATATATGTTACACCTTTTATTGCCATTAAAATTTTACATTCTTGTTTATTTATAGCATCTATCTGTAACCATAAAACAGTCTATAAAATACATAAAGTCCGTTAACTAGGGCCCTTAATCATCACCCGAATCGATTTGTAAAAAATATTTAAATACAAAGTTCGTTTTATTGTATTTTACACAATGAAGTCAATGCAAATCGAATATTTATAACTTATTTAAACAAAATAGACAAGCAAGTTGGAAAATTGTAATTTATACTGACTATGTAATTTAGGGCACTCATAATATTACAATAAAACTAGCCTAATTTACTAAAACTGGACAAACAATAATAAAAAACTTGGCAACGAAATGCGAGAAAACACAGCGGGACGATATTGTAAATGCATTTTTATTTTTATTAAGAGTTGTGAATTGATAAATATGCACTGACATCATACTATTATTAATAAAAGACATATAATTAAGTCGTAAAAAAAGCTTTATAGTCGAAACTCAATAAAAAACATTTTAAAATTAGCAGGTATGTTGTATGCTAATTTATTAAAAACTGTGTTCTTGATGACCACATTGTTATCTGGTGAGACATCATCCGCTTCTTATGGTTTGTGACATTTAGTCAAGATTCATCATATTTTGTTACATTCTTTGATAGGTTTAGACGTATTATTTAGATGAGTCTGTTCAGATATTTATCTGGTAATAAAACGTTGGCCACGTAACTGACAGTCTGACTGTTTGTTGTTTTGGACGCCCTATAGGTAAATGTTAATCAGAACGAGCCATCATCACATTCTCGGGTTAAGGGCAATACCCCAATTTATCCAAAGGACCGGTGCACATGTTTTCTTCTTCCATACTTCTGGATTAGTCGTCTCCCGCTTTCTAGCCATATCACAACACACACACACCGTCCGATCAATCTGCCTAGCCTTTGCCCATCTATGTTGGTGTCGGCAGTAACGACTGTCAAAGATTTTTAAATGACAGCCGGGACCAACGGTTTAACGTGCTTTCCGAGGCACGGAGGAAACTCGGTATGTTGAAAATGGTCACCCATCCACGCACCGACCTCGCCAAGCGTTGCTTAGCCTTGAAGATCGACCCTTGCGGCTGTTATTATTTAGCCACGAGCTCCTCACACACACCGTCCATCCTTTGTTTAATAACGAGCTGTATAAGGAAGTATTTCTTATTTATAGATCCTGTTTATATTTTACTCTTATAAACTAAGATGACTTGAAAAATCCCATTTTATTTCATATCACTTGCGTGCACTGATGCCTCAAAATATCTACGATGACTTGAAAAATCTTATTTCATCTCATGCCACTTCTGTGATAATGCCAGAAAGTACCCAGTTGTTTTTTTTTACATAATATTAGTTTCAGAAGAAGCTGAACCATTATACAATGGCCTGAAAGTAGGACTGTAATAATTTCATTAATTTCTTGAATGACAGACTAAATAGCAGCAGTCGCTTACGGTCTTATACGAAAAAATACATATTTTGCTTGAAATATGAATTTTCTCACATAAACCATAGGCCTAAGTCCATCTCTGCGTCGTGCACTGAGTGCAGGCTCCCCCGGCCGCATGCAATGGCTAGACAAATCTGCGTCTCTATAAAAGGGACAGGTGATTAGACGAGTAAGTACAATCGGGCGCACACGCCGCCGTCGCCTGCCAAACCACATGGGATAATATTATCACTTCTGCTCATCCTGAATTATTATTATCAAGTGCTCTATTCAATATGACAATGGTAAGTCTTATATTTTAACTTAGTTTTAGATTAATACAGAAAGGGAATAGTATAATTTGCGTATACGGAATTAGGATCGATAGTGTTGCGGCAGTCTCAGTCAGCATTTATTTTGACCCTTTGTACGAGTAATTAGTTAATAAAGATATTTTGCGTGTAGGGCGTTTGCATTGATCAATTATTGCGTCCTTTAATACGTTTGCCAGGCTGTGGAATATATAAATGTTAGTCCTTTGGTTTATTAAAGGATACCTTTTTCATTAATTTATATTCGAAGAAAATTTATTTTCTGAGATTTTCAGGGTTAGTAAAGTTCTGTTAAATATTAGTTAAGCTTTTAATAATAAACTTGTAAAGATTGTTGGGTAAATAACTGTTTGAAAAAAAGAAATTTGCAGTAGTTATATTCTTTGACACTCCCTGTTCTCACCTCGAAATGGGATACAGAAGTAATTTGTCGAACTTCAGTAAATTCTACTTTTTATTGAGGCTAAAAGTACTAGAAACGATTTAAGCCTTAAACGGACTTAAATGATTCTATAAATTATAACCCATGCTGGGATGTGAACTCCTGACCTCCGCTTTAGTATGTAGCATCTTTAACATTTAGGCGCAGAAGGGCACTTTGGCATCGCAGGTAGGTCGTCTTATTTTTGATGATATCTTATAATGAAGTTAAGATTCTGTTGTGTCCCTGCTAAGGTGACATAAATAACGTGATTTGTTAATATTTATCAATAACACGCTCATAAATTGGGTATGTTTATTCCGTTTCCGATAAGTCATTAGTATTTTATGTTAATTCAATATTGTTATATATATATTGTTGCCCAAAAATATGAACCTTCTTATTTATGCTAGTTCTTTTCCTTGGTGAAGAAATGCAGGATTTCAGCGATGTGGAATTCTAAAATATTTTCCTGCTAATTTTAACCCTTAGTTCAAATCCAGTAGATTTCGGTCATCATCATCATATCATCCGAAAGTAGTCCACTGCTCGACATAGGCCTCCGACAAGATTTTAGTATTTACAGCTTATTTGAATGATAAATACCACCCAGAAGCTATTTGCAAATGTCAGTGAGGTGCAATTATATTTGCTGACCACATCATCGCTTACAATCAGGTGAGATAGTGGTCATCGCGAGCCTATCAATAATAAAAAAAGCTTACAGATGGCATTCTAAATTAGGTAGATGTGTGGGTGATATCTCCATCCAAATTTACATACATTTTCTAGAAATGGCTAGATCATGTTTTAAAAATCACCTTGTTATCCCAGAGTTCATCAATTGAATGTTCTAAACTTTAAAGGAAACTAATAACGGACAAGAATCTACTCACAAAAAGGAAACCCAAATACTTAAAATCGCAAGTTAATGATCATAATTATGCAGATAACTCCCGCTCCTAACTAATTTAACCTCTTAATTAGAATCAAGGCATCTTCTTCGGTTCATTTCGTTTTTATGGACGTGGCCAAAGTGGGTGCATAGGGCATAGGGTCGCGCGGCTAGTTATGCAACGCGTCGTGCATTCGATGCACCTACAATACATAACCTTTGCCGACAACTGTGCTGTTTACCTCAGTGACAAGCATGCCATCGTTTTATGCAGATTTATTATAAGGTGTTGCGCGTTTATTTATCAATTGCAAGTATTTATGCGATTTATGGAACTTAGATTTATCAATAAAATTCGTAGAGAGGAGATGTTTAGTTTTGTTCGTCGTCTTTCAAAATGGTAAATTTATTGAATTCTTCTTCTTCTTCAGTCGGTCCGTCATTACTGAGGATCGTGGTCACTGGACCCCTTTTAGCTGACAATCTGCCTTCATCGACTCCAGGCCAAAGTTCCCATCACCTCCTGATGGAATTTGCTTAAGAACGTAGCTTCTTTCATTTGGTCAGACCATCTTGTTGGCGACCGGCCTCGTACTCTCTTTAGTTCGGTATTGCCAACTATGACCAGCTTTTCAAGATTTCTATCTCCCCTTCGCATATCTTTATTGAATTAGACATTTATTTTTATATATATCATTGCTGAGTTCTCCGCAGGGCTAGCAGTGATATCTTTGCTAGAAATAAAAAATATTTCGGCAATTATGTTTAATTAAATTAATTATTATTGTAGATACTCCTCCAAAGTTGTCTAAATGTTTTACTCAAACGTACATGTAGGTAAGTATGAGCAAAACATTTAGATATTCAACTTAAGTTTCTTTTTCTTTTGATATTATTCCCAGCTAATTAGAATAAGAAAACTTTAAGAACATAATGTATGTGGCGCCAATATTGCAAAATTTGTTTTAATTGGAATACTTGATAGTTCAGTTCAGTTACCTGAAATGTACGAATCTTAACATTTTTATTTTTAACTTGTAAAATGAAGTAAGTTAGGTAATATTTTAAATACTGATCATTATTTCAGCCTGCAATAAATGGTTTTTCCTTTTCAACAAGCGTAATTCACTCGAATGCACTTGATAATTAAAATAACACAATATTCACGCCTGCAATCCCCGAATACGGTTAGTCTGCAGAGGCGTAGTTACCTATGGAAAACCTTAAAAAAACGTAATTGATTAGAAGTTTGCCCAAATTATGGAAGATAATATGAATTTTAAGTTCGTGTTAAGTATTGCTGCGTTCCCAATTCGTAACGGTCATCAGCTATGTGGTTCCTCTCTACCGTTCGCGCCTAACTAGTGAAAACGATTTTCCAGACGCTATATGATTGCATGCGCTATGTCACTGCCGCACCGTGTTAAGTATCGCAACCGCAACAAAACTCAATTTTTTTCAAGGAGTTTATTTTATAGTTATTTTATAACTAAAGTTTTCAAAATTATCACTACTATAAATAATTTAGTAAAGCTGTTCATGCTCACATTCATTAAAAAAACTAAACATATTTTAAACAATTTACTCACACCATTGAAAATTAAGGTAGGGCCAATCATTTATAATAATATATGAAGGAGTTATAAATTATTGTATTTCAACATGAGAATTTTAACATGATTATTGTTGACAGAACAAAGGCCAACTTCAGCATTTTTAAAATATAGTAAACGGCCATTAGAAAACAATACTTCTCATTAATTCAATTTGTCATTTGAATAAATATGTGACACTCGTATTTATAAGCATTTGTGTTTAAAATAAATTACCTACCTTCATATTAAGAAGAATTGTATTAATATATATAGTAAATAGGATACATCTTGACAGGGTCATTCATTCGGTTCACATTACAGACATCTTTATTTGCGAGGCAAAAACTAAATATGTATTTTTGACTGCAGATTAGTGGACAACACGGTGTTTCTATCTTATTTTTATTTAATTTTTTGTGAAATATGATATATAAAAATATAAGCATGATAAAAAAGAAACCCCTGACTGTGTGCTGTGCTTTACTCGACTCATTAAGTTATATACAACAGTACACCTGAACTTTAAATTTAGGTAACTACATAAATAAGTCATCGTCAGCCTTAAAATATTCTTACTATTGCGACACAGGAGAGAGGTAAAAGGCCTCAATCCAACACGCGGGCCCAATGTGGGTTGATGGATGTTGTTCATGCTGGCTTCCTGACGATGTTTTCCTTCACCGTTTTAAGAGCAGTGGTGATGAAATAATTTACACAATAAAAAGCGTCTGCCTGGGTCCAAACTCAATAGGTAAGTCGGAGCCGTTACCAATGGGCCACCACTGCTCTTAACTAAATAAGTCACTTACCTAATTTCCTGAACAAAATGGCGTATGGTCTATGAAACTCATTATTAGATTTATCTAATTGGAAATTCTTATTCTGACAAATAAAATAAAAAAGTCAAATCTTAAGTTCGTTAAGTCCGTACCTGGATACATGCGGAGGCGTGTGAGCAGTTAATTAGGCGCACACCTTTTGTTTTTGCACGTTGTAGATTGTTTTCGAGGTAACTCTCGAATTCTATGACATGTTCCCACAACTCAATACACTTGCAAAATACCTAGTATGCCGACATCTGCATACCGCAGCTTCCACAGGTATTTAGGCGGTGCTAAGAATAGTTTGTGGGTGACAAACGGTGACTTGGAAACCTTTTGTCTTACGGTAACGTACTTAAGCGTATCTAAGTGGTTAGCCCGTGTTAGTACACTGCAGTTGTGTTGTGAACTATTGTGTGGACACTGCTGGTGAAAATGATTATGTCACCAATAGGTTATTTTTTAAATTTCTCTAAGGCATGAACTGTCGAATTCTGTTGACCATTCATTTGAAGTTTCGTTTAGTAACGAAACGCCTCCTATCGATAAAAAGTCATTTAGAACTAGTGTTCTAGTTGCCTTTTGCGTATATCTTTATAATAACGTGTTAGACCCTTATTTGTAGGTTATTGGATGGTACTTTTGGAGTTGTCGATTTGCAGACCAATAAATTAGCTTCGTGCGAACCGCCACAGATTTTTTTTATTATTAAAAACAATCGATTCGCACATTTCGGGCGAGTTAAGTTCGTGCGAATCATCCAACAGTAGTACAAGTACAAATAAGGGTTATTTGTACTTGTACTGCCTGAAACTAATTGCAAATTCATATTAATAAATTAAATTAATAAATCAAATTAATAAATTAAATTAATAAATTAAATTAATAAATTTAATTAATAAATTATTTATTTCATAATCAATTGATTTAAAAAAATAGTTGTAGAGGTCTTCTGTTAAGTATGGACATACCTGTAACCATATTTATTTACATATAGACCGACCAATATCAATGTCCTTAATATGAGCGATGAGTCGTTCATAGGCTGTGTAGCTAATGTTTTGAGTTAATACATAAATGGCTTGTCCATGTTGCAATTCATATCCACCGGCATTTACATGACTATAAAACATCAATTTAAATTCAAGCTTATAATGAACAGGTTTGGATCTTTACTTGATAGAAGTAGAATGTGTATATAATAAATTTTATTATTTTATTTCTCGGAAATTAGTCTCTTGAATATTTGTAAAAATCCTGCTGCATTCCGGTTAATAGATTTAAAAAAACGGAACGGATTTTATATGAATGTATGAAAATATCGTAGCGGAATACTGGGCCAAGCATAATATTTAAAACTGTTTTTCCATCGACATATTTAAAAGAAGAGAGAATACTGTCACGATATTACCTTTAGTTTTTCCATCTATAAAAAAAGATACCACTTTCGTGGGAGATATTTTGACATAATCAGCAGCAAAGTAAATGAAACCGATCATCATCATCATCATCATATCAGCCGAAAGACGTTCACTGCGGGACATAGGCCTCCCCCAAGCGTCACCAAATTGATCGGTCCCGTGCGTCTCGCATCCAGCGGATCCCCGCAACCTTCAGCAGGTCATCGGTCCACCTGGTGGGAGGCCTTCCAACGCAACGTCTTCCAGTTTGCGGTCGCCACTCCGGAACCTTTCTGCACCATCGGCCATCCGTTTTGCGAGCAATGTGCCCTGCCCACTGCCACTTAAGTTTGGCAATTCTTCGGGCTATGTCGGTAACCCTGGTTCTCTTGCGGATCTCTACATTTCTGATTAGATCACGCAAGGAAAAGCCAAGCATAGCCCTCTTCATTGCCCTTTGGGTGACTGTAAACTTCCTGATGAAGCCCATTGTGAGCGAACACATCTAGAAGACCGATACTTCAAATTAATATCAATTTCGGATTCCACCGATTATAGTTAACTTGTTCCTCTATTCGAGCAGGCCTAGGCTTCAAGTGATGATATCTATAGACTCTGCTAATGGTCCGTGAAGCGTATCAACCTTCGTAACTCTAGCCCATGCCGGTAATCCACACGCGGCCCTTGCATATTAGCTCTATTTGAAGAGTGTTTTCAGTCATTAATCTATGTGTGATGTCTGTGTGTGCCTTCAACAATCAGACAAAATTAGCATATCATCGCTTGCAAAAATCTTGTTCGTGGTATCAAGTCCACCTTTGTACATTTGTGCATGAAATCTAAATAATAGTAGCTTATACAGCGGTCATATAATAGTGGTTTTTAAAACACGTGTGTTTCAATACATAATTAGATGCCATAATTATTGCATACACTATTTTATCTTTACTCATACAGTTGAAATAAAGTAAAAGTGGAAACTGATAAATTTGTGGTATGGCGGGCAATTTAGATTCTTATTGCGCATGACTGCGCAGCGCGGGCATCCATAGACAATGACACTATTTTTCTATAAGCTAATTCAGTTTTTTTTTTCAAGCCAATGAGCCTATACGCGCCAATTAATTAAAAAGTAAAAGTGTGCTATAAAAATTAAAAAAAATATGATGCAGTTGTTTGAAAATCGAAGGAAAATGTTGCACTGTAAAGGATTTTTTTTAAATTTTACCTATCCACGAAAAAAAAGTACGTGTTTGTACAATATTTTTTGAATTCATATTTGGAAGATTACGTTGTGCAAAAAGATAAATGAAATAATCCCCAAAAAAAAAATCTCGTAAAGGAAATAAACATTGCAATGCACGAGTTACGTGTTTGTGACTAAGTAAATTATCTGCCATTCTTTACTTGAATATACTCGTATGGTGCATTTTCATTGGAAATCTTACAGACCAACCCTGAAATCGTGAAAAAATATCTTTACAATTATAGCTATATTTTTCTCCATATTTCTAGGTCCAGATTGTAATTACGTTGTATATCAGAATAAAAGGTTTATTTTTCAGGTAAACTAACAGTTGAATGTCCCTTACAACTTTACAACTATACATTACACCTTTTACGACTTGTTACACAGTAAGCCATATTAATTCAATGGTTTTATTTTCTTCATAAAACTGAATAGTACCTACAAGGTATAAAAGTAATCATCCAGTCTACGAAAAGGGGCAAATAAAACGGTTTCTGAATTGTTCATTTAACTATCAATTTGGTTGCACTACCAAGAGTCAGGGGGCACTAGTAAAATCTATTTGTGGAATGACACTTATAATGTATCTGTCATAAAAGGCTTCGGACAAAACTGAAATAGTGTTCTCCTTTTTAATATTTTTCATCACACTTGCACGTAAACAGTATCTAAACATACAGGTTAACTTGGCCGTAATGCCCCATATAAAACCCTTGAGCTTTTTCTTTTGTCATGAAACCCAAGGGCGGTAAGTAATATTTTTTTTAATTTATAGCACAGCACACAGGTCATGCAAGTTCAAGCAAGGAGTTTACACGCAATTGAAAAATTGTCTTAAAATGTTATCTAAACAGGAATTTCTTTGCAATCTCGCTACATGTTACTTAAACATTCAACTAATGTTCTCGAATCGATTTGTATCAAAAAGTCCATTTTTTTTTTAACTCTCCGTCATGGCTGACTACCTACGTAAGTATTCGCCCTTAACGTTTCTGAACGAAACATTTGTATAATCTGTGGTGTGGGCAAAAACTCACCAACTGCTTAAAAAAAAGCTCACGTATTTCGTAATAGCAACTGTGCTGACTTGTGTATTAAAGCTATCATTCATAATTATTACTCGCAAATGTGATGAAAAACATTGTATGTTTCACGGGCGGTACGGGAATATCGAACCTCGAATCAGAAAGCCCTCAGTCTTCGACTTCGGGCTTCTACTAGAGCCTCGATCGTAATTTCTTACTTACCGGGCGGTAAATTTTTAATAGGTTAATACACAATGTACTATTATGTTAGGAGACTAATATTGAGCATTTGCTGTGCATGGATTGATCAAATAAAAAGCCTTTATTTTTCATTTATAAAATGATGATGTTTATAGAGCCAGTGCCAGAGCTAGAACGTACAATATGTGTTATACGCCCTATGCATATATCTCCTATGGTTTGCTAGGATATATGCAAGCAATCAGTAGGGTGCCGTTTGTAATAGGCATATTTGGTTAAAACATGTAATCTAAGGCCCAGTTTTTTATCCGTATTTAACACAACCAATAGGAATATTTCCTGGGTAGAAACATGATAATTCTATTTGTCAACGTGTTTTTTGCTTTACCAAATCACAAAAAAATACAAAAATAAAGCGCATCAAAGTTCATGATTGGGGGCTTGTGACGTCACTATGTCAGTATAAGGTGTACTAAAGGCATGACGTCACACTATATTTCAACTCAATATATCGCCGTTACTTTAAGTTTACGTGTCAAAAGAAAAATACGTGTCCAATATAATAATTAATCTACCTGACGGACAAAAAACAAATTTTCAATAAAACATCCCTGTTGTTAAATATGCTAACCAATGTTTTCATATTTCAGTAAAACGGATTTATTCGTCAATGTCTCTATAGCTTGCCAAATTTGTACGTGACACACCCATGGTCCGCGCGAGTGGTGGGGGACGTTACTACCCAATGAAGTGAAGGCGCGATGACGCGTCGACACTCTCTTCTGATGACCCCCGTCCCGCACGCACTTTTTACCAACCCTCGCTGCCTTATACCCCCGCGCCCGCGTACCATGAGAGTGTCACGTATATATTTGCCAAGCTCTAATAGACAAATCAATACGAAAATATGACTCAAATTCATCCACTTTACAATACGGAGTAACAAGCAACGGGTACAAGACGCTTTAATTGCATTACTTCAAAGAATGGCGTATTTGTACTTTCATTAGCATTCATTGTTATGTTCAAAAAGCTGTATAGTCGACAGCGTAACACACGCAATGAATACTTTTAAGTTGTCAAAATGAAATGGAGCGTGCGTGCTTCGATCTCTCAAAACAGTTACGCTATTAGGGTGCAGGATACCCACCTTAACATTGTATTCCTTATGTTGATTATCATAACATCTTTATAATTTGCCTAATAAATATATATATAATATATAAAATAAGCCTTCTGTTTCTGTTAAAGGATGGATTTCTTTAAGTTTAATGTTAAGTGTCAAGTCGTCGTAAACGAAGTAGTCATGTTGCGCACATTGACACCAAATAGACACAGTTCAAAGTATCAATGTGACTGGTAATACACGGTTACTTGCTTGTGTAACCGATCATCTTCTTTTATAATATGCCTTTGTACTTGAATATTATTTCGAGAGAGTGAGATTCTTAGAATACCAGAGTTTCTCCGAGCTTTATTTGTTTTTGGTTTGGATTTCCTATAGGCAAACATTTCAAACTTTCATATTAACCTTCCCATGTGCCTTTTATAAATCTTTTAAGATAGATACTTTTGCATGAAATTTCATGCTTATATTATAAATGTGGCAGTTTGGATGGATGTGTGTGTAGATGTATGTTTGTTACTCATCACGCCAGAACGGCTGAACAGATCTGGATTAAATTTGGCACAGATATAGACTATGTGTGTATCCCTTGAGATGACAAAACACTTTTCACGCAGGCAAAGCCGCTGGCAGAAACTAGTAGAGTAATAAAATAATAACAGCAATTAAAACACTCCATAGTGCATATTTTTAGCTACTAGCATCTGTTACAGTTTGATCATATCAACGCTTAAAATATTCATTAATAAATTCTTATCTAAAACCAGTCTTGGAATTGTAATTAAACGCCAACATCTCTTACAAAATTAATCATCTTAGTTGTTTTAAACTAGAAACGATTCCCATTACCATTGATGAAACTTTGTTTTCTGGATCCGCATCTGTATTTAAACTTGAGGAAAGTAGGTAAATTGGGATAACGACTTAAATAAAGATAGATTATGGTCACATCGTTAATTCTTTTTCTTCCTTAGATCTCTGCATTGGGAATCAGAGTAGTTACATAACCTTACGCACAAACGCGCTAACCCTCAGTTTCCCACCTTAAAATTATCGCAGAATAAATGTGACTAATTGTCAAGCACGCGTTAGCTGCTGTGATTAGATGAATGAATTTTCGACAGCCAATCACAGCAGCTAACGCGTGCTTGACAATTTGTCACATTAATTCTGCGATAATTTTTAGGTGGGAAACTGAGGGTAAGGCTCTTATTTATTAAAATTTTCGATGGTGTTTAGAAATTGCTTATCAGATTTTTAATTAATTTAAATGTTCTATGACAAAGTCATTCTCAATCAATTACTTGCTTATTGCCGTCGAGATTTTTATAAATAAAGGTGAAAATGTTTTGGATATAAATATACAAACATTGCGCAACGGTTAAGAAGTGGAATTCCTTGGCGAAGTGTGTGTTTCCTGATAGCATAACCTGGGGGTCTTTTAACCAAGATTAAATAAGTGAATTCTAGGCAGGCGTGCCCTCAATTTTTAACTACATCATCGCTTAACATCAGGTGGAATGTTGGACGATTCTCACGAATTAAACTCGCCCGAAAAGTGCGAATCGACCATTTTTAATAATATTATTTTTTCTGTGGCGATTCGCACGAACATAATTTATGGGTGTGCGAATCGACCACTCTAAAATTATGTAGTAGGCAATTGGCACATATTTTATTTAACGATCAAAACATAAAAAGTACAGTTGTGCTCACGAATCGAATCAATAATACGAAGAATCAATCGAAGTTAATATATATTTCTTTACTTATTTAATGCATTGTTTTTCTAGATTCAAGTCTAGGAAAACAATGCATTAATTAAGTAATTACCACTTAAAACGTGGCGATATGCAAGTTAGATAAGATAGATAGGGGACAAATAATAAGTGGGAGACAGCAATACACCTCAAAAAAAAATTAAAGCTTTATACCATATCAGCTCATTCCGGTACCGGTAAATACTAACTTCAGTACCAGGAGATTATAATTATGAGTAACTTAGGCTGGAATCATGAGCGGTAAAAAGAGTACCGGGCGATTTTAGATTCTGAAGTCCTAGTACTCCGTTAGTCTCTACCGCATATGATTCTAGCCCTGCAAATACTTCTTCATGATTCTGGCCTCCTAGTGGTTTGCCTCCTGGTAGTAGTAGTTATTCCGGTAAGGATTCCAGCCCCGCAAATACTAAGACTTCTTAATGATTCTGGCCTCCTGGTAGTTTGATAATGTCTACATCTACCTACAAAAGCAAAAGAGGAAGTTATATTTTTATCATGTTATTAAACTCTCTACTAAATTTAATCGAATCTTTGATTATGACGTCCTAAAAAAATAAACGTCCCAACACTAGTAAGTACCTACTGATCCGTAGGTGCCGTTATTTTTGTAGAATAAAATTGCGAAAAATATTGATAGGTGCCATATGTGGCACACCTCAGGTGCCATTAATCAGTTTCTGTTTAAGTGGGTGCCCAATGTGGAATACGTCCTTAATTCATATATATAGTAGGTAAATTAATAAAGACATTTTTGATTAATTTGTGGCTCATTTCATATCGATAATAATATTTAATCCTTAATACGTCTGTACTTGAGTGTACTTTATCTTAACGGTATTGTATAAAACACAATGTGTGTGCCAATTGCCTACTACATAATTTTGGAGTAGTCGATGCGCACACCAATAAATTAACTTCATGCGAATCGCCACAGAATAAATAATATTATTTAAAAGGGTCAATTCGCACATTTCGGGCTAGTTAAATTCGTGCGAATCATCCATTAACCCGTCAGGTGAGAGTGGTCAAACTCGAGGTTATCAAGAATAAGTAATAATAAATATAAAATACTAGCGGACCCGAGAGACGTTGTCCTGCCCGGGCCTAAAACCAATTGCAGTGCAACCAGTTGGGTGAGAAAACCAAAGTGGGTCCAATTGTGAAACTAAACTTAACTTTTACCCTCTTTGACAATTTGTCTTAGTGAGAATAAAGATATTTAAACCGAACTGTACCACCGGGTGAGCACGGCCTCTGTTTTGCTCCCAAACTGTGATAAAAATGTGTGACTCAAGCCTGTCGTAGTAGGCCGTGCTCGCCCGGCAGGGACCAACTCAAACACAAACGGACATTTTATAAAAATAAGTCCATCCTTTTTCGAGTTGTGCGCTTAGCAACACATTCATTTTTAATAAAAAAATCTTTGATAAAAAATATTATATTATTGAATGGTATTGTCTCGTTCCCCAAACCTGCGTGCGTCACTCGCGTGACAGCCGCGTGAAGGCCGCGTGCCACAAACGGCCACTAGGCTACCCACTAATTGTATTTGTCTTGTCTTGTGTTGTGGATAAAATTAGCGGGTAACATAACTATGTAGATGCGTGCCTGACCTAAAATAAGTTGTCTGTCCATGGGTCAGTGATGTCACTTTGACTTAACCTAGTGCATTGCATATTGTTGTTAACAAAATGCACTTTAGTTTTATACGTATTTTGTAAAGCTCTTAAACTATTAAATTGAATATCTTTGTAACAACCTGTTTTGTCCCTTTCCGAACAGGTATTTATTTTGATTTCTAATCACACTTGTTTTTAAAGAAACCGTTAATATTTTACTATTACTAGTTATTGAAGTTCGTAGATACATGCAGCTAAATCAAATAAAAATAAACAGAATATTACAGAGCTCCTTATGTCACAAAATAGACGCTCTCTTTTACAAAATTGAAGAGACTCTTATAAATCTTAATAGACATCAGAACTCATCTGCAATAAATTATTAAATTAAAATTGGTTTTATCGAAATTAATTGGTTGATTGTTAATTATGTTGAAATTGATATTGGTTACAAATGGGCTATAAATCTCTCAACGACATGAGCATAGACTATAAACTAAAGGTCTTGTGTGTCTATGTCCTTGTAATTGTAGGTCACGATGTGCCTTCTGTAATCTTGTCGCTCTTAGTTAGTGCCTTATTGATTTAAGTTAGCAAAAGCTTTAAATTTATGTGCGTTTTTGTAATCTTTTCTCAAATCAAATTATTTATTTATTTTATTTATTGAGCAAGGCACACCTACGACTCATTTACAAATTAATATAAGAAAATAACAATCAGAAAAGATCCTGTGTAAGCAAGTCACTTACAGGCATGCACATCATTGTCATAATAAGTCGCATACAATAAAATAAGAATTTAATCAAACATAAAGTGATATCAAAGAAAATAAAATCAAATAACATTAATTAAAATAAAATAATGTCAAAATAAAATCAAAACGAAATTAAATAAAATAAAATTTAAATATACATGTCGTTGATTAAATTGGTATTCAATAAAATTTACTTTAAAAACAATATTATATTATTAACAGAAATTATAAAAAAAAACAAGTTGCATTATAACAAAAATATAGTAAGATTAACATTATAACTTTTCCATAGAACGATTGAAGATTATTTGCGAAATATGGGTAGTTTTCAGGGTGACATTTTTAGAAAAGATCTTTAGACCATATTATCATGGCAGGTGAGCAAAATATTACAATAAAATGAATACAATATAACATTATTAATCAACAATTGCTTCATCTATACATTACATAATTATATTATTAGACTTAAGGTAATCATTACATTATTTTATCATTTAAATAATCATTAACAGAATAATAAGCTTTTTGAATAAAATACATTTTTAATTGGTTTTGAAATAAATTGAAATTATTAGATTCTTTTATGTACTTAGGTAGTTTATTATATATTCTAGGGCCCATACAAAATGCACTCTTACCAAACATAGCCGTTCTATGGCTTATTGCACTGAGTGTACTGGCAAGTCTTGCACTTTTTAAAGTTTCGTATTTATTTAGGATTGTTCTTATGTCCAATGCTAGTTCATTGATGTACAATAATGAGAATGTTAATATTTTTAAATTAATAAAGTGCGGTTCATAAGTTCCAGTTGATTTTAATGTACAAATCGCTCGGATACACTTCTTTTCAGCTTTAAAGATGGTTTCTCTCCCAGTGGCATTTCCCCAGAACATTACGAGTACCTATACCATATCTAACTGTCGAAGCAACATATGCATGATAAGCGGACAGAAGAGCACTTTGATTTACAACTTTTAGAAGCATATAAATGGCTTATGAATAACGACTTAGTTTTGTACGTACTTGTTCAATATGTGTCTTCCATGTCATATGAGTCTTATGTGTAGTTCTAGAAATTTTGTAGTATTGATTCTCGGTTGGTTCAATGCCTGACAGTCTAAGAATAGTTTGATTCAAGTATAACACTGTTTGCTTAAATAATGTTTGCAGGCGTTTAATATGGTAAATAAAGCAAAATCATAATACATGTAAAAAGCACAGGGAAACATGGTATATTTATTACTCGTATACAGAGTGTAACGAAAAGGAATGTTTCTTTATTAATTTAAGGGGCTTGTTTCTATAATAAGTATTTAGACTTAAGAACGTGTTAAAACCTAGGAACTGTAATATCAAACTTTGACAGGTTTTCAGGCTAAAGTAGACTTGAAAATATTAATCAATTTGAAATTCTTAAATGAGAAATCGGGGATTTCGGGGGAATCGGGACTCTTAAATCATGAATATCAGTTGATACTTAAAGAGTTAAGATTATGCATAAGTTTAAAGAAAATGTTAAACTCTAGCAATATGTAATAAATATCGAAGCAAGCAGTTTTTTTTTGTAAAAACGTACGTCTATTTTGTTAATAAGTGAATGTAATATTTATTCTCTTATTTTCAGAGGGTGTTAATTCTGTTAGGAGTGGTGGCAGCATCGTTATCAGCGCCGCAGGGGCCTGCAGACAAAGTCGTAGCAATCCTCTCACAAGAGTTCGATCAGCAACCAGATGGATCTTATAGATACAGGTAATATTTTAAAGATACACCTTACTCTTTCATTTCTGTTCTGGGTTATATCTTAGGGATTCGAATCCTATTGGATTATTTTAATTGGTCGTACACCTCCCCGTTTACGAATTATGATAATTAAACAAGCAAAAGTAGTTTTATTTATTTACTTTGACATAACACGGCCAAATTCGAATTAAATATTTATATTATTCAGATTAACGATTTTCTGGAAGGCATAAAAGTAAAATGCATTCGTCATAAATAGTGCCATAGTAGTTTTTATCTCTAAAACGAGTTTGATAATTTTCGGATTTTCAAATACCTAACTAAGAGAGAAAGAAAGAAATTATTTTTAGCCGATATACCTAAGTTCAATGGTAAATAATCTATCTAATAATAGAAATTGAAACGCCAAGCACCTAAATATTGACTATCTATATTAGTAAGCAAATATTTGGTACCGGCTACAACGACAGACAAAGATACATAATACTTTATCCTATGTGTTAATCTATATAAGTACATATAACAATAACTGCGCGTATGCCGAACGCCGCCGGCGCCTGTAGGGTTTCATTAAGTAGCAGCTATTTAAAAATTAACTCTTCTTACATAAACTATTTATTTAAACTTAACAGTTTCTCTGTCCATTAAATAAATAAATTGTTTATTAGCTTCAAAATCTACAAAAATCATGAATCCCTGACCCCTGAGCTAGGTACAGCACCTGTGTTTCAGGGCCCAGAAAAAAATATATAATAAAAAATAAAATAAATATTTTAATTATTAAAATCATATATGATTCATTCTATTGTTTTGGTAATTGCATAGTAAACCTGTTAATATGAAAAAAATGATTAAAATAAGGAATCGTGGATGCAGTGCGCCTGGTGAAGTTTCGGTCGAGTTAAATCGGCACGAGACAGTAGCGGCAACGCTGTGAGATTTTCCAAAACCAACAGTAAATGTAGACTATACTTCATAAAAGATAGCTTGATATCTGCGACATATGTCAAACTGACGTATACCTTATTGTTACTTATTGTTAGTCTGTCAAGCGCTATTGTTACTGTATTCATACTGACAGCTGTCGCAGAGATCAAGCTATCTTTTATAAAGTATAGTGGAATGGCATATTCTAGAATTTCAGAAAAATGTTTCCGTAGTTTTTAATACTGCTGGTATTTTTAGATGGCATACAAGCACATTTTTTCGAATCGATTTGCCCTTGATCAGAATACAGTGAAAATGCCTGACTCCAACTTACCGTTGGTACGTTTTTCCCACCGGCAATACGACTTCAGCGTTACATAATGGCTCTCAAAGTGTGCACATTAGCGACTTCACTATCATTGATTTGACAACCAGCGCTGACCGCCGGAGGGTCAGTTATAAAGGTCAAGTACAAAATTAACCGACATAATGAAAACCAGCATGACAAAGCATTTATTAAAGACATGCATGCAAGGTAATAAGGGCATCATGTCTTTCCGAAAAATGTTTTAACACGCTTTTATTAGCTTGGTATGTATATGTATCTATGTAACGGAATCATTGAACGTGATTTTCACCCCCTTCAAAACGTCGGATTAATTTGAAACTTTGCACACGTATCAACGACCGGATTCAGGATTAGCGATTGAACTAAAAAGTAAAAATAAATAATAGTTTGAAAACTAAAAACTACGCTTTAATAGAAAACCAAACTAAAAATAAGAAAATAATTTTCAAGAAATCTAAATTAAAAATAGTGTGAATAAAAATAAAAATTATTTTATTGTATAAAAGCGTGGGGTGCCTGATTTCAGTTGTTATAGTATTTTATTTACATATATTGTTAAAAGCAGATTCATTTTGAAAATATCTTAAAAAGCACCGCACGGTTTTTTACAATAAAATATTTTTGTTTGTGTTAATCACACTATTCTTATTCATAAAATAACATCCGCCTTTATTCCTCGAAGAGTTGGGCTGAAGTACACCCACACATACACACACACATTTCGCTAGTAATGTATAAGTTCCATGTAGTACGAGGAGCTCGTGGCTAAATAATAACTGCCACACCGATCGATCTTCAAGGTTAAGCAACGTTTGCCGAAGGTGTCCATCATTACATAGCGAGTTTCCTCCGTGCCTCGGAAAGTGCGTTGAGCCGTTGGTTCCGGCTGTCATTTGACGATCTTTGACAGTCGTTACGGGTAGTCGGAAGCCTGCGATCTTACACTAGTCTAGCCAAGAGGTATCGTGTTACCCAGTTACTGGGTTGTGGAGGTCAGATAGGCAGTCGCTCCATGTAAAACAGTGTTAATCAGCTGAATCCGGTTGGACTGGAAGCCGATCCCAACATAGTTGGGAAAAAGCTAAGCAGAAAGGCTAGGGAGTAAGTAAGGGCCGAGCGTTTTGCCATCGACCAGGCACAAATACAGACTCCGGCAGCCTTATTGCATAATAAATTCGACAAGGCAAAGGGCAAAGAGTATGAAAAATCGACCCAATCACATAGACGGAAATCCACATCGCGTCTTTCATCTCGCATGTGATTGATTGATTTTTCATACTCTTTGCCCTTTGCCTTGCCGAATTAATTACGCAAAAAGGCTGCAGGCTGCTACTGAGAAATTCCAGATGGAAAAACCCAATTACACTTCGCTCGACCCGGGCATCGAACCCAGGACATCACGCGCAGCTGTAGCGCTTGCTACTACTAGACCAACAAGGTCGGACGGATCGTAATGATTCCAATTATTCGAATTTCTACAAAGATCTTTTACTATAAGCCCTTGTTTCTCTCAATTCACGCCATACTTTGATACGTATCGCTGAACTTAAAACCTTGATCGACAATAAAGATTCTTGCCATTCAATTCGCACCATAGCTGTAATAACACGCTTGAGAAAGGACGGATCAATAGCGACTTACTGATGTTTTTTGTCAATTAGCATTTTTAGCAAACATGCGGATACAATACATTGCATGGGATACATGGCAGTAACATTAGTTTGCAAATATAAGGAATAGCTCCTATTTTTCTTTTTTTTATTATCTTTGTATATAACACATAAGCAAAATTAAAAAAAAAAACCCCCGGCACATTTTTATTTCATGCTTCATCATTTATCTAGTAGTAGACATGTCTCGATCGACAATCAATTGAACACATAATTAGGACACGATATCTTGCGGAAACACCCCGATTCAAACAAGAAAACTCCCATAACTTTTGAAAGGCTGAACCTATCCTCTTCAAACATAGCTAAGAACATTCTCGATAAAGACACCTTTAAAAAAAAACTAAATCATAACAGGTTAATCCGTTGACGAGCTATGATGCTACAAACAGATATACAAATACACAAATACACAGGTGCACACGTCAAACTTATAACATCCCTCTTTTTCCTTCAGAGGTTAAAAATAACAGAAATATAAACATCCAATACTCTTCTCTTCCTAGCTACGAGGCTGAGAACGGTATCAAAGCTGAAGAGGCTGGCACGCTGAAGAAGGCCACTGGTCCTGATGCAAGTGACGTCATCGTCGCTCAGGGAGCCTTCAGCTACACCGCACCTGATGGCACTGTCATCAACCTGAATTACATTGCTGATGATGAGAACGGTTTTAAACCTGAGGTGAGATTTTATTTAGTTACTAGCTTACTTACTCTTTTAATCAATAAATTAAAGTTTTGATTTTAAAATAATGTAAATACGAGTACGTGTTATGGGACTTTTAACCAATGTTGCACTTTATTTTCCGATGACTTGCTGCCACTGTTTGTATAATGCCGTCGTTTTTGTGTATAATAGTATGTCGACGTGTTTTTGGT
Organism: Orthosia cruda; assembly: GCA_964057195.1. Classification (NCBI taxonomy): domain Eukaryota; kingdom Metazoa; phylum Arthropoda; class Insecta; order Lepidoptera; family Noctuidae; genus Orthosia; species Orthosia cruda. The sequence continues at coordinate 24,339,493 of OZ059831.1, read as the reverse complement.
TATACATGTTTTACTACTACTTCTTAGCTATGTCTGCAAGCAGTTTTCAAGAGTCATCACGAATGGTATCGCGTGCGGGTGCCGATTCCACGACCCATTTCAACACCGTAGACCACATACATACGCTGCGGCAAGTTATACAGAATACCGAAGAGTACAACCTGCTTCTCTGCTTAGCGTTTGTGGACTACGAGACAGCCCTCGATTCGATCGAGACTTGGGCTGTACTGCAGTCTCTTCAACGGTGCCAAATCGACTACCGGTACATAGAAGTGTTGAAGTATTTGTACATAAACGCCACCATATCAGTTCGACTTCAGGATCAGACCTCGGAACCTATCCTTCTGCGGTGTGAGACAGGGAGACGTCATATCTTCTAAACTGTTCACCGCTGTACTGTGCCTTCAAGGTTCTGGACTGGAGAGGGCTAGGCATCAACGTCAATGGCGAGTACATCACTCATCTTCGGTTTACTGACGTAATAGTGGTCATGGCTTAGTCCATGGAGAACCTCAGTACAATGCTCGATGACCTCAGTAGAGCTTCCGAAAGAGTGAGTCTTAAAATGACCATTGACAAAACCAAGTTGTTGAATGCTCATGTTACAACAAGGTTACATCAAGGTCGGAGACTCTACACTCGAAGTTGTTGTGGGCGACTACGTCTACCTAGGACAAACGATTCAGTTGGTTAGGGCCAAATTCGAGAAAAAGTGGTCGAAACCGACTTGGCTGGGCAGCGCTCGGGAAGTTGCGCGGTATCTTCTCGCCAACTTACCACAGTGTCTCAAGACGAAATTGTGTGTTGCCAGTCATGACCTATGGCTCTGAGACTTGGTTGCTGACAATGGGCCTCGTTAGACGGGTTACAGTCACCCAAAGAGCAATGGAGAGGGCTATGCTCGGCGTATCCTTGCTTGATCGAATCAGAAATGTAGAGATCCGCAAGAGAACCAGGGTTACCGACATGGCCCAAAGAATTTATATCCAAACGGATATAGTACATAATCGTTATATTTATAATGCATGAAATCATGACATAATAGGATCGAAGCATATTCTCTTAATTACTAGAACAAACGATGATGATCCATTTCTTGATTTAGTTTGTCTCGCCGAATCGTTTTATTGCGTAGCAAATAAAATAGGCAAAGTTACAAAAAAACCAAGGTTATTCCAATATGTTTTAGAATGTAGAGGCATCTTAACCTTTAGATAGAGATTTTTTATGTGGTTCGGTCATCCTTGTAAAAATAGACTATAAAAAACACGCACGGTTACGTCGTTATTGAAATCTCATGTGTTTTTTGAATATGGAATATTTAGGCTTTATTTTACTTTTTCGACTGTCTGTGTGTATCAAAGGTACACCAGTCACTCCATGTAAAACAGGTACTCAGCATTAGATTACCATAATAATATCGTTGATGATAATAATCGATGCTAGAATATATTTGTTTTGAGCTGTCTCCTGTGGTTTTATCAGCAATTAATGAATAATCAATGTGGTTCACTACAGTAAATCGGTTAAATCATTTCAAGAATATAAACTACTGTATTTCTTAAGCATGTCCTGATAGCAATAAAGGCTTTAGCTTTTTTGTTCAGGAAATCCACATTGCTATACTCACATAACCAATTGTAAAAATCTTCGTTGTTTATGTTCCAGGGCGCCCATCTGCCGACACCTCCTCCAATTCCGGAAGCAATCCAGAAGGCTCTCGACTACCTAGCGACGCTTCCTCCTCCACCTCCAGGCAGAAATTAAATCTTCTACCAACTGATCGCCCGATGCCCTGACGACCTGAACATCCTATGTGCCTGTTATCCCGCAAATACTCGTACAGTTTTGAAAACAGAATTAAATGCTTTGTTTTTGTTATAGAAAAAAAACCTTTATTAGTCAATTCCTTTTTGTTACTTTTGTAACTTATCTCATTTGTTTTATAGTGAAGAAGATCTCGTTGTGCGTTATATGCATCACCAGTCTTTTTTAGATAAACAAACTTTTATAAACAAAACTTGAATAAAATTACTTGAACTTAATGAGCATATTTGAATTCTGTTTACAAAACAGCACTTACATTAAAACAATATAATATAGTAAGCAATAAAAAACATATAAAAAAGAATGTACAATGACTGAACTGTGATAGACAATGATTGAATTTACGTAAAATGTTTGTATATTTATTTAAATAAAAGCAAAATCAGTGCCAAAGATGCATTGCAAAATGTAATCCAGTTTTTCAATGTTCTAACCATCGTCAGATGTCCTTACCGCCTTGCTCAATGGTTTTATTTTATTCTATTTAGAATTCGAACATACTATATACCTTTTCAAGCCATCGGTTGCAATAAATATTGTTTAAATCGACCCAGATGAAATTAGGTATAACATAAGCCTAAAGCAAATATTTTATTTAAAAAAGTACATAGCTCGCCTTTAAAGTCGAGGAATGCGTTATATACACAGCAACATCCTTCTACTGTTTTTGTCAACTATATGGGATAATATATCAAGGTTTTATATACTTATAAAGATGAGACAATGGCCAGATACAGTGATTTTTCATTAGCATGATACTTGTCAAATAAGTGTTAAATGTTGATGTCATTTCCTATAAACAGTATCAAAGGCTCAATTGGTAGTTCGAACGTTTATATGACGGATGTTTTCAATGCGAAAGAAACCCAATTCACGTAAGATATTCTTCGAAGTAAGATTGGCAAGTTAATTTTTTAAACAATGAACTTTTTATAAGGCTTGACAATATTCGGTTTAGTCCCAATATTATAATAACCTACTTAATACAAATGGTGCTGAGATACAGAACTTTTCATGATGACCATAAAATAGCCATCTGCCTCAATTGCAACTTACAAAATATTGCAAATTTATATACAAATATGAAAGATGATAAATAATTATAAACCTTCATAGGTAAACTAAATTGCTCATAGAAAACACAATAATACTTTAATTACTATCGAAGTAATAAAATAATACTGACAACTCGTGCTTAACCAACAACAAAATTACATAAGTCAATTCAGTGAAAACATTCGTTTCAATAGAAAGCAAGAGTGGTCCCAACAATACTTGGTATACAGCATTCCTATTCAACCTGTTTGCAGAAGTGAGCGTCTATTCCAAGGTCAAAGAAGAGACCATAGAACAATGTGTTCTATCTATAGAATGAATACGATTACGTTACTGGAAAGGCTATGAATGTGAGCATATATTCGATGATGAAACGTCATACAACAGGCAAAACAATTGGAACTAATTAATATATTAGCAGATACTTACGTATTGTAGTTATTGTTCAACTATTTAAATCTGAGTTGCATTAACAATGCGATTGCACTGTAGACAGTGTGCAATATGTTTTTAGTAGGTATTTAATTTAAATAGTGTACTGGATTTTGTTTACGGAAATTATAACATCATAATTACTTTTTACTAGCAAATGTGAGCAAGTGACATTAGATTGCAAAAAAAGTAGTGTCGAGTTGTATTTAGTAACACCATTTTTTGCGAATTTGTATTATTTTACAAATAATTAAATATTGTGCAATACCTACTTTAATCATGATAAGAACATACCTAATTAAGTCATCGAGTCAAAAATAGAAGTCTGTCAATTGCTTTAGTATTCTAGATTGGTTCGTGATATCATTATTGTCAAGATACAAATAATACCCAGCCATTCTTTATCACATATGGAAACAAAAACGTTGAAAATGGTATTCATTTAATTGCACAAATCACTACATACGAAACAATACATGCAATTCAATGATTGCAAATCTTATTCAAAAACACTGGTGGACGTACATGGTGGTAATTCTGACTAGAACAAAAGGCAGTTGAAACAATAAACTTTCCACCCTCTTATTAATATGAAAGCAGATAAGTTTGGATTGATTGAGTATTGAAAAGTATGCACATTTTGTGAGATTTATGTTTCTCCATGTATTACACTACATTATGTTTCACAAATAAACCATCTTATAAAATTTCTATTACCCTTACCAGCGAATAAAGACCGTGTATCAAGTTGTCAATTACTGCGTTTAAATTTGGGTTCAAAGTGTCTTTATTCTCTCGGTGATCGGTTCCGGTGTGGTCTTCGTGGCGAGATAAGCTAGAGCACGCGCAATCGCTGGAGGAATGGGTGGTGGTGTTGGCAGGTGGTCGCCAACTGGTCTGTAGCCATTCTCATCAGCTGTATATGACAGACTGACGTCATTGCCGTCTTTGTCCTGAAATAAGTATTAAAAAATATAGGAGTATGGTGTCATAAAGAGGGTATTGACAGAAAGTCTTAGAAAACCCGAACAGCTCTATTATTTTCTAATAATATCAACAATTATTAAGAGCACGTTGGCTCGTGGGACGTGGAAGTAATAACAGCAGCTCGGGTCGACTTTCAAGGTCAAGCAACGTTTGCCGAGGTCGGGTGACCATGTCTACATAGCAAGATTCCTCCGTACCTCCGCAAACAATGTTAGTCCAAGTCCATGCCATTTGTAGATCTTTGAATCTTGGACAGTCGTTACGGATAGTTAGAAGCCAGGAACTCTGACAACAATGTTGGCAAAGGCTATAGTGTTACCCAGTCTCGGGTTGTGGAGGTTAGATATGCAGTCGCTCCATGTAAAATACTGGTACTTAGCTGCATCCAGTTAGACTGGAAGCCAACCCCAATATAATATGCCAAAGGTTAGGCATATTGAATTAAGAACATGTACTTATAGGCTTTATTAGAAGCAAAAGCACCATATATTATTCATCCAAGTTGCTATGCTATGCACGTTTGTAAGTTGCAGTACAAAAAAACAGTATATTCTTAGTAACAATAAATTATATTTAGTAGGGTACTTACTGTGTATGAATAATTCCCTTCTACAGCACTGCCGGCACCACCATTGGAACTTCTTAATTCACCTCTCTCATAAGCCTTTGTACCGTCACCACCTTCATAACTGAAAAAACAAATTATATTCCACATATAACATCATAACCTACAACTACACCCATTATTTCAAATCAAAATTTTATATACCTGTAATGAAAATCTCCCGAGTGCGAGAAAACGTAACTTTCCGACTCAATTATAGGAACCACATGATCACGAGTTCCCTTTCTTCGTTGAAAAGTTTGAGGAGCATGTAAGGATAGCTCTCCACGGGTTCGATTATTAGTCGTTGTAACTTCTTTTTGAGCTACTTTGTTTCCAGTCTGCTCTGCTTCGCTAACAAGCTCATTAAGTTGAATTTTATTCATCTGGACTTTTCTTACTTTCTGTACCCTTTTTCGTTTCCTGATTCCTGTTCTAGTTGTAGTAGATTCAGCGGAAGGTGCTTTTGTTTCATCTGATTCAGTAACTGGTATTTTAATAGACCGAGCCCTCATGTTTACATTTAATCCTCCATTGTAGTCGTCAACTTCAGCAAACGGATATAGACCGCGGGATGGTGGGTGATTTACACGTGGAGCTTCCTCCAAGGATGTTTTCTCTTCCACAACAATATCTGCTTTTCGTCCATTTTTATTTGTCACTTCATCATCGTCGTATATCACAGATACCGGAATTTTATCAAAAATATCCACTATTGGGGGATGATTAGAATTATATGTCCTTATAACTTGTGTTTGTCTCAGAGGCCTTCTTTTATTTTCACTTAAATCTACACTTGTCACACTGTGAAGTAATAATAAGTAAATAGGAAATATTGATAAAGATAATAACATTTTGTCTTAATTCGTAATTTAGTTTACTTAGTAATGTGATCTTCCTCTCACGCGATTAAAACAGCAAATGAAGATGACTCAATAGCTTAACTCATAATGGGTTTTGTTCGTAATGTATTCACCGGTTTGACAAGACTCATTTAATTTTCTTGTTTTGTAAATTTTACGCACGACAATCAACTCTACGTTCCCAAACAAATTCTTATATTGACATTAATGCCTTTGATTAATTGATTATGCAAACACGACATAGAGTATGATCCTCCAAATTTATTACTTAATTCATTAAAAGCTAAAGAAAATAATTATTTGTTGTATATGATTAATCCAGATGTTGCAAAATGCTAATAACGATTCAATAGTATTTTAACTAGTGTGTAAGCCAAGCTCTATACATAATTAGAGCACTACAATTTTTCAGCGTGTTTTGTTTGTTCAGACCATATTAAGAGTGGTCAATGGTTTAATCGCGTCCGATCGTCGCCGATCATGTCTTATTGTTGACACCTAGGTTATTGTGCAATTTTCCGAAGAACACATCAGTCAAGCGTTAAGGTTGAAATATTTAGCGTCCGGTGATGCTCGCTACTCCGGAACGCGGGGGGAGTATAGTGTAAATAAATGAATCTTACATATAAGTGGACAACAAGTCTGGAGCATCACTCATAAGTGTAAATCAGGAGTGTTTAGAATAGAGATGTTACTAAAATTTGTTTGTTTGTGCTGGACAGTGGCGTGCGTGCTTTCCGCACCCCCCACCGACGAGGTGCCACCGGAAAGACAACAGCCTACAGTGATACCAATTGTTTCACAGTCTGAGGAGCTTGAGGCTGACGGAAAATATAAGTATAGGTAATGAGACCATTTCCTATAAACATTTGACATTATTAATTTTCCATTTCACTGATAATTAATTTTTATTGATTACATAACTATTGGCAGTTCCGATAGTTAATTAAATTAGCAAAAACTTAAAATAATGATTCTTATTGTAGTTTTACAGAAAAGTATTAAGTGAAATCAAAATTAAATATAATGGGCCTTGGTCTGAAAGAAAAGACTTTTATTTTATAATACTAATTATTGATTAATTATTTTATATGATAAAAATACTACTTTATCTTTTACAGCTATGAAACCGGGAACGGAATAAAACGCGAGGAGACATCCTTTGACAAAGTGATAGATGGAAAGACAGCACACAAACACAGTGACTGCAGCAACGAGGGTGGTGAGGATGACGACAGTGGAGAGATCCACGTTCAGCAGGGGTCCTACTCCTACACAGCTCCCGATGGCACCCTCATCAGTGTAAAGTAAGTAATGATTATTTTCATTTATTAGTTTTATCAAGATCGTTTCTACAGTAGCCACTTAAATAGCAGATGAAATAGATTTGGTTGTGATAAAAGATTAAAGTTGATAACTGTAGTGAGAAAACTGTGTAATGTATATGAGATTTCTTAAAACAATCTATAGTTTCCTATGATAAATAAAAATAACAAATAATTATGCAAGAGCTCTTACTAGCACTTATTTACTTTTATTCATTAATAAAAGGATTATAATGAAAATGAAACTGCTACTCATAATTAGCTTGCAGATAAATACAATCAAGCGTTTTAAGTCGTTTGAATAAATAGATTTGATTATACTTTATATAAATAAATTAAAACATGCTGTATAGTGACTAAGATTACTGTGTTGAAATATTTACAAAGTTCTATTAATAGATACATCAATAAGATTTTAAGTAATCAATGCATAGTATGTATAAAAAAGTTATCAAATTAAGTTTTAGGAACTTGAATTTATTGTTCTAGCTGCCACTGCATGACTCATTATTTCGTATATAAAGAATTCCTACGATTTTTTACGAAATTCAATGCACAGTGTTTATTAAACTGCGATTTTAATTTCCCAATGTTAAAGGTACATTGCCGACGAAAATGGTTTCCGACCAGTTGGTAATCACATCAACCTTGGACCAAAACCAGCAGCAACTCCTAGCCACACCCACAAGCATAAAGCTTCAAGAAAATTAGAAGCCAGTGAAGAAGATAATTCTAGTGCTGCCCCCGAAGAAATGCATTCATCAGAAAACGCCGGATCTGAATCACTGGAAGATGTATCTCCACCCAATGGAGAATTCGCAAAAAAGATTCCGAAGAAAGGGTCACCAGCCATGTTAAAAGCTCTGAAACTTGCCAAAGGTGAGAAATCCACAAAAACAAGTGAAGAGCTTATCCAGGAAGAAATAACTCCTTCCAAAAACGAAGTTAAATCTACGAAAGAAAGTGAGAAGTCTAGTAATAAAGAAGAATTGCCAGGTACGGAAGGTCAAAAGTCTGCCAAAGAAAATGAGAAATCTGCCAAAGAAGATGAGAAGCCAAACAAGGAAGGAAAAATGTCTGCTGCTGGGGAAGGAGAAAAGTCTGCTGGTAAAGCAGGAGAAGAGCACACTCCTAAAGAAGGAGAGAAGCCCGCTCCTAAAGTAGGAGATAAGCACGATACTAAGGAAGGGGAGAAGCCCAATCCTAAAGAAGGAGCTAAGCCCGCTCCTAAGGAAGGAGAAAAGCCAGCTCCTAAGGAAGGGGAAAAACCAGCTTCTAAGGAAGATAAGAAGCCTGCTGACAAAGCTGGAGAAGAGATCAAACCTAAGGAAGGTGAGAAGCCCGCTTCCAAGGAAGGAGAGAAGCCCGCTCCTAAGGAAGGAGAAAAGCCAGCTTCTAAGAAAGGAGAAAAGCCCGCTCCTAAGGAAGGAGAAAAGCCAGCTCCTAAGGAAGAAGAGAAGCCTGCTGGTAAAGCCGGAGAAGAGCCCACTCTTAAGGAAGAAGAGAAGCCTGCTGGTAAAGCCGCAGAAGAGCCCACTCTTAAGGAAGGTGAGAAGCCCGCTTCCAAGGAAGGAGAAAAGCCCGCTCTCAAGAAAGGAGAAAAGCCCGCTTCTAAGGAAGGGGAAAAGCCCGCTCCTAAGGAAGGAGAAAAGCCAGCTTCTAAGAAAGGAGAAAAGCCCGCTCCTAAGGAAGGAGAAAAGCCAGCTCCTAAGGAAGAAGAGAAGCCTGCTGGTAAAGCCGGAGAAAAGCCCACTCTTAAGGAAGAAGAGAAGCCTGCTGGTAAAGCCGCAGAAGAGCCCACTCTTAAGGAAGGTGAGAAGCCCGCTTCCAAGGAAGGAGAAAAGCCCGCTCTCAAGAAAGGAGAAAAGCCCGCTTCTAAGGAAGGGGAAAAGCCCACTCCTAAGGAAGGAGAGAAGCCCACTCCTAAGGTAGGAGAGAAGTCCGCTTCCATGGAAGAAGAGAAACCCACTCCTAAGGATGGAGAAAAGCCAGCTCCTAAGGAAGGAGAAAAGCCAGCTCCTAAGGAAGAAAAAAAGAGTGCTGGTAAAGCCGCAGAGAAGCCGGCTCCCAAGGAAGGAGAGAAGCTCGCCCCTAAGGAAGGAGAGAAGCCCGCTCCTAAGGAAGAAGAGAAACCCGCTCTTAAGCAAGGAGAGAAGCCCGCTCCTAAGGAAGGAGAGAAGCCCACCCCTAAGGACGGAGAGAAGCCCGCTCCTAAGGAAGGAGATAAGACCGCTCTTAAGGAAGGAGAGAAGCCCGCTCCTAAGGAAGGAGAGAAGCCCGCTCCTAAGGAAGGAGAGAAGCCCGTTCCTAAGGAAGGAGAGAAGTCCGCTCCTAAGGAAGGAGAGAAGGCCGCTGCTAAGCAAGGAGAGAAGCCCGCTCCTAAGGAAGGAGAGAAGCCCACCCCTAAGGACGGAGAGAAGCCCGCTCCTAAGGAAGGAGATAAGACCGCTCCTAAGGAAGGAGAGAAGCCCGCTCCTAAGGAAGGAGAGAAGCCCGCTCCTAAGGAAGGAGAAAAGCCCGTTCCTAAGGAAGGAGAGAAGCCCGCTCCTAAGGAAGGAGAGAAGGCCGCTCCTAAGCAAGGAGAGAAGCCCGCTTCTAAGGAAGGAGAGAAGCCCACCCCTAAGGACGCAAGGAAGCCCGCTCCTAAGGAAGGAGATAAGACCGCTCCTAAGGAAGGAGAGAAGCCCACCTCTAAGGACGGAGAGAAGCCCGCTCCTAAGGAAGGAGAGAAGCCCGCTCCTAAGGAAGGAGAGAAAACCGCTCCTAAGCAAGGAGAGAAGCCCGCTCCTAAGGAAGGAGAGAAGACCGCTCCTAAGGAAGGAGAGAAACTCGCTCCTAAGCAAGGAGTGAAGCCCGCTCCTAAGGAAGGAGAAAAACCAGCTCCAAAGGACGGAGGAAACCCCGCTCCTAAGGAAGGAGAAAAGCCAGCCCCTAAGGAAGGAGAGAAGCCCGCTCTCAAGAAAGGAGAGAAGCCTGCTCCTAAGGAAGGAGAGAAGCTCGCTCCCAGAGAAGGAGAGAAGCCGACTCCCAGAGAAGGAGAGAAGCCGGCTCCTAAGGAAGGAGAAAAGCCAGCTCCCAGAGGAGAAAAGCCGGCTCCTAAGGAAGGAAAAAAGCCAGCTCCTAAAGAAGGTGAGAAGCCTGCCGGTAAAGCAGGAGAGGAGCCCATGTCTAAAGAAGGAGGGAAGCCCACTCTTAAAGAAGGAGAAAAGCCCGCTCCTAAGGAAGGAGAGAAGCCCTCTGGTTTAGCAGGAGAGAAGTCGGCTGGTAAAGCAGATAAAAAACCTGCAAAAGATGCTGAAAACATATCAAAACAGGCTGTAAACGTCGCGCAAGACGCTAAAGAGTCAGCTAAAGGAGCAGTGCAGTCTGCTATGGAAGCTCTGAAAACTGCCGAGAAGGTCATAAAATCTATTAAAGAACAGCGTGCAATAGGAGATCATATGCTTGATAATGAAACAGTGAAGCATGCACAATTAGCTAAAAAGGCTGCTAATGAAGCTCTTCAGGCGGCTCAAGTTGTTGGTAATGCCGCTGAAGCAGCTGAGAAAGCCGCGAATGAGGCCGTCTCTTTAGCTCAGTCACTACCTACCCCACCACCTAATCCTATTGATGTTGACGAATCCAGCGAAAATCCATCTGTGATCTTATCGAAAAAAGCTGATTTAGCGCCTAAAGAATTAGAAAAACCCACAGATAATGAAAAGTCTACGAAGGAATCCAATATCGCTGTTTAAGTTTCTGAACCTGAAAAAGAATGGCAAACATCCCCAGAGGAAGCAGATAAAACTAAAACGGCGTAAACGTTGGAGAAACAGCGATACCTGGGTCACGAATGAATTTTTATCCTACCAATACCAGAATTATTGTATAAAAATGTGTGATATTATGTTATCTTATTTTGTAAGAAAATACATTTAAGTTATTGTGATTTATATTTTTTTTTATTTCATTTAACAAATACTTTATTATTTAATTTACATACATACATAAACTCACGCCTTTTTCCTTGGCCTTACCAACCTGCAGAGCGGCTCATTCCAATGTTTCTGGGAAGATGGGTTCTTGGGCAACGCCGTATTTGGGCAAGCCACTTTCCAGGCGCACACTGCGTCGTTCGAGCACGGAATGTCACAGTTAACCAGTGAAAGGGATAAAAAAAATGTGGTTATTGTGGCATTTTTGTTTAACTACTTTAAACGTTCCTTATCAATTTTAAACACTTGAGCTTCTTCACAACCTCCAATATTTCTTAAACCATAATTTTATTATTAATTTTTTTAACTAAACGTACATTGAAAGTTATTTTACCAACACGTTATAATAAAATTGTTGTGATAAATTCTTCCAAAAGTAAATTCACCAGATTTTCTTCCTTTGGAATGGTAAATAATGGCCACGTCTTCCTAGTCGGGATATAAGGACAACGTACAAGAAAATTATGAATCACCTAGCTCTAACGTGGATTTACCAAAACGCCTACAACGTTATTTATATCTATCAGTTTAGTACCAACTTAATAATGTACGTTGAAACTATCATCAGGCGCTTGCACCGTTTCAAACGAATGCAAGTTGATCAACATTTGGAATATGAGAGGCTTCGTAGGTTCGTTTTCATGCCAGAGACATTTGTTCAAATACAAGTTTTTTTTTTTTTGCCCATATTGTCGCGCTTGACCACTAAGTATAGATATTACCTCACCTGTTGGTAAGCGATGATGTGGTCGACGGTGAAGCATGCTTGCGTAGAAATAACCTGTTCACTTTTGACTTAAAGACCCCTAGGTTGTAGCTATCACGAAACACAAACTCAGGCAGGTTTTCCACTACTTAGCTGTATGCACAATGAAAGTATTCTCATTACGTTCATTTGACTGTAATAAATTGATACTTCTTTCCTTCAAATGGGAACATAGAGAAGCTACTTGGTGACTTGAATTGGTATGATGATAATCTGCCCCAAACAAGCTTCTTTACCAAGAGCTCTATTACAACTGCAGGGATGAATTTCCCTGGCTGTAACCGTAACTCCGTGCAGTGCAATGAGTGAGTGCAGTGGTTGCCTAGTGAAATCGGCTGCGACTTATAAGTTGTAGGTCGTAGGTTCAAACCCAGGCAGGCTATGGTGAAATAAATAAAACAAAGTAAAGCACTTTGTTTTAATTATTTCACCAAGACTGCTCTCAAGACGGTGAAAGAAAACACCGTGAAGAAACCGGGTCAGGCCTAGAAACAAAAATTCGAATGAGACATCCACCAAAACACCTGCGCCCGCGTGGGGAATTACGACCCATAGCCTCTTTCAGAGAGGAGGCCTGTGTCCCAGCAGTGGGAACATTAAAAAGGCTGATGATGAACCGTAACTCAGATAAGTATTTATTTTAATTGAGTAAACAAATGCGAATATACCTTTTACCATGTAATAAAATGGTCTATTATTGTCTATGTGACAGTCTCAAATTTCAACATTAGTGAAGTTTCAATATACTGAGAATTATTGTCAAATATAGCAAAACAATAATTTCTCTGACTTTAGTTCCTTTTTATACGTTTCTAGTAATTATAGCCGTGTAGTACCACAAAATAGCACTCCGCCGCCGCCGCTGACATACTTTGTGGTAGGACATAGATTTACAATGGCTATTCTGTGGCATCCACGTCATGTGATTCAATGGTTTATGCGGTCATTACCCTACGCCTACACCTTTACGTGAGAGGCTGTTAGTGAGGTTGAAAAGTAGGTAAAGTGTTGAGTCGTTGACAATAACAATGCGAGCAATTAGTGTACCTACTGAAGTTCTTTCAGACACTGCCGCTTTTTTACAGCCAGGTACAACCACTAATTGAAAAGTGGAATAGAGAGTAATCAGACAAGTTATTGGAATGACCTTGCTCTTTAAATTATTAATTATTATAAATAGTTAACACACTAATCTTAAGTTGCAAATGTGGTTTTAACGACTTTATAGATTACTAAGACTGAAATGAAAGAAGGCGAACTGAGGAGAAAAGACAAGAAATACTGACTCAACTACCATTTGGAACTTAAATTGAGAAAATATAAATAAAAGACGGTAAAATAAATATACTTGACTGGTTGAGGTTGTGGGCATCCGCTAGATGCGAGACGCACGGGATTGGTCAATGTGGTGACAACTGGGGGAGGCCTATGTCCAGGAGTTGTCGTCTTTTGACTGAAATGTTCATGATGATGACTTGCAAATAAAAAGCCGAGTAGAGAATTCCTCTGCTTATTATAATTATTCCTCCGCTGTTCTTTTCTGATTAATTTTGTTGCGTGACCGAAGACAGTTGAATCATTTCTCCTGGACTCGTCGAAATTCATTGTGTCGGCGCATTTCTGGTGGTCACCACTGTTGAACTGATTCTGGCTTATAGGAGTTGTATTGGTTGGAAATAAAGTCAAACAAGGCTACAACAACAAGTAACAACTTGCCAAATAAAAAGGTATTCAAGAAGACCCTTAAACAAGGAAATTAATATTTTCTAAGGTTCAGTGTCAACTATTTAGGTATTTACATCACCGTTTATAGAAAACAAAAAAAGAAAGTGCACCAGCTACGCTAATACACTTTCATGCAGTACTGAGCGATGCAAATTGAAATATCAGTTCAATGAAATGTCAAGATCAGTTCAAGTGTTCAACGCATAGCGTTGAGAAGCGTTCCTCCTCTCACTTTTGTTGTGAAACCAATGACGTTTATCTTAGGTATTAGGTGTACTGATATAATTTTATTTCGGAATGCTCTACAAAAGTCAAGGGAGTCATTCAATTTAGTTGAAGTTTGAATATTAGTTCCAGAGTTGTGATGCCGAGTAGAGGTTACAAGTGAAGATAGATAGTTCTTCAGTCAATCTTGGACGGGCCTGCTATTTTCATTGAATTGTCATTACGATAGCGATGTCATTGATGGTAATTTATGACGTTGTCTTGGTATTGTTACAATTATTCCAATATATCTAATCTCATAAATGTCTAGTCTACTTCTCGTATACGTGCTCTAGACCCCTAGTGATCCAGCATTGCGCTTCTTTTCTTACATTAATTTTAAACTTCTCTTACTGTGTTAACCTTAACCTTTAAGAGATTTTCTTTTTTTTAAAGTGTATTACCGTGGGATCACTGTATCTAGACGACTTTTTCTAAACAAAAAGAAAAATTAAGTTCCAAAGAAACACTGAAATGAATCAGTAAAATGATTGTTACATAGGTACATGTAGTTAGCCATGCACCAGACATTAGTATACGAATCCAGTTTACTTGCTCTACCGGTCTCACATTTTAGGTAGTTTGCTACTAGTTTTTTTACTATTTTAAGGCTGAACTAGGCTGATTTTCCTACTAAACGTTTAATCGATAGAAACATTTCCGACTATGGTGAAGGCGAATGAAGGGTTATGAAATAGACCTTGTATTTTTAGTAGGTGGTTATTTATTGATGTTCCATGACTTTAATGGTTGATTTTAGATGACCGATTTGTCAAAATCAATTAAATTTTGAGAAATTGTGATCTAAACTATTCTGTATTCAATCTTTTAACTGATTGAGAAAAATATGGGTTTATGTCACTTATGTATCGATCAAATAAATTACTTAAAACTAAGGTCTAACCAACGAATTCCACAATGAGTACCTACAGTCATTTCTATTACGGTTTTTAAGTTCTGTATAGTGGGTATCTATTTGTGTAGTACGGCTTACATAAGTTAAACGCCGCGAGACATCCTACGTTACAGTTTTACTTTCTCCGTTTAGTGTCTGTCTCCGTATATATTGTTCTTAGGTACTATCTTGATGGTATTCTACTTTGTCATCCGGTACTTCACTTTCTGTTCTGATATTATTAAGCATCTCCAAATCAAACAGAAAGTAAATACTCTTCTGAAAATATTTTCAGTCAGGAAAAACCGACTGGAATACAAAAAATACATTATTTCTCAGAACAATAAAACTAAAACTTAAATAGAATACTAATAGTAAAAACAGTATCAAAATTTATCGAAAACGGAAGAGATAACAATTTAAAGAAATATATCTGTCCCTCTCTACGAAAGCGCCGTTTTCTATGGCAGTTGTATGGACGTCGTGCCGTCAGACGTCATGGGGCACGTCGGACTTCTCTTTCTAATTCTCAACTTTGACGCTCTCAACTCAATTTATCGAGATATTTTAAGAAACCTTTCATGTTTGACTACTATAGTTAATAAGTATTGATTTAGCAAATAAAAATATACATGCATATTCCCTATTCGTAGTTACAATTATAAGGTGTAACAGTTAATATAATTACTAACTGTTACACCTTATAATAATTATATGTTAATAATAATAATTATAAGGTGGAACAAACGGAACTGATCCACTCTGAGACTCTCCTAAAAAGTAATATTATATCGACGATAGCGTTGCGATAGCGATTGGAAAAAAAGTCATAAATTTATATAAATGGCATGTCAAGCGCTATCGAAATGTCACGCAATAAATCCCTTATATATTAACAGTTCGACCAACGCCATCGCTAAAGCTGAATGACACTTTGTATAGACTCTAGACAAAGTCTCAAGACTTTAGAGCCTAAGGTCCCAGTACTAATATAAAATGTATAATGATGGTGGTGGTAAAATGTCGTGGTATCCCAGTGGGCCCATGGGTTCAAATCCGGGCAAGTACCAATGTGACTTTTTCAAATTCATATATTATTATTTCTAAGTTTAGGGGTACCGTGTTACCCAGTTACTGGGTTGTGGAGGTCAGATAGGCAGTCGCTCCATGTAAAACACTGGTACTCAGCTAAATCCGGTTAGACTGGAAGCCGACCAAAACATAGTTAGAAAAAACAAAGCAGATGATGATGATTCTTTCTAAGTTTATCTTGGACGAAGTTGAAGTAAGTCTGAAATCGCCAACATGCATCGCAGCAAGCTTGGTGTTCAATACTCGTGCCTTCTCTGTATGAGAAGAAGCCTTTGCCTTGAAATGGGACAGTTAATAAGCTGGTATTATTATTATTGTAACGGTGGCAGTATTCCTAGATCTCCGCAAATGTAGACTTGAGACAAGATCATTATGTTAGCAAGTGTTTGCAAATAGCCACGTGATTTTTTTTAAATTTTGGTAGTATATGACAATCCCATACATTTTGACTATTTCGAAATTAATTCTCGTTGATAAATGTCACTTTGACTAGAGGCTAAGGTGCAAAATAATAATCGAGTTATAAAGAGAATGTCATGTGCATCGACAGGATGTTGTTTAAGCTTATTTTAAGACCAAGTCGTTACTACCTGATCTGGTTTAAATAGTTCATGTTTTATTTTCAACAAATAAAGTAATTAAAGTTTTGTATCGATAAGGGCACAATTTGAATGACTTGATTCTGCCTCCGTTCTCATGCAAATAGTAGCGATCTACAGAAGCGTCTGTAATAATATTAATGTTTTTATAGGTTAATGACCAGGGCCTGCAGTCTCAAAATAGATAGCGATGGCATCGCAAACTACTACGGAGCCCATGCAAACTACCGATCGCTAAATATTAGCGAAAAAATTCGCTTGCTGTAACGACGATAACGATAAATGCATGTCTTGACAACCGAAGAAGAATGAAGAAGAGCGAAGTGATGAAGAATATATCGTATCGTTATCGTCGTTACAGCAAGCGAATTTTTTCGCTAATATTTAGCGATCGGTAGTTTGCATGGGCTAAGTAGTAGTTTGCGATGCCATCGCTATCTATTTTGAGACTGCAGGCCCTGGTCATTAACCTATAAAAACATTAATATTATTACAGACGCTTCTGTAGATCGCGACTATTTGCATGAGAACGGAGGCAGAATCAAGTCATTCAAATTGTGCCCTTATCGATACAAAACTTTAATTACTTTATTTGTTGAAAATAAAACATGAACTATTTAAACCAGATCAGGTAGTAACGACTTGGTCTTAAAATAAGCTTAAACAACATCCTGTCGATGCACATGACATTCTCTTTATAACTCGATTATTATTTTGCACCTTAGCCTCTAGTCAAAGTGACATTTATCAACGAGAATTAATTTCGAAATAGCCAAAATGTATGGGATTGTCATATACTACCAAAATTTAAAAAAAATCACGTGGCTATTTGAAAACACTTGCTAACATAATGATCTTGTCTCAAGTCTACATTTGCGGAGATCTAGGAATACTGCCACCGTTATAATAATAATAATTCCAGCTTATTAACTGTCCCATTTCAAGGCAAAGGCTTCTTCTCATACAGAGAAGGCACGAGTATTGAACACCAAGCTTGCTGCGATGCATGTTGGCGATTTCAGACTTACTTCAACTTCGTCCAAGATAAACTTAGAAAGAATCATCATCATCTGCCTAGCCTTTTCCCAACTATGTTGTGGTCGGCTTCCAGTCTAACCGGATTTAGCTGAGTACCAGTGTTTTACATGGAGCGACTGCCTATCTGACCTCCACAACCCAGTAACTGGGTAACACGGTACCCCTAAACTTAGAAATAATAATATATGAATTTGAAAAAGTCACATTGGTACTTGCCCGGATTTGAACCCATGGGCCCACTGGGATACCACGACATTTTACCACCACCATCATTATACATTTTATATTAGTACTGGGACCTTAGGCTCTAAAGTCTTGAGACTTTGTCTAGAGTCTATACAAAGTGTCATTCAGCTTTAGCGATGGCGTTGGTCGAACTGTTAATATATAAGGGATTTATTGCGTGACATTTCGATAGCGCTTGACATGCCATTTATATAAATTCATGACTTTTTTTCCAATCGCTATCGCAACGCTATCGTCGATATAATATTACTTTTTAGGAGAGTCTCAGAGTGGATCAGTTCCGTTTGTTCCACCTTATAATTATTATTATTAACATATAATTATTATAAGGTGTAACAGTTAGTAATTATATTAACTGTTACACCTTATAATTGTAACTACGAATAGGGAATATGCATGTATATTTTTATTTGCTAAATCAATACTTATTAACTATAGTAGTCAAACAAGAAAGGTTTCTTAAAATATCTCGATAAATTGAGTTGAGAGCGTCAAAGTTGAGAATTAGAAAGAGAAGTCCGACGTGCCCCATGACGTCTGACGGCACGACGTCCATACAACTGCCATAGAAAACGGCGCTTTCGTAGAGAGGGACAGATATATTTCTTTAAATTGTTATCTCGTCCGTTTTCGATAAATTTTGATACTGTTTTTACTATTAGTATTCTATTTAAGTTTTAGTTTTATTGTTCTGAGAAATAATGTATTTTTTGTATTCCAGTCGGTTTTTCCTGACTGAAAATATTTTCAGAAGTGTATTTACTTTCTGTTTGATTTGGAGATGCTTAATAATATCAGAACAGAAAGTGAAGTACCGGATGACAAAGTAGAATACCATCAAGATAAAACCTAAGAACAATATATACGGAGTAACACAATAAAGTAATTAAAGTTTTGTATCGATAAGGGCACAATTTGAATGACTTGATTCTGCCTCCGTTCTCATGCAAATAGTCGCGATCTACAGAAGCGTCTGTAATAATATTAATGTTTTTATAGGTTAATGACCAGGGCCTGCAGTCTCAAAATAGATAGCGATGGCATCGCAAACTACTACGGAGCCCATGCAAACTACCGATCGCTAAATATTAGCGAAAAAATTCGCTTGCTGTAACGACGATAACGATAAATGCATGTCTTGACAACCGAAGAAGAATGAAGAAGAGCGAAGTGATGAAGAAGATGAAGAAAAGTGACCATTTTGCTCACTAAGAGCAAAATGGTCACTATCTTGAATTCTTCACTTTGTGATGTCAGTACTCTAACGAAAATCGTATTCATATTGTAAAATATAGGCAGTTAAAAAAATCATTGTATTATAGAGAAAATCGGTGGACAAGATATTCTCAAATAATTACTTTTATTTGAAAATTTATAAAAAACTAAAATATTTATTATTATTATTAGTTTTAATTAGTTAAAATTAATTCTAAATTAATTTTAATTCTTTAAAATTACGTCGTCTTTGAATAGATGGGCGAAGTTCCTCAACGACCTCATGAAACATGTCGTTTTTTATTCGGTAAAGGGTGAGAAATTGGTCATCCTCAAAAACCAAAGGATTTTCACTTTCACCCCGGTTTCGTGCAATTTGCTGCCGAATTAACATAACGCGTTTGTGTTCGAGCATGACCAAATCCCACGCTTAATACTCTACAGCCATAATACTCGAATTATTATTTATTTATTGTTTTTGTAACCTATAAAAACCAAGCGAATACTTAGCGGGCTGTCACAAATTGTCGCAAGGTTTTATAATGTTAAGATAAATTGATATATTAGCGAAGATATTCGATAAGTTAGCGACGACAGTCGATACTTTTGCAGTAGAGACTACCAAAAATCTGTCTGTGAAGACGTAGTGACCGATTTTTGTCGTAAAGCGATCAGTATCTATGTCGAGATTGCGGACCCTGGCTGTTAGGCATCTGGTTTTTATATTTATGTTTCTTGTTACATTCGATATTCGCGAGACAGACGGCAACTCTCAAATGATATTTAGGTTGTGTTGAAAGTCTCTTCATGTCATAACTTTAACCTCTAGCCTCGTCTGTCAATAAAATCTTAAAGATTGATATAAAAATACAAATCACGATGTTACTATATATTTGGATTGAACAATCACAGAGAAAGGATAAAGAAGTTATAACATCAGACAGACTCCCAAAGATGTCAACTTATTTACATAGGATTATGGCCATTATGTAACTATAATAAAACGCAATATAGGATCCTAGTTGCCGATTTCAATAACATAGGTAGCTGAAAAGTTCTAACTAGATATCAGTTTTGATCATCGTCTCACGCAAATAATGGTCCATTGATAAAAACGGTTCATTTAACATTCGTCGTACACTATAGGTTAGGCAATCTGTGAATATACCTTGCTACCGGTTAACTATATCATCAGGTAAAAGGCAAACTCTATCTATATAAATTTTGGGATGAAATACAATCAGGAAACGAACAATCAGTCTAAACTGTTCTGACTGCTGGGATACATATACATCCTCCCATCTGTGAAAGGGAGGTAGGCTGTAATCTCTCACGCCGGCAATGCACCGCATATTATTAATAAATTGCAATTTATTAATTTTTATATGAGCTTTATCAGATGCATGACTAAAATTAATACATCATTTTTCTTTAGCATTGAATTCAAAGTCACTGTCAAAGTTAACAAAGCGAAGACTTTGATGAATGGATAATTACCAGGTAACCTACGTTACACTGCAATGAATGGCTATTGTAGTGTTCCTAGACATTATAGGTACTAAATAAGATGTATATAATGAGGCAATGTAGTCAAAGTGCCTTGACACACAAAATTTTACGAACAAAAAGAAATTCTAATTGTGTCATTACAAATGGTGATGTAACTAGTGTAAATTACACTTGCACTTGCAGTGAAAACTTAACAAATTCAATGTTAGTTTGTTCATACAAATTATATAGGTAAATAAATAATACTTTATACTTGAAAATAAATATTATTTGACCGTTTCGCGTGTTGCACCTAGTAAAAAAATTGGTAGATACTAAAGACGAAAGCGCGTCGTGAAAGAGTTTTAGAAATGAATTCATGCAAATTTGATGACGGGCAGCAGTGTTCTTCAGACTGGCCAGGGATGCTTTTTATTTTAGGTGCCAACGTGACTAGCGCAGCTGGTATTCTTAGCTGAGTCGAACATTTTAAGATGACGAATCATTTATATCTTAGATAAATTATTATTATCTTCATTTATATTCATAACGTAATATGTGTGTATCTTAGGTCAGGGCACTAGTATAGGGTAGGCAGAGAATGGCACATCATTTTATTGTCCTTGCATTCCTCTTTTGTTTCGCCTACGTCGATTAGGATCTATTCAATCTCGTAGGTATATCCTTCAATGTGGGTGCTCTTCATCATTATTATGTTAATAGCCAACATGTTCAAGTCTATTTCAACAGCTCATTACGAATATTGTAATAGCTACGTAAACATTATCTCACTTTAAAACTATGCTCATCTTTCTCCTACTAACATGATTATGAAGCAAATGCATTAGAACGCTCTACTCAACTAGTACAGCATTCCAAGGTTAGATGAATCAAATAAGAGGGGGATCTCACGCACGCCTAGTTTCTTCTTGTGGTAAAGCACCGAGCGATG
Source organism: Orthosia cruda (assembly GCA_964057195.1). NCBI lineage: Eukaryota > Metazoa > Arthropoda > Insecta > Lepidoptera > Noctuidae > Orthosia > Orthosia cruda. Next base: position 24,318,145 of record OZ059831.1, on the reverse strand, counting down.
GTAATGACTATTGAGTGCAAAACATTTAGAATTGGGTGCCCCATGAGCCATGCGGCACGCAGCAGTGTCAGTAACCTCAAAAGCGCAGCATCTTACGTAACAGACTCATCTCGCGTCCGCCAAAGACGTGCAATTGAAACTATATGACAAAATACTTACTACGCTAACGATACGTTACGATATATAATAAGCCATATTGTAAAATATATGAAGTAAGTGACAGTGACAAAGAACCACTTTCTCGGCTGTTAGTTGTAAAGTTCATGGTTATAAGTATAACTAAGCAACAAGAAAGTTTATGTTCGGATTTAAATACCTACTTTATGTCTGATCACGTTTCTGTTAAATAGCTAGGTGAACTTCTCCATAGAGACCTACTGACGCTTGCGAATGTACAACTAAATTCATATTTTGATTGACAACTCAAAAGTACATGGTTACATGGTTTAGTTTAAATAAAATGTTTTGATTTGATTTGATTTGAACGTGAAATGATGAGACTTTTAATGAAAATCTATATCTACATTCGTATTTAAGCAAAAAAACCGTATGTGATGAAAGTAGCGGTAGGTAATCATTAGGAGAGTGTTCCATAGCAAGTGAACAACCTCGGTGTATTATATTTATGTTCAAAAACATTAAACGTTTTAATTTTAACTGCACTATTAACATAAATAGTTACATAAAAACAAATGATAAACGTGAATCAGATTAATAACTGATCCATATCTGGCATTATTATGCAAAGATGCAGGAAACTGACGGATCTAGAAGCTTCGTATATTTATTTCCACATAGTGGAATCAATTTTCGCGCATCGGGCGCAAAAATGATCGGAAATGAAGCGCATCGCAGGCGTGCCTGCGTCCACGCACACTCCCTCTTATGCCCATTGCGCAAGTTGCCTTGATAACTGATAGTAACGTGTTGCTACACTGACAAGCGAAAACAACGCCTACAATTTATGTAACAGCTACTGACAACACAAGTGATGCCCCTTATACCATGTGTCCTAAGATAGTGCCGTTAAGATGAAACACGTGTTTTTAAACAAATTCTATTCATGAAGCTAAGGTGACACTGGGTGGGGATCACAACTTCATCTTTTTAAATATATTAACATTTTTCAAAGAAGAATTATGCAACTAGGACACGTTTAAACAAATGTCACAAGGAAGCAATGCGTATTGCTACAAACTGAGAAATTGAGCATCTCACAACACTCGGATGAAACGTGCGTAGGTGCAGTCGTACATGTATGTGTTAATGATCAAGTAAGACTAAGTACCAAAGCACCTAGATGCTATATAAACACTAGTCAGTCGTAAAGGAATCTTACTCTCTAAACGGACCGTACCTAATACAAATTGATTCAGCTTTTTATTGCATCGTCCTACAAGGACATACTCTTGACATACAATGGCAAATAAGAAGAAAAAGATTCTATTGCACAAGAATATCTGGCCACGTAACCTGTAAATACCTATTCTGTTGTTCATATCCTGTTCGTCAGCGTGACAATGTGAAAAAAAGAGCTAGTACGTAGGTATTCAATAAAATCGATAGGTACTGAGACATCGATTTGTATCGATAATTTAATGTGGATCTGGTAATAGGTTTAGGTCAGATAGTTTTTAAGAAATACACTTGTTTTATTTTCTTAATCAATGCCTAATATATACGTACCTAATTTTAATAATTATATTATGTTCAAAATTGACTGGCAATTTTATCATCATGATAGAGAGCCTAGAAAAGGAATAGGTGGCGTACCATCTCCATTTATAGGTAACTAGGTATCTAATGAGTTCAAGGATCTAAAATTCGGGGAGGACACAATTTTACAAATACCTACTTACTTCCGATACTGCGCTAAAACTATCATAACAGGAATCTTATAAGTTTATGTAAATCGAATCATTAATTAGCTAAATTATTGTTTTAATCATAACATTCATTCATAACCTATCCAATAAATCACTCATGGTTTTGACGAACAATGCTTGAGACGATAGTAATATTATTGTGGTTTTCTGATCTAAATAAGATTTTATAATAGAGACAAGAGCTGTAAAGATAATAAGCTTATAATCCTACTATATATATATTATATTATTATAAATGCGAAAGTTTTGATGGATCTATGTTTGTTACTCAATCACGCCAGAACGGCTGAACGGATCTGAATGAAATTTGGCACAGAGATAATTTATAGTCTGGAATAGCTCATTGGTTACTTTTCACGCAAAAAAAGTTTAAAAAAAGTGATTGATCGTTCCAGTTTTTCTCCATTAAAAGAATAATGCGACCGGTTGTCAAATATGATTAATATTGATGTTTTTTTTTACATAATATTAAATCAGGCTCTATGCGTATGTACGCATTATACCTACAATCAGACTCTACACAATAGCCTGATCATTGGAAAGCTTTCAGATCACATCTAACGAACCATGACAATCATAGGCATAAAGGAACAAATGAACAATGTCAAGATTTTGATATCAGGTAGTAATTGAAATCGAAAAATCGCGACTTCGTCGGCGTAGATCGTGGCTGCACCGTATTGCAGCGGCAAGTCGGCTATGAAAGTGAGATGGCTCACAGTTCGGATAAGTGGCAGGGGTGCGGTATAAAAGTGAGCGCACTACTACCACTCTGACATAGTTCACGACACTCCACGTGCCACTTCGCTGCTGCACGACACCACACACAAACAACAATGAAATTACTGGTAAGTGGACACATTTATATATTTTCTTACCCCTCATTTCTTCTTTCTTTACCCCTTTCATTATTATCTTTCCCTAATAATTTTAAAGAAAACCCCTTTCTCTCAACGTGAAGCAATCATAGAAGATTGTGGTTATTATAATGATTGGATTATATTAGCATTAAGTTAATTTCCAAGTTCTGTGAAGGATTGGCTGCAATCGTGTGTTGTGAGCGGCGGCACAGAATAGGGTCGGCAGATATGTCGACGATTGAACTTTGCCATTTAAATGTCTTCATCTTTAAATTCCTACGTTTAATTATACTATTTATCGTTTATCGCGAGTGCAATCGGAACGACTGCGGCGACCTTAAGCAAAGGTTTTTGTTTGTTTTTGTATGTTACCAGGATAACTAAGAGCTCAAGTGATGTTTTATTGAAAAATATTTTTGCAGTCTTAAGTCAATTCAATTGTAATACGTTCATATGAATGAAGTAGTACGATCACCTCAAATTCTAGAATGACAGGATCAATCATCAATTTTAATCTTCATTGATATTCATTTGATAATATAATTTCAAAGCTTTACGAAATCTTGCTCTTTTTCCATGTCAGTCTCTCCTTTGCCATACTTTTATTTCATTGTAGCCAAAAGAAAGTTTATCTCTTAATTTCGTTTACCCATCTTTAGAATGAATAAGCTACACTTCTTGTCCCCATAACTCAAATAATTTGTTAAGTAGGTCAGTGTTCTTTTAGTTTTATGGCCATAAGATCTCTGTACTTCTTATAGCATCTTTTTCATATACAATCAAGGACAAATACGTATAAACTTGTGAAATTCAACGACGGTTATCTTCAAAAGTATAATTGAATTAAATTATAAGTCGTTGCACATAGTAACTTTTTCGTGCAAATATTTTTGATCATTGTATTATATTTACCAATTGAACCGGTAATATACAATAAACCCGTTTAAAAATTTTGTAAGTTTTTAAGTAAATGCTCACATATTTTTGCCCTTGACTGTGCCTGTCCTCACAATTAAAAAAAGAAAAATAAGTTGTCAGCCAACCTATTGTGCAAATATAATAATTATATCACCGAACCAATGCACGTGCTGTTCGAAAATAGTTAATTCAGTTTCGATATTATTATCTGAGAGCGAATAGAAGCGACTGGTTATCGAGAGAAAGAAATCATAACAGCCGATCAAGATAATATTAAATTTTATAAGTTACACGCAATTATCAATCGTGTTTTCTAGATCATAACATCCCAAATGAAGTGAAATTTTAATCGGTTTAGTACGTAATCGCTTATGTTTTCATCTGCGTGCGGTAATGTAACATCACGCAATCGAACACATTTACGATATCAAACCAGATATGAACGAAGAAAGAGTCATTAGCATATAAACATGAAATGATTACTTTTCAACTGACAGTGCAACCTCGTTCTAATGAACTTTCGGTTACACAAATGATCTTGTTCTTCGAAGTTCATTATATAACAGTTTTCTAGGTCGAATTATTTGAAAAGGTATGCGTAAGATTCGTAGAAAATGAAATGCTGTCTAGCTTGACAAATACCTACTTAATATCTGTTCAGTGACCGTAAATATTTATTTTAAAACACATTTCTCATACAATCAGAATTACATTACAAATAATCTTGAACAAATTGTGTGTAGCATGCACATCGAGACAACGTAACACAACAAAACAGTGGTATAAAGCCGATCATTTATAAAACTAGTTCGTCTAATGCTTACATGATAAAGTGCCCTAAACAATGGAACAACTTGTAATTGGTGATCGTGATTACTTACATGAAGATTGCCGAGGTTGCGCTATGCTAGTTTATTTCGAAGCTCATTTAGTTAGTCCACCTGCTCTAGTCACCCATATTTCGAAATCTTACATAATATGTAATAACACATACATATTAGCACATTTGTCCACCGAAATACGTTAAACATTAAAGAGACATCGGTTAACCGCACTCTATTTACTTAACTTTTGTAATGAAACTTACGTTGCATAACTTAAACAAAAGATGCTCTCTGTTAACATAGTATAACCAAAAGTTAGTTGATCTCAATGGAAACAATACCATGGTTGTCGACATGTAAGTGCCAATACATCATGTTGGAGCCAACTTTCGCCCAACCTGCGTGTCGAATGAGCCGGTTTCACAAGATGCTGCCTATTGTATATGTTCCATCTTATCTTACGACATTCCGAATATGATTAAGCTCTTCTGTCTGACATCATTTCGTTATTTAATAAGTACCTTAAAGTTCAAGTGTGTTGCATCGTTTAACAAAATTTGTATTTGTGGTTTCAGGTCGTTTCTTGTGCGCTGCTGTCCCTGGCGGCAGCTCTGCCGCAGAGGAGATTGTCTCTTAAGACTGAGCAGCAAGAAGTGGAGGACCAGCAGCCCGCGGAACAGAACTACAACAACTACCAACAACAACAGGATTACAGACAGGCACCCCAGCAGCAGCAGCAGCAGCAGGAATACAGGCCGGCTAAGCAGATCGATGACTTCAGGCCCAAGGTCTCTTTGGAAACCACCACCTTCATTCCCATCATCCGATTCGACAAGGAACAGGGTACTGATGGAAGCTACAAGACAGCGTGAGTATTTTAATATCAACTATATTATCAAATAACAACATTATCCAATTGCAACGGAAACAACTATATCGTCCATTGTTCCAGTACATCCCTATTTATTTTTAAATACTCGTAAGATCAACTAGCCGCCGTTTTTTAAATCTGCTTGAATCCCTGCTCTTTCATTTATAATTGGGTATGATTCAGTTTAATTTTTCTTTATATGAAATGTATCGAATCATAACCGCACTTAACTTTTTTGTAGTTTTAGTATTTCTTTTGGTTTGCTCTTCAAAATATTCCATAATACCCATCACTTTTACCATCTCTGAGATTACGCATACTCAAACATGAATAAATTACCCAGTATTTACATATTTATGGGTTTTCATAAGAACAGCTCATTGCTTTTGTAATATACGAACCAACATTTTAAGCTGAGCAGAGTGTTTGTTTTTGAAGAATATAATAGTGCCATCATCACTAAAAATCCAAGAATGTACTGAACTATGCTCTTGGCTGACTTAAAAGTCCCTATTCTCTGTAAGGTCTTTTTATTCGATGCTTATAAGTTGTATGTCTTATAACTGTCGTTTGTCTACTTTCTCAATCAAGTGTAATCTAGACATCAATATTAATATTATTTTTTAAACAAATTCCAGGTACGAAACCGGCAACAACATCCAGGCTAGCGAGGAAGGTTTCCTGCGGGCCGTCGGTGAAGACCACAACGCACTCGTGCAGCAAGGCTCTTACTCCTACACCGCTCCTGACGGCCAGGTCATCACCGTTGAGTACACCGCTGACGAGTTCGGATTCAGGGTTAAGGGAGACCACATCCCCACCCCTCCTCCCGTCTCCCCTGAAATCCAGAAAGGTCTTGACCTGATCTACGCTGGAATCAAGGCTAATGCTGTAAGTATTGAACTTTATGATGTAATCGCTACATAAGATTTCATCATAAAACTCAGACATGTTTTTTTTTAGGCTCTGAAACGTCTTATTCTAAATAAAATTTACCGGTCTGTGAACATGCTCGCATAACAGACATGTTTGTTTTTCTAATTAGTTTCAGTAATTGGCTATTATTTTTAATACTTTTTAATATTTTTGAAATCTTATCAGGATTTTTTGCTATGGTTTTCTGCGAAAATGTCTGCCAGTATTTTACAGTCCTATAAAAGACACAAGTTGCTCTTTCTTGACACGGTTAAAATTTAGAGCATCTTGGAAGACCCTTTAAAAGCTTCATTATTTAGGGCTATCAAGTCCGAATGCATTATAACTCTGAGAGTGTTCAAACATTAGAAACCGCCGTTCTACTATCGAACTTCGCGTTATTGAAAGGGACATGCCAGGACTGCGTGCAATTAACAACTGCTTTACAAAAGAGAAAGGCCCTAACTACGCAGCAACTCCATACCTATAGTAATACACATCCAACGACGATTAAAACAATTTTTGGTTTTTTATTGTTAATTCCCACGCTAGTTCACGTTCAAGTTCTTACAATTACACTTAAATATTTATTTACGATAAAGCTATGTAAGAAAATCATCTTGAACTGGCATTAAATTATAATAATCAACGAGGTAAAAGTCGACGATATCACAAGTTCTAATAAGTAAAATTAAATTTTCCAGGAGCGTGATGCCATCGAAGCCAAGAACAACCCTGAAGCCGCTGCCAGACATAATGAAGACAGAGCTGCCCTCGACTACAAAGGAACTTACTACCCGCAGTAAAGTGACTCACAGTGACTCAGTGTTGATACCGTGAATGTTCTGATGGCAGGACCTCCAAATGCCATATACCTTAAGACTAGATATAACGCCTATCACCTACATTATGCCACATACAGACATCTTAAGACTTTTTATCCAATCATGAAATAAACGACGCCAATATTTGGACCAAACGTGACCAGTGATTGGTGATAACAAAATGTATTCATTGCCGTATGCAGTATTCACATATTGTGGTCGTAGGTTTTAAGTTAAAGTCTCTGCTTACTACAGCGTATCATACTCGTACGATGACTGTGCTAGGAACCTGTCAGCCAAAACAGTTAAGTATGGACTATGGAGCGTAACATCGTGTTGCTTTTTGTGTCTGATACGTTCCTAGCACGGTGATGGTATGATACGCTGTAGTGGGCAGAGACCTTTATAGTAAAAACCAATTGTTATTCTACGATAATATAATACTCAATATATCAGATAATTACTAGGTATTCTATTAGTTTCCTGGTCGATATATTTGTTCTGTAACTGATATAATTTTAAAAGACTTGAATCTTCAAGCTAACAAACAATATAGTTATGAGAATCAACGTGTTCTTTAGAAACAGGTATCTTGTGAAATTAAGGCAACGTTTGATTCTCATAATGTTGCCGATGTTCTGTTTCTGCTGTACGTGTGGAGATGTCGAATAAAAAAACTTTTTAGGATAATATTCTTAATTTTATGAAATAGACTTGAGACTACTAACAAATAATCATGGTCCCATAAAATTATGAAAATCGTTCTAGATCTAATTTTCTTTTTGTGATATAACACCAACAAGAGAAGTGTTCAATATATTTTTATACTTTTGTAAATACCTTATACCATAGTAATTAAGTTATCTTTGTATGTTTGATTTTAAATAAAAATGTTGTAAAATATATTTTTAAAAGTCAATTCCTCTTTCGTATAATTATACTCGTATAATAATCCTTTCCACAGGAGGATTTCGTATAATAAACCTTTCAAGCGAGCGAAGATATAGGAGCTGGATGATAAAAGACCAAAAAATCCTATTCAAATCTCTAGATCTTGCCCTAAATGTCTATATTATTATCTTTCTTCTAAATGTATCATTCATTACGGATTTTGCCAAAAAATAGTAAGAAATCAGGTCTACAATCTAGGTACATTATTCAGTTCTGTGTCACCTCTAATGGGAATTCTGGCGGCAAACCTATAAAGTACCTACATTATTACCGTAAGCTATTATTAAAATAATGTTGTACAACTGTGTACGACATTATTTTGATAATAGCTAGCGAGCATAGGTACCGACCTATGCTCGTCACTAAAATACATAATACAACTAGGTACAGAGAATATAAAATATTCCAAGCGATTGCGATATTCAGCAGACAGTCGGACAGACTTTATGCTGTAACTTAGAGTAGGTAATGTGAAGCCATTACTATTACAGTTGTGAAATTGCAGGCAAATGACGAATCGTGATATGAACCAATGTTCGGGCTCAACTAATTCCAGATAGAAAGTCAAGTAAAAAGAATTATACAATCGCAGGATTCGAAGTTATATTAGAGGGTTACGTCACACGCGTCTGGGCACGCGCTAGTGCCCACTATTTAGCTGTCACTCAGCCCGAGCCAGTAGAGTGAACAAGTTTTTACTCTACTAGCACAACAATCAGGTGCAGTGATACTTTCGATAGCTAGGTTGCCAATTACGTAGCCACAATTTGCTACCACTTACGCTTCGTTAATCGTTACTAATTAGCAAATTAGTTTTTTTAAACGAACCTGAAATGTTGAATATATTCGTTTGTTTGAAATAACAGCATTGGTTACGTTTCTGAATTTTAATATTTCTTTGTTTTCAGCGAGTGCTTATTGAATATTTATGTATTTGGAGCCACCTAACATTTATTTAATACTAGCTTTTGCCCGCGGCTTCGCTCCCGTTAATATAGATTTTGTCAATCATTTCTACTTGTCGATTTACACCTTCAGGATTCTGGTCGTTAATGAGTCTTTACGACACAAGATTCCAGCCCCGGAAAATCATATTTTTTTTGTTTATGACTCAATGTTCTCCAGGTTGCGTGTGAGTCTTTTGGGGCTCCAAACATTTATTCATTACTAGCAGTTGCCCGCAACTTCGTCCGCATGGAATTCGGTTTATCACGCACTGTTTAGTGGTTAATAATAAAAATATTTTTGCCCCATTACAGACTGATAAATTTTTCGTTAATACCTAATAATATACTTTGAATTAATAATTAATAATTAAAAAAGAAAACAAAAATCTCGCTTTAACAGAAAACCAAACAAAAAATTTTTTTTTTAATAAATTTAAATTAAGAATAGTGTAATGTAAATGTGAGGGGGGTAAGGGGGAGAACGGACCTAACATCTCTCCGGCCCCAACCGTCATCCTCACCTGCCCGCACTAGTAGTTCGTATGAATAGCTAGTAGCGACAGCCTCCGGGCTGCCGCGGTGCCCCCTGCTAGATAACAGACGAGGCTCTGGCGACCGAGCAATGGCGGTATAACCACACACCCACCCGGGCAACCTGGTGGCAGAGGCTACATGCTCTTGGGATCTAAATGCTCTAAAATGTCTGGCGCAGAAGGCAAGGGGAAACCACTGCGGCTAGATTCCCAAGAAAGTCACATGAGAGTACAAAGAAATGAGACACGATCGCCCTGCGAACCGATTAGCGACCGGCGCTGCGCTGCGTCCGGGACGCGCAGTGTGAAGTTGGCTACCGGCCATGGTGGGGTAGGAGACCAGGCCCCTCACGGAAACCGTGCTACTGGAAACTCAATCAAGCTACGACATATCCAGACGATAGGAACATGGAATGTGCGCGGCTTAAATCATCCAGGAAAACTTACCATATTGGAACGCGAAGTAGATAGAGTCGGTGTGAACATCTGTGGTCTAAGCGAAACACACTGGAAGGGTAGCGGACATTTATTGACAGACCATCACGCCGTTTACTTTTCTGGCAACGACATTAGCTGCAGCAACGGTGTGGGATTTCTGATACCGATAGCTCAGAGGAATTGCGTAATGGGATACGAGCCGGTAAACGATCGAATTATTAGCATTAAGATTTCTGATACCGATTTCTGATACCGATAGCTCATCACCGATAAACCTTAACATCGTTCAGGTATATGCCCCTACCTCAACAGCGAGCGACGAAGAAATTGAGAAGTTTTACTCCGAATTAGAGTCAACAATAGCGAAGGTACCCAATAGAGAGCTATTAATAAGTGCACCGGAAGATACGGGCTCGGAAAGCGAAATGAACGGGGTGAACGCTTGTTACAATTCGCCTCAGAAAATGACCTACTAATTGCAAATAGCCTCTTCCAACACCACCCTCGAAGGTTGTACACATGGTTATCGCCTGATGGAAAAACCTGCAACCAGATCGACTACATTATGATGCGGTCACGATGGAAATCATCCATAACAAATGCCCGTACATTACCTGGGTCCGATTGCGGGTCTGACCACCAACTTTTGATCTCGAAGCTAAAGCTCAAAGTAACAGCAGCCAGAACCATCAAGACAACGAGGAAACTTGAAGTGAAGGATGCTCTCGGATTTCGTGCGATTGCGGAACGGAATTGGTCAAAATGGTCGGAAACGGATATGGCTAACGAAACACCTGATGCACTATGGGACCACGCTAAGTCACACATTGTTTCAGCGGTCTCGGAGTCAACTCCATCAATCGGAACCCACAAAAAACAACACTGGATGACTGATGACACCTTCAAACTCATTGAAAAACGCCAGAAGATGAAAGCAGCGGGAGCTGATATCAAAGAACTTAATGAAATTTCGGCAAAAATACAACTAAAATGCAGACAAGACCATAATAACCTACGCAACATTTGTACAGAAATCGAGGCGCATGCAAACAGGTATGAGTCAAGAGACTTGTACCACAGGATCCGTCTCATTACAAAAACGCTGCCGTCTAAAACCTGGGTTATCATAATGGCCGAATAGTCACTGAACTGGACCAAATTTCAGAAGTCTGGAGCAACTACTGTCAGTCCTTGTTTGAAGATCCTCAGTCGCAAAGTTTTGCATCCACGGAACCTACGAGTGATATGCTGGAGCCGGGTATCCTTAAATCAGAAGTAAGAGCCAATATTCAACATCTTAAGAATGGGAAAGCCACAGGGAAAGATGAAATTCCAATAGAAACTATTCGAGCAATGGGAGAACATGGCGTTCATATCTTCTACACCATCTGCAACAAGATATGGCTCACAGGCAAGTGGCCCTCGGAATGGGCTCACTCAGTTTTCACTCCTCTTCATAAAAAAGGTACAACTAAGAAATGTGGCAACTTTCGACTCATTTCCCTTATATCACACTCTAGTGAAATAATGCTGCACATTATAAACGAACGACTGAAATCGTTTTTCTCCAGCGAAATTGCGCCAGAACAAGCCGGTTTTGTAAAAGGCAAGGGAACCCGTGAGCAAATTCTCATTGTTCGTCAAATTATCGAAAAAGCTCGAGAATTCAACAAGCCGACATACATATGCTTTGTTGATTTCTCCAAAGCGTTTGATTCGGTGAAATGGCCAACACTGTCGAAAACACTACTGGACACGGGCACACCTCAACACCTCGTACACCTGCTCAGAGGACTCTATGAAGGAGGAACAGCATCAGTGCCGTCTTCTCAGACAATTTCCACCCAAGTGCGGGTGTACGGCAAGGATGCATAATTTCACCTTTGCTGTTTAACATCTACACGAAGCTTATAATGCGAATCACTCTCGAAGATTGGAACGATGGTGTTATAATTGGTGGATACAGGATTTCTAACTTGCGATACGCAGACGACACCACCTTATTTGCGAGTAACGCGGACCTCATGCTGGAATTACTTCACAGAATGGAGCGCGTAAGTCTAACGTTTGGACTGAAGATTAACCGATCCAAGACCAAGATTATGATCGTGGACCGCGTCAATGACAACTCGCCAGAAGTAACACAGATTCCGAACTGCGTCGTGGTTCAAGCCTACGTATACCTTGGGGCCTTAATCGCAAACAGTGGTGGTTGCGTAGATGAAGTAAAGCGTCGTATGACCATAACCAGAACCGCGGTGGAGAAATTAAAGAAAGTGTGGAGGAATCGCAATATCACCAAAGCCACCAAAGTCAGACTCATGCGAACATTGGTGTTCCCAATCTTCCTTTACGCGACAGAGACATGGACAGTGCGTGAGTTGGAAAAGGGGAAGATGGATGCTCTAGAGATGTGGTGCTGGAGGAAGATGCTCGGCATATCGTGGACAGAGTTCCGCACCAACGTGTCCATACTCCAGGAACTCGGCATCACAGAGCGTCTATCGTCCATAGTACAGACGCGCATACTCTGCAGTATGCGCGTCTGTACTATGGACGATAGACGGCCATATACTTTGGCCATGTCTCTAGGCTTGATAACAACTCTATAGAACGGCTGTCGTGCAAGGAAAAGTAGAGGGAACCAGATCACGCGGCAGATCGCCTATGCGCTGGACTGATCAAGTTAAATCTGCAGTGGGAAGCCGCGTATCAGACTGCACCAGACAGTCTACAAACAGAGAGAGATGGCGGGAGATCGTGAAAAGAGCTGTGTCCGCCTCTAACACCAAAGTGGATGACTCAACGTGACCACGACCGCTCTGCCAAGAGCGAAACGACAGAGGAGAATGTAAATGTAAAAATGCGTGGGGTGTTTTTTAAGATATTTTCAAAATGTATTATTCATTTTCAAACTTTTACCAATATCTGTCATTAAAATACTATAACAATTAACATCAAGCACCCCACGCTTTTTTACATTTTCCATCACCCATCGCTATTGAAGGCCATAAAAAAGAATGCTTCAGTGAAGCCTTGATCTCATCGGCTCTAGTTCTCCAACTAATGACAGGAAGGGTTTGCCTGTAATCTCCAGAGATAAATAATGTGACGTTGCCCATTGACCTCTCATCTCGGCGAATACCCCTTAGTGTTCTGTCCTCGGCGTCGATGGCTTTCTTGTTTGCCATTGTGCTTTCATCTCAAACGATAACAATAATCCTGAAACACTCTTGCTTTATAACAATTTCGTGTTACCGAACATGTCGGTATTTCGTTGTTGTCTAAATCGATTGGTATTTTAAACATTGCGTTAGCCGTTTTACCACCAGGGATTAACGTGTTGTGATGCCTGAGGAAGATGGCTTCCGACGATCTGATTTCAGCGAGAATGGAAACCCACTTTTCCAAGTTTGTGATTAGTTAAAATATTTTTCCCAGGGGTTTTGTTACATAACTAACTATCACCAAGATTTATCAAAATCGGAAAGATATCATACCGTCAAAAAGAAAAAAAATAGAAAAGGGTAAGCAGGTTACATCAACGTTTTCTGAGAATTCTCGTTGTTTTACAAATTCATAATCATCATCATCTTCCTGCCCCTAACCCATGTTACTTAGGGTACCGGTCGGCGCGACAATTCCTTTTCTTTCATAATATCACTCATCACAGGCTTTTCTTTGGCTTTCCTCTCCCTCTCCATCCATCAACATTTATTTTCATAAATCTTTAAGTAACATGCGTTTTATCCCTCCTTATCACATGATCATACCAGAACAAAATGTTTCCTTTCAACTTTTCTGTCACTGGCGCCATTTTCAAACTTCCTCTAATATACTCATTTCTCACTTTATCAACTTTCGTCAATCCGCACATCCATCTCCGCACATCCATCTTTGCTACATGCAATGTCTTATTATATATATTTTTCCCAGCCCAACATTCCGATCCATACAGTATGACAGGTCTAATCACGGACTTGTAGATTTTCTCCTTTAATTTAAGGGGCATCCGTGAGTCGCAAGTTGTTTCAGTGACCTGACGCCATTTCATCAATCCTGAGTTGATCCAGTGCGTTACGTCTCAGTCTACAAAAGTGTTTGTTTATCAAATTGATAATAGTTGTGTCAATAACGCATAATCACTACATAAAATAATAAGATTTCATATCAGTAATTAGTCAATTGCTTATAAATTCGAAATCTGCCTTAGACTCTGCATTAACCTTTAAACTCATCATAGACCCAACAAATAGAAAATCAATAAGTATGCATTACCTGGACATTAAATAAATGCAGAAGCTTTAAGTTGATTACTTTATATATTTTATGGGTTTCATCAAATGCCACACGTAGAACTGGCTTCGGTAGGGTCAGTGCGTGGTCGACGCGACGCATGTACCAGATGGACCTACATGTATATTTCACAACGGACCCTCGGTCTTTATCGGACATTAGCTCGTCTAGTGCATGACGGCTTTGTGCAACCTTAGCGTGAACCCGCCAACACTCAAACGAAATTTGATCAGTTTGCGCAAACACTTAATTAAACCTCTGAAGAACCTCTCTTGTTTGCGGAAGATGATATTAATGATATTACCCACAGTTTGTTGCAGAGAAAATTTAAGTGAAATGCACGTTGGCAAAGATGTGAGGTAGTAAACTCAAAATCGTGACGGATTAAATCATGATAACTTTAAGTTATGCGGTAACAATTTTGTGAATTTCTCACTGCAGGTTAAAGGCTTTTCTTAAAGAGAGGAAACGTGTAACCATTGATAACAGCGGTAGCACATGCTTGTTAGCGTTTGTATTTAGGTAGACTAAACCATTTTTGCGCAGCAGCTTTCGTCATTGCATAGTTAGATATAGTTTTTGGATAAATAGTTTATCCAAACATAGATACGAAATGGACATGTTATATATTATTTACCTACATGACCTAACCTGCGCTTGGTAATTTTATACATTTTTGACACAATCGCTTTCTCGACGCTTTCGTTGATAGAGTATCACTTGTCGAGGCCCGTTTGTCTCGAACTAGAACTAAAGCCCTAAGGCTCTAGACAAGAGTCATCCGATGTTAGCGATGGCGATGGTCGAAATGCCAAAATGTAAGGGATAGATCACGTGACATTTCAATAGTGATTCACATTCCCATACATTTTGTAATTTTTCCAATCGATATCGCGGAGCTCGTGGCTAAATAATAACAGCTGTACTGGTCGATCATCAAGGTTAAGCAACGCTTGACGACGTCGGTCCGTGGATGGGTGACTATTTCAACATACCGAGTTTCCCCCGTGCCTCGGCAAGCACGTTAAGCCATTGGTCCCGGCTGTCATTTGAAGATCTTTGATAGTTTTATAAAAAGAAACCATCGAAGAAATAGACATGGATCTCTCCTAATGGCCGGTATAGAAACGAGATCGACTATATTATATCTAACAATTTATAAGTTTTTGAAGATCTATCTATATTAAACAATTTTAATTTTAACTCAGATCATAGAATGGTTAGAGCAAAACTATCAGGAACACGTGTTAAAAGAGCACGCCAATTTCACAACAGTATGAAAGCCATCAAATGCACAGGTAGCACTGATCTACTTCTGAAAAACCTCGAATTATCCTTGCAAGGTGGGGAAAAGGAATGTATATAGATTCAAGAAAAATACGATAGGCTGCTTAAACAATTAAAAACAGAAACAAAAAAAGTAAACATGACTAGTAAGACAGCGATATCAGTTAAAAGTAAGCAATTATTACAAGAACGGAAAGAATTCATACAACAAGGAAGACACAATAACAATAATGGCCAAAAGATAGCAGAAATAAGCAAAAATATTAGCGAACAACTTAGAAAAGAACGAAAACTAAAAATGCTATCAACATTAAGAAAACATATAGAAAAAACAGGAGGAGTAAAGAAGGTGCTGAAAGAAATGAATTGCAAAAAGGACTGGATTCCAAATATGTAAAATAAAGATAGTGGAAAGACCAACAAAAGACCAGAAATACTAGGAATTGCTACGAAATATTATCAAAACTTATACCAAAGTCGTAAAAGGGAACGAGTAATAAAGGAATAAAATTCAGTATATGAAGAGTAAATTAAACCAACTCTATAGGAAGAAACAATAAAATCTATTGAAACACAAAAACTAGACAAAGCACCTGGACCAGATTTAGTCACAAACGAGCTACTAAAAACTACGTTACCAGTGATAGCACCAAGACTTACAGATTTGTTTAATTAAATCCTCGAAACAGAAATTATCCCGGAAGACTGGACTAAATCGATAATCATACTGCTGCATAAAAAAGGAGACAAGGGCGATGTAGGGAACTACAGACCGATCAGCTTAATGATAATCTATAAAATATTTTCTAAAATCACACTAAACAGAATTACCAATACACTAGATGAAAATCAACCTAAGGAACAAGCTGGCTTCCGAAGCAAATTCTCAACTATAGATCACATTCATACTCTTAGACAAATTCTACATAAATATAGAGAATATAATAAAACTTATTACATAGGGTTCGTTAACTGTAACAAAGCGTTCAATACATTAGAACATGACTATATATGGGACGCTCTAAAAAGACAAGGAGTGCAAGCAAAATATATACGAATAATTAAAAACGAATACACAGCGAGTACAACTCAAGTTAAACTTGAATCTGCAGGCAACGAATTTTCCATTAAAATAGGTGTACGCCAACGAGATCCTATATCACTTAAATTATTCTCAGCAATGCTGGAGATGATCTTCAGGAATCTAAACTGGACCAAAAATGACCTCAATATAAACGGCGAAAATCTTAACCATCTACGCTTCGCGGATGATTTGATTTTGTTCTCAGAAGACGCAAGAACTCTGGGACTAATGTTGCAGCAACTATCCGATGAAAGTGTTAAAACCACACAATGAACCTTACTAAAACCAAAATAATGACGAATGCCCAACAAATAGATATAACAGTAAATAACGAACAAATTGAATATTGAGATTTTAAAGTTAATATAAATTGAATATGTAAATGAATATATATATTTGGGCCAACTTATAGCTACAGATGATTGCATGAACAAAGAAATGGAACGAAGAATAACTAATACTTGGAAACGGTTCTGGTCTCTTAGAGAAATAATGAAGGATAAAGATATGCCAATGAAAGGGAAAAAGAAAGTATACGAAATATGCATTATGCTTACTATACGGGTGCCAGACATGGGCTTTAACAGAACTTCAAGAGAGTAAATTGAAAGTCTGCAATAGAAAGGAGTATTTTAAGTATAAGAAGAAGGTATAGAGTGAAATTACAAGATATTAAAAAGTAAACAAAATTTAAAAGTGCACACACAGCCTACAGACAGCTCAAATGGCGTTGGACGGGACAAATGTTGAGAGAAAGTATAGAGAAATGGACTAAGTTAGTAACAGAATGGTATCCAAGAGATAGCAAAAGAAAAAGAGGCAGACAAACCAAAAGATGGGAAGATGACCTGAAGAAAATAGCTGGTCCGATGTGGACCCTTTTAGCAAGAGACAGAAATACGTGGTAATGTTTAGAGGAGGCCTTTGTCGATAGACAAGCTGTTTCACATAAACACCCAGTTGCCGATCACGCAAATACAAGTTAGAATAGATTAAATCAATTTAGTTTTAGTAAGCAGGCATGTAATAATTAATTGTAAGATAGAAACAGCAATAAATGCTATTTTATTTATTTTATGATAGTCGTTACGGATAGTCAGAAGCTTGAGATCTGCCACCAGTCTTGCCATAGAGTACCATGTTAGGTACCCAGTTACTGGGTTGTCAAAATACTGGTACTCAGCTGAAGCCGGTAAAACTGGAAGCCGACTCGAATATAGTTGAAAAGTAGAAAAGGTTAGGCTGATTGATTGATTGATTTATCGCCACGCTTTCGTTGGTAGAATGTTACTTGTCTAGGGCCTCTGTCACGTGATTATCCCTTACATTTTGGCATTTCGACCAACACCATCGCTGACATCGAATGATTCTTGTCTGAACCTCTTGTACTATATATATATATAAAATATGTATAACTCCGTCATATATAAACGGATTTGCATAATTATTTTTTTATTCGAAAGAAGTTTATTTCGAATTGACCCTATTTAAATTTGGTAAAGATCTGTTGAAGAACTTCAGAAATATGATACAGAATTCTTCAATAAATTACTGCAAATCTCTCGGGATTGCTGCAATCGTATGTCTGTTTATTGTTTACACCATTTCATAACATACCATCACGTCAGTATGCTCTAAACGGGTACGCAGATGTGTACAGATCACCCTGTTACACTCTCATTCCACTGGTTATGTTCAAGTTACATGTTATTCGTGTAATCTATTCTGACATCACTGTGGGCATTATAAGTACCTTACTATAGAACTTACCCATTATGTACCACTAAAAAGTGAAAATTAAATAACTTTTTTAGAAAAAAATACAACCAACTTCCAAAAAACACCAGAAAGTGAAAAATAACTTCAATTTCGGAAGCCGGTGTCAAAATATGAATGAATGAAAACAGGAACACAGACTTCCGAAATTGACGTTATTTTTCACTTCTTAGTGTTTTTTTGGAAGTTTGTTGTCTTCTTCTTCTTTGTCCAACCCTCTTCCCAGTTCAGTTGGGGTCGGGTCTCCTTGTACGTCTGCGCCAGAGAGCTCTGTTCTGGAAGTTTGTTGTATTTTTTGTAAAAAAGTTTTTATAAATATTCTCTTTTTCTGATTCTTTATTTATTTATTATATACTTTATTGTACACCATAAGTTACATTTATAAAGGAAACTTAAAACTAAAACACATACAACGGGCGGCCTTATCGCATTCCACGATCTCTTCCAGGCAACCTGGAACTTACTTACTACAGAGTTTGGCGGTCGTTGGATTTTTCTAAATTAATCTTGCATTCAATATTTGTGAGAGAAAACATTATATATATAAGAAAGAAAGAAAGAAAGAAAGAAAAAGTGTTTATTTGTCACAAAACGACATACATTATAATAACTTGCTTATGCTAAACCCTTAACAATAGTATTAGTAGTACTTAAATTAAGTTAGTAAAGACGAGAAATAAATCAAACAACAATAACATATACTACCTACATTTTTTTATAACAGAAAATAAATAGGGTGAAAAAAAGATATTAGGCAGATGCATGTCGTGATTGTGGCAAGAAGGCTTCCACTCAGCATAATGCTGTGCCGTGGAGGACCCACAGCACGGCGCTGATTTTCAGTGGTCGCCTAGGACGTGACGTACGGAAACCAAATCTGTTGTGTAAGTTTAAATAGATACAAAGAACATAAAATAAATACGTATACAGAAGACAAAAATAAACCGCCCAAAATTATAATGGGCGGCGCCCGAGTCCTGTGCGGTGTGCGGTCATATGTGTATGAGTAGTCTGCGTGACCTCGATGCTTGAAAACAACAACAAAGGAAGAAGAGAAGTGTGATGCCCAATGAAAGAAAGACTGCCCCCACATCGCTGCCTGTGAAGGACCTCATGTCGCCGCATCAAACCGCCTGGATACGATGCCAATGGATTATGAATCTTAAGTAAGTAATTTTAAAAACATCTAAATTGAGAACCTCCTCCTTTTTGGGAAGTTGGTTAAAAAAATAAACTTTTTCGGGAGCATCTAGTGATGAAAACCATCTTTGCGCGAACGCTGATAATATTGGCCCACCAGTTCAGATAAGGTAACTTTAATAGGCAATAGGCATAATCTTGTGCACTTATATGATCAACTCACCTTTAAAATTAATGTTCTTAAAACTCATTCTATGGATTTACGCTAAGCGATATCAATGTTAATTAGCAAACGAGTTTCTTAGTTTCAAGTTAAGGGTTAGTTTTATGTGATGGATTTTTATAGAAAATTGCTTTAAATGAGCTTGTCACCTAAAAATTCAAAAATAACTATTCTTTCGACAAAATTGAAGTCATTATGTTATTTATTTGGAAGTCAGTTGTATTTTTCGAAAACATATTTTATTCATACTCTCTATTTTTGCATAGGTTGACATAGATTATTATTAGATGCTACCTTTTGGGAAAAATATTCTTATCGGCAAAATCAGTCCTAATAGCTGACCGTAATACTCATCACTTGGAAATGCATATTCCAATTTACTTTGCCATTCAACCCTTCATGGGTTAATACTAAGTAAGGCCTGATACCATTTCTGAGCCAATCCTGCTAATTTAGAAAGAGGATAATGGATAATCTCTCTTTCGGTCCACTTATAAATTTGGGCACATTCATTGACCTTACTTATCCATGTTTCTATTGTTTGTGTACGTTTACTGTGATCAAATTCTGGTATCACATTCAAAACCGGTTAACGTTCACTACTTCAGTCTGTTTTCATGGTCTATATTAACTCTTTAAAAACCGAAACTAAACTGTTACTATTAGGATTTATGTCTTTAGTAGAATCAACCACCAGGGACCCAGCACATGGGTGCCAGATGACCCCGTGTATGGCACCCTTGGTCCTCCTGTGACGGCTCAGGTCAGTAGCCCCGCCACCTACCAATATTCAGCCGCAGGAGATAGGGAGACCGGCCAACGCTATACCGACTTTATTGGCAAAAGCCCTGACGATGTAACGTTAGTAAAAAAGATAAAAATAAGGGCCGGCTTCGTACGACATGCCACCCGCGCACATCGTCTGACTGAGGGATCAGCTACGGCCGTTGCCACCCGCTTCTTCCAAGTTGGCGAAGGGGCAACCGCAGACCAGGACGGCGTGGTACGGTGTGATAGGACGGCTGGTGGAGCGTTACCGCGAGATGTGAGCCCTGGTGTTCAGCGTGCGCACCCTGCGCGTACTGATGGCGGGCGCGCGTGGCCTCAGCGCGCATACCACCGCGCCGCTGAGGATCTGTCTGCCGCAGTTTATACACCACGTGCCAGACTGGCACATCTTGTTATTATAACAGTAAAAAGTTCATTTGACAGTATTATTTTTATTTGTTTAGTCTTCTGGGTCTTTATAACACTCATTTCGCAACCAAAACCAAAATAAACAACTTACACCTCGTTCTGTGTCATATCTTCTGAAATTCAAATCTCAAATATCATATAATCATGACCAGAACGAATAAGAAACGGTTTACATAGGGGGCAGTCTGCCGCTGCCCTTATTTTGGAGATAATGTACAACCAGCTTTGTAAAAGAAAAAGTGTCCATGGTATATTATGTCTATGGATTAAGAAAATAAATTGGACGGACAGATGTCAGATCAGATGAAAATGTCAGAGGATAAAATATTCTAAGATTTTACAAATTAGCGGTAAAAATAAGTTGTGGATGTTAAAACAATCAGAGATAACTGAAAGTATGCTTTTCAGGTGCTAACAATATCAAAGAATACATAAAAGTGAGTCACATGAGTTGATACAATTTCAAAAGATAAAATGGTGTGGTTTGTATAGTATTATAAAACGTAAATAGACTAAAAGATGTGGTAAAGATATGTACAGCAGAATACCACAACGAGTGAAGAGGAACTCAAGGAGTTCCTCTTCGCTTCACCAATATTTAACTAATACATTAATAATTAATATTAATTATATCGATAATATACCTGATGGACTATTTGGAAGTTTGGAGCATAAATAAAGTAGTCATAATGAATATTACGTGTTATTGGAACAGTCTTTGTTATTGTTGTTTATTACATTTAGAAACATAATAGTCATAATATAATCGTTTTAACTTAAGGGTAGGTGATATTGTTGTAAAATAAAAATTAAACAAACAAGATTTGTGCGAAACTTCGACTTTGGATATAAAAAACCTTCATTACCATTAAATATTATACAAGCTGAAAACTGTGAAGCCTTTATTTTTATTAATTTATACAAAATACCTTTTTCAGGGTTCCGTACCCAAAGGGTAAAAACGGGACCCTATTACTAAGACTCCGCGGTCCGTCTGTCTTTCTGTCTGTCCGTCTGTCATCGGGCTGTATCTCATGAACCGTGAAAGCTAGAATAAAATAAATATTTAAGTGGGGCTCCCATACATTTTAGTTTTATTCGGTAAAGGTACATACCCCGTATTAATAATAAAGACTCATATCCATATTATATAAATTTAAGTAGCAATCAATTGTAATATCTAATTTAATAACCAATGTTCAATACCTAATTTATAAATCAATTGTAATTCAATGATCAATTTAATCTTATGGTTTAGGTTTTAGTGTTCAAGTTTAATTTGATATTTCTAGATTTAATTTTCAAATTTGATTCAATATTTCTTGATTTCATAGCAATATTTGAATGTTAAAATTTAATATTATCTAATTAATTGCAATCAAGGCACCTGAAGATTGGTTTTATTATTATTTGTTATTTTACCAAGTAGACAAGTGATTACTTTAATGACATACTTACATATTAGTACGTAGATTAAACTAAATTAAAACATTGGAAATACAACTGAAATATTATTAGTGAAAAATATTAAGCGCTATACCTCTCTCCTATACAATGAATGTATCTAGAATGTTGCTGGGCCTGACAGGGTCCATAATTGTTTCTGTAACTTATATTTACCACCTGTATGTACATTATGGAAGCAATAAATTTAATTTGAAATTAAATGCATGTATGGAATTAATAAAGCTATTTTTGTTTTATTTTTATGGCCTGTAAGATCTTTGACAGTCGTTACGAGTAGTCAGAAGCTTGAGATCTGACTCTAGACTAGCCAAGAGATATCGTGTTATCCAGTTACTGTGTTGTGGAGGTCAGATAGGCAGTCGCTCCATGTAATACACTGGTAGTCAGCTGAATCCGGTTAGACTGGAAACCGACCCCAACACAGTTGGGATAAGGCTAGGTAGATTGATAGGCCTCCAAGAGTGCAAGAGTGAAAAATAAATACTTACTATTTTATAATTACATAGGGCATGTAATTATAAAATAGTAAGTATTTATTTTTTATAGTGAAGAACATCTTTTTCAAAATTTTCTTCACTATAAAAAATAATTAGATGGTGTTTTGGGATTAGGTCGTCGCACTGCTTGAAACAATGGAACGTTTATGAAATTTTTGTTTTTTTTTGTTTTATTAGTACATAATGGTATGGAGCAAGCACTTCAAATTTTAAGGTTCGATATTTTTAATATTATATTCATCAGTATATTGACGATAATAACCAGACTGAATAGCTTAAAAGTCAAAACACTGTATCAACTGTGTACTACAATTAGTAGAAATGAACATGGTGACGTCACACGGGCTCCCGTCACAGGGGGACCAAGGGTGCTATACACGGGGTCTTCTGGCACCCATGTGCTGATTTGGTCCCTGGGGTGGTCACGGCGTACAGTGTGTTCTGGTGCGCCGGTGATGGGGGGTACTCCTCCGACGAGGGTGCTAACGCGTGCCCGTGTTCCCACCATAAGCGGCACAGGAGGACACCGTGTAATTTTAGTAGGTTAGAGTCCCAAATAACTGCACTATCTCCCCGTGGTAGTGCAATATGCATCAGCATTACTCTATTACTCTAAGCAAAAAAGATAGACATAGTCGTCCACAACTTCGAGTGCAAAGTCTCCGACCTTGATAGGGGTGGGTGTAACATGGGCATTCAAATGACCTTGGTTTATGTCCATTTTAATTCTAAGACCCACCCTTGAATATATCATATTAATTACAACTTGAAACATCCAGGTGTACCATAGAAAAAGGACACGGATATACGGAATAAGGTTTTTAGAGAAAAAAAATTAAAGACCCTCGGTAAATTTGAAAAATTGGTAGTGTTTTTTCTTTATGATTTTTGTATGCAGTCAAAAAAGACACTAAAACGTATATCGGGGCACGTAGTATTATTTATGATTTTCTGAGATTGACAAACAAAACCGCAAACATTGATTTATAACCTACCAATGCATTTTTTATTCGCACAAAGTTTTACAATGCAATTTTGCCAACAAAATTGTGCCCATGAAATGTCAAATAGATGCCAGGATAGCTTGCAAATCAAATTGGACCCAATAAATATCAAATGTATAAATATTTGTTTTTGCAAATTATGCATGTGTCCATACATGCATAATTTGCAAAAAACAAATTGTACCGAACAGATATCAAATAGATAGTTTCCTATGGATAGCATGTTACTTCCAACCGAGTATCGCAACAAATATACCTAGAAAAGAAATTAAAAATAAATAGAAAGAAAGAACAATTGTTAATTTGCGCCAGGAAATGTACCTAAAGTGAATTCGTATCATGTCTTTTACACGGATTCTAAATTGTGAATACTTAGACATTGTTGTATCTTGTGTTGTCAACCCGTAAAGAAATGAAGGAAGTTAAACAATAAAACCTTGCCATGGTTCGAAAGCTACTTGAAAAGGCAGATTGTTCATGCCGTTATAAGAACATTGTTATAACCAGTAAGTTAATTCATACATTCGCCAAAGTACATTTTTACAACGTCTTTGTGTCATTATATAAAAGGATCTTTTATTTTCTCTTTTGTAATAAAAAATATTGCTTAATCATTGTCATGGGTCATCAAAAATTAAAACTATAAAATCTTTTTATGGTCCTTCTCCATAAATTCTTAAGTCAGGCGGTGTGAAACTTGTAAAAGTCTTACTTGCGCAAACATCTTGATTCGGAATGATTAAAAATAATAATCTTAGGTAGAAACTATGAAGACTCCGTAGACTCAGGATTAGGTTCCTACGGATTATATTGAAACAACGCAATGCCTGGACAGTGTTTTATTTGAAACGATACTTTTCGCGGCTTTAACAAGTCTGATGTCCTACATACAGTTTTACATTTCCTATTATTGTATAACCTAATCCTAATTAGCATTACACTTCAAATTAAATCAGAACTATTTTCTACCAGCCTGCAAGCTGTAAGAGTCGTTACATTACATTACCTTCACAAGTATCTCAGTACTGTAGCGACGATTAGTCCTATATTTCATAAGAATTAGGGATATAAGTCAAAACAAACGGTATATATGGTTAAAACAAATACAGTTTTAAACTGCTGTGTTCTCATAAATTATGCAGTATAATTTCTCTCATTCATTCATTTATTCATCAAACAATTTACATTGTGTTTGAATTCTACAAAATAATTACATTTCAAATCACAACAGAAGCAATAATCAAATATAAAGCAATCAGAAACAGTAACAAATAAAAAATACTATGTATAAATCAAAAACCGTTTAAATGTCAAACCATAAAAACCACGAAAATATTAATGTCTATGCCAATTAACTTATATAAACTAAGAATTAAATGTCAATTAAATTACTGTTCACATGACCAACCATAAAAACTCAAAACCTTAATTTAATCAAAAGAGAATTAAATGCCTAATTGATACAAATTAAATGTCAACTGAAATACCATAATATCCATAATTATCCATACATAAGATTCAAATGCAAACTACAAGTCAATAAAAATTAAACACATATTAAATAATTAAAATGTCAATACCATATCAAATGTATCACACGCAATTCATCTGGAATCATTCAACTTCAAATCTGATACTGAATATAAACATTTTTGTAATAGGAAGGCTTTAGTTTTGCCTTAAATAAGTTTGTGTTATAGACTAAAGTTTTTAAATCAATAGGTAACTTATTATATAACTCTACTGCTTGGTGACGTGAACAATGCGTTGCTATGTATAATTTAGGCACCATCATATTTTGAATGACTTGCCTTCGTGTGCTCTCTCTCAGCTCTCTTTCTTCTTGTGATTCATATTGATGTATATATTTTGCGAACTTGCCTAACAGAACTAGTATATACAAACTGGGAACTGTAAGAATGCCTAATTTCTTAAAGTATTATTTGCATGAATCACGCTGTGTATTTTTTACAATGGTTCTAATGGCACGCTTCTGAAGGAAGAATGCTCTTTGGCAGCTGTTGTAGTTATAGCTATTTCCCCAAAACATGATGCTGTACCTTAATCTAGATTCAACCAAAGCATGATAACATGCTTTCAGTTGCTTCAAATCTATTTCATCCCTGAGGCTCCTAAGTACATAACATGCAGAGGATATATAGGAATCAATGGCAGCAAGCTCCTGTTTCCAGTTCAGATTTGAATCAATGTTAATACCTAAGAATTTTACCTCATTTACCTATTCTATTTTGTCTCCTTTCAATGTTACATTTATAGTGTCGGTGTTACGAGATGTAGAATCAATTATTATTACATTTTTTTTTTTACTTTTGAAAGTGTCGCTTAATGACCTAATTGAATAAAGAAATTTTGATTTGATTTTTTGTAGACTTAAGGACGCTGTTACATTTTCAACGAACCCAAATTTAGGTATCTGGGCCTGCAGTCTCGACATAGTTTGCGATCGCTACGTTAAGTAACGATCGTTATCTCTTACCGACAAAATACGCTTGCCGTAACGACGCTAACGATAAACGCAAGTCTCGACAGCCGAGTTAGCGTGCAAAATCTGTCACTATATTGACTTAACGTTGTCGGTAGGCTAGCGATGTTCGTATTCATAGTGCGGTGATTTTTTTGAAAAATTATGGCAGTTGAAAAAAATCCTTGTATCATAGGGAAAATTGGTAGACAAAATATTCAAAAAAAACTATTTTTCTTTGAAAATTGTGCAGAAGATAGGTAAACCTTATCATGTTAACAATTGTTTGCATCGAAACTTGTAAGTAGCTTATGCCGTTTTTTAAAATACGCATAACAAAGAAGAAAATAGTTCGCTTCCTTGCAACACAGACGTTGAACATGGGAAACAAACTGTCAATGTCAATTGTCAAGTTTGTTTGTACACAAAATACGACAATGAGATGGAATTGGATTATTGGAATTGATTAACTGGAAACTGGTATTTCTATAGTGGAGGACAGTGACACAGGCGCAGGCCCTAGCCCGAGTGCTAGCAAGCAGCGTGAGCGTCAGGTAATAACAATCTACAACAATTTTCGATTCCTATTTTTGGTACTAAATTGAATACTTTGAATATGTCCGAAGTAGTTTGTGTTTACTTAATGAATATCTTAAATGTTTCAGGCGTACTTCGAGGCATATTGATGCGCATTTGGCAACTTTAGAAGCCCGTCCATATCTCCACACGGGCAAATTTTGAAACATGCTGGAAGGATGTTCCCGAGGAACTCAACAAACTCCCAAACATCCGTTCGGGAGTTTGTTGTCCATTAAGTCGCCCGAGCAGTGCATGACGTTACATATCAAGTTGGTTTTTAAATGTAAGTACAAGCCACGTGAGTTTTATTTATATTTAGTAGAATACAATAAGTATCCTAATTACAGGTTTGTATAGACTTAAAAAGCTGCACCTGCACTAAGGCAGCAAAATTATAAAAACAAATCATTCAAACTGGCAACCGAGGCGTCATCACTGCTTCTTTGACTGAAGTGGAGAGACGCATAACATCCTTAATTAGTGTAGAGTACACATTTGGCACAGACTGCCCGGATGCTATGCCATTTCCTTTTTTATTATTAGAATCACTAGCACACTAGAGCATTAAAATACATTTTTAGTACATCTAATTTTTTTACAGATGGTGGCAGCTGCAACTCAAGTGCAATCAGACGCTGCCAGAGGCAGGCAAGGTACAAGCTGAGATAGGCTGCAAATTCAATAGCGGACAGTTTTACAACTTTTGTAAATAAAAATAATAAATGATTTTATATGTTTTTTATTTAAATCACAGAGGGTCAATAAAATAAATTTATGTAAAACTAGTATTATTGAGTCTTCTTATGAACTCTGCAACAGCTCGCCCAGTGCACCACACAAGTCCTGTATAACAAAAACAAGATTTTAGGAGTATTCATACAATGATACACAACGGCATAAGTTGGACTTGATGCTATAAGCCATTATATATTACCTTTGGGTCAAATAAATGGAGATGTTAATGAAATAGGTATAAAGATCTAGGGAAAATTATATGTTATGCAAATATAGGTATACCTATTTAGTAAATATAATATAACATAAAACCTTAAAATAAATCATTTGATTAGGTACCTGTTACTTCAAGGCCATCTTCATGAGAGTGGGTGTGGTGGCTTCTGGTTCATGTAATTTATATTTTATATATGTGTATTTATGCTTTGGTGAGACAGACACCTAAAAACAGACTTCAGCACACCAAAGCATCTTTCAACGACATTCCTTACTGAACAATGAGTATTTGTTTATTGATACTCCGGTTTCCCTGGGTGCTGATTTTTTAAAGGAGTCTTCAACCATGGTTTCAGAGGATATATATCATCACCTAAAAGATAAAACATAGAATGTACTTTCAGCAGATTATAATAAACATTTATTATTAGTTACCAAGCAGCCATGTACGGTGGTCCCCATTGATATTTTTTTTATGTGTGCAGTCTATGAGTGGTGGGCAGTGGGTAGTGTGCAGTCTATGGCTGTGGAGCATTTCTAAACTTCCCTTTAACTGCACACCGTTCTTCTTGGATCATGGGAAATTTAACGTATCATCTTAAAAGGTTTTCATTGATAGCCAAAGTTACAGCATGTACTAATCGGCTAACTGACTTTTAGCTTATGCTGCAGCCCCACTGCAAGCCAATATGTAGTTGTTAGCACCTACTTGACTATTATGAAAAAAATTACATTACATCTTGGATATTAGAAAAAAATAATAGAAATATTATTTAGGCACATTAAGTCTCAGATCTTTTATTTGATCTGAGCATTAAGTAGGTACCCAACGCATAGACACTCACTTGAAACTCCTCAGAAAGTCCGTAAGGCCCTCATCTTTGAATAGATGGGCGAAGTTCACCAACGAGCTCATGAAACGTCCTTGTTTATTCGGTAAAGATAGATAAATTGGCCATCCTCTAAATCCAAAGGATTTTCACCTTCACGCCGGTTTCGTGCATTTTTCCGCCGCATTATTATATTGAGTCTGTGTTCTAGCACAACCAAAGCCCACGCTTTATACTATACAGCCATATTACTCTAATTATTATTTATTTATTGTTTTTGTAACCTCTAAAACCAATGATAACGATCGTTACGACACTTATCGGGCTGTCAAAAATGCTCGCTAGGAAATTCGATATCATACCGATAAATCGTTAACTTAGCGACAATATACGTTAACTTTGCGATGACAAACGTCAAAAATCGATAGCTTTGACTGTCGAGACTAACAAAAATCGTTGTCTACCGATCGGTAGGACTTAGCGACCGATCGTTACGAGATAACGATCACTATCTATGTCGAGACTGCAGGCCCTGGTCGCAAACAGCAACATTACGCGCACGCACTCATTGAAACTGCTGAGCGCTCGATTTTATACATCACTGAAATAATCTTGGTCCTTGATATTATTTTTTAATTTTATTGAAGTTGATTCAGGAAGGTTAGTTGGCACTTTTAAAATGCATTTGGTAACTTTTACAAACCGTCGACGTAAAATGTAGGTTATTATATTCAACCGACTTCAAAAAAGGAGGAGCTCTATCTAGTCGACCCGTATCCGCTATTTTCTTGAAAACTACTTATCCGAAACTGATTGGGTTTTCTTCGATAAATGTATGTGTTTTCAGGAAAGGTTTTATTGTATAATATATAAGAATCTGATAAAGATCTTCGGAGATAGACTATGGCACTCTTCAATAACAAATAGCAAATGACCTGCGATTAGTGCGATCGTAAGTTTATGTTTTGTTTTACCATACCATAATATAAAATCACGCTTATATGGTTTTAAGGTATAAACAGATGTATTTAGTATACCCACTATGGGGTACCAACAAAAACTAAAAAGAGAAAAATAATAACTTGTCTGTGTCGAAAAATCAAAAAACAATAGGTACCGACACCGACTTCCAAAAAGAAAATTAGTTTTGACTTTGTTGTAGTAAGTAGGTATTTAATAAAAAAACTTGTTTGCAAAAATATACTACCGACTTCCAAATACAAAACTACAAAGTGAAAAATAACTTTATTTTTTGAAGTCGGTGTCTTTCCTAGGTACCTTTTTTTTGCGTTATGGACACCGACTTCAAAA
Source organism: Orthosia cruda (assembly GCA_964057195.1). Taxonomy (NCBI): domain Eukaryota; kingdom Metazoa; phylum Arthropoda; class Insecta; order Lepidoptera; family Noctuidae; genus Orthosia; species Orthosia cruda. The sequence continues at coordinate 24,288,054 of OZ059831.1, read as the reverse complement.
AATAAAGTTATTTTTCACTTTGTAGTTGTACCTACTTAATAGGCAAGTAAGTAAGGTAACTATAACGCCAGAATAGATTTCATAAAACTTGAACATAACCGATCTGCGTACCCCTTAAGAGCGTACTGGCGTGATGTTATGTTATGAAATGGTATAAACAATAAACAGACATGCGATTATAACAATAACAATAACAATAATCTTTATTCAAACTTGAAATTGGTAAAATATACTAATTGGTCTTATACATAAAGTGGGTACAACAATGTTAGGTGCCTGTACTAGCTAATCCTGTATCACAGGCGGCGGGGTCTCAAACAATGTAATTGGAAGGACAAGGAATTTTTTACAATATTTTCTTAACATTAGAATAGTGACAGATATATTTATTTATTGATAATCTTAATTACTAAAACAGATTAAAATTAAATTCTATTAATAAAAATAAACATATGATTCCTTACTTAGCTTAGATAACGTTAAATTGATTGCACATAATTATTTACACACACGGACAACGAACTTTGAGCATCAGCAGATATTTGAGCTGGGCTAACCACTATTGCAAAATGTTGTAAAACCATTTTGCCAAAGTACGCACGGCGGCAAATTTCCTGAGACAGCAACAAATCCAGGCGAAGTAGGTCAGTGCAGTGGCTTCTTTTTGTTGAGTCGGCATCTCATGAGTGTGACGCTCTAGGCGCCCTCATAATCGACAGAGTTGATGTATCTGAATTCCGCTATCTTCCTTGCAGGGCACTCAGAATCTCCTGTTTTATGATTGCTGGGCTTTTTAAAGCGTGAGCAAGTTGCACATTTTGGTACATCAGCTTTCTTCGTGCATTCTGTCATCGAGTGCCCTATTTCACCACAATGCCCACACGTCGAGTTGACTTCTCTGCACGTTTTTGCTGCATGACCATACTGTTGGCACTTGTAGCACCGAGTTACTAGTGTAAAATCCCTGACAGGACAGGACGTCCAATTAATAAAAAGTCTTGATTGAGCGATTAGGGCTTTACGTATATCAGCTGGTACTTCAATGACGTAATTGCAGGTCGACGCATCTCTCTTTCCAGATTTGTGGCTTAATTTTACCAAGGCCAGGAAGGATTCAAAGGGCATGTCTTCAAACTTGTCGGCTACATTTTGTTCAAAAATGCATCTGAAGACCTCATTTTCAGCCATGGAAGTCGGCACTCCTAAGATCACGATCCGGGGTTTGCGCTTGCTGGGTTCGTCGACGGTAAGTCCTGAAGTAGAGAGCTGGACTGCTTGCTTTACTTTATCAGCGTCATGTTTGGTCTCGGTGCTGATAATTACGCCTCCGTTTTTGGTTTTCCGGACACCTCGAACATGCAGTTTCATTTGCTCCGGGCGTATGATCTTTTTAACGAGGTCTTTTGTTTCGTCACTCGATTTCAATTTATCTTGGGGATAAATTGCAACCGAGCTTAAATTATTGGGGCGAACAAAGTTATTTGCTCCCTTTTTTACCATTTCGGCAAAAGAAACATTTCCCGCAGTACCTGAGTCCTGTATCGTCTTCTTGAGGTCCATGATGTGGTCTGACAGGTCTCGTTTTTCAGTCAGGGATTCAACCGCATTGTGCATTAGAAGAGATCTAGCCTTTAGCGACTGGTATATTACTGCCATTTGTGAGGTACCGGATCCTATTTTACGGCAAAGGTTTGCTATTTTCATTTTCTGCTCCGAATTGAGTTTTCCATCCGCGGCAATAGAGCAGACTTCATTCAAATGCAGCTCAATAGAAGTCATCCATTTTTGAATCTCGGGCGTGGTGATGATTTCAGGTGGTGCCTCTACAGGCGAAGCAAAGGAGAGCACTGGCCCCCCTGAATTCGAGGGTCTGTTTTCCATTGTATGCGTACACTAAATCACTTTTACTTGTTCATAGTTTGTAAATGCACACATACTAAGCTAAATTAAAAGTGCAAAGTTACCAATACACTTAAGGAGGTCACTTTTATTAATAATTTATTGCAACTAAATATTGCTTGTGGGCACGTCTGTTTGCGACAAGCGCCAATAGCGAATCGATTTTATGTTATAGATTGCAGCAATCCCTAGACATTTGCCGTTATTTATTGAAGAGTTCTGTTGTATATCTCCGAAGTTCTTCATCAGATCTTCACCAAATTAAAGTGGGACCAATTTCGAAACATACTTTTTCAACAAAAGAATTTTTGAAATCGGTCCACAATTGACGGAGATATCGGTGAACATACACAAAAATAAAACAAACATAATGTCGAACATAGAACCTCCTCCTTTTTGGAAAGCCGGTTAAAAAAAACGAACATTTTGCATTACATGGAACATTAAAATATTGTTATCTACAATTTTTACATAATGAGCAGCAGCTAATGACATACTACCCAAAATCCATGAAAAAGACACCCATGACGAAAAGAAGTAAAATTTTCGTCAGCGCCATCTTGTATTTTGGTTTTGTCCCCATATTAGATATAAGCGACCCCCAAAACCATGAAAATGACACCCATGTCGAAAAGCGGCCAAATTTTCGTCGGCACCATCTTGTATTTTGGTTTTGACCCCATATTAGATATAAGCGACCCCAAAAACCATGAAAATGACACCCATGTCGAAAAGCGGCCAAATTTTCGTCGGCGCCATCTTGTATTTTGGTTTTGACCCCGTATTCGATAAAAGCGACCCCAAAAACCATGACAATGACACCCATGACGAAAAGATGTCAAATTTTCGTCGGCGCCATCTTGCATTTTGGTTTTGACCCCGTATTCGATATAAGCTACCCCAAAAACCATGATAATGACACCCATGACGAAAAGATGTAAAATTTTCGTCGGTGCCATCTTGTATTTGGTTTTGACCCCATATTAGATATAAGCGACCCCAAAAACCATGAAAATGACACCCATGTCGAAAAACGGTCAAATTTTCGTCGGTGCCATCTTGTATTTTGTTTTTGACCCCATATTCGCTTTAAGCGACCCCAAAAATCATGAAAATTACACCCATGACGAAGAGATGTCAAACTTTCGTCGGCGCCATCTTGGGTTTTGGTTTTGGCACTTTTGGCCCCGTATTCGCTACGTACTCCCACCCATCCACTTCTAACCTTCACCGCCGACAGCTTAACCTTACCCATCCAAATCCTAACCTTATTAAGAGCTGCTTAAACCCACCCATCCATTTCTCAACCTTGTCAACAACTGCTTAACACCACCTATCCAAATCCCGATCTTACCCAACAAAATTTCTAAATCACATTCTAATAATAATAGGAATCTCAAACATATTTTTATTTCGGCCCGATAAAATATCAACTCCTTTCGATCAAGACAAACGACGACGACGGTACTCACACGCATGCACATTACAATCTTTTCTATTATTTTTATCGTATGTATTTTTTGCGAGAAAGCGATACGCCCGTCCTTCCACGAGCGCTTCTGAGCGCGGAATCATGAGTCTCGACTGGCCTCGAGTGCAAAATGTATGAAGAAGTCGGCAAGTGTTTTTATTTTAGCTAATAATTAAAAAATATAATAATTTAGGTAAAAAATAATTAGCTGAACCTGTAAAGGACTATATATACCGCAATTTTTTATAATTTTGAAGATAAAATATGCTGTAAATTTATCTAAACTGGGACCTATTCGGACCCTACTTTTTTAATATTTTTGCGATTATTGTGATGGGCAAAACGTATTTGTGCGAAAATTTTGTACGATGTCATACAATTTTTCTGATGCCAATCTGGAGCTGAATATATTATCTTTAAATTAAGACCATGATTATAATATCTTCACAGCTGTGATTGCATATACATTAAAATTATACGTGAAAAGCACTGATATTTGTAAAAAAAAGTAATAGCGTCCTTAAATAACATTATATTTGTTTTATTTGTATTAAAAAGTGAATTATTAGCTTTAAACCATTCAGAAAGATAATCTAGACTTTTATTTACTTTTATGGACAATTCTTTTAGATCATGCGCTCCATTTGTGTCATCAGAAAATACAACACAAGAAGCGTCAGGCTGAGCTGTGTTCACAATAAGATACAATATTGAACCTAAAATTAAGCCTTGAGTTACCCCGCGTCTTATGTATATTCTATTTGATTGTTAAGCTATTTCATGATTGTTTTCATCAATGTTTACTATTTCGACATACATTCGTCTGTTTAGCAAATAAGATGTCATAAGTTTTACAGCATCTCCTCTTATACCAAAATGTTCCAGTTTAGCCAGCAGTAATTGATGATCTATAGTGTCAAATGCAGAACACAGGTCAATAAATAGTCCAGCCACTTTTATTTTGTCATTTAATTTACTAACTACGTCACCAATGAGAGTGTCTATGACATCTGAAGTGCCAATGCCCTTTTGATACCCAAATTGTCTTAAATAGCTTATTTTATTTAGATTCAAATGTACTATCAGTCTAAATTTAATCAACTTTTCAAAGAGTTTCGACAACGTTGGCAGCAAGAATATTGATCGGTATTTTTTTGGATCAGTCCTTGTGTCCTTTTTATATATCTAAATTACCTTAGCCTGTTTGAGTTGATCAGGAAAAACCGACTCTTTAATAAATTTATTAAAAAAATCAGAAAGAGGACGTGCCAAAAATTCTATGTTCTCCTTAATAATTTTTATAGGTCATCATATCCGCAAGATTTTTTGTTAGCCATGTGACTCACAATCTTTATTATTTCAATTGGTGTAGTCGGCTTGAAAGACAAGTTACTCTCAACTCTCACCGTTGTTTCCTTTAGAAGGGACATTGATTTATCTTTGTTTAATGTCAATGAAGGTTTGAAGACAAAACTATCAACGTATTTATTAGCAATATCCTGGGAATCACAATAAACTTTGCTGTCTATATTTAAGACAAGTTTTCTACTAGGTTTGTTTACTTTGTATGTTCATTTACAAGTTTCCATGTCTCTTTGGGTATATTTTTAGCTTTACCGATGAACCGGTATGGCTGACTTTCTAGCTTGTCTTATAACCCTTCTGTAAATTCGAATATAGTTTATTTTGTAATTCGAGGTACTACCATTTTTTGGGGTGCCACAGCATAAAACTCTTTTCATTTTACTTGATACTTTGATTCCCTTGGTTACCCACTTTATTATTTTATTTTAATAGGCTTTATTTTACTTCTTTGGGGGTACGATTTTTTTTTGCCAAAATTGTCTAGAAAATTATTTATGCCCATATTACCCAAATTAACATTCGAAATACTCTTTCTGAACGCAGCATTAGTTTTTGTATTAAATATTAAGTAAGAAAATTGGCTTGTCCATCTTACCTATCAGGAAACAGAGGACTTGTTAGCAGACATCGCTCGGTAAACCCCGATCGAAATTACATTCTTCAATACCCTACACACTACATATTCAGACGCCATAAAACACACACATAAACACCCTACTACATTTCACACACCCATATGAAATAATGCAGAGAACTCAAACATAATTCTATTTATTTATTTTATTTATTAAACTTTACTGTTAGCGGCAATATAATATTATTTGTTATTAGAATAATAACTCAATTAAATTTTAAAATTCGAAATATTAATTTAAATTTTATTAATCACCAAAATAATTCACTGATAAATTAAATTAAGAATAAATAATTTATATACATATTGTGACCAGCCAGGAATGAACCCTGACACCTGAGATACAGGACATGTCCTAGTTTGGGTGTCATAAGTATCTAGCTTTTTGCATGTAGCCTAATCATTGTATTTCTTCTTGTCAATTCTCTCATTGTATATTAGGCCTTGAATGAATAAATTATTATTATTTATTATTATCGATTTTGTCAAGAAAAATATCGCAAAAAAGTCCACCATGACCATCTGCTAAGCCATTGTGATCGACCAAACATCGCAATATACAATCATCATCAACATTTGTAATCATATTATCAATACAAGAGTATGATTTATTTCGAATGAAAGTAGGAGATTTTATAAGGTATCTAAAATTATAACATCTCAATAACCTCATGAACTGTGAAGCTTTTCTACTTTCAACCAGTACGTCAATAATAAAGTCGCCACAAACTAAGCACTTCCTATCACGAAAACGTTCTAACAATTTTTCTAAACTTTCCATGAAACTTTCATATTTTTTCTCAACTGGACTTCTATAACAACAACATATGTGTAATCTCGTTTCAAGATCTTTTACACCACAAATCTCAAAACTTTCTGATCTATATAACTTTTTAATTGCGTTTTCACATTGTTTATTTTTATGTGCTAAAATAAGGCTACCTCCTCTCTTTTTGTTTGTCCTTGTGCAGATTTATCCTTTAGAAAATGTTTTGATATACATAAGTAATCCAAATCACTTTCATGTGTTTTATTACTAATGCCACATACGTTTTGATGAAATATTTTAAGACAGTTGGTTTTCGATGGTAAAAGAACTGAAGAATTATTATATAACCTGTTTTGTGCATCTCTTTTAGTCACGAAAAAGATCATTATCATCGGTGGTTATTGACGAACTATTTAAAACTGTTTGTGTAGCAAAATTTACCAATACTTTCGGTGTCGTGGTATTGTCGCTACTATTGTCAAAATTAAAAATTGTCTGTGTATAAACATTCCTACATTGCAAGTTTGACAAGTAATGTTGATTTGTTTTGTATTCTATTTTGTTTTGTATTTCCCTGTGTATCAATTGGCATGCAATCAACTTATTGAAATGATGAATGATGGTTACATCCGTGTTGGTATAATAATTGTTGTCAATATTTGAATTAACACAATTTTTACAAATATATTTTAACACGCGTACAATTCAATTTGGATACATTTAAATATTTATTATAATAGATTTTACTTACTAAAATACTCGTATATAGTACTGTTCATCACTATGTAGACAACCAAGAGCTAAATTTAGTTAGTTTAGAACCATCGTTTAAATTTGAGTTAGTGGTCAAATGCAGGCTTATCATCAATAATAATAAAAAACCAGCCAAGTTCTAGTCGGACTCGCGCACGAAGGGTTCCGTATCATTATCGCAAAAAACAGCAAAAAAAACAAGTTTGTTGTATGGGAGCCCCACATAAATATTTATTTTATTCTGTTTTAGTATTAGTTGTTATAGCGACAACTGAAATATATAATCTGTAAAAATTTCAACGGTCTAGCTATCACGTTTTATGAGATACAGCCTGGTGACGGACGGACAGACAGACAGACAGACAGACGGATCGTGGAGTCTTAGTAATAAGGTCCCGTTTTTACCCTTTGGGTACGGAACCTCAATTTAGTTTACACAGTCTACGATTTGCGCACACATATTTACAATTGCCTCAGCTATGGCAACTCTAGACGTCGCGCAGACACACAAATTTAGGAATATCTGACCGTTATTTGTATAATGGATATCACCGTAATTATTATCATTATCGGTCTACACATACAGAACTTTTCAGGAACATGTTCATCTGCCGCTATTGAGTAGAACACCCTGCCGTTTCATAATAGCTATAACCTAGGACTCTGCCAGTCTCGATTAACCTACTTCTGGTAAGTCCATCGTATGTCCCATCATCACTTGATCAGATCAGATGCAAGTCAAACGGGAGAGCTATTGCGTTGTCGCAGCGTCTATGCAACGTCTACATATAGTTCTATGTTGTAAATTTACAAAAGTCCAGTGTAAGTATACCGGAATTATATTTATATCCTACTCCTGTAAGAACTATGTACTTAATCCTATCACCGACCAGTCATAAGCTCTTAAGGAACTATTGTCTTATTATTATTCACTAGTTTAACTTAAGATGACAAATTTTTAAACAACTCCTCCTTTTTGGTAATTCGGTTAAAAAGACAAGCTCCTTAACTGTTAGGCTTTGAGAGTAATAAAATTCATGATTCCGACCTGCAATTTGTCCAGATCAAATTTTTCCAATAATTCATCTCTCTCTGTATGTAATTGAAGACATTACATCAACTTTTAAATATTTAAAAACTTAGAAATATTAATTACAAATTGTTGCCCGTGACTTCGTCTGCGTAGCATTAGTATTTTGAATAGCAATTTTTTCTATCGCGCCATAAAATTATAGGTGTGTGGGCCCGCCTTACTTGAAAAAATATTAGTTCAACATACAAACTTCTACCCCCCTGTCAATCCCTTGAAGGATGATGTCCGGGATAAAAACTATCCTATGTCCTTCCCAGGATCTAAAAGTTATCCATAATAAATTTCATCCAAATCGGTTCAGCAGTTTAAGCGTGAAAAGGTAACAAACAGACAGAGTTACTTTCGCATTTATAATCTATACTAATATTATAAAGAGGTAAAGTCTGTGAGTTTGTGACGTTGTAAGGGGTAATCTCTGGATCTACTGAACTGATTTTGAAAATTCTTTCACTAGTAGAAAACTACATTATTCCTGAGTGTCATAGCCTATAATATATATTTTTTTTAAATAGAAATCCCTATGAAAATTGCAATAATGTAACCCAAGGTAGCAAAATGTTGCCTGTAAAATATATTATTTGGTGTCACACACACATCACATCTTCAGCCTATTAATGTTCCCACTGCTGGGACACAGGCCTCCTCTCTGTGAGAGGGGATGGACCATAATCCACCACGCGGGCCCAGTGCGGGTTGATAATTATTTGGCGTGCGCTGAGAAAACTATTGATGATAGATAAAAATTAGTAGGTAGGGTAGGCAGGGTAGCCAGGGTAGCCAGGGTAGGCAAGGTAGGGGGCAGGGTAGCCAGGGAAGCCTTGGCAGGCAGGGTAGCCAGGGTAGCCAGAGTAGCCAGGTAAGGCAGGGTAGCCAGAGTAGCCAGGGTAGGCAGGGTAGCCAGGGTAGGCAGGGTAGCCAGGTCAGGTAGGGTAGGCAGGGTAGGGGCAGGGTAGGCAGGTTATGCAGGGTAGGTAGGGTAGAAAGATAGGTAGCCAGTTGACGGGAGCGAAGCCCCGAGGGTCAGCTAGTATTATATAATATATTACTAGCGAACGCCTCTTGGTTTCACCCACGTAATTCCCGTTCCCGGGGAATACAGGGATAAAAAGTAGCCTATGTCACCCGGGGATAATGTAGCTTCCCAACGGTAAACGAATTTTTGAAATAGGTCCAGTAGTTTTTAAGTTTATTCGTTACATACAAAAATACAAACATACAAAAATAGAAATCTTTCCCTTTTTATAATACTACTAGAGGACGCCTCGCGGTTTTACCCGCGTAGTTCCCGTTACCGTGGGAACACAGAGATAAAAAGTAGCCTATGTCACCCGGGGATAAAGTAGCTTCCCAACGGTGAAAGAATTTTTGAAATCGGTCCAGTAGTTTTGGAGCCTATTCGGTACAAACAAACAAACAATCAAACAAACAAAAAAATCTTTCCTCTTGGTTTCCTCTTTTTCTATATTGGTATAGATTATATATTGTATTATATATAAGTAATAAGTATAGATGGATTGTCAGGTTTTAAATGACCAACTTTAGCTTCTAGCCTTGATTTAATTTTCAAGCAAAACAATTCGTCTGGATGGATAAACCATAGCATCAAGCACTGAAAGGCTAAACCACAATTACTACTTCAGGATGTGAAATATGTCAAGAAATAGTTAAAATGGAGAAATAAAATAAAATTACCAACGATTGCTTGGTAGCCATTTATCATCCGAAATAGCTACACCAACCGTTCTGTCGAATTTGACAATTTACTAAAGTATTATTTATCCGTAAACAGCTTGTAGCTTGAGAACCGGAAGACGTAACGATGGAAAGTGCATATCTCTAGGTGGAACGATGACTTTGTTAGGTCTGCGGGAATCAGCTGGATTCGAGACGAACACGACCGATGGATGTGGCGACGCTTGGAGGTGGCCTATATCCAGCAGTAGACATCTTTCGGCTGAAATGATGATAATAAAACGTGTATTCCTGAAAAAGGGATGTAACTGTACCTTTTTCATCACGATGTTTTGCAGATGGATTGGTTACTGCAATTATTGGGAGCTAGTGGGAAACTTGAAATTCACCCAAACGGTACCTAGTAAATACTAGTGAGCTAGAAAAATAATGTGTTCTCTTGTTGTCCTGTAAGAAAATAAATAAATTATTAAGTCACCGTCTATTTTTGTCATATGACATGTAAATCAAAAAACATCCATCATACTTAAATGGCTTCTAAACAGTTGCTAGTCAATTGATTGCAGCTAACGAGAACTCAGTGGAGAATCTTAGCTATTATTATGAACTCATAAACCTACTAAACTCTGTTATTTAATATAGCGGACGCCTCGCGGTTTCAGTTACCGTGGGAATACAGGGATAAAAAGTAGCTTAAGTCACTCGGGGATAGTGTAGCTTCCCAACGGTGAATTTTTGTAATCGTTCTAGTAGTTTTTAAGTTTATTCGTTACATACAAAAATACAAACATACAAATCATTCCTCTTTATAATATTATATAGTGTAGTAATATTATAGTATAGAAGTATAGACTTTAATTAAGTTGCGTTTGTCCTAAAGGATAATAATTGCCTATTTTGTATGGCAATATAACTATCTACCTTAAGAGGCTTAATAGATATTCCGATATGAAAATTTTATAAAGTTCAATCGTACAACGGGGATCAAAATTGCGAAATCTAATTGAGTAAAATAATTTGATAAACATTCTGATCTTCAAAATTGTTAAGATAATTTCGTTTCTATTAGTATCTGATTGTTTAGCATGCGTACGGGCACGTTTGTAAGTGAGCGTAGCGATGCGGAGATGTGGAGATGTACCGCCGGGATGCGATGCGCTGGCGTCGGGTCGCACGAAGTTCATAGGTAAACACGCCGGTATATAAACCCGACGCAGTGTCAACGAGCACACATTTGTGCCTGTGATTGCATCCAGTTCCTTTGTACTGACGTCCCCTGCCCTACATCCTAACACAATGGTGAGGAAACATTTATTCGTTATTTAAAAAGTTACCGAAAATTTCCGACTTTTTATTTTCAAAATCGGTTTTGACAGATTGTTAATTATCCATTCGTGAGTAAAAGATTCGTACACAGAAAGATATCTTAGAATTTTGAGCCTTTGTTGTAAAGCGTATTGTTGAAGTATTGTAATGACTGGTAATCTATGCTTGATAAGAAGTGCTACGTAACTGACCTACATAATACGGACCCAGGAATTTCACCCTCTTGTGTGAAAATAGAATGCGAATGCGTATTTTAAAAGTCATCTATATTTTCCTACGAGTTTCAATATGTATTAAGCAAAAACGCGACTTTTTCATGTTTTTATTTTTTGTTTGAAGTATTATATGCTCAAAGTACAAGTATATATCTATTAAAGATTCTTTGTAAATGAATATCTAATTAATTATAGCAATTGATAAAAGTATTTTGGGAATATTAAAAATATTGTAAAAAAGTCTTGTGACATAATTAAAATATTTAATAGAATTTCAGGGTTCACGATGTTATAGGTAGGTAATTTATAATAAAAAGTAATTTCACGTTTAAAAATTCATTGAAAACTCGTTTAGTAATCATTTATTCATAAAATGCGTAAGAAAAATCATGTAATTTGTTTTATAAATGCATGACAGCCAGAAACTAACAAAAAAACTGATGAATTGAGTTTCAGGAAGATTTAAATTAAATGACAATTTTAATATTAACATTTTGAGAATTAAAAGACTCGGTAGGTATTTTATCTATGAGTAAAAAACCGGCCAAGTGCGAGTCGGATTCGCGCACAAAGAGTTCCGTAACATTATCGCAAAAAACGGCAAAAATCACGTTTGTTGTATGGGAGCCCCTCCTAAATATTTATTGTATTCTGTTTTTAGTATTTGTTGTTATAGCGGCAACAGAAATACATCATCTGTGAAAATTTCACCTGTCTTGCTATCATGGTTCACGAGATACAGCCTGGTGACAGACAGACAGAAGAGGACAGGAGTCTTAGTAATAGGGTCCCGTTTTTACCTTTTTGGATACGGAACCATCAAAATACTAAACCGTTGGCCCGTATTTATAAGCACTTCTAAACCATATGATTAGTTTAAATATCGCTAGGAAGTTTAAATTCTCTATGGCGAATTTAAATAAAAATTTGCCAATTAGTATTTAAAGCAATCATATTCTCTTTTTATAAAAAATGTTGCCCCGCGCTAGGAATTTCTCCTGTATCGTGGGTACGTTTACAAACATTTAAACTCATATACACAAACACCCAGATCCGGAACAAGTATCTGTAGGCCATGCAAATATTTATTCCGTGCGGGAATCAAACCCGCAACACGCAACGCAGCATTCAATCGCTCAACCACTGCACCAACTGTGTCGCAGTAAAAAAATCAAATATAATCCCTAAGACGTGAACGAAAAAGTCGCAAACAAGAAGAAAATCATGCTGCGCAGTCGGAGGATAATATCTGGTTTTGGTCAGCCAGCTTGCGAATATGTATCCTCCGACTGCACAGAATGATTTTCTTCTGGTGTACGACTTTTTAGTTCGCGGATTTTTATTAGAATTTTGAATTAACTTTTTTTATTTATAACTTTTTAGTTAACATTTTTTTTCGAGATTGGTATTATTTTTAAATTATTTCCTAAAACTCTTTATTTTAATACCCCATACTATTAGTGATACTCGCAAGGTTGAGACGCATCGATTGACATTAACAATTAAGAATTATCAAAATCAGCCAACGCGTTTGATCTCTAGAACGCCACATAGGAACAAACGTACATACACTGATAAACACATTACCCTCCTTCGGCAGTCGGGTAAAAAAGGCCCAATGAATGTATATAGTGTTTACATACAAAATGTATCCCGAAATCGTTTATAATTAATGACTATTGCGAGCTCGTGAAATAGTCGGACATTAACAAAAACAAAACTTAATGTCAACCACACAGAGCTGTCGAAATTATGGTAGATTCAAAGTTTGTATACGAAACACAGTTTACTAAGTAATAAAATGCAGTATTGGTGCGGAAGAAGGTATTTCTAATGTTTTAAATGCATGAATTTCAGTAATACTGCTTGCATAACTTATTTGTCTTTATCGATACTTGTTTTATATCAATTTTTTTTTTTAATCACAGGTTTTTTTTTTTTTTTTAATCAAAGTTTTTTTTTTTTTTGTTAATTTTACCTATTTTCGGCGGTTTGAAACCAGAAAAGAAAAACATCAGAAGGTCAGTAAATTTATGTTCGCATAACGCGGTAAATTGTAAGAAACAACTGTCTTTTTACAAGACAGTTGTTGTCATTAGAAGCCCAAAAAAGGAGTGTTATTCAGGGTCCAGTCAGGTAAAAGTTCCTTGGAACAGTTTTTTAAGGTCCTCCGACTTCGCTGAAAAGATTGGTTTTTGTTGGGTGGAGTCATTTAGCTAGTTTTCTATTCACATTTTGAAAAGACAGGCGTGTTTTCATCATCATCATCATATCAGCTGAAAGACGTCCACTGCTGGACATAGGCCTCCCCCAAGCGTCGCCACATTGATCGGTCTCATGCGTCTCGCAGCGGTTAAAATTTAGGCGGGTTTTATTTTTTCGGTTTTGATCTTATAGTAAAAGTTGTTTATATTCAAAGGTACTTTTATCCCCCCAAAATAACTAGGTAATGTATTCGTACTAAAAATAACCAGGTATAAATCACTTATTCATTAAAATATCGCTCCAGTCAGAGTATCTTTATACGAGTAGTTACACACATTGACATATTTTGATGCAGCAGATAAGCAAAATCGGCACGTTGCACTGTTCTCTGTAAGTTATGAAAGATTCAGCTTTCTCTTGCTACACATGACGTTTACCTGTCTTCAAAGAATTTTAGTATGCAAATTTAAATGTTTATTATAGTTACGTTGTCGCGGGTCAGAAGTCAACACGTGTTTCATGAACAGGAGTTCACAGTGCAGCCTTAGATCGTTGTCGAATCACGGAATCCTTACTTTCCTCAAACCGACAATTTCGACCCACCTACCTCACGTTTTTGAGACGAACCGCTTCCTTTATGTGTAAAGTTTTCACAATATCAATCGTAAAATATAATGTAGTCGTTTTCCAACAAAGGACTTTTGTAACTGACAGACGAAACGTATGCATTGCCTTGTGAGGCAGTGCGTGCAATATGTGTCAGTCCGTCAAGCACCGCACGTTGAGGCGTTTTGGGACATTATATTTCATAGTTTTAAACCGTGGTTCTGTTAATTTCTGTTTCATTAGTTACTTGATGCACCCTTAAAAGGTTATAACCTATAGTGAATTGTGAAACTGAGAACCGATTAATACATTACGATATAAAATAGACAAAAACAAAGAAGGTTTGATTTTCCACACCGCGGACTCAACAAGTTAAAGCTAATTAGTAATTCTATTACCTATTTGACATAAAATTTGATTTATTATCAATTGATTTTGTCGTAAAACGCAAAATACTAATGATTGCAGCATGCTCTAATGTGCACAGTGGATCCATACAAAGATAAATTATATCACGCGTATGTAACACTCAGAAATATCCATGGAAAATCGAATAGATAGTTACCCTTGCAACACGAGGAAATGTCAGCAGTGATTAGACCATTCATCTTGATAATAAAGAGATCAATAAATGGTTAATATATCACCTTTGTGATAGCCATTTCTACAGAGCATATTGCAAAGCTCGTTCGTATAGGTTTCCTACCAAGAATTGCGACCTACCGCAGTCATATTGAAATTGCAATGACCGCGCAAAACTGATTGTTTCATAATTCGTAATTGTGAAATAATTCGTACTCTACTAGATTACAATAGACATCAATTTGAACAACACTTTCGGTTTTATATAAAGTTCAAAAAGCACACTGCTGATATCATTTAAAATTGCCAGGAAATAAACTGGTGATTACGAATTTAAAAAAATAAGATAAACTTACACTGAAAAGAACTTGCGTCAGAGATAAGAACATTTAAATTAGAGACCTAAGAAATGTTCCAACGTTGCAACAAGATCTTCAAAATTGTTTGAGGTGTTTCTGAATAGCTGAGTCCCAAATGGTACCAAATTGGATTGTGCATGTGCACTTTTTCAGGGAGTTAACAAACAACATGAAAGTTATCTGGTAAAGAAAACACGTGGAACTCTTTCTTTTTTGACAGATCTCTCATTAAACTCTATTCGATTATGTATTTTGACTCTTTGCTAAATGAAATTCATGGCAGTTAAGCCGTGTGGTCTAACTGCGATGCATGTACACGATATAAAACTGATGGTGCATATATATCACTGAGCGCGGTTAGCGGTTACAACACACGATTTCTATAAACTTATTTTCATTGTTCACGAAGAAAGCACTTTCAACCTTTGTGCCTTCCGGCATGAGATAGATATGTCATGGACCAAGTGATAAGTGCACTATGTATAATGCCCAGGCATTATGAATCAAGTCAAGTCAAATCGGGCAATGTAATGAGTACTGATTTAAAATTCTATATTTATCTCATTGTCGTTATGAATATTGCTTCGTAACGGTTGGACAAATCGATAATTATGGTCAATGAATTAGTCCAAGAGTGAGCGAAACGAGGTTGGGGTGTCCTAAGCTCCCGAGTTTTAGAGCTTTTAGACCCTGCAGACAGAAATAGGACTCCGTGGACTTTGTTACCTAAATAGTAATCGTACTTACATAACTATTCTATATTAATTTCAATGTCAACATTAAAATAATTTAAAAAGGCAACTTTTTAGTACCCGGCCCAATTAGTGATGGGCATTATTCAGAAAACCCGGTGTATTTAATTATTTCAATAGTTTCTACCATATTTTCTACACATAATAGGGTAGGAAATATGATAGAAATAATATATAATGCCCAAATTATTCAAATTGTCTAGGCATTATGAATAATGACGTATTAATCACTTGGTCTAATTATTAGGATAATAATAATGGTGTCAATTATACCTGGGTAATCGTTTACTGATTGCTGCATGTGGATAAAACATATAATTACTACTAATTTGATCCAATGAAATGCTGTTTTCAAGAAAGGCTAAGCAAGTAGTTGATTAAATATTCCATATTGTGTTTATTTTTCAAATACATAACATAACATACATAATCAGCCTATTAATGTTCTCACTGCTGGGACACAGGTCTCCCCTCTAAAATATAAACTAGGGTCATCTTTAAAATTACGAACTTTATTATTAAAGATCAGGCTTTGAATTATAATAATTTAATTAAATAAATTGAATATAATTCTATTTTATTCAAAATCTTTCTATATATACAAAGACGCCTACAAGATTGTGGAACTAGGAAAAAAATGCTGATAAAAAAAATGCTACACTGAAGAGGTCAGGCGTTTGCCTTTTAGCTTGGCATTTGTTTTTTGCAAGCCGACCGATTGCAATAAAATAATCATGCTTGCCAAAACAAACAAAACCTATACATCTTTAACTATCAGGATGTTTTTTGCTTCGTACTTGCCATTTCGTCAAACACCGAATATTTTATCAGGGATGAAAATCCTTTGGCAATCAAATTCAAATTAAATTTATAGTATCCATAATGCATTTATTTCATTCAGTGCTAATATTACTATCTTTCGGTGAAAATATTTATTTATCTGCTACATATTATACGTCCTACAGTAAATTTTACCTCTTTATTTAAACACTGATTTATATCACATTTTTCGGATAGTTGTGATAAATATTCGTATATTGCGACATTCATACAACTGAATCAGGTGTAACGCCATTTTTTTACTATATTGTCTCATAATTATAACCGCTGAGCGATGAAGATTTCGCATAACAAAGCAGTATACTCCGTTGCCTTTATTGATATTTGCACTTAACTCGATTACGCACTTCTGTAGTGTAAGTACTTAGTACAAATATTGACAGATTGTGCATTTCTTGTTTTAAACGAGTACTGTTCATAGCCTTGATGTTTTGGTCCTTAGAGTCGAAGTCAAGTTGAAATACAAGTACCTAAAGGTATAGAAACATGATGGAGGCATTTGTTTCAGACGTTATGTCAGATACAAGTATGGATGTATTGTATCCTAATATTTAATCATCATTAGATAAAACCTGTCTCATTTTAATGTTATTGGGGTTTTAAAATTATAATTTTTAAAACAAAGTACGATAAAAATACGAATAGGTAATCGAAGTAGGTCTGTTTTATTAAAATAATCACTATCCGTATCGTCGTTCGTAACTAATAAAGTATCGTAGATTAAATTTACAGTTGTCCGTAAAAAATAGCGTAAATATAACTAGTAATTTATCTTAATTCTTAAGAATTTACGTAAGTTCGTAACAATTAAAGAATTTTGCTTGTGCATAAAGTCGCTTATGTTTTTTTTAATTGCTTCTTATTTTGTTTTCTCAAACATTAATTTGTTTTATTGTCCTTAACAGATCTCCTTATACTTCGTACTCCTTATAGCGGTGACATATGTAGCAGCGCAGGGGCAGTCGACTGCACCGATACCGATCATTCGCTACGAATCGGAAGGACCCAACGTTGATGGCTCATATAAATGGCTGTAAGATTTTTTTACTTTTTTATTATTTCAGTAACTTTGGACGTCTGACGGCCGCTACACAGGATATAACGGAAATGCGTTCCTAGTCATATTTTAACAACTCCTTCTGCCTAAGGAAATTAACAACTTTAGTCGAGAAAGTAATAGTTAATACTTGTCATGAAAGTCATAGCCCAAATAAAAAACCGGTAAAGTGCGATTCGGACTAGCGCACCGAGGGTTCCGTACACACTGCTACATTCATCAAATTTATTAGGTAACATTACTGAAGTTCATAAACAACGAAAGCACCGAACATTTCTCTTACGAAAAGATAAACTGGATTGAGGGACAAAATTAACTTTTCCATTGGAAAACGTTGCTTCTGCTTATAAGACATTGCTTCTTGCCAGATTTTATGGATCTAGGTCAACAGGAAGTACCCTGTAGGTTTTCATTCACTTGATAGTGTCAAATATTATGGAAGGTACAGTATTATTTGGGAGAATTCACTTTCAAAAATATTCTGGTGGAGGTTTACAAATACGATTGCGTCTAGTGTTATCAGTTCATATCTATAATAAATAATTTATGTTTAAATAACAGCATTCGTTATTCTAACTTGAAAGCTTGGAAGTTGAGATAAATGACTAGAGTAACTTTTCAAAAATTATTCTGTCGCTCTATCTTCAACGCAATTGCACTGACATCGACATCTTTACTGATGTCGGATAATGTGTTTTAAAACTTACCGCTCATTATATTTAGATTTGATTAACAAATGAATCAAATATTAGTGATAATGGTCTACCGTTATTTGCGCTTAATCTAGATTTGTCCATATTGTATTTATATACGTTCTAGATTTATCGAATTGTGCATTGTCACATGATAAATCAAGAAGAGATATTCTATAAAAAAATGTGGTCTAGAAACATAGTAGAATAAAAATGAAGATGCTACTAAATTAACAGCCACGTAAGGTCTGCCACTTAATACATTGTCTGCGATTGCACGTAAGATTGTAAGGTAAATTTACCTACGTCGGTGAAGTACATAAGCCATCCATATCATAATGTACGTCATCACGTCATCTTTTGAATAAAATATGAAATCTGTAGAGATAAAAATCACTCCTTTAGGGATTACAAGGTAAGATAATATTTTTCATTGTTTGTGCAAGTTGGTGACAATATCACTTTTGTGTAATGCGTGTTTTTTATGAGTAAGACTCACTTACCTAAAAAAAATCAGAGATACGCATTTTTTTACGACTTTTCCTTAAGTGCGTCCCACCAAGTTCTAAGTTTTAAAAAGGCCAAATCAGTCATTAAAACTACGTTTTATTACTTCCAGTTACGAGACAGGTAACGAGATCAACGCTGAAGAGACAGGCTATGTGAAAAACTTCGGCCAAGGCGAGGGAAAAGAGATCCAGACCGCGGAAGGCAAATTCAGCTACAAAGCTCCGGACGGCTCACTCATTGCGCTCACGTACATCGCCGACGAAAACGGATTCCAGCCACAGGTAACTCCATATAAAATTTTCCTCCTTTTCAATCTGATATAACAGGAACAACAGAATTTAAATACTGAATTGGTAAAAAGACATAAAATCGTAAAGTTTGACAACAGAAATTAAGGGATATAAAAATCTTGCGAAAAAGATACTCAATAATTCAAAGGCTCTCAACAATTTAACAAATTAAACACTGCTGGTAACAACTTTAGCCATAAAAGGATGCGAGGAGATTGAAGCATCTGCATCGTCTCAACAATTGTGTAATAATGCATAAAATAAAATGAAGACTTAACACCTGCTAAATTGCAATTATATATATACTGCTGATGCCATCGGCGAATAGAAACCTTGACATCTTTCCATTGGGAATCACAATAAGTTGTATAATCCTCAGCAGACGGTTCACGGAATCCGGTATAGTGAACAAGTTAAAGCAAGCCCAAGTAGGTATAATTAAATTAAATAGTTGACGATAACATCGATAAGCAGGTTTAACGAACCGGGACGAAGTAGATATTGAATTTATTTTTGGTAACACAACGTCATTTTTTCTTTAATTCATATTTATAACAGATTCCAACGTAAAACAAATTGCACGGTCGTGTCATAGTTAGGTCTTTGTCTTAGGTAACTAATCTTGAACGGCACATGACTTCAAATCTAGACAATACTAGTGAAATCAGCATTGACCTACAAAAAGTGTAAAAAAGACGCTGGGATCTGCCAGCGCCTTTTTTACACTATATTTCATTTAATGCGTTAGATACGTACACATCGTTTCGTCAGGTGACAGTAATTTGTCTATTCGTGTTATGTAACAAACACCTACATACAAAGACATCAATATAAATCTTTGTTTCTGTAACGTGTAGATTGATTATATTTGTGTTTTCAAAATGTCAGCTTTACGATTAAGGTCTTCGTTACTTTACACTTTTGATGATGGAATACCTAGTTAGAGTGGGCTACACCGCAAATATTCTATCCTGTTGTAATTTTATTAGCTGGCTGTCCTTGTATATTTTTTTAACGTACCTTTGAATATTCGAATCCTTTTAAGGAAAACATTGAAATGGATAGTTTAACTATGCGGTTGCCATCAAAACTAAATGTAGGCAAAAATCTGCATTAATATAAAAGCCAAGATAAAGTAAGGAGTGGTCCGTGTGAAGGCATAGGTAGTAAATACTCGTAAAACGTCTCTAGCCTGAATCATCATTGCGTAAAGCTTTAAGAAGATGTCTGCGAGGCGCTGCAGTGGCGTGGATGTGGGTCTTAGTTAGCCAACGTGTGTGCAAATGTCGCTGTAAAATATCAAACGTCGACCCATGACCCTCTCTTGGGAAATGGGAAGCCTTTTGGTGTCGACATTGAATATCGACAACTGGCTTCTGTCTCGCCTACCTGACGGATAAGGTGACTCATTAGTGATCGACTGTCCTCGCCTGCGCAACTTTTTTAAATGAATATCTCTTCACGCGTAATTTGATTGGATGGTCTGCGTAGAAAATTAGTGCTATGATCTTAAAGTAAACAAGAAAAGATTGAACCAGTCAGTTAATATTGACTGGTTCGATTAATTTAATTTAATTATTATTTACTCAAATCTTCCGAAAGTCTTTTAGAATAATACCTTGTTATGTTCACATATCTAAGAATTTAATTAAATTAATAAGTTGCTACCCATATTTGGTGAACTTTCTCAACGATGTATACAATTTATGGACTTGATTTTGGTGTTGAAAGTAATCTAATTCAAAAGTTACGTCAAAGCTAGTTCGTGAATTATGTATTCGACAACATGATATTTAAAATCAATGAAGTCAAACCATGTCAATGTTAACGGTATCACGCTAAGCGTTGGTGGTATTTAACCTGATACAGATTTGACCGTTAAATTCATTCATTGAAAGAGATGCTAAATTAAAATATATTATCTTCTATTAATATTAAGTTGTTGCAAATTTGTAAGTCTATATGTTTGTTAATCAATCACGGATTTAGATGAAAGGTACACTGGTAGACCATGTTCTGGATCAGGAAAGGATATTTTTTACCTCCAACTTCCGCACGGATGAAACCACGTGCAGAAGCTAGTAATTTAATAAAGTGTCTGTAAACAGTCGAAGAAGTTGACAAATTTTAATTTTATCAAGTGTTTGAAAAACAAACAAAATCGTTAAACGACAATCAAAGATCCATATCAAGATTTATAAAAATAAAATGTTTGACATTTTGATAATTGCGTCAATTTTTCATAAACTCTGCATATTCAGTGGATTTACAACAAATGATTGCCTATGCATTAAGTGACAGCCACTTTGTAAGCTTCTACACGATAGTGACAATATGACCTCTGACTGGCTATTTTAAGCTAAAACCGTGGTTCTGGACCAAACTTACTATAATTTTCTTAATAGTGTTTAACTATAATCAAAGAGCCAATCTGTCAACTTTCATTAAATGAAAATACACTGTATTTTGAGATTCATTGTTTTGTAATAACACATATAAACTATTTCCTTGCTTGGGCATGGTTATAAAGGATGGAATATCAAAATTTTGCATAAGTCTAAAATGTATTAGAGAAACACCATAAAAGGCAATTTCTGACAAATTATACTTTTCAGATACACTGTATTGTCAAGATTTGAAAGCCTCCTAATAAAATTCACAGGAAATTGATATTTTGCAATGAAAGCGTGATCTATAATGTAATATTCTAGTAAGTAATTATTATAACTAAATGTTTTAATGAGGTATATTTTGAAACTGGAGCAATCTTGCGTAAGCATATCATGTCAAAAAATATTCCATGGCATAATGAAGGTCACGAAAACCAGTGTGTGATAGAGTCGCAAACGACAATAATTTGCATTAACTTTTTAATGATGATGATAAAATATCCTAATAAAATTATTCGTAGCTTATTAAATATTAATAAGGTTGTAGTAAATTAATCAATGTATTAACATAACAACCTCTTTATTTTCGCGTATTACGTTATTAAAACTTTTGCTTTTCTAACCTTACTGTGCTCCCACACTTGGAGCATTCGCCTGTAATGTAACATTACAGAGTCAGCATTACCTTGGTGAGGGAAGACAACCGAGCATTACAGTGTGCGACTTGATGATACATTGTAATATTTTGAATTTTTGACCGCTTCGTCTGGCATTGTTGAATCAACTAAATACAAAATCGAATCTAATGTTACATTACTGGCGAATGCTCGTCAGTCAGGGAGGCAGTATTGTAATGTAATGATCAAAATTGAATCTGAAATGTTACATTACAGGCGAATGCCCGTCAGTCAGGCAGGCAGTATTGTAATGTAATGCTCAAAATCGAATCTGAAATGTTACATTACAGGTGAAAGCTAGTCAGTCAGGCAGGCAGTATTGTAATGTAATGCTCAAAATCGAATCTGAAATGTTACATCACAGGTGAATGCTCGTCAGTCAGGAAGGCAGTATTGTAATGTAATGCTCAAAATCGAATCTGAAATGTTACATTACAATCGAACGCTTCAGGTGAGGGAGCACCTTTAG
Organism: Orthosia cruda; assembly: GCA_964057195.1. Taxonomy (NCBI): domain Eukaryota; kingdom Metazoa; phylum Arthropoda; class Insecta; order Lepidoptera; family Noctuidae; genus Orthosia; species Orthosia cruda. The sequence goes on along the minus strand of OZ059831.1, from coordinate 24,265,408 downwards.
GATGACGGTATTTTGTGTTCGAAGAACACCTGTATACTGCGAAGGGTAAAGGCTCCACCTACAGTACACCCACATTTCATTAGTTATGTTTAAGTCCCATGTAATAAGTGGCGAGCTTAATGCCATCAACCAGGCACAAAGTCCGCGCTACTACTGAAAAATGCCAGATGCAAAAATTACTTTATCCGTCCCGGGCACCGAACTCAGGACCTCAGCTTAGCAGTAGTTCTTGCGACCTCTAGTCCAACGAGGGAGTCAAAATGTCGTTTCATCCTTTAGTATCATGAAAATCTTCAATCAATCTTGTTTATATTTCCAGGGAGATCATCTGCCAACACCTCCACCAATCCCACCAGCAATCGCGAAAGCTCTTGAATACCTGAAGACTCTTCCTCCTGGTAGCAACGAAGGTGCATCGTCCAACATCAAGCCACAGTACCAAGCTGCACCGTTCAAGCCAAGGCATTTCTAATATCACACCACACGTCTTATCTAGTTATGTATACGAAACAGCGTAACATTCAAAATGAGCGATTTTTGCACATTACCATAATATTATAGATAAAACATCTGAAGTATTAAATCATCGTTAATTAGTTAAACAAGTTGGTCTATTATTTTAATTTGTTTAACGAAAAGGTTAGGATTTGATTTTTAGATTTTTAATATGTCAGTTTTGTAAAACTGTGCTCAAAATGTATGCTATGAATATACATAAACATTTTCAATTATTGCTCAAAAGATACTCAAAAATGGCTATATTAATTTTAGTGTAAGTAGATATTTCAGGGGCCGTACTTTAATGTGTTAATGTTACCGTGATTACGGTGTGGAAAAGAGATAGTTTTATTCGTTTTGTATAGCTGTGTCTCTCTCTCACACTAGAACAATGATGGCTTTAACCCATCAGAGCATAGCCCTTGGTACGATATAATGTAGTAAAAATACCTATTGGTGGTATTTAGAAAAAACATATGAATCATTTATACTAGAATAGATTGCACATATATGTAAGTAAATTTTCTTAGCCAATACAAGTCATTTTATATTTTATGTGATAATGCAATGAAATTGATTTCAATAAACCTATTGAATGAATCATCAGTGTTTTCAATTAAAGGCACTTCGAAATAAAATCCTCGTCATATAACTAATAAGATTATTCTGTAAACTATTTAATTAGTTTGACTGCTAAAAGTGTAAAACATTAAAATTCAATTTCAAGAAATCTACAAACTCTATTGATAACTTAACTCCTGTAAGACCTTATGACTTTTACGAACAAGATGAGTATCTAAGTCCAACTATTTTTTATTGTTCAAGATGAATAATATAAATCAACAGTTTTCTAATGTATGTATGTCGCAGCCATACACCAAATCCGAGATTCAACCAGTAAAAGGAAAGTTGGGAGTTTTACACCCTTGTAGTAGATTTCGAACATTTCCTTCCATTTAATAAAGAGATAAACTCTTTTTAGGGATCCGTAGTCAACAAGGAATGCTTATAGTTTCGCCATTTCTGTCACGTCCGTCTGTTTGCAGCTTAGCTCAGATACTCTTATTACTAGAAAACTATATTTTGGCATGGATGCATACATATTAATCACGCCGATAAAGTGGTAAAATAAAATCATGTAAATAAAAATATGCTGTACCTCATGTACACGTAAAGTGGGGATGTTTTTTTCCTTGCCTATCGCATGGTGTGGGATATAGTTGGATAGGCCATACAAATATATTATGTGTTTGTGAAAACCATTTCTTGGTTCAGGGATCCGTTTGCGAAAAATTATGCTTCAAAATGCAATTATTTTTTAGACTCTACCAAAAAAGAAATAGCAAGTTGTAATAAGGTCCCCTCCCCCGTCCTGCCAACAAAATGGTTACTTTTGGAAATTTGGAGATCTGATAAATTCTTGGCTGTAGTATAATTATATACCGAAATTAAAAGGAAAACTATCTCAGCTAAGTAGGCTTTATAAGTTATTATATGTGTGCAATTAACAATTAATATTAAATTATTTATGTTTTGTAAGGACACTTGTGGATTGTTAAAGGTATTTACATTCGCAATTTTACACAGCAATTGACTTCGACTGATAATTTGACATGACTGCCGCATCAGTGCTAAAGTTCAAGTTTAAAAACCTTAGGTTACATCTTATTGAAATAAATAACCATTTGTCATTCAAAAATCTATATGTATTAATCAAATTAATAAATATGTTTGTGTCTATCCATGGCTGACGTGAAGGGTGTGACACTTAGTTTCAACATTAGAAGCATAAGAATTAATCTTATTGACACAATTGTGCCTATCTTGCTGGCCTTGTTTCTAATAACATTTCTTAACTGACTATATGTTATGGAGGCTAATGGCAACTTTTATTTCCCTTAACCCACCGGCATGACAAGAAAAGTGAATATTACTGACATAACATGACGAAATAAACTATTAATCGGTTAGTAATGACAATTTATTAATGTTATTGACTATTAATTATTACAAAAACACTCCTCAGGTACGTCATACTATTTACATACGATGCCTAAAACTTTATGTAACAATGGACACTTACACCATTATTTAAATATTTATTTTCTGTTTTGTAGAACAAACAACATTAAAAAAAAAAAGGATTGAATACATCTAGTCGTAAAAAGTCTTCATTACTGATTTAATCAGTAACATTGAATATGTAAGAATACCTATTAGATACTGGAAGGCAAAGACGAATGAACTTGCGCGTCTTCCATAAAGATGGACTTTTTGCATCCTAACCTTATTAGTCATCTCCATATTTTAAAGATTTTTTTGTCATATTACTATTTCATTACCTATTATTATTATATTACCATTTTGTTAGTTCTTGACCTGTCAATTCGAAAAAAATATCTAATTGTCCGAAGTACATTATTACTAGTTGCGTCCCGCAACACCTTCCTAGTGTAATGTTTGGTATTTTCCACATCAAAATGTTTGCCACAGTGGAAAATTTTGCTAGCCCAAGTACCATCCACGCTTTTGATCGAATTCTGTCCGCTTACCCATAAAACGTTGAATACAAACTCAAACAGGTATATTACTGGTATATATGTATTAGGTATATAATATGTTATATTCATTATTGTAATTTGCATTTTTATAACTATTTATAGATTCGCGTTTGACCACTATGTCACCTGATGGTAAGGACTTACAGCAATCGTAAAGATTTACCTACCTTTTAAAACATTAGTTCATTATCTAAAAGAGTTATGAATATAAATGTGGATGGATGGAGAGGGAGGGGACGGCCAAAGAAAATATGGATGGACTGTGTGAGGAGTGATATGAAAGAAAAGAGAGTCAGTGATGGTGTGACGGGGGACAGGACGGTATGGAAGAAGAAAACGTGTTGCGCTGACCCCAAGTTATATGGGACAAGGGCAGGAAGATGATGATGATTGTAAGGTTCATTATCCAAGATTCCTAATTAAGAGTCAAAGATTTAGACAGAATTGGTTTTTGCTAAAGATTCCACCAACGATATCTTTGCACCACTCATAACACATTTTCCCATAAGGGTTTTAATGAGGTCTAAGGCTGAGTAGGAAAGAAAATCTTCAAAAATGGTCTTTATCGATATTTTTTCTTTCAAAAGTTTACAAGTCTCTAGACAAGTAGCTAATTTAAAAGGTGCTAAATAAAATTGGCTAATTTTAAGAGATGTGTCCGTAGTGCAACAGATGGCCGTATCATACGTACAGTACTAACATAAAAAAGCTTGGCAGCAAGTGACATCTCAAGTGTCGTGAATAATTAATATATGACAGCGGTAAAGCTTCCAAGATGTAGGTTGTTAATTTATTTGTATTTTTAAACGACGCCGGTATTTACCTACATCCATTACTTATAATACTTACATACAAATACCCCTTTCGGTTTAATGTTTTACATAAGTTTAAATAACCGCCTCAGGTTTGCAAATATGTTCTACCATAGCACTCCTGGCACTAAAACATGGCATGCTATCAGACCACCCACGTAGGTATTCAGTTTTCCCCCTGGTGAGTTCTCGCATTATCGAGGTGAGGGGGCTCAGTATCCATGGCTTGGTCACCCACGGTGAAGCGAAGAGGAACCCGAGGCGGAGCCGCTCTCAGGGCTTTTGCCGATTAAGCCGACGACGTAGCGGCCAACAAGTAAGTTGCGGTACCACATGGTAACGAGGCGACACCACAACTGAGGCAGGACGCGATGTCGTATGGAACGTCCCAGGTCCCATACAATATCGTGGCTGAAGGTTGGAGGCCGCAGCGGGATCGCGGTGAGTGCTAACGCGTGCCAGTGTTTCCGCCATAAGCGGCACAGGACGACATCGTGGAGTTTTGTAGGTTGGAGTCCCACATAACTGCGCTATCTCCCTATGGTAGCGCAGTATGCATGAGCATTTATCCAAGCTAAAAAATAGGGAATTCAGTATTCTGTAACAAGTGCAATACAGCATTCACCCACCGAATAAGGTGTCAAATTGTGGTGAGATCGTGAGTTCAAAGCCGTTTGATGCACATTAGGTAAACAATAACGTTTTAGCAATTCTTTTGTCTTTTCTGTAACCAGGATTAAATATAATATTGAATAGGAATAAAGTATTTCGCAACTCACTTCACTAGTAATCTTTTTACGTATGCAATTTAAGTCCATAGCAGTCGGTGAAAATTACTTTAATGTTGTTTGCTTAGAAAACCATTATCAAGTCAGAGCTAAAGGTTAGATCCGTCCATAAACATCAATATCCAATAATGGGGATAAAATGTCTGGTAAATTAGTTACTTGGTCATCAGCCAGAACAAGTCCCGATGCATTGCGAAACAAATTGCTATAATTTACAACAAACTACTAGAATGCAACATTTTAGCTTTGTTTTATTGATTGAATTAGACACGCATGATAGCGAAAATTATCGGAGCCCATAATCGGCCATTCTACAGCATACATTTTTAATGTAGTCGAATCTTCACAATGTAGAGATACAATTATTCAAATTAAAACTAACGAGCAGTGTTAATACATATTTCAAGTCATAAATAGTCACGTAGAACTTTAGAGTTGGCAAAAACAATAAAAAGGCCATGACCAAGATAAATAACGAAAATAAAAGAAACAATTGCAGACAGCCAATTTTTCAACAAAAGACGGGCCGCAAAAATGCGGAACATCTTGGCATTTTGATAACCATCAGATGCTACAGAGTAGGAATACTAGTCTACTGAATATCAAAATTTTAACGTCGTTCAACGTACATTAAACTATTTCTAGTGTGTTAACTGCTACATCCGGGAAAACAATGGATTCTGAAACTAGGCCTTTACACAGATTTACTCGTTAAGGTGCTCTCCACACATATCTGAGTCAGGGTCATGTCAGTGTCTTGTGTTCATCAGAGCATGATCCGGAATACTGATGGACCAGATGCGTCTGTCTGGCAACAAGTTCATAAAAAATGTGAGCAAGCCTTTTTTCCCGTCCCTGATGAAACATAGACGGGGCCCCCCTGACCCGGATTTTTTTGAATAACGCCTTATGGATTCAGTCTGCTCTAGAATATTACTCAAACATGTACACATCAACTGAAGATAATTTCTCTGATGTAAACAGTATGATAAAGTGATGTATTATATGCCTACCTGTTCTGTTATGTAGCGTGACGGTTTACATGGCTGTTATGTCAAGCCTTGTAACAAATTTATGCAAATCTAACATAATACATGTATTTATGTAAGAAACTGTTGATTTCACACATTATCAAAAGTCTAAGAATTTGACTTGATAAAGCGAATCATTATTATAAGCAAATTGTATTCTTAATCATTAATGTGGTTAGTCGAGATCGATATCAGAAGTGATTAATACTTGGTTTAAGATGCAGATTTCGTGACAATGCCTTGTGGTGTTTTTTACTTTGGTTTATGAATAGGAAACTCATGATAGGTAGTTTGAAATGTGATATTTATCAATTGACTAAAACTATCAGCTCTAATATCTCGACATCTGCTCATGTAACATATTAAGCTAGAAATATATTTATTGTTAAAATAATTTTAGCTAAACCTAACCTACACAGACTATAACACACCTGACATCAATTATGACAAAAAGACATGCTGTGCTGACCTCAAATTATTTGAAAAAAGGGCAGAATGACTATGATCTCACCGTTAAACCTATCATGATTTACCATTAGTTTACTCAAAGAGTAATTCCAAATTAATTTTAATTATTACTCAAACATGTACACATCACCTGAAGATAATTTCTCTGATGTAAACAGTATGATAAAGTGATGTATTATATGCCTACCTGTTCTGTTATGTAGCGTGACGGTTTACATGGTGAATACTAAGCAAAAATTTGTCATGAATCAAACACGAAGATCACTGATGGCACCAGATTGAACCTATTATAAGAATAACAGTAACAAAGTCTTCACTTTCAACGTAAATAAATTTTAACGCTTCTAATGTTACTGTAATTTAGATGTGAACATAAAGGTCATAGTTATAATTAAAGTCTAGCAATGGTACATTATAATTAATATGATTCAACGTAGTGTTGTTACAACAATATTGCGTGGTTAATTACTATTTACTGAAGGGATGCCTTTTACTACGTTAGTAGATTTTGTGGCTTCACCCTGAGAAAAGTTTTATATTATCCTAAGGTAACATTTTTCTCTTCTCTACTTAATCGGGCACTCTTGGCAGAGTCGTCGTGGCCATGGGTGGGTCCTGATTCATGATGGCTCTTGCCATGCGTCTCCATTCGGCTCTATTGGACGCAATGTGGTAAGAGTCGGTAATCGTAGCTATGGTGATGTTTTTAATAAGATCTGCCCATCTGGTCAAAGAGCGACCCCGGGATCTCTTGCCTTCGATTCTGCCTTGCTAACATTATTAATATCCTATAATATGTCCTAATCCAGATTTTAGTCTATTTTAGTATATGCCAAGTTTCATCCAAATCCTTCAGCCATGAAGACGTAAAAAGATACAAGACAGGATTTTAAGGCAAATAAGCTGCGGGCGCAATCGATAGTTGGTGGTTACGTACGCCTATTGAAATCTGCCATAAATCATCCCAGAGGGCCTTGACAATGTGACGTATTATCAAAAATAACGATTTTCTTAAAATCTAAAATCGATATGGTTGACACGCTGTACTTAAAGTGAGCGAGTTAATCCTAAACATTTAAGACTTTTAACAATTGATATAATTTATAGAATTTTGATAGAAGGAGTGAAGCAAAAGAAGTATGTAAGGATCGAAGCAGGTAGCGTTCTGTAGTTTCTGCCTACCCCCATGGGAAAAAGGCGTGATTTTGTGTATGTATAAGCTTTGTCTAGAGACACGGTGCATTGCCTAAGAGACAATATTAAAATGTATCATTTATCTGTTATATCTATACTATAATATTTTAAGCTGAAGAATTTGTTTGCTTGTTTGTTTGTTTGAATGCGCTCATCTCAGGAACTACTGGTTGGAATTGAAAAAATCTTTTTGTATTAGATAGTCCATTTATCGAGGAAGGTTATAGGCTATATAACATCACGCTGCGATTGCGTGCGCCGCGTAAGTGATTAAAGTTACGCAACATTCATGTATGTAGGGTAGGGTAGGCAGGTAGCCAGTTGACGGGAGCGAAGCCGCGTGTGACATCTAGTATAATATTAAAATATAGAGAACTCAGAAAAATCTTCCTGCCTTCAAACGAAAATACAGCAAAGATATTTGTCAGAGTAAATATCATCATCATCATCATTTCAGCCAAGAGACGTGCACTGCTGGACATAGGTCTTCTTCAAGGTTCACAACACTAATCGGTCCAGTGCCTCTCGCATCAACCGGTCTCCCGCAGCCGAACCGATGAAAAAATATAGCTTAACCATAAATATATATACACAATAAAAAAGCTTGGAATAGTAAAAAGTATTGCATCATTATGTGCCTACAGTTTCATTTTTGCAATAGAGCACAATTGATAAAGTTAACCTATTCTAAAAGAGCATAAGAAGTGGATTTCTTCAATCAATTTATCTACGCATGGTGAGATTAAACCGTTATGCCCAAACTCGGTAAGAATTAAAGCTTTGCAATTCTCAAGTAAGTGTATAATCGTATTTAGAGTTTCTGACCTGTATTATGCATGATAAACCTTTATTTATGAGTAACGCAAGATTGAAAGTATTACTGCTATCGTTACAATGATTATAATAGCGAAAATTGTTCAGTTAAAGATATTTTCAGTCCTGAAATAATGACACGGTGCACCAATAGACTTCGACGAAGACGACGTCGTTTTTTTTTTTTTAAACCTGTAGCCAAAACCTGAAAGTAAGGAAATATTTGATAAAAAACTTTTGCCAGCAATGGTAGTAATAGTATGGAATAGTTTACAGATTTTTCAGGCAATACTAATCGTTTAGTTTAAAAAAGTTTCTATAAGTATCTTCTACCTACTGCCGCACTTGTCAAGACAGGCATATCTCTGAGAATCATCCGAACAAGATTATTAATTCACAATGCAATTACTGTCTAATACACGTCTGATTAAAAAGCAATTTGTTTAATATCTGCATATATTTGCATTATTATTTAATTCTTCGATGCTGAATGAATTATTCTGTTAATATTATGACTGGAACATTCCTTGAGCTTACACATTAACAAGTAATAATAACAAATTGCTTTGTAATTGGATTCTATTGTAGATGCAGTAAGCTTTATATATTAAACGTTGCCCTAGGGCCTGATAGTCAACTGATCTAAAGTTTAGAGATGATGGGCAATTTGTTGCTCCGTGCAATCTGTGAAATACTTGGATAAATGTTTACATAATATTTCGTATAACATTTTTATTGATACAACAATAAAAATGTTATACGCGAGTAGGTAAAGCAAATTAAATATTCACCTATCATATTGAATCATCAACTTGCAAAATTAAAGTAAAAGGTTTTTACTAATTAACTTCATGATTAATTGAACTTAATTAACACCTTGCACCTTAAAAATTGACAGTTTGGCGTTTTCACATTAGATTAATTGTGCATTCTTTGCTAAAGAACATTTCAAAGATCAATTAAATAAACTTGTTACCTTATAAAGTATCTCCATAGAATTTTAATTTTATTAGAAACTATATTGGGAAGGTTTGCGGTAAAATTACTTTGACTGAATATCAATCATATTTGCATATTGCCTAGCAAATGAAGCTAGAAATTATTTGTAGTTACCATCTGAAATGAGAACACACTTTTTTTTCAGGGAAATATCTTATTAATTGTGTTAACAAAAATACTAGTCCGAACAAATTGAGACTGCATAGTTTTAATTTTTTTGCATTTCACTCTGAAATTACTGAAATTACGAGTAAAAGCAATAAAATGGAGTGGAAAAGATTTACATTATTGGTAAAACTAGTCAAGTAAAGGAACATATTTAAAAAGTATCAAACAAAATCACGTTTTCGTCGACCGAAATATGTAGAATTTTGGTGAATAAATCACACTAAACTTTAAAATGACAAGGATGACCCTGGGTAGAAAAAATATAATTTTATATAGTTCGTCAGTGAGATTATCAAATAACATTGAACCCGTATTTTTTTCTTTACAATAAAAAAAATCAAACATAATGTCGAACATAGATCCTCCTCCTTTTTGGGAAGTCGGTTAAAAATTGACAGAGATAAAGCGCATCAAAGTTCAGGAATGGAAGTTTGTGACGTTACTTTGTCAATATAAAGTGTAGCATACCATGACGTCACAAGATATTTCAGCGCACTTTTTCGTCGTAATTATTTGTTTACGTGGCAAAAGAAAAAAATACATATCTAATATTTTGAGGTTATCTAACTGACGGACTAAATAGATACTTTTTGTCAACTACCCTATTGACACACTTCTGTTTGCACAACAATGTGTATCGTGGTGTGAGATTGCTAATGCAACAAGAGATATCTATCAATCCAAACTCAAATGGGAACCTAAAGATATAATTACTAGGTGCTTAACTTCCCACGCAATTTAAGAGAAGTGAATATATCACTTAGAACTTAGATGTTTACAAGCAGACAGCTTTAATGAGTGAGCAACTTATTGCCCATGTCTTACAGCACGGTAATGTTATCTATGTTACGGCTATCTTTATTTCTGAAACAATGTTGTTGTGTACTTGTGGTTTACGCAATATCAATAATTGAACTTTGCGGTTAGGCCAAAGTTTGCACTGTGAAAATGGATTTCAACATCGTGGTAAGTATTTGATAGTATTTAACGGAGACAAACAATATATTGCACATTTTAATCAATCAATCTTTGTAATGGTTATAATTGACGCATAAAATAAACATGGAAATGCATATTAAGGTAAATAAAAGCATTTGGTAATCTTGCCAATAGACGTGCTTACTAATCTGGAAATGCTGTAATAGTATGGTTTTCTTAATAAAATAACCTGTACGAGCTCTCGTTTTCTACTTTGTCACCGTATGGCTAAAATGTGTGAAAAGACCCGGCCAAGTGTGAGTTGTACTCGTGCACCGGGGGTTCCGTACAAACAGCTACATTCACTACAATAATTAGGTAACCACCGAAAATTTCTCTAGCACTAAAACTTTGGAAAACTGTTGCTTACCAACTGCAAATAACTTCAAAATCGATTTTTTACCCGCGAACGGGCGAAGCCAAAAGGGTTATGCTTTTAACCGATTTGTATGTTTGTATAATATTCTTAGAGGATAGCCGTGGTCGTATGCCTCCTGCAGTTATTTACACAACAATACAATAGTTAGTAATTTTTATGGCAATGTGGTTGCATAGTCGTACCATGACAGATCTTTCATACATTTCGAAGCGAGATTAAACTGTAGTCGGGTCTTTGTTTTTAAACATTTTTTATTAAGTTACAAATTTACGGTATTCGGATCTTTTCCTTTACTTGTGCTATAAGACATTACTTATTGCCAAAATTTCATGATTCTAGGTCAACGGGCAGTAGCCTATAAGTTTTGATGCTTTGCTTTGTTTAAACTATGTGGCATAAACAGCCGTCGCTTTTGATTGCGTTAATTTAGTAGTTTGTTTTTTTCGAAGCTCCAAGATATTACAGACCTGAGTATATGATATAAATTTTAATTTGATACCTCCAGGCGTTAGGGTCCATATAAAAAAGTCTTGACACCCGGACAGACAGACAGACAACGAAATGATCCTATAAGGTTTTTCTTTTTTCCTTTAGAGGAACGGAACCCTAAAAATAACTCCAGCTGCTGACTCGTTTGCTAAGCACACACTACGAAATTTATTAATTGCGATTTTTAAAGTCCGCCAGGAAATCGCAAACTTTCATTGGTATCAAGATTTCAAACAATTACTTTTTGTTATGCGCGGAGTATATTGTTATTGTTGACACATTGGCGATTATTATCCGCAACAACTAATATTCGAAATGCGGCTTAAGGCCTTAGCTGTTCTATATCGGTGGCTCATGTTGGGCACCAATAACATCGTTTTACTTGAGGGTTGGGTTACTTGGCAGTGGTGGCCTAGTGGTATCGGCCGTGACTTACAACTTGTAGGTCGTGGCTTCGGATCCAGGCAGGTGCTTTACTTTGCGTAAATTATTTCATCACCACTGTTCTCAAAACGGTGATAGAAAACATAGTGAGGCAAACAGCATGTCCTAGAACCAAAAATTCGAAGACATGTGACATCCACCAACCCGCATGGGTCCGCGTGGTGGATTACGGCCCATTACCTCTCTCACAGAGAGAAACATTAAAAGGCTGATGATGATGACTTGGGGGTTGCCAGTAAAAATAATCAAGATTTGTTCGACAAATAGTGCCACTGCCCAAGGAGAACAGAACAACCAAAAGAGTCAGTAAGCGAAGAGGGAAAACTATAATAATTACAGAGTCAACCTACAAAAATGAGCTCGTTGCCTTAAAAAATGCGGCAGAATTTAAATAACAAAAAAGAGGGTAGCTAAAGATTTGGAAGAAGATAAATAAGACAAAAAAGAGAAAGCTGCTCAAAAAGAAAGGTAGCAAACGATCTTTAGAAGATGATAACGGAACAAATAACATCCCAACATTCTCAAACCTAAACCTATCAACCCAACTGAATATCAGGTGATGTTGAACGAACAAAATTATTCAAAAATGTATTATGATAAACATTGTAAAACTCTGCCTGCGCTAATTAAGGGTGACACCGTTATTTGTCTAGAGGGAAAGTTACGACATAGAGCAAAAGTTGTGAGTCATGCTTGTACTCCTCGTTCATATGTTGTGTAGACAAAGGCTGGTGGCAGGTACAGGCGCAATCGTCGTCATCTAATTAAATGCGAATCGGAATTACCGAAGAGGCTTTCAGTGATGCACGTGCAGATGAAGGTGAGGAGAGTGAGCTTGTACCTATGCCCACATCTGGACCGCTCACTCGTAGGGCTAAGAAACTTGCTGAGCAAAAGATTGCACAGTCAAGATCTAAGTAGGTACTGTTATGGTAGTACATAGCTGCTTGTGTTTTACAAGTATGTTTCTTAATTTACACTTAAATTATTTATTTTTCTTTCTTATACGTACATATTAAAATGAACATTTTCCTCTACAACGTTTCTATAAATTTAAGGAAGTTAAGTTTATGTTTCTATTATTTTTAAATTATAAGTATTTACTTAATGTTTTTTTTGTATGGAAGGATAAGAGAAATAGTTTATTTTGAACTTATAATGTTAACTTACCTTAATTTATTAGTAAGCCTAATTTAAGTACATAAATCATTATGCTATGTAATTTTTATGGATGAACTTTTTATTATTATTATTTAATTGTAGGTGAAGATGTTGTAGTATATCTGTGGTTACTGTCATGTAGTTAGTGTCTTTGAATAAAGTCAGTTCTTGTCAAAATCTCGAGGTGTTCCATTAATTTATAACAATAACGATACTGAATGCATATACTGTGTAAACTTGTGGTTAGAATCAACAGTGGGATGAATTCGTTGTCTAAAATGTTCTCGTTGGGCACACAAATCTTGTCCAGGAGAAGATTATCATGATGATGACGACAAAATTATTTTTAAATGCTTACGTTACAAAAGCAGTACAATTATTTAGTGACGTTATTTTTTTTCTATAGTTTTAAAATAGAAGATTATGATAATAGCGAGGTTCTAATTTGGGTCCAAATTTTGTAGTTATTTTTAAGTTAGATAATAAAGACTATTAAGTTTGGAATCTTTATTTTATTTTCGAATTATAACTACCCCATAATGCCCCATAGGGCACTTTACCACTATATATGGGGCACAGTGAGGCAAATGCTTTTTTACATTTATACATTCACATATCGTAGATTTCTCTTATCGTAATCGAGAATAATATATCCATAGTTATTCGCAAAGCGTTATACCATGATATTGAGTAAAAATTTGCGGTTTCATAATAATATTTTGTCTTGTAGCTCCGTTTCCTTGAGTCTTAAATACCCTACTATTTTACATAAGGAGCCCCCTCACCCCTATTTTACATAGAGAGTCTACCTATCTGACCTCCACAACTCAGTATCTGGGTAAAATGGTCCCTTGGCACCACTGGTGTCAGAATTTCTAGCATCTAACTATGCGTAACGATCTTTATTTTAATTAAAGCCAGACCCATCGGCTTTACTGCTTTTACGAGGCTCCTCTCGATTTGTAATGTATGGTACTCATCCACGGACCGATTTCAAGATCGGACCGTGCGACTATTATTATTTAGCCACAACCTACACCAAGAATCGAGCATAAATGCTGGATTAAATGCCTTAGTAAGAAGTCTGTCATTATTATAACATTGTCTAAGTTATAATAAAATTAAGTATAAGTACCTCTAGTGAGATAGGTGAGCTTGCCTGAAATATTATTTGGAATTACTAAGAAAACGTTGCCGGAATTATGATTGCCTGTAATGTTACTCTGAACTGTCATTGATACTATTTGATATAATTCTCACCATCATTTGCTGCCCTCGTCTCGTGTTTGATAGGTACTTGGGGGTCGGCACTACATGATTTCTAATTCGATTCTTCCTTGTCAACGGTCATGTCATCATTTACTCTCTTTTCTTCTGTCATTCCTCACACAATCTATCCATCTATTTTTACCCTTTCTTTCCCACTCCATCCATCGATATTTCTATTAATCTCCTATTTTGTCACATTTGGTTTATTTATTTTCATCACATGCTCATATTATTTGTCTTATTTGTGACGTGTTCTATATCATAAAGGTACCAAGGAATTTCGATCTACAAAAACTATCGTGATAAATTATCTTGTATAGGTAGGTAGTCATAACCTCCTTAATTTTACTGACATTATTATAATAATAGTAACTAACAAATTCGTTCAAGTTGTGACACCCATCTATGATGGATGAGCTACCACAGTAGGGAGTGTTGATATATTCATATTCAAGATGTTACGATGATAACCACTGCGAGGAAGCAACTCTTATTAGACGTAAAAACTATGTTATTAAAAATACAAAAGAGTCAATTATAACTGATTGATTATTTGGTGATTCATTTCCTTTCTGTAGAGGCAATCAAAAGCTTAGCTATTATTTGCAGTAAGTACATTTTTTTAGCAGTTTCTTAAAATTGGTTAGCTAAACTGTCATCTTGTTATTATTACATAAGCCTAAATTAACGAATTGATAAGACGTTCTTAACCTATCGTGTGTATAGGACGTGGATCCACGCGAGACACGATAACTTTTCTATTGTTTCGTTAAGTTAGTTCGAGTTAATATTGAAAGTTTTTGAAAACAATTTCTTTCGTCCGGATCAGTTGGAACTTATTTCTCTACCTTGTGATTACAAGGGAATATCATCAAAAACTCTAGATACAATCAGCACATTAAAACCGCCAATAGCCCGTACAAGGATGACACTCACTCATTCTTTAACGCAGTTTAGATTTGCTGATTGCGTTCAGTTTAATTTGTGGTTCGCCCTTAGCCTGCTTTCTGTCCCATTACCCACTAAAATTATCTTCAATGCTTGAATGTAAAGTTCTGATATCTGAACTATTCTTTTGTGTCAACCTATGGCCCAATTTATGGACCCCAAATGATTGGCAAAGTAATAATTTGTCAGATATATTACTTACTTTTCCAATCATATAGTAAAACAAGTGTTAGCTATTGTGATTGGATTACCTAATTTATTTTCAATATTCAATCGAATGTGTGAATTTAATTTGTAACGCACCGATAATTTTATTCAGAAACCGAGGGTAGCAGGACTAATCAGTTAACCCAGATTTGATATTGAGAAGTGTGAAAAGAATGGTTACTGTGGAATGGTAGTCAGAAAAAAACTAGTAGGTATTCGTGCTAACTCCTTCACATATTATGCTTATTATGATATATGCTCAGGTCAATGTCGTAACGAATTTGATTAGAATTCAAGACATCTATCTCACTGTTGCGCTAAAGTCGTCTAGCTGTCTACATAATCTCTTATTTTAATTAAGGAACAACATAGGGTCAATTTCCATTGCGGCGGAAGAGAGGGCCCTTCCCTTCTCATAGTGAATCGTTTTATTTAATTATTGCATTTTGAACTTTATCCCCATTTCTAATGTACAAATTAGATAAGACCAAAGACAAGCAGCGTGCCTTCCGAAGAATTCTCAAGCATTCTTGAGACGTTGTAAATTAACCCGTAATATCCATACGATAAGTTCGTGACCGATTCTTCAACTCTCCTGAGCTCGAGATTATTAAATAATGTGTAAGTTATTTTTTACGAAATTATTACTTATGACGTATTATTATTATTCAGATCTCTTCCGGATATAAATATTTTGACTAAACAAGATAATTATATTATTGTTATGATCAAAATTAGAATCGATGAATCTGTTCATAAACTACAGTTCAATGCAATTATCTAGCAAAAGGTTAATAATACGAATATAGTGCATAAAAACTTATTATGTTTTGTTACACACATAACCTTGTACCATCAATCTTTAAATATGTTGAACTTCTTTAAGTGGAAGCCATATTTTATGTTTCTGATATTAATATGAAGAAGTATAATTTTAGATTCGATTTTAGCTAACCGGTTATGATAATATCGAATCTAAAATTATACTTTCAACACGACTATCATCCATAATTGTAAAGGAATAAATTCGCACCCGAAAATCATGGCTTCAGTTGGCTGAGTTTAATATTATGTTACCTTATATTTAAGTCCTAGATGATTTAGTCTTGTCACGTCGATGAAGATCTTATCCCTACGAATTTTTCGTTCTCAGATATGCTGGTTTCCTCACTTTGTTTTCCTTTACCGATTTAAGAGCAGTGTTGATGGAATAAATAATATAATTTAATCCTACTCATATTATATATACTTAATATTATAAATGCAAAAATTTGGATGGATGGATGTCTGTTACTCAATCACGCCAAAACGGATCTGAATGAATCTGGCCCAGAAATCAATTATAGTCTGGAATAGTACATAGGCTACTTTTTATCCCAGTGTTATGTTCCCTCGGTATAATAAAACACTTTTCACGTGGGCGAAACCAAGGGCAGCAGCTAGAAAGTATTTAAGTGACACGTTCCTTTAAAGGAGGAAAAAAATTATACGTAGGTGTATCTATAAAGTTCTTCAAATATTTTGTGGCTCTTCAAGTTTCACAGATGGTCAACTGGTAATAGTAGTATTATGTCTGAGAAGGATTACTAGTGAATCGCGTTGGTTAGTGGTTTTCCCAAAATCACGTCAGCCTGCCTGGATTGCGGTTTGAAGATCTATCGCAACATCTTTTGATAGGCTAGGCAAAAAATGCCGCCTGTTTCTTTTATCATACTTGTGTTAAATGTCATACCTTGTTATGTGAATAATGTAATGGAGTAAGCTTAAAAAAATGGGTAAGCTCCTTGACTATAATAGTGTTTAACGTTATAATGTTAATCTGAGCCTAATTGTATATTAATATTGTATGCAGTTCAGAAACAGAAACAACGACTGCTCCCACTTTCCTGTCACAGGTCTGCTGGAAGAAATCTATAATGAATTATGCAGTACCTTTTTGCTCTTCTCTCTGTATTCTATATTTTCTGCATTAAGTGTTTTGTGTGTACATAAATAAATAATAAAGTGTAGAAAATTAAAAAATGCTAATATTAAATTACCAAATGCAGATTGATATCGAAATGTCAAGTACAAATCTATGCCCTATAACAATGCTATAAATTTATGCGTTTCTCTTATTCTCAAAATTTAATTAAACGTTGTTTGTAACAGAATATTACAAGATTGTAACAGATTATTGATAATAATAGGATAATGATAGATAATAGGATAATAATAGATAAGCATTAGAAAATGAACGGAGCTCAAGCTTCTTTTTTTCCTCTATAGGCTTAAATGTTGGTGTAGCAGGTGACGAGGAAAGGCTTAAGAATATGGGCATGGAGTGTAATATATCGATACAGGGACGATATGTCATTAAAACAATAAGATATGTATAGTACAGGACGGAGTGTGTCAGGGCGGGCGGTTACGCTCGCTTTGAAGTCTCCGCACAGGCCGCGTTGCGCCCGCGCTATCGTACTCCAATTTCACGAGGTTCGAGACACCGGTTCGTATAAAAGCCGCCGCGGTCGATCTCAATAATCATTCCAGCCACACACATCCACCGCAGATCATCACCTGCACACCCACCCACTTTAAACAAACAAAAAATGAGATCGGTAAGTGATCTAAGTGTTAAATTCATGTTACGGATTATTCAATCAATAAAATCTACGAAAAAGTGAGATATAACAAAAAAAATAACATCATTGCTCTATTTGAAAAATTCGGTAATTAATCAGTGCTAAAATTAAATTAAATCAAAAGCTTATCAGTGTGAAAAGTTCAACAATGTCAAATTACCCTTCAAACAGATGAAGATCTTTCTCGTCTATTTGTCAACAATATGCCATTGTCTAATAGATTTGTTTCTGTAGGCAAAATTCTGTGATATTCCTACAGTGTCTCATTCCCGTAGCTTGTCATTATTTGAACAATGCTCGGCGATATGATATACCTTGTTTGTATGATAATTCCTGACATACATAAAGCATTATCTTGATTCACATTTCCCACACGTAATTGATGTTTGACGACTATGAGAATAGTTTTGTTTTAATACCAAAATAATGTAGCTACAAAGTTCATGCCGTATTAAGTGTTTTGTTTGGTCTAGTAGCAGTATAAGAATAAGATTATGCTAATCTTACATTACCGGTAGATAAAAATTCATAAATGCAACTATTATCTTCAGGAAGAAGTAGATTCATACTTGTTTAGCTTTTTTCGTATATTATAGCTCTTGCTTTATTTTGATGCCATCAGGATCACAAAAACCTAGCTCGTCATGTTTGTGAGCCCAAGGTTTTTCTATTTTTATTTGTAACCTCGTTCACAAGTTTTATCTTCCTCTTGGGTAAATTTATCTTAAAGCGTAACTAATTATAACACTACCAGTGATTCCTTAAGAATTGTAAAGTTTACCAAAAGTAGTTAATTTTATTCAAATATAAAAGCCTGAAATCGATCAAATAAACATAATACCGTTTGTAACGATCATCTATCACATTTAATTTGTGATTAAGATTCGTCATAAGTTAAGTATCAAGGCTAAAGAAACACTTTCGGTGTAAATGGTCAACTTAGTTACGAAACTCATCAAGAATAGTGTTTTAATTCGCACATTGCATCAAGAGATCTATGAGATACATTTTGTAAGTGAGGTCACTGTCATAACTTCGCAAAACGATTATAAATACAATTCATCTAAAATCCCAGAGAAAGGAACAAAAGTGCAAAAAAAAATAGTAGAACGAAACTGATTTCATTGCATTGAAACGCGTAACTATGACTAAGTTAGACCTATAGTTAAAGCTCATCATAATCATAACGTCTCTAGTGCCTCTCTAGCATAGTGTGCTAATCAACAGAGATAACATTGTTATAATTTTGCCGCAGTTCGTCGTCTTGTCCGTCCTCGTGGCTGCCGCGTACGCTGCTCCTCAGTTCCAGCAGTACCAGCAACCGCAGCAGTATGCGCAAGGCAACGTCATTCCCATCATTAAGCAACAGCAAGATGTCAACTTTGATGGATCCTACCAATACAGGTAAATTATGTTCAACCTTATTCAAAAGGTACAAACTTTGAACGATGAACATCTTTTATGTTCCATTCTTTATACAGCCAAACTTTGTTAAACCATTGTTGTGAGATTAAATGATCTCCAGTGAAACAATAAAAATATATCTTTACTGAATCTGCCATCAAGAGTTACGGCGGTCATAAAATTAGTCATGACCTATCTGTCATAATAAATATGTCAGGTCAGACCTTAAAAGTACATGAGAGTTTTTTAAAAGATGTTCTTTAAAAGTGCATCAGCCAAATACAATATGCACATTATTGTTTTAAATGTCGCAGTAAACACGACTTGCAAAAACAAGCTCTTTATTCACATAATGCCATTCATGAATCCAAATCAGCCTATATACCAAATATAGGTTAATATATCAATTAATATTATAATTGATGAAATTTGAAAGGTTAACTATGACCATTTCATTAATGTCCGCCATATATTGATGGTAAATTTGTAAATTTTGCATACTGATGAGCCCTAAATATGCATCCATATCAGTCAAAGGATTGCCAAATAGGATGAGATCATACATAAATTCCTTCAGTGTCAGCGGTATTAAATGTTTAATTTGTGGCATCTGTGCAAGCGTTCGCAGCCAAGCCCTGATTACGCAACAAATTTGCTGAGGTGTTATAGCAGTGCATGAATATATTGATATTTTCTGATTCACCTAATGCATGCTCTTGCAAGACTATTACTAATACAATATGTCAGATCACCATCTATTAAATTCAATTTCATGCTTAATGAGTTTTATAATATAAAACTTCTTTTATGTTAACGCATAATAAAATGCACATAATATGACGTTGCTAGGAAACGCATTTTTATAATACAAAAGTCAAAAACAGAAATAATTTGATAACTTTCAAATGAAATAATAATTAAATTCAGTAGGGCAACAGAAAACTAAAAAAGAATGTTGTCACCAAAATCACCATGCGAGGTAAGCTAACAGAAGATTCCCAAGAGTAATAGATTGACAATGCATCATGATTACGAGCTGAAAACGTTTTGTTGAAATAGATCATTAGATTTGATCTTTTTGTGATTCCGGTTTGTTATAACCAAAATGATTTATGAAATCCTTAGAGTTAACAGGAAAATTATAAAGTATCTGATAAAAGGATCAGATAATTATCGTATTTGGTAGAAGTATGGTTACCTTTGGAGCTTGCATTTAAAATTTTATGTCTTCAGTCATAAACTATGTTTTAGTGAAGATTAGCGTTGACACTACCAGGATGTTGTTAACAGTTAACCTTTATCAACACACATTTCTACTTTCTGTAAAGTGAACATTAAAGGTTAATTACTATGTCCTCAGTATTGTAGAAATAACTATGTCATACGCACTTATTGATTTGTTAGATAATAGCAAGGATAATAGGAGTTGCTTCTCGAAAGGATTCAACCACAGAGGCTTGAAAATTATACATCTACATATTTTGTTTTTTTTTTCATTCCTAGTTATGAGACCGGCAATGGCATCGCCGCCCAGGAGCAGGGATACCTGAAGAACGCTGGAGTGAAGGACGCTGAAACCCAGGTTGCCCAAGGAAGCTTCACTTACACCTCACCTGAGGGCATCCCCATCTCTTTGACCTACACTGCTGATGAGAACGGTAAATATATTTCGAATTACGAAATCATTGAAGACGGATAACTATTCTATGTTCAGAAAATCACCTTCTCAGATAGATATTCTCCGGTCAGATTAATTTCACGCGGTGAATGCCTGTAATATTTAAAGAATTCATTAAAATTTACAAAACATGGAGTTTAAGAGAATATCTTGCAATTAGACACAATATTAATAGTTCCTATGACTTACAAAACATTTCAAATTTCAAAGATTTTATCAAAAGCGCACACTGTTTTATGTTCTTTTAAAGATAAACTTTAATTGGAAACTCTAGCCAAGTGAAGCAACTTTTCTTTTAAGGTGCTGTTTTATTGAAGTTTTAATGATCCTTAGGTGGTCCACATCAAACTGTAATTCTATACATTTTTGGGATACAGACCTTAACGTTATAGCATACATGGCAACAACTTCCATTATAGCATCTTCACTAATGTGGGGTAGTTCCACCAAAAAACTTAAAAGCTCACAAAACAACAGTTTATATGCCTAATATCAATCTAAGTGTTCATAGCTGGCACATTTAATTGACTCTTAAAGTAATTATAATATAAATAGAGAAACTTAACGCTTAAAACACACGTTTTGCGATAAATGTTACACTTGCACTTGTAATTTACTGTGGCTTATTTGATCATTCATTCAGTTATAATTATTAAATTACATAGTCTTATGGGCTCTGCACCTTGTAGAATTTGTTACGGTAAAATGCGTGTAACGCAAATTGCAGCAACCAACATGTGTTATGGGCAATAAAGTAAAAGAACTAAGCTTCACGGTATAGTAACAATTTCATTCAATAACTACTACTGAAAATTTGAAACAATGTTTCATTCAAGCAACATGACCCAAATGAAATGAAAATTGAAAGTTTGATTAACTATATATTAAATAACATAATAATAGCAGTTAATGCCCTGTAATTGTACCACTGCAAGGCAAAAGCCTCTTCTCATACAGAGAAGCTACAGGCATGAACCACCACGTTTGCTCTTAGTTATTTACTTATACCCACTATTCTATTGTCTTACAGGATTCCAACCCCAGGGAGCTCATCTCCCCACCCCTCCCCCAATCCCAGAGGCCATCGTCCGCGCTCTCCAGTACATCGCGTCCAAACCCCAGCAGCCTCAGCAACCCACCTACCAACAGCAGGGTATCCAACAGCAAGCTTACCGCGGTTAAGTGCCATCCCAACAACATGACGATATCGAACGATACTCATGCACGACTGTACCTATCACCATGTAGTTAAGGTGTACGATAAGAATAAGTATCTATAACGATTGTTACTGTGATTTATAATAAGTAAAAAACAAAATTTTATAACTTGACTGTTTTATTTCCTCTGAAACTAAAAACAAATCAATAATTGGGTACTTCTATAATAGTAGGAAATCACCCCTAAAAACCATCGTTATCTATCTATTCAATAGAATTATCTTACTCAATTTGCAATAATGGGCCAAAGGATAAGGAATACCTTTATTCTAAATCCTTTGGAGATAAACTTGCTCAACTCCACTCGATTCAGGCTTCATGACAAAGGAAAAATCCTTCGTTTATTGTCAAGAAATAACAAAGAATATGAGAGAAAATTTCATAGAATGTAGATCTTCAAATTGTTCACAAAAATTACAGCTTACAGAATCAAATTGTAGTATTACTACACAAAAATCGACAGAAATGATTAGAAATTAATAAAGTGGTTCATGATAGCAGTATTATATTATCTGTGATGATAGTCATCAATCCGATAAAAATAATTTAAAAGTAAAATAGGAATATCTTATTAAATTACTGATTTGATACATTTGTATGCTTGCTCCATGGGTCACTAGGTCAGCCCACACCAAAATGGTAATAAAAAGGAATCCTTATGGTGCGACTCAGTCTGTCTGTCCGTCTGTCACAGCTGAGTATCACAAGAATTACTAATGCTATCAACTTGATATTTGGAATAGTTTTAGATGACGTTTTCTCAACAATTTTGCAAATAAGGTTTTTTTTGTTTCGGTTTCTAAATGGGGGCATTTGCATATCCTCAAACACTTTTTATTTTTTTTATACGGCATAGTTTTCGACTTTTACGATAAAGGTAAAAAAAAATACCGCCCCCCGCAATCTCTAAAGTTTTCATAGAGAGAATCTGAAATTATTCTATGTGATAGAAGTTTATATAAAGATTACAGGAAAATAAAACGATGTCTCTAAATAGCACAATTTTACAGAAATTATCAACAAAATTGTATTAGTTCCACTATCAGTCTAGAGATGGCACTGATCTAAAACTGCAATATTCTTCACCGCAGTGTTAAAACCCTCGGTGCGCGATTTCGGTTTTTAAACTCAGATTTATTAATTAATTCGTTCCCTGACTGACAACGCAAAGCCACTAAGGAAGGATCTCCAAAAGGACAAAAACTGTTAATTTCCAAGGGGCCAACGGCTTGTGGTTCCAAAAATTACTTAATTTAGCCTACCAAAATAAACGAGTGGTTGTCAGTACATAAGTTCTTATAAGAAGAATATAAACTACTATTAATTTGAGCACGTAGGTAGTCTGTGGGTTACTCCATTGGATTAATTGATGCTGACATATCAGCCATTATGGCCTAACTTTAAGTACACACCATAACTCACTTGAGCACAACCCAAACAACTTGTACACACCATGTTGCCAATGAATTATTCGTGTTTATTTGACAGGCTTTTAAAATTATTACTTCTGATTATGTAATATGTTTAGAAAAGTTTACATAAGAATTGACAAGTAAACCGGACCCTAGTAGTAGGCCAGAAAATGGGGCGACGGATGTCAAACCAATGTGACAACATTTAATTGTTGTTTGCAAAGAAGAATTACGTATTTCTTAATTGGCATCTGGCGACCAACGGCGTCGAATTTCCGGATAAAAAAAATAGATTTCATGACTACCGGCTTGTTGACCATTATGGATACAATAAGAAGATCAGCCAAATGGTCGAGCCAAAGCACAGTTACTAGCTAAACATCTCCAGACCATTTTATGGACAACAACCTAACACTTATAGATAAGATATTATTATACTCCAATAAACTGACGCTTTATGAGAATACCTTAAAGGTAACAAGATTAGCATCTTGTAAGTAACGTAGTTTGAATAATCGTTGACCTTTATTATCTTCAAAATTAGACAGCTTAACTTATTCCTTTACATTGAAATAAATAATTATCTGCTTATTTATTTTACTGATACATTATTTCAATGTATACGAAGAGGTAATTTTACTAAGTGATGGTCAGATAAAGAACGATTGCAACATTGTTAAGTACAATGTTTGATTAAATGTTTAACCCGCCATTAGTGACGAATATGTTTGAGAGACCGGATGGATCGAAAAGGTCGAATAACTATTTCACCCGTCATCGACTTGGGTTGTGGTTTAGAATAGCTACCTTATTTCATACCCCCTACCATCTGTTGGGTAAACGTGATGATGTTGTGAATGCAGGTCCCAGACTTCTAGCGTAAACCGGGTCCGTGAGACCAGTGTTACTAAACTTGTAGGTAAAATTGCTGTCACCAGTGGCGGGTTAAATTGGATGCTTTGTTTTTCAAGCCGAGCTTAAAATGGAAAACACCTTTCGATACATAGTTCGAAATGAATATGAGGTAAGATTACACAACTTTTTAGTTGACTATTTTACCTAATTAGACCTAGTCCAGCACTTACCTGTGCCTGTTCCTTACCGGGTCTTAATGATTTGGACCGTTCAAATTTAATTTCAGTTCATGCTGTCAATAAAGATATAATTAAAGAGTAAACGCCTGAAATAGGTTTAACTTTTACAAGAAATAATAAAAAAACGATTTTTGATTTCAACGTATAAGTTGATACTAGTGCAAATATATAAAATCTGAAAATTCGGCATACAGACCCATCTATGCAAAGTCGCGAGTGTCATGTTTGTAAAAAATCGATGAACAAAGAGAATGTATACTGTGAAGTGATCAATGCCGCTGCAATGCCTGCGGATACCGATAGATGGTGGTAAAATAAAGCTATCTATAGTAAATCCCACAACCACCATATGATATTCTTATTTCTTTAATAAGCTGTAAAACTAAATAACATTATCAGCTCTTATGAAAGTTAGAAAATTTCTAACACTGTTGCTGTAAGCTACATCCTCTCTACCTCTCGAATTCGCTGCTGATTTTATTTTCAACTTTTCGCATTCCAACACCGACTGGAATTTAGCGTTCATTTATATATTTTAACGTGCAGCCACAAATTAATATTTAATGAATTTAAGCAATTTTGTTAAAAATATTCTATACTCTACATAAAAAGCCATCCGTACCATGTACGTGTGCTAGAACTATTGACTACAACAGCAATAACGTAATGACCTATCTCAATACCAATAATAACCATAATGACATTATGCCAAACAAAATATCTCCGATTAGAAAAGATGCAGTCAGTATAATTATCGTATTCAATAATTGATACCAGAATGTGCAATACCAGCGTGTAATCTAATCAAAGGACGCATTCACGTTGGCCAGTTACCTGTGGTCTGACGTCCCATCTGTCACCTTACACAACTATTGAAATCTTAGCCCGACAATACGAGACACGGTTTCACCAATTTTTAACCGACTTCCCAAAAAGGAGCAGGTTCTATGTTCGACTTCTTGTTTTTTTTTTTTTTTTTTGTCTATTTTCACCGATAACTCCGTCAATTGTGGACCGATTTTGAATTTTTTTTTTTTATGTTCCTAAAGTCCCATTTTAATTTGGTGAAGATCTGATGAAGAACTTCGGAGATATACAACAGAACTCTTCAATAAATAACGGCAAATCTCTCGGGATTGCTGCAATCGCATGTCTGTTTGTTGTTTATAACATGTCATAACATGTTCGCGGAAAGTCTTTAAGGGGAAGCTGAAGTGGTGTCAAAATCACCAAGAGGCAATTAAAATGGACATCTTAGCCTCACATCACTCAAAGTCAGATTTTCGTAGTTTCTGGAAATGTACCAATAAAATGAGCGCGGCCCAGAGCCTCCCTGTGAGCGTTGATGGGGTTACTGAACCGCAACTGTTTAAGGACCACTTCATGGTTAGATCACCGTTGGGACCTGCGCAGCGAGTGATTGATACTGAAGCACAGACGGGACCCATTTCCACTTTTATCACAGCTAAAGAAGTTAAGATAGCTCTTAAAAATATGAAAAGAGGGAAATCCCCAGGTCACGATGGACTCAGTATCGAGCACTTGCAGCATGCGGGTTGCCACTTGCCCAGAGTTTTGGCATTACTGTTTAATGTTTGTATCGCACACTCTTACTTGCCTGACAGTATGATGAGGACGGTGGTCGTGCCAGTAATTAAAAACAAAACAGGAGACTCATCAGATCGGTCGAACTATAGGCCTATTTCTCTGGCAACGATTGTCGCTAAGGTGCTTGATAGTGTGCTTAATGTACAGCTAGAAAAATATATATCTTTGCACGATGCGCAGTTTGGTTTCCGACCTGGCTTATCCACCGAAAGTGCAATCGTGTGCCTTAAGCACACTGTCAGGTACTACGCTGACAGGAGTACACCGGTTTACGCGGCTTTTCTGGATCTCTCTAAAGCCTTCGACCTAGTCTCATACGACATTCTCTGGGATAAATTGAAGGCAACAGGGATACCCAATGAGCTACTGAACGTTTTTAGGTACTGGTACGGCAACCAAACTAACGTAGTAAGGTGGGGGAACAACTGTTCTCTACCGTACAGGTTGGAGTGTGGAGTGAGGCAGGGGGGCTTAACCTCCCCAAATCTTTTTAACCTGTATCTGAACGCATTGATCGAGGGACTCAGCAGTGCGCATGTGGGCTGTTTTGTTGACGGGTTGTGTTTTAACAACATCAGCTACGCGGATGATATGGTGCTGCTGGCTCCCTCGGTCTGTGCTCTGAGGAAACTGGTCAAAATATGTGAGGATTATGCTGCCGGCCATGGGTTGCTATATAATGTGAAGAAGTCCGAACTCATGGTCTTTAAGGCTGTTGGCAAGAAATGTCCAGTGAATGTGCCACCAGTAAAAATATACGATGTCCCGATTCGTCGGGTACATCAGTTTAAATACTTGGGGCATTTCATTGCTGACGACCTTAAGGACGATAGTGATATAGAACGGGAACGCAGGGCATTGGCGGTACGGGCGAACATGTTGGCCCGTAGGTTCGCTAGATGTACAGCAGCAGTCAAACACACGCTTTTTAAAGCATACTGCACATCTCTGTACTCGAGCGCCCTATGGATCAGCTGTACCAAACGTGCCGTCAATGCGTTGCGCGTCCAATATAATAACGCCTTCAGGGCGCTGATGCGGCTGCCACGTTACTGCAGTGCGTCAGAGATGTTCGCAGAAGCCCGAGTCGACAGCTTCTCAGCTGTCGTACGAAAGAAAAGTGCGTCTCTGCTTGCCAGATTGCGTGGCAGTGGCAACAGCCTCCTGAGGGTGATAGCTGACAGGCCTGATGAGAGTCCTATAATGGGACATCTCATCAAAACAACACTGTCTGTCGTAGTGTATAGGTACTAACATAGATCATAAGCCACATGGTTACTAACATCCTAGTATATAAGTAATAACGTAGGTCATAAGATAAATTGTCACTAACATCTTAGTAAGTAAGCACTAACATAGGTTATAAGTTTTATATTTTTATATTGTTACTAACACCCTTTTAAGTATTGTATTTTGTCAGTGTGGACCTTTTTGTTGTCTGAAATAAATAAATTATTATTATTATTATAACATAACATCACGCCAGTTCGCTCTTAAAGGGTAAGCAGATCTGTCATTTCACCGGTTATGTTCAAGTTTCATGAAATCTATTCTGGCGAAATAGTTCCCTTACTAACTTGCCTATTAGGTACGTACAACTAAAAAGTGAAAAATAAAAAAACTTTTTGCAAAAAAATACTACCGACTTCCAAATACAAAACTACAAAGTAAAAAATAACTTAATTTTTCACTTTGTAGTTTTGTATTTGGATGTCGGTAGTATTTTTTTTGCAAAAAGTTTTTTATTTTGTGACACATCATAAATCAATAATTGGACATTATGCTAAACAATGACATCAGTAACATTTGTATCATCATCAACATTTGTATAAGATTGCCCTTTGGCAAAGGCCTTTGCCATACTTTTGTGTTTGTGGCTATCCTTCTCCATAATGGTCCTGCTATTTTTCTAATGTATTCCTCCTATCTTTTCTTCTGTCACCCCTTTTTCCTTTATCCTTCGCGAG
Source organism: Orthosia cruda (assembly GCA_964057195.1). NCBI lineage: Eukaryota > Metazoa > Arthropoda > Insecta > Lepidoptera > Noctuidae > Orthosia > Orthosia cruda. The sequence goes on along the minus strand of OZ059831.1, from coordinate 24,237,196 downwards.
GGCACCACATGGAGATACTCCTGGACTATTTTTCTGTTTTATTTCTGATCATATGGTCTGTCCTTCCATTTAAGTTTGTTTATTGTGTATGTGACATCAGTAACATTACTTTTTTTGTCTTATAACAGTAAGATTAACCTTGTCTTGTAATCTGATATTAAAAATACTCCTCTCCTTTTACAAGAAGAAATATAATAAAATACTCCGCCTCTTGCACCTATAGTTCGTTGTCTTCGAGCAAATACCGACCCTGCAGTGGTTGGAAGGCTGCCAAGTATGTTGAGGGGAAGGCGTGATGTCCAGGTTAATCAAAGACTTGAGTTTTCATGACCAAAAGCGACGCTTCTTCATGGTCTTCGTTACGCAAACTGACGTGGATTTGACAAATAGAAATAATGGCTACGAATGGGACGGTGCCTCTGCGCACTATCCTACTACCGAACTCGACCGTAACGAGGACCTCAAATTAGCGTGCGCGCATAAACTTTAATTAGTAAAATAATCACTACGGCTATACGCTGGAAACCGACAGAAACTCTCCTTCCACTGAACCGATTTTGATGAGACGTTTGTCTCTGGATAGGTCTCGAGAAGACCTTCGCTCCGGACCTTGGTCTAGTTCCCTAGCTGCTACCTTCAGGGAGCTCTTACGTGAAGAACGCTGAATAAGGGGAAATTCTGTAAATTTATAGCTTTACACGCTACTTTCTAATACATTGGTGCACCTTAGTGCCAGGGTACCAGCGAGGGACTTGTAGTCCAACTCCTGGGCCATCGAACTGTGACAGTTTCACAGCTTCATCTGTAACTTTCACGGGCACAGCCACGTGAAAGTGCGAAAGCATAGCTTCTGTGTCTGGTTTTGGCACATAAAACGAGTTTGTACTTGAGCTGGTGGGCGGATCCACATCCACTAACCATCATCGGATAGCCCTCGCGATGGGCCATCCCATGGTGTAAGTCCGGTGGATACAGCTCATACCCTCGATTCAGTATTCACTCTGATGTGGTCGACGATGAGAGAAAACCATGGAACCTCGTACTTTGTCAAGTCGGTTAGTTCCCTAACCACCAGAGCTAGGCTCCTACCAAAAGGAAGGGTAAGGTAAGTAAGGTAAGGTAGTTGGGCAGCCGGAGAATTGGGCTATCGAATGGTAGTACCCTGATGGGTGTACCACCAGCCCTTCTGGTTCTTAAGTTGCCGGGAAGCGGCCGAAATAGGAAATGTCGTGTTGTTCCACGGCTTTAACGCCTCTGTGTGTGTATGTGTTGCTATATATTAGCTTTGTGTTGTGACTGAGTCCAGGCGCCTGCCTGAGGGTCCCCGAAGGTAATGCTTCAGATAGCATATCGATAGTCCTTCAGGCACCAAGTGTGTCTCTGTGGGCCCTCTGACAGACGCATAGAAACGTCCATGCTGGCACATACAGACACATTATTTCAAGTAAGCAAGGTCTATGTACTAGAATTAAATAGGTGCTATCTATATATAGGGCCCGGACATAATTCCAGGTTACCTAGAAGCGCTAGATCGCTTATAACGAATTTTCTATTTACTTACTTGAGCAAAAATGCATGTATTTACCATCTCAGAGTGAAACTGTTTTAAACCTGGCTATGTACTGTTGTTATGTACAGTTTTTCAGTCATAGCACCAAGGTATACTATCTAGAACACCTAGATGGTGTTTCCTAACAAAACAAATGTGTAAGGAAAATAATACGATTGGCAGGTAGGCAGAGCGCACATACCGATACTTGCGACCCAGCCTTTTTAGGGGGGTCCAAAATAAGTAAACAAACATTTTTTATTTGCTTAAATCACTACTTACACATTATATCTAAAGTATATCAACTATAATACTACTAGATAATCGCTATTTGCATACTATAAGCTATTAAAAGGCCCTCAAAACACTATTCTAAATTGCCATTTTTGGCTGCTTACGCGCAAAACTATATAAACAAGCGCCGCCATCTGACTGCTCATTTCAGACAGACATACAGAAAACCACACCACCCTCCCGGCACAATCGGTAAAAAATTTGACAACAAACGCCGGCAGAAAGCAACAAGAGCTCTTCCTGCCGGCCGAGAACGAAACTAAGAAATGCGTTGGAGAGGCGGCAAAACACTGGAGCAACCGAGCGGCGGCACAAAGTTGGAGAGCGAAAAATCACAACAAAGACTTCACTGCTTGCGCTACACAGCTGCTGATGGACCTGATCAAGGCCATCAGGCAGGGGCACGACGTAGAGCAAATCATCCTTGACGGCTTAGCCGCTTTATTAACACTTTATCATGGAAAATAAGCCGTTAAGGATGCTACATTGGAATGCTCGCAGCCTCAGAGGGAAGGTCGTGCACCTCCGCCATCTCCTGAAGGAACAGGATATAGACGTGGCGCTTATAAACGAGACTCACCTGGGACCTGAGGACAGGTACAAGTTCCCAGGGTACCTCGTTTACAGGAAGGACGAACGGTCGGCAGGAAATGCCCGTTACCGTGGCCTGGCAGTCATGGTAAAGAGAAGAGTCGTCCACCAGGAGATACCACTACCCCAGCTGACTTCCATATACGCCCTGGGAGTACAACTTCACGAAGCCGGCGAGTAAATGCAGATCTACGCCGTCTACAAACCGCCCGGAAATACACTTGACACGTCAGAGGTCCGGGCGCTGCTACAAAATAATGACTACCCAACTATCCTCGCCGGTGATTTTAACTGCAAACACCAGGCGTGGAACTCATATTACGCGAACCAGGAGGGGAGACGACTCTTCGCGGACGCAGAAGCCTTCGGGTACATGGTAGAAGGCCCAGAGAGGCCCACACACTACCCAGACGTACCTACACATATGCCCGATGTGCTCGATATCATCGTACACCGAGGGCTAAACTGCCAGATCACCCAACAGGTGATGGATGATGAGCTGGAGTCAGACCATCACCCGGTGCTCGTCATCCTATCGGGACTGCCGACCAGACTTAAGCCTCAAGCACCACGTCACATCATCGACTGGGACAAATTTTCGGAAAGGATCGAATCCATAACACCTACTCGGCCTATCACCTCCGCCGAGGACGTGAACACCGTAGCTGTGGAAGTCACTGCTTGTGTACAGCAGGCACTAGAGGAAGCCACGACAACGCAGCAGCAGGGGAGAGGGCTACAGCCGCCCCTGCCCGCGCACATCAGACGCCTAATCACAGAAAAGAGACGCTTGCGCAAGCAGTGGCAACAACTCCGATGTCCTTCAATGAAGACACAGCTCAACAAACTCACGAAGAGGGTTAAGGCCGAGCTTAGAGCTCAAGATGCCGCGAGCTGGGAGGACAGAATTGACGCCGCGGAGGGCGACTGGCCCTCCATACACCGGCTGTGCCGCCAACTCAAAAACACCCCAGCTCCGGTACGCCCATTGTTAAACAGCGACGGGGCAATGAAGTACATAGCAGAAGACCGAGCGGAGGTCTTCGTAGAACACCTGGAGCGTCAGTTCCAACCGAACCCGACCACCGAACATGCACACGTCGCGGCAGTCGAGAAACACCTTGGGGAGTACTTCGCCACGCCGATAGCTCCTGAAGAAGATGCCATCTATTTTTCGCCTGGCGCAGTCAGACGCGCCATCTTGCGAACGAGCCCTAGGAAGGCCCCAGGTGCGGACGGGATCACCAACCCAGTGCTGCCCCACCTGCCCTACCGTACAGTAGCGGCCCTGGCGCGCCTGTTCACGGGTATCCTGCGCACGGGCTCCTTCCCGGACTCGTGGAAAGGGCGCGTCATCATGCTGCCCAAGGCGAACAAAAATGTCCTGAAGCGTGACAGTTATCGGCCGATCACTCTCCTGCCCACCATCTACAAGGTGTTCGAATCCCTTCTGCTGCGACAACTCACACCTCACATTACACCTCGTGAAGAGCAATTCGGGTTTCGGGCGGAGCACTCAACGACGCTCCAGCTGTCGAGGGTACTGCACCAGCTGTCAGCTACACTAAACAAAAAAGAACACGCGGTTGCAGTATTCCTCGACATGGAGAAGGCCTTCGACCGAGTATGGCATGAAGGCCTACTGTACAAAATGTCCCAAACTAGCGCGCCCCGTCGCCTAATACATGTGATTCGATCCTTTCTAACCAATAAAACCGCATATCAAAGATATAGCGCCATGGCACGCGCGCCCGCTGGACAAAAAACGACTACCACGAGATCTCATCACTGCAGACTGTGCACCCCCATCCACCCCCGGACTTGACGACTGAGTAAGCAGCAACAGTCCACACGCTGCTTACCCAAACAGTAACACTACCCATCCCACACTGCATCCACAGCGTGAAGTTTGTTCTAAGTTAATATAGACTCACTTCGCGCTGTAAACAGACAAACATAACTAGACATACGCGAGTACACTTGCACCGAATAGCGTGCGGTCGTATGCGCGCTATCGGTAAACATGAGCGGTGTAACTCAGGTCATTGCCGCTCCCACATACATTACGGCGCTAGTAGTCGCTTTCATTACTAAACTGTAGGTTCGTCCAAGTCGGTACTACTGATGCAGGTCACCTTTGCTGAGCCTCCCAGGGTACGCCCTGGGTCTCACTCGGCAGGGGTAGACCGCCAGAGTGCCGTGAAAAAGCGGCGAGTCGTTCAGTAACGCTCGCCGCCGTGGCGCGCCTACAGTCACATACAACATGCCATACATAGCTGGCGCGAGTTTTAGAAATTCGCGTTCGCAACACGCCATGCCCAGAGGGCAACCCAGCGACGGGTTCGCAGTTGCGAGCCACGGTGCTGCACCCGCGGGCTGGGAACGCTGTTCCGGCACCGCTCGCCTCACCCCCTGGCGGGGGCAAAGCGACTACCACTGACGGTGACTGCTCATTTCGTACTAAACCGTCGTGGCGACCGGTCGTTTTTACGGAGTTTGAATTTATTTTTCTTTCCGTAACTACCGCACTCAGTATGTATGTAATGATTCTAATTTACTTGTTAAACCCCATATTTAGTGAGCGTCGCACGTCAGCAGTGCGCGTGCCCCGACGCTCAGCGACACGTCGCTCAGCTCTCGCCGCGGGAACTCTGCTACGCTCATTTCGGTAGTGGAATGGGGTTCTTCACCGGACGCTTTAGAGTGCCGCTAGTGGTGTGCATCTCAGCGGTCCGGACTTCTCCATCAGGGCCAGGGTAAATGGCCTGGATGCGGCCTCGCGGCCACGTGTTGCGTGGCAGCTGGCCGTCTGCGATAAGGACGGGGTCGCCCACCTGCAGGCCAGGCCCGCGGCTATGGGGCTCCCGCCAGTTCTGGAGCTCAGGGAGGTACTCTCGCACCCAACGGCGCCAGAACATGTCGGCCAGGATTTGTGACCGACGCCACATCTTCTTGCTGTCGATGTCTTGCTCGGTGAACACGCCGGGGGTTGGTAGTCTGGCCGACCCACTAAGTAGGAAGTGGTTCGGCGTGATAGACTCGTCGTCATCGCCGTCGACTGAAACATGTGTCAACGGGCGACTATTTACCGTGTATTCTGCCTCACAAATCAGTGTGGACAACACCACTTCGTGTGGGTGTTGCTCTGTGAGCACGGTATTCAATGCGGTTTTCACGCAGCGAACTAGGCGCTCCCATGCGCCTCCCATGAAGGGCGCTGATGGGGTGATGAAGCGCCAAGTGATGCCTCGGCGACTGGCCTCCTCACGGAAGTCCTCTCGTAGCTCTCGATCGGTACCATGCATGTTGGTGCCGTTGTCCGAGTGTATCTCGGTTGGACATCCTCTGCGGGCGGCGTCGGTCTGCGCTGAGGCTGGCCGCGATCTCGAGGTGGACAGCTTGTGTGGTGAGACATGTGAACAAGGCTACGTATCTCTTGTGATGCTGGCGACCGACGGTGACTGATAGTGGGCCGAAATAATCTAGCCCCGTATATTTGAACGGCCTCTGATGATGAGCGAGGCGCGTTCGCGGGTGATCGACGACACTGAAGACATTGCGACAGTACTTTCTTCGTGGTGGGACGCATCCTTACGACCCAATAGTGCTGTCGCACCTCATTTATGGTGAGTTCCGTCCCGCTGTGCAGTAGGCTGCGGTGTGTCCAGTCTATGTAAAGCTGTGTTATGTGATGGTCACCATGTAATATTGGCGGTCGCCTCACATCTTCTGTAATCTCGTCCGTGGCGGCTATACGGCTTCTGATGCGTAGTAGGCCATCTACTAGCTCTGTTTGCAACGAATGCAGTGGGCTATTCTTGTCCACTACTTCGTGCTCGTGCAATCGGGCTATCTCCTGAGCGAACGATTGCTGCTGTGCGACTTGTACGAGTATTTTCTCGGCTTTTTGGAGAAAACTCGCTTCTATATACTGCTTTCGGACTTGTGGCCCTATGTATGACGGCTTTGTTGCTGCAGTCGCTGTCTTCTTTTTCTTCCGCCAGTCCGTGTCCTCTTCTGTGTTCTTCTGTGTTCTCTTGTAGAACGTTTTCTCTGTTTTTTGTTTACAGAGAAAAATAAAACATAGGACGGTAGCAGTCGCACGTAAAGCGGCTATTACGTGCGACTGCTAAACTCAAACCCATCTCGAAAAGTTGACGGGATTAGGTATAGCTTCTATGAGCTTCGAAGTGTATGTATGTTTGTGAGTTTTTTCCTCTGAAACATCTTTTTCATACTTGTTTTCTTTGAAAGTGAGAATTCTTTCTTCTCCTGTCTCTTCAACCATTGGAGGCTTTTCTGATGGCCATGAAGTGGGGTCTTCATATAAAAAACTGGGGCCACAGAACCACTCGTGCTTCGAATCAAACTTTTGTGGCACGTCACGAGTTGCTATGTCGGCGATGTTCAATTTCGTAGGAATCCATCGCCAATCCTCCACTTTGCTGCCTTCCTCTATGGCAGCTATGTGATGAGCTACGAAAGCCTTATAGGTTCGTGCTCCTTTGCGTATCTGACAATAAGTGACCGACGACTGATTGTTGTCGTGCTCGCGTTTCACAGCTGCAGCCAGACGGGTTCCCATCACCGCTGCCTGCAGCTCGAGGCGCGGTATCGATTGTAGCTTCAATGGTGCTACTCTCGCTTTGGCCATGACTAGGCTCACCTTCTGTGAGCCTTCTGCTGTGGTGGCTCGCCAATACACAGCTGCTGCGTACGCCATCTCGCTTGCGTCGGTAAATACATGTATTGGTATTTCATTGGCAACACTATACCCAGGATAGCATCTTGGTATGCTGATGCCCTTGAGCTGCCGCAGGTTTTCGATCCAGCTTCTCCACTGAGCTGCTTGATCGTCTTCTAATAGCTGGTCCCAATCGGTGCCTCACCTCCAAGCCTCTTGCAATATCTGTTTAGCTCGAATCGTTACAGGTGAGGCAAGTCCCAGCGGGTCGTACAGTGACATGACGATCTTGAGGGCCTCTCTCTTTGTAGGGGCCTCCTTCTCTAGGATTCCTGGCGGCAGTCTCGCACGCGTTAGGTTGAAACCTAGCGTGTCTTCACTAGGTCTCCAAATCAGGCCGAGAATTTTCTCTGTGCCTGCTGCATCTCCGATGTTCACAACCTCAGCGCAGGTTTGTGTCGGATCTAGGTTCTCAATTAGGCGCGAACTGTTTAATACCCATTTTGATAGGTCGAATTGCGCCTGTTGGTGAATTTCCTTCACCCTGGTCGCGATTTCTGTCGCTTCTTTGACCGTTCTATAGCTGTCCAGATAATCGTCCATATAATTTATTTATTTATTTATTTATTATCACCAATTATAACATCTTTACAGTTTGATCCAATATGATGCTACAAGTCACAATTTAAACACACAAAATAACATTATACTAAAATAACCTAGCAACAAAATTACATACAATATACATCAATAAATTAAGTTATTAAACATGCCAAAGTCTATAGCTCCAGGCCTCTCTCAATAATTATTTGAGCCCTTTGAATAAATCTCGACAGGTTTTGCCCAAATATGTCCTCCGACAATGTAACCACATTAACAATACGCGCGGCTCGTGAGATAGGGGCAAACTTGAGGAGGTTAGTCCTAGCCGCTGGGACGTCTAACAGAGCGGCACCCATCCGGCGCGCGCAGTCGCAGCGCTTCCAGCACCTCCGGGTGGTGCAGCAACCCTAGTAGGATGCTCGCTACATATTTAACCAGCGCGACGTCCCTTCTTACTGCTAGCCTGGTGTACCCAACCATGCCAAGGACGAACAGACTCGGGTACATCAGGGGATAAAAGGGATAAACTCCGTATAGTTTGCAATAAAGAAATCTAGAAAATTTATTTTGAATTTTTTCTAACATTAGACTGTATTTCTCTTCATGTGGATTCCAAATGAATGCACTTGTTTCGAGATGACTCCTTACAATTGCATTTTAAAGAACTTTTACAACAGCAGTATCGGTAAAATCCTTACACTGTCTTAAGATGAATCCGAGATTTCTGAAAGCCCTGCCGCACACCTCAACTATGTGTTTCCGGAACGTCAGCTCTGACACCATCTGAACGCCCAGGTCTCGTACATGTGAGACACGCGGAATAACTACACCGTCCATGTCATACTGATGCTGTAATGGGGCACGCGCGCGACTGTACATCATAACACAACATTTAGACACATTGAAATGTAGATTGTTTGACTTACTCCATTCGACTACCTTATCAATATCAGACTGGAGTCTATTACAGTCAGCAGTATCTTTAACATTCAAATACAATTTTAAGTCATCTGCAAACAGCAGACACTTCGCCTCTTTTACGACTGTAGGCAGATCATTGACCATTAAAATAAATTCCAAAGGTCCAATATTGCAGCCTTGACTCACCCCAGAGAACGTGTAATAAGGACGCGATTCATGTCCCGTATACTCGACGTACTGTCGGCGCTCACTAAGATAGCTGGCAAAAAGTTTGAGTAAGTGCGGTGTAAATCCCATAGCCGAGAGTTTGTACAAAAGAACATCATTATCCACGGTATCGAAAGCTTTCCGGAAGTCAAAATAGGCCACATCTACCTGCCCTCCAGCGTCAATGACTGGCGATAGGTAGTTCACCAATGACAGTAGGTTACCAGCCGTACTGCGACCCGGCCGAAAGCCGTGTTGAGAGTCAGATAGTTGTGAGCTCACTTGTGTAAAAATATTTGCATGTAACACAGATTCAAATACCTTAGCAAACGCCGACAGTACCGCCACCGGTCGGTATCCACTCACGTCAGTGTCTGCTTTAGGAACTGGGATAACTCTGGTGATCTTCCATTCGTCCGGGTAGCGACCTTCCCGCAAACACAAGCTTAAAATGTGCAACAAGGGCTCTTCAAAAACCGTACGACAATCCCTGACAATGTAAGGTGGTATGCCGTCCGGACCCACTGAGCGTTTGGGCTTGAGTCGCAGGAGCGCCGCGCTCAGGTTTCGCGCGCTGAGGCGGTCGACATGGACGCGCGCCGACCCTGCCGCCCCGCCACCCGCGCGCTCTGCGGCTACCGGGTCCAGCGCCGGCCGCTTCTCGCTGTACACCGAGTGGAAGTACGAGGCAAAACAGTCCGCACATTCCTCCTCTTTTAACAATAAGCCGTTATTTGTGACCTTAGGTTTATTGCGTCGAGATTGTTTAGACCTAACAAAGTTCCAGAACGATTTCGGATTTATTTGCAGGTTCTTCTGAAGCCTGTTTTGATATACTTCATAGGTTGAAGCTATCTTTAATTTAACACGAGTTCGTTAACTAGAAAACATTTCATAGTCACTCTGGGAGCCAGTCGTTTTATACAATTTATGATAACTCCACTTATCTTTAATGTCTTTAATCAGCTCAGAAGTGTACCATTCTGGATAACTAAAACTAGACCCCTGCTTATTTACTTTAACAGTTTTCTTAGGAACATGACTGTCAAGGACCTCATTTACTGTTCTATAAAAGTAGTTTAAAGCTGCCTCCGAGTCATGAATACTAAGCAAACAGTCCCAATTGATTGACCCAAGAGAACTATATAAACCGTGAAAATCAGCTTTATTATAATTCCATCCGTGTCTCTTGGGCGACGAAACCTTTTATTCTGAGAAAGATCCCGTCTACCCTCTAACTCCCGATGGTAAAGCCTCGCGCTAATCACCAACTGCTGTGTATCAACATTAACCACCGGCTCCTCAGAGAGTTGTACCCCTAAGTCACTCAGCTCAAACGTAGACAATACTAAATCTAGGGCACGATTATTAATATTAACAATATCATTTACCTGTCGAAATCCACAGTAGGCAATGAGATATTCCAAATGATTTTGAATTTCTACTGTCGCAGAAGGCATATTGAAATCCCCCATCACTAAAACTTTGTCATGTTTAACACACTCATTTTCTATTATACGAAATAAATGCATATATTCATTAACATCACATTTCGGCGGAATGTAAACAACACAACAAAACAAACTAAAAATGATTTTGTTTGTGTACCGTCGCGCACACTATCTCAAATAAGGCACTGTCCACATTGTCAACAAAAACGCGGTTTAACCCAAAACGCGGAGAAGCCGCCAAAAATAATCCTCCTTGTTTTCGCCCGTCTGCACGATCACATCGTAATAACTTGGATTCCGCTGGAATTAGTTCTCCGTCATGAATCCCTTTATTGAGACCAGACTCCGTAATAGCAAAGAGATCATACGTTGATGCCAATAAATTATTATGGAATGTAGTTATTTTTGTGCGTAATCCTCGAACATTCTGGTAATATACTTGACAATAGTTATTACTGGGTTTGATTGCCTTTTGCTGGATTACTCGGGTTTCGAAACCACACCCATTGGTTAAACTGCACATTTAATGGCCAACTATTCGTGTTGTTTACCTTATCAAAAAGGGATTCTGGCACTCCAACCATGAATGACGCATAATCTCTGGCACTTTTCGGGATAATTTTTTCTACTTTTATATCTGCCGATCCACAAATTCCCGCCACATGTTCACCAATCGTCTTCGCCGTTGTGTCTGGATGTAGTGACCATACATGCAAAAACTTCTTCCTCTCAATTACTTGAAGCGTAATTAAGAGGAATTAATTAATTGAGTATTTCCTCCTTTTTGTATAGCATTAGCAATCTTTTTTGATGTTTTCCTATTACTACCGACTACTTTCCATCCCTCAGAACCAAACTTATCGTCCAAAACTGTCTCAGCGTTTTCCGACGAACTCTCACAGCTAGTTTTCTGCGGTATGGACGCCGCTTTATTCCGAGCACGCTCGGTTGCTCGACGCGCACGTTCCGTCAGTTTATCGTGCGAATCATTAGTGACACTTCTTATGCTTGTCTCACTCGCACGCTGTGTAGAAGGTATCTCAACTGGTTTCTCCATCTCGCTCTTCGATGTTTTCATTGAAGCTACCACAACTTCGATATTCTCAATTTTGGTGGATAAATTTGCAAGTACCCCGTCTGTTCCTTGATTGTAACAAAATAGCTTTCGATCGTCTGTTGCCGATCTACAATTTTCTTATTTTGCGACTCAATCAAAGCTGTTTGAGCCACAATTTTTGCTGACAACGCTGCAACTTTCTTTATAAGGTCGTTGAACGCCGTTTCGACATTAAATTTGGACATTTTAAACGATTAATCGATATAAAATCACGGAGCCTAAATTCACGTGTCAAGATGTACAGATGTCTTGTGTATAATAATGGTTCTCTATAATAGCCTTTACTGCTACTGGATGCTGTTCGATGTGCCTTCTTGCGTTCCAATCTTTCGCAAAGATGGCGGTGCACGGCGAACTTGCCGCGCCGAAAATGATGGACGTCATGCGGTACTCTTCTGGGGCTCCCTCTCTGCTATTGCCTCTCCACAGGTAACGAAGTGAGTCTCGGTCTTCACTCCGCACCTTGACTTGCATGAACATCTCGGCTATGTCTCCGGAGATGGCCACGCAGTGTCTTCGAAATCGCATCATGACGCCGGGCAGCGACTGCAGCAAGTCCGGTCCAGTTAACAGGAAGTCATTGAGTGACTTTCCTCTCGATTTGGCAGCGGCATCATGTACTATACGAATTTTCTCTGGCTTCATGGGGTTGAAGACATCGAAATGGGGCAGGTACCAGGTCCTTCCTGGCGTCCTTTATTTGGAGGCCCTCTCAGCAAATCCCGTTTTGATTAGGGAGTCCATTTGTTATGAATATTTCACACTAAGAGCTGGGTTTCTATCCAGCTTCTTTTCTATAGAGACTAGCCTCTTGAGTGCTGTCTCGTAACTGTCGGGCATTTCTATGGCTTCTTCCCGCCATAGCATAGAGGTCTCTATGTGCCCGCTTTCTAACCGCCTTGTGTCGCGGCTCAGGATGTCTTCTGCCCTCTTCTGAGGGTTAGAAGCTGGCTGTTTCGGATTGATAGCCAACGATTCTATGGCAAAGACTTCACGGAGCTGCTCGTTCATTTCCGCGTCTCGCCCTGCGTCAACGGACTGAGACCCGTTGACATAATCTAACCGCCTTGTGTCGCAGTTCAGGATGTCTTCTGCCCTCTTCTGAGGGTCAGAAGCTGGCTCTATGGCAAAGAATTCACGGAGCTGCTCGTTCAGCTCCGCGTCTCGCCCTGCGTCAACGGACTGACAATCATTGACATAATGCACCCGCTGGCCCAGTGTTCTGGTGTGTGCACCATGCAATGCCCAGCCCATCATGGTCTTTGACGCGATGGGTTGGTCTCTTGGTCCTCTACGGACCTCGGTGGCCAGCAGCAGATGCCAGTTGTCTTGTCCGACGAGTATCTTCGGTACTCCCGCCGGATATATAAGCTGTGACGTCAAGTCTTGAAGGTGCCTACATCGTGCTAGGTCTTCATGAATGACTGCCTGTGGTGACAGGTTGAGCTTCGCAATGGTGCGCGCCTTAAAGGGCACCCGATTTTTCAACTGGCTTTTGAGAACGACTGTGATTCATCTCGATGATGGAGTATCGATCCTGGTGTTTCCTATGGCATCGATCTTCAGTGGGTCAATTGGGCCCACTGCTCCCACTCGCTGAGCGATGGCTTCGTCGATCAGCGAGACGGTAGATCCGTCGTCAAGGAGTGCGTATGTGTCTGCCTCTTCCGCCGGTCCGATGACCCGGACCGGTATCATTTTCAAGAAAGCGTGACTCGAAGCAGTTCGCGAACCGGCTACCGTCTCCTGAGACTCCTTCTTCGCTTCTGGAACAGCAGGCTTCCTTGTCCTGTCTGTCTGAGGCTTCCTTGGTCTATGAAGAAGTCGGTGATGAGTAGCTGTGAGTGTGTGTGCACCCCTTGAGGCCACACTGCCTCTTGCTGCAGGTGTGGTCCTTACGGCGGTATCTTAGGCAGCGATAGCACAAGTTGTATTGCTTGGCTAGCTCCCATTTCTTGTCACTTGCTGCGTCTCTGAACCTTGTGCAGTCAGACGCGTAGTGGCCCTCTTTCTCGCAAAGTCGACAGTTGTTTACCGGCTTGTCGGTAGCTGCGTGCGTCCTCTGTATGACGCGTTTTCCCGCCAGGGAGTCCGTCTCTTTGATGTTCTCCGGTGGGGCGAATGCACTGCAGAAGTGAGCTTGCTCTGTGATAAAGTCGCTGAAGAGTGACAGGTCTGGCAGCGACTGGTACTTTTATGTGTACGTTCTATACCTGTCCCTATCTGTACGACCCAAACAGATGGGGCTCGCAGCTGGAACTACGGGTCCGGCTGTTTGGATAAGGGTACGCGGGGTCAGGTAGGCCCTCCACCATTGCAAGCGCAAAGGTGGAACCTGACATTGAGGTTGGACTCGCGGTGGTCTATGTGGTGGTTGCAGAGGAGTGGCATGTTGTCTGCTCGGCTACGTGTGGGTCGAGCGTCATTCCTCGCGCGCAACAAGTGTCTGAAGTTACCGGCCCAAGGCAAAGGGCCACCTGGTGGTCAGACGCGGGGTTCGTGAGTAACCCTCAAGCAAGTGAGCTCCTGTGAGCGAGCTGCATCTCCGGCACTTTCCTAGATAGAAAGTAGAGGACTACCCGTTGGATTAGTTTTCCGGCAACCCAGCTGTAGGTATTGGGTAGGTGCGTTGATTCCACCCATTTACAACTCCGGGACCATTCTGAAGAAATGGGAGCCAGCTTCTCTGGCGTCCCTAACGGGGATTAAATCCGCTAGCACCAACAAGGTGCGCTGGTGCCGGTGCTTGCGCTAGTGCTGGCGTGCTGGGGTGCGTGTTGTGAGCGGCTTTACAGCTCCGGTACCATTCTGGACAAATGGTAGTGAGTAATCACGATGCGACTCACATTTTCTCTTGAGTACCAGGGGCGAGTACTCTTGGAGGCGTGACCTACCAAAGATGGTCCCAGACGCCTCGTAAGGGGTTGCCTGGTATAGTGTGCCGCCTTATATAACGTAATGTTGGTGAAGGTGGCCACTATAGAAAATCTCAGTAGTCTAAAGGGGCATGTACGTTCTATACCATTGTACACGTAGACAATTGGGCAGCTTCTCAGTTAGCTGGCGCATCAGCTCAGCATTGAATAAGTAGTGCCCCTTCTTGAGGGCGCGTAAAGTGACGACTCCGCTTCTGATCCGACTCGCAAAGGTGCAAATGTCCTTGGGCGATTCGCTGCAGCGTGGCAGCCCTCTGAGTCGGTCCGTTTCAGCCTGGGCTATTGAGTCAGGACGTCCATATTGTAGCTCCAATTCTCTCATGATTTCATCTGGTTTAGCATTCCCGATGAGTTCTGAGCTCACTGTCTCCAGTGCGCGACCACGCAAGCTCCTTCTGAGTCTTGCTGTGTTTTCTATGTCGCTGAAGTAGGCATGAGTTGCCTCGTAAATGGCTCGAAAAGATAGACATTCTGTATGAGCTCCACCGAAGTTTGGCAGAGTCATGATAACCTGTGACGCCGTTCGGTTAGGCGTCCATGGTTCGAATTTTCTGTCGGCTAGCGACGCTATAGCGGATGTCAGCTCCGTTAGAAACGGACGGAGTGACTCTTTCGCTTCTGTTTGCCTTGGCGGCTCCGTCTTGGACGGCTCTGTCCTAGACGGTTCGATGTTAGCCTTCGTCTATGGTTGGTCTATATGGGTCTGGGAGTCCGCTACAGCGTCGCCGTCCGCAGGTGGAGGCCTATCTTGCTTCCCATTGGCGACGTCGTCCTCCCTCAATGGTGTGGGCTCTGGCACCTCTTCGAGCCAGGAACGCACGTACTTTTCATTCGAGTCTCTGTCATCCATATATTCCGCTTCAGAAGCTTCTTCTTCTGCTATTTGAAGGGCTAACTGAGCAAGCTCCAACTTAATCTTCAATAAGTCTTCACGAGCTCTAGAGATTTTTCTCTGTGACCCGGTCGTCTTACTAGTAGACGGCGGTCTCCTATGTTCGTTACGGGCGTCACCCCGGGTAGCCATTATTTCCCCTTGTACAAAGGTCTTATCTTGGATCCTTTGTGTTCTATCAGAAGGCTTCAGTGTTCCATCTGAAGATCCTTCTGCTCTCGATGCCTTCCTACATGTGCTCGGTTCCTGTGGTTCGTCTTCTTGGTGTGTGGGCGTGTTGTCACCTATCTGTGACACGGTTGGGCTCCTGTTCGGTACGGACTGCTTCAGTCCCATCAGGTGTAGTCGGCGAGCGTGGGGGCAATGGATGGTGTATGCCTGCACCCGGACGCTCCATGGCGACTGTCCACACCTCAGGCCTCTTGTCCTGCGATCTGGTTATCGGCATCCTGATTGGTCCAAAATGTCAGCTCGAAACGGTTAAGTCCAACTCTAGACTTCAGTTCAAGACGTCAACTCGAACGGGTTAAGTCCAATTTCGAGCTTCGAAACGGCTATGTCCAAGTCCAGTCTTCACTTCAAGACGTCGATTTGAAACGGCCATGTCAAAAACTTCAAATGTTTCTTGAAGACTGCTAAGTCGTAAGTCCGGGTTAAGTCCAATTTCAGTCGTTGACTCGAAGAGGGTTCGCTTCCTTTTTCAAAATTGAAAAGTAACTCTAAACTCCGGGTTAACTTTTAACTCCGGGTTAACTCTGACCCTCTTAACCCCGGGTTATCCTTCAGACTATAAGTTTCTAGTCAGTCTCCAAAACTATAAGTCCCAAATCAGCTTCAAACTGCTATGTTGACACGAAGCAGGTTCACTATAATACTATCGACCCACAAGGGGTAAGCACTTGAGTAAGTTTTCACTGTACTCATTGTTTTCTAAGTGTCAACCTGTCCAGCAGCCTCCAAGGATGACCAGCTGAGCTGATACCAATCGCAGAACCTTCTGTCTAACACTTGACGTTAGTAGTCAGTCCAGACTCCAGATGTGGAAGCTCCAAGCTTCGATCGAGAACTTCTATCTCGTATACGACTATTTGTTTTCAAACAAAGTCCATAATAAGTCTTCAGCTATAACGCTTCAGGAAATTTACAGGAACTATTTTTCGTTCTATTTTTTATAGAACAAGTCGCCCACACGACTATTCAATATGCTTCCGTATGTAAACCTCTTCTAGGATATCGCTTCAGCGATAATCCTTCAACCGTAATCCTTCAGGAATTCTATGAACGTCGAATGTTCGTTCTATCTCCTAAACAAGCACTTGTTGAGTGCTCGCTGTATATGAAATTTCCGATCGTGAAATTTCTAGCGATAACTCTTCAGGCTGTACATATTCCTTCAGGATACAGTTTCTATTTAATTCTCGATTACTGCAGTTTCTCAGTACGCAGGTTACACAACAGAGACAACTCAAAAACCCGTCTTTTTACGACGGTAATCTAATCGGAACAATATGCTTCTCTGGAAGCAGCTCAGGAAACGGCTCAGGAACGGCAGTTGCGTCCCAGCAAATTGGTTGTATTCTAGAGCTAGTCCACGCGTGGGGCCCAATCCACACGTGCACTTTTCACGACGGTAGTCGCTCTAGAAGCTTCTACTAACCAAGTCAAACGTACGCGCGCCTTTTGACGACGCAAAAAAGACCTTACCACCCTCTTCAGCTTGAGTGACTCTGTTATCCTAGCGGGTGACCTCAATGCTAAACATCCATCCTGGAACAGTACCGTTGCTAACCCTAGAGGAAAGCTGTTACTGGACCTAGGCTCAACCCTCCACTATGATGTTATCGGCCCCATGAGCTTCACTCACTACCCGAATAATGTTACCCACAATCCGGATGTCCTTGATGTAGCGCTCCTTAAGAACGTTAACCTTCAGTTTCGCTCTATGGAAACGCTAAATGAATTAACTTCCGATCACCGCCCTGTGATCTTGCACCTGGGTAGTCGGTCAGGCCTCCCAGATCCAGGACAGCCGCCCCCCACTAAAATAGTCACCGACTGAAGGAAAGTAAGTGAAAAACTGAAATCCACCAAGTCACCCCAGTTAGACGCAATCCCCAATCATATAAACTCGGTCACTGACACGACAGCGGCGATCGACTCGATTACAACTCACGTACAATCTATCCTGAACGAATGTTCAAGGAAGGTTCCAATGCAGGACATCCAGCATGGGAAACTCCCAGATGATGTACGGAAGCTGATAACCGAGAAGAACGCAGCTATCCGTGACTACAGTAACTTTCGCTGTGTCGCAAACAGAGTTCACATGCGTAACTTACAGCGTGCTGTAAAGGAACGTATAGCTGAGCACCGTTCTGCGACATGGAATAAGATGCTGAGCGAACTAGAGCCCAACCACCATGCCTTCTGGCACCTTCATAGGAAGTTATGCTCCACTGAAGACTCTGCCATACCCCCGCTTATTCGCCCTGATAAGAGTGTTGCATTTGAAAACACTGAAAAAGCCGAATGTCTGGGTGACACCCTCGAACTTCAATGCACATCCAGCTCCCAACCAGTAGACCAAGCTCACCTTGACATAGTGGACGCTGAAGTCGAACCTAGGACCTCCCTTCCTCCCGTTGAAGACCCCGATGACCCACTACCTCCCGTCACCCCAGACGAAGTAGCGGAGGTTATCAAAAGGCTTCACCCCAACAAATCCCCAGGCCTAGATGGCATCACCAATAAGGTGTTGAAACTCCTCCCTGCCCAAATAATACTACTAATGACGGCCATTTTCACACAAGCTTGGAAACAAGCCACTGTGATAGGCATCCCTAAACCGGGTAAACCGAAATCGGAGCCTACCAGTTATCGTCCCATTAGTCTGGTAAATTCTCACGGAAATCCAATCCGGACTTTGCCAAGCGAAAAAGCCTTATCCCCCATGAGCAATTTCACCGTATGTCCAACAAGTTCACCGTATCGTTGAACACACCAGTGCTGGGTTCCAGCGTGGTCTGTTAACGGGTGCCTTGTTCTTCGACATAGCGAAAGCGTTCGACAAAGTCTGGCACAATGGCTTAATTAGCTATACAAACTTGGCGTGCCAGATCGTCTCGTGCTCATCTTATGAGACTGGTTGTCGGACAGAACTTTCCGCTATCGTGTCGAGGGAGAACTCTCCTCCCCTCACCCCATACGAGCCGGAGTCCCTCAAGGCTGCGTACTATCCCCTTTATCTTTCACGCTGTACACCAGTGATATCCCAAAAACTAAAGAGGGCCAGTTGGCATTATTCGCTGACGACACGGCCCTCTATTGCACAGGCATAGTACCCAATGCCATAGCCCTAAAACTCCAGAGAGCCGCCAAAGCTTTGGCTAAATGGTTCCGCCTCTGGAGAATAGAAGTCAATCCCGACAAAAGCCAGGCTGTCCTCTTCTCGAGGCCTGACCGAAAGTACAATTATAGATTTAAAGACCCCCGCCCCCCCAAACCCATCACAATGTACGGCAAGCCGATCCCCTGGGAGAAGCAAGCCAAGTACCTAGGTGTCACCCTTGATAACCACCTCACTTTCGCCAAGTACATAAAGGCGGTGCGCTCGCGAGCCGCCTTCGCTATGGGCAGACTCCATGGGATCGTGACCGCAAGCAGCAGCTTGTCACTTAGGTGCAAGATGCGCATTTTCACTGCGGTCATCCGTCCCATCATGACATATGCTTGCGCTGTCTTCGCACACGCAAAGCCCTACCACATTCATAAGCTTCAGGTTATACAAAACCGATTCCTCCGTAAGATCACGGGAGCCCCCTGGTACGCTCGTAATCAGGAACTCCACGTCGATCTGAGAATCCCCACAATCCCACAATTCATGAAACGCATTACCAAGCGTTTCTTCGACTCTGCTGTCAATCACAGCAACCCCCTAATTCAAGCGGTCTCCCGCTATGAACTCTCCCAAATCTCTAGGATTCGCCGACCAAGGCTCACCCTCACTATCCCCGATGACGCCACTACCCTGCTCCAAGAGAGCAATAAAAAGACCAGCACAATTCGCATACAAAGACCGCCTTCGTTCCGCCCTCGCCGCCGAGACCCGCCGCGACGTCCCCGTCAGGATACGCAAGCCAGCCCGCGAGCTGTGCCTTAGTTAAATTATAGTTAGATAATTGGAGTTTCTTATTCGTTCTTCTCCACGTAGGCTTTTCCGAACGAATGGTAGAATCACTTTTAATAAGATCCAGCCATAGTGTTGTCCCCCCAGCGACGCCCTGAGCCGAGGTTCGGCCCCACCTGGGGTAGCCCTTAGCGTAGTCGCTTAGGTTTAGTAATTTGTGCCTGGCTGGAGGCTATATAGCTTAGTCTCCACAGGCTAGCCCGGTTAAGCAGTGGACGGTCACTTTAACCGAACTGTGAGACGCCACGTAGAAAAAAAAAAAAAAAAAAAAACTGACTGCTCACACTCTTCGCCAGCCGTCGCCCCGTGCAGACGTCTCGCTGCCCGCTGCCTCGCCGCCGCTCGCAGCCCCCACCACGCGCTCCGCTGCGCCCCGCTCTCCGCTTCGTCGCGCCTCAGCGTGACGTCACTGCGGTCGCCGCGTCTCAGCGCGCCGCCACCAGGTGTCGCTACTAGTAACTTCGGTTACTAGTAGTGACAAGTTCGGGAAGGACGCCCATAGGCCCCTTCTGGGTAAAAACCACACTTACGTGGTCCCTGGCGGAAACCTAACGGTGATAACTAAGCCAGCTGGAGTGTAGCCCCAAGCACTCGCTAAACCTCTTCAGGGTACGGCAGTTAATTGGAATCGGGAGCAGGGTAGTTGGCCTTGGTAGATAGCCTAGTCAACTCCTGTCTCTGTCGTCCCACAGCAGGTGTGTCTACTCCTACGTACCAGACTCGTGGTACACAGGAGGAGGGTGGCCCACCTTCTGTGGGCTTACCGGTACCTTAGGACCCCTGTCACCCAATAAGATTGGTGACAGGTGCACAAGCTTAGGGCTCACCCCAGGTACACACCTCCCAGTCACACCCGGCTGGGAGGGTAGGATTGCACACACCCCCGGGCCCATCCACCCGGGGAAGACTCCCCTTATCGGCTTCACCGCAAAAAAATATAATGTCGCTCGCACTATGCGTCGACCTTCTCCAACAAATCCTCTTGAGCGACCCGAAACTCAAGAATTTTTTTTCCGCAGCATTTAAAGCTGCCACAACCCCCACCCCACCCGATTCGGGGCCGAATGTGGCCCCTCTTAAGGCTTACAAGCCATTCCCAGATGAAGACTCACTAAGGTCGCCTTCACCCATTCCCCCAGTCAGGTCTACTCAAAGACATAAAACCCCAACCCCCGCTCAGGACGCTCCATCGTCCAACAGCCAGGCCGATGAGCCAAATTCCCGCCCAGACTCCCCTATGGAGCTTACCCCTTTCCCCGAAGATCATCACAACGATGAATCACGGGACTCCTCCTCTCCCTCCACCTCCTCAGGTGAGGACGACTTTCAAGTCGTAGGAGGTAAGAGGAAGAAAAAAGCCTCAGCCCAGGCCTCCAAGGCCAAAAAAACCTTTGTCGCGACCCCGTTTGCGTCACCCATCGCCTCCCCTTGCACTACTCCTGTGCCGACAGGTACCCAACCCGCCCCCACTACCGCTTCCCAGCGGACTAATCGCGCTGCCGCTTCTATGAAGAAGGCAAAGCCCCCGCCGCCGATATTCTTAAGGCAAAGTGGACTGACATGTCCAATTTCTGCTCCCAGAGCAAAATCCAATTCAACAGTGTCCGTGCCTGCCAGCAGGGCATTAAAATCCTTGTCCCAACCTCCCGGGACTACCGGAAGTTGACCCACCTACTTAAAGTGAGGAAGTATTCCTTCCACACGTACTCTCTCCCCGAAGAGAAGACCACTAGGGTAGTTATCCGTCGGATCCCTAAGGAGATTTATTTATTTAAACTTCATGTACAATAGTGGTACATAGGCGGACTTAATGCCACAAGGCATTCTCTACCAGTCAACCATTGGGTTAATAAGGACAACGTTGTGAGCGGGTACAAAATAATATTAAAAAAGACAACTTGTATACGAAAAATTATATACTTACATATATATATATATATATTAATATAATACACATATACAAATAAAATAGACTAATAAATAACAATAATAAAAAAAACGAGAAACCTATTAATAATTATTATGTCTCTAGATGAGAGCTATTTAGTTTGATTCAAATAGTATACCGCTATGACATCCCAGTCATAGCGGTCCACCGCTTGCATAAAGCAAGAGGTGGGCAACTGTACGACATGGTAGTGGTGGAGTGTAGCCCTACCGAATCCCATAATCCCATCTTCGGGATTTAAACTGTATGCTCCCTTGGCATCTCGATACAGAAGCCCTACCGTCCCACCATTGCCGGGCAGTGTCACAACTGCCAACTCTATGGCCACTCTCAGGCCAACTGTTTCGCCACCCCCAGGTGTGTTAAATGCTTGGGGGATCATGGCACCAAGGACTGTCCCCGTCCTAAGGACCGCTCAGACTGCACGGAGCCTCCCAGCTGCGTGCTCTGTGGCCAAATTGGGTACCCCGCCAGTTACCGGGGTTGCCCAAAAGCCCCCAAACTTGCGCCTAAAATGGCCAAGGAATTCAACTCTCGCCTTCAGCGTGTAACCCCCTCTGCGAGCCTACCCTCCTCGCAAATCCCCCAAAGATTCGCCCCTCAAAGGGCCTCACCTTGAGGAAAGCTGAATGCCACTCTGGCACCAACGACCTCTCAACCCCAGCCCATTCCAGCACTGATGGAACTTAACGTTCCAGTGCCTAGCCCACTCTCGGCCACAGCGGCCCCGGCGCAAACCAACAAGGTGGCCTCCATCGCCGTCGTTGGCAAGCGCCCTCCCCCTGTAGTTCAACCCGGCCAGGGTTCCTATCGTTGTGTCGCTGAGACCATCTTCAACGCATACGCGATATGGATGACCCCAGAGGTCCGAGCCCTTCACGCTGAGTTAACAAACCCAGCAACCCCCGTAGACAAATAGGGTTGAAAGTTTGTGTAAAATTTCTACGCTTTTAAGTGTGACACGTGCAATTAAAGATTTACTATTTTATTTAATAAAAAGATTTGAATTCATGTATTTATCAGTTATTGAAAATTCTTATTTGTTTTTCAAAACTACTCCTAAAAGACGATATAGAGGGTGTTAAAGATTTTTGAATAATTTTACTTACAGGGCTTCGTATTATGATGTATAGGGTTGCTCCAAGAAGGAATTTTTGGCAATTAAACCTTTAAGGAGATCAAACTAAAAAGTTGTCTGTAGGATAACATACGGATCACGCGAACGAAGTCGCGGTCGAAGTGCTAGTTATGATATATGCTCAGGTCAATGTCGTATTGGATTTGATCAGAATTTACGACATCTAGCTCACTGTTGCACTAATGTCGTCTAGCTATAAACATTATCTTATATTTTAAATAAGGAACAACATAGTGAAAATTTGCAGTGGAAGTGAAGGCCCTGCCTTTCTCATAGTGAATCGTTTTATTTAATTGTTGCATTTTGAACTTTATCTTAATTAGTAATGTGCAAATTAGGTAAGACCAAAGACAAGCAGCGTGCCTTCCGAAGAATTCTCAAGCATTCTTGAGACGTTTTAAATTAACCCTTATTATCGATACGAAAGGTTCGTGACCGATTCTTCAACTCTCCTGAACTCGAGATTATTAAAATAAATTAATAATATATACGGAATTATTACTTAAGAAATATTAGATCTCTTCCGGATATAAATATTTTGACTAAACAAGATAATTCTATTATTGTTATGATCAAATTAGAATCGATGAATCTGTTCACAAACTACAGTTCAATGCAATTATCTTGCAAAAGGTTAATAGTACGAATATAGTGCATAAAAAACTTGTTATGTTTTGTTACACACATAACCTTGTACCATCAATATTTAAATAATGATGTTAAACTTCTTTAAGTGCAAGGCCTAGAGCCATATTTCATGTTTCTCATATTAATACGAAGAGACCGGTATGCTCATTTCGAATCTAAAATTATACTCTCAACACGACTATCGTCCATAATTGTCAATGAACAAATTCGCACCCGAAGATTCTGGCTACCTGGCTTCAATTGACTGCGTTTAATTTTAAGTAACCTAATACTTAAAGTCCTTGATGGTTTGGTATCGTTCCTAATAGATTGGCCGGAGAAGGCAATAGATAAAAAGAGCTGGAGAAATATAAAGGAAGTCTTTGTCCAGAAACTAAATAGGATCATACGCATCTTTTATTTTTCCCACTTCTGGGACACAGGCTTTTCTGTGAAAAGGACTGAGCTCGTTGGATGAGATCACATCCCTTCGAATTTTTCGTTCTACGACATGCTGGTTTCCTCACTTTGTTTTCCTTTACCGATTTAAGAGTTTTGATGTAATAAATTATATAATAAATAATAATATAATTATAATATAATACTTATAATATAATTGAATCCTACTTATATTATATATCCTTAATATTATAAATGCAAAAGTTTGGATGGTTGGATGTTTGTTACTCAATCACGCCTGACTGGATCTGAATGAATTTGGCCCAGAAATATATTATGGTCTGGAATAGTACATAGGCTACTTTTTATCCCGGTGTTATGTTCCCTCGGAATAATAAAACACAATTCATTTGGGTAAACCCCGGGCAGCAGCTAGTAAGTCTTTAAGTGACACTTTCCTTTACAGGAGGAAAAAATTATACGTAGGTGTATCTATAAAATTCTACATGTATTTTTTGACTCTTCGAGTTTCTCAGGTGGACAAGTGGTCATAGTAGTGTTAAGTCTGGGAAGGATTAATAGTGAATCACGTTGGTTAGCGGTTTGCCCAAAATCTCGTATGCCTGCCTGGTTTGCGGTTTGAAGATCTATCGCAACATCTTTTGTTAGGCTAGGGTCGATTAACTTCGCCGTGCTTCCTGTGCTCGTCCTCGGGGACTTCAATGCCAAGAATGTGGCTTGGGGTTCCCGGTATACGGACGGTATTCGGGGTAGGGTGGTGGAGGACTGGGCTTTGGAGACAGGCCTGGTCGTCCTCAACCGGGGTTCTGTCCCCACGTGTGTGCGGATGCAGGGTGAATCGGTGGTGGATATTTCGTTCGCCGGCCTCGCTCTGTCACCGCGTTTCGTCTACTGGCGCGTTATGCTCCACCTCCTCGGTGGAGACCTATTCCGACCACCGGTATATCCGTTTCGACGTATCCACCCAGACCTCGAGTGCGCCAGCCCGACAGATCCCGAGTGGTCCGCGTTGGGCGCTGAAACATCTGGACCAGGAGCTCCTCCTGGAAGCCTCGATCGTGCAGGCCTGGATGTTATCACCGGACAGGCGTCCTGACATCAATGACAAGGTGGAGTGGTTCCGGGAGCCCATGTCTAAGATGTGTGACGTGGCAATGCCCCGGGTCCAGCCAGGCCGCTTGTGGAGGGCGTGGTGAGCACTCTGTTCCTTTCGCGAGGGGAACATACTCCCCCGCCTATGGGTCTGCTTCTTGTGGTGCCCGATGCGGACCACACCGCCGACGACCACGGCGATGCTCCGGAGGTTACAGAGGTAGAGCTGCGAGTGGCTGTACTTAGGCTGAATGCCAAAAATACCGCCCCAGGATCTGACGGCTTACCTGATAAAGCCTGGGTCCAGGCCTTGGAGGCTCTCAGTCTTCGACTAAAGGGGGCTCCTTAGCGCATGCTTGGAGAGGGGCCAGTTCCCACTTCGCTGCCAGACGGGGAAACTGGCCCTCATTAAGAAGCCTGGGCGCCCAGCGGACTCTCCGTCCGCTTACCGGCCCATTGTGCTGCTAGATGAGTTAGGCGATCTCTTTGAAAGAGTTATTTCAGACCGCCTCGTCAGGCAGCTAGTGCGGGTGGGCCGGATCTGGCGTAGAACCAGTTTGGCTTCCGCAGAGGGCCCTCTACGGTGGACGCCATCATGCACGTGCGAGCCATCACGACGGGTCATGTAGTTGCCCGGGATGGGGTCGGCTTGGCGATGTCTCTAAACATCGCCTATGCTTTCAACACCCTGCCCTGGAGTAGCATCAGGGAGGCACTCCGGTATCACCGGATGCCGTCGTATCGTCCTACTTCTCTCGCGTGGTCGAGGCCTATTTGAGGGACATAGCCGTCATCAACCCCGGTCACCAGGAAGAGTGGAACCGGTGAGAGATGTCGTGCGGTGTCCCACAGGGATTAGTCTTGGGCCATATCTGTGGGACATCGGGTACGACTGGGTGCTGCGCGCCGACCTCCCTAGCGGCCTCAGCGTAATTTGCTACGCAGACGATACGCAGAAACGACGACTGCTCCAACTTTCATGTCATAGGTCTGCTGGCAGAAATTTATAATGGAATAAGCAGTACCTTTGTGCTCTTCTATCTGTATTCTCTCTTTTCTCTATTAAGTGTTTTATATGTACATAAATAAATAATAAAGAGTTGAAAATTAAAAAATGCTAATATTAAATTACCAAATGCGGATTGATATCCAAATGTCAATGACAAATCTATGCCCAAAAACAATGCAATTAATTAATGCATTTCTCTTATTCTCAAAATTTAATTAAAACTTTGTTTATAACAGAATATTACAAGATGATTAGGTACCTTAATAGGATAATAATAGATAAGTATTAGAAAATAAACAGAGCTCAACGATTTTATTGATGTCGTAAAACTGGTAGTGTTAGGACATGCAGGTGTAGCAGGTAACAAGGAAAGGCTTGAGAATATGGGCATGGAGTGTAATATATCGATACAGGGACGATATGTCAATAAAAACGTGTTGGACAGGACGGAGTGTGTCAGGGCGGGCGGTTACGCTCGCTTTGAAGCCTCCGCACAGGCCGCGTTGCGCCCGCGCTATCTTACTCCAATTTCACGAGGTTCGAGACGCCGGTTCGTATAAAAGCCGCTGCGGTCGATCTCAATAATCATTCCAGCCACACACATCCACCGCAGATCAGCACCTGCACATACACCCACCCAAATAAAAACAAATAATGAGATCGGTAAGTGATCTAAGTGTTAAATCCGTGTTATGGATCATTTAGTCAATTAAATCTACGAAAAAGTGAGACAAAACAAAAAAAAATACATCATTGCCCTATTTGAATTATTCGGTAATTAATCAGAGTTAACATTAAATTAAATCAGAAGCTTATCAGTGTGAAAAGTTCAACAATGTCAAATTACCCTTCAAACAGATCTTTCTTGTCTATTTGTCAACAATATGAAATAGTCTAATAGATTTATTTTATGGGAAAAATTCAGTCATATTCCTACAGTGTTTCATTCCCGTAGCTTATTGTCATTACTTGAACAATGCTCGGCGATATGATACACCTGATACACCATGATAATTGCTGACATTTATCTTGATTCACTTTTCTCACACGTAATTTTATTGACAGTGTAGCTACAAAATTCATGCCGAAGTAAGTTTTTTGTCTCGTCTAATAAGAATAAGATTAAGCTAATCTCACATTAACGGTAGATAAAAATGCAACTTTTATCTTCAGGAAGCAGTAGATTCTTGCTTATTCCGTTTTTTTCGTATATTATTGCCCTTTTAGGAGCACAAAACACTGGCTCGTCATATAAGTGAGCCCAAGGTTTTTCCATTTTTATTTGTAACCACGTTCACAAGTTGTATCTTCTTCTAAGTTAAAATTTCCCTTAAAGCGTAACAAATAACAGCATAACCAGTGATTCCTTACGAAATGTAAAGTTTACCAATTCAGTTAATTTTATTAAAATAAATCAAATATAAAATCGTGAAATCGATCAAATAAACATAATACCGTTTGTAACGGTCATCTATCACCTTAAATTTGTGATTAAAATTCGTCATAAGTTAAGCATCAAGGCTATAGAAACACTTTCGGTGAAAATGGTCAGCTTAGTTACGAAATTCATCAAAAATAGTAGGTATTTCAATTCGCACATAAAAATGTAAATGACATATTCTGTTGCAACAAGAGATATATGAGATCCATTTTGTAAGTGAGGTCACTGTCATAACTTCGCAGAACGATTATAAATACAATTCATCTAAAATCCCAGAAAAAGATACAAAAGCGTAAAAAGTATTAAGAGAATGAAACTGATTTTATTGCATTGAAACGCGTATCTATGCCAAAGTTAGACCTATAGTTAAAGCTCATCATAATCCTAACATCTCTAATTTCGTGGCGTAGTGTGCTAATCAACAGAGATAACATTGTTATAATTTTCCCGCAGTTCGTCGTCTTGTCCGTCCTCGTGGCTGCCGCGTGCGCTGCTCCTCAGTTCCAGCAGTACCAGCAACCGCAGCAGTATGCACAAGGCAACGTCATTGCCATCATTAAGCAACAGCAAGATGTCAACCCTGACGGCTCCTACCAATACAGGTAAATTATGTTCAAACTTATTTAAAAGGTACAAATTCTGAAAGAAGAACATCTGTTATGTTCCATTCTTCATGCAGTTAAACTTCATTGTTGTGAAATTAAATGATCTCCCGTGAAACAATACAAATATATCTTTATTGAAACTGCCATCAAGATTTATGGCGGTCATAAAATTAGTCATGACCTATCTGTCATAATTAATATGTCAGGTCAGACCTTAAAAGTACATGAGAGCTTTTTAAAAGATGTACTTTAAATAAAGCATCAGCCAAATACAATATGCACATTATTGTTTTAAATGTCGCAGTAAACACGACTTGCAAAAACAAGCTCCTTATTCACATAATGCCATTCATGAATCGAAATCAGCCTATTTACCAAATATAGGATAATATAACAATTAATATTATAATTGATGAAATTCGAAACGTTAACTATGGCCATCTCATTAATGTCCGCCATATATCGTAGGTAAATTTGTAAAATTTGCATACTGATGAACGCTAAATATGCATCCATATCAGTCAAAGGATTGCCAAGTAGATCACACATGAATTCCTTTAGTATCAGATGTATTAAATGCTTAATTGGTGGGCGGCATCTGTGCAAGCGTTCGCAGCCAAGCCCTGATTACGCAACAAATTTGCTCAGCTGTTATAGCAGTGCATGAATGTATTGATATTTTCTGATTCACCTAATGCATGCTCTTGCAAGACTATTACTAACACAATATGTCAGATCACCTATCATTAATTTTATGCTCAGTGAGTTTTATAATATAAATCTTCTTTTATGTTATGCATAATAAAACGCACATAATATGATGTTAATAAACTCATGTTTATCATACAAAAGTCAAAAACAGAATTAATTTCATAACATTCAAATGAAATAATAATTAAAATCAGTAGGTCTCTACTTTTGGTAAATGTTAGAAATCACCATGCTAACAAAAGATTCCCAAGATCAATAGATTGACAATGCACCATGATTGCGACCTGAAAACGTTTTGGTGAAATATATCATTAGATTTGTTCTTTTTGTGCGTGTGGCAGCGCCTTTAGCACTGCCTGATTCCTGTTTGTTATAACCCAAGTGATTTATGAAATCCTTAGAGTTAACAGGAAAATTATAAAGTATCTGATAATAGGATAAGATAATTATCATATTTCGTAGAAGTATGGTCACCTTTGGTGCTTGCATTCATAATTTTATGTCTTCAGTCATAAACTATGCTTTTAGTGAAGATTAGCGTTGACACTACCGGGATGTTGTTAACAGTTAACCTTTATCAACACACATTTCTACTTTCTGCAAAGTGAACATTAAAGCTTAAATACTATGTCCTCAGTATTGCAGAAATAGTGATGTCATGTGCACTTATTGAATTGTTAGATAATAGCAAGGTTTATCAAAATTTCACATATCAGCGTTTATTAGCAAAATAATGCACATTGACCTCGGTCGTCATTTGTCTTTTCTCATAAAGTGTAAGAATTGCTTCTCGAAAGGATTCAATCACAGAGGCTTGAAAATGATACATCTAAATATTTTGTTTTTTTTTTCATTCGTAGCTATGAGACCGGCAATGGCATCGCCGCTCAGGAGCAGGGATACCTGAAGAATGCTGAATCCCAGGTTGCCCAAGGAAGCTTCACTTACACCTCACCTGAGGGCACCCCCATCTCTGTTACCTACACTGCTGATGAGAACGGTAAATATATTTCGAATTACGAAATCATTGAAGACGGATAACTATTCTATGTTCAGAAAATCACCTTCTTAGATAGATATCCTGCAGTCAGATTTTTTTCACGCGGTGAATGCTTGTAATATTCAAAGAATGCATTAAAATTTACAAAACATATAGTTTGAGGGAATATCTTGTAATGAGACACAATATTAATAGTTCCTGTGACTTACAAAACATTTCAAATTTCAAAGATTTTTTCAAAAGCTCACACTGTTTTATGTTCTTTTAAAGATAAACTTTAATTGGAAACTCTAGCCAAGTATTTCATCTTTTCTTTATAAGGTGCTGTTTTATTGTAGCTTTAGTGATCCGTAGGTTGTCCACATCCAACTGTAATTCTATAACTTTTTGGGATACAGACCTTATAGTTATAGCATACATGACAACATCTTTTATTATAGCATCTTCACTAATGTGGGGTAGTTTCATCTAAAAACCTAAAAGCTCACAAAACAATAGGTTAAATGCCTAATATCAATCTCAGTGTTCATAGCTGGTACATTTAATTGACTGTAAAAGTAATTATAATATAAATAGAGAAACTTAACGCTTAAAACACACGTTTTGCGAAAAATGTTACACCTGCACTTGTAATTTACTGAGGCTTATTTGATCATTCATTCAGATATGAATATTAAATTACATAGTCTTATGGGCTCTGCAACTTGTAGAATTTGTTACGGGAAAATTCGTGTAACGCAAATTGCAGCATCCAACAAGTGTTATGGGCAATTAAGTAAAAGAGCTAAGCTACATGGTATAGTAACAATTTCATTCAATAACTATTACTGACAGTTTGAAACAATTTTCCATTCAAGCAACATGACCCAAATTAACAGGCAAACTTTTTAGAAGATTTGATCAACTATATATTAAATAACATAATAATTACAGTTACTGCCCTGTAAATGCCCCACTGCGGGGCAAAAGCCTCTCCTCATACAGAGAAGCTACAAGCATTAATTACCACATTTGCTGTTAGTTTTGTACTTATACCAACTATTCTGTTTGTTTGCAGGATTCCAGCCCCAGGGAGCTCATCTCCCCACCCCTCCCCCAATCCCAGAGGCCATCGTCCGCGCTCTCCAGTACATCGCGTCCAAACCCCAGCAGCCCCAGCAGCCCTATCAACAGCAACCTTTCCGCGGTTAAGTGCCATCCCAACAACATGACGATGTGGAACGATACTCATGCACGACTATATACGGTGACATGTACATATCACCATGTAGTTAAGGTGTACAATAAGAATAAGTATCTATAACGATTGTTACTGTGATTTATAATTAGTAAAAAACACTATTTTATAACTTGACCATTTTATTTCCTCTGAAACTAAAAACAAATCAATATTTGGGTACTTCTACAGTAGGAATTCACCCTTAAAAACCATCGTTGTCAATCTATTCAATAATGTAACTAAATATATTCTAAATCCTTTGGAGATAAACTTGGTCGACTCCACTCGACTCAGTTTTCATGACAACGGAAAAATCCCTCGTTTATTGTCAAGAAATAACAAAGAATATGAGAGAAAATGTCATAGAATGTAGAACTTCAAATTGTTAAAAAAAACAGCTCAAAGAATCGAATTGCAGTATTACTACACAAGAATCGACGGAAATTATTAGAAATTAATAAAGAGGCTCATCATATTTATCAATCCGATAAATAATAATTTAAGAGTGAAATAGGAATATCTTATTAAATTACTTATTTGATACATTTGTATGCTTTTTCCATGGGTCACTAGGTCAGCCCACACAGCTATTATCAAGAGTTAAATTTGATACACCCAATGCATTTCATTACTATGCATCTTACAACATAATCAAAGTTACTCATATGGATTGTATTAACGTAACAAGAGCAAAAATATGCTTGGAACCTAATCCATAACATTTAATACCAAACTTAATATTATACTGCCATAATTATGCCCATTCATTGATTTTTCTACAATCTTCTACATCATCTAAATCTTTAATTTTTAGGGTTCCGTACCAAAATGGTAATAAAAAGGAACCCTTTTGGTGCGACTCAGTCTGTCTGTCACAGCTGGATATCTCAAGAATTACTAATGCTCTCAACTCGATATTTGGAATAGTTTTAGATGACGTTTGCTCAACTATTTTGCTGATAAGTTTTTTTTGCTCCGGTTTCTGTATGGGGGTCTTAAAAATTCGAAGTGGTGTTACTAAGGCATGTGGGGTATCATATGAAAGAGCGCTACTTGCACATTCTCAAACAGTTTTTCCTTTTTTTTAAGCGGCATAGTTTTCTACTTTTCACAAAAATAAAAAAAAAGTACCGCCCCCTCTCCCATATCTTCAAAATTTGAATAATTTCAAATTATCATGTTGCACGAAATTCTTCGGATGGCTTTTTATAGCATGGGCAGAAGGTGGAAGTGGGAGCTGATCCCACTTCTGATGTCACGTCGAAGCAGCTATGAATTATAGGACCACAATCATCAACTCCAATGCCTAGAGGCAATTCCTTCATTCTTGATAGGAACGGGTGAATTTCAATAACACACAACTCTGGATTATTATGGAAGAGTATTTATTTGACTTAGTTACAGGCACTTTGAGTTTTCAAACAAACTTGAAGGTTGAAGATTAAACAACGTTGTGTGGCTCGCTAGATCGCTAGGCTCTCGTAAATCTCTGGAGAAAATCTAGCAAGAAACTCCAGGATACCCTTTTAAATCTTTTTTATAGTTTGCACAATCACTTTATGACAATTAGCGTTACATGTTTATTAGGTTCTCAAACATGTATTCAACTGTTATAAGACAAAAAAAACTAAAGTTACTGATGTCACATACACAATAAACAAACTTAAATGGAAATGGACAGGCCATATGATCAGAAATAAGACAGAAAAATGGTCCATGATGTCACAATGAGAAACAAATAGAAGTACAATGACTGAGAATATAATAAAAAATTTGAATCGTAACAATTGATCAGTGTAAAATTAATTATTAATTCTTGAATTATATTACTTAACTAACATTAAATTTAGATAATTGCAATCCTTTTTTTTTTTTCTGTGACAATTGATTTGTACACTCTATATAATTAATTCAGAAATTTGATAACTTAATTGACATTCAATAAATACAATTACTATTTGTTTAAACTACATAAAAAGGCACGAAGGCACGTGAGCACATTCGCAAGAAGTTTGCAGAATCATCACAAAATTGATTTGTTCGTTTCGGATTCTCTATAACATTGTTTATATGTATGTATGTATCTAAGTATATATTTATTCTTTCTTTTTTTTCGTTTATATCTATATACTCTTTTCTCTATTCATCCTAAAATTTAGTTGCACCTGCCTTGTTTTATCTCTGCACCACCCTAAGGTCGACTGGTAGAAAATGCCTAAGGCATTAAGTCCGCCTTTGTACTTATGCATAAAGTTTTAATAAATAAATAAATAAAATAACTAACTAATTCATGAATTTTATTACTGCCCTGAAATTAAATAAACGCATGCATTATGTAAAATCTGTAATATTTAATATAAAATATGATAAGAATACAATAATGAATTTATAATGTAATATATGTATCAGAAATAAAGGCTATTTGAATTGAATTTGAATTGAGTTTCAGTTTTAGCTACTTATGAAGATAATGATGATAATCTCGATGAGTATACAATATCTTCGATTTCTGGAAATTAAAGAACTAAATAAAATATTGTGGCTCTAGGAAATTGCCCTTAAATAGAACTACCGAATTAAAAATTATTATTTAATTTTCGTAAATCTTATTTATTGTTATTTATTTTTAGTGCACTAACCATGGAGAGGCAGATGAACAGATAAACCAAAATATTCAGGGCACGGAATTAAATCAATAAACCTTAGAAACGCACAAGAAACCAATGCCAAGAAGTGCCAAGTTTTGAGTTGTCAAGGCCATTAGAATTTGTTTAATCAATTAGTTTAATTTTTACACCTGACTGTACCTAATCCGGCTCAAAATTAAGTACATAACGAACCTAGTAAAGGTCTTTTTTTTTTTTTTTTTTTTTTTTTTCTTTTTTTTTTTTTTGGAATTGTCATTGTTTAGCGTAATGTCCAAAAATTGATTTATGATGTGTCACAAAATGGGTGAAACCATGTCTCTTATTGTCGGGCTAAGATTTCAATAGTTATGTAAGGTGACAGATGGGACGTCAGACCAAAGGTAACTGGCCCAACGTGAATGCGTCCTATAATTGGATTACACGCTGGTATTGCACACACGACTCATTTTATAAAGGGTATCAATTATTGTATACGATAATTATACTGTCTGCATTTTTTCTAATCGGAGATATTTTGTCTGCAATATGTCATTATAGTTATTATTGGTATTAAGATAGATCACTATGTTATTGCATTTGTAGTAAATAGTTGCAGCATATGTACATGGAACAGATGGCTTTTATGTAGAGTATAAAATATTTTACGAAATTGCTTAAGGGCGCGGCGAACAAAGCTCGCAAATGCAATTCGAGCCGAGTGAAAAATTCATTCGGAGTATTGCTATCTCGGTTTGCACGCACACGCGGTGCGCCGTGCGTAGCCGTGTGTGTGTGAGCAGATAGATATCGCTACCTAATCATCCTATCGACTCGAAAGCCGGCCGACGCGAACGGCGCCCGCGTTCTTTTGTCTTATTTATGTAGGTATTCCTTTAATAAACCTCAAACATGTGTTGTTATAATAAATAATGAATGCAAGTATTACATATGCCTATTTGCGCATAAGTAGGAATAGATAAATAACAGCGCTCTGAGCTAAGAATATTTAAAAAAAACCGGCCAAGTGCGAGTCGTACTTGCGCACTAAGGGTGCTGTACAATTATCGCAAAAAACGACAAAAAAATCACGTTTGTTGTATGGGCCCCACTTAAATATTTATTTTACTATTTTTTTATTTGTTGTTATAGCGGCAACAGAAATACATAATCTGTGAAAATTTCAACGGTCTAGCTATCACGGTTCATGAGATTCAGCCTGGTGACAGACAGACAGACGGACCGCGGAGCCTTAGTAATAGGGTCCCGTTTTTACCCTTTGGGTACGGAACCCTAAAAACAAGGATTTTGAATAAACATTTATTTTGTTATGTTCTTACTTTATAGATTATCATTCATCTGTTTAAAAAATATAAATTTAAACTTGATAAAGTCGTATAGTGTGACCATAAGTATATTACATGATCGTCGTGGCTCTGTAAATATTTTGCAGTTTATTATGTAGTCGATTAGCTAGCCAGTTATAAAAGTTTATTGGAACACCCTAGGGTAAGGGTCACTGAAGTCCAGATAAAAATCTCACAATAATTAAATAAACTAGAACGAATTTGGCTTTTTAGTTTTAGTTTTTTGTCAAAGGAATTTTACAAAAAAGTCTAGCAAAAACTGGACCGAGGGCATAAAGCCGCACTTGTGCATGCAAGTCCAATCGCATGGTCACTCTACCCTGCGTGAGCCCAACTGGCCGAACTAACGTCACAGTAAGGCTTAGCACGCACTGCGATTTTTATTCGCGCGTATTTTTTTCCGCGCGTTCTGTGGCCTATGGAGTTGTATGAAGCTGCACGCACTGCGGAAAAAAAATCGCGCCCATATAGTACTAAAAAATCGCGAATCAAAATCGCTGTGCGTGCTATGCCTAAGTAAAGAGGAGCAATGTAGGTAAGTCTTAGCGGTGTCCTTGAGTTAATTACCTACGCCCGCTTTGTCTCATGACATGATTAAACAAACGAAAAAAAACAAAGCTTCGTAAGTTGATGGATAGGTAGGTAGGTAGGTAAATAATTTATACAAAACTAGTTGTCCCCCGCGGCTTCGCTCCAGTCATCTGGCTACCTACCCTAATCTACCTACCTACCTACACTACCCTATCTAGCTACCTACTCTACACTACATACATGATTGTACGCAACGCACGCAACGGAAGATCTCAAATTGGAATATTTTGGCCGTTTTGCAAAAAACAACATTTATGCTCCTCTCCTACTGGTCGTAGCGTAATGTCCCTTTAGCTTAAAGCCTTCTCAATAAATGGACAAAACAATATTTTTTCAATTCCAATCAGTAGTTCCTGAGATTAGCGCGTTCAAACAAACAAACTCTTCAGCTTTATAATATTAGTATAGATATACTAAGGTACCTACGTTTTAATTTAACTTATTGTATTATGTCATTGGGAAATAGGTACTTCCTGTGAGAAACATCCCAACGTTCGGAGACCATGTCGGCAACCGAACCGTATAGTAAATAATAACAAAGTCCGTAAACAACGCAAAGTTCGTAAGAAAGTAGATTACTCAATACCAAAGTTCAAATCACAAGGCAAATCTAAATCCAAGTTCATAGCATAAGACAATAGTATCAAAAATATCAAAATAAGTACAATTTTGAAAATAAATAAACACGCTCGTAAAACATAATAAAGTAATATACTAATACTGACAACAAACAATCGACAGAACCTACAACAAGCAGTAAAACACACCCGAATCACACCCGAAGTGCCCCGAACAAACCCCGTACGAACGATACACAAACACAACCGTGAGCAGTGCGACCACGCACACATTGACATTTGCTTGCCGCGACAGCAATACTACCTATTGAAAATGTGTGATTAATTTGATGTGTTCCGTAATACCAAAAATTATGAATGAAAACGTAATGTTTTTAAAAAATATTGTTCGTTTATTTGTAATTTGATAATATGAGCTATGTTCCTACTACGACATTATCTATACTAATATTATAAAGCTGAAGAGTTTGTTTGTTTGTTTGTTTGTTTGAACGCGCTAATCTCAGAAACTACTGGTTGGAATTGAAAAATTCTTTTTGTGTTGGATAGTCCATTTATTGAGGAAGGTTATAGGCTATATAACATCACGCTACGACCAACAGGAGCAGAGCATAAATGAAAAATGTTGCAAAAACGGGCAAAATTATTCCTTTTTGAGAGCTTCCGTTGCGTGCGCTGCGTAAACGGTTTAATTACACAACAATCATGTATGTAGAGTAGGTAGGGTTGATGGGTAGGTAGGTAGCCAGTTGACGGGAGCGAAGCCGCGTGGGACAGCTAGTTATAGATAAAGTTTTTTATAATACAGAAATATCAAAAAGAAAACATGTCATTTACTCTGTAAAAATATACAAAATGGAATTCGCTAAAACTTCATTTTAGGTAAGAATTTAGAAAAAAAGAAGACGTAGGAACCTAGATAAATACTGTCTCAATCCGAATATCATCATAATATGGTGGAGATATGCTAAAATTACAAATAATTTTGGTATTACGTTTGTATGGACAATTCATGCTTCGCCGCGCTCTTAAATGCATTAAATATTAATTTGTGTGTGCAGATTAACATATATAAATGAACGCTTAATTCCAGTCAGTGTTGGAATGCGAAAAGGTGAAAATAAAATCAGCAGAGAATTCGAGAGATAGCTTACAGCAACACTGTTAGATATTTTCTAACTTTCATAAAAGCTGATACTTTTATTTAGTTTTACAGCTTATTATTTCTTTAAATAAGAATATTACATGGCGGTTGTGCGATTTACTATAGATAGCTTTATTTTACCACCATCTATAGGTATCCGCGGGCATTGCAGCGGCATTGATCACTTCACAGTATACATTCTCTTTGTTCATTGATTTTTTACAAATATGACACTCGCATGTTGTATGTGAGTGCTTACGATTTTGCATAGATGGGTCTGTATGCCAAGTTTACAGATTTTTTATATATGCGAGTAACTACTTATACGTTTTAATTGAATTCAAAAATCGTTTTTTTTTTTTAATTTATACCTATTTCAGGTGTTAACTCTTTAATTATATCTTCATTGATACCATAAATTGAAATTAACTTTGAACTTTGGTCCAGAACATTAAGATCTGGTAAGGAACAGACAAAGGTAAGTGCTGGACTAGGTCTAATTAGGTAAATTTTAGCAAAGGTAGGTAATAGTCAACTACTAAGGTGACTCATATTCATTTCGAACTATGTATCGAAAGGTGTTTTCAATATTAAGCTCGGCTTGAAAACCCAAAGCATCCTATTTAACCCGCCACTGATGACGTTAATTTTACCTACAACTTTAGTAACACTGGTCTCACGGACCCGGTTTAAGCTAGAACTCTGGGACCTGCATCCACACCATCATCACGTTTACCCAGCAGATGGTAGGGGGTATGAAATAAGGTAGCTATTCGAACGAAACCACAACATAAGTCGATGCCGGGTGAAATAGTTATTCGACCTTTTCGATCCATCCGGTCTCTCAAACATATTTGTCACCAATGGCGGGTTAAACATTTAATCAAACATTGTACTTAACAATGTTGCAATCGTTCTTTATCTATCCACCACTTAGTAAAATTACCTCCTCGTATACATTTAAATAATGGATCAGTAAAATAAATAAACATATAATTATTTATTTCAATGTAAGGGAATAAGTTAAGCTGACTAATTTTGAAGATAATAAAGGTCAACGATTATTCAAACTACGTTACTTACAAGATGCTAATCGTGTTACCTTTAAGGTATTCTCATAAAGCGTCAGTTTATTGAAGTATAATAATATCTTATCTATAAGTGTTAGGTTGTTGTCCATAAAATGGTCTGGAGATGCTTTAGCTAGTAACTGTGCTTTGGCTCGACTATTTGGCTGATCTTCTTATTGTATCCGTAATTTTCAACAAGCCGGTAGTCATGAAATCTATTTTTTTTATCCGGAAATTCGACGCCGTTGGTCGCCAGATGCCAATTAAGAAATACGTAATTCTTCTTTCCAAAAAACAATCAAATTTTGTCACATTGGTTTTACATCCGTCGCCCCGTTTTCTGGCCTACTATAGTATACCCTAGTCCGGTTTACTTGTCAATTCTTATGTAAACTTTGCTAAACATATTACATAATCAGAAGTAGATATTTTAAAAGCCTGTCAAATAATGAAATAATCACGAATAATTCATTGGCCATCTGTGTGTATATTCGGAGGAGACAGTATGATTTATTTGTTATGGTTATAAATTACAACAACATTGTGTTTACAATCTGTTTGGGTTGTGCGTAGGTGAGTTATGGTGTGTACTTAAAGTTAGGCCGTGATAGCTCATCTGTCATCCTCTTAGTCAAATTCTGTTATGCCGTATCGGCAGCATCAATTAATCCAATGGAGTAACCCACAGACTGGTATGCTACATGCTCAAATTAATAGTAGTTTATATTCTTCTTATAAGAACTTATGTGACTGACAACCACTCGTTTATTTTGGTACGCTAAATGAAGTGATTTTTAGAACCACAAGCCGTTTGCAACTTGGAATTTATCTGGTTTTGCCCTTTTAGAGATCCTTCCTTAGTGGCTTTGCGTTGTCAGTCAGGAAACGAATGAATGAATAAATCTAAGTATAAAAAACCGAAATCGCGCACCGAGGGTTTTTAACATTGTGGTGTAGAATATTGCAGTTTTTAGATCTGCGCCATCTCTTGACCGATAGTGGAACTAATGCAATTTTTGTTGATAATTTCTGTAAAAGTGTACTATTTAGAGACATCGTTTTATTTTCCTGTAATATTTACATAAACTTCTATCACATAGAATAATTTCTCTACAAAAATTTTGAAGATATGGGAGAGGGGGCGGTACTTTTTTTTTATTTTTGTGAAAAGTAGAAAACTATGCCGCTTAAAAAAAAGGAAAAACTGTTTGAGAATGTGCAAGTAGCGCTCTTTCATATGATACCCCACATGCCTTAGTAACACCACTTCGAATTTTTAAGACCCCCATACAGAAACCGGAGCAAAAAAAACTTATCAGCAAAATAGTTGAGCAAACGTCATCTAAAACTATTCCAAATATCGAGTTGAGAGCATTAGTAATTCTTGAGATATCCAGCTGTGACAGACAGACTGAGTCGCACCAAAAGGGTTCCTTTTTATTACCATTTTGGTACGGAACCCTAAAAATTAAAGATTTAGATGATGTAGAAGATTGTAGAAAAATCAATGAATGGGCATAATTATGGCAGTATAATATTAAGTTTGGTATTAAATGTTATGGATTAGGTTCCAAGCATATTTTTGCTCTTGTTACGTTAATACAATCCATATGAGTAACTTTGATTATGTTGTAAGATGCATAGTAATGAAATGCATTGGGTGTATCAAATTTAACTCTTGATAATAGCTGTGTGGGCTGACCTAGTGACCCATGGAAAAAGCATACAAATGTATCAAATAAGTAATTTAATAAGATATTCCTATTTCACTCTTAAATTATTATTTATCGGATTGATAAATATGATGAGCCTCTTTATTAATTTCTAATAATTTCCGTCGATTCTTGTGTAGTAATACTGCAATTCGATTCTTTGAGCTGTTTTTTTTAACAATTTGAAGTTCTACATTCTATGACATTTTCTCTCATATTCTTTGTTATTTCTTGACAATAAACGAGGGATTTTTCCGTTGTCATGAAAACTGAGTCGAGTGGAGTCGACCAAGTTTATCTCCAAAGGATTTAGAATATATTTAGTTCCATTATTGAATAGATTGACAACGATGGTTTTTAAGGGTGAATTCCTACTGTAGAAGTACCCAAATATTGATTTGTTTTTAGTTTCAGAGGAAATAAAATGGTCAAGTTATAAAATAGTGTTTTTTACTAATTATAAATCACAGTAACAATCGTTATAGATACTTATTCTTATTGTACACCTTAACTACATGGTGATATGTACATGTCACCGTATATAGTCGTGCATGAGTATCGTTCCACATCGTCATGTTGTTGGGATGGCACTTAACCGCGGAAAGGTTGCTGTTGATAGGGCTGCTGGGGCTGCTGGGGTTTGGACGCGATGTACTGGAGAGCGCGGACGATGGCCTCTGGGATTGGGGGAGGGGTGGGGAGATGAGCTCCCTGGGGCTGGAATCCTGCAAACAAACAGAATAGTTGGTATAAGTACAAAACTAACAGCAAATGTGGTAATTAACGCTTGTAGCTTCTCTGTATGAGGAGAGGCTTTTGCCCCGCAGTGGGGCATTTACAGGGCAGTAACTGTAATTATTATGTTATTTAATATATAGTTGATCAAATCTTCTAAAAAGTTTGCCTGTTAATTTGGGTCATGTTGCTTGAATGGAAAATTGTTTCAAACTGTCAGTAATAGTTATTGAATGAAATTGTTACTATACCATGTAGCTTAGCTCTTTTACTTAATTGCCCATAACACTTGTTGGATGCTGCAATTTGCGTTACACGAATTTTCCCGTAACAAATTCTACAAGTTGCAGAGCCCATAAGACTATGTAATTTAATATTCATATCTGAATGAATGATCAAATAAGCCTCAGTAAATTACAAGTGCAGGTGTAACATTTTTCGCAAAACGTGTGTTTTAAGCGTTAAGTTTCTCTATTTATATTATAATTACTTTTACAGTCAATTAAATGTACCAGCTATGAACACTGAGATTG
Organism: Orthosia cruda; assembly: GCA_964057195.1. Lineage (NCBI taxonomy): Eukaryota > Metazoa > Arthropoda > Insecta > Lepidoptera > Noctuidae > Orthosia > Orthosia cruda. Next base: position 24,196,201 of record OZ059831.1, on the reverse strand, counting down.
ATATTAGGCATTTAACCTATTGTTTTGTGAGCTTTTAGGTTTTTAGATGAAACTACCCCACATTAGTGAAGATGCTATAATAAAAGATGTTGTCATGTATGCTATAACTATAAGGTCTGTATCCCAAAAAGTTATAGAATTACAGTTGGATGTGGACAACCTACGGATCACTAAAGCTACAATAAAACAGCACCTTATAAAGAAAAGATGAAATACTTGGCTAGAGTTTCCAATTAAAGTTTATCTTTAAAAGAACATAAAACAGTGTGAGCTTTTGAAAAAATCTTTGAAATTTGAAATGTTTTGTAAGTCACAGGAACTATTAATATTGTGTCTCATTACAAGATATTCCCTCAAACTATATGTTTTGTAAATTTTAATGCATTCTTTGAATATTACAAGCATTCACCGCGTGAAAAAAATCTGACTGCAGGATATCTATCTAAGAAGGTGATTTTCTGAACATAGAATAGTTATCCGTCTTCAATGATTTCGTAATTCGAAATATATTTACCGTTCTCATCAGCAGTGTAGGTAACAGAGATGGGGTGCCCTCAGGTGAGGTGTAAGTGAAGCTTCCTTGGGCAACCTGGGATTCAGCATTCTTCAGGTATCCCTGCTCCTGAGCGGCGATGCCATTGCCGGTCTCATAGCTACGAATGAAAAAAAAAACAAAATATTTAGATGTATCATTTTCAAGCCTCTGTGATTGAATCCTTTCGAGAAGCAATTCTTACACTTTATGAGAAAAGACAAATGACGACCGAGGTCAATGTGCATTATTTTGCTAATAAACGCTGATATGTGAAATTTTGATAAACCTTGCTATTATCTAACAATTCAATAAGTGCACATGACATCACTATTTCTGCAATACTGAGGACATAGTATTTAAGCTTTAATGTTCACTTTGCAGAAAGTAGAAATGTGTGTTGATAAAGGTTAACTGTTAACAACATCCCGGTAGTGTCAACGCTAATCTTCACTAAAAGCATAGTTTATGACTGAAGACATAAAATTATGAATGCAAGCACCAAAGGTGACCATACTTCTACGAAATATGATAATTATCTTATCCTATTATCAGATACTTTATAATTTTCCTGTTAACTCTAAGGATTTCATAAATCACTTGGGTTATAACAAACAGGAATCAGGCAGTGCTAAAGGCGCTGCCACACGCACAAAAAGAACAAATCTAATGATATATTTCACCAAAACGTTTTCAGGTCGCAATCATGGTGCATTGTCAATCTATTGATCTTGGGAATCTTTTGTTAGCATGGTGATTTCTAACATTTACCAAAAGTAGAGACCTACTGATTTTAATTATTATTTCATTTGAATGTTATGAAATTAATTCTGTTTTTGACTTTTGTATGATAAACATGAGTTTATTAACGTCAACCATAAGTTTTTGTGCGTGTGGCAGCGCCTTTAGCACTGCCTGATTCCTGTTTGTTATAACCCAAGTGATTTATGAAATCCTTAGAGTTAACAGGAAAATTATAAAGTATCTGATAATAGGATAAGATAATTATCATATTTCGTAGAAGTATGGTCACCTTTGGTGCTTGCATTAACGGAAATATCCGGAAGCCTTCCGAAATCTTTATCGCTACCAGTTGAGAACTACAAAGAAAACATTAAAGATATCTACAAGCTGATCAATGTGAAAGCACGAGTTACTGAAAATTACTTTCTTTTCGAAGCACATATTCCACTTGTAGCTAACGAAGATTTCGTAATATACCAAGCGATACCTTTACCGGTTAACAATGCTAAGGAAACTACATATGTGCAGTTATCAAACGAGTACATCGCTGTCAACTTCAAGAAGAACATTTACGTGTCTATGTCCAAAGATGACTTGAAACACTGCATGCAACAAAAATCGCAGAATTTCTTATGCAAGAAAAACCTGCCATCATTTGACCTACACAGCAAAAACGCTCCTTGTGAGGCAAAACTGCTATCGCATCAAAACAATGAACCTTGTGACGTCGAACGCGCGTCATGCAAAGACACTTGGATAGAGTTACAAACTCAAAACAGCTGGCTGGCGATTTGCTGCGAAACGTGTGCATTACGAATCATATGTAGCAACGACGTCACATCACAAACCATTGCATTATCGAGCATAGTGACATTATCTCAGGGATGCGTACTGCAATCCAACGACTTAACCATCTACGCTCAACGCCGATACAGCAGTCATATGAAGATGGATTATGAGTTTACAGCTCCAACATTTGATACATCTATTAACAAGATAGTGAACTTAACATATCGTTATGCTCCAAATATCCTTCAGTCAAAGGCTACGGATCAGGAAATTGTAACAATTGATCAAAAAATTGCAACTCAACGGCAAAATGAAGCTTCACTACCAACACTAACAAGTCACGACATTCATCAATATGCCATAAGTTACTCTTTGCTGGCGATCGCCATCATAGTCGTACTTGTCGTGGTTGGGAGAAATCGTTGTCCACACTATTGCACACACAACGCTAAGAACAAAACTTCGAGTCAACCTGAAGATATTGAACTTCAAGTTTTCCGCAAAACAGAGTGCCAGCAGCATGAAACCGTCGCAGCACAAACAACAAAGGACTTGCGGCGGGAGCCTCAACCTGGGAACAGGAACATCGCCTTTCTATTTGATTGATTAATTACTTAACTAACTTTGTGATGACTTTTCCTTTCTCTTCTCGTTGGTTTCTTCTTTTTGGGTTGCCAAGATGTACAGTCTAAAACTGTACATATTTTGCTGACGCGGTGCCGTGCACCACACGTGCGTCATTCCAATAATATTATAAATACACATGAAACACTTTAAATCAATAAGTACGATAACTGCTACGCGGTGACTAACATTAGAGAAAGGAATCGTCAACAGTATTACTTGTAAACACAAAAATACGTAATAAATCTAACGAAAACTGAGTGATCTTTTCTCTTCGTGCTTCAACCTCAACAACAACAACTCTGCAAGTGTACGAATCGTACATTTTTTGGTCCTTCGAGCCGGATGTTTGGTGCCACTGTGTCTCTTTACGGTAGCGAATCGGTTTAGCTGGTCTCCCAGAAGCGGGTCGCCCCAGCTAGATTGAGAAGTCGCATAATATCGTGACAGAGGTGCAAGGGTGCTGAGTTCCACTGACCATTTCAAATCAAGTAAGTCAACGATTTCAAGATTTGAAACGGAGAAGACTACAAGCAACGCAGTAGCCTTCGTGGTGGACAACGATTTCTCCCAACCACGACAAGTACGACTATGATGGCGATCGCCAGCAAAGAGTAACTTATGGCATATTGATGAATGTCGTGACTTGTTAGTGTTGGTAGTGAAGCTTCATTTTGCCGTTGAGTTGCAATTTTTTGATCAATTGTTACAATTTCCTGATCCGTAGCCTTTGACTGAAGGATATTTGGAGCATAACGATATGTTAAGTTCACTATCTTGTTAATAGATGTATCAAATGTTGGAGCTGTAAACTCATAATCCATCTTCATATGACTGCTGTATCGGCGTTGAGCGTAGATGGTTAAGTCGTTGGATTGCAGTACGCATCCCTGAGATAATGTCACTATGCTCGATAATGCAATGGTTTGTGATGTGACGTCGTTGCTACATATGATTCGTAATGCACACGTTTCGCAGCAAATCGCCAGCCAGCTGTTTTGAGTTTGTAACTCTATCCAAGTGTCTTTGCATGACGCGCGTTCGACGTCACAAGGTTCATTGTTTTGATGCGATAGCAGTTTTGCCTCACAAGGAGCGTTTTTGCTGTGTAGGTCAAATGATGGCAGGTTTTTCTTGCATAAGAAATTCTGCGATTTTTGTTGCATGCAGTGTTTCAAGTCATCTTTGGACATAGACACGTAAATGTTCTTCTTGAAGTTGACAGCGATGTACTCGTTTGATAACTGCACATATGTAGTTTCCTTAGCATTGTTAACCGGTAAAGGTATCGCTTGGTATATTACGAAATCTTCGTTAGCTACAAGTGGAATATGTGCTTCGAAAAGAAAGTAATTTTCAGTAACTCGTGCTTTCACATTGATCAGCTTGTAGATATCTATAATGTTTTCTTTGTAGTTCTCAACTGGTAGCGATAAAGATTTCGGAAGGCTTCCGGATATTTCCGTTAATTTTTGAATCAGACGCACCGGACTTATCAGATGGACATCTACATGACCTTGGTAGACGTTAGTTAGAGTATTAAACAGCATCTCCTGGAACGTCCTCAAGCTGTTGATCAATAGGTACGTCGTTAACGAAGCAGAGTTGAGGTAGGTAGTAGCCGAAAGTATTTCCATTTCCGTTTCGATGGATGCTATATTTTTATTGGTCTGATTGATAAAGTTATCAATGGAGTTGAATTGACGCTGAATATTGTCTTCAGTTTGTTTCAATACTTGATTCTCAAGCTCCACAATCGTTGTTTGATTTTTTAATAACTCAAGTAAGTAGTTCTCATTGGTTTGCAGAGATTGAATATCGTTTTGATATTTCTTAGCGAATTGTTGGTCCAATATCCCAAACAGACTGTTAGCTATGTAGCCGACTCCGTCGACTAGACCCCGTTTCTTCCTGTTGCTCAGGTGTTTGTGGGGATTTATAAGTATAGAGTTGTAGTAGTTTAGAAGTTCTAGTTCATGATTTAATTGTTCCATGGTTGATCTGCAGTGTTGTAGATTCGTTTTTTGGCATAAGTTGTGAATATTCTCGAAGTAAGTTTGAGTACGACGAGTCCCATCCCAATAGTTTGTTAGGTTGTAGTACATCATTAGTATCCATTCATCGTGCACTACTTGCATTTTGCCGACGGTGTCATAGTATATGGGCCGCTCGCGTTCCAGACTTGTAATCTGAGCGGTCGCCGCCGGCGCTCCGCGCGTGCCATCGGTGGCGGTATAAGATCCCGTTACAAATGTAAACAATGATAACATTGTTATTAGTAACGTTGAGATAAGATTCTTTGACTTCTTCCGCCGTTCGTTTTTCGATTTCTGTGGAGGCTTATTTTTCATTTCGTTTTCTTTGGTTTCCTCAGTTTCAGAGTTCAATGGTAATGGCGACAGTTTTGTTATTGGGCGCTTTATGATTCCTGCTTGAGTTTTAACAGTAGTTACTCGAACATATCCATCAGATCCTGGATGTGTTTCCAGAATCCGACCTAGGGCCCATTTTCCCGGCGGTAGATTGTTTTCTTTCACCAGTACTACATCGCCTTCTTTAACGTTTCTAGAAGGCTTGTTCCACTTACTACGTGTTTGTAGAGTGGTAAGGTAATCGTTTGACCAGCTTTTCCAATATTGTTGGAACATATGCTCGGTAAGCTGCCATCTACGGCGTAAATCAATGTTTTTTACGTCACTGTAATCCGAGAGTGGCATGGACAATATTGGGCTTCCTGTAAGGAAATGTCCAGGCGTTAGGCAGTTGTAGAACTCTTCTGGATCTTCAGTTAGCGGGCACAGAGGTCTTGAATTCATGCAGGCTTCTATTTTTGCTAAAATCGTTATGAACTCCTCGTACGTTAGTTTTTGGTCCCCCAGTACTCGTCGCAGATGGTGCTTCATAGACTTGACGGCAGCTTCCCACAGACCGCCAGCAGTTGGCCAGGCGGGGGCGTTGAAATGCCACTCCACCTCCAATTTGGCCAGTTCGTTGAAAACATCTGGTTTCAGTAGTTGTTTGAACTCTTCGAATTCCTGACGAAGCACCTTTGCAGCGCCGATAAAGTTTGTACCACAGTCAGAGTACATGTGTTTCGGGGTGCCGCGTCTCGCACATAGTCTTTGGAAGGCCGCCATAAACGTTTCTGTGCTAAGGTCTGATACGAGTTCAATATGAACAGCTTTCGTCGCCATACATATAAATATGGCTATGTATCCCTTTGAAGTTTTTACGCCTCTACCCTTGTTGTGTTTAACATCCACATGACCGGTAAAGTCTACTCCTGTGTGCGTGAAAGGGCGGCACGGAGTGATCCTTTGCGGTGGTAGGTCACCCATCAGTTGATAGCTATCTGTCTTGTTGAAGCGATGGCAGCGTACACATCTTCGAAGTTGGTTCTTGACAGCCCGGTTGCCGCCAACGATCCAGTAACGCTGTCTAATATAAGTCAGCGTTAGCCGAGCTCCTCCATGTAATGTGGCTGAATGTGCTTGTTCTATAAGAAGTTGTGTAAATCTTCCTTTATGTGGTACGATTATTGGATTCTTCATATCCCCAGTTAATCTTGAGTGTTTAAGACGACCTCCGACACAGATGATGCCCGCTTTGTTTACATAAGGATTCAATTTGCAAATTGCGCTTTTCTTTGATACTGTTTCGTTGTTAACGATTTGTTTGTATTCAGAATTGAACTGCAATCGCTGCGCTTGAATAATGATACTAATGCGCGCTGCGCTTAGTTCACTTGTTGTTAGGTACGTAGTTTCCGATTTCGTCCTATTGCGCACATTTGTAATGAAGCGTAATATCCATGCGATGACCCTGTTTGCTTGTGTCAATGAGCTGCATTTGCTCAATAAATTGATAATTATATTATGATCGATATTTTCTTGCGTGATTTTAGCGTGGTTTAAGCCGCCAAAATTCGTTTGGAAAGTGCAAGGCATATCTGCCGGCGGATCTTGTTTTGTTAAGAACTCTGGGCCTTGCCACCACAGGTTGAAGTTTACTAGTTTGCTTGGCAAAAGACCTCTTGAGGCGCAGTCTGCTGGATTTTGCTCTGATTTGACATAATGCCACTGAGCTGCAGGAATGACGTTTTTGATCTTTGTAACTCTGTTGGCTACGTAAGTTTCCCATCTTGATGTTTCGCCTTGAATCCACGCGAGGACCACTTGAGAATCCGACCAAGCCCGTGTTGATATGTTATATCCACAGAATGTTTCCTTGGTTTTCTCCATCAAGTCAGCTAGTAGCTGAGCACCACACAGTTCCAGTCTTGGTAGTGTTGTTTTCTGAGTCAGTGGAGCCACCCTTGTTCGAGCAGCAAGTAGAGTTACGATGGGTTGGCCATGTTCGTTGAACACCTTGCTGTAAATAACGCAAGCGTACGCCTTTACACTTGCGTCGCAGAAGCCTAGCAATTCGACACATTGTTGTGTGTCGCCAATCCATCTATTTATCGTTATTTTATTAATGAAAGGCAGTTCTGTTTTTAGGTTCAGCCACTCAGATTCAATGTTGCTGGGCACTATGTCATCCCAGCTAAGTTTACTCATCCAGACTTTCTGGAATAGTAGTTTGGCCTTGACCGTTACTGGGGAGAGCCAACCCAATGGGTCGTAAAATCTTGAAGCCTAGCAATTCGACACATTGTTGTGTGTCGCCAATCCATCTATTTATCGTTATTTTATTAATGAACGGCAGTTCTGTTTTTAGGTTCAGCCACTCAGATTCAATGTTGCTGGGCACTATGTCATCCCAGCTAAGTTTACTCATCCAGACTTTCTGGAATAGTAGTTTGGCCTTGACCGTTACTGGGGAGAGCCAACCCAATGGGTCGTAAAATCTTGATATGGCTGAGAGTAAAGATCTCTTTGTTAGTTGTTTGGAGTTTTCCACAGGCCAGTTAAAGTGGAAGTTGTCGCTGTTTGGATTCCAACCGAGGCCTAACGTTTTGCTTGATTCTTCCCCTTTAAAATCAAACATGGTTTGAGTTGAAATTTGATCCTTGCGTAAGTCTTCCAGTATAGCGCGGTCATTGGCTGTCCACTTCCGTAAATTCATGCCTCCTCCTTTTAACAGTTGGATCAAGGAGTTTTGCAGTTTTTTCGCTTCTGTGAGGTTGTTATGGCCGCTAATGACGTCATCTACGTAGCATTCTTCTATGAGTGTCTTGGCAGCTGCCGGATGTTTGTGACCGTCGTCAATGGCTAGTTGCTTCAATGTTCGCATAGCTAGCCATGGTGCGCATTTGGTCCCGTAGGTTACTGTGCAGAGCTGGTAATCGCGAAGATGTTGATCTCGTGAGTCCCGCCATACAATTCTCTGTAGATGTTGTTGTTCTTTTGAAATCCAAATGCAGCGGTACATCTTTTCAATGTCAGCCGTAAATGCGTATTTATACGTTCGCCATTTCAGTATAAGGGCCTGAATGTCCTTTTGTAAGTTGGCGCCTTTTTCCATGACGTTGTTCAGGCTGACGCCAGTCGTAGTTTTTTGAGAGGCGTTAAATACGACCCTCAACTTTGTTGTTGTCGAGTTTTCTCTCAAGACCCCGTGGTGCGGTAAGAAGTAGACGTCAGTAGGTATCTGAGGTGCTAATTTCATGTGACCCAGATCCGCGTACTCTTCCATGAATTTTTTGTACATGGAGGAAAGCTTTTCGTTCTTCTCTAGCCGTTTTTCCAACTGTAGAAACTGCGAAACCGCAATTGTTCTAGACTTGCCTAGTTTCTCTTTGTAGTCTGGAACTAGAGGCATTTTGACGATGTACTTTCCGTCAAATGATCTTCTTACAGTTTCGTTATAAAATTGTTCACACTGGTCATCTTTGGGGATATCTTTAGTTTTTTGAATTTCTTCATTCTCCCAAAATTTTGTTAAATCCTCTAAGTTGACTACAGTAACGTGGCAGTTAAACGTTTGTTTCATCTTTCCGCATAAAATCCACCCAATTTGCGTTTGTTGTGCAACTGGGGAGCTGTTATTGCCTTTCAATACACCTCCTAGGATAATTTCGGAGTATACGTCGGCTCCTAGTAATAGGTCGATTTGCCGAGATACGTTGAAGTCAGGATCTGCAAGTTTCAAGTTTTTCAAGTGACTCCATGCACCTTTCTCGAACGTTTTCATAGGCAGGTTGTTTGTTAGCTTCGTCATAATAAGTGCTTGAGTTTCAAAGTTATAATCGGAGTGAATCGATTGACAGGTAAGTTTCAGTTTTCCCCTGCATTCTCTGGAAACAGAGCCGATTCCCGATACTGATGCGTTGATCCCGCGCCGAGGAAGACGTAATATTTGTGCAGCGTTTTCTGTTATCAAGTTCACCTGTGAGCCTTGATCGAGCAACGCACGTAGTGTTACATAAATCCCATCTGCAGATTTTATTCTCAGCTGGACCGTAGTCAGTAGAACCTCCATGTTGTCTTTAGACAAATGGTTAGATGTTGGTTGTTGAGATGAAGGGCGTTGTTCAACATTGTTTTTTCTAGTCGCTGACGTTATGGTTTGGTTGTCCGGATTGTGCAATAGTGTGTTGTGTTTCAAGTTACATTCTTTGCACATTTTCGTGGATTTGCACTCGTCATTTCCGTGGCTGAATAAACAGTTTTTGCACAGCTGCAGTTTCGACACGGTGTCATTTCGCTTGCCAAAGTCCATTTGTAGGAATTTGTCACATTGGCGCAGAACGTGACTTCCGTTGCAGAATGGGCATTTTCCGTAAATAGCATGATAGTTGTTTGTTTTATTTTGATTGAAGTTATAGTTATGTTTCTTCATCTGGGTTTGCTTGTTGAATGTTTTCCAGTTGGATGATTTTTCTGTGGCTGTAGGGTTCGCCCTTTTAGCTGATTTCATCGTTTCGTATGCCATGAACTGTGTTTCGAGGAAATACAGGAAGTCGTGGAGGTTCTGTAGTTCTCTGTGATCTTGAAGTTCTTTCATGTAGTCACTCAAAGTACTGGAGTCCAGTTTTTGTGACATGATGTGCACAATGATCGGGTCCCAAGTTGAAGTATCAATACCGATGTTAGAGATGCCGTTCAGGCATTCGGTAATGACGTCATGCATCTTCTTCAAATTGTATGAGTCTGCATGTTGTATGATCGGCAGATTTAGCATGTTGTTCATAAATGAAGTAAACTGGAGGCGACGATTGTCGTAGCGCTGAATTAATATATCCCAGCATGAGTTATAGTTTTCAGTGCTAATGGTCAGATGCTGCACTAAGCGTTCAGCTTCTCCTCGCAGCTTGGTCTTTAAGTGTTGCATTTTCTGCGCGTTGTTGATCATAGGGTTTTTGTGAATAGCTTCCAGAAATAGGTCTTTGAAGGAGATCCACTGACTGTAGTTGCCGGAGAACTCAGGGATTTCGATCTTAGGTGTCGATTTCTGGTAGTGGACGGTGGACCAGATTTTGGCATGGATTTTCCTCTTTAGCTCATCATATTGTTGTTCAATGTCCGTGAACATTTTGTAGTAATGTTCGTTGGATCCTTTCAGTTGAAAGTCTATTTCCCAATGAAGTTTATCGATGGGTTCCCATTTCGATTTCAAGGTTGCGAAGTGGTCTTCCAGTTCCCATCTTTCCGATATAGTGATTAAGTCAATCTTGGAGATGACACGGTGAATCGCGTTGAAATTGCATTCTTGCTTGTTAAGCAAGAGTTGTATGTTGCTGTCGTCATCTTCTGAAGTCCCACCTAGGTCGAACTTCACGTTTTGTTTGCTCAAAGTCGTCAGTTTGCTAGTTACGTCTGTTTTAGTTGATAAGAACATTTCTTTAGTTTTTTCGTAGATGTCGTCCTTGAAATATGCTATGTTCTTATCTTCTAGTTCGAGCAACAGTTGGGCATGCCTGCCTTCGAAGTCTTGCCATTGGTTTTCTAGCGACGACAAGCGTTTCTTCAGGTATTCCACAGATTTTCGTGATGATGAATCCTTGCGATAGTTGACACATAATGCTTTGATGTTATCGAAGCACGTTGACTGCAATTCTAGCATATCCATGTTGATGCTTGCTGACACGTCGTTGACTGTGGCAGGAGAGCGTTGCGTTGTATTGCGAAGGCTACTGCGTTGCTTGTAGTCTTCTCCGTTTCAAATCTTGAAATCGTTGACTTACTTGATTTGAAATGGTCAGTGGAACTCAGCACCCTTGCACCTCTGTCACGATATTATGCGACTTCTCAATCTAGCTGGGGCGACCCGCTTCTGGGAGACCAGCTAAACCGATTCGCTACCGTAAAGAGACACAGTGGCACCAAACATCCGGCTCGAAGGACCAAAAAATGTACGATTCGTACACTTGCAGAGTTGTTGTTGTTGAGGTTGAAGCACGAAGAGAAAAGATCACTCAGTTTTCGTTAGATTTATTACGTATTTTTGTGTTTACAAGTAATACTGTTGACGATTCCTTTCTCTAATGTTAGTCACCGCGTAGCAGTTATCGTACTTATTGATTTAAAGTGTTTCATGTGTATTTATAATATTATTGGAATGACGCACGTGTGGTGCACGGCACCGCGTCAGCAAAATATGTACAGTTTTAGACTGTACAGGAATCTTTTGTTAGCATGGTGATTTCTAACATTTACCAAAAGTAGAGACCTACTGATTTTAATTATTATTTCATTTGAATGTTATGAAATTAATTCTGTTTTTGACTTTTGTATGATAAACATGAGTTTATTAACATCATATTATGTGCGTTTTATTATGCATAACATAAAAGAAGATTTATATTATCACTAAAGGTTTGTTTGATCCAGCATCTGATGGACTGAACTGGTAGGTACAGGTTGTGTGTGGAATATTAAAGAAACTCTTTTATCTGAGAAAAATAATTCAAATAACTTATCGGAGTTAAGTGTTTCTAAATAGGCAAAATGTTCTATTTAAGAAATCAGGCTTTTTGCTGAAAATATTGATTGTAAATGTTTGTCATTCCAAAAAGGTAAAAACAAGCAAAGATTTTTACTGATCGTTGCAGAAGTTTTAATTATATCATATATCTTCTAGAAAACGAAGAAATATAACCATATTTTCAATCATTGTAATATTAATCCTGTTTCTGTTACTTGAACATAATCAATATTGACTAATGACAACGTTTGTATCCTTTGTCTCGTGGACAACGCGAGCAAAGCTTAGAACTTTTTTAGAAACAGAAATTAGATAGGTCCTTCTTCTTGAAGAAGATGAAGGTAATCTATAACTAGATTAAGGTTCCAAGTAGTATATATACTTAGGGAAAGTAATTTTAAAAACACCCATAAAGAATCTACAAATGAAATCATTTTCCATCTGAATTTTTGGTAAGATTAATTTTAATAAAGAGTGAAAAGAATTTAATGTCCCACAACTTGCACCTTTGTTAAATTCCTCTGATAGACATTTTAGATAAATGACATTGAGATACATATTTAAGTGATCAACACTATGAATAAAACAAAACCACCTTAAGGATGACATTATACATACTTATAAATGTCATTACTAGACAAAAAAAATCACCATTGTCTGTTGCTTCGGTACGAAAGACAAAAAATGAAAAAAAAAAATACTTTTCCGATCCAATTTTTATTATTTGTAAATTTTAATTTAAACGTTCAAAAGTGCCGCTTAATGGCCTACTTGAAATAAACACATTTGAATTTGACTTCGAATAAAAAAAATAAAATAAACATAAAGATACATTTTTGCCTTTTGTACCATTTCTTGACAATATAGCCCAAGCCGGGGTAAGTTTTTTCCGTGTAAGTTGTGGTTCTCTGGAAGGAGATACTAAATTAATGTCACTAGGTTTGAGAAACATTATCTCAGAAGCAAAGAGTTTTAACTAGGGAAATTATGATTGAGTAGGCCAATAATGGATCGATAATTATGCCAGTTGCTTTGTCGTAGATTATCGTCTTTAGGCATCTTACGATAAGAGCAAAAGGTGGAAAACCATTCAAAAGAAACAGTTAGGCCACGGTATTGTAAAGGCGTGTATATCATAGGCATCTGGGTCATCTCTCCAGGATAAATATTCTGCATATTTTTTTGCTCGGTGTAAGCAAATTTATTACAGTTTATCCAAATGTGGTGTTAATAAATCTAAATCATCGAGAATCTGATGTAGTGTCGTGGTGACCCAGTGGCTAAGACTCGCCTGTCGTGCTTTCGGTCGTAGGTTCGAATTCGGGCAAGTACCAATGTGAATTTTTCAAATTCATATGTACTTTCTAAGTTTATCTTGGACATCCCAGGCAACGGTGAAGGAAAACATCGTGAGGAAACCTGGACTTATATAGTTATAATGTAAGTCTGAAATAGCCAAGTCAGAGGCCTGTGGGGATTCCCAGAGGCGGCTTAATTAACTCCGACACCAGAGGTGGCCACACCTCACTCGAAAAGAAAGAGAAGATCGAGAATCTAACTATCGTTCAATATTAACTTTAGTATACCAGCATAGTCTGCATCGGTGTTCTCTCTAGATTTTATAAATGTGTATGTGTGATGTATATACCTTTTTATTCGATTGCCATAGTTAGGTGTATCATTAAAATGGGGGTATGGAGTGCCACACATTTTGTTGATATGTGTAATGGCAGTCTTGTTGTCTTTTCTAAGAAGGACGTGTAAATTTTATTTATTTTTTAAAACTCTTAGGCACTAGAATGCTGCCATTAACTCACTTTACACACAGGCTGCACTCCAGCCTGTATGCGAAGAGTCAATAAATATTTCCAGTTCGAAGGAGCTATCACGAATTTTATTTCTGAAAGATATTTGATTCCACCTAAGGACTTATGGATATGTTTGCCTTATGGTTGGTTGTCATTAGACTTCAAAAGTGTCAAATATTTCTCCCGTTCTAATCATTTAGTATATGCCCCATCCATACGCTATGGCTGGACATGCAGCTGTTAATGTAACGATTAGTTTTGAAAAGTCTCGGTTAGGGACGTTATATTTGCGGCTATATTTACAGATAAGTTTCTTTATTCTCTTAACTTTATAGTCAAGTAATTGCAGAAACATACATAGTGAGTTGATAAGAAATCCTAAGAATTTGCGGATACGGTTTGGTATAAATGAACTTTTTTCTAAATTGATTACTAAACTTAATCTATCAAATGTTTGTATTATGGAATATGATTTTGTTTGCTCCATGTAAAATGCTGGTATTCAGCTGAACCCGGTTAGACTGGAAGCCAACCCCAACATACGAATAGTTGGGCAAAGGCCAGACAGATTGCTTTGTACTGAATTTATGTCTTAAGGCAGGAAACATAAGTATCTCCTATACAAATGGCATAATTATTATAATACTACTTCATGACCATGACGTCTGAAATGAGACAGAACTGGTTTGAGTAAATTAGTAAACACTAGGACTGGACCTAGTCTGGCACCCGCCAGACTAAGTACATATTGTTGAGTTGGTAAGAACTTATTAAGGAAAATATAATTTTAGGATAAATAACCTGTAATTTTATGTTTTAAAAAAGTCGGTGAGATAAACTGTTGATGTAGATCAGAACATTTACAAATTTCTCTAAATCGATAAGTTTTGAAATAGCCAATCTCATTTCTCCATAAGGAGATGGTGGGTAATTGGGTTCAGGTTTTTAAACCATTTGCCCAATAAACGGTATTTTATAACCATTAACGTAAGATTATATGACAGGATCATCTGTTGACAACTGCCAATATTAACCAAATGTTTAATTCTACCTGCGGGGTTTACTTTCAACGGCAGTTCCTCTCGTCGTACCTTACTTCTTGCTGAGTCCCGTTTATCGGCTGCGCTGAGTAATGGGTATCTTATTGGTTTGGTTCACCTCGCCGTTGATGTCGGTGGCTGTTGGTATCGATTCGTAGCAGATTATCCAGTTAGTTTGTTAAATTTTCTAGGCCACGGATCCCTATGCCAAGCTGTTTTTGTTGATTCTGCGTGTTTGGCCGATTCCGACAGTATTGACATGACTTCAGGATAAAGTTTTGTAGCACGAACTAACGTGAAGTTCTCCGGCACAAGGTTTTCAGTTTTCTGAAAATCTTTGTCAATTAATTGTCCAAACCATCGAGTACATTTTTCCTCCCAAGGTTCAGAGACTTCTTGTGGTATATTTTTTCCGAGTCTAGGATCCATATTCTTTGCTTCACCAAGGATTTTGAGAATCTCTGAAGTAATGTCAGTTGTGGAAGTTTCAATAACCTCCCAGACTTCACTTGGAGTCTGATTGATTTTACAACAATGGCGGTATTTCTCGCGCATCTTGTTCGGTATTGACGACAGATATTTCATCAATAATATTTTCGAACTATGGTTTTCATCGTATTATTATGCATCACGTGAACTCAAGGTTGCAAGGTGGACTTTTTGGTGGTGAGAAAACAAAATGGCGGTTACTTTCAGGATAGTATCACGTACTATCTCGTTAAGAAAGTAGGTATTTATATATTGTATTTCTGGATAACATCACGTGTTACCTCGTTAAGAAATACTATTTTTGTTATCAGAATAACATCGAGTGTTATTTCATTACGATAACAACATATAGGACGTAAGTAATCAGTAAACACTATGATAGTAAAAGCACGTGGATACGGCGGGTACTTACGTTTTTCTTGAAATTATTTTCGTATCGTTGGTTCTTACGCCTCAGATAATCTTCATCATCGTGTTTTCTTTTTCCCATGATCTTTTTCGCCGTATTTAAAGTATAGAATTTGAGAAAAAAATAAAAAATTGGTTGTAGCAATGCAACACACGAAGAACGAATGACGCGACCATTGACAGATGACATAGGCTCAGCCATAGACTAACAAACGAACATTTCTAATATTTTTTTTAGTCTTTGAACTGTGTGGCAATGCAGTATACTCTGGGGACCGTACTACAATGTGTATTAAATCTCGAGGATGCAGCATTGAAGTATAATATAAAATTGTGCATCTTTTGACACAGCAAAAACATCCTAATAAGTCACTACAAATTGTTTATTTTAAGATTGGGCGCCAGTGGGATCATAATGAAATAGTTATTATAGATGTCCCACATTTACTTTTGGCATCAATATCTTCCAAAAGAATTTAGTAATTAAGTTATATTTATTTTTTAGTATAAAAAAATTAAATGTGAAAATAATTATTAGAGAAATTTTCATTAAGTAATGTTTAAAGCGAGCTACGATACATATAATTGTAAAAGTACCTCCTGAATTTAACTCTTTATTTAAATGTACAGCTCAGCAACAGGTTTCCGAACACAAGGTACCTCATCAGACAACTTAAGTGCGGGATAATCCATCTCCTTGATGCTTCCACTATGATACAACTACACAGGGAACGATACTGCTTGCAGACCACATCTCCAGTTGCTTTATGATCTGTTGAAATATAATAACATTTAAGTATATGAACTAATTATTCTTTATGAAGATAGTCAAATAAAATTGCTATAAGCATGTTGAACAAAAACACTTTTTGTTCTAAATATTCAAAACTAATTATCAGTTAAACAAAACATTCACTGGTGGAAAGGTGTATAGTTTTAATAAAACATGTGACTATAACCCCACTTTTAAATTTATATATAATGTTAAAGTTTTGTTTTTTTAGTATAAAGTAATGCTTTATGCATGTTGACCAAAATAATTGTTTGTTCCATGTTTATATTTAAACCTATTTAACAGTTACAATAACTATGTTAAATTAGAGTGTTTTATTCAGTTTAACAAAACATTTATCAGTGAAATGGTTTATAGTTTTTAAATAAAACATGTGACTATAACCGCACTTTTAAATTTTATATTATGTTAATGTTTTGTTATTTTAAGTTTTAAATTAAGCAATCATGAAGTTAACCTATAGTTTGGTTAAGTTCTTAAGTATTTAAGTTATTACTACTAGACACCAAATAAGTAGTTAAGTATTACAATCTAAAAATATGCGACACATTGGTCGTACAAATTGTAAGTTTGTTAAGTACCTCAATCAAGCTTCATGCGACACGTTGGGCGTACAATTGTAAGGTAACTTTTCCCTTACTCACCAGCCAGCTCAGGGGTAGGTGATCAGGATGAGACAATTGCAGGGATGATTTCGCATGAGGGTCGACAGAAGTAAAAGTCTTTCTATTTGGTCAACTAGTTTAATATTCATATCAGCAGCAATACAGCTTCATAATGTATACATATTACACTTACTTGTGTATGGGCTATAATATACCCTTAAAACATAGTACCAGATGTATGATATCTCAATCAGCACCGTTCCTCTGTGCAATTGGCATCCAGTTTCTCACCGGTCAAAATATCATGGGTATTCGGAGACTGTTGTTGAACACTGTAGCTGTCGCTCTTATTGGTAGTTGACCATTATTTATTCTATTATCTATTTAAATTAATCCTAATGAGTCCTGTTAATGGAAAAAATGCAGTATGAGCATCACATAAGCACATGTTCCACAAGCATGAAAATATAATTTAATTCGACTAATACTCACAGCGCTTGCTGGCACATTATATTTTTATATTTAGGGCTGTTTCCCTGTCGCCTCTGAGTCATTCTGATTGTCTAGATCAACTTTTTCTTATCTGAATTTTTCGTGACCTCCTCAATAAGAATTAGCAGTGGAAAGGAAATGTCACTCTTGTCAGCCATAGACATTGAGCGTTTATCGACCCATAGTTATAATCATAGTTACTAGACTTGTCGCTTTTATTTATAAATTGAATTGTGTGTATTATTATAGTATATATTTATTACACACAATTAATATTTACTTATTTTTAAACAATTTAATATTTTTCAACCGACAGTAGCGCCATCTGACAGAGTTTTTTTTTTTTTTTTTTTTTTTCTTTATTTGAAAAAAGGCTTTAATCGCGAAGCGATTATGCCAGCCTCGTAGGTATACAAAGTTAATAAAAATAAATAATAACTAAGATTTTAAATTAATTGACCAATCCCTATGTTCTAAAGCCTGCTTTGGCTAACCTATACAAAGCTCTTGCCTCCCTTGACAAAGGTGACGCAAGAACACTGTTGCACGTTCCTACATCTAGTGACTTAGGTAGAATTGAAATTCTTTCGGTCTCATTCCGGACGCATTCCATCAGTATATGGTAAGTGTCTTCCACTATACTGCACTCCGGGCAATTTGGTGAAGCAACTTTACCCATAAGTTAGGCAAAACTGTTCATTGGTATGTGTCCCGATCGAAGCCGAAGAGCCATTACGATTTCTGCTCGACTCATGTTTGCCTGGTCGAACCATGGACAACGCGAAAGTGTTGGTTGGATCGTTCGATACCAGATTCCCTTGCTCAGTGATCTTTGGTCGAAGTGTTCATGCCACATTTTACTGCATTCTGCTTTAACTGTATACAAAAAATCACTGTGCACGGGAAGGCATGGACTGAGTAACCCATCATCACAAGCATCTTTTGCCAATCGATCAACTATTTCATTGCCTTCCAAGCCAACATGAGCCGGTATCCACTGTAGTACAATATTCTTTTTCTTAGAGATAAGTTTACCTAAAGATTTAATAACATTGTACGCAATCGGAATGCCTCTAAAATTTGTTGTAAACCGAATTAAATGTTGAAGGGCGCTTTTCGAATCAGTCAAAATTATATAATTACCACTTTCAAATGAGTCAACGTAAGATATTGCTTCCTCTATTGCGACTAATTCTAAATACATTATATTGCATTTTGAATTTACCTTTAATTGTATTGAAAGATTGGCTTGTGGGTCGAAAAACGCTGCTCCAGAACCAATTTTGTCCTTCGATCCATCTGTATATATTTTGTAGAATGCCGGGTAGGTCTTATTTAAAAATGTATTGCACAGCTCACTCAGTTTAATATTTTGGTAGCACTTTTTAGCCGCGACCAGGCCATCTACTCCGGGAAATACAATTTGAGACAGATCAATCTTGTGAACCCAAGTATCCAATGAGAACATTTCTAGCTTTGGGCTTATGTAAATAGGTAGCGAATCTAAAGACTCATGGATTCTGATCAACAACGGTACTTTTCTTTTCCAGTGCGACTGTTGACAATGTACTTGCAAGTCTTTTAATACAGTAATAATATTATTATCGGCGTATGATTTTATTTTAAGCCAAAATTTACCCGCTAGATAATATCTGCGAAACTTCAACGGTTGCAAGTTCAATTCATTTTCCATAACGTGAATGGTCGTAGTTTTAATAAAGCCACCGATAATCCTCATGCAAACATTTTGAACCTTGTCTAGTTTACTTAGGTGAGTTTCACAGCTACTGTCGTATAGGAAATCAGCGTAGTCGATTCTACTTCGAATTATTGAAATGTATAACCGCCTCAGATGTTTAGGATGTATACCCCATCCAGGGCCAGAAAGAATTTTGAAAACATTTATCAACTTTAACATCTTTTCTCGGGTCTCATTAATATGTTTAGTCCATCTAAGTGATCGGTCAAGCCAAACTCCCAAATATTTTACATTTTGTACCACTGGTAGCGATACCTCATCAATTTTTAAATTTAGGGTCTGTCTTGGTACCTACACCATTTTTAAAAATACAGACGTTACTTTTCGTAGGCGATATTTCTAGACCCAAATTCAAAAAGAGTTTAGTTATTTTATTTAAAGCGGGTTGTAATCTTTGTTGGGCTGATGACACATCACTGCAAGTAGTGTACAACACAAAATCGTCCGCACACTGCGACAAAAATACGTCTCCGCTACTATGACAAACGTCCATGGTTGCTATATTAAAAAGTAACGGTGACAATGGATCGCCTTGTGCCAATCCCCTACCAGACTGCCGACAAATGTCGTCGTTACCTACTGTAATCTTAAGGTTTCTCAGCTTCAGAAAGTTCCAGATGTAGTTACAAATCCTGGCTCCGACACCAATTCGTTGCATGATTTCTATCAAACTTTTCACGTCTACGTAGTTGTATGCATTGCTTATGTCTATGAAAATCGCAACCGTAATAAGCTTTTTGGCGAAGCCAATTTGAATGCGCGAGACTAAAACGGATAGGTTATCTATAGTTGAGCGACATTTTCTAAAACCTGTAGTGGTGCTTGACAAAAGCATATGTTTTTCGATAAACCACTCTAATCTATTCATTAAAATGTTATGAAAAACCTTACAAACGCATGACATCATTGAAATAGGACGAAGAGATGACTTTGGGAGTCTCGTCCCGGTTTAGGAATTGGCACAATCACAATAGCGCGCCATTGTTTAGAAACAAAACCCGAAATGAAAATCTCATTATACAACTGAATTAATACTTGTTTACAGTTTTGTGGTAACCTCTTGATCATGGAGTAAGAAATGTTATCACTTCCAGGGGCGGTATCTTTCGATCGGACACATTTCTGAAATTCCGTGGAAGTAATCATAACGTCAAGTTCCGGGTTATTTGTGTCGATAATCATGTCGCACGGTGATACAAAGTCCGGCGTTAAACTAAGAAGCAGATCAGTAGCTTTATGCTTATCTACGTAATTATTTGAATATTTGTGTCCCTTCAGCCATTTCATTTTTTTCCATACGGTTGACTGAGATGTAGAAAAATCTAATGAAGAACAAAAATCACCCCACGCTTTACCTTTAGCTATGCGAATCATTCTCTGGGATTCTCTAATCTTATTTTGTAATTTTTCGTAATTTTGAGGGGTTGGATTACGTCTAAATTTAGACAACGCAAGACGACGTTCAGCCACGCATTTAGACAGCTCAGGCTTCCAATAAGGTTTGGGTAAAAATTTACTATCCGGGTTCGGGTTTATCTTAACTAAAGGGATACAAACATTGGAGGCCAAGTTTACACAATCAATGAAGGAGTCATAATCTTTCTGTAAATCTCCAGAAAATGAGAATTCAGAAAAGAGGGTGTTAAGTAGCTCACTGTATGAAGTCCAATCAGCGTTTTTGAAATTTTTCCGGACTGTTGACGAGGGTTTTGCTTGAATATTTGAAGTGATTTTAATAGCCCTATGATCACTGCCTAATGTCTCATTCATGACTGACCAGTCAAACAGTAACGCTATGTCAGATGATACCAAAGAAATGTCGGGTGAAGATTTTTGGTATCCCGAGTTAACCATTTTTAACCGTGTTGGTTCGCCATTGTTTAAAGTAATAAACTGATTGTCTATTGCCGCTTCAAAAATTTGGAGACCCCTTCTATCCGTTTTATGTGATTAGAATGGTGACCATTAAAATCACCAAGAACTATAGTATTTTTTGCAACAATAGAAAGTAAAGCATCCCAATCGTTTTGTGAAGTTCTAATTGAGGGTGGACAGTAAATAGAAACAATATTTTCTATCATGCCACAGTTAAATACTTTTACACACACTAATTCTATGCCTTGGTTACTGAGTTGGATATCATAAAGTTGGCATTTTATTGATTTGTGGGTAAGAATTGCCACACCTCCGTACCCATCAAACCTATCCTTACGATATATTGTGTAGTTGCTCAGCCTCATGCAACTTTCTGAATCCAGCCACGTCTCACTTATCGCAGCAATGTGTACATGTTCTTGATTCAATAATTGTTCCAACAAAATTAGTTTGGGTTTCACACTTTGTGCGTTCCACTGCAATAACTTTAACTGAAAAATATTATTTTTAGGATCCATTACTCAAGTATACCATAAAATAACTCTAAACACTTGTTCAATATAGGCCACTCAGGTATACGATCTACTAAAACTAAAACTAGCCATTTACTACAACACTTAATAACATCGTAAAACTTATCCTGAATACTCCGATTTCGCATATAAATAATGTCTTTTAAACGTCTAATTAACTCGTCCAGATGTACCTCCCGCGTGTTGTTTACATTACCTCCAACATCGTTATCAGTTGGTTGCTTAGGAATGCGGTCCGGTGACTTCCGATGTCCCCGCAACTCCGTATTACCTTTTGGCGCATAGAAGTATTCTTTCTTGTTCTTAAGGTTTTGCAAATGCGATTGCCTGTTGCTATGACTTACTCGCGGTGATTCCGGTCGACTGCGCGTAAACAACGGTGGGAATGAATTAGAGTTACCACTGCTTCCCGTTTCTTGCAAGCATAGACCGCTATAGGTATTGTTGGTATCGATTTTCGGCTTCTCCGTTTCCCTACTCGTTAGAGTATCATTTGGCATTTTCGGTCTTACGTACATATTGCAGGCCACGTGATAGGTGCAATTATACTCCGCCATGAGCTCCCTCACGCGCCTTTCTCGAGCATACACCGGGCAATTTCGGTTCAGCGCCATGTGCTCGCCCCGACAGTTTACACATTTAAATGATGTGACTTCACAGTTACTGTGCTCCTCTGTACACTTAGGGCATACTATTTTTTTTAATGTACACCTTAATTTGACGTGACCAAACTTCCAGCAGTTGGAACACTGTGTCACTGGAAAGACAAAAGGTTCCACCTTGACGCGCAGACAGTCCACATAAACAAAACTTGGCAGGTGTGAGCCCCTGAACCCCACCTTAGCTGCCTCACTAGACACCCAGCCTCCATCTTCTCGTCGTTGTAGCCTTTTCAAGGATACGATTTGCACTTCATTAGGACACTTGATTGCTTGCAGTACCTCCTCGTCAGATAACTCGAGGTCCACATCCCGTATAATGCCGTAGGAAATGTTAACGTCCATTGCGCTGTAAACCTTCCACTCTCTGGTTTGGAACTCTTGACAGTCCAACAACTTGCTCACACATTGCTCTGTTGAAGCCTCTATTTTTAATTTATATGGGTTGATATATTTAATGTGGTTTATATCTACTAAACCCATGCTTTTAAATAATTTTGCTATAGCAAACTGCTTTGGCAACTTTTGTTTACTCCAAATAAAAACTTCTTTTTTAAATAATTTGTGTTTCTTTCCTCTGTCTCTCTCCACTTTAGTCCAGCTTTCTTCTTCATCATCTTCTCTTCCTCGTTTTGTTGGGTGCCCTATCATATTATCTTCTTCCATAATTTGGGCTGTCCTGTTTGGTTCTAAATTAATTTCCATTTTATTTTCTTCTTCCCCTTCCATTAAAATTTGCGACATCCATCCATCTTCTCGCTCACTGCCACTGTCATCTGTGGCCATTAGTTATTAGGACGCGCTCATCACACTGATGAGCGCGTCAATTTAAATATTTGTTAGTTCTAACGAAACCGATAAGACGCGCACGAGCGGTTAGCACGAGTACCGTGACAGAACTGATCTGACAGAGTTGCACTAGAAGCAATTACAATTATGAAAGAAAGCTAGTAAGAGTTTCACGCCTTTGACACTAGATGTCGTTATTCTATATAACAATATAAATAATTGTTACAAGACCTAATGAAAAATTTTCTGGCCCTGCATTCTTGATACAGACTGTAAGTTGGATACTGATAAGCTCCACGATTTAAACTTGTTTAAGTTAAGTTTGTTATAATAAAGTTTCTTTAATCATACAATATTTGAGAACCTTCCTAATGAAATAAATCTCACAATGTGTTTAGTTGAATTTTACTCGTCATGATACATGGATGTAAATCGATTAGTAATTTCTGACAGATTTCAAAGCTTGTTACTGGGTGCATTTGTAAAGAATAATAACAATCAAAAGACAGGTTTGTTTTTTGAAAATTTATCACTTTTAGCATTCAATAACATTCTATTTATTTTGTTTCGCAACTTCTTATTCACACAGAAACGTTTTTTATGAAAAAGGTTTGTAAAGCATGTTGTGTGTGTGGTATGCATACATACCACACACATAACACACACATACATGCATCATTAAAACGTAGTTTTCAACATGTTTTAACATTAATGTTTAGCTAGTGCAAACACCGTCATAAGCAATGCAACAATCTTCATAGTAATTCCTTTCAGTGTCATCTGATTCTAGTTAACTTTGAATTACTTACTTACTATTTTATAACAATTACATATTTTTTTTGTTATCAGTACTAACTCCTACTTATCTAAATATTAATAGGGTCATCTTTTGTTTTCATTATTATTTAGCTGCATACCTTCTCACATTACAGATAGATAGAGAACACCATAAACTATCTATTGGTAAGCTGCAGAGCATCTTATAGTGAGAACACAATAAACTATGTTATTATGCCGTGGAAGCAACTAATATTGATAACTCAATAAACTATCCTGTTGGTATGCTGTGGAAGCAACTAATAAGACAACAGTGAATAGGTTACTTCTAGGCAAGCGTGCTTCATCTTCAACCACATCATCACTTAACATCAGGCGAGATAGTGGTCAAACGCGATCCTATAACAAATACCCTCATTTCACCGGTAATGTTCAAGTTGCATGATATTCGGGTAATCTATTCTGGCATTATATGTACCTTACTAAAGAACTTGCCTATTAGGTAGTTACCACTAAAAAGTGAAAAATAAAAAAAACATTTTTTCAAAAGAATACTCGCTAGTATCCATTTGAAAAATGTTTTTTTTTTTTACTACCTACTTCCAAATAAAAACACTACAAAGTGAAAAATAACTTTATTTTTGGAAGTTGGTGTCCATAACGAAAAATATTGGTACCAACAAAAGACACCGACTTCCAAAAAGAAAGTAATTATCCACTTTGTAATGTTTTTATTTGTCAAGTCCGTAGTATTTTTTAGGGTTCCATACCCAAGGGCTAAAAATGGGACCCTATTACTAAGACTCCATGGTCCGTCTATCTGTCACCAGGCTGTATCTCATGAACCATGATAGCTAGACAATGAAAATTTTCACAGATGATGTATTTTTGTTGCCGCTATAACAAAAAATACTAAAAACAGAATAAAATAAATATTTAATAGGAGCTCTCATACAACAAACGTGATTGTTTCGTCTTTTTTTGCGATAATGGTACGAAACCCTTCGTGAGCGAGTCGCACTTGGCCGGTTTTTTGATAAACGCAGCAAATCTGTCCTTACTTTTTTTGTATGTTTTTTTTTAATATATTTTTTTATAATACATAAATAATTGATGGAAACCGTTTATTCTTCGAACTGATCACAAGCCCTTATTGGCAATTTTTGGGCCCCATAAGGGTATACCAGAAATATCAGCAAATTGGTTACAGCGGTACGCTTTGTTTTTGAGTAGTTATAACTATAAAATTCAGCGCTGACAACAGTGCAGAGGCCTTAGTGCGAGTTTTTACTCGCGCTCAATCGCGTTAACGTAAACATCATTTTGTATTGAAACTGGTTAAGCGCCGTCTGGTAACGGTAAGGAGAAACCACTTCTTTTGTATAAATTTTGACATAAGAGATCGTTTACGTATCACGAGTGAGCGTGAGTAAACATCATTTTGTATTGAAACTGGATAAGCGCCGTCTGGTGACAGTAAGGTGAAACCACTATTTTTATACATTTTGACATAAGAGATCGTTTACGTATCACGAGTGAGCGTGAGTAAACATCATTTTGTATTGAAACTGGATAAGCGCCGTCTGGTGACAGTAAGGTGAAACCACTATTTTTATACATTTTGACATAAGAGATCGTTTACATATCACGAGTGAGCGTGAGTAAAAACTCGCACTAAGGCCTCAGTATGCTTAGTGCGAGTTTTATAAACGGGATGGTCGCGTAAACGTTTACGCAAATTTGTATGGCGCTGGATAAGCGCCACCTAGTGGCGTACGTGAGAACTATAATTTCTGAGTGCAAGTTTATAAAATATTTCGTGACTAGTGACAATCGACTACATCTCACAAGTAAGCGCGTCATTAAGCACTTATATTAGCGTAAACATGCTTTTCGCGAGTGTGAGTTGTACTTTTTGACAGTTTTGACATCTCGTATCGTAAACAAAATCACTTGTGAGCGACTAAGCTTGTCACTGATATTTTTGCGGTGAGAGCGCTGTGAGAGTGATAAACTTACCAAGTTATTACATATTATTATGTTAAAACATATACCTTTATGGTATATTATGGGTTCTTTTTCATTTCTATCACTTCTAATAGTTATGGAAATGGGATTGGTAATTTAAAAATCGTCAGTCAAATTAATTATAACAGATTACCAAGATTAAAAAATGAAAATTCAATTTTAACTAATTACATAATAACAATCTTGACATAAATAAAGGTAAATAAAAAAAAGATAAACCAAAAACAGTGTCTGAACTGGGAATCGAACCCAGGACCTCACTAGAAACTATAGATAGACCATCCCTGCGATCATCAATGAAACCACCTGGCTTGCAGCATGAGATCCTGTGTTCGATTCCTAGGTCAGACACTGTTTTTGTTTTATTTTATTTAACACATAAAATAACTCTGTATAAAATTATGTCAAGATTGTTTTTACGTAATTAGTAAAAAAAATATATTTTTTATCTTGTTTATTTAAATATTAAATTATTATGTTATTAGTTTAAAATTTTGTAATTACATTTTACTCTTTTTATTTCATTGTCCAATGTTCATGTAGCCGAATATGTTTATATGGAGCAACTGCCTATCTGACACTACACAATACAATAATTAAGCAATAGATGCCTGTGTTTATAATTTGAAAGGATAAATACCTAGCGAATCCCCAGAGCACCGAGAGAGCGCGTGACGTCAGCGGTCGGGCGCCGAGGCTCGCTCGCACATGTTTTCATTTGATATTTTTATAATACGATGAATAGGCATTTTAGACTGTGCCCATTGTGGTTTGAATGTATGATAAGTAGTTCG
Source organism: Orthosia cruda (assembly GCA_964057195.1). Classification (NCBI taxonomy): domain Eukaryota; kingdom Metazoa; phylum Arthropoda; class Insecta; order Lepidoptera; family Noctuidae; genus Orthosia; species Orthosia cruda. The sequence continues at coordinate 24,169,795 of OZ059831.1, read as the reverse complement.
TTTCGATAGTAGTTCGTCGTCGCTCATTTTTCACAATTAATGATAAAATCACAGAATATTATTAGAACAAATATTGTAGACAGCTGAGACACGCACAAGCAAGAATTATGCCACAAACAGCCAAAAATATAGAATGTCAAGTATCGACAAGTGGTCATGTAGTACCCGATAACATTTTAAATAGTAAGAGCAGTCCAAAATTCCAAATTCCCAAAACACCACTTCAAAGGCAAAACATAAAAAAACTTCTAATTTCTAACTAAAAAACACGTTATAACCACTACTATTTTAATAGTGTGTCGATTCCAATAGGAATAGCAAATAAAAATGTCAACCTATTTTGTCGGTTTATTAAATGATGAACGCGTCTCACAGTGACTACACGCTTGCGAGTCGTTGACTGCTGTAGCAACACACACTCGCATGTTTACGATAGTCGATACCGTCGACGTATACTTGCCTTTCACGGTGATGACGTTCAACGAATAATTTTATTAAACTCGCACTAAGCATACACTATGCTTAGTGCGAGTTTTATTAACGGGATGATCGCGTAAACGTTTACGCAAATTTGTATGGCGCTGGATAAGCGCTACCTAGTGGCGTACGTGAGAACTATAATTTCAGAGTGCAAGTTTATAAAATATTTCGTGACTAGTGACAATCGACTACATCTCACAAGTAAGCGCGTCATTGAGCACTTATATCAGCGTAAACATGCTTTTCGCGAGTGTGAGTTGTACTTTTTGACAGTTTTGACATCTCGTATCGTAAACAAAATCACTTGTGAGCGACTAAGCTTGTCACTGATATTTTTGCGGTGAGAGCGCTGTGAGAGTGATAAACTTACCAAGTTATTACATTTGATTATAGAATAGAATAGAATACTCTTTATTATGTACACCAAATAAGTTACAGAAAGAATAGATAAAGAAAAAAAAAAAAAAAAATACACTGGGTGACACAATGGGCGGCCTTATCGCTAAAAGCGATCTTTTCAAGACAACCTTTGGATGGATTTTAAAAAAAGAAAGGAAAGAAAGTACTGTAGGTAGTCTATTGGTGTACTATTTATATATAAAATAAATACATATATATAAACATACTATATATAAAAATATATACAGTTATAAGTATGGAACAAAAACATAGAAATCAAGAAAACAACTACTAAAGAGAGAGGTAGTGATTCTTTACCATAGTTTTAAAAATGGGCAGAGATTGAGCTCGCCTTATTGACACAGGCAAAACATTCCACAATCGCACCGCTTGAACCGTAAAAGATTTGTCGTAAAATCTGGTGGAATGCATCGGCATCTCTAGTCCCAAGTTTTCCGAAGACCTCAGGTATCTATTATGTGTGTCATGAAGGAACTTGAAACGTTCTTTGAGATAAGAGGGGGTTGTAGGATTGTATAGAATACTGTAAAGCAGAAATAAAATATGAGAATCCCGGCGAAGACGTATGGGAAGCCACTTGAGCTTTGTCCGAAATTCAGAAATGTGATCATATTTGCGCAAGCCAAATATAAATCTTATGCAAAGGTTTTGAAGACGCTCAAGTTTATCTAGTTGTGCCTGGGTGAGATCGAGATAACTGACATCAGCATAGTCAAGGATTGGAAGCAGAAGGGACTGTGCAAGCGCAATTTTAGTGGCAGTGGGAAGAAAGTTCCGCAATCGTCGTATTGAAATTATGTTATAACATATACCTTTATGGTATATTATGGGTTCTTTTTCAATTCTATCACTTCTAATAGTTATGGGAATGGGACTGGTAATTTAAAAAATCGTCAGTCAAATTAATTATAACAGATTACCAAGATTAAAAAATGAAAATTCAATTTTAACTAATTACATAATAACAATCTTGACATAAATAAAGGTAAATGAAAAAAGATAAACCAAAAACAGTGTCTGAACTGGGAATCGAACCCAGGACCTCATGCTCACTAGAAACTATAGATAGACCAACCCTGCGATCATCAATGAAACCACCTGGCTTGCAGCATGAGATCATGGGTTCGACTCGTAGGTCAGACACTATTTTTGTTTTATTTTATTTAACACATAAAATAACTCTGTATAAAAAATATGTCAAGATTGTTTTTACGTAATTAGTAAAAAAAAATCTTTTTTTTTATCTTGTTTATTTAATTATTATGTTATTAGTTTAAAATTTTGTATTACATTTTACTCTTTTTATTTCATTGTCCAATGTTCATGTAGCCGAATATCAACTATATATAGCAACTGCCTATCTGACACTAGCCACTACACAATACAAAAATTAAGCAATAGATGCCTGTGTTTAAAATTTGAAAGGATAAATGCCTAGCGAATCCACAGAGCACTGAGAGAGCGCGTGACGTCACATGTTTACATTTGATATTTTTTATAATACGATGAATAGGCATTTTAGACTGTGCCCATTGTGGTTTGAATGTATGATTAGTAGTCTAAGTCACTAGTCCTCATTTTTCACAATTAAATCACAGAATATTATTAGAACAAATATTGTAGACCGCTGAGACACACACAAGCAAGAATTATGCCACAAACAGCCAAAAATATAGAATGTATAACATTTTAAATCATCATTCATCATAAGTCACCATATCATATCATGTTCATTTTATTTTTTAGCAGTCCAAAATTCCAAATGCCCAAAACACCACTTCACAGGCAAAACATAAAAAAAACTTCTAATTTCACACGTTATAACCACTACTATTTTAATAGTGTGTCGATTCCAATAGGAATAGCGAATAAAAATGTCAACCTATTTTGTCGGTTTATTAAATGACGAACGCGTCTCACAGTGACTACACGCTTTCGAATCGTTGAGTGCTATAGCAAGACGCACTCGCAAGTTTACGATAGTCGATACCGTCGACGTATACTTGCCTTTCACGGTGATGACGTTCAACGAATAATTTTATTAAACTCGCACTAAGCATACTGATTATTTATCACGCGCGAGCTTGCCGCGCGCCTTTCACGAGTACGCTTGCACTGACTTATGTTTGTTTTGTTTTGGACGGAAGCATGCCCATGACGTTAGACAAAATACGTGAGGAGGTAAGTAGCGACATAGTTTTGAGGCAGGTAAAAGATTTAATTTTGAAGGGTTGGCCACGGAAGGTAACTGATATAAATTAAAAACCGTCCTACTTATATAGATCACAATTATCGTATGAGAACGGTTGTGTCATGCGAGGCCACAAGTTAGTGTCTGTGTAGGAGAACGAGCCATCGACATCCACAAATTGGTTCTCTAATCCTGCGTTGATCACGCGATTTCATTTCGTGTTATGGCCATTGGATGTCTCGTTGCTGAAATAGAATTAACAGTACCATATACAAACACTATGTTCAGTTACATGGTTTTTACACAAACAAACGAAGGGTTGTGCAGAGGTGTACTTATGGGGCATACACATGGTTTCTAAAATATGTTAATTTTTAAGAAAACCATCACCATCAATTTCGTATCAAGATATGTGCCTCTAAAAGTACGTAAAGCCTCTGACCACGTCTGTTTGGCTGGCTGTGACGTCCAAAAAGTTTAAATTCTCAGTCTCATTTGAATAAATGGCATACCTATCTATATTTCCTCTTTTGAATATACCGTATACACGTAGGATACCTACTTGTATTCAACTACATCTATTTAGATTGGACGCAATATAGTTCGTAAAAGGCGATTATTTTTCCAAAAACAAGCCATCTGCATAGGGAGATACTATGGTGCACAAGGTCAATGGCTTAACATATTAAGTAATAGGGGAGGATTTTACTTTGTGGCCGTAACCTGAAATGAAACAATTCTTTAAGTCAAATAACGAATCGTCCCAATCCAATAAACCCTGTATAGCTACGATACCCATTTTTTTTAAATTTAATAATAGCTTATTTTTATTGCTATTTATATTTTTATGCCTTTACTAACTGCACATATGAACATCATTTATAAGATAAACGAAATCAGGCGATTGCAGTCGCGGGCGGAGTGCTGGTTTTGTTTATAATCATCTCATTTGTAATGTGCTTGTTAACAAAGTGTTCTTATAACAATAGTTTTAAATTTTCTTTTATTTAGTTTTAATATCTCACTAGGTATTTTTTTTATAGAATTTAACACAGTACCCCATGGAAGATATGTGTACTTTAGCTAATCTGTAAGATGGTTGATCTGACTTATCTTTATTTCTAGTAATACAATTGTGCCTATCACTAACTGGTTGCGCCAACATGCAAAATATGAGTGACGTCCGCTGTTTCCTATATCTATCCCTTTCCTGCACATCCTCGCGAGTGAACAAGAAGATTTGCTCCGTCATTTTGTTTGGAAAGGACTTCCGAATGGAACCGCATCGCGTACGCTTATGGCTTCGCCCCGCTCCGTGGAAAAATATTGATAACTTGGGAATTATCGCGCTTTCGCATGTAACAAGACTATAATCAACAGTTTGTGTTTGTGTTTAGCGTGTGATGACAGTAACTTGAAGCCTAGCTGCCCTTGAACCCAGGTGAAGTGTTTCAGTGCCACGACGACGCTACCACGCGGCTCCAGAAAAGGTTTGTGCTTCCTGCCCTCATTATTTTCGGGTTGTACTCTGTCATCCAGCACCCCCGCAACTCGTTTTACCTATCATCAAGCGTTTGTCAATCGTTTGCTTCGCACCGCAGATACAGTCCACTAAACCAGCCCTACGCGCCACCATTTTTTCTGGTCCCTCTCACCGGATAGTTCAGTATTTGAATTAGGTACCTACACATTTGTTGTAGTTTAGTATTTAGTATTTATTCCATTTGGGAATAAACTTATATTATAAAATTATTCATCTATTGCCTACGTAGGTAAACAATACCTACATACGCAGCTATAGATTGCTAGTACTAGTTATTCATTCGGAAGTCAAGTATTTGTAAGTATATCAGAAACAGAGACAACCGAGTGGGTAAATTAGGATCGATTTAAAAGTACCTACGGTTCGTTTATTTCACGCGCAGTTCGTTATAACCGCCTACCCACTTTAATTAGTTATTGTCCGCGTCACTGTTCTTCACCACTTATTAGCAAAAATAAATTTATTTTGTTTGTTTACCGCATTGATAGTTGTTCACGATGCCTCCAAAGGACAACAACGTTCAATTGAAACTTTTATATGCTAAAAGAGACATGTTGTTTTCTCGCGTGCAATCTATTTGTGATAATGCACTTAAAACAGCTGATCTAGCTATTAGAGATTCGTTCTTATGTTCTGTAGAAAACTTGGATAGTTTGCGCACGGAATTTGAATCCGTAATTCATGATATTAATGTTTTAGGGTTAGAATCAAATCCAGAATACGCTGTGAGTTATCAAGCTTTGGCGTCGTTCGATGATTTGTTCTGTCGCATCAAACGTGTCGCGAGAAGCTTGGAGATGCCGTCTGTCCATCAGAGCCAGGCAAATCACACTCTCGATCGACCTAAATTACCGCCCATTCAGATACCTGAATTAAACAGTGATATTCGCAATTGGAATCTGTTTATAGATAGTTTTGATAACACTATAGATAAGAACTTATCTTTGACAGATCATGAAAAATTATACTATCTGGTTGAAAAGTTAACTGGTCAAGCTAAATCTGTTTGTCATACTATTAGTGCCGAAAATTATTCATTAATTTTAAAAACTTTAAAGTCGAAATACGAAGATAAAAGACTAGTAGCTACCGCATATTTAGACATCGTGGCACCACGCTGTATGGTCAGCCTAGCTGCAGAGATATCTCTGCAACAGAAATCAGTTAAAAGCTGTGCTCTAATGTTACCTGTGACATATATACAAGATCTAGGGTGATCATGGGTTGAGGTAACAAGCATCTTACCGCCTAAACCGGACAGTCCTCGTATTTGGCCGCCCCTAATCCACGGCTCCTGGATCAGGGCAATGGCCGTGTGTTGAACCTCCAACCACTTGCGTAACAGAGCCGTCGCTGTCTGACTGTGGTGGAGGTTCGTCTTTACAGCTTTACAGGTCAACGAAGGGTTCGCCATCGCAGATGGGGCCCTCCTCGACTTCTTCCAGCTGTAGACCGGCAAAAGCGTCGCCCACCTCGGCATCCTCCATCGTTCCAGAAGCCGGCGACAGTATGCTGTCGTCCAGCTCCTCGCCCGACGGAGGGACGGTGACCGTGATGGCGGTGATAGTGGGGTCGACCGGCTCTGCAGCTATGACTGAGGCCGTGTTCGGTTCCGGGTTGTTGGACGGGGGATTATTCTCCTCTGCATCGACGAGCTGCCTCGCTACCGGGTCCCATCCCCGAGGAACACACCCGAAACGGCCGTTCGTACCTTGGCATTTGATGTACACTGAGCCCAGCCCGAATGACAGTCTGCGCTCGCCCATCAAGGCCGGGATGTGGTCCTCGGGAACCCCCAGCACCACGAACCAGCCCGCCTTCTGCCACTCAGAACGCAGGAGCACCCACTTCTTTATGTCGACAAAGGGGTTCTGGTACCATAAGGTTCTACCCACCATGGTCACGTCCTTATAAACCCCTCTGTCGTCTGGGATCGCGATGCCGCACCGCACCTGCTTCCTAAGCTCAGCCTGACTCTTGACGACTAGCTGGGTGCTAGCCGAGAGAGTCATGCTAGCGACCGTCCTCTTGAGCCAAGCTAAGGTGTAATCATCGCTACACCAAAGCTTGAGCGCCCCATTGCCGAACTTCGGCCTGGCGACGAAGGACGGTATCTGCCGCTCTGAAGTCTCCCTCGCGGGGGACCAAGCCTCTACGATGATCAGCCTCTGGATCTCGTCATCGACCTGGTTTGACACCTCTAGGCTGATCATCCCTGTGCTGGCACAGGTTACCGCGACGCACAGGTGGGCGCTAGCAACTCGGGCATAGCTCGTCGCATCAGTCCACCCGGACTGATCAAGCCGCAGCCGCTTGTGCTCCCCACGAGGCGACATGGTCTCGTTGAGAGCTAGCTTGGCCACGGCCTGACCCCTCCGGACGTCCTGCTGCGACGCGCCAGCCGTCAGCGCTGGTCCTCCTGCCGCTGAATGGCTGCCTTCGGCCGCAGTCTGCGGCCGCTTCCCTTTCGAGAAGTTCAGGTTGCCAGTCTGAGCAGCCTGCCCTAACTGGGAGACTTTGCCCTTACCCCTTCTTTGTAGCTGACGCCTCTCTTTCCGCGTCAGACCATCCCCTTTGATACCCTGGGCTTAGTGGATTGTTGGTACCAACAGGTTTGGGCAAGGCCCCTTACCTTTCGCCAAGGGAGGGTAAGGATCAGTGCTGGTCCCGCGCAGCCCTGAGCCCTTATGCCGATTATGTGGGGACTGATTGGTCTTAGCTGCGGTTCTCGCCACAGCCGGACCGGTGCCCGCACTGGATCCCGCGGTGTTAGCCGCAGGTCCAGGGACAAGCGGAGTGCTAGGTGCACCCCGCTTTGGAGTATCGTCAGCTTTCGCCGACTCCACCCCCGTAATATTCAAGGCAGTTACAAAATCCATTGAATATCGTACAAAAATTCATCTCTCCGGCTCCCACCCTCCATCGAGCCCGCAACTGGGAACGTCCCACCACTTAAGGTGGACCGTTAGGATTACCATTGATATATAAGTGCGCAGGGCTGGCTTACAGTGCGACACCAGGTGCTCGTTTGGGCTGGCTTGAACAGAACAGCCCTCCCTTACACCGTCAGCGTGACCTTCACTACTATCTGCTATCCGTCATTGTTCTTGTTCAATGGTAGACACCCAGGGGCATGACCTCGCCACCCCTGTGATACGTCGCCCGGTGATTTCTGTTACGTTTATTTCATAAGGAATTAGACCAAAAACAGGGTGGCAACCACGAGAAGGATAATCACCGCACTTGCCTTAAGGATCTACACGACCGTTGCGCTCTCCCTCAAGACCACGCCACATTGCCGCCTCTGAAGGAGCCTGACAAGGTAGGACTGCATCGACAAAGCCAAGCCCTAAGAAGCCTGTCGCTGAAAGCTCAAAACGTAAGTTTGCTAACACAGCCCAGCCCCTTCGTTACCCCTTCCCAGCACATTCGTGGCTAATAGGGTGGCTAAAATTCAGTCCGAATTACCACCACAAAATCTCTTTCACGTCGCTGGCACAGATAATCCTGCCGATTGTCTCTCCCGTGGATTGCTACCTTCGCAAATTTTAGATCATCCGCTGTGGTTCTGCGCTCCGTCTTGGATTCATAGTGTGCTTGAGGAATGGCCGGTTAAGCCATTTAACCCAGCTGCCGTTTCAGAACCACCCGAGGAGAAGAAGCATTCGCTGGTAGTTTCAGTTCCACGTGAAGAGTCGATTATTTTATCGTTGTCTAATCGCGTCTCGTCTTGGTCGAGACTTTTGCGTTGTGTGGTGCATGTCTGTCGTTTTATAAAACTGTTACCCACACGCTGTAATATAACCGCCGCTGATCTGGATAAAGCTGAGTCAGTCGTGCTTCGTGAATTGCAGAGATTTTACTTAGCATCCGAATTTAGAAATTTAGAGTCCAACCAACCTTGTAGTCGCGCATTACAACATTTGAAACCTTTTTTGCAGGATGGTCTCATTCGAGTCGGTGGTCGTTTGAGAAATTCTGATTGAATTCCTATGAACAAAGACATCCAGTAGTTTTACCCCGCAAGGACCATATTTTAGATTTGATTGTAGATTATCATCATAAGGTGAATTGTCACGCAAGTCCGGACTTGTTGATGTCTATCCTTAGACAGAAGTACTGGATACTTTCCGCTCGCAATTCGATTCGTGCTAGAGTGCACAAATGTGTGCCCTGTTTTAAGTTGCACCCGCGTTTTATCGAGCCTGAAATGGCCGATCATCGCTCTTGCCGTGTGGTTCAATCCGCTAAACCTTTCGTACACACCGGTACCGACTTCGCCGGCCCGTTTAGAGTAACTATTGCCCGTGGTCGTGGTATACGCTCCAGAAAGGCTTACGTTTGTCTATTTATTTGTATGTCAACTCGTGCGGTTCATATAGAATTGACCGGTGATTTAAGTACGCAAAGTTTTATGTCCGCGTTTAAGCGTTTTCTGCCGCGCCGTGGCCCCGTTAAACGTTTATACTCGGACAACGGTACTAATTACGTTGGAGCTCGCCGTAGTATCTCGGAGTTACACGCATTCTTGCGGTCAAAGTATTATCAGAATGAATTCGCTCATGTTTTGGCCGAAAATCGTATTAAATGGCATTTTAATACGCCCGCTGCTAGTCACTTTGGTGGCAATTGGGAGGCTAATATTAAGATATTTTTTTTTTTTTTTTTTTTTTTTTTTAAGATCCTCAAGTCGCATCTGTTCCGCGTTGTAGGCGTACAGATTCTCTCTTATGGGTAGCTGAGTACTGTACTCGCTCAGATAGAGGCAGTAATGAATACTCGTCCACTGTGTCGAACTCTATCTAGTCGCGTTCCGTCGGAGTCTTTAGCTTTAACGCCGGCTCACTTCTTAAACACGACTCCTCTTAAGTATTTGCCCGCTATGGATGTTGATGAAGACAGACTGCATCTCCTAAAGCGTCACGCTCTTTTGGATAGATTAGTTCAATCGTTTGGAGGCGTTGGAGAACAGATTATTTGCACACACTGCAGTCGCGTCAAAAGTGGAATACTCCAACGAACCCAGTCACCGTTGGTACTGTGGTAGTTTTAATAACCGAGAATGCGCCCCCTCTACACTGGCCTCTAGGTGTAGTGCAGGAAGTTTTCCCTGATTCAAAGGGAGTAACGCGTATAGTAAGAGTTAAAACCGCAACCGGTTCATATTTACGTCCGGTTATCCGCCTCTGTCCTCTGCCTAATCAGGAGCAGGTTTCAATTTAGTTTAGTAGTTGTAGTAACGCTTTATACATATTTAGTTTAGGAATAGGTTAGCAGTTAGAGGTTACACCTGAATTTAGTTTTGATAGTTTCGCTTATTGTTTTTTTTTTAAGGTAACCCTTCAAATCCGGGGGGAATGGTTGCGCCAACATGCAAAATATGAGTGACGTCCGCTGTTTCCTATATCTATCCCTTACCTGCACATCCTCGCGAGTGAACAAGAAGATTTGCTCCGTCATTTTGTTTGGAAAGGACTTCCGAATAAAACCGCATCGCGTACGCTTATGTCGTCGCCCCGCTCCGTGGAAAAATATTGATAACTTGGGAATTATCGCGCTTTCGCAAGTAACAAGACTATAATCAACAGTTTGTGTTTGTGTTTAACGTGTGATGACAGTAACTTGAAGCCTAGCTGCCCTTGAACCCTGGTGAAGTGTTTCAGTGCCACGACGACGCTACCACGCGGCTCCAGAAAAGGTTTGTGCTTCCTTCCCTAATTATTTTCGGGTTGTACTGTGACATCCAGCACCCCCGCAACTCGAATTACCTATCATCAAGCGTTTGTCAATCGTTTGCTTCGCACCGCAGATACAGTCCACTAAACAAGCCATACGCGCCACCACTAACTTTACTAAAGATATTTATATTTTCCCTTATAAACTTAATATTTTCATAAATGAATTGGCAAGAAACTGTCATAGTATTAATCTAATATAGTCAATAAGGCATTTAAAATGTTTGGTTTTGTAATGAGAGCATCAATAGAATTCCACCGTCCTTCTTCCTACTTATACCTATATAAAACAATAATATAATCACAATTGGAATACGCAGCACATATTTCGAACCCTTACTATAAAAAGTATATAGAAATTATTGATTGGTCCAACGTAAATTCCTTCGATCAGTGCACTATAGCTGCTTGAAAAAGAAAATTTCTTATCAATTACTACTACAAAAATATGACCTTATTACTCTTAAATCCAGCACCCTACTTGAGATGATGACCATATTTAGTGTCGTAATAAAGTTGACTGTACTGATCTAGTGAACAGTCTGTGCTACCTGATCCCTCGTACCGTGCATGGTCGAGAGGTTCGCTCAAGACACTTGTTTGCAACTCCTTTTTGTAGAACCAACTCAGGCGTACGCTCACCGCTGTATCGATTGGTTGACACCTACAATGGGCAGTTCGGCTCAGCTGATATTATGTTTCTCAGCAAGGCTATATTTGGAAAAGAAATTGTTACTATTAATGATCACTTAATTAAATTAATGATCACTTTTACTCTGTTTATTTTTACATCGTTCTCTTTAGCAACTAGTAGTTCTGTTTATTAATATGTGGATAACGTTGTGAACAGTGTAATTGTTACCTTTATTATGAAGTTCTAACCAATGTTTAGTTATTATAACACTGCTGTTTGTTGTCCCTAAATAAATAAATAAGTCTTTGTAAATATATAAAGATTGATAAAACTATTTATGTATTTGGTTTTTGGAAAATCCACCCCTAAGTAGGTAAAAATGGGGTTGAAAGTTTCTACGCTTTTAAGTATGACACGAAATTTACTATTTTATTTAATAAAAAAAATTCATGGATTTATTAGTTATTGAAAATTCTTATTTGTTTTTCAAAACTACTCCTAACAGACGATATAGAGGGTGTTAAAGATTTTTGAAGAATTTTACTGTACAGGGCTTCTTATTCTGATGTATAGGGTTGCTCCAAGAAGGAATTTTTGGCAATTAAACCTTTAAGGGAATGAAACTAAAAACTTGTGTGTAGGATAAAATACGGATCACGCGAACGAAGTCGCGGTCGAAGTGCTAGTTATGATATAAGCTGAGGTCAATGTCGTAATAGATGGTGCGTATAACCTCTAGAAGATTACTAGTAAAATCACACGCGATTGAACCTAAATTATTAGAGTAATCTAGGCTATAATTGCTGATTCAGCAGTGCTAAATTGAAAAAGAAAAGTATGCAGATGAGACGAAAGGCAATGGATAAAGTTCAATTTACTAATTATGCCACATACCTTTGAAACAGCGATTCCCATGCAGATGCAGATGCCACGTTCGAGAAGTTCAGCTCACAGACTTGGTACACTATGCTGGCCAGCGGTACACAACACAGTAGGTCTAGGTAATACAGATAACACTTTCCATGTAGGCTCAATTAAGAGTTTTGGGCGAGAGGGTGACTTAGTGCGCGCACCTCCGCCCTGGTTGGTAAGAGACTGCCCGACCGCTGGGGCCCGGCCATCGTGGCATCGCGGCGTAATTGACCGTAGCGCCACGGAATATTACCAATACAACGATATGTGACACTTACTTAATAAATTGGAACTATCATACCAATGCCTTTCATCGCCCTATGGTGATGCAATAAAATATGAACTATAAATTAGGAAGCGTAACCATTTTCCCCGGCTTGAAAGTTCCTACTTTCGAAACACAAAGGAGAAGTAAAATAAGTTGCAGATCATCACAACTCTACCAAAGGTTATGAGAACTCTAAAGTTGCGACTCTCTATTATAAATAAGAATATACAATTAACTATTCTACGCGGTAATTAAATCTAATACTGCACATTGGTGCACGGTAAAATTAATTATTAATGTAACGAAGCTTATTGCGTTGGCAAAGGGCACAACTTTACTACCGGGCGACTCTGAAGGATCCCGCTTTTAGTTTTTACCGATGCGACTCTACAAACTCCGTTTTTATCTGGAAATATTTCTGTGATTACTCCTAACGGCCAATGCAGCGGCATCACATTGTCCTGCATGGAGACGACAACCATACCGACCCGTATTGGATTGGCAGGGGTGTTCCATTTCTGTTTGGATTGTAGGGTGTGCAGGTACTCTTGGCGCCACCGCTTCCAAAAAGACTGGACCATTTGGTCAGTTAATTCATAACGCGAAATAAGATGTAACCGCGTTTCATTGGCTTCTCGGGCGGGGAGAAATAAAAGAGGTTTCGTATGCAAGAAGTGCGCCGGCGATAATGAAGTGGGCTCTGACGGATCCGAGCTGATCGCATACAGAGGCCTCGAGTTTAATAAAGCTTCTATTTGATTTAGTATAGTGTTAAGCTCATCAAAACTAAAAATTTGCTGACCGATGACCTTGCAGAGATGCGTTTTGACACTCTTTACTTCACTTTCCCAACAACCACCAAAATGTGGAGCTCTACAGGGGATGTTTTTAAGTGTTATTCGATGCTCTGCAAGTTCTCTTTCCCACAAAGGGCGATATTCCTTAGCCAAGAATTGGTAGAGATCTCGTAGATAGGATTTGGCTCCAATAAAATTGGTAGCGTTATCTGTGTAAAGACACTGAACCGGTCCTCTACGCGCCAGGAAGCGTTTAAAAGCGGACAGAAAGCTCGCAGTGCTAAGATCTGAGGCAATCTCAAGATGCAGAGCACGAGTTGTCAGGCATGTAAAAAGGCAGATATACGCTTTTCTCGATTTTTGACCTCTAGCACGTATTGACGTGATCAAGAAAGGTCCCGCGTAGTCGCAACCTGTTTGAGAAAAAGCCTTAGGAGCCGACTCAACGCGAAAACGTGGCAAATCCGCCATTATAGGAAAGGTAGGTCGCGGCTTTGCTCGAAAGCAAAGGTTACAATTAAAGGTAATGTGACGTGCAATACGTCGCGCGGACAGGATCCAATACTTCTGTCGTAAGATAGATACGAGCAAGGTTGGTCCTGTGTGGAAATTTTTCACATGATAGTGGGAAACTAATAGTTCCACTATATGATCTTGACGCGGAAGAAGGATCTGATGACGTGAGTCAAAATCTAGCTCAGAGTTTGCTAGGCGACCTCCAACGTGGATAAGTCCTTCGTGGAGGAAGGGACTTAGCCGTTGTAGTGACTTAGAGCACAACTCATTGCGGGCTAAGCGATCGAGATCAACTTCAAAATGGATCCTCTGCACAGATCGCCACACAATAGATTCAGCGAACTCTAGATCAGACGCGGTAACGGGCCCTCTAGGGAGTCGTTTGATAAACTTATAAACCAAGCAAATGGTTTTTAAATATTTCAACCATGACGAGAATCTAGTAGAGTGAGCGTATAAAATGTTGTCGGAAGGAGGACTTCCGTCCGAGCATTCGTGCGAGAGTACAGGTAAAGCCACGGGCTTCATTTCGGGAAGCTCTTGCGACTCGCCTGAAACGAATGGTTTTATCGGCCATTCAACGCGCGGCAGTTTAAGCCACGGCGGTCCATTTAGCCACAACGGATGATGAACTAATTGAACAGGCGTTAAACCGCGAGAGAGGCAATCACTAGGATTTTCAGACCCTTTGACATGGAAGAAGTGATCTGCCGAAAGATTCTCATGAATCTTAGCGATACGATTGGCTACGAATGTGTGCCATCGATGCGGTGCGGAATGAATCCAACTCAAGGTTACAGTTGAATCCGAGAAAGCTACGACTGCCTCAATGGCGTGCCGAGCTGCGAAAAGATTATATACTCGCTTTATCACAGTTGATAAGAGGAGTGCGGCGCATAACTCGAGACGAGCTAGCGAAACTACTTTCAGTGGCGCGACTTTAGATTTCGCACACACCAGCGAAACGACGATACTACCGTCGGGTCTGACAACGTGGGCGTAAACCGAACCACCTTAAGCTTTCTCACTAGCGTCGGCAAAACCGACGAGGGAGAGCCTACAGCGTTTTACGACGCCGACATGTCGCAAAAATCTCAGTTCAGAGATAATTGGCAATTCAGCTTGAAATTGTTCCCACAGACGAACAATGCGAGGTGGTGGGACGTCATCCCATCTAAGTTTGACAAGCCAAAGCTCTTTGATAAGAAGCTTGGCGTATAAAATTATCGGTGCCACGAGGCCTAAAACGTCGAAAAGACGTGCAATGGAAGAAAGAATATTCCGTTTCGTGCAAGGGCGAACATTAGGGTTAACCTGGAATACGAAACAATCCTCATCAGGGAACCAACGAAGTCCCAGTATTTTCTGTGTCGGATCTTTACTTAGGTCCACGCTCTGTGAAAGTCGTAATGACTCTGGAATATTCCGAAGAACATCGACACTATTGCTAGACCACTTCGTTAGCTGAAAATCACCGAGAGAGAATATTTTTATTAGTTCACGAGCCGAGTCTATAGCCAGCGCAGTGCTAGGTATAGAATTAACTATGTCGTCCATGTAAATATCTCGCTGCAAAATGTCCCTGGCGAGAGGTAACTGCGTTCCTTCATCCTGACATAACTGTTGGATAGTGCGAATCGCTATAAAAGGACTACACTTTAATCCAAAGGGAAGCACTGAAAAGTGATAAATTTGAAGTTCTTCTTCCTCATTAAACCGATATAAGATACGTTGAAGCGAACGATCTTGTGGGCGTATACCTATACGTAGGTACATAGACTTAACATCTGCGGAAATAGCGACACTAAAAAGCCTAAAATTTAACAAGATGTTAAAAAGGTCAGCCTGAAGGACTGGACCTGCGTACAGGATATCATTGACCGAGGTACCGTTATCTGTACTTGCACTAGCATCTAGGACCACGCGTAGCTTAGTGGTCACTTTATCCTCTCGAATAACAGCATGGTGAGGAATATAGTAGTCCATTTCTCGCTCCTTACAATTTCGTTTGGGCAACCCACATTCAGGTAAATTATTTTGCACCAAAGAACTATAATTGTTCTGTAGATAATCCCGTATGACGTCATCATAAAGAAGCTTGACGTTAGGAAGCGATTTAAGTTTACGTTCGAGGCTATAGAATCTCTTGCGAGCTATATCAAAAGAATTTCCTAACGCTGACGCGTCTGTTTTCAGTGGTAAAGCTGCAACATACTTGCCATTTGGAGCGCGGGTAATTGTGCTACAATAAAACTCTTCACAGTGTTTATCATACACACTCCCAACGGACGAAGCAGTAACATCTTCAATCTCCCAAAACTTACGAAGATCGAAGTTATCGAAAGAACTCGCAAAGAAAGACAGAGTGTCAGTTGAAGGTTCGATAATAGGTGCTTCTCCTAGAAGTATGTAGCCGAGCATAGTCTCCAATGCATCGGGTCAACCGGGTGCGCTGGTCACGGTACCGGGTCGCAATAGCTTAGCGAACAACGTGACTCCAAGTAACATTTCAATATTACCTGGCACACCCCAGCTGTCATCAGCGAGTAGTTTAGGATCAATATGCTTCAATTCGGCAGTATCTATAGCGCCCAGAGGAAGCTGCCCGGTTATCTGATCCAAAACTAGAGCGTCAATTCTATACCTAGGCTGCGAGCAAAACCGTGAGCTGAACGTAAAATTCACCGAGCCACGAACGGCCTGCGATGTGCCACCAATACCACGAACGGTAGTTATTGAGTCCGTATGTATAGTTAGACCGAGCATACGGCAGCAACGCGATGTCATATAATTCTTTTGCGACCCAGGGTCCAAAAGACATCTAACCACCACGCCCTTACCCTTCCTACCCGCCACTAACACCTTGGCAGTAGCCAGAACTTCGGTACTACGTGTGGCCTGGACTTGAGCAGAAGAATGCGTACACAACGCCACACGATCAGAAGTAGCTGGGTCGGCCGCAGAAACGGAGGCTGGGACGCTAGCGGGCGCCAGCGCAGGGGCTTGCGTCGATTGATCAAAATGCAATAAGGAATTATGCTTACCGTTGCATTTCCTACATGTTGACTTAGATAGGCACTTAGAGACGGTATGTTGGCTACCTAGGCAGTTAACGCATCTGTGATTGTCTTTTACAAACTTAAATCTATTATCCGCGCTCAACTTTTGAAACACTTTGCACGTATACAAGTTTTTATGCGGGGATTGACAGAGTGAACATTTAGATTCAGTAGCCACAAACACCTGCGATATATTAGATGAAGTGCTGGGTCTACCTGCGGGGGCGGGCTTAGTTGCCGCAGAAGAGATACGATGTAAGATTTTTACTTGTTCACGAACAAACTTTACGAAATAATCATAATCCAACTCTTGTTGATTACGAAGCGACATTTCAAAATGTTTTGCTGTATCTGAGTCTATTAACTTAAGACCCCAATGAATAAATATAAAATCATCCAAGTTATGTATTTTTAATTGTTTGAGTCCAGCAACCGTAGAAGTTAATTTATCGAAACCTTGTTCAATATTAGCGGGTGTCGTTCCGAACGACTTCAATGAGAACAGTTGATTTAGATAATTAGTGGCGAGCGCGCGAGTATCCAGGTACTTTGCGATAAGCGCTTCCCAGACCACGCGGTAATTATCGCCAGAAGGTACAATACCTACTGCCACACTCCTAGCCTTTCCCTTTAGACAACTCAACAGATAATGAATGCGATCAGAATCTGATAAATCTGCGTTCGTATGTATAATACGTTTGAAAGTCTCATAAAAGAACGGAAAGCTCTGAATATCACCGTCAAAGGCAGGCAGCTCAATTTTAGGTACCTTTATATGATGAGCACTAGGGCTCACTGTCGGGTTAGGTTCCTTGGAAACAGTTGATTCAGTTAATGAAGCTAAAATATTTTTTATCTCGCCGACCAAGTCATCAAATGAATGTAAGGCACTATAGCTTACTTCGCACTTTGGATCCAATGTCAATTTTAACATATTTATCTCGTCTATTATCTCATTGAATTCGCTACGTTGGCCGTCAATTTGTTTAGCCTGAGCAATAAAAGAATTACGTAATCTTTCTGTTGTTAAAGATTCTGTTGAATCCAAAATCCTTTGAACCCGCGCGAAATACGAGTCGCGTTTACTTTCCAACAATCTAAGTTTAACCTTGTCCGTCATAGTGAACAGAAGTTAAAATATGGAAACAAAAAAAAACAACAAATTTTTATCTTTTACGGAACCCGCGTAAGTGAAATTAGTGATCCAATCAAACTGATAACTCAACGAAAGATTTTACAACTTACGTAAACAATAGTACGGAACGATCCGTACACGCGAACCCTAACAATAATAAATTGTAAGGTGAAAAAAATATAAAGCGTACAAAGTTTGAATAACGTACAAAGTTTGAACCGCGTACAAGCAACAAAGTCTAATACAAATAAAATAGTAAGCACGCGAAATACCTTATGAACGTACCCATCTATCTATATTTATGATTAGCTTAGAGATACCTACAACCCGATAATTAACATTTATGTCGGATGCGAAGCGATATATTTTTTTTCCTTGTAGTATTCTATTTATATGAGATTAACTTACTCAATACATAGAATATGTACAGATTCTTAACCAACAATAAGTTAAGTGTGAAACTTAGAAACAAGTATAGTACTTATTTCCGTAAGCGATTCGATTGTGTTCGTAACGAAATACCTTCGTAAAACACAATAAAATTCCTAACAAGTAAATACGCAGATGACCGTTCGAAGTAAATTATCTAGTAAGTACTACGCTTACAAGTTAGGTGCGGGGGTGATCTGTATAAATATACGGCTGTTTCCTATGAGGAGAACTAAACGCGTAAAGTTTATACAAATCTGTTGTTTTACCTGAAGGTTCCTATCAAAAGATCAAGTTACCTTACAAAATAAAATAACAAACGCAAATAATCTGGTTAATTGCAATAATTAATCAAATGCGGTTGAGTCTAGAATTATAAAAAATACCTACTCGTGCAATACGAGTATAGTAGGTATTTACTTAACGAACCAACAGTAGTAGTGTATCGTAAAATAATCAATGTCATTCATTCTGCAAATCTCGATTAGAAAAATATGTAAAAGTTTCCAATGCGTAAATAAAAATTAACCGTACGATAACAAGAACTGGAATATTCCACAGTCACGTAGGCCAACTTGAACGAATGTTTTAACAGACTACCCACAATTTTCAAACACGAACAAAAAAATATGTAATTACGCCGAAAATTAACTGATTTATTAAATAAACTTATTTAGCGATATGAATCAACGTTGATATTCAATTAAATGTATTTTTCGGAGTTTCAATTAGTGAAATTAAAGATTTACGTTAACAATTAATTTGCCGGTAGAAAGTACTACACGCAAGGCAGCCAGCCTTATTCCCAACGCAATAGAGGCGAGAATTGTGTGATGATCTGCAATTAATATGGAAATTTCCCAAACTTTTTGTTTAAATCTAGACTTTTAGGACTTAAATTTAGGCTGTAAATAGGCCCAAATTTAATTTATCCAGTTCGAAGGACCAAAATGGTGCGTATAACCTCTAGAAGATTACTAGTAAAATCACACGCGATTGAACCTAAATTATTAGAGTAATCTAGGCTATAATTGCTGATTCAGCAGTGCTAAATTGAAAAAGAAAAGTATGCAGATGAGACGAAAGGCAATGGATAAAGTTCAATTTACTAATTATGCCACATACCTTTGAAACAGCGATTCCCATGCAGATGCAGATGCCACGTTCGAGAAGTTCAGCTCACAGACTTGGTACACTATGCTGGCCAGCGGTACACAACACAGTAGGTCTAGGTAATACAGATAACACTTTCCATGTAGGCTCAATTAAGAGTTTTGGGCGAGAGGGTGACTTAGTGCGCGCACCTCCGCCCTGGTTGGTAAGAGACTGCCCGACCGCTGGGGCCCGGCCATCGTGGCATCGCGGCGTAATTGACCGTAGCGCCACGGAATATTACCAATACAACGATATGTGACACTTACTTAATAAATTGGAACTATCATACCAATGCCTTTCATCGCCCTATGGTGATGCAATAAAATATGAACTATAAATTAGGAAGCGTAACCAATAGATTTGATTAGAATTTACGACATCTAGCTCACTGTTGCACTAATGTCGTCTAGCTACCAACATAATCTTATATTTTAATTAAGGAACAACATAGGGACAATTTGCAGTGGAAGAGAAGGCCCTGCCCTTCTCATAGTGAATCGTTTTATTTAATTGTTACATTTTGAACTTTATCTCCATTTGTAATGTGCAATTTGATAAGACCAAAGACAAGCAGCGTGCCTTCCGAAGAATTCTCAAGCATTCTTGAGACGTTGTAAATTAACCCTTATCATCGATACTAAAGGTTCGTGACCGATTCTTCAACTCTTCTGAACTCGAGATTATTAAAATAAATTAATAATATTTACGGAATTATTACTTAAGACTTATTAGATCTCTTCCGGATATAAATATGTTGACTAAACAAGATAATTCTATTATTGTTATGATCAAATTAGAATCGATGAATCTGTTCATAAAATACAGTTCAATGCAATTATCTTGCAAAAGGTTAATAGTACGAATATAGTATAATAAACGCATAACCTTGTACCATCAATATTTAAATAATTATGTTAAACTTCTTTAAGTGGAAGGCCTAGAGCCATATTTCATGTTTCTCTTATTAATACGAAGAGACAGGTATGCTAAAATCGAATCTAAAATTATACTCTCAACACGACTATCGTCCATAATTGTCAAAGAACAAATTCGCACCCGAAGATTCTGGCTACCTGGCTTCAATTGACTGCGTTTAATTTTATGTAACCTAATACTTAAAGTCCTTGATGGTTTGGTATCGTTCCTAATAGATTGGCCGGAGAAGGCAATAGATAAAGAGAGCTGGAGATATATAAAGGAAGTCTTTGTCCAGAAACTAAAAAGGATCATACGCATCTTTTATTTTTCCCACATCTGGGACACAGGCTTCTCTGTGAAAAGGGCTGGGCTCGTCGGACGAGATCACATCCCTTCGAATTTTTCGTTCTACGACATGCTGGTTTCCTCACTTTGTTTTCCTTTAACGATTTAAGAGCAGTGTTGATGTAATAAATTATATAATAAATAATAATAATATAATACTTATAATATAATTTAATCCTACTTATATTAAATATCCTTAATATTATAATTGCAAAAGTTTGGATGGTTGGATGTTTGTTACTCAATCACGCCTGACTGGATCTGAATGAATTTGGCCCAGAAATATATTACGGTCTGGAATAGTACATAGGCTACTTTTTATCCCGGTATCCCTCGGGATAATAAAACACTATTCACTTGGGCGAAACACCGGGCAGCAGCTAGTAAGTCTTTAAGTAACACTTTCCTTTACAGGAGGAAAAAATTATACGTAGGTGTAGTAACACTTTCCTTTACAGGAGGAAAAAATTATACGTAGGTGTATCTATAAAATTCTACATGTATTTTTTGACTCTTCAGCTTCTCAGGTGGACAACTGCTCATAGTAGTGTTAAGTCTGGGAAGTATTACTAGTGAATCACGTTGGTTAGCGGTTTTCCCAAAATCTCGTATGCCTGCCTGGTTTGCGGTTTGAAGATCTATCGCAACATCTTTTGTTAGGCTAGTGTCGATTAACTTCGCCGTGGTCGCTGAGCCTTACTTTGTCCCACCCAGGGATGATTGGGTGGAGGATCTGAGCGGCTCAGTGACCCTAATTTCTTCGGCCGCCGTTGGCACCCGTTCCCTCGAGGCTGTCAAGAGGGGACAGGGTTGCGTGGCAGCACGGTTCGGGGTGAAAATCGTCGTTGTCGGGTACCGCTGCCTTCCTGTGCTCGTCCTCGGGGACTTCAATGCCAAGAATATGGCTTGGGGTTCCCGGTATACGGACGGGGTAGGATGGTGGAGGACTGGGCTTTGGAGACAGGCCTGGTCGTCCTCAACCGGGGTTCTGTCCCCACGTGTGTGCGGATGCAGGGTGAATCGGTGGTGGATATTTCGTTCGCCGGCCCCGCTCTGTCACCGCGTGTCGTCTACTGGCGCGTTATGGAGCAGGTGGAGACTTATTCCGACCACCAGTATATCCGTTTCGACGTATCCACCCAGACCTCGAGTGCGCCAGCCCGACAGACCCCGAGTGGTCCGCGTTGGGCGCTGAAACTTCTGGACCAGGAGCTCCTCCAGGAAGCCTCGATCGTGCAGGCCTGAATGTTATCACCGGACAGGCGTCCTGACATCAATGTGGAGTGGTTCCGGGAGCCCATGTCTGAGATGTGTGACGTGGCAATGCCACGGGTCCAGCCAGGCCGCTCGTGGAGGGCGTGGTGAGCACTCTGTTCCCTTCGCGAGGGGAACATACTCCCCCGCCTATGGGTCTGCTTTTTGTGGTGCCCGATGCGGACCACACCGCCGACGACGACGGCGATGCTCCGGAGGTTACAGAGGTAGAGCTGAGAGTGGCTGTTTTTAGGCTGAATGCCAAAAATACCGCCCCAGGATCTGACGGCTTACCTCATAAAGCCTGGGTTCTAGCCTTGGAGGCTCTCAGTCCTCGACTAACGGTGGCTCCTTAGCGCATGCTTGGAGAGGGGCCAGTTCCCACTTCACTGCCAGACGGGGAAACTGGTCCTCATTAAGAAGCCGGGGCGCCCAGCGTACTCTCCGTCCGCTTACCGGCCCATTGTGTTGCTAGATGAGTTGGGCAATCTCTTTGAAAGAGTTATTTCAGACCGTATCGTCAGGCAGCTAGTGCGGGTGGGCCGGATCTGGCGAAGAACCAGTTTGACTTCCGCAGAGGGCCCTCTACGGTGGACGCCATCATGCACGTCCGAGCCCTCACGACGGGGGATGCAGTTGCCCGGGGTGGGGTCGGCTTGGCGATGTCCCTAGACATCGCCAATGCTTTCAACACCCTGCCCTGGAGTAGCATCAGAGAGGCACTCCGGTATCACCGGATGCCGTCCTATCGTCCTACTTCTGTCGCGTGGTCGAGGCCTATTTGAGTTACATGGCCGTCATCAACCCCGGTCACCAGGAAGAGTGTAACCGGTGAGAGATGTCGTGTGGTGTCCCACAAGGATTAGTCTTGGGGCCATATCTGTGGGACATCGGGTACGACTGGGTGCTGCGCGCCAACCTCCCTAGCGGCCTCAGCGTAATTTGCTACGCAGACGATACGCAGAAACGACGACTGCTCCAACTTTCATGTCATAGGTCTGCTGGCAGAAATTTAGAATGGAATAAGCAGTACCTTTGTACTCTTCCAGCTGTATTCTATCTTTTCTCTATTAAGTGTTTTATATGTACATAAATAAATAATAAAGAATAGAAAATAAAAAAATGCTAATATTAAATTACCAAATGCGGATTGATATCCAAATGTCAATGACAAGTCTATGCCCAATAACAATGCAAATAATTAATGCTTTTCTCTTATTCTCAAAATTTAATAAAAACTTTGTTTGTAACAGAATATTACAAGATGATTAGGTACCTTAATAGGATAATAATAGATAAGTATTAGAAAATAAACAGAGCTTAACGATTTTATTGATGTCGTAAAACTGGTAGTGTTAGGACATGCAGGTGTAGCAGGTGCAAGGAAAGGTTTGAGAATATGGGCATGGAGTGTAATATACAGGGACGATATGTCAATAAAAACGTGTTGGACAGGACGGAGTGTGTCAGGGCGGGCGGTTACGCTCGCTTTGAAGCCTCCGCACAGGCCGCATTGCGCCCGCGCTATCTTACTCCAATTTCACGAGGTTCGAGACGCCGGTTCGTATAAAAGCCGGTGCGGTCGATCTCAATAATCATTCCAGCCACACACATCCACCGCAGATCAGCACCTGCACATCCACCCACCCAAAAAAAAAACTAAAAATGAGATCGGTAAGTGATCTAAGTGTTAAATCCGTGTTATGGATCATTTAGTCAATTAAATCTACGAAAAAGTGAGACAAAACAAAAAAAAATACATCATTGCCCTATTTGAATTATTCGGTAATTAATCAGTGTTAACATTAAATTAAATCAAAAGCTTATCAGTGTGAAAAGTTCAACAACGTCAAATTACCCTTCAAACAGATCTTTCTTGTTTATTTGTCAACAATATGAAATTGTCTAATAGATTTATTTTTGTGGGAAAAATTCTGTCATATTCCTACAGTGTTTCATTCCCGTAGGTTATTGTCATTACTTGAACAATGCTCAGCGATATGATACACCTGATACACCATGATAATTCCTGACATACATAAAGCATTTATCTTGATTCACTTTTCTCACACGTAATTTTATTGATGTTTAACGACTATGAGAATAGTTTTGTTGTCATACCAAAATAGTGTAGCTACAAAATTCATGCCGAAGTAAGTTTTTTGTCTCGTCTAATAAGAATAAGATTAAGCTAATCAACATTAACGGTAGATAAAAATGCAACTTTTATCTTCAGGAAGCAGTAGATTCTTGCTTATTCAGTTTTTTTCGTATATTATTGCCCTTTTAGGAGCACAAAACACTGGCTCGTCATATTAGTGAGCCCAAGGTTTTTCCATTTTTATTTGTAACCACGTTCACAAGTTGTATCTTCTTCTAAGTTAAAATTTCCCTTAAAGCGTAACAAATAACAGCATAACCAGTGATTCCTTACGAAATGTAAAGTTTACCAATTCAGTTAATTTTATTAAAATAAATCAAATATAAAATCGTGAAATCGATCAAATAAACATAATACCGTTTGTAACGGTCATCTATCACCTTAAATTTGTGATTAAAATTCGTCATAAGTTAAGCATCAAGGCTATAGAAACACTTTCGGTGAAAATGGTCAGCTTAGTTACGAAATTCATCAAAAATAGTAGGTATTTCAATTCGCACATAAAAATGTAAATGACATATTCTGTTGCAACAAGAGATATATGAGATCCATTTTGTAAGTGAGGTCACTGTCATAACTTCGCAGAACGATTATAAATACAATTCATCTAAAATCCCAGAGAAAGAAACAAAAGCGTAAAAAGTATTAAGAGAATGAAACTGATTTTATTGCATTGAAACGCGTATCTATGCCAAAGTTAGACCTATAGTTAAAGCTCATCATAATCCTAACATCTCTAATTTCGTGGCGTAGTGTGCTAATCAACAGAGATAACATTGTTATAATTTTCCCGCAGTTCGTCGTCTTGTCCGTCCTCGTGGCTGCCGCGTGCGCTGCTCCTCAGTTCCAGCAGTACCAGCAACCGCAGCAGTATGCACAAGGCAACGTCATTGCTATCATTAAGCAACAGCAAGATGTCAACCCTGACGGCTCCTACCAATACAGGTAAATTATGTTCAAACTTATTTAAAAGGTACAAATTCTGAAAGAAGAACATCTGTTATGTTCCATTCTTCATGCAGTTAAACTTCATTGTTGTGAAATTAAATGATCTCCCGTGAAACAATACAAATATATCTTTATTGAAACTGCCATCAAGATTTATGGCGGTCATAAAATTAGTCATGACCTATCTGTCATAATTAATATGTCAGGTCAGACCTTAAAAGTACATGAGAGCTTTTTAAAAGATGTACTTTAAATAAAGCATCAGCCAAATACAATATGCACATTATTGTTTTAAATGTCGCAGTAAACACGACTTGCAAAAACAAGCTCCTTATTCACATAATGCCATTCATGAATCGAAATCAGCCTATTTACCAAATATAGGATAATATAACAATTAATATTATAATTGATGAAATTCGAAACGTTAACTATGGCCATCTCATTAATGTCCGCCATATATCGTAGGTAAATTTGTAAAATTTGCATACTGATGAACGCTAAATATGCATCCATATCAGTCAAAGGATTGCCAAGTAGATCACACATGAATTCCTTTAGTATCAGATGTATTAAATGCTTAATTGGTGGGCGGCATCTGTGCAAGCGTTCGCAGCCAAGCCCTGATTACGCAACAAATTTGCTCAGCTGTTATAGCAGTGCATGAATGTATTGATATTTTCTGATTCACCTAATGCATGCTCTTGCAAGACTATTACTAACACAATATGTCAGATCACCTATCATTAATTTTATGCTCAGTGAGTTTTATAATATAAATCTTCTTTTATGTTATGCATAATAAAACGCACATAATATGATGTTAATAAACTCATGTTTATCATACAAAAGTCAAAAACAGAATTAATTTCATAACATTCAAATGAAATAATAATTAAAATCAGTAGGTCTCTACTTTTGGTAAATGTTAGAAATCACCATGCTAACAAAAGATTCCCAAGATCAATAGATTGACAATGCACCATGATTGCGACCTGAAAACGTTTTGGTGAAATATATCATTAGATTTGTTCTTTTTGTGCGTGTGGCAGCGCCTTTAGCACTGCCTGATTCCTGTTTGTTATAACCCAAGTGATTTATGAAATCCTTAGAGTTAACAGGAAAATTATAAAGTATCTGATAATAGGATAAGATAATTATCATATTTCGTAGAAGTATGGTCACCTTTGGTGCTTGCATTCATAATTTTATGTCTTCAGTCATAAACTATGCTTTTAGTGAAGATTAGCGTTGACACTACCGGGATGTTGTTAACAGTTAACCTTTATCAACACACATTTCTACTTTCTGCAAAGTGAACATTAAAGCTTAAATACTATGTCCTCAGTATTGCAGAAATAGTGATGTCATGTGCACTTATTGAATTGTTAGATAATAGCAAGGTTTATCAAAATTTCACATATCAGCGTTTATTAGCAAAATAATGCACATTGACCTCGGTCGTCATTTGTCTTTTCTCATAAAGCGTAAGAATTGCTTCTCGAAAGGATTCAATCACAGAGGCTTGAAAATGATACATCTAAATATTTTGTTTTTTTTTTTCATTCGTAGCTATGAGACCGGCAATGGCATCGCCGCTCAGGAGCAGGGATACCTGAAGAATGCTGAATCCCAGGTTGCCCAAGGAAGCTTCACTTACACCTCACCTGAGGGCATCCCCATCTCTGTTACCTACACTGCTGATGAGAACG
Source organism: Orthosia cruda (assembly GCA_964057195.1). Classification (NCBI taxonomy): domain Eukaryota; kingdom Metazoa; phylum Arthropoda; class Insecta; order Lepidoptera; family Noctuidae; genus Orthosia; species Orthosia cruda. The sequence continues at coordinate 24,143,183 of OZ059831.1, read as the reverse complement.
GTAAATATATTTCGAATTACGAAATCATTGAAGACGGATAACTATTCTATGTTCAGAAAATCACCTTCTTAGATAGATATCCTGCAGTCAGATTTTTTTCACGCGGTGAATGCTTGTAATATTTAAAGAATGCATTAAAATTTACAAAACATATAGTTTGAGGGAATATCTTGTAATGAGACACAATATTAATAGTTCCTGTGACTTACAAAACATTTCAAATTTCAAAGATTTTTTCAAAAGCTCACACTGTTTTATGTTCTTTTAAAGATAAACTTTAATTGGAAACTCTAGCCAAGTATTTCATCTTTTCTTTATAAGGTGCTGTTTTATTGTAGCTTTAGTGATCCGTAGGTTGTCCACATCCAACTGTAATTCTATAACTTTTTGAGATACAGACCTTATAGTTATAGCATACATGACAACATCTTTTATTATAGCATCTTCACTAATGTGGGGTAGTTTCATCTAAAAACCTAAAAGCTCACAAAACAATAGGTTAAATGCCTAATATCAATCTCAGTGTTCATAGCTGGTACATTTAATTGACTGTAAAAGTAATTATAATATAAATAGAGAAACTTAACGCTTAAAACACACGTTTTGCGAAAAATGTTACACCTGCACTTGTAATTTACTGAGGCTTATTTGATCATTCATTCAGATATGAATATTAAATTACATAGTCTTATGGGCTCTGCAACTTGTAGAATTTGTTACGGGAAAATTCGTGTAACGCAAATTGCAGCATCCAACAAGTGTTATGGGCAATTAAGTAAAAGAGCTAAGCTACATGGTATAGTAACAATTTCATTCAATAACTATTACTGACAGTTTGAAACAATTTTCCATTCAAGCAACATGACCCAAATTAACAGGCAAACTTTTTAGAAGATTTGATCAACTATATATTAAATAACATAATAATTACAGTTACTGCCCTGTAAATGCCCCACTGCGGGGCAAAAGCCTCTCCTCATACAGAGAAGCTACAAGCATTAATTACCACATTTGCTGTTAGTTTTGTACTTATACCAACTATTCTGTTTGTTTGCAGGATTCCAGCCCCAGGGAGCTCATCTCCCCACCCCTCCCCCAATCCCAGAGGCCATCGTCCGCGCTCTCCAGTACATCGCGTCCAAACCCCAGCAGCCCCAGCAGCCCCAGCAGCCCTATCAACAGCAACCTTTCCGCGGTTAAGTGCCATCCCAACAACATGACGATGTGGAACGATACTCATGCACGACTATATACGGTGACATGTACATATCACCATGTAGTTAAGGTGTACAATAAGAATAAGTATCTATAACGATTGTTACTGTGATTTATAATTAGTAAAAAACACTATTTTATAACTTGACCATTTTATTTCCTCTGAAACTAAAAACAAATCAATATTTGGGTACTTCTACAGTAGGAATTCACCCTTAAAAACCATCGTTGTCAATCTATTCAATAATGGAACTAAATATATTCTAAATCCTTTGGAGATAAACTTGGTCGACTCCACTCGACTCAGTTTTCATGACAACGGAAAAATCCCTCGTTTATTGTCAAGAAATAACAAAGAATATGAGAGAAAATGTCATAGAATGTAGAACTTCAAATTGTTAAAAAAAACAGCTCAAAGAATCGAATTGCAGTATTACTACACAAGAATCGACGGAAATTATTAGAAATTAATAAAGAGGCTCATCATATTTATCAATCCGATAAATAATAATTTAAGAGTGAAATAGGAATATCTTATTAAATTACTTATTTGATACATTTGTATGCTTTTTCCATGGGTCACTAGGTCAGCCCACACAGCTATTATCAAGAGTTAAATTTGATACACCCAATGCATTTCATTACTATGCATCTTACAACATAATCAAAGTTACTCATATGGATTGTATTAACGTAACAAGAGCAAAAATATGCTTGGAACCTAATCCATAACATTTAATACCAAACTTAATATTATACTGCCATAATTATGCCCATTCATTGATTTTTCTACAATCTTCTACATCATCTAAATCTTTAATTTTTAGGGTTCCGTACCAAAATGGTAATAAAAAGGAACCCTTTTGGTGCGACTCAGTCTGTCTGTCACAGCTGGATATCTCAAGAATTACTAATGCTCTCAACTCGATATTTGGAATAGTTTTAGATGACGTTTGCTCAACTATTTTGCTGATAAGTTTTTTTTGCTCCGGTTTCTGTATGGGGGTCTTAAAAATTCGAAGTGGTGTTACTAAGGCATGTGGGGTATCATATGAAAGAGCGCTACTTGCACATTCTCAAACAGTTTTTCCTTTTTTTTAAGCGGCATAGTTTTCTACTTTTCACAAAAATAAAAAAAAAGTACCGCCCCCTCTCCCATATCTTCAAAATTTTTGTAGAGAAATTATTCTATGTGATAGAAGTTTATGTAAATATTACAGGAAAATAAAACGATGTCTCTAAATAGTACACTTTTACAGAAATTATCAACAAAAATTGCATTAGTTCCACTATCGGTCAAGAGATGGCGCAGATCTAAAAACTGCAATATTCTACACCACAATGTTAAAAACCCTCGGTGCGCGATTTCGGTTTTTTAAACTTAGATTTATTCATTCATTCGTTTCCTGACTGACAACGCAAAGCCACTAAGGAAGGATCTCTAAAAGGGCAAAACCAGATAAATTCCAAGTTGCAAACGGCTTGTGGTTCTAAAAATCACTTCATTTAGCGTACCAAAATAAACGAGTGGTTGTCAGTCACATAAGTTCTTATAAGAAGAATATAAACTACTATTAATTTGAGCATGTAGCATACCAGTCTGTGGGTTACTCCATTGGATTAATTGATGCTGCCGATACGGCATAACAGAATTTGACTAAGAGGATGACAGATGAGCCATCACGGCCTAACTTTAAGTACACACCATAACTCACCTACGCACAACCCAAACAGATTGTAAACACAATGTTGTTGTAATTTATAACCATAACAAATAAATCATACTGTCTCCTCCGAATATACACACAGATGGCCAATGAATTATTCGTGATTATTTCATTATTTGACAGGCTTTTAAAATATCTACTTCTGATTATGTAATATGTTTAGCAAAGTTTACATAAGAATTGACAAGTAAACCGGACTAGGGTATATTATAGTAGGCCAGAAAACGGGGCGACGGATGTCAAACCAATGTGACAACATTTGATTGTTTTTTGGAATGAAGAATTACGTATTTCTTAATTGGCATCTGGCGACCAACGGTGTCGAATTTCCGGATAAAAAAAAATAGATTTCATGACTACCGGCTTGTTGATAATTACGGATTCTATAAGAAGATCAATCAAATAGTCGAGCCAAAGCAAAGTTACTAGTCAAAGCCTCTCCAGACCAATTTAAGGGCAACAACCTTAGACTTATAGATAAGATATTATTATACTCCTATAAACTGACGCTTTATGAGAATACATTAAAGGTTACAAGATTAGCATCTTGTAAGTAACGTAGTTTGAATAATTGTTGACCTTTATTATCATCAAAATTAGACAGCATAACTGATTCCCTTACATTTAAATAAATAATTATATGCTTATTTATTTTACTGATCCATTATTTAAATGTATACGAAGAGGTAATTTTACTTAGTGATGGACAGATAAAGAACGATTGCAACATTGTTAAGTACTATGTTTGATTAAATGTTTAACCCGCCATTGGTGACGAATATGTCTGAGAGACCGGATGGATCGAAAAGGTCGAATAACTAGAACCCCCTACCATCTGCTGGGTAAATGTGATGATGTTGTGTGGATGCAGGTCCCAGAGTTCTAGCGTAAACCGGGTCCGTGAGACTAGTGTTACTAAAGTTGTAGGTAAAATTGACGTCACCAGTGGCGGGTTAAATAGGATGCTTTGGGTTTTCAAGCCGAGCTTAATATTGAAAAGACCTTTCGTAACATAGTTCGAAATGAATATGAGGTAGGATACCCACCTTAGTAGTTGACTATGACCTACTCTATGCTAAAATTTACCTAATTAGACCTAGTCCAGCACTTACCTTTGCCTGTTCCTTACCAGGTCTTAATGTTCTCGACCAAAGTTCAAAGTTAATTTCAATTCATGGTGTCAATGAAGATATAATTAAAGAGTAAACACCTGAAATAGGTTTAACTTTTACAAATAAATAATAAAAATTAGATTTTTGATTTCAATTAAAACGTATAAGTAGATACTCGCATATATATAAATTCTGAAAACTTGGCATACAGACCCATCTATGCAAAATCGTAAGCACTTGGTTGTAAGCGAGTGTCATGTTTGTAAAAAATCGATGAACAAAGAGAATGTATACTGTGAAGTGATCAATGCCGCTGCAATGCCCGCGGATACCGATAGATGGTAGTCAAATAAAGCTATCTATAGTAAATCCCACGACCGCCATATAATATTCTTATTTCTTTAATAAGCTGTAAAACTAAATAAAAGTATCAGCTTTTATGAAAGTTAGAAAATTTCTAACACTGTTTCTGTAAGCTACATCCTCTAGCTCTCGAATTCTCTGCTGGTTTTATTTTCACCTATTCGCATTCCAACACCGACTGGAATTTAGCGTTTATTTAAATATGTCAATGTGCACCCACAAATTAATATTTAATGAATTTAAGCAATTTCTTTAAAAATATTCTATATTCTACATAAAAGCCATCTGTTCCATTTACATACGTACATACAACTGCTTACTGCTAGCTGCAACTATTTACTACAACAGCAATAACATAATGACCTATCACCAATAATAACCATAAAGCCATAAAGAAGTTGTGTGGGTACTTCGCGCAGTGTAGTACAGCTCCCAGTATTTACGTGTTTAAAAATATAGTATAAAGTAGTGACTGATCTTGCTACATAGAGCTGTTGAGGGTACAACGAAATTAGTCCCTCCGAAACCATTGGACGCCGACGGCGGTCAAGAGCATCCAGCGATTCCACCGACTACGCAGCGTCCCTTGCCTCAAACGCGAGTTAATTCTAGCGCTAAAACCAAAAGTGGATACGCAGCCGCTGCAAAAAAGTCAGCCGTAGCAAAACCTAGGACGGATGGTAACGTAGGGGAGACAAATAACTTGCCGAAGACACCCACGGTGACAGCTACGAGTGAAAATCCTAATCTACCCACAAAAGCTATTTTATCATCGTTTGGAGTGTCGGGCCACAAATTCAGCGGAAACGCGCCCGGTTGACACAAGAGGTAATTCTTCATGAAAACATTACCTCCGATGAAGGGTGGCAACCGGCGCGCAAAGCACGTAATTCTAAACGGCGAGTGGTCACTGGCAGCGGACAAGAGGATGACGAGCTTAAAACTGTGGAAAAGCTTAAATATTTGCAGGCTTGATCTTTTAAGCCAGAGACGACGGAGCAAAACGTGCTCACATATTTGAACAAACTTCAAGATTGTGACCAATATGTTGTGGAGAAACGATTAATTAGGACTACAAGACACGCTGCTTTCGTAATTGCTTTTCCTGAGAGCTTAAATGAGCGCATAAACACGCCGACGGCGTGGCCCGCAGGAGTAAAGTTGGGCGTTTGTGCACTACAAGTAATTTTACTGTCCGGGAGTCCGATTTTTTACGGTTCGATATGGCATGCCATAAATGTACATACTAGTTTGTGCACTATACGTAATTTTACCGTCCGACATTTTACTTTTCCCCATTCCGGGCCGTTTTTTCCTATCCGAGATGACAGCAATGAAAAACGCGTTTATGCTTGTGCACTGCGTCCGCGATTAGGAATATTCATAAGAGGTAAATCATATGTAGGATCGGACAGTATATAAAAAAAATCTTTCGTCATGCCTCAATTTATTGTGGTTTTATGTATAATGACCCTGTCAGGTACCTTTCACTTTTAAGAGGATGAACCCAAAATTATTTTTGTCTACCTCTTCGCACCTATAGTAATAAAGTAAGCAACTGCCGACGTTCCAAAAAACTCTACTAACTACGTTTCTAGCGTAATTACGCGTGCGTGACGAGCTACTCCAAATTGCGCTGCACCGATCCGAGAAAAGACGGACAAGTGCACAAGCCATTCATCCGTTTTTTTCATGCCACATCGGACCGTAAGAAATCGGACTGCCGGTCATTTAAATTCCTTGTAGTGCACAAACGCCCGTTGTCTGATTGGTTTCCGAGGCGTCCCCGCGGGCAGCGGGGGGACACGAGCGCCAAGATTTGCACCGGCGACAGTGCACGCGCAGTCGTTGGGTGCTTCTCCCAGTGAACATCGCACTGAACGACGAAATAGGAATGACTTACAGTATCGGTATGCTAACACTAGTGATTAAAATAGTTCCCACTCGAAAACTATGGGACTGGTGCGCTCGAGTAGTGTGAATGTGGTTCAAGCTAGTGGCAAGAAACAAGTGCTCGTTAGATCTGTTCTACCAAAACGTTAGAGGCTTACGTACGAAGTTAAAATCCTTTTATAATAATATTTTAGAGTCTATGGTTGATTTGGTAGCCATAAACGAGACTGGAAGTAATGACTCGATACATGATGGTGATCTGGCTCCGAGCGGTTACACAATTATCAGATGTGACCGCGAGGATGGCTGTAAACACGGAGGGGTCATGCTGATCGCCACCCCGCGCGGCGTTCTCGGGTTACGCAGTGAACCGTTATCTGATAATAGTAGTTTGAGCCACCACCCGTTCGAAATCGTATGTGCGAGGGTATACCGACAAAATATTTTTTTGTTTTTGTGTTGTGTTGCGTATATTCCACCTAAGACCATTGACAGGGAATATATGTATATGTTCCATTTACTGGAGGAGTTATGTGTTAGATATGACAAAGTTGTTTTACTAGCTTATTTAAATATGTATTCAACAAACCAAGATGTAATGTTAATATGAATACTTTGTCACCTTTTGTGGGTTTCGCCAAAGTAACAATATTCTTAATTGCAACAATCGCACGCTCGATGTAGTCCTAACTACTTTGCCCGAAAGTGATATTATCGTAAGCGAGGAATGTGAGGAGTGTTTGTCACGCATATACCCACAGCATCCGCCGCTACGAGTTAGTATAAGTCGTGTGCGAGCGACTTCTAGCCCTGGTTACCATATACCGCATGCTGCCACCTCCCTACCACGATGGAATTATAGCAAGGCGGACTTCCATTGTTTGTACTTAGAACTTGCAGGGATAGACTGGAGCGCCCTTTATGAAACGAGTAATGCCGACGAAGCATATAGAATATTTTACGACATATTTTACAGGATTTTGGATGATAGCATTCCAAGAAAGAGCTCCAAGGGTGATTGCTTTCGTTATCACTACCCTGAATGGTTCACTGCTGACATAATAGGTCATATTAAGAAGAAAGCTTTTTGGTACAAATCTTTTAAGAAGACTGGTTCGGTCAACGACTATTTTAACTTTTCGCACTACCGATCAATTGTCAAAGTAGAAATCAGTACCGCATACTGCGATTTTCAGAGGCGTACTGAGCAACAATTTGTGAAGGAACCGAGGTCTTTTTGGGGTTTTATTGGGGGCAAGCACTCGAAACATAGTAGACCAAAGATAGTTAAGAATGGCCAGCCTTTGCCAGAGCATGAGTACGCTCAGGCATTCGCTGATTACTTTCATTCGGTTTATGGGGCGGTGGCACCGCGGTTGGATGCGGCTGCCGCTGGGCAGACGGTGCCCGAGCGCGGCGCCCGCATTCACGTGGGGCTGTCTGTCGGTGAGGTGAGTGCCGCGCTCACGCGCGTCAAGCCCAAGCGTTCGGTTAGACCAGACGGGGTGCCATCTTTCATCGTTAGGGATTGTAGGACAGTACTGGCCCGGCCGCTAATGCTTTTATTTAATAGCTTTTTACGAGAATGCTCGTATCCGGACGGCTGGAAATTGACGAGGGTTACTCCGGTACCGAAGGGGGCTCCAAGCTCAGATGTTAGCGGGTTTAGACCTGTAGCAGTACTGTCAGCATTTGCTAAAGTCTTCGAGTCCGCGTTGTGTTCAACTATTCACTCGCAAGTAGCCTTACAGCTCAACGACGCGCAGCATGGTTTCCGTGCGGACCGCAGCACGAACTCTAATTTAATGTGTTTTTTAAATCAGGCCACCACAATGCTGGACTCGGAGACTGGTGCCCAACTGGACGTCGCTTACTTCGACTACAGGAAGGCATTTGATAGTGTGGATAATGACATACTTTTAAGTAAATTTGCGAGGGTCGGTTTTACCCCAGCCATCCTAGAGTTCTTTGCTAGCTACTTAGGCAACCGCAAGCAAATGGTAGAATATGCAGGTTACACCTCGAACTCGTATTTCACCCTTACGGGGCTAAGTCAGGGCACAAACTTAGGGCCTTTAGAATTTATTATTATGATTAATGATCTTCCAGAAGTCATTAAAGACGCTGGCTGTTTATTATTTGCTGACGATCTCAAGCTATTCCTAAGGATCACAGACGAGTCACACTGCGGTATGCTCCAGCGAGACATCGATCGATTGGTAACACGGAGTAAAGAGAATAAGCTACTCTTTAATGTGACGAAGTGTAACGTAATGTCCTTCACGTGGGCCGTGGTACCTCGACGTCACGATTATTGCATGGGCGGTCACGTCATACCGCGGGTAGTGTTAGTACGAGATCTCGGTGTTACTTTTTCTTGGGATCTTTCGTTTCATGCGCATGTAGTGCAGGTGCGCAAAAAAGCGTTTAAAAATCTTAGTTTTGTCATGCGTGAAACCTGTGACCTCACTAACATGGCAGCAGTGAAATCACTTTATAATGCGTTGGTAAGAAGCAACTTGGAAACTAGTGCTATCATCTGGAATCCTTATGAAGTAAGATATTCTCAGATGCTGGAAAAGATGCAGAACAAATTTACCCGATACCTTTATATGAAGCAATTTGGTGTCTACCCCTTCTACCCTCTTATGTATCCAACTCTTTTTGTTATAGGGATGGTTGGGTACTAAGTTGGAGGTAAGACGCAACCTAGCTGTTGCAAAATATGTTTTTATGGATTTCGTGGCATGCTGAATAATCCACAAATAATGGAATCGTTGGGATTGCTCGTTCCAAACAGGAGGCTACGGTTAGGACCTAGGGAGGGGCTTTTTAATGTCCCGGCAACCCGTACAAATGTATTAAAGTTTGCACCAGTGATTCGTGCAGTAAGAATATTAAGGGCCGATTTCTGAGTTAAGGAAAACAGCAATAATCAGTTGAGTATTGTCAAATCAGTATCAAATAATTTAGGAAGCGTTTGAGTATTTTACGTTTCACAATTGAGAATCTACCTAGATCAGTTAAGTAAGTACCTAAGTACCTACATAAAAATGGACCTGTCAAAGATCGAAGTGAATGCACTTTCTCTTTCACGCTTACGTTCCATTTTACAATAGAAATCCGAGACCAGCTTGACTTAATTCTACAATACGTATAGTTCATCTTTTATTTTGAATGTTAATCTTCTAATATATTCATAATTAAGTATTCCGAATGATTAAAACCTCTTAGGACAACATCCGCTTGTCATCTTTCGGCGTGTCAAATGAATAATAAAGTTAATTATTACGCATGATTCTTTGATAAATATTACTGTCAATAATTGTTATTTAATATTAGTTATTTTATTAAGTAATTCAATTTGATTATTACATTAATAGAAGTTTATTGGAATAATATTAAAAGCGGATGTGTTAGACAGTTTGAATTGTTGGCGGTGACCGCCATTGTTGATACTACGAATTGTAAGGCGAACGCTTGTCAGATGTTTTTTTTGAAAATAACTGAGAATAAACACTTTGTAAAATATATACGAGTGCCGTTTCTGTTCTGTGACCAGCCTATCCTGACCACTGTTTCACAATACCTATTTGAAATGTATACAACCTTATTATGAAACTATGAAATGGATCGTAGCCACTAGTCAATTACTTCAAGATTGTCATAGCAACCGTATTTATTTTGTCAATGATGTCTTATCGAAAGAAAATAATATCTAATATAATTTGTTATTGCCGAAATCAAAAATTTTAGCTTATAATTACTAAGAGTGAATGTGTTCACAACGAGCAGTTGCTGGTTCTTGTGATACTTCATAGAACTACAGAATATTTTACTCGAGAGTTTCACAAGATCTCTCAAGAGGGAAGAGAACCGACACACACACAGAATTCGTGCATCTGCATTGGAATCTGATTGCAATTGTGATTTACCAAAAAATGTGGACTTTTGTGACAAAAATTTTAATGAGTGACCTGGGTTTTCAATTCAAGACCAATGGCTTTGCTAGCCATCGAAGAGCATCCGAAGGAAAACAATATAAGCCAGTGTCGGTGCCATCGGATATGTGCCGATGAAGAGGACTGTGTATTAATATATATTAACGAACAATATATTATCTGCCTACTTATTTTGTAAAATAATAAATAAATGAGACTTATCATCCTGTTTTTATCATCTTTATTGTAGTTACTGAACCAAAATCGTATCATACAAAAGCCAAATTCTGTACACATTTTCATCGTTGTAACCTTTTCTTATCGTAAGGATCCTACTAATCTATATCTATAAAAGCTAAAGGTGACTGACTGACCCACTGACTGACTGATCAATCAACGCGCAGCCAAAACTGCTAAGCCTAGAAGCATGAAATTTGGCAGAAAAGTTCCTCAAGTGACGTAAGTGTGCACTAAGAAAGGATTTTGGAAACTCCTCCTCTAAGGGGGTAAAAAGGGGGTTGAAAGTTTGTATGAAAAATCTAATTCCTTCGGCCAATATTGTTGAAACTTAGCACAAACAGTATTCTAAGTAAATGATAAAGATTGACACTATTAAGTTTTCGAAACTACCCTAAATGATGATTTAGGGGGGGTTAAACTTTGTATGGAAGAAACTGATGTCTTGGGTCAATAAACATGAAACTTAACATAAATACCAACCTAAATAAACAATAAAGGTTTTCATTATAAGTTTTTTGAAACTACCCCCAAAAGATGATTTAGGGGGTGTTAAAGGGTTTAAAAAAAAAACCTATTTCTTGGGTTAATAAATTTGACATAAATACCATCCTAAATAAACAATAAAGGTTGTCATTATTAGTTTTTCGAAACTATCGCCAAATGATGATTTAGGGGGTGTTGAAGTTTGTATGGAAGAATATGATTTCTTGGGTCAATAAACATGAAACTTGAGATAAATACCAACCTAAATAAACAATAAAGGTTGTCATTATTAGTTTTTCGAAACTATCCCCAAATGATGATTTAGGGGGTGTTGAAGTTTGTATAGAAGAATCTGATTTCTTGGGTCAATAAACATGAAACTTGACATAAATACCAACCTAAATAAATAATAAAGGTTTTCATTATTACTTTTTCGAAAAAACCCCCAAAAGATGATTTAAGGGTGTTAAAGTATTATTGAAATATCTAATTTCTTGGGTTAATAAATTTGTAAATTTACATAAATACGCATCCTAAGTGATCAATACAGGTTGTCATTATTAGTTTTACTTATCTACTCCCAAAATACGTTTTAGGGGGTGATAAACTGTTTTTGAAGAATCTTATTTCTTGGGTTAGGAAATTTTAAACTTGGCACAAAAGCACCTAAGGAAACGTAAGGTGGCTTGGCACCTAAGGACACAATAAAGGTTGTCATTATAAGCTTTTCGAAACTAACTCTAGCTAAGAATCTTACTGCACTGGGTTTCGTTTTTGAGGTAGGGTTCTATGGGAGCACTAAGTCACGATTTTGCGGCCGTTCAACCTTTAAGGAGGTGAAAAGGGTAAAAATTTGTTTGTATGTAAAATCAAATTCCTTGGGGATAAGATTGATACCCAAAATTTACATAAAAAAAAATTAAAACTCTCTCCCAGATAGGGTTAGGGGAGTTAAAGTTTTTTTTGAGGAATCTCATTGCGCAATCTGATTAACATAAACGATAAATAAAAAAGAGAAGAAAAGAGTGAATAGCATATTTAGGTTGTTCAAAACTCGACCCTCATCGGGGCAAAAAGGGGTTGATAATTTTTTGGGGAAGATTTTACCTACTTGGTGGCGGTAAACTAAAATTTATTATTCTTTAAGTCAAATAAAGAATCGTCCCAAACCAATAAACCCTGTATATCTAAGTTACCCAGTTTTTTATTGTTTTAATAATAGTTTATTTTTGGTCGGCTTCACTAACTGCATATAAGAAAAATTTATAGGATAAACGAAATCACGCGAATGAAGTCGCGGGCGGAGTGCTAGTCTATACCAATATTATAAAGAGGAAAGATTTTTTTGTTTGTTTGTTTGTACCGACTCCAAAACTACTAGACCGATTTCAAAAATTCTTTCACCGTTGGGAAGCTACTCTATCCCCGGGTGACATATGCTACTTTTTATCCCTGTAATCCCACGGGAACGGGAACTACGCGGGTGAAACCACGAGGCGTCCTCTAGTATTCTATATAGGTATGATAGTCATTGGTAGAAAGATATTGGTTAATCACATCTCAATGGTTGAACGTATTTGATAATATGTCATTTGGAATACAATTACACAATGACTAATAATAAAATGATTTAATAATAAAAAATAGATATAATAATAAATAAACGGAATAACAAAGCCTTTTATTCTGAAATCAGGGATATAAAACTGTAGTCTATACAATACACCTTTATAGTTTATAAAAAGTTCCTAATCTCAGTGAGCCTTTTGGCTTAGGCCTCCACTAACAGTTTTCACTGGGGTCTCTCATAAACTACTCACCAATACCGCAGCGCGCCATCGCTTTGTGCCTTCATCTTGGTGCTTTTCACCATTTCCTTTGGTTATCGCGAATCATATAACCGGTCCATCTTTACTTTTCACATAGTTTCTGTAGGATAACTCTCGGTTTTCGCGCAGGAATAGCCACTGGCAACCACAAACACAAAAACTGGCACTTTTAAATATTTTTGTTGAGGATCTCACTCATCATAATAATCATTTCTGCCGAAAGACTGCTGGATACAGGCCTTCCCGGCACTCAGCATTCAGCGTCACCACATCAACCGGTGCTGTGCGTCTTTCATACATTGGATGCCCGCGACCTCAACCTAGTTATCGGTCTGTAGAGGGAGGCTTTTCAGCCCCATCGACCACCCGTTCTTCGAGCAACTGAGATCTATCAGGCGTGAAATATTTCCATCCAATCTAATGTTTTCGATATTTCAGGTCAAACACTCTTTTGCCACGCATCGGTCTTCGTTGAGGCATCTCTAAGGAAGACAAGGATCAAAAAATCAGGTTTGTTGTATGGGAGCCCCACTTAAATATTTATTTTATTCTGTTTTTAGTATTTGTTGTTATAGCGGCAACAGAAATACATCATCTGTAAAAATTTCAACTATCTAGCTATCACGGTTCATAAGATACAGCCTGGTGACAGACATATACTTAAACCTTGCTCAGCATCGCAGAAAACTTAAAGTGGCAGATGATCAAGAGTGACAGATGCTTAAATCGAGATAAACACATACTTACTTACCTCAGAAACCGGCCATAAGGGGCTGAGGACGAACAGTTGACAATCGACATCTGAGGTTCTAAGCGACGCCCGCTGTCATCGATAGCTTAGGGACAAACTTAAATTGGAGCGAAAAGTATTTTAAGATTAAATACACAAGGCTGACCACAGAGGCCACATCATAAACGGACTCTACCGATGGTTTTTACAAAAATATTACCGCGCGAGTTCTTATTTCAAACTGGCGGCTACCATCTGACATCAGCTCGTTCACTGTCATTTTGCCTATGAATGCAACCTTGCCACGAAAATAAAGATCACTAAAATAGGTAATCTGGCTAGTGTCATACGAGTCTTTGCCGTGCAAATTGAATACATGTTTTATTTATGTCTGCTTCTATGCGACTGCCACATATAAGAACACAGTAGGTGACATTTTTCATAATGGTTTTATAGCCAAATAATTTTATTTATATTATTTTAATGAATTCTACTATACTGAAATGGACTGTGTAATATTAACTGTGTAATGGAAACTTTAAATTTGATTTGAGATTTGGTGCTTTCATTAATCAATTTAATCATTATTTACAATAGGAAAGTCCCATCAAATTGTAAAACACCTTACATTTACAAATATCCAGAACTTATTCGGCATTGTCTTTTTTAGGTATATGTAAAATATCCAATAGAATTTAGGACACTATTAATATCATTTGTACAATTCGTAGGTTCATATTCCTTGTTTAGTATTCTCTTGAAATATTAAGATGTCATTTAGTTACTAATACAACAAAACTTTCCATAGTCTACTTCAAATCATTATATATTTTTGCGCTATCCTGGAATGTAATAGTTTCAAGGCACTTACTGGGTTTTGATATACACCAGCCCTTTGGGGTGAGAGGTCACGTGGTGCCGTTTTTGAGATAACATTAGTTCTATTTTTAAAGAGGGTTAAATACTTTTTAGTTATGGACTTAGTAAGTAAACTAAACGACATGAGTCGTTTATAATACAACAAAAATAAGAGGAGGAGGGGAAAAAGGCAAAGGCCTCCCCCAGACTTTGCCATACTTTTCTGTTTGTGGCTATCCTTCTCCATAATGGTCCTGCTATTTTTCTAATGTCTTCTTCCCATCGTATCTTCAGTTTAAGAGGCAGGTTCACTAATTGTGTACAGATCTTGTTCATCCAGCACCTGTCTAAGTCTCTTCTACCAACCAGTTGTAAATTTATTTTTATTGGAATTGTTATTGAAATTATAAATCTAATTATTATTATTACCTAATTATATACCATAAAAATAGTAATCTGTAAATCTGTAAAGTTTTGATACAAATAAATTTTATTATTATTATTATTTTCCATTTATTCATTTTATAAACATATTTTTACATTTTTAAATATTATTCTATAAAAAATAAAAAATAAACCTTTAAAAATACAACCCACCGGACCGTGGACCCTGTTCCCACCGGTATCGGGAACAGGGTCCAAGCTACCGGTGATCAGGGCTCCTGAGGGAGGATCCTCCTAACGATACGCGCCTTGTCCAGGAGTACCGCTTTCTGGATCAAGCCCTTGATCCAGCTGCCCAACGAGAGCCTCCTCAGATGTTTACACTGCTGTTTGTTGTCCCTAAATAAATAAATAAATAAGTCTTTGTAAATATATAAATGTTCATAAAACTATTTAAGTATTTGTTTTTTGGAAAATCCACCCCTAAGTAGGTAAAAATGGGGTTGAAAGTTTGTGTAAAATTTCTACGTTTTTAAGTGTGACACGTGCAATTAAAGATTTACGATTTTATTTAATATAAAGAATTCATGGATTTATTAGTTATTGAAAATTCTTATTTGTTTTTCAAAACTACTCCTAAAAGACGATATAGGGGGTGTTAAAGATTTTTGAAGATTTTACTGTACTGGGAGGTGACCACAAGATCTTAGAGTAAGGTTATTTTGAGATCGAGTAAGTGACAGATGTATACACGTCATATACATCTGTCGCTTACTCGATCTCAAAAGCATATACATCTGTCCCTTACTCGATCTCAAAATAACCTTACTCTAAGAGCTTGTGGTCACCCCCCAGGGCTTCTTATTATGATGTAGGGTTGCTCCAAGAAGGAATTTTTGGCATTTAAACCTTTAAGGGGATGAAACTAAAAAGTTATCTGTAGGATAAAATACGGATCACGCGAACGAAGTCGCGGTCGAAGTGCTAGTTATAATATATGCTCAGGTCAATGTCGTAATGGATTTGATTAGAATTTACGACATCAAGATCACTGTTGCACTAATGTCGTCTAGCTGCCAACATTATCTTATATTTTAAATAAGGAACAACATAGGGACAATTTGCAGTGGAAGTGAAGGCCCTGCCCTTCTCATAGTGAATCGTTTTATTTAATTGTTCCATTTTGAACTTTATCTCCATTAGTAATGTGCAAATTAGGTAAGACCAAAGACAAGCAGCGTGCCTTCCGAAGAATTCTCAAACATTCTTGAGACGTTTTAAATTAACCCTTATTATCGATACGAAAGGTTCGTGACCGATTCTTCAACTCTCCTGAACTCGAGATTATTAAAATAAATTAATAATATATACGGAATTATTACTTTAGACATATAGATCTCTTCCGGATATAAATATGTTGACTAAACAAGATAATTCTATTATTGTTATGATCAAATTAGAATCGATGAATCTGTTCATAAAATACAGTTCAATGCAATTATCTTGCAAGAACTTAATACTACGAATATAGTGCATAAAAAACTTGTTATGTTTTGTTACACACATAACCTTGTACCATCAATATTTAAATAATTATGTTAAACTTCTTTAAGTGGAAGGCCTAGAGCCATATTTCTTGTTTCTCATATTAATATGAAGAGACCGGTATGCTAAAATCGAATCTAAAATTATACTCTCAACACGACTATCGTCCATAATTGTCAAAGAACAAATTCGCACCCGAAGATTCTGGCTACCTGGCTTCAAATAAACTGCGTTTAATTTTATGTAACCTAATACTTAAAGTCATTGATGATTTGGTATCGTTCCTAATAGATTGGCCGGAGAAGGCAATAGGATAAAGGAAATCTTTGTCCAGAAACTAAATAGGATCATACGCATATTTTATTTTTCCCACTTCTGGGACACAGGCTTCTCTGTGAAAAGGGCGGGGCTCGTCGGACGAGATCACATCCCTTCGAATTTTCTATGTCGTTCTACGACATGTTGGTTTCCTCACTTTGTTTTCCTTTACCGATTTAAGAGCAGTGTTGATGTAATAAATTATATAATAAATAATAATAATATAATACTTATAATATAATTTAATCCAAGTAGGATTATATTATATTATATATGCTTAATATTATAAATGCAGAAGTTTGGATGGTTGGATGTTTGTTACTCAATCACGCCTGACTGGATTTGAATGAATTTGGCCCAGAAATATATTATGGTCTGGAATAGTACATAGGCTACTTTTTATCCCGGTGTTATGTTCCCTCGGGATAATAAAACACTATTCACGTGGGCGAAACCCCGGGCAGCAGCTAGTAAGTCTTTAAGTGACACGTTCCATAACAGGAGGAAAAATAATATACGTAGGTGTATCTATAAAATTCAACATGTATTTTTTGACTCTTCAAGTTTCACAGTTGTCCACTGGTCATAGTAGTGTTAAGTCTGGGAAGTATTACTAGTGAATCGCGTTGATTAGCTGTTTTCCCAAAATCTCGTATGCCTGCCTGGTTTGCGGTTTGAAGATCTATCGCAACATCTTTTGTTAGGCTAGGGTCGATCAATTTCGCCGTGGTCGCTCAGCCGTACTTTGTCCCACACGGGGATCATTGGGTGGAGGATCTGAGCGGCTCAGTGACCCTAATTTCATCGGCCGCCGCTGGCACCCGTTCTCTCGAGGGTGTCAAGAGGGGACAGGGTTGCGTGGCAGCACGGTTCGGGGTGAAAATCGTCGTCGTCGGGTACTGCTCCCTTCCTGTGCTCGTCCTCGGGGACTTCAATGCCGAGAATGTGGCTTGGGGTTCCCGGTATATGGACGGTACACGGGGTAGGATGGTGGAGGACTGGGCTTTGGAGACAGGCCTGGTCGTCCTCAACCGGGGTTCTGTCCCCACGTGTGTGCGGATGCAGGGTGAATCGGTGGTGGATATTTCATTCGCCAGCACCGCTCTGTCACCGCGTGTCGTCTACTGGCGTGTTATGGAGGAGGTGGAGACCTATTCCGACCACCGGTATATCCGTTTCGACGTATCCACCCAGACCTCGAGTGTGCCAGCCCGACAGACCCCAATTGGTCCGCGTTGCTCCGGAGGTGACAGAGGTAGAGCTGAGAGTGGCTGTACTTAGGCTGAATGCCAAAAAAACCACCCCAGGACCTGAGGGCTTACCTGATAATGCCTGGGTCCTGGCCTTGGAGGCTCTCAGTCCTCGACTAAGGGGGCGTTAGCGCATGCTTTGAGAGGGGCCTGTTCCCACTTCGCTGGCAGACGGGGAAACCGGTCCTCATTAAGAAACCGGGGCGCCCAGCGGACTCTCCGTCCGCTTACCGGCCCATTGTGCTGCTAGATGAGTTAGGCAATCTCTTTGAAAGAGTTATTTCAGACCGCCTCGTCAGACAGCTAGTGCGGGTGGGCCGGATCTGGCGAAGAACCAGTTTGGCTTCCGCAGAGGGCCCTCTACGGTGGACGCCATCATGCACGTGCGAGCCCTCACGACGGGGGATGCAGTTGCCCGGGGTGGGGTCATCTTGGCGGTGTCTCTAGACATCGCCAATGCTTTCAACACCCTGCCCTGGAGTTGCATCAGGGAGGCACTCCGGTATCACCGGATGCCGTCCTATCGTCCTACTTCTGTCGCGTGGTCGAGGCCTATTTGAGGGATATGGCCGTCATCAACCCGGGTCACCAGGAAGAGTGGAACCGGTGAGAGATGTCGTGTGATGTCCCACAGGGATTAGTCTTGGGGCCATATCTGTGGGACATCGGGTACGACTGGGTGCTGCGCGCCGACCTCCCTAGCGGCCTCAGCGTAATTTGCTACGCAGACGATACGCTGCTCCAACTTTCCTGTCATAGGTCTGCTGGCAGAAATTTATAATGACATAAGCAGTATCTTTGTGCTCTTTTATCTGTATTCTATCTCTTCTCTATTAAGTGTTTTATATGTACATAAATAAATAATAAAGGGTAATAATAATGCTAATATTAAATTACCAAATGCGGATTGATAGCCAAATGTCAATGACAAATCTATGCCCAATAACAATGCAATTAATTAATGCTTTTCTCTTATTCTCAAAATTTAATTAAACGTTGTTTGTAACAGAATATTACAAGATGATTAGGTACCTTAATAGGATAATAATAGATAAGCATTAGAAAATAAACAGAGCTCAACGATTTTATCGATGTCGTAAAACTGGTAGTGTTAGGACATATAGGTGTAGCAGGTGACAAGGAAAGGCTTGAGAATATGGGCATGGAGTGTAATATATCGATACAGGGACGATATCTCAATAAAAACGTGTTGGACAGGACGGAGTGTGTCAGGGCGGGCGGTTACGCTCGCTTTGAAGTCTCCGCACAGGTCGCGTTGCGCCCGCGCTATCTTACTCCAATTTCACGAGGTTCTAGACGCCGGTTCGTATAAAAGCCGCTGCGGTCGATCTCAATAATCATTCCTGCCACACACATCCACCGCAGATCATCACCTGCACATACACCCACTTAAAAAAGAACAAAAAATGAGATCGGTAAGTGATCTATGTGTTAAATCCGTGATATGGATCATTTAGTCAATTAAATCTACTAAAAAATAAAATAAAACAAAAATACCATAGCCCTATTTGAATTATTTGGTAATTAATCAGTGTTAACATTAAATTAAATCAAAAGCTTATCAGTGTGAAAAGTTCAACAATGTCAAATTACCCTTCAAACAGATGAAGATTTTTATTTTCTATTTGTCAACAATATGAAATTGTCTAATAGATTTATTTTTGTGGGCAAAATTCTGTCATATTCCTACAGTGTTGCATTCCCGTAGCTTGTCATTACTTGAACAATGCTCGGCGATATGATACACCTAATACACCATGACAGTTCCTGACATATATAAAGCATTTATCTTGATTCACTTTTCTCACACGTAATTTTATTTATGTTTGACGACTATGAGAATAGTTTTGTTTTCATACAAAAATAGTGTAGCTACAAAATTCATACCGTAGTAAGTTTTTTGTCTCGTCTAATAAGAATAAGATTATGCTAATCTCACATTAACGGTAGATAAAAATGCAACTTTTATCTAGATTCTTGCTTATTCAGCTTTTTTCGTATATTATTTTTTTACTTTTATTTTGAGGCCATCAGGAGCACAAAAACCTAGCTCGTCATATTAGTGAGCCCAAGGTTTTTCTATTTATATTAGTAACCACGTTCACAAATTTTATCTTCTTCTCAGGTTTAATTTCCCTTAAAGTGTAACAAATAATAACACAACCAATGATTCCTTACAAAATGTAAAGTTTACCAAAATCAGTTAATTTTATTCGAATATAAAATCGTAAAATCGATCAAATAAACATAATACCGTTTGTAACGGTCATCAATTACCTTTAATTTGTGATTAAGATTCGGCATAAGTTAAGCATCAAGGCTAAAGAAACATTTACGGTGAAAATGGTCAGCGTAGTTATGAAATGCATCAAAAATAGTGTTTCAATTCACACATAAAAATGTAAATGACATATTCTGTTGTAACAAGAGATCTATGAGATACATTTTGTAAGTGAGGTCACTGTCATATCTTTGCAAAACAATTATAAACACAATTCATCTAAAATCCTAGAGAAAGGAACAAAAGTGCAGAAAATTTTACTACTATATATTACTACTACTACTATTTTAAACTGATTTTAATTGCATTGAAACGCGTAACTATGCCAAATATAGACCTATAGTTAAAGCTCATAATCTTAACCTCTCTAATTTCGTGGCGTAATGTGCTAATAAACAGAGATAACATTGTTATAATTTGCCCGTAGTTCGTCGTCTTGTCTGTCCTCGTGGCTGCCGCGTGCGCCGCTCCTCAGTTCCAGCAACAGCAGCAGTATCAAGGCATCGAAATTCCCATCACTGAGCAAAAGCAAGAAATCAACCCTGACGGCTCCTACCAATATAGGTAAATTATGTTCAACCTTATTTAAAAGGTACAAATTCTGAACACTAGCCGCTAGCTAGATCAGCCTATAGCAGTCCACTGCTGGACATAGGCCTCTCCAATTGCACGCCATTTGCTTCGATTTTCGGCAACTCTTATGCAGCTGCTACCAGCCACCCTGCGAAGATCGTCACTCCACCTAGCCTTAGCGCGTCCCACCTTACGTTTAACAATTCGCGGTCTCTACTCGAGAACTCGTCTACCCCAACGCTCATCGGTTCTACGACTTATATGGCTGGCCCATTACCACTTCAGCTTGCTTGTTCTGTGAGCTATGTCGACAACTTTGGTTCTTTGACGGATCACCTCGTTTCGGATTCGATCCCTTAGAGAGACGCCGAGCATAGCCCTTTCCATAGCTCGCTGAGCAACTTTGAACCGACGAACCAGCCGTATTGTGAGTGTCCACGTCTCGGCCCCGTAGGTTATAACAGGTAGGACGCACTGGTTGAAGACTTTGGTCTTGAAGCTCTGTGGAATACATGACGAGAAGACTCGACGAAGTTTTCCAACCGTCGCCCAGCCCAGCTGTATTCTTCTATTAGCCTCCTTCTCAAAGCTGTTCTTATCAAATTACAGAGTTTGCCCGAGGTAAACGTATTCTCGAACAACTTTGCGAGCAACGCCATTGACCACAATCGATCCCGGAGTGATATGTGAATTAAACATATTTTGGGTTTGGTCCAAGTTTATCCGGAGACCGATGAGTGTAGAAGAACCAGCTAGGCCGTCCAGCATCAGCTGCAAGTCATGCAGTGACATTATGACGATGTCATCCGCAAATCACAGGTGTGAGATGTAATTGCCGTTTATATTAATGCCGCGTCCTTCCCAGTCCAGCGTCTTAAACATATCCTCCACCGCGTTGCTAAATAATTTCGGGGAAATAATGTCCCCTTGTAATGATGAAAGGAAGGAAATGCGTCGAGGAGTTAGACCCTCGACGCATTGAGATATGCTTTGTTTGCCGGTCCTGACTTTGGACTGTAATTGTTGCGTTTGCGTAAAGACATCTCAGCACTTCGATGTATCGCCAGTCCACTTAGCATCGCTGCATAGACTCCAAAACAGACCAGGTTTCGATAGAGTTAAAAGCCTTCCCATAGTCCACAAAGCAAAACACAGGCCCCGATTATATTCTTCGGACTTCTGTACAATTTGCCGCACTGTGTGGTTGTGGTCTATGGTGGTATTCACCTCGGAACCCGGCCTGCTCTGGTGGTTGGAACTTATCGAGTCCTCGCGCTAGACGATTCGTGACGACTCTCGAAAACAACTTATATATGTGGCTAAGAAGCGAAATGGGTCTATAATTCTTCAAAAGGGTCTTGTCATACTTTTTTAAGAACAGAATGACCACGCTCCTTTGCCATGCTTCTGAAGTTTTCCCAGAGAACAAGACAGAATTGAAGAGCTCCCCAAGCTCTTTCAGTACCGGATGTCCTCCCGCTTTCAGTAGCTCGGTAGTAATCCCGACCTCGCCCAGGGCTTTTCCATTTTTAAGCTATGTGAGAGCCACCTCGATTTCGTCTTGGCTTATCTCAGGCAGGTCTTCTGTGAAATGGTGGATAAGGTGGCTCTAGCATCATTTTTGGGTTCAGGCCGAGATGCATGCGTTGCGTACCAAAGTTTTCAACTTCCGAAAGAATATCCGGCTACGAAACGACGATATTTCCATTAGATGTAGTCAACTTCGTCATGTGGCACTTCCCAAGTGACTGGACAAACACTTTCGACCCCCAGTTTTGCTCAATCGCTTGTCTATACAGAGCGGATTGGCTCGTCTAGGTCGCGTCGTACCATTTTCCTTATATGTTTATTGAGTGCCCGCTGTTCTGTCGAAGTGACCGGTGGATTTACACGTCGTTCCATCATAAGCTTCAGAGTTTCCTCCGAAAGTTTACACTTCCTGCCCGTACGCCGCATCTTACAAAATCTCGCACCTTCCTCCCTGAAGATTTCCACCATTTGGTCGAGCGCCTGGTCAATGCTATTTGCGGTTTCCACAGCAGTGAAACGGTTCTCCAGGTCTGACTGTAACGCTTCAGATCCCAGTATTGTTTGGAGCATATTTGGACGGAGCCTAGACTTCATCAAACGAGTTCTCTCAAACTTGCAATTGATATTCAGGGAGCCTCGAACAAGTCTGTGATCGCTGCCGGTATTAAACCTGTTGATCACTGAGACATCCGTGAATATGCTTTTTATATGTTATGATGAAGTCTGTCTCATTTTTGGTCACGTTGTCGGGGTTTGGCCATGTCCACTTTGCACACTTCGAGATAAGTTAACAAAAGATTCCCGAGAGCAATAGATTGACAATGCATCACGATTGGGACCTGAAAACGTTTTGGTAAAATATATCATTAGATTTGATCTTTTTGAGCGTGTGGCAGCGCCTTTAGCAGAGCCTAATTCTTGTTTGTTATTATAACCCAAGTGATTTATTAAATCCTTAGAGTTAACAGGAAAATTATGAAGTATCTGATAATAGGATAAGATAATTATCATATTTCGTAGAAGTATGGTCACCTTTGGAGCTTGCATTTATAATTTTATGTCTTGTCTACCGGGATGTTGTTAACAGTTAACCTTTATCAACGCACATTTCTACTTTCTGCAAAGTGAACATGAAAGTTTAAATACTACATAATATGTCCGCAGTATTACAGAAATAGTTATGTCATACGCACTTATTAAATTGCTAGATAATAACAAGGTCTATCATAATTTTACACGTCTGCGTTGTCAGCAAAAGAATGCACATTGACCTCGATCTTCATTTGTCTTTCCTAATAATGCGTAAGAGTTTACTTCTCGAAAGGATTCAACCGCAGAGGTCTTGAAAATTATACATCTACATATGTTTTATTTGTTTCATTCTCAGCTACAAGACCGGCAATGGCATCGCCGCCCAGGAGCAGGGATACCTGAAGAACGCTGGAGTGAAGGACGCTGAAGCCCAGGTTGCCCAGGGAAGCTACTCTTACACCTCACCTGATGGCATCCCCATCTCTCTTACCTACATTGCTGATGAGAACGGTAAATATAGTTCGAATTACAAAATCATTGAAGATGGATAACTGTTCTATGTTCAAAAAATCACCCTCTTAGATAGATATTCTCCAGTCAGAAATATTTCACGCGGTAAATGCTTGTAATATTCATAGAATTCCTAAAAGTTTGAGAGAATCTCTTACAATTAGAGACGATATTAATAGTTCCTGTGACTTACAAAACATTTCAAATGTCAAAGAGATTTTCAAAAGCTCGCACTGTTTTATGTCCTTTTAAAGATACACTTTAATTGGAAACTATAGACAAGTGTTGGATCTTTTCTTTATAATGACCTGTTTTATTGTATCTATAGTGATCTGTTGGTGTCCACATCCAACTGTAATTCAATACCTTTTTGGGATACAGACCTTAACGCTATAGCAAACATGACAACATCTTTCATTACAGTATCTTCACTAGGTGGGTTAGTTTCATCAAAAAACTTAAAAGCTCTTTGACTGAAACAACAGGTTAAATGCCTAATATCAATCTCAGTGTTCACAGCTGGAACATTTAATTGACTGTTAAAGTAATTATAATAAATAAAATGAAAAACTTAACGCTTTAAACACACAAGTTTTGCGATAAATATTACACCTGCACTTGTAATTTGCTGAGGCTTATTTGATCATTCATTCAGATATGAATATTAAATTACATAGTCTTATGAGCTCTGCAACTTGTAGAATTTGTTACGGTAAAATGCGTGTAACGCAAATTGCAGAATCGAACAAGTGTTATGGGCAATTAAGGTTACACTAATCGATCATTATTCCGTACAAACGTAGTCTGGCGATTACTCCACTGTTTGATAATGTACGTTCAAAATAAAAATATCAATTTGTTTCATTATTATCTAGCCCTGTATGGAAACAAAAAAGTAAAAATAAATATATCTGAAAGTTATGAGCGTCGGAAGTTCCATATTTCTTTAGCGGAAATAAATACCATAAGAAGAAGGAAAATTGCAAAACGGCCACCATACAGGGATAGATTAGTAAGTTCAACAATGCAAATAATTTTATTTTGAAACTATACATTTAGTAGTTTTTTTTCATTTTATCTAGACTCCGAAAGATCAGTTTATAAAAATTCGCGCGCTAGCTTTTGTCCTACATTATCATCCATTTCGCTACAAACTTGCAAAAGTGCTAATTCGTTCGCGAAATAGCTTTTTACTGCTCTCACAGCATAAATCTCTTTCGCACGTGTTGTCGGAGGAGATAGCATGCATTTTAACCACGCACAAAAATAGTTCGTGCCGTCGACTAGGGCAACCTTAAGTAAAAGAGCTAAGCTATACGGTATAGTAACAATTTTATTCATTAATTATTACTGACAATTTGATACAATGTTTCATTCATGCAACATGCCCCAAATGAACAGGCAAACTTTTTAGAATATTTGATCATATTTGTATAACAACAGTAACTCCGCTGTAACTGTCCCACTGCAGGACAAAAGCCTCTTCTCATACAGACAAGCCAGAAGCATTAACCACCACGTTTGCTCCTGGTTTTGTACCTATACCGACTATTCTATTTGCTTACAGGATTCCGTGCCGAGGGAGCTCATCTCCCCACCCCTCCCCCAATCCCAGAGGCCATCCTCCGCGCTCTCCAGAACATCGGGTCCCAGCCCAACCAGGCCCAGCAAACCGCCTACTTCCGCGGTTAAGTGCCATCACAACAAAATGACGATATCGAACGATACTCATGCACGACTTTACCTACACATGTAGTTAAGTTGTACACGTAGAATAAGTATCTAAAACGATTGTTACTGTGATTTGTAATAAGTGAAAAACAACATGACTGTTATAACTTGACTGTTTTATTTCCTCTGAAACTAAAAACTAATCAATATGGGTACTTCTATAGTATGAAATCACGTCTAAAAACCATCGTTGGTTGTCTATCTATTAAATTGAATTATCTTACTCAAATTGCAGTAATGGGCCTAAAGCACTGACCTCTATCATACAAGTACGCTGGACTAAACATACTATATGAAATGACAGTTGATTTTTGTGCTGATTCAAAGCGCCCCGCTCGAGCGTATTAGGAACTAAAATTGACACATTTAGAGATAGGTTAATACCGATATTTCTCAAAATTAGGTAATACTAATATATTCGCCTGGAAATATTATAATATTGTAACTAATATATCAGTAATAGTGATATTTTAAATTACACTAATATAAAAATTGTAGACTTGGCAAGGCGTATAAGTCATCTACTGTATTGACTTCTCGTAGTATGTTGGAACTAAATATCTCATATTGGTATTGGTGATGAATGTTACATGAATGCCTAATAATCAGTAATAATATGTTCAAAAGCAATGTGTAATACTAAATTCTGGAATCATCATCATGTTCATCCACAGCCTGACTTCGCCAACCGCTGAGCACAGGCCTTACTTTTGTACCAATCACGTTTCTGAGCATTGAGTTAAATATACTACGTACTAGAGGAGACTCCTCAACTCAATTGTTTGTAACATGCTTTAGAGCGCGCGTACCCCAACACGCTTAGTCTGTGGCAAGCGCTCGCTGCAACATGACACGTTTGATTACTTAGTTTTGTTATTTATTAAATGCCTTCGTGTGTATTGAGATACTATTCAAACAACTCGAGAAATATAAATAAAAGTCAAGGAATGAGTTTTCAACAGTAAGTTGAAAACACGCTTAATTTAATTATATTTTATCAATTTATTGTATCTCGTGACGTTGCGTCACCGCGGAGGCGGGAGAGGCGGCCATGGTTGTGTAAATTTCAAAGAGTAAGAAAAAGTTCATCTGCGCGCATTGATTGTCTATCTGTGAGAACATAACCCCCCCTCCCCCCTGCTTACCTCGCTGTCACCGAATTACCTACGCGCAATCTTTTGTTTGAAATAGCTTCTATTCTTCTTTCTCGTAGTACATTTTACACAATGTTCCTGAGCCTAGAATTAATTCTGGAATAATATCATGATAATTATAATTTTATGAAGACAAACAATTTATTATCTGCATCTGAAACAGAGTTGAAAACTGATATAAGTTTTCACCTTGCTGGAATGCGATGTCACTATTATTTGCACTTCTACAGAGACAGGATCTCAACGATGAGAGCGAGAAATACAACCGTTGTAAATGATTATCCATCTCATTTATTATTATTGTGTAAATGATGTTCCCTTCACGAATCCGATGAGCGCCAACCGAGTGGATCTGAACGATTGTAAGTATTAATCTAACTAGTGTACTTGAGCGAGGAGATACTTGCTCAAATATACTAGTTTTAAGGATAAGTTGTTAGCCCATATTTAAATCTCACTGATCTGACAGTAATGCGCTATAGCTTTACTAGCACCACTAGTTTATAGCTTGCAATCTGAATTAAAATATTTTTCAGTTAACCTTTACAGCAATTATTCTATTACTTAAAAATGAATCATAATAAAAATAACTGGGACGTTTTTTTCTCTTACGTATTTAATTATTCTCACGGTCGATAAAGGCCATAAAAGTATTTTTAACAAAAGCTGTGTCCCATCTCTAATATTAGTTCCATGTACTCTCACGTTAAGTCACGTTGCTATCAGCGCCAAAATGGCGAAAATCAAATGTCTTCATTTTGTCATCGCTACTATGTAGTCCAGCGTACTAGTATGATAGAGGTCAGTGGCCTAAAGGTATTCTAAATCGTTTGGATATAAACTTGCTCGACTCCACTCGATTTAGTTGCCATGACAACGGAAAAATCCCTCGTTTATTGTGAAGAAATAACAATGAATATCAGAGAAAATGTCATAGAATGTAGATCTTCAAATTGTCCACAAAAAAGCTCAAAGAAACGAATTGCAGTATTACTACACAAAAATCGATGGGAATGATTAGAAATGAATAAAGAGGTTCATGATAGTTATCAATCCGATAAATAATAATTTAACGGTGGAATAGGAATATCTTATGAAATTACTGACTTGATACATTTGTATGCTTGTTCCATGGGTCACTAGGTCAGCCCACACACCTATCATGACGCGTTAAATTTGATACACCCGATGCATTTCATTACTATCCATCTTATTACATAATCAAAGGAGCTCATATGGGTTGGATTACTGTAACATGAACAAAAATATGCTTACAACCTAATACTCAACATTGAATTGCATTCATAATAGTATAATTATATAATATATATTATATAATACTGCCATAATTATTCCCAAGCATTATTTTTTCTACAATCTTCTACATCATCTAAATCTCTAATTTTTAGGGTTCCGTACCAAAATGGTAAAAAGGAAGCGACTCAGTCTGTCTATCCGTCTGTCACAGCCGGATATCTCAAGAACTACCAAATTGAAATTTGAAATAGTTTTAGATGACGTTTGCCCAACAATTTTGCAAATAAGGTAGAAATAAAAATATATTTTTTTGCTACAGGGACTGAAACCGGGTCTTAAAAATTTGAAGTTGGGTTAGTAGGGCATGTAGCATCATATTATTATGAAAGGGCGCTATTTGCACATTCTCAAACACTTTTTCTTTATTTTTAGGCCGTATAGTTTTCGACTTGTGACGAAAATTTAAAAGGGCACCTTTGAGATCAAACTACCTCTCATCAGTCGAGATTCATACGAAATCCTCAAGATCATTCCGATCCCCAAGACAGTGGGCCAAAGTAACATGATCAGCATTAACTCAGTATCTGAGTTCATATCTATCAACATCAAGAAAGATACCTATATTAACATGTCGGAAGAAGACTTGAGATCATGTCCTACCGTATCGGGAGTTTATTACTGCCACATCTTACGACCCATATACCAAATTAAAGGAGACAAGAATTTCTGTGAAACAGAAAATTCGGAATGCAAAACAACATCAAGCTTCTGTAAAGATAAATTGCAAGAAACGTACACATTGAACAGATATTTCTCACATAAGTGAATTAAGGACGAACGCAGATATTTATGCACCAGATATTGCCCCTAACAACCACATCATTAACATCAGCTGCAGCATGAGTTTTGTTGTCCAAAACTAGTTTAGGTATAAACTAGTTTTGGACAACAAAACTCAAGATTTAGAACAAGAAATCAGCGAAGTAGACCAAAGGATACAGTCGATCTATCTTATCATGATATTTATCACTACGCTGTGATCTACACTCTAGTTAGAATATCATGGCATCGCTGCAATCGTCATTATAGCTCGCCGTACGCGATGTCGATGGCGAGTTCCATTGTCTCCACCACCGTCCGTTGCTGAGGAATCAAGAACATGGCCTACCGCGCCGCGCCGTGGGAGCAACAGCGATGCAAGGGAAACAAGTGGACACCTCGACTTCGTGCGCGTTCATGTTCCTCGCAACCCTCGCGTCCATATAGGAACTTCCCCTTAATTAAGTTTATATAACTAATAGCTCAAAAATTGAATTATCATGTTTTAATCTTTAAGCTTTTTTTGTAAATATAAATGCACTTCATCCTTCCTATCTCGTCCGGGAATATGTACGATTACATCGCACATTTCTTTAGCACGCTTGCATATGCATTTTCACTTAATGTTAATCGAAATTATTACTAAAACTGTTGAGTACACTTTCGACCGTTCCATTGTAAACAAGTACATTCAATAAATATTTTATCAAGAATTCAGCAAGAATAGTTTTCTTCCATCTAATCAACATAGCACATGTATTAGCAACCAAGTGCTCGTACAGTCAGGTTAAGCAATATCTACCAAGGTCACCCATCCGAAAACAAGCGATCCAACAAAAATGGATAGCCATCCCAAGACTGACCTTGGTATGTGTTGCTTACCCTGGCGGGGTCACCCATCTAAAAACAAGCGAACCCAAAAAAAGTGGTCACCCATCCAAATACTGACCTTGGTAAGTGTTGCTTAACCTGTGTGGGGTCACCTATCCAAAAACAAGCAAATAAAAAAACGTGGTTATCCAACCAAAAATCGTCCTTGGTAAAGTTTGCTTAACATGGCGACTTTTTTTTTTTTTTTTTATGCGACACAGGTACTTCCCGAAGCAACCATGCCCCGAGAGCACCTGCGTTACCCGAAACGACAGGGAGCCGTGCCTACTCCCGAGCCGGCGCTCGAGCTCTGGCCGGACCGCCTCGATGGTAATGAGGCCGGCGGTAGGGCGTGAAAGCCTGTCCCGCCATTCCGCCACCAGGAGCTCACGAAGCTGAGACTGACGCAACTCCATGTGTCGCTGCATCAGCCTTTCGCCCCGCGCCCGCGCTGCCTTGCGCCACCGATACAGTGACGCGAGTACCTTCGCCTCCAGGTCCCAGGGCGGGGATCCGGCCAGTGCACAAGCCGCCTCGTAGGAGATCGTGCGATACCCCCTGATGACTGTGACGGCCATCGCTCTCTGCGGCTTTCGCAGAACAGCGATGCTGCCGGCCGTCAGGTCAGCCGCGCCATCCAAAAATCGTCGTTGGTAAGGTTTGCTTAACTAGGCGGCTACACCAACCCAGCCGCTCAAGATTAAATACTATTTAAAGTTACTGATTACGTTATAGTAGTGGATGAATACCAGCTAGGGTAGCCAACCGAAATAAATTATTAAATGTAACAAGCGATTACGTAATTTCTCGATGATGAAGTGTTGAGAAACTCACTGACAACTGAGGGCTGGTTAATTTGTGACAAATTGTTAGCGGATTTGAGATGTGACGTCTACTTCAGAAACCGGCCCTCATATTCCCTTACATTTAAATAAATAATTATATACTTATTTATTTTACTGATCCATTATTTGAATGTATACGACGAAGTAATTTTACTAAGTGATGGACAGATAAAGAACTATTGCAACATTGTTAAGCACAATGTTTGATTAAATGTTTAACCCGCCATTGGTGACGAATATGTCTGAGAGACCGGATAGATCGAAAAGGTCAAATAACTATTTCACCCATCATCACCTTGTGTTGTGGTTTCGAATAGCTACCTTATTTCATACCTCCTACCATCTTCCGGGTAAACGTGATGATGTTGTGGATGCAGGTCCCAGAGTTCTAGCGTAAACCGGGTCCGTGAGACCGGTGTTACTAAAGCTGTAGGTAAAATTGACGTCACCAGTGGCGGGTAAAAAAAAGGATGCTTTGGGTTTTCAAGCCAAGCTTAATACTGAAAAGACCTTTCGATATATAGTTCGAAATGAATATGAGATATGATTACCCACCTTATTAGTTGACTATTACCTACTCTGTGCTAATATTTACCTAATTAGACCTAGTCCAGCACTTACCTTTGCCTGTTCCATACCGGGTCTTAATGTTCTGGACCAAAGTTCAAAGTTAATTTCAATTCATGGTGTCAATAAAGTTATAATTAAAGAGTAAACCTTAATTAAGTATAACTTTTACAAAAAATAATAAAAATCGATTTTTGGTTTCAATTTAGACGTATAAGTAGATACTCGCAAATATATCAAATCTGAAAACTCGGCATGCAGAGCCATCTATGCAAAGTCGTAAGCACTTGGTTGTAAGCGAGTGTCATGCTTGTAAAAAAATCGATGAACAAAGAGAATGTATACTGTGAAGTGATCAATGCCGCTACAATGTCCGCGTATCCCGATAGATGGTGGTAAAATAAAGCAATATATACTAAAATAAACTAACTATATCTATGTTGTGGAATTTGCTGAAATAGTAAATCCCACAACAACCATATAATATTCTTATCTCTCTGATAAACTGTAAAACTAAATAACAGTTTTAGCCCTTATGAATATTAGAAAATGTCAAACACTGTTACTGTAAGCAAGAAACTACTCTCGAATTCAGCAAGGACAAAGACAAAGACAAAGATATTTTATTTCAACTAGGCCACCAAGCGGCACATTTAAACGTTAATACATTAAAATTTACAAGGAATAAAAATTGATTCTACCGTGCATTTGGAAAGTAGCTTGTTATGGAGAAGAACGCACAAGAAACTCCATACTAACTCTTTAAAAAAAAAAAAAAAAATACCATATTTAGATACATAAGTACATACATTAATAAATTCATATGTGTGAGGACAATGCACCCAGAATCACTACATACTATACTACGTACAGGTACAAAGTATTAAAAAAACTCACACATGTACCGTGCAGTTACATAATAAGTACTAGAAAAACATTAGCATCCGAGTCAGTTAAGTTAAGACCAATCCCAACTGACGGTGCCCGTTCGCGAACATGACGCATGAATCGGCACCACCCAGCTCAACCATCATGAAGGGAACCGAATGATCCAACACACGCGCCACCATCAGAGAGACATTTGAGAGAGCATGACACACTCAACTGCCAGGGCACACATAAGTCAACGAACGACACAAAGGTACAGCAAATGGTAGATTTACAGTTGGGTACATAGCACTCACACACGTGCTGCGCAGTTATACAATACTAAGATAAATTGAGTCTTTATAATACAAATATCAGTCTTCAGCAAGTCCAACAATACTTCAAAACAATAATGTTCTGCAAATCACTTGTTTTTGCGCCCTAGTGTTTGTGGAGCAAGACTAGCATTGAGCCAAGCATTTTTATCAGTGATGTGATCCCCCAACTTATAATATGCCTGCCTGCATAGTGTGCGTTTTATACAAGTTTTAAATTTCGTCTCATTCAGTTCTAGAATGTGGGGAGGAATTTTATTGTAACATTTTTTACAGTACCCCATGAAAGAAGAGGCTGCTTTAGCCAGTCTGAAACCTGGTTGAACTAATTGGTCCCTATTTCTAGTAATGTAATTATGTCTATCTCCGTTTTTACTAAAAAGATGTAAATTCTTTCTCACGTACATGATGTTTGCATAAATATACAAGAAACCGTCGTGATGTTAATGCCCTTAAACAGTTGCCTTAGAGAATCACGCCGGCGAAGATTGTATATCGCTCTGATGGCTCGTTTTTGCAGAATAAAAATTGACTCAATGTCTGCCGCCCTTCCCAATAGTAAAATACCGTAAGACATTAAACTATGAAAGTAACTAAAATAGACCAGCCTTGCGGTATCTACATCAGTAAATTGACGAATCTTTCTAACAGCATAAGCTGCCGAACTTAGCCGCCCTCAAGTGATATTAAATGAGGACCCCATTGTAACCTTGAGTCTAGCGTGATCCGAAAACTCAGGAAAACCGTTTTATCGACGATTTCTAGCTTCTCCTTGTTTAATATAATGTCACAGTCAGTACTTTTGACATTCGGCAAGAAAAATTTTACGGACTTGGTTTTTTTACCATTTAAAACTAAATTATTGGCAGTGAACCAATCATGAACCTGCCGTAGCGCGTTATTAACGTCGTCAACCTGAAAAGTACGTCTATTTATTTTAAAATTAAAGAGGTGTCATCAGAAAATAACACCATGTTTAGTTTGTTTTCCAATAAACGGGGTAAATCGTTTATGTATATTAAAAATAAGAAAGGACCTAAAATTGAGCCCTGGGGTACCCCCATTTTTACGTTTAACCCCGACGAATTCACACCGGCAAAAGCTGAAGCAGATTTTTTTTTTGTGTTTTGCCTACCAACACCGACTGGAATTTAGCATTCATTTATACATTTTAATGTGCACCCACAAATTAATATTTAAGAAGTTTCGTAAAAATAATTCTATACTTAACATAAAAGCCATCCATCCATGTACGCGTGCTGCAACTATTTACTACAACAGCAATAACATAATGACCTATCTCAATACCAATGATAACCATAATGACATATTACAGACAAAATATCTCCGATTAGAAAAGATGCAGACAGTATAATTATAGTATATAATAATTGATACCCTTTATAAAATGAGTCGTGTGTGCAATACCAGCGTGTAATCCAATCATAGGACGCATTTACGTGGGGCCAGTTACCTTTGGTCTGACGTCCCATCTGTCACCTTACATAACTATTGAAATCTTAGCCCGACAATACGAGACACGGTTTCACCATTATTTTATGACACATCATAAATCAATTGTTGGATATTACGCTAAACAATGACACCTGAACTTTACTAGGTTCGTTATGTAATTAATGTTGACCCAGGTTAGGTACAGTCAGGTATAAAAATTAAACAAGTGGTTTAACCAAATTCTAATGGCCCTTTGATAATCCAAAACTCGGCACTTCTTAGAATTGGTTATATAAGAGTTTCTTATACGTTCCTAAATTTATTGATTTAATGCCGTGCCCTACACAGTTTTGGTTTCTCTGTTGCTGAGCTTTAGCCAAGTTGACTATCTGCAATCCATAACGCTAGTAGAAAACAAATCATAATGTATGGGAATGACACATCTGAACGTTAAGTCACGTGGTCAGACCATACGAATAGAAGGGGTTATACGTTGAACGATTGTTGAAAGAGATTCGATATGAAACGTTTGTAACTTGGCTAATGGGGCAGCTTCCTCACCATGTTATGCATACTAACAATAAATAACCTGTGAAAAAGCGATGTAAATTACGGAAATTAAATAATAATTAGTAATTCGTTAGTTCTATTTAATGGCAATTTTCCTAGGGCCACAATTATTTATTTAGGTCGTTAATTTCTAGAAATCGAAGATATTGTATATCGATGAGTATATCATCATTATTTTCAGAAGTAACTAAAACTATGAAGTATTTAATGGAAGCAAATAGGTAAATTCTCTTTTTAAGTATGGCCTTAAACACAGAGCATGACCTCAAATTATTAGAAGTAAAAATCAAAATAGGGTCAAATCAATAGAATATCAAGTGTACGTGTAGTGTGGTTCATATACGAGTATGTTAAACATAAATATTGAAGTATCGATGAGATCTAGTTTTAAAATCAGAGATTCCTAATTTTATGTCTCCTTTACCTAAATGAGGTCAAAGTCACGGCATATCATGGTTTTGAATAAAAGATATAAACTCCAGACTCCATCTACCAAACTCTCGGCTGTTACTACATCTAATAGTAAAACCCAATAACAATTATTTATTTGTCCTTATTATTTTTTTGCCTTGAGTAATGCTCATGCATACTGTGCTGCCACGGGGAGATAGTGCAGTTATGTGGGACTCCAACCCACTAAAACTCTACGGTGTCCTACTATGGCGCTTATGGCAAATAAGATAAGCACTCATCAGTGAACCCGCCGCAGCTGTCCGTCAACGGACCCTCCTCTGGACAGCACCCCTCATCACTGGCGCACCAGAACACATTGCACGCCGTGACCATCCCAGGGACCAAATATGCACATGGGCGCCAGACGACCCAGAGCACCGCCCTCAGACAGTGTCGACCCCGTCCAGGCCGCGGAAGGTAAGGAGAGTGGCGCACCACAATACCGGCACTCTTCCCCCGTCGCGGCCTCTAACCCTCAGTCGCAATGCCTTCCATATGACATCGTGGCCCGCCTCAGTTACGATTTCGCCCAAGCGGCACCGCTACCTAGTTGATGGCCGCTACGTCGCGTCTTCGGCTTACTGGCAAAAGCCCTGTCCAGAGGTCCCACCTCAAGCTCCTCTTCGCTTCACTGTAAATGACTAAGCCACGGCTACTGAGCTCCCCCGCCTCGATAATGCGGTTACCCAACGGGGTGGAATTTATCCGTCCTGGAAATCGAAAACAGAATTTCAAGCTTAGCAGTCAGACTGCGACCAAGAGGTATTGGCGGTCGGTCGAAGAATAATCTGCCAATCCTTCCTCCACAATCCAGTTAATGGATCACATTGTAAAATCGATTGTTGCCCCGAAAGTCTGAACTTTCAGGGCATCTGACTACCCATCTGAAAGATATTCAAAAGGGGAAATAAAAAAGGGAAACGTAGGTATATCATTTATTAAATGAGAATTCACACTTTTTGGGTGTCATAGTCAGCCAAACAGACGCGGTCAAAGGCTTAACGTACTTTCAGAGGCACGGAGATATTATATCGATATGAAATAGATGGTCACCCATTCGAGGAACGACCTTGGCATGCGGAAACGACCGTGCGGAAGATTTCGATGGTACTTCTTATTATTATGTGTGTCAATTATTACAAAAAATATGATTAATTTGCTATTAATCGATATTATGAGGTACTTTCAGAATCTTCAGAAATGTATATAAATGTGAGTAATGAGGCAGAGGCTTTTATAGATGTTGCGTTTGTGGTTATGAATTTGAGTAAGTATAATTACCTAACTTGTTTTTTTTTTCGATAATCTTTGTTTTTACATTTAAATTATAGCTCACGTAACGACCTTGCTTGTTGTTATAGGCCAGTATCGTTCTCATAGCAAAGAAGATACACAACGTTCAAAATGTTCCGAATCATCACCGCGTGCGCACTGATCTCGCTGGCTGCTGCGGCAGTCATCCCTGATGATGCTCAGGCCCAAATTGTAAACTACCACAGTGAGAACGACGGTTCTGGCAACTACGAATTCAGGTTAGTCAGTTTATGTTAAATGTCAAGAACGTTTTTATGAATTAATTTATTTGACACGTAATAATAATATATTCGCCAAGTTTATTTTAATTTCGAATAACTTTCAATGCATTTGAAAAAGGCAAATCTATAATAATTATCATAATTTGGTTTACAATTCTATTCTCTAAAAGTTAAGTTGAATGAAAACAATGTTTTCAAAAAATGTACTTAATGTAAAAATCATTTGTATGTCCTATAAGTACACTTCTGCACAACCCTTCGTTTCGTTGTGTAAACACCATGTAACTTAATATAGTGTATGCATATGGTACTGTTAATTCTATTTCAGCTACGAGACATCAAATGGCATAACACGTAATGAAATCGGACGCGTGATCAACGCAGGATTAGAGAACCAATTTGTGGATGTCGATGGCTCTTTCTCCTACACGGACACTGATGGAAAACTAGTTGAAATTTCTTACCACGCTGACGAAAATGGTTATCGTGTGGAAGAAAAGCCTGTAAGTTGTTTTTAATTCTACTTTATTAATACGAGACTATAACTTAGTAAACAAAATTATACCGTACTTACTTAGTGCCATTAAGTCAACCTTTGTGCATGAAATTTAAATGCATATATAATAAACCAGTAAAACCCTGCACTATATTTGATTTAAGTAATAATCGGTTGCATTGCAAGGCAGCAATAATTTTGAATACTTATTTAAAGCAACATATCTAAGTCACCAAAACAATTATTATTATTATCTTATCAAATAAATACAACGGAATATATATTTTTATTAAAGAAAAATATGTTATTAAAAGATTTATATTAGTGTATCGGTGATCGATATTTTGGGTAAGAAAAAAAAAATGATCTTGCATCTTCACTTTTACAGTTACTGTAAAAATATATTCATTTTCTTTAACAAAAGTACATTGAATGTCTGGAAATTATTAAGTAAAATGTTCGGTCGACATTCGAACGAGTGCATATTATGTTAGTGTGATATTTTTCATCGAATTGGGATGATTTTAAGAATTATTTTTTAAAGTTTATGTCAGTTATGTTAATATAACGATGTATCTTTATGATGAGTCTTCAAGAGTTTTAAATCATCTGAAAACAAGGAGAATCCATCATGCCATGTGTAAGTATTTAAAATAAATTATTCCATTCAGTATCTACCATGTTCTTGATAGTAGTTAAATAGATTCGCTTTTTATTGCATTCCGTCAGCTACACTAGAGATTTTTTGGATCGTGGGATAATGTATGTGATATTGTATGTATTGGAAACTGCATTATTTGTAAAAGCTAATCAAAAATGTTTTCAAAAATATGCAGCAGTTGTGAGAACTCCAATTCCTGCCAAATATGAAAATGTGTTATGTCAATACAAGTGTAAAACTGCTTTGTTGAAAAAGAGTTTCTTTGGTATTACTCCAGATATTAATAATAAAATACCTAATAATATTAAATGTATGCCTCTAAACAAATTTAAAAAGTGCCTTTAGGGGTTATTACTAGAGAAGTGCTATTACGATGATTTTTTAAACGATATTATGCAATTTAATTGAAATTTTGATACTGTATTTTTTTGTATTGTTTGTCTAGTGCAACTAATTTTGTACGCCATCAATGGCAAAATATGAACCTCATATCAATATAAGACCTTCATACTGTACTCATTTTTTACATATAACTATATCTTATCTTATAATGGCTAGAAATGTGGTTAATAAAAACTAAGACAAACATATAAGGTTATGACGGCAAGCTGCGCCGCACCCTAGTAAATTGGGAACCTCATTTAGGAACTTTCTTTAGATATGTAAGTAACTAAAGCCTGAAGTGAAATTTCAGGGCATAGGCGTCTTCTCATACAGATAAGGCACGAGCATTGATCACCCGGATTGGCGATTTCAAACATCTATTAGCTATATAAGTGCAGGTTTTCCCACAATGTTTTCCTTCACCGTTGCCACCCTTGTCCAAGATTAACTTATTTGAAAATGTAACATTTGAATCCACGACCTTAAGCACGAGAGGCGAGATCTTAGCTACAGGGCTACCACGACTAACTAACTTATATTTTTGTTTTTTTTTTTATTTCAGTCGAATCAACCAGGTGGAAGTGTACCGATAAGCGTTGTGAAAGCTTTATTAAAATTAAAATCATGGAATAAGTTTGAAAATAGCAGTAGTCAATCTTCACGTAACTCGATCGCTATTTAAAAAAGAAAACTCAAAAGATCCAATATGATGTCTATTAGTAAAGGTGATTAACATATATATAATCATGAACTACCTATTAAATTTTAAAGAAAGTTCACCAGTTTGTTTCATTGGATCATCGTATCGTAGTTTCTAAAATAAAGTGCGGGTTATTTTGCCACTTTATGTTCTAACACTTTACAAGTTAAACACAAGTTAGTGATGCGATTGATTGTTGAAAATTCCTTCAACCAGCAGTTAATGCATGTTTAACAATTTGTCACTTTCTGATTGTAACTTTTGATCACCCGCAGCCTGACTTCGCCCACTCCTGAGCTTAGGCCTCTCTTTTCTTGCCAATTTCCAAACTCCTGTGCCACCCTTATCCAGATTCAACCCGCGATGGCAACAATGTGATCTGCCCATCTCACTGCCCGATGACCTACATTCCTTTTGCCTGTACTTGGTCACTTGGCACCTTACTCCATCTGTAACCACAGGCCATGCCATGTGTCCTCCCCAACTCCATTTGAGTTCCATTACACGTGTTTCGATATCGAAGACCTTCGTTCGTTTTCGGATCGACTTCGGTCTTTGACGCTTGAAACAGGGGGTGAGGGGTGGCACAACTCCACACCCACGTTACTAAAGCCAACTCCTAAAACAAACCTGAACAATTCTAATTGCCTCATTATGACGCGCCATAAGATTAGCCGCTTTCTAATATTTTTTGCTATCGATTTCAGTGGCAAGGGTACGGTTGGTTGGGAGGTGTACCGATTAGCGTGGTCAAATCTTTAT
The DNA here is from genome assembly GCA_964057195.1 of Orthosia cruda. Lineage (NCBI taxonomy): Eukaryota > Metazoa > Arthropoda > Insecta > Lepidoptera > Noctuidae > Orthosia > Orthosia cruda. The sequence goes on along the minus strand of OZ059831.1, from coordinate 24,103,887 downwards.
TAGGAGGATCATGGAAGGAGCAGGAGTAGTACTTATTTAAAGGTGATTAACCTTAATATTAGCATGAACTATTTAAACACTAAGAAATAAATCACACGTTTGTTTCACTGATTTAACTAATTGTGCGACAGTCATTGTAGTAACCTGAACAAGTTTGCCCCTTTGTCATACGCCATAGGATTTGGTATATTATTTCTATTGAGATAAATATATTTATCTGCAGCATGCTGAGTTTATCAGAAGTGGCATTCCACTGCACTTTGTATTGAAAATGTATCTGTAACAAATTCTTGTTAGCATCTGTAATGTTTATTATTATTAGTTATATCAGTGGTAATAGCATCGTATTGACGCACTATATCTGTAAAATAACGAAGAAATTAAGATATCTGCAGGAGAACCAGGATTACCGACAGAGCACAAATAATTGCCAAACTTAAGTGGCAATGGACTGAGCACATTGCTCGCAGAAAGGATGGTCGATGGGGCCGACAAGTTCTAGAGTGGCGACCGCGTACCGATGTAGCATTGGAAGGCCTCCTCCAGGTGGACCGATGATCTGGTTAAGGAATACGCTAAATGCGAAAGCACAGGACCGATCGATGTGGTGACATTAGGGCGAGGCCTATGCCAAGCAGTGGACATCTTTTGGCTGAAATGATGATGAAAATAATGATCTTTTAAGCTGATATATATAAAGCACCAATAATATCCTATAACTAGGTAATTGGTGGGCAAGGTGAAGGTGAAATTAAATATAAATAAAATTATGGTAATAAATGTTTTAATGGATTGCAGGATATTTCCCCACCGGCACTTCCACCGGCAGCTGTAGCATCACTGTTGGGGAAGTAACCAGTAACTCGACTACCTCTTGATAAGTAAACAATGAGGCTTATTTGGCATTAATATAAATATATTATGTATGTACATAAAGCATTAATAAAGGATTTTTTTGATCTAAAATATCGGGTTTATTATTTATTTAAACCAGATTTTGAGTACTCCAGTGGCTAATCCTAGAGACTGCGCATTTGTGCGGAGTGTAGCTTTCATTCACTGATATAATTTTCGTCATCAGGTTGGTAACTACGTACTCCCAGTTATTACCCCAAAAAAAACAAACTATTTGTAATATTCGTCTGGATTAATAATTATATTAAGGAGTAATAATTTATTAAAAAACTATGATCGCACAGCAGTAAATCACTGCATAATTATCACTATCACTGCATAAGTCCCCAGCCACGTCTGTCTATATTTATTGAAACATCATGTACAATGGTGATGCATAAGTATAGGTGGACTGTTCGCTATAAACTTAAAAACTATGCCCGAATTTTCATGCGGTTGTATCGTTTGTTAAGATTTTGTGTAAAATGGTTGAAATATGACGTACATTTTTGAAACATTTGGAAAAATCCAAGCCACCTGCGAGTGTAAATCGAAAACGCTGCCTAAACCCTTTAAGATAGAACAAAACAATTTATAGTAGGATTGTTCCTCTTTGAAAAGGTCTTCAGAAAAGTCCGCGATAACATAATGATAATATCTTTTAATGATATATACTATACCGGTTAAACGGGGTTACATTGAGATCTGGGATAACTTTATTTTTTTAGGTTTTTAAAGCTAACTCCGTGAAAACGGAACGCAGCTCAAATTTCTTTTTAATATTTGCAACCCTGATATATCAGCCATGTTTTGCATCAACCTCAACGCAAGATTAAGTTAACTATGTGCAGAAAGCATATTTTGAATTGTACAGTGAGATTTCATTAAAAATACATTGTAAATTGGGGTTACTTTATATTGCGATGAAAAAACATTGAGGTATCAAAGTATCCTCATTTTTATTTTAGCGAGAAAATAAAAAAAAACTTGGCAATGAAAGGCTAGTTTTTTTATTTTCTACCAAACTATGTAAAAAAAATTGGTATTAAGGTATATAATTCTTTTTGTGAAGTGACCAACACTGCATTATTTTCATATTTTTCTAAATTTAATTCAAGTAGTTATGTCAATTTTAATTTCAAAATTAATCAATTTAACCTCGTTTTACGGTGCCCATTCTAACTTCTAAATAAAGGTCTTGTACAATGTGGTAATTGGTTACAGTATTAATCCTTATCAACATAAATAAGTTACCTTAACAACTTCCGTGTCCAATGAGTCATATAGGACTCACGTGGATTGTTAAACTGTTGTGTGTGCTAATTGGACGGGGAAATTGTTAAGCATTTCATGCACATAATTCTTTACACCATTTAATATGAATGAATATCTTAGGGTTTATCGCAAAATAAAAACTAACGCGCGCGAAAATGAACACACCATTGCCGGGATCCTCCGACAGAATAAACATGTAGGTATAATAATGCCTACCTAGTAACAAATAAAACATAGACATGATTTTTATACGCGTAAACACGCAGTGGTGGTTACTAAGGAACTTAAGTAGTTCATGATATTGTATATTAAAACATGAGTGCGAGTGTATAAACCGATCCGCAGCAATTTTGATGAGTTATAGTATAAAGTAGTGTATGAAACTGAACATAATTAGGCATTAAAACATTCGTGTGACACTATTATAAATCTCGTATGCGGCTCGGTTCATAAACTCACACTCATATTTTAATAACCTTTATATTGAATTACCTCTCTCAGTGCTGTTCCCAGCGTTGTCAAATCAAGCTTTTATTTATGAATTAATTTAGCTGCTATCGAGTGCTAATAAAACAGGTATTATTCTAATAAAATATGTACTAACTTTTGTCATTTTCGTTTTCAGCAGATAAAGAATATGAATAATAGGAACTTTTCACCGGCTGTGGTGGCATCGTTGTTAGGAAAGTAAGAAGATGCAGCTTAACCAAGATCTAAGATACAAGAAAAACGATAAGACTTATGTGCTATAGTATATATTCAATAAATTCTTTATTGAAATATCGCATTTGTTATTTAGATATTCCTTTCTTTAGGAATATTATAGCATAGGTATCTACAAGAATTAATTGGTAAGATATTAATAAAACCGTCCAAATGTGCTTTGGACATCGCACATTTAGGGTTCCGTACCAAAGAAAACATAATTATCAATATATTGTTTTTTTTTCATATTCGTAATGATAAAAAATATCACCAAATTTCAAGTTCATAGTGGGAAGTCAAAAAAATCTTCGGACCAAAATTGTGTGACAGACGACGGATAGACGGACACATGAGTGACAGCAATAGGGTTCCGTTTGGACCCTTAGGGTACTAAACCCTAAAAATACTGACTAGACTACAAGCCAACCCCAATACAGGTAGGGAAAAGGCTAGGTCGATTGATATTGGCAGAACATAAAAACTGTTTTAAAACAAAAGTTGCATTGCCCCATATTACGCTTTGAAGAGTCATTCTTTGGTGTTTGTGTAAAGTTTTTTTTTGTAATGGAATCTGCTTATTGATTTCTCGATTTTATTCTGTGTTATTAGGATTAGTTTATCACAACTTGGGTGACCAGCCGGGCGAGCACGGCCTACTGTGAAAGGCTTGAGTCACACATTTTTATCACAGTTTGCACAAAAACCGTGATAAAATGCGTGACTCAAGCCTATCACAGAGGCCGTGCTCGCCCGGCAGTATGATAACACATAAACCTGTTCATTCAATTAAAGATTTTCTCTCTATCGAGTTAAAGTTTTTCGTAATTGAGGCTACACTCAGCGTAAGATGTGACGAAACTGCTGGTAGCGATCAAATATTTATCTTAGGCACCTTATAGCACTCGAACACTACAACTTTGTTTGATGAAACTTGAGTGCGAAACCGTAGACGTAGAGAATTAGCGAAATTCTTGTATGGGATTAGCGTTTTTTTTTCCAGTCCTAGCATATTACCACGATACCTTTTTTTGTATTGTACAGTAGTTCTGAAACTTATAAATAAATTTGATATCTTTGTAGTAGGTTCAGTTTTCAGATCATTGACCCTTCTCGTAATTAGATCAAAGTTGATTGCTCTACAGTCTAACTACACTGGCTTATTTCAAAACTTAGTACCACAATTTTGAAATTGCAATTTCTCAGAACTATAGAAGTCAGAGTTTTGAAATAAAAACGTTTTATAGAAATTTTCATCAACTTCCTTTGAAATTATAAATTAGTAACGTTTTAAACTAATAAAAAGATGTTTACCGACATCGCCTCTGAAACGTCGTCTTCAGGATACCTAAATAGTAATCAGAGCCCGAGGAGGCAATACCAGTTATTAAAATGTAATGTCGTAAAACATACAATACAATGTTGTTTGAGGTTTTGTCAGTAAGTCAAAAATTATATACTTTTGGTTTCTATCGTTGCCCTTCTTGTAGGCCACCCTAATGTTTTGTATCTATAATGATATACTTTTTTTAGGTTGAGTCATTACAGTCGTTACCATTCAATATACATTAATAGGGAAATAAGGAGTTTATATTATGTAGGAGCAAAAATTGTAAAATAAAGGACAATTTTTAAACAGAAATGTGGATTTTATTGATTATGCTTGTGAATACTGCGATAATAGAAGCCAGCAGTTGATCTGGAAAGTTTGTAGTTGTTTAGTAGAACCATGTATGGACAATTTTCAGTTCTAGTGTAACACCTATGGTATATTTTCATATCTCTTACTCATTATTGAGCTTTGGTATAAATTAGATAAGTATGTACTAACTACGAATTTAAGAACGAAGAAGATTCTTTTCATAAAAAGATCTTCCTGTTCCAATTTTTTTTGTTTTTTAATGGAAACTGTACTTTTGTCAAGTTCAGTCATTAATGAATGTTCCACTCGGGTCTGCTGCCGGCGCTCTTTCTCCCGTTCTAGAGGCAATGTTATTAGGGAAATAAGAAGTTTTCAATTTTTAAATTAACCAAAACTGTAAAATGCAAGGCTATATTTAAATAAAAATCTGTTTAGATATTTAATTAATAATTTTAGTATAAACTACGATGAAGACTTAAAAAAAATATCGCAGCATTCACCAATAATGGTCATTAAATAATGCTTGTTTCAATGATTGGGAAATAAATAAAATTAACTTGCTTTAGATAGGTATCTAAAGACTATTATTTGTATGATTTAATAGGGACAAGAAACTGGCACTTAATTGCAAATTATATTTTGGCAAATAAATATAATTGATTGATAAGATTGAAGATGTTTTTGTATTGATTTTTCAAGAATTTACCCATATTATATTTTTTCGTTCAGCCATTACATTCTTTGAAAACACCTTTTCGGTTTTATCTTGATACACGATCATCAGAGTCAATAGTGCAAAAAAGTTATCCACCATTCCTTTGTGTTATATGTGTAAGTAGCGGTTTTAGCAAAAAACCTCGTTCTTAATTATTGTAGATATAATAGGTACTTATCTACCTGTATGCGCACTACTGTCTGCAGTACTGTGGCACTGCTGTATTTCTGTTACAAGGACACGAGGACGCTAATTAAAGTCTCATTCTTATTTTAAATGTTATATCTGAAATGGCATGCACTTGCAATACATGCATTATAGGTGACTATATAGCACTAGGAGAGCCCACTGTTACCAAATAAATTCTTTTATAATAGAAGTATAGTAACTCATTACAGCAAAATCTTTACAATGTGCTTTTTTTCTACAGCTGGGACCGCTAATACCGATGACCGTCCTCGCCCTTCCCCCGAGTGTGACAGCAACGTTATTGGGCAAGTAAGAAGAAGAAGTCAGCTTGGCTACGTATTAATAAGTAACAAGACGTATTTGACATAGGTATAATAAAACATAACTTTAATATTTTGAATTTTTATTGTATCATTCCTTAAAGAATCGTTGTACGTATAGAAACATGAGTTAGATAAAAAAACTTGGCAAAAAAAACGAAAATCGCCAAGGACACAAACATCACCCAAGTATAAATGGGATTGGGTCGGCCAGTTGGCCATTTTGGCCGCGCTGAATCTACCAAAAGGTCTGGATAATGTAGTGACATTGAGCGAAACCCAGACAAGGCGGCAGAACGAACTCGATACCTACAGAAAGGACTAGTCCATATTTGCCTTAAACCAGGTGACATGGATATAAGAAACAGAGGTATTTGCCTTGCAGTGGCACAACTCAGCCTAAAAATAAATAAAATAATTAGGAGGTAGTTTTACAAAAAAATGCTCTTTTCTATGGTTTATAGGCTCGCGAGAAAAAGGTCAACCACTATCTCGCCTGATGGTAAGCGATGATGTGGTCTACGGTGAAGCACGCTTGCCTAGAAGAAACCTATTCACTCTTGACTTAAATAATCCAAGCTTGTATCTTTTTTATTTATTTTTTTATTTATGATGGGTTTGCTCTTGACTCTAGTCTAGGTCAAAGGTGACAGAGACAAAGTCGACGATGGAGTGAGCTTACCCAGAAGAAGCCTGTTCACTCTAACTTTGAAGAGATTCCGGTTGTATGCATACGGAAACACAGTCGCAGGCAGTGAGTTCCACTCTTTTGCCGTGCGCATTATGAAGGATGTTGGGAAGCGCTTGGTGCGAATTGGTGGAATGGCAACTATGTGAGGATGGTAACTTGCAGTGCGTCTAGATGTCCGATGGTAGAAGGGGGCCGGTGGGATGAGGTCGTGGAGTTCATGAGCACACTCACCAAAATACAGTCTGTAGAAGACCGACAAGCAGGCAACCTTACGGCGATGAGCCAAGCTGTGAAGCTTGGCATCTACCAGTTTGACGTCGCCAATTAATCAGCTCTGTGTTCCACCAAGTCAAGCGCGGCAAGCTGATATTTAGCTGAGCCATCCCAGAGGTGGCTTGCAATACTCCATGCAGGATCGGACTTGCGCCTTGTAAAGAGTTAATAGCTGTCCAGGCATAATATATCGCTTCACTCTGTTTAGGACGCCTAGTTTCTTTGCCGCAATTTGGGCTTTGTACTATCTGTCTATCAGGGAACAAAGACTCCGGAAAGGAATTCCACTCCTTAGCTGTGCGCACAGTGTAAGTATTAGTAAAACGCTTTGTAAGTATAGGACGGATATCTACCAAGTACCATGTAGCTCTTTTATGCCGTGGGTGACTCTCTAGCACCAAGCTGTATAATGTAAGACTTCTCACCCATATTGTTGAATATCACTGAAACCGCTAGCGAGACATAAAATACATAAATGGTCATTTTATTTATCTCTACCCTTTTCGCGCCACAGGAACCGTGTATATTTAACCGAATGCCGAAGGAGGGTAATGTGTTTATCAGTCTATGTATTATGTAAGTATGTATGTATGTAAGTATGTATGTATGTATGTTTGTTCCTATGTGGCGTTCCAGAGACCAAACGCGTTGGCCGATTTTGATTATTCTTACGCCAATCGATTCGTCTTAACCCTGCGAGTGTCACTGGCTACATAAAAATTGGAAAAGAAAAAAATTGCGGATTTTGGGCGCCATTATGTGGGAGAAAAAAAATTTTTTTTCTTCCAAACCCATCGTGTGGGATATCAAAATAAAGGGTTTTAAGAGTCAACTTCAAAGATATATAACACTAATATGTTTAAATGTACATAATTAAAAACAAAAACAAAAGTTGTAAATAAAAAAAGTTAATTAAAAATATCAAAAACCCGACTGCTTAAAAAGCGAACTAAAAAGACGTAAACAAGAAGAAAATCATGCTGAGCAGTCGGAGGATACATTCTGGTTTTGGTCAGCCAGCTCGCGAATATGTAACCTCCAACTGTACAGCATGATTTTCTTTTAAGCTTCGACTTTTTAGTTCGCTTTTTAAGCAGTCGGGTTCTTTGATATTTTAAATTAACTTTTTTTATTTATTATGTATAAAAAATCTGTCAGACTGAGCAATAGCTTGCTGCTGATACACAGCAAAATCTTTACAATGTATTTTTTTCTCTGTGAGTGATGGAACGGCCTTAATACACCGCTCGTGCCCAAAGCGGGTTTAATGGATGTCAAATGTCTTTGAATTTTTGGTTCCGGACAAGCCGGTTTCCTCACGATGTTTTCCTTCACCGTTTTTAGAGCAGTGGTTGATAAAATTATTCACACAAAGTAAAGCACCTGCCTGGGTTTGAACGATGGAGCTACGACACGTAAGTCAGGGCCGTTATTGCTGGACCACCACTGCACATCTGCTTTGAAGAGATGATAACACAAACATATAAAACTAAAATAATAATTATGCCAATCTGTAACTGTCCCACCGCAGGGCAAAGGCCTCTTTTCATAAAGAGAAGGCAAATGAGCAATGATCACAAAGCTTGCTGTAGGTCGTTTTCAAACTAATTAAAGGTTTACTCTCGAAGTTTTTCTTCACCGTCGTCAGCGATGTCTAAGATAAGCTTAGAGAGTATATATGAATTTGAAAACGTTACATTGGTACTTGCCCGGATTTAAACCCAAGACCTCAACAAGCACGCGAGGCGAGGTCTTAGCCACTGAGCCAACACGACACTATCCATAAAATGACTATTAAATTTTAAACAAAAGATTCTCTAAAACAAGGTAAAAGACCTTGGTGTCAATTAAACGAATCACATAAATATTGATTTGCGGAACCATGAACTAGAACATAATGACAGAAAATCGGTCACGAGTTCGTTTCATAGACTCACCAGAACAAAGTTATTAAAAAATAACACAGGTATAACATCACAGTATCATCACGCCTACATTCGAGAATAAACCTTGGTAAAAATGTTAATAGTCTCATCACCTGTAAATAACAATTAATTAATATTAAAATTTACATGCCATGTCATTATGTACTGAAATAAAATACTAATAACTTTCTCATCAGACAGTAATACATAGTTACGTAAAAGTATACTTATAGAATAAAGGCTCGGTTAGGGCACCGAGTCTTAATTCTAATATATATAAACAAAATTTTTTTTGATTGATTATGATAATTATAATTATGTAAAATATGTTGATGCCTATAATAGTAATCCATTATACTAGCTAGCTATAAGCAAACATTGTCTATCTACCTTGTCTGGAAGTCTACAACACTGTAAGAATCAATAAAAAATAACTATTAGATCATTGAACTATCTTTAAAACTTTTTACTGTGGTGTTCTGATTTACAGATCCACATTTTTACTACTATTTACAATTCATAACACTATACAAACCATACCTTCATATATTTTGATATTTTATCAACTTTTGTAATTCATTTTTATGTTTTCTTTCTATTGTTATCATCTGAAAAGCATACTTTTAGTTATATCTGATTGTTTTAATATCTGAAACTTCAATTATATTGATAATTTGTAATTCTTGCAATATTTTTCTACTGTGACATTTTCATCTGACATGACATCTGTCTGTCTATTTTATTTTTCTTATAACCATAGACCGTAACATAGGTACCATGGACTAATCCTCCTTTAAGCTAGGTTTACACTATTATAAGGGTAGCGTAGACTGACCCCTTGTGAATCGTTGTTATTTGTTCTGGTCTTTATTTCTTAATTGAAATTTGAATTTGAAATGTAGATAGAACACAGAACGATGAAAAACGGGCGTCAATTTTGAGTTCCGGATCTGGACTGAACGCCGAAAGACGGTTGAATGCTTAATACTACCAAGTGTACTATTGCATCTGAAAACTCCTTAAACTATAACTTATACGGCTGTGAATGTTATCAATCTTTGAGTGCATTAAATATATTTTATTGAGTGTGAAACTTAAATGTGAGCATTTTTACTGCGTCATTAACCTCGTCGGTCACCGCTTCATCTAAAAGGGGGCGTTTGATCGGCGTATGAAGCCACAGCCCGGCCTCCACACCCCTTGCTGCCTGTGCCTGCACCCCTTGCTGCATGTGCCTGCACCTGTGCTACTGCCTACCTGCTTGTTAGCCTGATTATTAGTTCAGCTGCCTTCGACTATCTATCTGTGTGCCTGCCTATCCGTCCTGCTGTCTACTCTACATCCTGCCTATCCGATTGCCTACCCAGGGTCTACCACGTCTTCCTGCCTGGTTAGCTGCCCACGTCGTGTGAAGCCGGACCATAGTTTTTATTATCTTTATCCTTTTTCTTAGTTTTAATTTATATTCCCTTTATTTTTTACTAACGTGGCTAACGTTAGCTCTCCGGAGCTTACGTTACGCTACAGTTTGGCGCCCAACTCTTTAAAATTGGGCACAACGTTATTGTTTGTACGCCCAATTTTTTTTAGAATCCACCCCATCACCCACATTCTACCTAGTTTTTAACGTGTGCTCGATTTCATGCTCTCAAAATTCTAAAAACATACTTGCACAAGTATTACTAGTAAGCTAACTTTTGGTTTCTTATTCAGGCCTTCATGTCATCATCATTTTTCCTTTATCACTTTTGCTAGCACCTTTTTTTTTTAATTCTTCACTATTTATACCGAACCTACTAGGCAATTTCTTTATCCCTCTTTGTTTTTATTTTTCTTTTAGAGCGGTGTGCACAACTCTGAAAGCCTTATGTGCACAGAGCGGTCCCGTAACTCTGTAAAAATAAGCCAAATGCGTGGAGTCTTGTAAATATGTAAAATATTTTCCTCTCAAACTAGTTTCCTCTCAAACTAGTTTCCTCTCAAACTAGTTTCCTCTCAAACTAGTTTCCTCTCAAACTAGTTCACTCTCAAACTAGTTCCCTCTCAAACTAGTTCCATGAAACTAGTTTCCCCTCAAACTAGTTACCTCTCAAACTAGTTCCCTCTTAAACTTAGTTCCCTCTTCCCTCTTGTAAATATTTCCCTCTCAAGCTAGAATTCCCTCTTCCCTCTTAGACTTAGGTCCCTCTTACCTCTTCCCTCTTGTAAATATTTCCCTCTCAAGCTAGAATTCCCTCTTCCCTCTTAGACTTAGGTTCCTCTTTCCTCTTTCCTCTTAAACTTAGGTCCCTCTTCCCTCTTCCTTCTTTGACTTATATTTTTAACGGGTTTTCAAACAGGTGCGGGTTACGACACCTAATTAAAAAAATAAGCCTTCGTAATCTTTATTAATATTTCCTTGTGGAGTATGCGTCATTGAATGTGAACCATATCCCCCATGTGTGATTGAATGAGAGTGTTTGACGAAAGTATGAAAGATGTTGTGTGATAGAGCAAGGATTATATTAAAACATCAAAATTTTCTTCAGGTTGAAAATTTTTCTGGGGTCATCGGGGAAATGTGGTGTTCTGATTTACAGATCCACATTTTTTAACACTATTTACAATTCATAACACTATACAAACCATACCTTCATATATTTTGATATTTTATCAACTTTTGTAATTCATTTTTATGTTTTCTTTCTATTGTTATCATCTGAAAAGCATACTTTTAGTTATATCTGATTGTTTTAATATCTGAAACTTCAATTATATTGATAATTTGTAATTCTTGCAATATTTTTCTACTGTGACATTTTCATCTGACATGACATCTGTCTGTCTATTTTATTTTCTTATAACCATAGACCGTAACATAGGTACCATGGACTAAACCTCCTTTAAGCTAGGTTTACACTATTATAAGGGTAGCGTAGACTGACCCCTTTGTGAACCGTTTTTATTCGTTCTGGTCTTTATTTCTTAATTGAAATTTGTATTTGAAATGTAGATAGAACACAGAACGATGAAAAACGGTCGTCAATTTTGAGTTTCGGATCTGGACTGAACGCCGAAAGACGGTTGAATGCTTAATACTACCAAGTGTACTATTGCATCTGAAAACTCCTTAAACTATAACTTATACGGCTGTGAATGTTATCAATCTTTGAGTGCATTAAATATATTTTATTGAGTGTGAAACTTAAATGTGAGCATTTTTACTGCGTCATTAACCTCGTCGGTCACCGCTTCATCTAAAAGGGGGAATTTGATGGGCGTATGAAGCCACAGCCCGGCCTCCACACCCCTTGCTGCCTGTGCCTGCACCCCTTGCTGCATGTGCCTACACCTGTGCTACTGCCTACCTGCTCGTTAGCCTGACTATTAGTTCAGCTGCCTTCGACCATCTATCTGTGTGCCTGCCTATCCGTCCTGCTGTCTACTCTACATCCTGCCTATCCGATTGCCTACCCAGGGCCTACCACGTCTTCCTGCCTGGTTAGCTGCCCACGTCGTGCGAAGCCGGACCATAGTTTTTATTATCTTTATGCTTTTTCTTAGTTTTAATTTATATTCCCTTTTATTTTTACTAACGAGGCTAACGTTAGCTCTCCGGAGCTTACGTTACGCTACATTACACCATAAGCTCCGAGTTCAAATAAGCCTTCGTATCATTTTCCTAATAGCTCTTATTAGTCGATGAGCTCAACTCGTACCAAAGCATTTAAATTCTGCTCGGTTTGTAAACCCAATTAGTAATTCCGTAGTGTGAGATCATCGAAAAAGCGTAATTAAAAAAAAGCATATAACACAGCTTTGTTTTTGAGTTGATGAGCATGTTTTTTGGCATTCGAAGGTCAATAATAGGTTTTATTGTAAGTTAACAAATCCGACCTCTTAAAACGTATTCAATAACCTTGTTTGGCAATTAATTAATTAGCTAAGTATGGCCTTCTTTTGATAAAAATGAAGTTTGTTGTCTTTACGTTTTTTGACGTATCCTTATTAAAAAAGCATATTATAAAATCAAGGACTACGTTGAAGATAAAAACATTTGGCCTTAGCTCCTTCTGCGCATGCAGCTTCCCTGGTAACTTGTAAACGGCACAAATATGTGGATGTCTCTAACTATTCTCAATCTCATTTTTCTTTCCTTCTTTTAATTAGACTTTTACAATGGTTTTCAAACATCTTTATAGCCCTTTGCTAAGAATAGTTACAGCACTGATAACAAAATTTGTGCCACATGTTAAATTTAGTCATGTAATACTATTTTTATTTACCTTTGTATAGATTCTTTTACCGATTGTTTTGTGAATGTGTGAACATTGTAGGCCTTCTAGATGCTAGTTAACATTTGTTAACTTTTTTATAAAATATATAATCCTTTTATTTTATTTTTTTAGTTTCTTACGACTTATTGTCATAAGTCGGGCCTACGTTGTCCCCCCATGTCTAAGTACTAATGCTGTAAGATGGAAATATTGTAAAACCAAACCATTTTTAAAAGAGTAACCATGGAGTTTCTTGCCGGTTCTTCTCTATAGGAAACGACCAACCCGAACCGTGCACCTTTTGCCGACGTTTTATAAGTGCCCATGTAGGCCGATGTGAAATAAAAAAAAATTGATTTTGATTTTGATTTTTAGACATATTTTAATTAAGTACCTTGGCATCTACTTCTTAGATTAAGTATACAGCTTCGTTTCAAGTGAATCTGAATCTGGAATAATAATAATTAATAATAATTTTGGCAGAAATATATTTTAACCTTCTCTACTAACTAGTGAGTCCTATAAGTGCTAAAAAGTCATAAATAAAAGAATAAAATTATCAATAAAAAATACACAAAAAAGCTTAATAATAACTTTGAAAGGGCTCGTTAAAAGACCTGAATGGCGAGGAGCATTAATATAAATATCACCACTATTATAAAACCGGGTGAGATCAAAAAGAAACCAAGTAAGTAGCGTAGTTTACATTTTATTATTATAGGGCTGTTCAGACTTATTCGCCGCCATGCGTGGCATTTCAAGAAGAAGCTTATGAGTGTGTTTTCTCTAAGGATCTGGTGAGGTCTAACAAAAGCGATATGTGAGCGTTGCGCAAACGTGTTTGTAATGAAACCGCGTTGTCTACTCAACTAAGCAAATATAACTCTTACCGTTGCGTTTAAGTTGCGTCTGCGTTGCGTTTACGACTGACGAACAGCAACTTAAAAAGTGCCCTGCCCACTGCCACTTAAGTTTCGCGATTCTTCGGGCTGCGTCGATAACATTGGTTCTTCTGCGGATATCTTCATTTCTGATGCGATCACACAAGGAAACGGCGAGCATAGCCCTCTCCATTGTCCTTTAGGTGACTTTAAGCTTTCTGATAAGGCATTGTAAGCGCCAACGTCTCAGTCCCGAAGGTCAAGGATCACTGGCAACACACACGGGTCATAGACTTTTGTCTTGAGACACTGCGGTAAATTGAACGTGAAGATACAGCGCAACTTCCCGAACGCCGCCCAGCCGAGTCGGATTCGACGGTTGACCTCTTTCTCGAAGTTAGACCTACCCGACTGGACAGTTTCATTAAAATAAATTAATTTTAATGCCATCTTTACTTTTGCCGCAAGGCTACTATTTCTGGACATAGACCTCCTCCAAGCAACACCACATCGGTCCTGTATTTTTTGCTTAAGTATACCTAACTACATCATAGACCATTAATTAAATACTGAGTCTTTTCCGTGTCACGGAAAGCATGATAAGCTGTTGGTCCCGTCATCAGTACATCTTTCATAGTCAGAAGCCAGGAAGTCTGACACCAGTCTTGATAAAGGGTTTTGTGTTACTCAGTTACTGGGTTGTGGTGTGGAGGTCAGATATGCAGTCATTTTATTTCAAATACTGGAACGCAGCTAAATCTAGTTAGGCTGGAAGCCAACCCTAACGTAGTTCTTTTTTTATAAACGTTGCCCCACACTAGGAATTTCTTCCTGTATCGTGGGTGCGTTTACAAACATTTAAACTCACATACACAAGACACCCAGATCCGGAACAACTATCTGTAGGCCATACAAATATTTGTTCCTTGCAGGAATCGAACCCGCGACACGTAGCGCAGCAGCCGATCGCTCAACCACTTCGCCAACCGTGTCGTCAAAAAGTCAGTTGAGAAAGGGCTATGCAGATCATCATCATCATCAGCCTTTTTAATGTTCCCACTGCTGGGTCACATGCCTCCTCTCTGTGAATGAGAGAATGGAATCCACCACACGGGCACAGTGCGGGTTGGATTTCACATGTCTTCCATGCGAGCATTCCGTCAAATTTTAGTTCTAGTACATGCCAGTTTCCTCACTACGTTTTCTTTCACTATTTTTAGAGCAGTGGTGATGAAAATAATTTACACAAAGTAAAGCGCCTGCCCACGTTCAAACCTACGACCTACGACACGTTAGTCGAGGCCGTTACCACTGGGCCACCACTGCTCCTAGGCAGATTGCTGGCATTAATATTTTAACCGACCCGTGCAGTTTGTGCAACAGTCTGACAACACCTTAACACTGAATTGAATAATAATGAGAAATAATTTATTATCTTTCTATTCATGTCAATCCATAAAGGTTTTTTATGTGAAAAATAAAAGTAACCACGATAACATAAAATGGTATAGAGCTGATTGAAGCTGAACATTAATAATTTGTAAAGATCAAGTCTTTGTTTTGATTCCTTTTTGTCTATAAATCTTTCTTCATTATAAAGTAAATTTATTAAGTGGTCAATTGCAGTTCTTTGCATATTAATACAATGTCATTCCTATGGACTTTTATTGAGTGAAGAGCAAATGACAGGGTCTCAAAAGATGACTATAGTATTTTCAAGTTATTTTGGATGAATAGTTCTAGCTCAAATAGATCTAGAACTATTCACTGTAATAGTATGAAATAACTTGACTTTCAATATTATTAAGATTACTGTTAGTAGCTAACACTAGTATCGAACTATCATTCCAAGCAATGCTTGTGGCGCTATGGCAATGCTCGCGGTGTTATGACAATAAACGTGGTGTGATGGCAATTTTGTTACCACCATAGATCGGTAACAATTTTCTTCCCAGTATGTTCAGAAATAGTCATCGTCTCTTGCCTGACTTTGTACCATGCAATGAACTTGGAATTGGCGCAACGCGTTTCTACTACTATTTACAGTCATCCTATAATTCACTCACTTATCTGGCATACCATTCCTCACACAACTCCAAAAACATAAAGAAAAAGATTTATTGCTACTGCTAGCGACTCCAATGCCATCCAGTAAAACAGGAGAGAATAATTACGCAGTTCATCTGACATAGTGCGAAAAGTTGGGTCCTTCCCACGTTTGCGTAATAATGTTACAGTGTCAATGACTCCTTTAGTCCTTGACGTGGCATTGTACTATGGAATGAAGTCCAGACATGACATTCTTGAAGAACTGGATATAAAGTGTGGGCAGTTGTCCCCAAGTCACAGTCCACTTAGATCCGCTCTGGTGAAGAACACGCCCAATATGGTGAGTCTAAATAAACTAGTTTCATATGTTAATTCTGTTATGTAATTGGTCGTATTAATAACTTGATTGGATTCGAAATCCGGATTTCGAGAACCGAAGAATAACCATGGGTTTGGTCAAATCTCTGTAGTATCATTCGCATGAAGCAATCCATTCTTGTTATGGAATCTTGACCCATAAAAATGGATGAGAAATGTTGTTTTATTTATTCTACTATTTCACAATTCACACACACAGCTCATCACAATTTATTATTAATACTTAAAATCTAAGCCATTTTTCATCACTATTACGGGACAAGACAGAAGTCTGCAACAAAAAGAAAAAAACAACTGAATAACCGCTTAGAAATGTTGCTAATGAATACCTACTTATAAAGCCATTTTTATTGAGTAGGTAGCAAAAACTAATGACTCAATATAGTCTCCAAGAATTATCTTTACCTGTCAAATTTAACTATTTGACATCATATGAATCTGTATGATTTCGTGGAAAGATTTTTGTGCAAGTAGATGTCTTAATGAATCCTATTTCTTTATCCATCACAATTTTTGGGCAGCGCAAGCTTTCAATCGTTTGTAAACTCAGCAGAGAAAGGAGTGGGAAGAAAAAGAGTCCCTCAATGTCCACTCTCCCTCTCTTAGGTACTCTCTCTTTAGTCTCTCTCTCTTCTCTGATGTATTTCTAGGTTTGGTCGATTTATGGTTCTTGTCTATAGATAGATTCGCCAAAACATAGTGCAGTAACTCTATCATTTCTTCTTTTTTCTTGTCACGGAAGGTACTTTATGATGCTTCTTACCCTTCTGATATAGATCACTTTATTTGCATTAACATGGCAATCAGTATCATCAAACATTTTGCAATCCTCGGTCTAAACACAGGATCAATATAAAGATTAAAACTTCTCGAATTTTAAATACTGGGCAGTGGTTTTCGTTCAAACATAGCTGGATAACTCTGAATAGTTGGATAAATGCAGCTCAAGAACTCGTCATCGTCATCAATAATGTCAGGTCATGTCTTTTTTATGACGTATCATAATTTAATTTCAATGTCATTTCATATTAGGCTTCATAAAATTAACTAAGGAAAAAGCTTTTAGGTGTTAGACGCTTTATTTTATTACACATATTTGCATTTTACAACTTGTATCTATCATAAAACTGCATTTGTTTTTAACAATAGGTTATAACCGACCGTAAAATCTGACACGGTTGTTTGAAACAGCATCCGGGACGTCCACGGAAAAAAATACCAAAACACAACATTCTTGTAAGTTTACGCATGAGTAAGAATTATACAAGATGTAAAAATAAACTCTGCTGTGAACTAAACACTAAGTCGGGCATGAAATCTATCGTTTTACATAATTTGATTACCATTGACGTCAATGCAAATAAGAACCAAAACACAGGATTTCGATTAAGAAGCAAATTAAGTATTCTTTCACAAACACTTGTCTGTAATTAGTAATTATCTCAACACTTCCTCTTGGTTCTACCGTTACATAATACCTGCATCTCCATCTAAAACAATAAAGCCATCCATACTGCCCTTCTTTTCTCCAATTTATTACCCCAGCAGTTCTTCAAACTTGATCTACGCTTTCCAATCAGTTGGGCTGACTTCTGCTTATCCAATCATTCAGTTAATTATAGACTAAAGGTTTGGTCACTTTGGTCTTATTTTTTTTTTCATATGTACCAAAAAATAATAGTTCATGCAGATCGCCATATCATAATACCAGCTAGTAACTTTCCCACTGCAGAGCAAAAGCATTAATCATCACGCTTACTCAAAACTATTTCGAACTTATATTAACTATTACTTCTTCTTCTTTCGAGTCGACAAACTCAAACCATAGTCTCAATAATTCAGATTTTGTTCAAACTGTTACTAAAATTCCATTTTTCCTATCACACCATAACATGACTATGTAATAAGATAAAATCAACATTGTGCAGCAAAGTCATAGTAACCGCAAAATAACTTTAAAATGACCACGATTTGTGGTAAGATGCGTACAAACTTATAGACTGTTTTTAGAATCAGTTCATTGCCGATGTGAGATATTATCTATCTAATAATATGTTATCTTCGGGACACGGATGTAGCATTTAGAATTCTACCAGTCTTCTTCAATCATGTTCCTAAAATACCTACTTTCATGGTCATTCCCACCTATATCTAATATAACTATCATGGCATGTTTGTCTGTTTGTTTGATTCATTGCTTCCTTTCGTAAAGTTTTATTACTTGGATTTAAAAATTGATCAATAATTGGACAACCTATATAAATTCACAGATTAATTTATTTGACAAATAAAATAACTGTTGTATCTTCTCCCGTGGGCTTTGCTCCCTTCCCCACAGGAACCATGCATTTTTTTGGTATAAAAAGTACAACAAGTATACTCCGTCATAATGTATTACCTTTCAGAAAGTTTTTTGTAATCGGATCAGAATTTTTAGTGATTTAAGTCTGTAGATACAAAGAAACAAAATAACATCGTTATATTAGATATTTGTAAAATCTTAAAACGCATCAACAATTATCTCTTGTTAATCAAAATCATTTTCAGTACTTGCAAAATAATTTTGTTTAAACCGCTGCCAAAACAGCGAACGTAACTAGTATTATTATAATGAAAAGCTTAGTTTACTTGACCCGTTGGCCCTGACATTATGGTATTTTGTTGCGCAGGTAAAAGGTGCTCATCTCTACGTCCTGCCTATGGTACTTCTGGCATATGTCACTGTAGGTAGTTGCCTTGGAGGGCAAATTAAAAAAATCATATACAACACCAATGGATTGGGCTCGTACAGTTTCGAGTAAGTGTGATAATGACCGCTATTGCAATGCACATTATTATTATTTTGGCATACATTATTTGTGATATGTAATGCTAGAATAGTTCATGACTTTCCAGGCTTATGTCTCAATCATTTCTTAACGGCGAAATTATTTGGTTTGAACTTTAGTGCCGGCAAACTAATTTAAATGATTAACCTAGCAAATTGGAAATTAATATCAATTGCTATATAATAACATGGACCGAATATTTCATTACTTTAGATAGATATTTCATAACATTTTTATAAAAAAATTACGTCGGCACACAATTATATCTAGTAACTGGAGAAACATGATGTAAATGTATTACTACAAAAAAGAACACTAATTGCCATAATTTAAAAATATGATATAAGTATTTAAATTGTCATGGTCACTAAGATTAACATTAGAATCGGGATATTTACCATGTTTGCATGTTTGATCATGGTGCGTAAATTATATTGACCTATATTATATTATTTTTGGCTAAGCCTTCCCAGAACTTTAAATTAATCGTACGTCACAAGAAATTAACAATGTTACAGCTAAGTTTTAATAAAATAGAGATCAAGATGCGATAATATTCTATAAAAGAACAAAGGATCATCCTATATTCTTATAAAGATCAGAACCTATTATAATAATAATACTAAAAAACTAAATACTATAATTATAATAGGTCATGACGTAGACCAAACAAAGTCGTGAAATGATTAACATATTCAATTAATAATTATTAACACCAAAGGTTATCGATCGTGATGATCCGTTATAATGTTAGAAAAAGGAAAAATTAGCTAAAATTTTATAGCTAATAATCAATTTAAATAGTTTATTATTCTAATTTAGATTTTTACGACCGTTTAATAGCATGCTGACAGACTAATCTTCGAACCTGTGATGTGGATAATAAGGTCAAATGTGAAAATTACAGTAAGGTATTTTTAATTTAATGAGGGCTGCGGATGCGTTGGAAGGCTTTCGACTAGGTGGACCGATAACCTGGGATGTGACCATAAGCTCTTAGAGTAAGGTTATTTTGAGTGTGCGTAAGGGACAGATGAATACAAGTCATATACACCTGTTCATTACAGACGCTCAAAATAACCTTTTTCTAAGACCTGACCCTGGTTAAGGTTGCGGGTATCCGCTGGATACGAGACTCACGCGATCGGTCTATATGGCGGCGCCTGGGGGAGAACTATGTGAAGCAGTGGACGTATTTCGGCTGCAATGATGATGATGATGAGTCCTGGGGCTCTAGTTTAAGAACTAAAATTGAAAACTAACTACTAAAAACATTTGAGTTTGATTTGTTATTGATTGGCTTTACCTTCTACGACGTAAGTGTAAATTGATTAACAAAAAGTCAAAAGACATCTGCAAAAATAAAAAAGCAACTCAAATAAATAATAATTTACATGATAATGTTGTGCTCACATCATGATAAACACGTGTTGATTAGCAGGGTAAATAAAAAATGACGGCATATTCATTTATACACTTTGCAAATAAAGTGGTTTTCTTCAGAAATGCTCGATTAGCGTCTGTTAATTTATGTTTGGGCCCGTGAATTACACACCATTTTATTATTCGTAAATACGAACACAGTTTTAATTATTTTTTAATGCAAACATTGCGAACAGCAATAATTTAGTAAGACGTTTAAAAATATGTCATTTGCAAAAATATGAGAACACTTTGCACAACAAGTGGAGTATGTAATCAGAAAACCAATTGGTGTTTATTGATCTAAGGTTATGTTAAAGAGTAATCTTATAATAAAAACTTACACAATACAAAAATGTGTAAATCATACGCTGTTTTATAATTTTTATGTAATCACGCTCAACAGGATTAGGAACGACGCTGACAATAAATCAATTTTAAAACCAATCATCAAAAATGTATTGTGCATCTGTATTAGTGAATGTTTCAGCTGACTTCTTGGCCTTTGCCCACCAGAAATTCTAATAATAATCATAGTTTTTGCATGAGAGTAATGCAATGCAATTCTAACTATTGAGAAATCATGCATGACCAGATGTTTCTCGTATTTGTTTGTGCGGAATTATAAGTTAGGAATAATATAAAAGTTTAAATACTATTGCACATTGCTGCAAGTATCCGTCAATTAAATGTACAATTTATTTCGTTTTGCATATGAATAGAATAATAACTGAATTATTGTATGATTGTTTAGCAGTTTAAAAATAATATTGAGTTGTAGGCATTGGGTAACATGTCATTTTCAATGTCTTTTACCTATTTATTTTTTGTTACCCAATTTTTAAATACTTTTAAATGTTTTAAAAACACTCGAATTATTTGAATAATTGTCAGCAGTAGTCGTAATTACTTAATTTATTTTTGTCTTTCAGATATGAAACATCAGACGGTACCTACAGAAGGGAAGAAGGTGGACTTATCTCAGGGCCTGAAGGTCGCTCGCTAGTCGTCCGAGGGGAGTATGGGTACATCGACTCCAGAGGAAAGCCCTACTCCATGAAGTATGTAGCAGATGCCAATGGATATCAGCCAAGAATCAATGACGATCACACGAGGTTCAACGATAGAAGAATTATTTAATGCTATGATAATAAATACTTAGAAAATGTATCTTTTGTTTTATTCATGCGAGGTACTGTATCATATAAAACGCTCAGCTCGTTTTTACATAATTAATATTTAGCTACAGATTTAATGGAATATTTAAAAAAAAAACACATAGTCATTGCATTTTTAACATACCCACAGATAAACAAAAGCAAACATTATAATGTATCTATCGTACACAAGTTTTCACCTAATTCCTTTGGGGATACGTAAAAACTATATAACCCAAAGTAGGTATAATCCTTCCGTGCTAAAGAGTATGGAAGGAGCATCGTTCTGTAGTGTACTCTTTATCCTCATTCTGTGTCCTCATACAAGGGCAACAAATAAATCCCTTTAAATAAACACCAAAGATTGCATAAACGTAATAAAATATTTACACATTTGTCATACTTAACAATGTTAGATAAGCATTCTTCATTGATTTGCTCGCTGTTTAATTCAACATTTTTGACGCAACTTCCGAATTTGTTAAGTGAGTAAATAAAAATATTTTATGCTTCTTTCTTTACTTACGGAAGTAGGTAGTTTCAATTGTAATAGGCAGATTGATTTTACTATGATTATTTTTACAAGAGTAGATAACTGCGCAATATTTGTGGTCTAGCTCGGAGATATCAGCTTTGTATTGCTAAACGAAAAGTTGTTACATTTTTGGAATCTCTTTTTATCGTATAATGTTATTTTTACTAATATACTTTAGCATAACTGTTTTGGCATAATTTGTTTCGCCATAATAATTCTTAGCAATATATTTTTTTGGCTTGCAGTTTATGTTGGCATAATTAAACATTATTATAATTGGAGCAACTATGCAAAACAAAATATGCGTATGCTTTTATGCGTAAATATAATTAGGATAAAGAAAAGTATGCCATGTTATATTATATCTAAAGTTTTTATGCCTACATTTTCGAGGCTACAATTTGCAGTAACTTTGGTTTGCTAACCATTGCTTTTCTGTAGTTGTTTAGAGCGCCCTCCATACTGTTCTTCGATATTTTAGTTTGTTACAAAATAACTCTTACAGAATAAATTTAAGTAGACAAAATAATTTACGCAAGAATTCTACCAAATTAGTACATTACAATAAATAATTCATGTAATTTATTTGTGAGTACCACCAAATCGAGCAAAAACTTGCGTGTATCTTATCGCGACTTGCGTGTCTGTTCCATCTTAATTTACGCCTCTCTGTCCCGATTCGTATGTAAAATAAAAGTACTCTTAAATTATAAGGAGCGAGACAAACATACGACATTCGAAAACACGATATCAATTCGAGTGTGGTTATTTTTAAACAGAACTTATTTATTAGGGGGAATTGATATCTTAAAATAAGTAACTGTTGAGTATGGCATCATACAACTTTTATTTTGAATGTTCTCACACAGGTAGTAGATATAATCTTGCCTAGATTTTTTAAACATTAAGTTCCGAGAAAGGAATATCTGTTTTTCTAATCAAAGGTACTACAAATAACAAGCAATTAAGTTAATCAAATTTAAGTTTCAGAGGTTTTAAAAGCATTACAGAAGTAACATAATGAAATATAATGAAGTGCAAAATATAATCTTTGGGCAAGCCGCAGAATCTTATTAAATGAAATGTGCAATACATCGTAAAACCTAACCAATATTACAGTATTGAACATTATTTACGACATATTGCACAAGCAAGTGTGTACTGCTCAAACTACATATTTATTTGTCGTTTCATATCGTCATACAATATTCTAAAATGTTAAGAATATTCTATTGTTTTGCTACATATTTAGTAAGTGATTTTGAGCTTTAAAGATTTTATAGATTTTATATTTGCATGTGTGTATGACAGGTGGAATTTTTTAATCTTCTGTCTCGTTTTAAAGATCCTGAGCTGTCTGATCAAGAAGAGTAACGGTGTTATTTACACGTAGTGAGTAAATTATGCTTTTTATTCGCCCTTTTTAAATTTACATTTCACATATTAGCCTGTTGAGATATTATACTGAACAACATCAGTTTTGGGAACTTGTACTACGATAGTTACGCAAATATCTACTTCATTAATAAAATAAATCAATGGTTTCAGTGAAGATATTGAATTAAGGAGAATATTTCCAAGTGAATTTCCTCAAGACACAATCCGAAAAAGTGGCTCTTTAGATCCAGAGGTAAAAAAACATTAATATAGATACCTAATTATCTACATAAATAATAAAGTTAATAATAAATTCACCTGCATTGTCAATAAATTACTATATTACCCCAGTATCGTGTTACTAAATTTATTCATACAAAGCACAATTTACAATACAGACTTCTTACGTTGTGACTTATTATAATTAGATACCTAACACAATGCCCTAGTTTACAGATTATTAAAATAATTAGCAATGTTGTGCCTCTGTTGTAAGCTCGAACAAACATTTCATTTAGTTGGGTAAAAGCATCTAGCTTCAGCCCCGGCCTACGTGCTTTGTATCAACCGTATGAAACCGCCGTTTGCTTTCATACTGAAGTAAATAAGTGGGTAAGACACAGCGTCGCTAGCGCACGATCGTTTATTGTTACAGCCTAAAAAAACCTAATCGCACACGCCACCGCACCTGCCAGTCACAGCGCGTTTGACAAGACCTAAGATGTAGTCAAAAACCTGATCTTTAAACAAACTTCTTAATTTACAAAAGATTTCTAGTAAAGCGGTTAAGTAAATAACTACTCAGATAAATATTGTGCCGTCGATGACACAAGAAAAAAATGAACATGATTGACATAACAGAAATCTCAATAAAATTATTTTTCTAGCATCTAGGTCGTTACGCCGAATTACAGAGCTATTTCAAATACCCAAAAGCTAAAATCAACAGCCATTTCGAGGAGCTGGTGTGTTATGATAAGGACGATGGAAAGGTATGATTGTTTTTTGTTGGGAAACAAACCGGTTTTCTAAAATAATCCTCAATATACTTAGTAGAAGGAGATGGCAGGCCAAACACGACCAGGATACATTGTTTTATTTCGGAGTTCCAGTGCCTACCTTCCGGCATCATCAGATCAGTTCGATACTGGCACCATTTTCATCAATACCATTTGTTTATAAATATTTGTTTCATCATAGTCGGTTAACTATTCGAAGTATCTTATACCCGTGACATACTTATCATTAAGAAGTTCCAATGGGCATCTGTGGTCTTCATCATCAGTTCCACTTCACATTGTTGATGAAAATACCAAAATCGCTATATGCATGCCTACAAATATTTGAGGGTTTCCCTCGATTTCCATGGGATCCCATCATCACATTCTGATTTGGTGATAATAGGTGCTCGGGAGTATACCCTTTCAAACACAAAAATATTTTTCAAAATCGGTCCACAATTGTCGGAGTAATTGCATAACAAACACACAAAAAAGTCTACCTGAGATCCTCCTCCTCCTTTTTGAAGTAGGTTGAAATAGATAATCATTAGTAATGAAATAATGTCACGCCCGTTTCTCTTAAAAGTTAGATAGAAATGAAAGAGAACACCTACATTTCATATTCCTGCAGACCATTGCCATCGCTAGAGCAAAAATTCAAGACTAAAAAATATTCCTGATTGGAAATTACCCCCCGTCCTTAGAGAAACGAACCCATGACCAATGCTTAGTCGTCCTTGCCACGACTAGACCATCACCGATTGCCGTGTGTATAAAAAAAACCTTCGTTTTATGCAAATCGATCTGTGACGGCCATTATTGTAATTTATTAGGCCTAAATGGCATTACCGTTGGATTTCGGTACGGCCATTTTGCAACCATAGGACAGAAGTCTAGTGAATTGGCGAAATGAAGCACAACACCGAAAGAGAGTGAGGTGGACTTTTCCCAGGCGTAGGATAATTTTTGCGATAAAACAACGCTTTTTAAATTGGTTAAAACGTTACGTTTTGCAATTGTGTCGAGGGTTAATTCACGTATTTTAAAGTAACGTTCGCGTGCTGACTTCTGTCTCAATCCGTCAAAAACGCCTCTAATTGTTCTATATTTTGAAAAGATTTTTGGAATAAACATTAAACTGTCGTCAATTGCGACTTCAATATTTAAACCTAGAATAGACTCGTTCCACGAAGTTTGACTCGTTCCACGAAGTTTAGTATTATCTGTACTGTTTAATTTTCATTTTAATTCTAGCTATGTAGGATTGACACACAAAGGTATTCTCCAGCAGAAGATGCCTATTACTTGTCTACAGAATTCAACAGTCACGTAGACCGACGTCGAGTTTACTGCTTCATGCTGCTCTGCTTCACTGAAGATGAACTTGATAGAGTGGTGGCTTCGTTTTGAATTGTTTTAAATAAAGGAGTTTGTGGAACTTGGCGTTGTTTTATTTTCTAAAATATTTTTTCTTTTGCTGGAAACTGGATTCAGAGACACTTCCTATATCGTCGTACCAATGACAGATGGTCACTTTTGTTACAAAGCCTACTTCAGTCTTTTATAGGGCGAGAGGTAGTATTTATTCAGAGCTTTAAAAATAAAACTAATATAGATACATAAAACATTTATTTAACTTTATAAATGAAAAATGACAGATATTAGGTGTGTGTATACTATATGCATTATCTGCCTGAACCTGCGGATAAGTCAAAGCCTTAACCCCGATTATTATGGCCATTACTCTGACAGGGTAATTTGTATAACATCTTTATGATAATATATCTATATGTTGTTTCTATTGCTTGTGCTACATCTTCATTTTGCCTCTTGCACACCCGAAGTTAGTTGAAACATAAGATTGTTATCATTCACGCCTAGACAATACACGACCATTACATCATCAGAAGATAACCAACAAGTCGTGCATCCTTTTGTTTTCAACCAGGCTGTGTTCATGAAGATGCGTCTTGCATCGTTTTCATACAAAATTAGGTAGGTAGTTCATCACAAATTTTGAAATTAAATGATTAAATCATAGCTAGACCCAAAACAAATAAAAATTCATAAAATAACATTCAATTATGAGATTGATGAGTTAATGAAAACAAAATCAATTTATATATCTATACGATACGATTCGTGAGAATACACACCTGCTAAACCTTGATGAATTAACAAAGAATTAAATAAAATTCATTAAATCTAAAAGTTACAACGAGCACAATGTTTTGTCAATTTCATAAATAATTATTATTTTGTATGAAATCATCAAGCCTCACCTCAAACAATACTTATTCAGATTCCGACCGCAGTAGGTATAGCAATTTGATAGTTTCCCATGACCACTAAGGCATCTTCGCAATGGTCCCGCGAATCACGTTGCCAATGAAGCAACAGATTCTTTGCAATCAAAAATTAGATAGACGCGCCGAGTACATCCGTGCATCTGATCTCGAACGTTCCAATAAAGTTCACATAAAAGATCATATCTATGAATATATTGACATTACGAAGAGACATGGTATTTGTAAACAGATCAACGATAAATGCTTTATAGTAACATCTTCATTTTATCAACCACTGTTCGCCACTCTGTTCTGCTTACATTATATTAAAACACGCAAGGGCTCTTAAATCAAAAACAAATCAGCGGTTGAGGGTCACACGTGGTGATTTGAGGTGTAATAAATCCATTAAGAGGCCATGGTTTAGTGGTATTTTAATTTATGGAGACTAATTAGCGTGGAGTATTTGAAGAAAGGCCTTCCAACGCAACGTCTTCCGTTTCGCGGTCGCCACTCCAGAACTTTTATGCCCCATCAGCCATGCGTTCTGCGAGCAATGTGCCCTGCCCACTGCCACTAAAGGATCTTAGCCTTCCCACTCGGCGGACCTGGTGAAGGTTGCGGGGATCCGCTGGATGCGAGACACACGGGACCGGTCAATGTTGCGACGCTTGGATGAGGGCTATGTCCAGCAGATGACGTCTTTCGGCTGATATTGATGATGATGAGTTGAAGAGATCTCACTCAGCATGAAGTGATATATATGAAATAAATACTCGATGACATAAAAAGTCACACAGAACCAAAACCATAATGCACATGACTAATAAATTGCTTCCTACTATGTGAATGACAAGGAAATTCTTTGGCAACAACGGGGTTAAGTCAAGGAAGATTTGCTCACGGCGTTAAGCAAATATATTATGATGTTATTTTTTATCAGATCTTGGCAACAAAGACAGCAGTGTTCAGTTTGCGTTTCATTTGCGTCATTCTTGTATTGAGTTAGGTTCTATAGCTATGAAAAAATAATTCTCGTTCAAAAACACGACAAATAAACGACTGTTAAGCCCCATTATTGTCTATCCCAGGTTAAAAGATCCAATAAAATGTAAAAAAGAACATTAGCAGCTAAAGCAAACGCATAATCTCTCGACGCATAAAACTTGACCCACTCAATGGAATGTAAATATTTATAAAGTTATGTAAAATAATGAGGTGTCATCTTGGTGCCGACAAACTGTTATGTCATTATAACCTTGTACTACATAATATTTATGTGTGTG
Organism: Orthosia cruda; assembly: GCA_964057195.1. Classification (NCBI taxonomy): domain Eukaryota; kingdom Metazoa; phylum Arthropoda; class Insecta; order Lepidoptera; family Noctuidae; genus Orthosia; species Orthosia cruda. The sequence goes on along the minus strand of OZ059831.1, from coordinate 24,075,803 downwards.
ATTATGCTAATTATTGGTGCTTTATGTCATTGTAAACTCATCGCGGTGTACAAAAGCGTCTATATTAAAAGTTTGACCTAAAATGTGAGACGTATATTCTGTAAGCGACGGGTGTCAGAGGTCGTCGGCGGAGTTTGGTTCAACGTTCAACAGACTGTGACGTAAGCAGACCGGTTGGGAACTTACCTCAGCTATCGATGAGGATAAAATATATTCAAAAAGCTTTTGTAATTCGCCTACTTTTGTGGCCTTATGGAGAAATATTTGGTTTTGATTCGGGAGTATTGTGGTGACTACACTTCCCACTACAAACAACAGCACCTAATTTAATAGGTATCTATATAATATTGCACTAAATAATAGTCGTGAAGTTCATTACATCAGAGTGCGATAAGTCTAGGAGACACCGATGTTGCACTCTACAATGTTCACACATAGTCTCATCACAATTGGCTACAATGTTCGACGCAAAATGTGAAACCTTGACCTTTCCACATAATTTTCGACTTAACATCGAGGTTTGTACATTTATTAATAAATTATATCTTCTCGCCCTAGGCACTTTAGACCTTATTTATTTGTGAATACAATCTATTTTTACATTAACATTTTTACGAAATGCATCTTCAAAATAACTTCGGCCAATGAAAATGCTAAAGGCCGATTTAGTGGCTTCGGCTGATTGACATTCCCATAACCTTAATATAATGTCCAAATTCCTTGAATTTTCTGATTTGATTAGTGGTTGTTTAAACAATTATTTCCACTCGTTTAAGAAGTTGTTATAATTTGTTCAACATCTGTTCTTTGAACTAATGAACAACATTGAACTAATGTTAAAATATATTTTAGTTCTGGTTTGGTTGTGTTTGTAAGCCTACTACTAATACTAATTAATGAAAATATTACCCTAGGCTGTTGTAAAACAGATTTTGGTAAAAAATCAAGAAAGGAGTTTTTCCCAGATAGTTTTTTAAGGAACTGGCATTATGAGCAATACACATGCAAAGTGGTTTTTCACAAAATAAAAACATATCAAATCAAAATCTGCATCAAAAAACTTACCTTTATAAACGTTGCACTAATTACGACTTTTAGTATACAGAAACAGAATAATTTTACCTCCTCTATAGCGGTAGTAATTCAAAATTATTAACCTACTAATTATACGATATGCCTCAAAAGCCCGTTTAGAAGATCATATGCAGCGCTCCAATAATGACCTACTTTAAAACTCATTTAGTCTTTGCTATAGCATCCTACACAACTTCTTTACTGTTACCATTAATCCTGTAGAGTAAAATATAAAGTAAATGGACCATAATGTTTCTTAAAACGAGCTCACACAATAACATTGATTGAGTGATCGTTCTTAAAACATCGGCTTGACATCTTAACGTCAGAAAAACTAATCACCGTCCAAGCTTTATTACTAATACTTTGTCTGTCTTTGAAAAAGCTAGACGAGATCACAGAATGGGTTCAAAAGGCGGATGGTATTGCATAAATGGAGACACTGTGCGCTCCACCCAATCAATGTCTGAACTTTCAAAAGAAAGCGGTGACTTACGATTGCGTCTGAACTATATCCAAACATCGTGAGCACACATTGATCTTATACAATTATTATAATACTTTATGTAATATGTATTGAGTGTTATCGCTATTGATATCTATTGTGCCAATAATGTTATGGATGCCTTCTTATAAAGTTGTTAATGAAGCGATTATTCGTTAATATGTCATTTACAGCCACGCCTTGCCTTCGGGGTTCTAAGGCTTAACAGTTGCGGTAAGTAGCGGCATAAGTTGTTAACCTATTGCCTTCAAATACCGCAGGAATCGCATAGGTCAAAACTAATCAACATGCTAGTTCTTGAAAGAATTCGTTATAAACAACAGTTCGGAACGTCGTAAATCTGGCCCCTTACGACTGTATTTTACCGACGTTTCCACGTTCAACTATGATGTAACTGAATTGATATTCTAAATTTCACTAATAGGCTATTAGATAATGTGTCAAATCATTTTAATAATTTCACCAGTTTGTAAAAGCAGTAACAAATCAAATTTTGAAATAACTAATTGTTTATCTGTCTGAGTCGGTTACAAAAGCTGTTGTCGCCGTCTACCTACGTGGATAATGTATAGGTACCGTCTAGAGAGTTCAATTGTGACTGGGAAAAAGCAAAGTCGTGGGCAAAAGTCAGTCTTACTTAATATATTACAAGTGAAGCCAGCATGTAATCTTATCCATTCACTACAATGCGTTTTACATTGTGATTCATAACCGAACATAAAATCTTAAACTAGGTACATTAACTTTTGTACCGAATTATAATGTAAATTAATGTTTTGTGAGTGCTAACTATTACAGTTACAACATTACAAGTAGGCGCTTAATTTGACTCTGCTACTGTTATGTAATTTTTATTCATAAATTAACATAGTTTCCAGGGCAAATGTTACTTGGCCATGCACCCAGAGTTGTAATTATGTAGAAATATAATACAAACTTAATTTTACCATTTGTGGATTCACCATCCTGCAACTAGGAAGTGCCTGTTTTCAATTAATGCGAACTAGATTTGTTGATGGCGCTTTAACCTAGGAAATGAAACAGTATGAATGTGTGTCACAATATAAAATGAATCTAGAGTGGCCATAATTAGATAATAAAAATAATAAAGAAGATGCCGATGAATTGAGAACCTCCTTCTTTTTTTGAAGTCGGTTAAAAAATTGTTGGTCTAATAACTATAATTTGGCAGTCAAAGTAACAAGTAGCTATTTCTTTGTGAAAAGTTCTAGCGGTTGAAAAATTGGGCTGTGCTCTACGTTCGCTGAATCTTTTCACCTCTGGGATTTCTTTTCAAATTAACCAGTTTGGCAGTAAATAATAACACCAAATATTTCATAAGTAGCAATAACAAAAAAAGGAAGAGGGTTGACAGATTTGTCTGCCATGGCTCCATGGGTTCTTTAAAAAGTTCAAAATGTTTGGGAATGACAACGTAACATTTCAATAGCACTTGTCAATCCTATACATTTTTATAGAATGTCGAAAGTGGTCTAGAACCCCGGGCAAAATGTCGGGACCGAATAATAATAAATAATAATATTTTTATTCCCGGCAATTACAGTTAGGTACAAGAAAATTTGCGAATATGTTACAATTAATAGGACAGATTACTAAATAGATACTACGTAACTAATAGGTAGAATATTATTATGACACATCTGTACTTAATAGATTAACCCAATTTATTTCTAATAAAAAAAAATGCAATGTAAACATAGAGGATAGCCGGTTAGTGACAATGTAAACGTACAGGCATGTTGAAATCGTGGGTTTTAAGTAAATGAGTGAGGCAAGATAACCACATCGCCCACATCATGTGCATCTCTGGAATGTCATGTCAATAATATATGCGTTGACCTATAGCAGGAATGGGTCCTTAACCAAAATATGCGGATATTATCATACAAAATTACTTATATGAATCTTCAAGATACATATGAAGAGGAGAATAAAATTTAAAAAGGTCAGTACTTCTGTCTATCCAATTAGTTTTGATGTCTAACCTACCCATAAACACTGGTAATCAATTTATACATGATGCTGTTTTGATTTCTGAAAACAAATTCTAAATAATGAATGTAATTTCAACAAGTGATACTTATTCTAATGCATATTTGTTTAAGAAGACATTAACGATCGCAACTACTTTTAACAGCAGCAATAAAGAAATGCATTATGAGATAATTCACGTCTACATCCATTACACTGACGATTTAGAATAACAAATTGTTCATAAAACTGAATTCAAGAATACCTGATTCAACGTGTGATGCATTATTTTAGAATATGGTATCATAAAGTTATATACAAAGTTAAAATAACAATAGGGATAGTCAACCTTTTGTAATTCATGTTAACATTGACATTTTTACGCCTATTATTGATTACATAAGAAAATTGTATGGTAAAATTAAATGTTTACAAACACACGTGAAGGTACTAAAACTACATCGATTAAAAGCATGAAATAGTCGTACCTGCGTGCTACGTTCACTGATATTCTACGAAAGATGCTGCATCTTGTGCTATACGCTACACGTTAATAAGAAGCACCTTACTGGCCCAGCCGCGTGTTGCAACGCTGTATTAGAAGAAATACTTACGAGGGTATATAAGAGAACCGTTTGGACACGTAATCATCCCACACATCAAGTGTTCTCTGAGGAAGGCAGCCGCAAAAAACAAAGAAAATGAAATCGGTTAGTCCTGTGACGTAAAGGATTGTGAAGTGAAAAGTGAACTGTGAAATTGGATTAACAGAAAGCCTTTCTTTTCAGTTTGTGGTTCTTGCTTTGATCGCCGCCGCGTGCGCAGCTCCCCAACAGAACCCACAGGATGTTCAAGTAGTGAGATATGACGTCAACAACGCTGGAATTGATTCTTACAATTTCGCGTAAGGAATTGTTCAATATACATCAAAAATAGCAACTATTTCATTATTTTAAACTATATCTTATTTATTCACAGGTGGGAGCTCTCAGATGGATCGAAGCACGAAGAACAAGGGCAGCTGAAAAACCAGGGCACAGAGAATGAGGCCATCGCAGTCCAGGGACAGTATGCGTGGGTCGGACCTGACAACGTCCTCTACACTGTCACATACATCGCTGATGAGAATGGATTCCAGCCCCAAATCCAGCAAGGTCCCGGAGGATCGATCCCTTCAGCGGTCGTCGCCTCCCTCTTGGGTTGAGTCCAGTAGAATAATTTAGGTATCTGTAAATACTGCTGATGATGTATATAATATTTATATGCTGAGTCATTAATGTTATATTATTTAGTTTAGTAATAAATGTACAGATTTTTATAAACTTGAGGTGTGATTTTATTGAAAACTTCTCAGGGGCTTATTCTTTTTTTTTTATTTATCTACCAAATGATGACATTACCAATTTATGACTATATGACATTTTCATTTCTGTCGATATCTACAGATTTTTTTTACAATCAATGGTAGAATGCTGGTCATGGAACATTTAGGTCTAAAGGACCATTCCCATTTAGTTACTATTTCATTTGAAAATAGAAATCTGAGGGCTGCAATTGGAATTATGGAAATAATAAAAAAGAAAGACAGCAGTATTCTGATTAAAATAAAACAAAGAAGCAGCAGGTAATACATCTATTTGATTATATTTGGGCGTCTTTGAATATTTTTGAATTTTTCCTTCAAAATCATAAGTTCAAAGTATAAAAAAAACTTTGTTTTAAACAGTTTATTATTAATGAAATCTAAAAAAAACTTTTTACCAAAAAATACAACCGACTTCCAAATTAAAATACTACAAAGTCAAAAATAACTTCAATTTCGGCAGTCGGAGTTTCCGTTTCTTCGTTTTTGACACCGATTTCTGAAATTGCAGTTATTTTTCACTTTGTAGTACGGTCAGGGTTGTATTTTTTTGTAAAAAGTTTATTTTTATTTTTACGTTTTAGTTGTGGTACATAATGGACCAGTTTTATAGGCTAGGTACCTACAATACCCAAAATAATGCCAAAATAGATTAACCCAATAACACGAAACTTAAACAAAACAGGTGGAATGAGAGTATACCAGGGTGAACTGTTCACGCCTACATACCCCCTTAGAGCGTACCAGTGTCATGTTATGTTATGAAATGGTTTAAACAATAAACAGACATGTGATTGCAGCTATCCCGAGTGATTTGCCGTCATTAATTTAAGAGTTTTTATGTATATCTTCGAAATTGTTCATCAGATCTTGATGAAATTTAAATGGGACCACATGACAAGCTGCAGCTTTCAAATAAAAAGAAAATCATCAAAATCGGTTCGGTATAAAGTTCTAAGGTAAAACAAATTAAAGAAAAACTGTCGAATTAATAACCTTTTCCTTTTCGGGAAGTCGGATAAAAAGCAGTAATATTGACCTGGACTTGGTTCCCTTTTTTATATTTCTCAGGTATTTTAAAGCATAAATAAAAACATTTTAACAAATAAATTTAACCGACTTCCAAAACAAAACACGACAAAGTAAAGAAAGTTAACTTTCGCTTTGTAGTGTTTTGTTTTGGAAGTGGGCTTGATTTTTTTGTTAAAAACTTTTATTTATCTCTTTTTAGTTTTGGTAAGTATCTCCAATTACCATGAAAATAATTTATAGCCAAAGTAAACCTCATGAAGATGCCAATTAGCCCAAACACGGCTAGGATACATTGTTTTGTTTCGGATTTCCAGTGCCTACCTTCCGGCTTTATCAACAGATCAGTTCGATGGTATCATTTTCATCAGAAACATTTATTTATAAGTATTTTCTTCAACATAGTCTATCAACTATTCGATGTATCTTATACCCGTGACATACTTAGGATTAAGGAGTTCCAGTGGCCATCTGTAGTCTTCTCTTTCAGTTCCGATTCACCAAATGATACTTTCCGAGTGCAAATGATTGCATTGTTGATGAAAGTACCAAAATCGCTGTATATATGCCTATAATATTTGAGGAGTTCCCTCGATTTCTCCAGGATCCCACCATCAGATCTTAGGGTCATGACCATGGGACAGAATGGAAAAGATGGGATGGATGGGAAGTTTCATGAAGCTTCCGGCAACGTAAGAAAGCGTAATACTTTTATAACATGTTGTCTATACTGCAATTAAAGCTCTAACTTATAATGTTGTTTTTAACTTGTACAAAAGCTTACTGAGGCATCATTATTATGTTTTACCTAGTTATATACCAGTGATATAACATTGTCACGATGTCAATCAAAAGCACGTAGATGAAGCTCTTATTATATAAGTTTGAAGAAGAAATGCAGGTCACTGATTGAGGAAACCAAACCTTAATATTAATAGTGGCTTGCATAATTAATAATATACTCTAGATCTAATAGCATCTCTCCATTTTTAACCGACTTCAAAGAAGGAGGAGGTTCGTCGGTATCACTTTTTTATGTATTTTCCCCGATTACTCAAAAACGCCTTGACAGATTTGTAATATTCTTCATTTGTTTGAAATGGTATACTTCCCAGGTGGTCCCATGGTCATCAGGCTAACCTGACAAATAGAGAGAATTCCACAAATATTATAGGCACACATATAGTGATTTTGGTATTTTCATCAACAATGCAATAATTCGCACTCAAAAAGTATAATTTGGTGAATCGGAACGGACGAAGAAGACCACAGATGGCCACTGGAACTCTTTAATCCTAAGTATGTCACGGATATAAAATACATCGAATAGTTAATCGACTATGATGAAGCAAATACTTGTAAATAAATGGTACTGATGAAAATTATACTATCGAACTGATCTGACGATGAAGCCGGAAGGTAGGCACTGGAAATCTGAAATAAAACAATGTATTCTAGTCGTATTTGGGCTTATTGGAATCGTCATGAGATTTCCTTTGGCTATAAATTATTTTAATGGTATTTGGAGATACTAACCAAAACTAAAAAGAGATAAATAAAACTTTTAAACAAAAAAATCATTTGTTAAAAAGTGTTTATATGCTTTAAAATACCTGAGAAATATAAATAAAACCCGGCCAAGTGCGTGTCGGACTAGTGCACGTAGGGTTCCGTAGCATTATCGCAAAAAAATCACGTGTTTTATACCACTTAATTATTTATGTTATTATGTTTTTAGTATTTGTTGTCATAGCGGCAACAGAAATACATCATCTGAAAATTTTAACCGTCTAACTATTATGGTTCATGAGATAAAGCCTGGTGACAGACGGACACACAGACGGATCGTGGAGCCTTAGTAATAGGGTCCCGTTTTTACCCTTTGGGTACGGAACCCAAAAAAGGAAACTAAGTCTAGGTCTATATTACTGCTTTTTTAGATTTCACTACAAATAAACTGTTTAAAACAAAGTGTTATTTAATTTGGTTACTTCGAACTTAATGATTTTGAAGGGAAAATTCAAAATTATTCAAAGACTCCCAAATATCAGATGTATCACCTGCTGCTTCTTTGTTTTATTTTAATCAGTATACTGCTTCTTAATTTTCTCTTCTAAAATCTTATTTTTTATTATTTCTGTAATTCCTATTGCGGGTCTCAGATTTTTTATTTCAAATTAAGTGGTAAATATTTTGGAATGGTCCTTTACTTAAATGATCCATGACCAGCATTTTACCATTTATTATTAAAAAAACACTGTAGATATCGATAGAAATGAAAATTTCATATAGACATACCTAGTCATAAATTGGTATATAAATAAACAAATAGAACAAAACCTCTCAGAATAATAAAATCACACCTTAAGTTTGTAAAAATCAGTACATTTATTACTAAACTAGATAATATAACATTAATGACTCAGCTTATAAATATTATATGAATCATCAGGAGTATTTACAGAGACCTAAATTATTCTACTGGACTCAACCCAAGAGGGAGGCGACAACCGCTGAAGGGATGGATCCTCCGGGACCCTGCTGGATTTTGGGCTGGAATCCATTCTCATCAGCGATGTATGTAACAGTGTAGAGGACGTTGTCAGGTCCGACCCACGCGTACTGTCCCTGGACTGCGATGGCCTCATTCTCTGTGCCTTGGTTTTTCAGCTGCCCTTGTTCTTCGTGCTTCGATCCATCTGAGAGCTCCCACCTGTGAATAAATAAGATACAGTTTGAAATAATGAAACAGTTGTAAATGCCCTATTTTTGATGTATATTGAACAATTCCTTACGCGAAATTGTAAGAATCAATTCCAGCGTTGTTGACGTCATATCGCACTACTTGAACATCCTGTGGGTTCTGTTGGGGAGCTGCGCACGCGGCGGCGATCAAAGCAAGAACCACAAACTGCAAAGAAATGCTTTCTGTTAATTCGATTTCATAGTTCACTTTTCACTTCACAATCCTTTACGTCACAGGACTAACCGATTTCATTTTCTTTGTTTCTTGCGGCTGCCTTCCTCAGAGAACACTTGATGTGTGGGATGATTACGTGTCCAAACGGTTCTCTTATATACCCTCGTAAGTATTTCTTCTAATACAGCGTTGCAACACGCGGCTGGGCCAGTAAGGTGCTTCTTATTAACTTGTAGCGCATAGGCCGTAGAATGGGCGAGCATAATTCGCGCGAATAAAAACCGCAGTGCGTGCAAAGCCTTAGACAATTTTTTTATGGGAATTTGTAAATACTTTTTATTTATATTGCGCATTGTGTAAATAAATCATAATGCCAAGACCAACTAATGCAAGAAAACATAGAATTCTAAAGGCTAAGAAAATGCATCTGGTTATGTAAGACATATATTATTATGTAAGACTACTTATTATTATACCTTATGTATTATTCGCTGGGAGAAAAATAAAAAGTAAACAAACCATAAAAAAACATTTTACAGTGTCTCCTTTCCTGTCACTAAAATCTAAAGTAAAATAGATATCATGCGGAGCTGTTTATTTCATAGATCAACAATGTGCACACTTTTCAAACGTTTAAACTAATATTTTCATATTTATAACTCTATTTGAAATAACATTAGAAATTTCTACAACCCTTTTAGAGTCCGTTCAACCGATTTTGAGTTCTACCCCGTAAATATAGGGTTAGCATAAAAAGCATAAACCTGTTACCAAAACTAACTCTTTACAACAGCTGCCTTTATGTGCAATTTGATATGGAGAATCAAAAGACATAAAAATTGAGTGGATAGTAAGAGATGACAATTTTTGGAAACGAGAAATGGATTCAAAACTAGTTTCATTTTATATGGAATTTTTGCTTCCTGAGTTGGTAGATCCCAGGTTGCCAAGAAATATGAGAATAAGAGACCCAATATATACAAGAAGCGATTATAGAAAAAGAAAAGAAAACAACAAAATCGGATCAAGAAAATGAAGAACGAAGTATTGACCCAATAAAGATTCAAGGAAAAGCACAACACAAGATGAAGTAGAATCAAATGAAGGGAAACATAAAAAGCAGAAAACGGATAAAATTACAAGTTTTAGCAGAACGAAACTGTACAAGAGTATTAAAATTTACTGGTTTTTAGAATAACTGTGTTTTATTTGTAACCTTATATGGAGAGCATTGAGTAATAAACTGTTATCACTAACTTTGCTTAAACTGGGTAAAGTACGACACAGCTTATATAAAATGTATGTGTGCTTAAAAGTCACTTAGAAATATGGAAACATTATAGGTAATCATTTTAATTATGGTATCCAAAAAAACATCACATGATGAATCCAAGAAAAATGCACATAAGCATGTGGGTTATTTATCATTAGAAACATTATTTAAAATATGTTTATACTGAACCCACAGTGCGTGAGTCCGGCTCGCACTGTGCCGGTTTTTATGTAAGTTAGTAATTACAGTCTATGCAAATAATTAAAATGAAATCGTTTCTAAAGTTTTGAGGATGGGGTGAGAATCTTACTCTCAAAAGCTGAATCTATCTTGGTTAAATTTGAAAGAGGCTTGGGCCAACCGCTTGGATGAAATTTCAACAGCCAATCACAGCAGATAACGCGTGCTTGACAATTTGTCTCATTAATTCTGCGATAATTTAGAGGTGAGAAACTCGGCCTAAGTAACTGGATAATTATGACTTTATGCTGTATTATTATTTATAATTCTATATCATGCCAGATTGGGTTTTTTTAACGTAATTATTTTAAATTACCTACTTAGTATTTTTAAACGAATATAATAACTTAAAACATCAGGAGCCGACCGTAAGCTCAAAGCAATTTTGTTTTGACTGTGTTAACTCAGCCGGCATAATTACAGACACAATAGAAAAAAATAACACGGGCGCCATAAATGGTCGCTTGCCGGTCGATGCACTCAAAATAAACTGTAGAACCATGATAGTTTTGACACGTCCTGGTACGGGGGCTGTACGTAAGTAGAGTTTTAATGTAACCTATTTTATTTTACTTGTCCGACCTATATTATATAAAAATAATGTCTAGTAAAAACTTAATATTTATTTACGGAATCGTAGGCAAGAATGCAACCTGTTAGTCGCATCTCTGCGTCCACGCATATTCTTTGATCGCAGTCCGCGCTCGCTATGTATGCCTGAGCCATGCTGGTGTGTGAGTTTAGCTTCGCCGGGATGCTCAAGGCCATTGGGGCATACTTGCGCCTTAAGATTTTTTGTTATTTTGATGGTATGCGTCGTGCCTGACGCAAATAAATATTTTTTCTTTCTTTTCTTTTCTTTTCACTTGCACGAAAAAACTTAACTCAGAGTTAGTTGCTAACACGAGGTTAAATTGACAATACTGTATGACAAGTTGTCGATTTATCCTCGTAATACCAACTATTAGACGTGAAAATCTAAGAAGTCGGATTGGACAGGTATACAAATCTTCTTCTTCTATATATATAAAAGAGAAAGTATGTATGTATGTATGTTCCTTATAGACTCTGAAACGGCTCGACCGATTTTAATAAAATTTTCAGAGAAGCTTGAGATTGACCCAGCGGATAATCCTGTAAAGGTTATCAATCAAAGTTTGGTGGCAATCGGAGGCTTTTTTAACCTTGAACACGGGTGCCGCGGGAAGCCGCGCGCGGAAGCTAGTACTTAATAATAATTAAACTTGATGTTACGAATGATACTCGTTGTTACAGTGTATGGGTAACATAATAATTAATTAGGATTATGAATTAGATTTTTAAATTTCTAACTACAAAGTTATCGCGGCATGTAAAATGAGAAACGTCATCAGACTTCTTTCATTGTCAAGATCTCTGAATTAAATTTTTGCTGCTAGTTGGCCTTACATTTATTAATTTTATTTTCAACTTAGTCATAGGAAATATTTTACGATGTGCAATGATAAATTCGATCGATCGAATATGGATTAATTTTAATTTGCATAATTCTTGAATTAACTGTTAAGGGGCTGAAGTGGAACAGTTGACAATCGACATCTGAGGTTCTAAGCCACGCCCACTGTCATCGATAGCTTAGGGGCCAAACTTAAATTGGAGCGAAAAGTATTTAAAAATTAAATACACAGGGCCGACCACAGAGGCCCACATCATAATAGGACTCTTCCGATGGTTTTTACAAAATCATTACCGCGCAAGTTCTTATTTCAAACTGGCGGCTAGCGTCTGACATCAGATCGTTCACTGTTATTTTTCCTATGAATGCAACCTTATTGCTACGAAAATAAAAATCACTAAAAAAGATAATCTGCTAATGTGTCATACGAGTCTTTGCCGTGCAAATTGAATAAATATTAAAATTATGTCTGGTTCTATGCGACTGCCATATATAAGAACACAGTAGGTGACATTTTTTTATAATGGTTTTATAGCCAGATAATTTTATTTATATTATTTTAATGAGTTTTACTTTACTGAAATGGACTGTGTAATGTTAACCTGGAAACTTTAAATTGTAATTGAGATTTGGTGCTCTCATTAATCAATTTTATCATTATTTACAACAGGAAAGTTACATCAAATTGTAAAAATACCTTAAATTGGCAAATATCCAGAACTTACTAGGTTTGGAATTGTCTTTTTTAGGCATGTTTAAAATATCCAATAGAATATAAGAAACTGTTAATATAGTTTGTACAATTCGTAGTTTCATATTCCTTGTTTAGTATTCTCTTGAAATCTTAATATGGCATTTAGTTACTAATACAAGATGACTTTTCGCTATCCTGGAATATAATAGTTTCAAGGAACTTACTGGGTTTTGATATACATTAGACTTTGTGGTGAGGTCACGTGGTGCCGTTTTTCTGTATATTAGAGTTTAAACGCAAATAGACAGGGCGTAAAAGGCGGTCATGTAAACTTTATCTATCTGTATAAATAAAAATTCTGTATGTGATTGTAAGCGTATGACTAGAGAACGGCTGAAACGACTTGTTGCTAAAAATACCTACATTATGCATCATAATTTTGGTATTTTATTGTTTTTGTGTAGCCATTGCTGGAACAGTAGGACTGCTGGTCAATGACAACCAACCAATGACCCAAATCAATCCAAACATTCTTTGCCGCACCGTCTTAAACCAACCCTCATGGAACTCGTCCAAATCATCTCGCCACCTATTTCTGGGCCAGCTTCAACGCCGTACTCCATCGTCACTTTGCATGCAACTAACGTGAACCGCAATGGCTTTGGCCCATTTGAGCCTAGCAGCGTTTTTACTCACGTCTATTATGCCCGTTTGGGATTCGGTCTGTTCTTTTTATATCCAAAATGTTGTGTAATTCTCTGGCAATCCCCAAGTGCAATTTATTGAGTGACCATGTCTGAAAACCGTAGATTCTGATGAGCAGAATACACATATCGATGAATTTACTCTTCAGATCGGCAGATTAATTGTTAATAAATAAAAAATATCAGTGCCGATTTGGCAAAATGATAAGATCAATTAATAATTAGCTTAGCAATATTAATAGGTTAACAAACTAATATTGTAGCCCGTTATTGCAATTGGGATTGTTAATTGCGGGAAATACAGGACTGATCGATGTGGTGATTCATGTGGACGTCTTTTAGTTGAAACGATAATGATAGTCTATTTCTCAAGAATTTGACACATTTTGGGCAGTTCTAGGTGCCGTATGTTAGAAAGAAATAAAGATTGAAACAAATGAATACTATGAATAATGGATTAGTTCTGACATTTCGAGACACGGTGGGTACGACCATTCTATGTTCTGTATTTTTTCCTTGTATTGATTTTACATGATCGAAAATGTTTAAAATCATATTCAACCTCACCCATATTTTAAATATATTTTTAATTCAAATTGAGATTTCATTAGTGGTATTTTCAAAGAAGTTTAAATACTTTTTAGTTATGGACTTAGTAAGTAAACTAAATGACATGAGTCGATTATAATACAACAAAAATGTAGATGCTAGTGACAGCGGTAGTGCCAGAGAATAAAAAAATACAGATTTTGACAATATTCCTTGTGATTTCGTTAGTTCCAATTAATGCCATCAGGCTACATGATCTGGCTGCAACGCTGCAACGCAGTCACTGTCGAATTGCACTGAATGGAAAGAGAAGCATGATGGAATTTGTATAGTTTTTTTTTATAAAATATAATAATAATACCCTAAATTCTTCTCCTATCATTCAGTCCATCCAAAGGTTGTCTGTAAGATAAGACCGCCCATTGTACACTTGTATATTTGAACGTTTGTCCTGTATGTTTTTTTTTGTGGTGTAAAATGTAATAATATGAATTCCTAAAAAATAATGAATGAAACTTCAAAATAAACGACATTGAAGTTTGGCTTTCTGTTATGAAACGTTATTGTTGTTAATGGTACCAATGTGCGTTGGTCAGTACCACTGGTTTTTTTTTTAAAGTCACGGTAAAAGGTTACTTTGTCGTTCAATTTTATCGAGGTTTTTGTGCTTAAACGTGTTTCGGCCACTAAGAAGTTTTCAGAAATATGATCAAGATTAACATATCTTTTTTCTGCTGCCACATCTTCAATAGATTTGGAAAAAAAAAAATTAAAAGAAAGCATATTTTGGGTACTCAGCCCCTTAATATTCGTTTATTATGTATCGTATATTATCATCTTAGATGACAAACGACTGTCAATTATTATAGACTTTTTATTTAATTTTAGACCTTGAAAAGCAAACGTGAAGGCCCATCTTAGAATAGAAAAATATACCTTTGGGATTAAGTTTACCATAATCAGCCTTTAATGTTGCCACTGCTAAGACACATGCCTACTCTCTGCAAGAGGGTTGTTATCCACCACGTGAACCCAGTGCGGCTTGGTTGATGTCTTTGATTTTTTGGTGCCAGGACCTCATGCAGGTATCCCTCACGATGTTTTAGGAAACATATTTAGCAGTAGATAGGTACGTGAACAATTTGAGATATCTATCAAGATCCAGTCATATAATGATTTCGATATTCACAAACACTTGCTTTTCTTAAATGAGTACCCAAGTTACTGCATACTTAAATACTTATCTTTACTTCAGTCTAACTAAGCGAGTTTACGCGTATGTGAAATTAAAGTGTTTGTAAGCACCTTAGTACCTTTCCAGGTACCCCCTTATCTAATCTAATCAGGTAGATTAGATTAGTAGCTTATGAGCATATTGTACTACTGAAGGGCTAAAATCTCGCTCACCCGTTTCCACTCAATTAAGTTTTCTGCTAGTGCGGATTAGTCCTTTCGGTACGAGTCTAGCTCGGTACCTACCGCTTACGATGTTGAAACTGTATTTAATTTAAAACTGCAACGATTTTAAATAGACAATTTTATTGCAGATATATATCTACTATTCTTATAATCAACATAAAATATCAAATAATAAGCGGATTATACATTATTATTTACTTTGTATTTACCTACAAGATGCAAATAATAAAAGTTGACATTTGTGCATCCTACTCGTATCAACCAAATTGGAAAGAAGAGATAATAAATTCATTGTCATCAATGTCTATATTTGAAATAGATACATATTATTAACATAAACGATGATAACCTAGACATTTAGATACTGAAGTCGACATCCATCCATTTTTTGTATTTTTTATGTTTTTGTATCTACACACATAAACATTATCTCAAATCTTTAAGAATATTTGAAAATATTCTTCAAATATCCATTCCCATTGTTCTTTTGATGTACTAAGATACTTCAAAACTTTATTCGTGAGGTTAGTTACCAGAAAATTTGTTGAATTTAATTAAGAACATTTACTAGAAAAAAATAATCGTCTAATAAACTTTGCCGAAATCATTTTTTAGGATTTTCACATCAATGCACTTCAAATAATTGAGCGAGTTGAACTGAAATAAACAACTGTGCAAAAAAAAACGGTATTTTCCTTTTCTGTAAAATGCAGTTATTGCAGATAGTTTCTTGTCACTTAATAGTCAATATTGGCTATTGTATTGAGCTTCGGAAAATGGGTTGACTTTAGAAAATTTTCAAGGAAAAGATTTTTTTTTTACAAATATCTTTTTACCAATATACTAGGGTTACCTTTCGAAGAATGAGTTTCAGAAAACGTTCCATTACCTATGGAAAACTAAATAGTACACACACTGCACGCAATAGATTCACGCACACGGAAATTAATTTTTAAATAATATTAAAATATTCTTATGTAAAGTTAGCATCTGCTTGCTTGCAATAAACCATCTGCCGACTCAACCTCTAAGCTAATAGCTCAATTTAGACATTTTGTATTCGGAAGTATTTCAAAAATTGTCTCAAGGTTTGTTACAAAATCACTTTAATTAAAATATTATTGCATTAAGTAAAGACAGTAAAACAAGCATTTCCTTATACAATATAGTGACTTTTACCAATTTGAAAAAAAAAGGAAATCGTGTTTAGCCTAGACATCTACTTCTTATTAAAACTGATTGAAATTATTATCAAATTAACGAAGCTGTTAAACACTTCTAATTATTATTCCGTAATTAGCATTTCGTTCTATTGAGTAAGGTTGTTCTAAAAAAGTTTTGTTTATTAATTGCATTAAGGGAATTACATTATATTAGGTAGATGTCAAGCGGTTCACCTTCTACGGGTTCGAGTTTAGCATAAAATCAAATCAAAAGTTGTGCTAGATATAAAGACCGAATTGCTGGTCAGATTCGTCACTTCATCGTATTCATCGGTAAAATCAGCACATCAAACATGAAACTGGTTCGTCTTATTTGTGTATTTTTGTGTGAAACAGTGTCTAGTGGAAAGGATACAATATAAATTACTAACGAAAAAAGTTAAAGAAAAAAAGTTCGGTTATTTTTGACGCAAATTTGAACTTGGTCTTTATTTTCGCACCATTTTTCATATATTTTTCAATTTTCGCGGAAAGTGCTTTCAATGAAAATTTAATAATTAATCTAAAATATTTATCGCGTAAAATACGTATACAAGTCAACGTAAAGTGGGCTCTATTAACAAACAATTTAATTAACAGTTGCACAATGCATTTTCTGATGCATTTACATTTGGAATTTCATTGCACCATTCTCATCAATTTTTTTTTGTTTTGCAAAACAGGTGTAGTTACAAAAGTTAATACTATGGGGAACATCTCTTTACTGAAGTAATGCTAGTTTGGGACTGAGAAATGTTGTTGTTAACGAACTTTCATCGTCTAGCCAAAGATGATGTCAACCCAGATTTGTCATAATTTTATCATCAAAAATTTCAATAACATGTTTGAAACTATTGTCATTGACAGATGCCTATTACTTTTGATTTTTGTCTTTAGTTAGTACTGGGAATACCACAATTTTGTCTGAATAATAAAGAATTCTATATTGTATCTTAGTAGACACTCCCAATATAATCTTTGAGGTGTTCTTGGATACAGGTGATAAGCATTAATTCCCAACATTTTCTTACAGATCGTAGTCCTCTGCTTGGTCGCGGTGGCGGTTGCTGCCCCAGCCCAAAAAATTAACTACTCCCAAGACAACGTCCAAATTACCGAACTAGTAAACGAAAACGTAGGACTAGGAAACTACAGATTCGGGTGAGTCTTACCATATTTTGTCCTAGAGTTTTTGTATCGGGACTTATCTTTAAAGAAACAAATTATAATTTAAGCGCCTGCGCCATTGATGTTGCGTTACTAAGGGCTGATCTCTGAATTGAGTTTTTGGAGTTCAGACCGTGTCGAACCCTAATTTTGCCAAAGTTTGACAGGTTAAACAAGAGTTTGACAAATACTCAACGTAACAAATATTATTTTTCTATTTCGTAAAAATACTAATTCATCTGTGAGAATAATTTGAATTCAAACAAAAATTCATAACCGCCCAAACACTTTTTGTAAGAAAATCTTTCCAAATAAATAAGAGGAGAGAAGTAAATAACAACAATGAGTCAGGCTGTCAATGACATCTATATATTTAAAAGCTAAATATAGCAATAACTCTTAAAGCACTAGAAAAAGTGCCATTAATCAGGAATAATGATTTTCGAAACTTCAAAATGTAAGGGATGGCCACCACATTTCGGTAGCGCATGTCAATTCCATAAATTGGACTTTTTGGCAATCTTAGTCGCTGATGAAATGTCATATTTCTAGATCCTAACTCTCCTGATGGCTGGTAAGCGGTTTTTACAAAACGAAACTGCAAGTACGTTCGTTTAGTCGAAATGATCACATTTCGACCATGTGAAGGTACCATGTGCAGTTGATGCAATTCTATCGATTTGCACTTGAAGTATTTTTATCGCAATTCAAATTGCGTCGTGCAAAGCCCCAAGTCATTTTCTCTCCTAGAGTCAATCAAATTGACATTTATTCTTATTGTGAAATCCAACTGGACTCCACCTAGAATCATCAAATTGACAGTTGGTGTGACTTGAAATATTGACCTTAGAATATACGTAGCTGTCAATGACAAATCATCGCTTTTTATTTTAATGTTGTCAAAACATCTTTTACAGCTATGAACAAACCGATGGACAGGCCGCACAGCAAGAGGGACAGATCATCAACGAAGGCAGGGAAGACGAGTCCATCGTCATCAAAGGCTCCTTCGCGTGGGTGGGCCCCGATGGTGTCCTCTACCGCGTCATCTACACAGCTGATGACAACGGTTACCAGCCCCAGATCGAACAGGGACCCGGTGGAGCTATCCCTCCCGCGGTCGTTGCGTCTCTTCTTGGTTAATTAAATTAGACTCTGTTATTTATTTTTTATTATTGCCAAAAATATGTATGCTAATATTATTATTATTAATAAATGTTAAAATTATTTTTTGTTTGATTATTAATTCCGTGTAAAGCTGGGGTCCAACGGCCCGTTAATCGACGAGCCGCGCCAGACGTAGCAATGCCTGGCACGGCCTGCCACGGCTCGTGCTGGCTGATCCCACCGCGTGAGTCGGCCTGTTGCGGCCTGCTGGCTGCCATTCCAATATCCCAGTTTAGCATTTATAGTTATGTAACATGATAACATGTTTTTTTGTATATAGATATATTTTGATGATTTTAGTCTCAAAGGAAAGGTATAGACGAAGAATCATTTTATCCGTTTAAATAGTGTAAATTAGTCCACGCGCTTACGAGATATTTGCTAATCAGTGGAGTGAATAGAGACGCACGCACGTGCCCTTGCAGATGGCGACAGGCGCCATTGCGCCGCGCCGTGCCGCGGCTTAGAACTTACCGACTCCCGATGAATCGGACGGGTGACGACAGGCCACTGCGGGATTCCTCGGATGCGTCGGTTTCCAGTTCCACGGCCTGTCGGCCTGGTCTGGTGCGATCTGGCGTGTGATAAATCAGGCCACACGGGCACGCACATACTCTGCAAACACAACACGCAAACACGCTTCGTCTTGAAATTTTTAAATTCCGAATTAGAACAACGGTGCTCCAGTCTCTCTAGTCTACACGAGTATGTTTTAAATATACCCTTACCTCATAACTGTAGCGAATCGACTTTCTTTATTTTAGAAACACTACCTACACTATAACTTTAAGATCAATATAAATATAATTTTACCATACATACAATTATATACATAAAAAGTAAGAAGACTTTACCATATTTGGTATGTATTACCACATTGTTTACTTTACCAACAATGACATGATTTATCGATGTCTTGTATGAACTGCGAAACCCTTTTATTTATTGGGCTGTTGGCATATTTGCGTACAAAATGTTGCGCAAGAGATGGTAACACCCACGTAATTGTTACCATAGATACGATATCAAAGTGAATGTATGTGAAGAAAATTTGTAAGTTTAATTTAGAAAGTACACTGTCCCCTTGCTAGGCCTTGTCGTTCTAAATTCTTCCTATGGATAGTGACATTCTATCCGTACAACTCTTATCGTATCATACTAATATTATTTACTAAATATAAAAACGTGAAAATTTATCAGGATGATTGGATGTTTGTTACTCTTTCACGCAAAAACTACTGAGCAGATTTGGTTGAAACTTTATAGTCACATCAGTCACTTGGACACTTTTCATAGCTGGCTTGACTTGTCCAAAACCATTTTCGTTTTGCAGCTTTATTCAATGTTAATGTAAATTATATTTTAAAAATATATAAAATCAGCACTCTTTAAAAGTAATTTATAAGACACTTCAAAAAGAGTCCATCTTTTACCACGTATGTTTTTGTAAGACAACTTTGTTAGTCACAGTTTTAAACAAGGAAAAATGGTGATATTTCGACAACAACACGGATCTCTGTTTAAGTTCGATATCGATTAGTTCAAAAGAAAAATAAATTCATAGGTATAAACTTAAACACCCTCCCGGAGTCTAAATTTGTACCCGGTTGATGTCACCCACATGTGGGTTTACTTTAGAAAAATCTCTGTTGAACCCTTATGTGAACACCAGCGTTATTGTATGTCATATGATATCTCTAATTAGAATCAATTAAGGCTTGTCAGTTTTAGGGTAACTACTATCAAATTAGAATGTTAAAGTATGCCGAAGGGTCATTACGAAAACTTTAATTAATTTATGCCGCCTTGCAACGTTCTTTGTCGCAACTTTTGTTGTGCACACGTTTTGCCCATAGCTTTTATTTCAATCAACAATTAAGTAACACGAAAACTTTACAAACATTACGTATGCTTTTCAGTCGATGAGTCATATATATATATTCACAAACAGGCAGTAATTCGTTCTTTCAGGCGTATTCGTTCTTTTTTCTGGAACGTAAACGAAACGATATTATTGCATCACCATTGCTCGAAAAACGGTGAAGGAAAACATCTTAAGGCAACCGACATATTCTAAAACCAAAAATTCGAAGACATGTGAGATCCACCAACCCACACCAGGCCCGCGTGGAAAAAGAAAATAAAGTGAAAATGAGGAAATGCGGTCGCAGAAATCCGACTAGATATCCTAAGTAAAAAATCATAATTCGATGTTTTGCTCTCGCCTATTTCCTCCTCCAATATTGGACAAATTTAAAAGATATTCTATAAACTGAAAATGAATGATATACTGTGACCCTATGTTTTCCTTTTTGAAGATTCCTTTAGAAGCAGTATAATCTTCAAAAGATGTTCAAATTTCCGCTGAAAACAAAGAACTTACAAATTTGATAACTATAAATGAAAAAAGAAAAGCATAGAAGCACAACATATATCTTTTTTCTCAAATTATGACTTTTTACTAAGGAAATTCAGTCGGAGCTCTCTGCCCGCATTTCCTCTTAAGACCCATTCCCATTCTCACAGAGAGAAAGCCAGTGTCCCAGCAGTGGGAACATAAGGCTGATAATGAAGATGAAACGAAGCAATAGGATAGTATGTAAGAGGTTTTTAATTTTTTATTATTTAAGATGGGTTTCCTCTTGACTCTAGTCTAAGTCAGAGTTAACAGAGACAAAGTCGACGATGACTTGAAAACTTTTCAAAATGGTTCCAAATGCCTTGATTGATGAAAATTAAGGTTTATGTTACCTGGACCATCAAACACAAGAGGCTCATGAGAGTCGTCATTGGCTTTTACATGATCAACGGTGCACGGTGATAATAAACATAGGTTACTATTATGCAATATTTAATCGAATATACTAAATATTTACTATTACTATGTCAATCCAATCTATAAACAAATATTGGGCCGATTATGTTGTTATGTTGTCATTGGAAACTGTGAGACACATGGAACTTTATTTAAATAAATGTTGCTCAAACTAATGAATGATGTAGAGCTTTCGTTCACCTACGGCAAAATATGCCTTTATTATGCGCAATTGAAACATTGTTGAATCAATCTATAACATATTTAATTGATTATTATGAAAGTGGTTTTTCGATCTTATTTAGAGTACATTAAGATCTCATTTTGTAAATGGTAGTGTATACATGTTTATGTCGTTATTGCTTAGCCCATTTCATGTAAGTGTGTTTGTAATAGCGGCAAAAGTAACTCTTATCACTAATTTGTATATCCGGTGTTCAAACTTAAATAAACATTCATGTGGCTATTTATAAGTGTTACACTTAAGAAGCAATAATTTAGTTTCGAGAGTGTTGCTAAAAAACATTGATTATTTCGATAACATTATAATTATGTGTTTTAATGTAATAATTTATTTTTATACACATTGCAAAATTTGAATGCTCTACGAAAAATTACTAGACACTTACTGGCCTCTGGACTATTCAAATTCTGGGAAAGAAATGACCCGACTTCGGTTATTTTAGCCTATTTTACCCGTGCCATAATAACGAATCGATTGAAACCTTATTTATCAAAATTGGATGAATAGTTTAGGCGCTACGGACGAACAAATTTAAATACAAACATACATACATAGACATATTCTGCAAAAATCATAACCCTTCATTTTGGCTTCGCCGTATTCGGTGCAATACTTTAAATTAAAGGCCAAAGCCCCGCGCTGAATAATAATAAGTCAGAAATAACTTAAGACCTGCAAGCGTCTAAGATCCCAACAAAAAATATCACGATAGTATTTTTTTAGCATGACTGTACTTTGACATTAGGTCATTCTGCTAGTAGGACATTTTGACAATAGGTCATTTTGAGTACAGGACGATCTGCTTATAGGACGTTTTGCGAATAGGACCTTTTGATACGGAGTCATCTAATATATCCTTAAAACAATATTAAAGGAATCTTCTGGGCTCACTCAATACTTTGTAGACCATTTTATTGACTTTGTTTTTTGACTGTAATGATTTTTATTTTTGAATGATTTTGCATTTTAATGACTTTGTTTTTGACTGTATGATTTTTATTTTTGAATGATTTTATTTTATTGACTTAATTTTTTGTCTTTTAATAACTTTGTTTTTGTATTTTATTCCTTACTGACTTTGACTCGTAATGTTTTGATTTCTGTATTCTGTTTTTGATCATTTAAATTTTTGCTTTATAATTTTGATTGACATGATTTTGATATTAGTTTTTTTTTTATGGTGTATTTATTTTAATTTAATTTTAATGTGTTCCACATTTTTTAACAATTTTAATTATTATACTGATTTTAAACTATATTTAAAACTTACTAACTCTTTTTAAATTTTATTGGGTACTTACGAATTTAATTGTATAATATATCAAATAATTATCTTATAGAATTTATATTAAATTAATACTAGAGATTTGTTATTACCGGGCGCCAATGTTATCACAATAGTATTTAGTGAGGGATGAACTCACGTAAATTTAAGTTAGTTAAGTAATAATGTCCGACGTAGGAATCCAACAATTGTAAAAAAATAACAAACAAAATATACACAATAAAAAAGAGCGCGGACTGCCACATGTCCGCGGTAGAATATTGAATAAAAAAAAAATAAAAAAAAAATATCACAAGTGCTATGTACGCCGTACTTGTCATTTGCATTGGTCCTAAAGTTGTCTATATTGTTACTGACGATGTGTAATGCATGTGATGTGGCTGTGCTATTTTAAATAAATAAATAGACTAAATTCATGACTTTCAGTCAGGCAAGATCGAGGTCAAGAATTGACTTACTTTAAAAAAAAAGCTTTAATGGTGATCTGGTAGAAAATATAAGTTTTTAAGCTGACATGGTCACAATCATTACCTTGGCACATTCATTGGCGCTTGTAACGGTGCCGAAATATCGAGCTCTCAACAAAAAACCAAATATACATAGTAAATATCCCGAAACAAATATTAATTCTGGTAGAAAATGGCTAGGGCATTAAGTCCACTTCTATACTTCTGTATGCCTCATGAGTATCTTTTTGTGACCACTCTCTAAGTCAAGGTGAAGATGTTTGGACATAATATGTGCAACTGTACTTCCGCAGTATGAATCTAACATCCAATTCTAATACAGATAGTTGACATAGTTGAGTAAAAAAAATGATAAGTACTTGTAATTTGTCTAAAGCAAGAATCATTTTTTTTTCAAATCCTACATCTCCTAATCTGTTTTTTGATTCTCTTAATATATATTATGTATAATATTATATCTACACTAATATAATAAAGAGAAAAGATTTGATTGTTTGTAATTTTGTAAACTCAAAAATTACTTAACCGAATTTAAAATTCTACTAAAAGCTAACTACATATTATGAAAACCTGTAGAAAGCTATATTAATTCGGAGTGATATAGGCTATTTTATATCTCGAAAATGGATGCTGTAGTGGGGCAAAGGGAGCGACGCGGGGAAAAAAATTTATTATAAATAGAAGTTTATATGGATGGATGGATGTTTCTTTCTCAATCACTTCAGAACATCTGAACGGATCTGTATGAAATTTGGCACAGAGATAGTAGTATAGATAGTAGATTCAGATATATTTATTTGCATAAACATCGGTTGCTTATATCTTTCTTTATCATCAATAATAAAAACAGCGCATAAACGGATAAATCTAAATCATTATCAAAATTATACACGTTTTGATTTACAAGAACCGAGTTTTTCCGATATTTTTAGAGGTTCCGCGATTTTCAAAGAGTTTGAACCACAAACGGGCGCCTTTCAGAGCAGAGTAGATGATTCTGGCTCTGATAACTGGCTATTTGGCTGAAAGATTGTTGTCTTTCATATCTCTTCCACACTGGATTGAAGGTGTACATATTAGGAGCTTTTGAATCTTAGATTCTGACTGGAAAAACTATAAATCTTGAATCTCGTACCGTTCTCTTTTCTCAACCCATTCCACAGTTCCATAGATACATTAACATACTCTCCTAATCGCTTTCAATGCACACGTTAAAATAACAATTTCGAAAGATCTGCATCAAAGACATCCTCAAAGGTTTCGATACAAGTGTCTGTAGTATTCAATACAAAACATTACAAAGAGATGAGCGTACACCAATGACACATGATGTACATAATAATGTTGAAATACAGTATTTGGAATAGTATAAAACATGAGTTCAAATAACTAATGAGCACATAGTTCACAAGTGAATCCGATAAGTCAACCGTTAATCATGAAATTGGTTAGTATTTTGTGGTGTTACCTTTATAAAAATACGAATTCTCTGTGGTGTTATTGTGAAGTCCGATTTGGACTCGTTCCTAGTGGATTTTCCGGCGATAGCAGAAAATAAAAGAAAGATATAGAAGGCCTTTGCGCAGCAGTGGGGTAGCAAAGCCTAAATAAAAAATACGTGGTGTTGTTAATAGTGCGTTTTCAATTTCAGTTGGTGCTTTGTGCGTTAGTAGCAGTGGCAGGCGTAGTGGTGGAGGCACTGGCCACCCCTAAGTTAATTCAGGATACTCAGGATGCTCAGAATGTCCAGCTGTTGCGATACGATTCCGATAACGATGGACTTGGCACCTACAGTTTCGCGTAAGTTACCTACGCAAAACATTAACACTTTCATTTTTTATTATTAGTATGTAGCAGGTAAGTGAACTGATCACGGTCACCTATAAACTCCTTCAATACCAGAAGCCAGGCAGATGAAGTCACATCATCATCTGCCTAGCCTTTTTTCAACTGTATTGGGGTCGGCTTCCAGTCTAACCGGATTCAGCTGAGTACCAGTGTTTTACATGGAGTGACTGCCTATCTGACTTCCACAACCCAGTAACTGGGAAAACCAGTACCCCTCGGTAAGACTGGTGTCAGATCTCAAGCTTCTGACTACCCGTAACGACTGTAAAAGATCTTCAAATGACAGCTGGGACCAACGGCTTAAAGTGCTTGCCGAGGCACGGAAGAAACTCGCTATGTAAAGATGGTCACCCATCCAAGGACCGACCTCGGCAAACGTTGCTTAACCTTGAAGATCGACCCGTGCAGCTGTTATTATTAAGCCACGAGCTCTTCAGATGAAGTCACATGATACTCTTAATATAACAATAACTTTCCTCTCGCAGGTATGCTGGAAGAGATTTCTTTAAAATAAGCTTACCTTTGTACCTATTTTCTGTTCCTTCTTCTTCTTGTATCTTTATTACTCGTATATGTGTGTAAATTAATGGTTAAATAAATAAAGTATATATTGTGCCTGTAATTACCAAAACACAAAAATGTGGTTTGGTGGCAGAAACAGGCAGAGAGGTACTACTACCAACAACTTCCCACTCCGGCAACGAAGAAGCATGGTGTGTACTTGATAAAGATTGTCCAGGGAAGTTCCTACCGACGCAGTTAATACTTGGACAAGCTCCTCCATCACGAACGATCTTTTTCGAATTTCAAAATTAAACGTGCTTCTCAATTCACAGTTACGAACAAAGCGATGGCTCAAGCCGCGAAGAGCAAGGAGAGTTAAGAAACGCAGGAGCCGAAGATGAGTTCGTCGCAGTTAAGGGTTCTTTCTCGTGGACCAGTCCCGATGGCGCCAAATACACCGTTAACTACATTGCTGACGAAAACGGCTACCAGCCAACATTCAATCAAGTACCGTTAGTGGAATCAGTGCCTTCGGCGGTAGTCGCTTCACTTCTCGGTTAATAATTTATAGGTATAACAGTTTGATTTATATTAAAGTTATATTAAACCAATTTTTATTTTCATTTGTCGTTTCCTGAGACTGAAAACGATTTTGTTTGATAATTTAGGTTTTTTTCAGCAGTAATGATACCGACTGAATAGAAACAAGAATGGCACCTAAGGCAGCATGCAACCTATTCAATGCTTAACGGTCGATGAAAGTTTGATCTTGGAATACTACTTCCTGGGGGATGGCCATAAGCTCTTAGAGTAAGGTTATTTTGAGTGTGATTACACACACTTAAATAATCTTACTGTAAGAGCTTATGGTCACCCCCCAGTCCAGTTTTGGTATACATAATACCTAATTGTATGTGCTTATTGTAATCGCTTCACTATTCTTGTAGTTAACATTTGACCTATAACAACTTTATGGAGTGAATTATTTATATAGTCATACTGTATTTTAGGGTGATTATTTATGCACTATCTTTTAAACCTAAAAGCGAAAGGTCACTCACTCACTCATCATGAAATATTGAAAACTGCTTGACGTTTAAAGATGAAATTTGGCAGGGAGGTTCCTCAAGTGACATAAGTGCGCATCAAGTAAGGATTTTTGGAAATTCCACCCATAAGGGGATAAAAAGGGGATTGAAAGATTGTAAGTAATTTCTACAGTTTGTAAGTCGGACACGTGAAATTTTAGATTTACGCTGTTGGTTGATAAAAACAATGTAGGTATTTGGTGGTTTTTGGAAATTCCACCCCTATAGGGATAAAAAAAGGGTTGAAACTTTATGTGAAATTTCGTCGGTTTGGAAGTTAAAATATCTGTATAACACTAATAAGTACTAATAACAAACAATGAGTTATGTTTTTTAATTTCGGAAATTCGACCTCTAAAGGAGTAAAAAGAGGGTTGTATAAAATTCTAAAGTTTGTATAAAATTTCTACAGTTTGTAAGTAGAACACCTTGGTTGATAAAAAGAATTCATTTATTTATTGGTTTTTGGAAATTTTACCCCTAAGGAGGTAAAATGGTGGAATTTTGTTGGGCTTATATATTTGAAACTTGGCATAAATACTAACCTAAGTAAATAGTAAAGATTGTCATTATTAGTTTTTAAAACTACTCCTGAAAGACGATTGAAAGATTTTTGCAGAATTTTAATGTACATGGCTTCTTTTTATGATGTAGGGGAGCACTAAGAAGGGAATTTTGGTAATTCAACCTTTAAGAGGGAGAAACTAAAAATTCATCTGTAGGATAAAATACGGATCACGCGAACGAAGTCGCGGACCAAGTGCTAGTACATCTATAATACCCACACACTGCACACCTAGATTATAAAATTTAAAACATTGCTAGGGTTTAGACAAGATTTTCCTCTTAAAAACTAGAAACGTCGAAATATTTTGAGTTTGTGTTTCTGCACAAAATTGTAAAATACCTGTATTGTTTTAATTAAGTCTAGGGACCACAGAATACGGAATCACTACGGCAGCATGAGTAACTAGAGACGGCATTATTAATAATATTCGTGCCCACGCAGGTACACCTGTTGGCTAAGTCATACTTGTCACGGACCGACTGGTTCTTCAAGCAAAGACACTCACTGAAACGCTTGATCACTATCACTATCATCACTACATATTATTAAACAAAATTTAAAATAAAAAAACCCGACTGCTTCAGAAGCGAACTAAAATTATCTTCTCTAGGATCTATTATCTTAGGATCTGGTGGTCAGCCATCTCGCGAATATATACCCTCCGACTTCACAGCATGATTTTCTTCTTGTTTACATCTATTCCATCGTATACAAATAGCCAAATGTTAAAAGACTCTGCTGCTCAATTTTGCGGCTGGTCCAATGAACAACGGCCCCACAAGAGTAGTGTTTGTTTGTAAGATCATAACTGGCAACTTACATATTTATAGGTAACCCTCAAATGTTTATACTGCGACAAGTCCTTCCTCATTTTTGACATTTAAGGAGATCTTAAACATTACAAGGGCAACGCCGCGGGCTAAAAGATGATACTATAAGTTACCAATAAATTATAAGTAGCTCTTGAGGCTCAACTCTGATACTCTGGGTCAAGGTGAAGAAGCTTCAACGGAAGATTTCCGGAGCTTGAATATCAAATCCAATTTCGTATGCAGATTTTTACAATTATTTCAGTTGAGTTAAGTATCTTTAATTTAATAAGAATATTATTTTTAGAAACACATGAATATAAAAAAATATAACTTGTATAATCAAAATTAAATTTTGTAGGTTCTTTCTATGAGAAGAATTAGGGGACATCGCAAATATATGATTGGCAAAATAATAAAAATAGGCGTTAAGTAAAACATAGTAAATATTTTGCCTACATATATCCATAAGCTTTATACTGGCTAAAATACGAAGGGGAACTTAAACATTACATACGTATCTATTAACGTAATCTAAATTCCAAGAACTAATTTGGATGCCGTAGCATTTCCAGTGCAGGGTAAACATCTTAAGTAATTTAAAAAGTAAAATCTCGAAAAGAAAATAAAACATTACACAAGTAAAATTTCAAAATTTAAATATCCCCCGTCACATTTTTATTTCATGCTACATAATGTATCTAGTACATAGTAATTATGACACGATATCTTGCGAAAACACCCCGATTCAAACAGTAAAACGTCCATAACTTTTGAACGCCTGCACCGATTTTATTCAAACATAGTTAAGAACACTCTCGACAAAATCACCTTTCAAACAAAAAAAAAATCTAAATCGGTTCATCCGTTCAGGCACTATGGTGCCACAGACAGACACACAGCAACACACGTCAAACTTATAACACCCCTCTTTTTTTCCGTTGGAGGTTAAATACCACCAGGTATGTACTCTAATTATGGACAACACTTAATAGTATTACAGTAAACATCCAGTAATTTACAAACCTTTCATTCATACATAATTCATGTGTTGCTAAAAAAATCATTATCTCCAAAACATTGGCCAACATAGTGTAGGTACTAACACGTAGAGGTCAAAGGTAAATGTCATCTTGCATTATTATTGATTAGCTGATTATCTTTAAAGTTTAACGGGTTTGACTGGTTAGTTATAAAGACATTATTAATAAGGGTTTGGTACTTAAACTGTGTAGGTTCTTACGGATCGTACCTATTTCTTAATGAAAATTAGTATGATTCCTCATTTTTAGTACCAAGACCATAATCCCATGAGACCGACTAAATCACGGTGTAGAACTCATCTTCCCTGTTAAAAGCTATCTTGGAGATACTTACAGAGCTCCTGTAACCCTATTTAATAAGCCAAGTTATCATGGAACTAAAACTATTTTAGTCAATCCTAAGTACTATCTTTTTTTCAGGCGGAATTTATTCAATGATAGCATTCTTTGAGGTAAAGCCTTTCAAAATCTCATAACTTCAAAATCAAAATCAAAATCAATATTTTTTATTTCACATAGGCCTACATGGGCACTTATAAAACGTCGACAAAAGGTGCACGGTTCGGGTTGGTCGTTTCCTATGGAGAAGAACCGGCAAGAAACTCCATGGTTACTCTTTTAAAAATGGTTTGGTTTTACAATATTTCCATGTTACAGCATTAGTACTTAGACATGGGGGGACAACGTAGGCCCGACTTATGACAATAAGTCGTAAGAAACTAAAAAAATAAAATAAAAGGATTATATATTTTATAAAAAAGTTAACAAATGTTAACTAGCATCTAGAAGGCCTACAATGTTCACACATTTACAAAACAATCGGTAAAAGAACCTATACAAAGGTAAATAAAAATAGTATTACATGACTAAATTTAACATGTGGCACAAATTTTGTTATCAGTGCTGTAACTATTCTTAGCAAAGGGCTATAAAGATGTTTGAAAACCATTGTAAAAGTCTAATTAAAAGAAGGAAAGAAAAATGAGATTGAGAATAGTTAGAGACATCCACATATTTGTGCCGTTTACAAGTTACCAGGGAAGCTGCATGCGCAGAAGGAGCTAAGGCCAAATGTTATTATCTTCAACGTAGTCCTTGATTTTATAATATCCTTTTTTAATAAGGATACGTTTGATGTAGTTTTTGAACCTTCCATCGGTCAGTTCTATAACTGACTTTGGCAACTTGTTATAAAAGCGTATACTGTTTATAAGAAAAGACTTGCTAGTTTTCGTTAATCTGAATTTGGGTATTACAATTTCGTGCTTACTGCGTGTATTTAAATTATGGAAAAGAAAGGCATTCTGGGTTTCTTTTTGAACATAGACACTAGTTGGAAAAGCACGCCATTAGTCCGTTAAGGATGGCCAGAATAGTGATGTGGCAATGGAGCTCGACGAATTCCAGAGGAAATGTCTTGGAGCCCGCAGCGAAATAATAGTAGGAATTTTCACTCCTGGGCTGTTCTTTTCTGATAAAGTATAGCTGATGAGTAAGAATACATGAGAGCTGGTTACAAAAGCAGAAAACAAACAGGTGATGCCTAATATTCACGCAACAATAGATGAACAAACTTTTTACAATGCTATAGTTCTCCAATGACATCAATAAAATTTTCTTACTTGCCGTCAATCAAACACTATTATAGGTAACATCTGGTACCTATACATATAATTAAAATCACAATTTCGAAAGGTCCCATCAACAACGTCCTCAAACGCTTCGCGGCTTACCTTCGCCGTGTCGTAGGAGTGGTCAAATACACAAAACATAGTAACGAGATGTGCGTCAACTAATAACACTATGTTGTAATGCAATATTCGGAATAGTATAAAACATGAGTAACGATAATTCATGAGCACATAGTTCAAGTTAACTCGATACGGTAAACCGTTTAATAGTGATCATGAAATTGGTCAGTATAATTTGTTGTGATTTAAAAAAAAAAATTTTTTTTAATATTTTTGTTTAAATCTTTGGCGTTATTGTGAAAACATAACTGGCGAAATGCGTGTGCACTATAGTTTGCATCTCTGTCTAACTCTTTTGGGCATCCAGGCGTGATGTTATTGTGAAAAGTGTTGTTAATAGTGCGGTTTTAATTTCAGTTGGTGCTTTGTGCGTTAGTAGCTGTGGTGGGTGTGGTGCTGGCCGCCCCTCAGAATCCTCAGGATGTTCAGCTGCTGAAATTCGAATCGGACAATGATGGACTCGGCACCTACAGTTTTGGGTAAGTGTAGCTACAGTAAACATCCTGAAAATCTAGTAAAAAACTCAATAACTCAAGATCAGTCTGTCACAGGATTTTCGGAATCTTCAATAACATTACTCACTGAAAAAGGATTACAGTAAAGTAATTTTCTCTAACATCATATTACGAAGAAAATTAAGACCTAATTTTCTTTGTAATATGATGTTAGGCACAATTGCTTTCTCTTTAAAATCCTTGCCATCATTTACACAACACAACTATGTTAATTTTGAAAAAGAGAATTAGGAAAATGAATATTAATGAAAAATCTTCCTTTATTAACAGCTACGAACAAGACGATGGCCAAAAACACAATGCTGATGGAGAGCTGAGGAATGCGGGATCTGAAGATGCCTTCGTCGCAGTCAAAGGTTCTTACTCGTGGATCGGTCCCGATGGCGTCACCTACACCGTAAACTACATTGCTGATGATAACGGCTTCCAACCCACGATCGAACAAGGCCCAGGAGGATCTGTACCCTCAGCGGTAGTCGCTTCACTCCTTGGTTAATATTTTATAGAAATAATAGTCTAATTTGTTACAATAAAGTTATTATAAGGCCCATTTTCAGTTTCATTTACTACAATAAGTATTAATAAGTTAAACATATCAGCCAGCCAACCAGCTTATGATAATCAAATATGCAAGAATAAGACCTACTGGTAAGGATCCTCAGCCCAGGACTTTTTGGTTCCTAATAAAAGCCCAGTGTAAGAATAGTGATTGTCGTGACCAGCGATAGCTATAAAGACGAGAAATAAATTGATATTTACATAAAGGTTAACATGAAACTGCTGTTAGGCCAACGCTGCCATGTGCAAAGCTTTTACTGTCCGCAGGAAGTTCTCTGAGTCACGTCGATAAGGATAAATCAGAGCTTATCGGGTAGGCAAAGCTTTTTGACTACCCAATTTTTACAACGGTAAAAATAGACGATCAAGATGACACTAAATAAGTCAGAGGAAAAGGGTGGTAAGTCCGCAATCTTCATTGAAAAGGGAGGATTCTCCAAACAGATGGGTACAAATCTTGCGGGCAACAGCCCGATTGCTATTGTTTCCCATTGCATATGTTCCAAGTTCCAATCACTCGGACTCCCGGATTCGCGATGTAGAATTTGTGTGAGGACAGGAGATTTCTTGGATTTTGTATGTAGCGGTATTAACGCTACAAAATGTCTAAGTGACACTGTCCTAACAATAGCCAGGGGTTAGTAGATGAGGGATCTTACCAGCCGCCTGCCACGGTATATCGAGAGTTGGGTACAGCCTCGCTTTGCTATAGCAGTCCAAATCCTAGAAAATTTCCCTTCCATCTGACTACGAGACTGATAGAAGAGGTAGTGCAGATGTATACGCAAACGCAGATGCGTTTGAGTTAAAATTTTGTGCACTATAATATCTTCCGTGCCGAGGAGTAGTCTCCGTTGAGATTAGCCACCGTGGCCGAAATCAGTAATCATTCATCATTTCAGCTGCAAAAGGTTTACTGCTGGCCTAACCCTAGTGTCGCCACATCGATCGGTCCTGTGTGGCTCGCATACAGGTAATTGGTTGAATAAGAGGGAGGCCTTCCAACGTTGTCTTCCAGTCCGTGGTCACCACTCCAGAACTTTTCAGCTTCATCGACCATCCGTTTTGCGAGCAATATACTCACTGCCTCTTCAATTCTTCAGAAAATCTGTCGGGTTAACTACTATTATGTTATTGCCTGAAGGGTGCGAGCCCCACATAGCCAACCAAGTTCGTAGGCAAACATTTTCTCCACCCAAGAAGACGGTCAACAATATTTAAACATAAAGTATTGGTTTGTTGTTACAGTCAAATTATCTTGTCAAGTCTTTGCATTAAAAGCACTTAAAAATATTGGCATAAACCTAATTGAATTAAATTATACTGGGTGTCTCAGAATAAAACTAACTTTTGGAGATGCATAAAAAATTAACTATCAAGTTTCTGCAAATGTAAACTTTTTGAAATAATCTATCCATAGAGTAAAGAAGCTCATGATACTGACAGGTACCAAATCTTGCCTTCTGTCAGAAGCATTGTGCAATGGCTGAAATCATTTTATTCACCAATATTTCATAAACTTTGTATCAAAATCTACAAGAACCATATATTGCTAAAAATATTGCGTAAATGTAGCTTCTTTCTTTAGATGAGTTTATTAGTCTCTAATTTTTTATTTGCTTGAAGGACGTCCCTGCCTATTTGGTAAGTAAAATATTTCAAAACAACGGCTGGTAATATTATTAAAACTCACAGAATACATAGTATGAACAACGCCACTTAAAACGATCCTTTTGATTTTCCTTTCAGAATTTAGTCTACAATTTATCTGTGTGGAATGTATGGATGAATCTTATATACTTAACACATTTTGTATCAATTTTATTCATTGCTGTTGCAGTTAAAATGGCCAAGGCGATCCCAAGGCATTCCAAAGTAAACACAGGGGAGATGGTATTAACAGCAATCAAGAAGTTGATGAAAAACACGGGTTGGACTGCGCGCACTATTATCAAATTTATTAGGATGGAGTTCCAAGTTTCTGACCCAAAAATAAGCCGAAAAGTTTCCAAGTAAGTCTTTTTTATGTATGTTTACAAAATATATGAAATGAGAAAGAATACTTCGCGTTTGGTATAATCCCTAGAGATTTACAATCCTAACCGCATAAATGTATGTATATTTTTTGTCATTATAACCATTTCACTCAAATAACATACACATAGGTGGACATAATTATGCCAACAGACTGGGCGTAACTTTAGCGTTTTTGTTTTTGCTCATATTTTACGCCATGGCCACTCCTGGGACCAAACCAGCTCATGGGCGCCAGACGACAACGTATATGGCACCCTTGGTCCCCTTGTGACGGGTCATGGTCAATGGCCTCGCCACCTACCATTTTTCGACCGCAGGGGACAGGGAGAGCGGCCAATGCTATACTGAAACTACTCCTCCCCTGCAGCCCCACCGCGTCCGCCATCAGATGGTTGCGACCCCGTGTCCAGGCCACGGAAGGTAGGGAGAGCGGCGCACCGCTATACCGGCACTCCTCTCCCGCCGCGGCCTGTAACTTTAACCCTAGCGTCGCCACAACGACCGGTCTTATTAGCTACTCATCTGCAGCCGATTTTCACGACCTTCACCAGATTTTCTATCCACCTAGCAACGCGAAGCTTTGCGCTTACCACTCCAAAACTCTAAGATTTCATCAGTCGTTCGTTCTATGGGTATCGTGCCCGGTGAACTGCTAATTAACTTAAGCAATTCTTCGGACCATGTCGGTAACCTTGGTTCTCAGGCAAATCTCTTCATCCTTATACTACGAAAAAAAACATTTTAGTTAATCGCTCATAGATTCCGCATACCAATGCAATATCAAAACGAAGCCACTTAAGGATGAGTTAAGACTTTAATAAGAAAATAATCGTTGCCCTTCACCTTTAGTGACCGCTTAGTTTTTTGTGTAATAACAACTAACGCATACCAAATCCATGCCCTTCTAGGATGATGAAGAAGCTATAAGTTATAACTGTCGGATCCCTCTCTTCTCTATAAAACTCTTTCACTAATGAATATTGTTTTATTAGTAGGCTACAGGATTCTTATAAGAAAGAGCAAGAGAAAAAGTTTAAGAACAATGTTTTTGAGCAAGTGTCTTATATAGGGCCTCTCTTTTAGTTCGGGCAAAGTATACATTTCAGTTTGCATTAATTCGCATAAGGCTTAAAATTGGTAGAGTTCTTAACTACACTATTGCAAATGAAATGTCAATATCGACCAATCGAATTGATTCCACAAAAAAAAAAACTGTTTGCTATAAATGCGAAAACCTGATATTTTTGACTTTTCAACATGAATATTTTCTTTAGTAGACGTGGGATCGTTAAAAAAACTTCTAAAATAATTGACGGTCTACTTTGGTTCTAGAAAAACAGATGATATAATAGTGCAGATATCTCGATCGTCCTCTGCTACCGTCTGTTATCTGCATGCAGATATAGAATGGAGAAAAGTTATCCGCGAGTACAGTTATAAATAGCTAATTCTTTAGACGGTCCATATAGAGCACATGTGATCTTCTGCAACACCCTAAAGCGGCCTTGTTATTTAAAAGCTCTCACGCTTCTTATTTTTAATTCCAAGGCATCGTTATGATTATCGTACATCTTACGTCAAGAATGAGTTAAATGTGATGTTTTTAATTTATTTTAATATATTAATTTAATTTAAAAACAGAATCTTCCAAATTAGTTTAATTATAGCCTCGAATATGGTAAAATTGGTAAATAAGAGTTTTGAAATATTGTTAGAAAATGTTATTGTGTTGTGGAAATATATTGCTAGCAACTTTGCATACACCATGTTAGTGAATCAATAATGCATTTGAAATAGTAATGTTCGTTAAAAATCACTTAAATTTATTTGAAACCCTGACTAGTAAACGTCACCGGGACAAAATTCACGATAAGCCTCATAAAACAGCATTATACGCAAAAAGCTTTCTGGGAATGGCTCCAAAAATTTATAATAAGATACCTACGACTATAAGAGCTGAGAATTATATTAACAAATTCAAAATAATGCTAACAGATTTTATGATTAAAAAAGCGTACTATTCCATTGGTGAATTCTTAAAAGACAATTCAAATAAATAATAGTTGGGTATGTCGTTGTGTGAGTCAAGTGTCCGATTTTTTTATGCTCAATTCGATTGAATGATTATTGGTATCTAATTTAATGTTAATAATAATTTAAATAATACAATACATAAAATATATATTTTAAAATTAGAATTATGTTTCCAAAATTTGTATGCCTATTAGGTTAAACATAGCGATCCTGACACTATAATAAGATCTTACTATATTGTACCTATGTTTTTACAAATAAATAATTTGAATTTGAATAATGTTGAATACTGTGGGATTGTTATCGTAGGTGGGACCCCCTATGTACTATAGCCTGTTAGGGTGGGTACCTATTTCTGAGGAGATAGTAAAGGCGTCTCCTCAAAGCTTTGATGGGCACAGTAGCACCTGCCCACGGTGATTACATCATTTTTCTCTGAAGTCACTTGGTCGGTGGTTTGATAGAGGCCCCATCACGCTTACCTCCCGCAACCCCAAAGACCCGCCTAGACCGTAGGCTTGATCTTGAGAGTCAGTTCAATCAGTTGGGATTGGTCATAACTTAGCTGTCTCGGCCTGTTAAAGTACTTTTATTTTTTTATTGTTTGTTACTCTAAACGCTTTTACGCACACGTCTTTTTACATCGTTCTCACATGTATTTTTTTTTCAACAAGAATGGCGTAACCAAAAACTTGTAATTAAAACTGATGGAAAAGAGTGTCGTGGAGTTTCTTGCAAAATCTTCTCCATTGAGACCTGGCGTTTGCGAATTTGCAACTAGAGTCATCTTTTTTTTTTTTTTGACAATTCAAAAGTACCCCTAAGGTTTACTTGAAATAAAGTACTTAATTTTGATTTTGAGAGTCTGGCACTGACCAAAATGAAAGCATTGCTATGCAAAACATGTAATTCAAACTTAGCGTATGTACATAATAAACGTTACCTACTAGTCATAAGCAGTGACAGTCTTGGCCAAGTGTAGATCAATAAAAGAACGAAACACACATTACCAACCCGCACTGACAGACGTGGTGGACTATGGCGCTCTCCTTCTTACAGAGAGTGTCCTGTGTTCCAACAGTGGGAACACTACAGGCTTATTCTTCTTTGTCCTCGCCTTTTTCTGTTACCCAGTGTTTAGGAACATCAGGCTGATACGCTAAGCTTATTTAATCTTATTGCAGGGCATTAAAGCGTGGTGTAAAGCTAGGGCTGCTGCAACTGGAGGAGGGACGCTACAGACTCAACGAGATGTCTCGTCTAGTGAAGACAGTGGCCCCACACTCACGTCAGCGCAAGATGCAGCGGGCCCTGCGTGTGCGTAGCCGTACGCCCTCTCCAAGTTCCAGGCTCGAACACTTTAGAATTCGTGGAGGGTTTTAATTATCAACAACGTCAGTATCTGTACAAATCTAAATGCATAGTAAAATTCTAAAACAAAATTGACATTTTATTTTATTTCTTACGATATGGCCTCCTTCTGTGAGACAGATCGCATACTTCCGTGATGGTAGAAAAGAAGGCTGCCGAGCGGGATCGTGAGGGGGCCGATTCCAAAGAAGGTGTCGTTGAGGCAACCGCCTCGATGTCTAAAACGCCGAAACCCCGCCTGCATCATAGACAGGTGAGACTCTGGGGCCATGGGCCGCCCACCAAGTGACTCCAAGAAATACGGTGGCACAGTTATCACGTGCTGCCGTGCACAATGAGGCTCAGAGGAGGTGCTTTATTAGTCTCCCTAGGCATGTGCCCTAACAGGCGTTGCACAGAGGGGGTTCCGGGGTGGTCTTTTGAAAGATCACGGGGCCCTTCCACGTGCTGATGGTGATCACCGCGGTGGTTTAATGAAGTAAAAAGGCCACACTCCTTGGTCTTTTCCCCAAAATTCCAGGCGCCTTTTGAATGATCCCGCCGTAAAAAAAAATGTTTCTGTTAGCGGCTTTGCCCCCGTGAAATTAGAAAATTGTATAAGGGGAACCTACATACCCCAGAAACAAAACATACACTTTGTCCTTCTAGCTGCAATCTATATTTTTACTAAAATTAAATTAAATTTGTTTTAGCGATCTAGGTATGACAGAGTTACTTTCGCATGGATTTTCAATGCTTAATTCATTTAATAAGTGGGCCACTTATTAAATGAATTAAGTGTAGTAACAAACACATAATTTTAAGAATACGCTTTGCACTTTTAATCGATGTGCTGGGTACGAGCAAGAACGACCGGATTTATCCCAAATAAAACCGGTCGTTCCTGCTCGTTAATACTATTAACGATTGGGAATGTTTTGTTTCACTCGTTAACCCACATGGTGACTTGTCGGTTGAGTTATTTAAAATTGAATGATTATTTAACCCAATTGATGTAAAACTAGATGGATAAATAGGTAATTATTATAAAGTTTCTTCATTTTACATTTTCAATAATACAAGTTATTTTGATTATTTATGATATGAAGTACAATTCATAAACATTTGCCCCCTTATTAATAAACACGGAATAAAGTTAAACCAGGAATAACAAAGGAATAACCATACATTTTGATAGGTTTATACTTGGTATAACTTTATTCTGTGTTTATTAATAAGGGGGTTAAAGTTTTAGGCATTTAAAATGTTAACATTGAACATTAAACGAAATCATTATTAATTTGGTTCCTGCAAAATCGTGACTAAAGCACTTTGCTGTAGTCTCAGTAACCATTATATATTTTGTTTCATTTCACTTTCCTTTACCCTGACTCCTAAACTAGACGCGGAAAAAGGGGTGAACGATTGGGAAAATAACTTCGCGTTCTTCAAAACTGTTAGCGAGTAGAACAAAACATTCCCAGTCGTTAATAGTGTTAATGACGGACTATTAACAAGCGAGACACAAACTTAAGGGATCCAATGGCAACATTCGTCAAATTTGTTGACTTTATCTTGATAGCTGAATCGAACACGAGACTAATCAAGGCAGACAGTGGGTTTAGATGTTCAATTAGGCATTATCACAAGTTACATCGGTATCGGCTACATTATTATGGTAAGGCAGTTTACAAAACGCCTAATAGATAATCTACAGTAACATATAGATTCAAAGTTTTGAGATGAGTGATATTTCACAGGCGCTGGACGGTGGCCTACAGTTATCTTCATTTTGCTCTGAAATGTGATATGAACTCCTGTATTGTAACATTGTGGTCGCTGATAACAATCAACTCTGATGCAATAACGCTTTCATTGCATGCCCAGATGCATTCCTTCTAGGATTAAATAATCATACTTGGTGTGCCGCAAACTAGGCGATAGCAATTTAAACCCACAGTGTGATAATGAAACAGTTTTGTTTTTAAAGTAGGCACTTGTTTTACAGCATTTTTTTATGATCCCTCAGATTTCATGTTGCTTGGATAATAATATCATTAAAGCTTTTTTTTTTTAATACCTGGCGTCTCACAGCTCGACCAAAGTGGCCGTCATATCATTAAAGCACGTCATGTTTTAATTCTCTTTGATATAGCTCAGTTCATACTATAAAGCAGAGATGGGAGGAAACGAACCAGAAGCATGGGTGTCAGTTGGGGCACGCCAATAATACATGTTAACGAATCTATATACTTGAGCCTTATATTATAAGATACAGTATCTATTTTGCAACAGCAGGAATCACAGTAGCTGTTTTTTTTTAAATTTAAACCAAGAAAAGTATACATGTGAACTATCTTTTATTTTAATTTAATAATATTCTCTTAGAAACCATTTATATTTGAAAACAAAAGCAATCTAACCTCCAGCTTCATAAAATCTTAGTATAACGGCTGGTACTTTTACTTTTAATGCCACGGTGGCTCAGGTTGGTGGTGGCTTAGACCTCGCCTCTCGTTCTTGAAGTCATGGGTTCATATCCAGGCGAGCCCCAATGTACCTTTTTCAATTTATACTTCTTAGTTTATCATTCACATTTCTGACATCGGTGAAGGATAACATCGTGAGGAAACCAGGAATTATAGTTATTGAGCAAGCTTGGTGATTGATGCTCGTGCCTTCTTTATTTGAGTAGAAGCTTTTGCCCTGCAGAGGGACAATAACATGCTTTTATTATTATAACAGTACTTTGATTAGAGACAACAAAGCCACCCCTAGTTTATTTATTTATTTAGACTTCATACACAAAGGTACAAAAGCGGATTTAATACCTTAGGCATTCTCTACCAGTCAACCAAGGGTGGTAAAGAGACAACACGGCAGGTGAATAGTTCGTACTTTGTAAAATTTTTGATCAAGCTGAATTGCTGAAAGTTGAAAAGCTGAAAACCTTCATGAATTTGCCTTAATCATAACTTAGAAATATGACGCACTAAATATTCGAAGTTAATTATATTTTAATCCATTGACTTTCAATGTCAGAAACGCTTACCTTAGCGCTAATTACATACTCCCGTCGATGCGCTAGTTAAATGATACAAGTACGATAGTTTTTTCAAATTTGTTAAGAAAAACTAAAAATCTTTGTGTGCTATCCGTGTTGAGATAAATTAGTACCTAGAGCTAGGTAGGTACTTTTTGTTTAATTTGCACACGACGTGACTCACCATAATTCATAAGTTAATGTTCTATTCAAGTACATTTCGTGCCAGGTGTGTGGGTCTTTTGATTTTTTTTTGTTTTTGAAATCTATTTAGTAACAACCTGACTGGTCTTCGTACCGCCTCAGAAATGTAATTGAAACTTTATTTTCATCTTATTTTTTTCTAACATTTTGCTGATAATTTAATAGGTGTTCTGCTATTCGGGGCAGAGACAAATCTAACTAATGTAACATCATGAAAATCGGTTAACTCGTTCTTGAGTTATAATTAATGATGTAATCAACCCGACTTTGTTTTATATATACCCATAGAAGATTATACCTTAGCTGCGATGCAATTAGTCTCATTACTTATCAAGAAATGATGTCAATTAAATATTTCTTTATAATCTGCCTTATTAATTATTCCTGTCCTGTCAATTCAGTCATGCAAACACAAATAGACTTAATAACAAAAAAATAACTATGCGTGTCCAGTTTTCTGTTCAGTATTTTTTTGAACTAAAACAGCAAACGTAAAGTTGGCACAGTCACAGCGCTAATGTTTTTCAATTATTTATCTATTCCTACTAATGTTTAAGGATACTTATATATTTAGTTTATCATTATGAGTAGGTATATTGGTATAATTATATTGTATTTAAAGTTTATAAGTATATTTGTTTGAGGGGAAAACGCCACAGGCATGGTGTGGGGGTGTGCTGGTACTCTTATTCAAGAAGGATGACAATGCCTTACCTATAAATAAGCCCACCTCACTTCTTAACCATGACTACAAGCTGTTTTCAAGATTCATCACGAATCGTCTCGCACGCAGGTTTGACGATTTCCAGCCTCCCGAACAAGCGGGATTCTTTAAAGGCTTTAGCACCGTAGACCACATATATACGCTGC
This sequence comes from Orthosia cruda, assembly GCA_964057195.1. Classification (NCBI taxonomy): domain Eukaryota; kingdom Metazoa; phylum Arthropoda; class Insecta; order Lepidoptera; family Noctuidae; genus Orthosia; species Orthosia cruda. Next base: position 24,034,037 of record OZ059831.1, on the reverse strand, counting down.
GGCACGTTATACCCGAATCGAAGAGTACAACCTGCCTCTCTGTTTGGCGTTTGTGGAGTACAAGAAAGCCTTCGATTCGATCGAGACTTGGACTGTACCGCAGTCTCTCCACCTGAAGTGTTTGACAAACACGCCACCATGTCAGTTCGACTTCAGGATCAGACCTCGGAATACCGTCCTTCAGCAGCGAGGTGTGAGACAGGGAGACGTCATATGTCCGAAACTGTTTACCACTGCACTGGAGGATGTCTTCAAGGTTCTGGACTGGAGAGGGGTAGGCATCAACGTCAATGGCGAATACATCACTCACCTTTGGTTTGCCGAAGATATAGTGGTCATGGCTCAGACCATGGAGGACCTCAGTATAATGCTCGATGACCTCAGTAGAGCTTCCGAAAGAGTGGGTTTTAGGATGAACATGGACAAAACCAAGATGGTCCATGCCCAATGCATGGTGAATGCCTATGTTACACCCACTCTTATCAAGGTCGAAGATTCTACACTCGAAATTGCGGGTGACTATGTCTACCTGGGACAAACGATCAGCGTTTGGGCAGTTGCGCGGTATCTTCTCGTCCAACTTACCACAGTGTCTCAAGGCGAAAGTCTATGACCACGGTGTGTTGCCATCGATGACATATGGTTCTGAGACGTGGTCGCTCACAATGGGCCTCATCAGAAAGCTTACAGTTACCCAAAGGGCAATGGAGAGGGCTATGCTCGGAGTTTCCTTGCGTGATCGAATCAGAAATGTAGAGCTCCGCAAGAGAACCGGGGTTACCGACATAGCCCGAAGAATTGCCAAACTTAAGTGGCAGGGCACATTGCTCGCAGAACGGATTGCCGATGGGGCAGAAAGGTTCTGGAGAAAGGTACTGATTCGATGCAGCCACCACTAGTTGTCTCTGCATCACCCAAAGGTCGACTGGTGGAAAATGCCGCCTCTGTACGTTTGTGTGCATGAAGTATTATATAAATATATACACAGTTTACATCACTACATCATCATCATCCGCAGCTTGACTTCATCCACTGCTGGGCACAGAAATCTCTTTTTTTAGATAGATAGCATAAGAGTCACGCAACAGTTTATCACAATTGGGCGGAAGTGAACCGTTGCTGTGCCGCCTCACCGAGGCACTTTGTGAGCCTGGTTGTCTCCTGATCTCCGCTGTGCGAACGGTACATACACAATACATAGACATATACAATTTTATCGTGGCCTTTGTCATTGCCCACCAGATCCAAAGCACAGTAAACCTAGAGTCATTAAGGTTATGGAGACGCCGATGACAGATGTCGTTTCGGGCGTACATTCTGTGGCATTACGCCGCAAACCTTATCGGTTCAGCCTTTATAGCAAAATAAATAATCTTTTACCATTATAACTTAATTGTTGTCGTTGTAAGTCTGAAATAAAACGAATTATTATTATATACTTTATTGTACAACACAAAAAACATACAGGACAAACATTCAAATATACAAGTGTACAATGGGCGGTCTTACGAGTATTATTTATTATTAACAGCGCGGGGCAAATAAAAACAAAAATTATAGAAAAACCTACCAAAACATCGTTGGTTTCCGCCTGTAGCACCTCATAAATTATACCTACCTAGTACTTGTTTTTCTCTTTTCAGTTAATTATTTTTAACCGTCAAGTTTTTGTTTTTATAATAATTTGTTATTTTTTCAGCGAAAAAGACATTCAAACAAAATACATGGTTACAAATCACCAAATAAATAATTGATATTTTTACGATTTTATTAGAAATGGCGATCAGGACTGTCACAAAAGTTCTAGACATGACACCGGTTTCTTTGTGCTGGGTTCAGCCTCTGGATTCGTTTCAAATAGACTGGTGATCAGCTATATGGTAAAAACTGATATCATTTGAGGGAAGCCAACTCTAGCTTCACCTCCCGGGCAAAGCGCATGATTCGTGATTCCGTACTTTTTACAACGGGTTCCGTATATTTTTTCAACGGCCTGTGTTTTGCTACGAGAACTACGACGCGGTCAGATATCCTAATCCAGTTTTGACCACTACTATCGAAGGCGGTATTTTTTGTCCAGCGTGGATCTCTCACGAGTGACTGAAGTATCATATTTTTATTTTTATTATTTTTTGCGTTAGAATTGACCTATTATTGATGTGTTAGTTTCTACATTTTAAATTTGCATGGTTAAAAACTTAGTTAGATGCAATTATGGATTCGTTACCACCTGGATGCTTAAGCCAGAATTTAACCGTTTAAGCACCTTCAAACCTTGCTTCACTACTAGGTTTCTTAATAAATATTTTTTTCCCTTTTTTTAACGCTACAATGCATACACTTGCGCGTGGTTTATAATTGAGCTCCAGGGTAAGCACTATTTACGCCCTCAACTACCTGCGGTCGGCTAGCGGCGCACCGTGCCTCGGATCCCGCTGCTCTTCGCGACTATTTACCCGATACGCCCATAACAGTGCGAGTCAGGCTGGTCACCCTACAGTGGAAAAACTACCTCGACCATATTCCTCTAGTGGCTACACCGAGCACGACTAGGCCGCTTGGCAGTGCGTCTTTGCCCGGTGAGTGGTCGTAAACTTTGGCCAAAACCTACCATCAGTGGCCCGATTGACACCACCCAGGGACCACGTATAGAAACATGGGGTACATTCCTACGGACGTGGTTGACTCAGTCTCCAAAATCTCTGGTGCCTATCCCCACGCTCCTGTGCCACCCTTATCTCGCCGGATGACCAACATTCCTTCTGCTTGCCCTAAGATGCCACTCGGACACTGCCTTACTTCACCTGTCATCACTGCGCCTTGCCATGTATCCTGTCCATGTGTCTATTTGAGTTCCATAAGACATTTGCCGATATCGAAGACCCTCGAGTACGTCTTCGGATCTCGACGCCATACATGTTGAAAATAAGTTTTTATCAAAGAGGACCACGAAATTCATAAGTTGATTTATTTACTTTGCACTCAACGAAACCTCTTATCAAAGGTTTGCCTACATATTTTTTATACTAGAGTACTTTGTCTCTTCTATGTATATTTGGAGCCCATTTCCGCAAAAAAGCGCCCGTTCATTGTGTAATTATTATTCTGCTACTCTTATAATAAATAATGCTCATAATTATGAAATATAATGTTTGACAGTAGTGGATGCTTCAGTTCATCTCTAAGTAGTCTGTGTTTCAGTTCATTAACCTACGTTTTACTAGATAAGACAATTTATGTTGACAATAAAATTATTACTAGAATTTTAAGATCTATAAATTATCTTCACTCACATGTTTTAAGTCTGTGCAACCAAGTTTGAATGCCTGCCAACCAATACTAGCCAGTTTTGAACTAAACGCCGCCGCTTCCATAGAATCGTCGGTGGCAGTGCAAACTATTAATTTTATGGATTTTTCATTATGGCAGCATCCTTTAAACTCACCAAACCAGGACTCTCTTAGTTTATATCAAGGCAACTATAACATGAATGTATCTCCTTTAGCAATTCGGGTAACCTATTCATGTTTCTAGCTGTAAACGTAACGAACGATTCACATAATGGCCATCCCGAAGTAGCAATCCAAATACGACGTTTGATGCTGTAGCTATGTCAAACGGTATCTCAGTATCTTGGAGCACATCCAGCTCAATAATTTTAACGGCCCTACAGAATGGCATTGGGTCTGTGGCGGTCTATCCGGCCAGTGTGTGTGTTTTAAGTTTTAGTTCCCTTTTTAAAGTATCTTCTTCTTTTTGTTCGTTCCCTGGTCCTATTATTTGGGGTCTGGTCACCTCACTTTCCTGCGCCAAGTTTTTGGGTTTTCTTGAGGTATCTTTCTATATTGGACCACCAGGTCAATGACGGGCGGCCTCTAGCTCTCATCGTTTGTCCTGGGAGGCACAGAGCAATTTGAACCACATGGTCTTTACTACGTCTCATTTCTTTTTAACCAACTTTAAAATAACCTTCTTTTTTTGAAGTCGGTAAAAAGAAGCACATATCTATGTAATATTGTTGGAACTGCATAATATTCACATAACATGTTACCCTATGTGGCTAAACATAGGTGCCAAATTTGTATGTCTGTCTGTCCACGAATTTCTCCGAAAGTAGTACTTAATCGGATCGTGATCATTCTTTTAAGTATCTTTCAACTTAGGGAATAGTGAAAGTTTCATCAAAATCGGCTATGCAGCTATCAAGATATGGATTATACAACCGACTCCTTAACGGCAAACAGCACGAATTTGTAAATTGTGGCTACCGTGTGTAAATTTTCCGCTAGGTGAGCTGGTAGAGTTAGGTCTTCAAAATATCAAATTTCTTAGTTTTATGGCTTTTTGCGCGCGTTTATTTACATTTGTTTTTATTATTGTGATAATTTTCAAAATATGACAGATAAAGATACTAGTAGGTACGGGTTTTACCAATCACTACTTTAATAGAACTTTATGTTTCAGAAAAATCTATACTCCTTTTTTCGAAAAAAGGGGCTGCAAGAAACGGTTCACCCTTGTTTCAGTTGGAATAACACATTTTACGCAAAATAAAATAAGCCGAAAAATTAATATCATCAATTTACCATTTCTATTCAGTCAATTGCTTAGTCATTGACAAAAAAATTGCATCTATTCTATATGTCAGTTGCACAGAATATATAAATTTAATTATATAACACGAAGGAGATGACGTCCCGTCTCATCTCCTTCGAACCTAGCCTGTCCGTGTCGGGGTGCCCTAAGCTCCCGAGCTCGCTTCGCTCGCTCTTGGACTAATTGATTGACCATAATTATCGAATTGCCATAAATCTACATGTTGGGTTCCTTTAGAGAAATATTTACAATGTTTTCTTTTCTGCATTACATTACACCAATTGAATATTCGATAAAATACATGTTATACCACCTGAACATTACATCAAATGAACATTATACCTTTTGATCAATAGCGCAAATGTTGTTATCGCAAATAAATATTCGAAGAAATGAAAATTATGTTAATAGATATTATACAAATTGATTATTTTCTTAAACGTTGTTCGAATTAGTAACATTATATCAAAAGTTGTTATAACAAACAAAGGTCAACCGCAAAAAACTACGGAATACTCAATTTTATATTTAATCACAATTCTACTGCATTAAAAATGATTTTAATTTAAATTTTATTTTAAAGACCTTAAACGCCAGTGGTGCCAACTGCGGAGCGAGCATGGGCTTACCCAAAATATTTATGACAAGACATGATAAATTATGCCATGTCTTACAATTTGTCTTAAATGCTAGCACGGGACAAACATATGACATATTTCAAAGGCGCGACATATATGCCTTTCTTGTTGCTGCCCGGCGAGCACAGCCTACTGTAACATGGCTTGAGTCACACATTTCATCGCAGTTTGGGCGACAAAGCCATTTTGTCTTAAATGCTAGCACCGGCGGAGTGAGAAAATTCCCTGACGTTTATTTGGGACTCATCGGGTCTTAATGGCTAATACGGACGTACCCATTTTGTCACATCATCAACATCATCATCATCTTCCTGTCCTTATCCCATGTTACTTGGGGTCGGCGCAACACGTTTTCTTCTTCCATACCCTTCTGTCCCCTGTCACGCCATTACTGACTCCCTTTTCCTTCATATCACTCCTCACACAGTCAATCCATCTTTTCTTTGGCCTTCCTCTTTCTCTCCATCCATCCACATTTATATTCATAACTCTTTTAGTAACATGCATTTCATCCCTCCTCATCACATGACCATACACAGGACAAACGGTTTCCCTTTCAACTTTTCTGTCACTGGCGCCACTTTCAAACTGCCTCTAATATACTCATTTCTTACTTTATCCAATCTCGTCACGCCGCACATCCATCTCAACATTCTCATCTCTGCTACATGAAATCTCCTTTCATCCATCTTTTTCACAGCCTAACATTCTGATCCATACAGTATGACAGGTCTAATCACGGACTTGTATATTTTAAGTTAAACTTGAGGGGCATCCGTGAATCGCAAGTTGTTCCAGTGACCTGTCGCCATTTCATCCATCCTGAGTTGATCCGGTGCGTTACGTCTCGGTCTATTTCGCCATCACCTTGGAAAAGCGACCCTAGGTACCGGAAGTCGGAGCAGATTGGTATGGGCGCTCCAGCGAGAGTTATGGGCACGGAACTGGAGAGACCGCCAAAATCGCAAAACAAGTATTCAGTTTTGCTTCTGCTCAATTTCAGGCCAACACTCTCCAGTCTGCGCCACCATACCTCCAATCTGCTCTGGACCTCTAGGCCACTCTCGGCAACCAGCACAATGTCATCGGCAAACAGCACACACCAGGGTGCCTCTTCCTGTATGTCCGACGTCAGAGCGTCCATTATCAACAGGAAGAGGTAGGGACTGAGGGCCGACCCTTGGTGCAAGCCGACCGCCACACTGAATCTGCCAGTATTGCCCACTGTAGACCTAACTTCGGTACTGCATCGACTGTACATCGCTCTGTTCAACTCTACGTACTTGCCAGGCACTCCTTTCTTCTTAAGGGCCTCCACAAAACCTCACGAGGAACCCGGTCGTATGCCTTTTCGAGGTCAACGAACACCATGTGCAAGTTTTTATGTGCACCTCTGTATTTCTCGCACAACTGGTGGATTGCGAAAATGGCATCCGCTGTACCTCGACCCCGGCATAAAGCCAAAGTGGTTCTGGGATATTTCACTCTCTTCTCTCAGCCGCCTTTCAATAACTTTCTCCCAAATTTACAAACTATGTGACATAAGCTTTATTCCTCTATAGTTGTTGCACTCCAGCACATCACCTTTGTTTTTAAAGATGGGCACTAGTGAACTACAATGGGCACTAGTGAACTCACAAATGTCACATTTTGACAGATGATTAAGAAAAATGTATCACTTTCGTTTGGAGGTGGTGATAAAATATTTTCCTTCTAATTACTGAACCAAATGGCAATAAATTTATTTTGTGTGTGTGGCTTATTAATTAATTGAAATGTTACAGGATTATTAATTAATTTTATATTATAACTTATTTATAATTGTAATTTTTTATTGTTTTTCTTATTTTAATTATTATTTTAATTTTTGATATTTTTTTTTATAATTATTTTATTTTATTCCTTAAACTTCTTACTTTCTACATTTTTAAATATTTCTTAAATAAAACCCCCAAAAAACATTCAAAATATAAAAAATAGGGGCCCACCGGTATTGGGAACAGGGTCCAAGCTATTATATTTTTACGTAATTATTAAAATTTTCACAATCATTTACTATCTTATCAAACAAACAAAGAAAAATAAAGTGTGCATAAGCCTATGGTCGTGGGTCAAATATTAATTTGTTCCCAACTAAATTAAAAAGTTGTTTATCTGTATGAACGGCACACTTTTATACGTATTATTTTATTTGGTCATCTTATCAAATTATGTCGCAACGAAGTCAGTAACAAGAAAGGCATGTCGCGCCTGTAAACTATGTCACATGGTTGTCCCGTGCTAGCATTTAACAAATTGTAAGACATGACAAATTGTATCATATCTTGTCACCTTAGAACCTAACATGCAATGTGAAAAAAAATTTAAAAAAAAATCTTTTCATAAATTCATGTTGGGATCTGCTATGGGAGTAGCAAAGGGGGGGCTTAATTTTGGTTATTTTTTTGCCTAGGACACATCGTTTTGAGATACCATTTTGGAAATATAGAGCGTTTTATGTAAAACAAAATCTAATTCACATAATTCGAAAACAGTGCGTCGTAGGGCTATGCTTCTCAGAACCTAAATGGTTTTTATGGTTAAGGTTAACTCGAAACTGCAATTCAATTGGAAAATTGCCGAAAAAGAAAAAAATAAACGTCAAGAAGTTATGCCACATGTTAAATACAGGTCTGCGGATCCCAAGCCAGGAGCTCATCACTGGGGCCGATTAGCAGCGTGCCACTCCTGGATCCAATCAGAACCGTATCCCACGAAACCGCGGTTCGCGGCAGTGGAAAGCTAGGGATTTGCTCCTTGTTGGGAGATATACTGGTTCCTACCTAGGTGGCACAAGGGTTGGCCGGTAATAGTATAGTCAATATGACTTACCTTAGATTCATGCGGTAGACTCCTGGGCGTCGATCGATCACGTGCCGTGAGGTTAGGGATAGGAGAATATATATATAATAAAGGACAATAAGGGATAGACTGACGGCTGTCTGGACCGAAGAATCCGGCCGGCGTCCACCAGGCAGCACGTTTCCCGCAAAAGCACTTCGCTGCGCGTGAAAATATACTCTAAACCCACTTTAGGGGCGTCCCACAACGCCGATTGCGAACGGCGGGCGCGATTAACAAATACAATGGGTAAAACACCTCTCGATTAGATATGTTTCTATAAAAACCCGACTTTCGCGTATTTACGTTATAAACTTTTTCTCTCGACTATGTAGTGTCAGCTGTCAAAATCGTTGACAGCCCACAGAAACGGTGTTGCAAGTAAAAATCGGGACGAAACACCACAAGTCAAGAAAATATCTCACGCCGCCGTGCTAGCATTTAAGACAAAATGGCTTTATCGCCCAAACTGTGATAAAAAGTGTGACTTAAGCCATGTATAGTAGGCCGTGCTTTCCGGCACAAAAACGGAAGCCCTTATTGAGTTATTATGGGTATATAGTCAATGCTTTAGGTACCATACTATATAAATTGCTAACTTTTCAGTGATGGTGTACCAAAACTAATAAGAGAAAAATAAAAACATTTTGACAAAAATAATAAACCGACTTCGTGAAAAGTCTTTTAATGTAAAACACAATGTTTCGTAATAAAAAACATGCTGATAAACGAAGGAAATATGATAAGTTGAGTCTGACGCAGAATGTCCCATTCGCAAAAAGTCCCATTGGAAAATAATAAACCAACTCCGTGAAAAGTTTTTTAATGTATAGTATGGTAATAAAAAACACGCTGGTTATCAGCGTGTTTTTCAAAGAAAATATTATTAGTTATTATAATAGTTTTAAAAGATTCCTTCCATCAAGAATAATTAATTATATTTCTGTTTTTGCCTGCAATACCCATCTGAGAATATAATTATAGCACACTAACATATACCATTAAACAAAAGCACGCGCCACGTCATATTTTGTTTTCAATTCATTATATTACCCATCTTCGATGTCGGTTTACTTACATAGGTACCTGAAGTAATTATGTGAGAGCAAAAAACAGACTCCATCTTAAGATTCTGAGAACATTAAGCTAACAGGAAACAAGCGAATCCAACTCATTCGTAGATCAGGTGCGTAGTGTTAAAGCGTAAACATACAGTCGTATAAATATTATTTCTATGAGTTTTTTGAACTTTTGGACATACGAAAGGGCTCTTGAAAGGTTGTGTAGTTTTGTAGGTTTGTGTTCATGTGTTGTGTGGCATAAACTTTGCTGTAATTTTTGAATTATTGATCAATTGAATTCAGACATGGATACTGCATTAGTCAAGGTAAGTAACTAGTTTTATAAGTAAGTAATTATAGGTTGTAGGTAGATGCCTACGTTTTTATTTGTAAAAGGTAAATTTTATCTTACTAGACCTCTTTAACTTGCTAGAATTGTTCGAGGATTTGATCAAATGATTAGTCAAACTTGTTCAATTTGCCCGTCTATGATTGGGCATGGGCGTACCTGTAAGGAAGTTGGGCTATTTAGTATCAATTTGCAAGTTACAATTCAGATGTTTTGTAAATAAATCTAATAATAGTACCCATCAACTTAAATTTAAATTACCAAAATTTTTTATATAAGTTAGTACCTACTTACGTAGTGCGATGTTATATGTAAGACATTTATTGTTTTGTTAAATTGATTGAGAAAAGGATGGTATGTCTGGGCCTTTGATTATTCGACTTGTTGGGGGCACCGCCATTCTCCCAGATTATATTGATAAATTATTGTCTTTAGTAGGGTCTTTAACACATAAGGTCATGAATAGGCTCAAAAATGCCAGATACCACTAACATTATTCACTATTTTCAGTTCTTAATCCTGTGGATAATATGTGAAAATGTCGTGGTTACCACAAGTATAGCTTTGAGTAGGATTGCTAATGAAGATGCCAATATAAGACAGAAAAGATCGCCAGCTAACAATTTTTCTCTATTTGGATTTAATGTGGGCCATCCAGTTTCAGCGGCTAGAGAATCTTTTGACAATATAGGAAATATATTCGGCAATCGTGGGAACACACATCCTAATAATTATCACGAATCAATAGAACACTATGGAAATGTGAGGAATACCAATACCTTATCACAGATAGAGTTTCCAAATAGAAGTGGCATGCCAAATGCAATGGCATATAATGATTTTCAAAAAGGAGATAGGTATATTTGGCCTCAGGAGAACAAAAGTGAAAGTGGGGTATCTGACAAAAAACAAAATCTCAATTCAAAAACAGTGCCTGAAATAAACAATAGGGCTCCTGGAAATGCAGCCGATTATACAAGTAATGGAGAAATGGATAAACAGGTGTTAGACTATATATTCCAAAACTCGCAAATGAATTATGACGGTGCAGAAACAACTGTGGATAACAGTATAGACTTCGTAACTGAAACTGGGGAGAATGCAACTGTAAGTATTTTTTAAAATTTCAAACTTGTTTCAATCCCCGAAAAAAAAACATCAGATTTCTTTCCAAAAATCTTGTTTATGTTGTAATTACTTGCAGAGAGCGTCTATACAAAGTGTATAGGGGCTTGTATTAATAAAACTTAAAGGCCGCTATATACGCATAATTTTATCGATAAAAACACCCCACAAAGATGTTTGCCCCACAGGTTTTAATTGCATTGCCTAAAATTCAGCAAAAAACATAAAAATGCGGCGGGGTTCTTTTAAGGCAACAATAAAATTAAAACTAATTAGATTAGAGCTGTGATTCTTAATATCAGTAAATAGAACAATTCAATGACTAACATTAAATCCCATAAAAAGCAAATGTTTATCCCTAAAAAAAACAGAATTTTAAATGCAATAAAAACGAAAGAAATTAAGTTTAAAGATTGACTTTTATGGCTCAATACAACAATATTACCTTTTGTGTATTGAATATTTTTTAGATTCTCTAAGCTATGGCTGTAAATATAACATTTCTACGCTTCTATGTGAACTCAGTCCAACGTTATGATTGTTATAGTGTGTGGATATCGTAATAAGTTATAAGTTACTAAAATTGCTATATCTTTGAGGATGTGGTGTTTGCACCCCTTATCGATAAATATAGGCGTATTTTACGGCCTCAAAGTTTTTTTTAATAAGTACAATTCCAGACATATTGTATAGAAGATAGTTTTTAATTAAACATCTAAGGCTCTTGAAGTGTCATTCATTTTTATCATTTTTTCGATATGAACTTGTATAAGGCTTCTGGTGTCTCTTTAGCATTGCATTTATAGTTACTTTACTAAAGCCACCTTTTAGCACCTGTATTTTCTGTATTCTATAGAATTACATGATCTCGCACATCCATTATCTATTTTATAAATTAATTACTGATCTAGTTAGTTGAATCAGCGGTTGATCAACAATGTTACGATCCAGCTTGTTTGCCTCAAACCTAGTATTTTTATTATTAGAAATCTATCTTATATATATAAAAAATCATATGCTGTTTGTTGGTATTAATGTTTGTAATAATCCGAGTTCTTAGGGAACCAAGAATTTTAAAAGTTGTCCAGAAATTGGGATAATTTGGGCTTTTTTTATGGGTTTTTTTGGTTGTTTGTAATAAAACCGCAAATGGTTCACTACTGGTTTATTCAATTTCAGACTACGGACGATTTTAATCGAATACTGCCCCCAGCTGCTGTAGCATCACTTTTAGGATAACTCCATGATAATTAGCAGCTTCCATGGCAAAGAGTTGTGTGAAGAAATGACTCAAAGAAGTTAGAAACGTCTCCCATATTGTTCATCAAAAATTCTGCCATTATAGATCCATCATCGTTGTATTCTACGTACAGAAGACTTTGAATGGGGTCAGCCTTTTCCTTTTTTCCTTTTTTTTGTCTTGCTATCGGATGTAATCCTGAAGGGTTGTTAATGAATAAAACTCTTCTTTTTGCTTCGGGCCGCATCTTTACTAAACTGGATACATTTGTAGTGTTAAAATTTGTAGGTGTTGTAAGTTGTATGTCTATAGGTATTGTACCTCTCACTGCGTTCACGTTCTCAGTAGTATCAGTAACATTCCTACAAAAACATAAGATTATTAGTGTGACTCATGTATCCCAGATGAATTTGTGGATTCAGAACATTTGTTATGTATACCATAGTATTTTTTTATCTGTCCGCAATCATTGAATGAATAATCCTGTACTAATAATAAAAGCAACTGAGTATTTTAAGTGTATTCTATTTTGTAAGCAATTTATTTTCCTATTATTTTGCATGTTACTGAAATTGTTAATCATCAAATTATATATTGAAAAGGAACTATGGAATCATATAAATAAAGCAAAACACAATAATAGAGAAAAGAAAGAAAGAAAAAGAAATCACATTAAAATAACTTACTTTGAATCAACAGTTGTGTGCGAGTTACAAAAGGCAAACGCAATCATGAAACCAAATATCTGTGAAAAAATCGAATTATTGAAACACTTTTTTTAATAAAATGAAAATAAAAAAAAACCTTTTCTACTTACGGTCATACATTTCAGTTGAATCATTGTAAATAAATATTTTAATTGGGCTCACAAATTTGAAATTACTGAATAACAAGTGGCTTTTATCGTGAAAATATTATGGCACCATAAAAAATATCAATTGCAATAAAAGTGTTTGTAATTTTGTAATTACTGCTTTATTAGCCCCATTTCATGATTGCAAGGAATGAACATTTTAATTTAATTGGTTTTGTTTGTAAATATTCATTAGTAGAGGATGTTGAATGGATTTATGATTTACCTATATAAAGGCAAAAATATGTATTGAATTTGCAACTCACACCGCATAATATTGTCTTCACGTAGCTCTTCAAACGGTGGTGTTAGTTTTTAAGTATATTATTTTTGTATGAAATTGCTGAATTTTAGGCCCACTTGTACAACACATCACTAAATAGGTTAAGCACTAAACGAATGAGGGTTTTCTGGTCCAGGTAACTGACAAAGCGCATAATATATGTTTACCGACATTACTTAAGTTGACGTTAACGACAAGTGTATGTCATAAGTTACTTTTTCCGAGTGGAAGACCTCTTGCCAAAGTGGCGCCAACTGGTGGTATGAATTTTCCAGAAAACCGTCATTAAAATAATATCGTTTGAAGATAATACTGTCTTTGATAACTAGAACAGAATGATATTCAGCTATAACGGAGAGTGGGAAATAAATGTATTGGGTCTGGGCCCACCCTTCAGTAGCAACATTTGATATGCTGTTGGATAGGGATTTTTAAGCGGAACAATAGTTACTAATAAAACTATGGGCAAATGTTTGTACTTTCGGAAATACGACGTCTTAAAGTCGTCTCAGTCTAACATATTCTTTATGGATATTTATAAGGTAGAATAGTAAAAATAATACATGTATTACACTTAAAAACAAAAAAAATATTTTATTCATCCTAGACATCAATGACAATTACATCATTTAAAATATGATGGGGGAATCGAATCGAACAATCCAAAACCTAAAAAAAAAATGGTATTCGAACACACGACAGCAGTCAAACGCTTATCATCTGCGCCAACCGTGCCATCCGGTTTGAGTCTGGGTAATGTTTGTTTATCGCATAATGAAGTAATTGCTTAGATTGGGATCACTTTTATGGCAGTATATTAAGAAGTATAACTCCGAAAGTACTGACTTTTAACATTAGTCGTAATACTAAGTTTTATTCTGCAAAAAAAATAACCATTCATTCATGAGTATCTTGTTTCTATTGAGAAGTGGGCCCACCATTACTCATTGTCCTTTCGTTTAGTAAAAATTAATTAGTTACCTATTTATTTTATTATTCCCAAGTGAAGCTGCAACCAAAATATGTACAAAAGTATATTGGTGCTTTTCTACTTTCAGTAGGCGCCAGTTGGTATGCTTATTGCTCATCTTCGCCTCCTAGCCACCCTGAAACTGAGCTTTTTATAAGGCAGTAGTTGTCTACAGCTTATTAGACATTATTAAAATGTTTACTATTTGAATAAAGGTTAATTCCTTTCAGTTTAAAATTTGATATATAAATAAAATTCAGTCAGGTACCAAAGATATTAATTAGAACGGTGAGTTGCTCATAACAAAAAGGCAGGCGGCAACGCTGCGCCGGCTGCGGTATCAAAACTGTTACAATGCAAAAATCGGAAAGGTATGTTATTAGAGTTAAGGTATCGGTGTGGCTTTGATGAGCATTTCGAGCACTTGGTCCCCCGCGTTGGAAGGGCAATGGGTGCTTTGCATAGACTGCTCCCCAATTTCAGAGGACATTGGGCAGAATTTCTCCGCTACTACGCGGATTTCGTGCGATCGATAGTCCTTTACGCTGTTTGTTCAAATACTGTCAGGTGTCCGACGCTGCAGAACTAAAACTAACGGCCTGTAGGAGAAAATGACCATTTGAATCGCACGTGGATACCGAACGGTATCATTTGAGGCGGCAACACTCCTGGCACTCTTGCCACCGCTGGATATCCTGGCGAATACGACTGCGAGTCTCTATAATCGGATTCTCACCATCCGATGTTGCTTCGGTGAGTACCTAAATAGGATTGGGTGAGAGGCCACGGCAAATTGCCACCATTGAGGAGGCGAGATTCTGCACAGCGATTCGAGAAGTGCCTTGCGTGGGCCTCTGGATGGCGGGTCCTGAAAACCAGGATCAGACGAGACCTGTCTCCGCCAGCAGTAGTGTGGGCTAAGCTGGCACAGGTAGATAACTGTAGGGAAATGAAAGAAAGCGTCGTGGAGGCAAACGCCTAGTACGCTGAAACCCCGTCTGCAACATAGGCGACCGAGATGCCGGCATCACGGGCGTTTAGATTGAGGACTCTATCTGCCCAGCATGTGATTCTAGGTAAGACGGTGGCACAGTGGTCACGTGCTGCTGTACACAGCGAGGCTTAGTGGAGAGGCTTCTCAGTCTCCCCAGGGAAGTGCCATAACAGGCGTTGCACAGAAGGGATTACGGGGCGATTTTTTAAGAGGTCACTTGGATAATTCGATGTGCTGATGGTGATCAACGGCACAGATAATTATATACTAGCATACAGCCTCATCCCATACAAAGAAGCCGTGCCAATGTAACTAGCGTGTTTCGTCTGAATAAACTGATTATTTTTATAAGTACATCGATCGCTTTCGGTTCCGTTCCACGGCTAGGCTTAGAATTGTGTTAGCAGCGACTTATAAGTAAAAGGGTTTACTCAGTTCGTAACTATTTAAATTTAAATACAGTGACGATTTGTTTTATAGTGTTTTTTGCACGTTTTTACAGTTTCAGTGTACCAAAATGTGTAAAAAAAAACTATTGGATTCAATATTAAATGAACCGTTTAAATAATCTTTGTAATGTGAATTAAGAGCCTAATATTCCATAATTTTGTGCTTAGGAGAGTTAATTAAAAAGGACATACAATTTTTGTGATCAATTCTAGAAAATGTTAATTTTACATGCAATCAATAACAAATCGATTCATGATATCACGCCATCTAGTGATATTTATTTGATCCAAATTTTCATTCTAAGTGCTTTCACATAGAGAACGGTTTTACAAGTCCGCTTTATCGTATAAGTTTTTATTCGGCGCTGACGTATAATGCGATTTCACACACATGACTGTATTCCAGATCCAGTAAAAATACCGATCCGAAAAAATTATCAGCAGGCCGTTTTACAGGTCCGCTTTATCGTATACGTTTTTATTTGGCATTAGCCTAGGTAGTTGTATGAGCGAGTTCAAACACATAACACTATTAAAATCTATAGACTTTTAGGAGTTGACATGACTGTATTCTGGCCAATACATAGGATACGGTTTGGAATCACCGATACGACGCAAAATAATGAATCTATTAAATAATAAAATAAAAGAATTGACTCCAAGGCAACTAGAAGAAATAAAGAAAACGAATTTATTCCGCCAGAATTGATACGCAAATCACATCTTTTTTTATATGAAACACCGTTTGCAGCTAGCAAATACGCAGTTGCTATGACACATGAATATGCATTTAAAAACTTTTATGCATACATCTAGGCATGCTTAGTTCATATCTAGGAATTAATGAGAATTTTAGTATAAAAGAAAAGGATGTTATTTTTATGGTCCGGTTGGTATTTCGTTGATGGCTATTGTTATGAGATTTACTGGTTGATTAACATTGAACCTGTCTTGCAGTTGCACAATTGACGTCAGTCTTGGGTAAATGTTTTGTATAAGAAAATTTAAATAAAAATCTTTTCAATACGAGCTAATAATGAACAAAAATGAACATATACTTCTATTGTATGTCGTTTTGTGACAATTAAATACTTTTTCTTTAAATAAAGCTTGAGATCTTAAACATACAACTTTAATTATTTTCTTAGAAGCTTGAGGCTTATCCAAAAGACAGGGTAAAACGGACATTCATGCCTAGCTCTATCATTAAACTTTGGGTATAGTCAATATCGCTTGTCAATACTTAATTATAAAATGGACCCAAACACGGTGTTAATATCTTGTCCGGTTGAGGAATGTCTATTGCCAACTATGGGCTTCATTATTAGACCCTGGGCCACTATCTAGTATAATATCGCTTGTAAATTCATGTCCATTAAGCCCAAACGCGATGGTGCTATCTTGTTTAGCTGAGTAAGTGCTATGGCCATCTCCTGTCTGCATCATGAGATTCCGAAATCCGGGCAAGTAACAATGTGAATTTTTCAAATTCATAAATGTACTTTCTAAGTTTATCTTGGACATCACAGGCAACGGTGAAGAAAAACATCGTGAGGAAACCTGGACTTATATAGTTAATGTAAGTCTGAAATAGCCAAGTCAGAGGCCTGTGGGGTTTCCCAGAGGCGGCTTAATTAACTCTGACACCAGAGGTGGCAACACCTCACACGAAAAGAAGAAGATCATGAGATGAGCTCCATCTCCAGAAAATTCTTCAAAAATTGATTACTGACACATATCCCAACAAAGAAAATTAATATAATTAAAGCTTGTAAAAAAGCTGTACTTGTTATTATTTATTTATTATATACTTTATTGTACACCACTTAAATAATTACAGAACAAAACATTTATAAAGATAAGTGTACAATGGGCGGTCTTATCGCACAGGGCAATCTCTTACAGACAACCTTTGGATGGACTGAACGAGAGGAGGTAGACATAGGGTTGTCAGTGTACAAAAACTATTATGAAATAATATAACTTAGACATTACATAAAATACATACATACAAATAAAATAATATACTAATAAATATCAAATACAGAACAGAGAAAGGAGAAGAATAGTTACAGAGAAAGGAAATGATCCTTAACCATTTTCTTAAATGTCGACAATGTTTGCGCACGCCTTACCTCAATAGGTAATGCATTCCACAAACGAACTGCTTGAACCGTGAAAGATTTGTCGAAGAAGGATGTGGAATGCATACGAATGCTTAATTTCAGGTTTTCCGATGATCTCAAGGACCGAGAATGCTAAAGAAATAGTGCTAATAGTGTGAATAGTGTATTAGTGCTCTGCTAACGAATATTTACTTTAGAAGTTAGAGCGGGAGCATAATTGAAAATTAGGGATGTTAATTGAAAATTTGTTTTTTCTTCGTCAGGTAGATTAATAAAAAATATTGGACCCGTATTTTTCTTTTGACACGTAAACATAAACAGTCTTATTAATAAAAATGGCGTATTACCAGCTTACACCGAAGTTACTCTTGGACTAGCTAATCCCGGAACTAAGGATTAACTTAGGTTTAGCAATGTTATTAATAAACATGGAATAACCTCGGACTAACTATTCATTCCTTACTCTTGGGTTTACGCGTAAGCTATGTCAACCCAATTAAAATTAAAAGTAAAAAAGAATGAACTAATGAATGAAATAAAGAAAGTTGCTGACATAAAGTAGAAAAAAAATAGATTGGCGGACAAAAAGACACATACAGTTTTGAAAGTGAAGTAGGCAATTTTAAATTTATCTCAACAATTACCAAATTAAATCGCATGTAATAGATATATTATAAATGCGAAAATAGCTCTGTCTGTCAGACAGACAGAGCTACTTTAGGTAAGGTAAGCCTTACGCTTAAATCGCTGAACCGCTTTGGATGGAGTTAGTCATTGAGATAATATGTACTACATAATTACCACAATGGAGTTAGTTTGAGACCCTAGGAAGGACATAGGATAGTTTTTAACCCGGAAACCATCCTTATGTGGGTAGCAAGGCAGGTGAAAATTTGTATGGTGAACCAATAATTTCTCAAGTAAGGCGGCCAACACACCTACAATATTATTGCGCGACATTAAAAATAGGCTACAATGCTACGCAGACGAAGTCGCGGGCAACAGCTAATATTTAATATTCGCAGTGCTTTGATAGATATGATGACGAGTGTATCCCTTATACTAATGTTAATAAAATACCTAAATATTAACCAAATCTCCTTCATGCCAATTCCTGAAATAGTGTTTTCTTTTTGGTCTTACGCTGTATTATTTTGATATATTACTAGAATAAGAAGGGATGAACAATAAACTATGGAATGATAGTGAATATGATCTATCTCTGTGCCAAATTTCATCCAGATCCTTCGAGCCGTTTGAGCGTGAAGAAGTAACAAATATACAAACACACGCACACTCACACACTGTGACAACACACAAAATTAGTGTGATAGTGACGTCACAAGCCCCCACTCCTGAACTTTGATGCGCTTTACCTTTGTATTTTTTTTTAGATTTGGTAAAGCGAAAAATAATAGGACCACATGCACAGCAGTAGCACTTGGCAAGGCGTGGCAAGCGCGTTTCACCTTTGACCACCATCATCGCTTAAGCCTGTGCTACACGGTTGCCCACCAAGCCAAAAACCATGGTCACCTTGGTCTGAAGCGGCCGTTTTAAACCGTGTAGACAGTGATTTTAAACCAAATTTAGCATGACCTTTAAACGCCCTTGGTAGAAAGGCGTGAGTTAAGGAACCCCAATCCCCCAATATTAGCTTCATCAGCCAATAATTATATTATATTAGAATAACAGCTATATTATTATGTCAGCATATTATAATATCTAGGACATGCGTCATTAGCAGAGATGATTGGTTAGCAATAAGATTAGTATATAAGATCAACATTTTGTAGAATTAAGTAATTACTGTCTTGCTGTAACTGGGATCGAATAAAGTTTATTTTTAAACTCTTCCGTTGTCGCTTACTTAATTGGCGCAGCCGGTAGGATCTCTGTAGTCAGTCTGTCACGCATCCACATCTACGGGAAGCAGCCGACGTCCGTTTCAACGGTTCAGCAGAGATCACCGAACAAACAAATACATTAAGAAGCCACATCAAGCCAGGAGAGGACCAGGAGCCAAGCAGTAATTCAGGGATCATGAAGATAGCTGCGGAATTGTGAGTAAATCTTTTCACCTTCCTCTCAGCTCTTCCATTTGCATCCCAACCTTGTATTAATCTATGTTGTGTGTATTATTAGGGATTGGACAACGCCGTAATAATATTTTATAGATTGTTAGTTGTAGTAAATAGTTAGGGATAATTTATTAATTTTTGTGCTTACTTTTTGTGAAGCTTCGTTATTTCACTTCATAATGGAAGGTATAAACCGTGTTCCGCAAGAGATGGTAAACATAATTCCAGTATTTAATGGCGATGTTAGAGCGTTACCCTTATTTATTAAAAAATGTGAATACATTTTAACAACATTCCAAGGGAGCGTTGTACAAAACAATTATTTATTTCATGTAGTAACAAGTAGATTAACAGGCGAAGCAGCTAGTTTGGTAGGCGAAAGGGACTCTATAAATACGTGGGATGAGCTAAAAATGCTGTTAAATCAACACTTTGGCGACCCACGTACTGAAGATTGTCTAGCAATGGAGTTAGAATCCTGTAAAATTAACAAAGGTGAAAGTTACTTAGATTTGTGTCATAGGATACAGCATATGAGAAGCATTTTATTTTCCAAAATATCAGAGACTATTGCTGATGACTCTTTACGGAAGGCTAAGCAGATAATCTACAGTAATAGGGCGATGAATGTTTTTCTATTCAATTTACCGCCATTCCTAGTTAGGTTAGTTCGTTTACGCGACGTTTCGACATTGGAAGACGCGTTGAAAATTGTTTTAGAAGAACAGAACTTTCAATCAGTCTATAATTCTAAAACAAACGATCACCGCAATTATAATAGATCTAATAAAATTATTTTTTCCGATTTCAATAGTGCGAAGTATAATTCGCAGAGCCTATCCAGTGCAGTTGCACCGAATAACGCCACGAGTAGTTCAATTACGATGAACAATTCGCAGCAGTTTAGGAATTATAGGCAACATTATAATCAAAATAATTTCAATCGGACAAATAATAATGATCATAACAATAGGACAAGTAGGTCACAGTTTCCGATGGCGCAACAAAGCCAACAGTCCACGGCATATGCACCGCGAACGTCACCTTTTGCAGCGCAAGCATCTCCGCCGGGTTCAAAGTCGAACACTGACGTTACTATGCGCACTGCAAGTTCACGCCGTGTTAATTACACTAATAATCATAGCTATAACGAACCAAGTTTTGACAACTCAAATAATGAGTTCCAGGAAATTCCTGAAGATCCCAGACAGGGAAATTTTTGTATAACCGCCTCTACCCTAGAGAGCGAATAAAAATTAATTGCAATAAACGTCTTAACTTACCACACATAGTTGTACCAGAATTAAATGCAGTGTTTATGATAGATACTATGTACCAAATTTTAAGCAACTTTCGAACTTGTTATGAGAACATACA
This sequence comes from Orthosia cruda, assembly GCA_964057195.1. Taxonomy (NCBI): domain Eukaryota; kingdom Metazoa; phylum Arthropoda; class Insecta; order Lepidoptera; family Noctuidae; genus Orthosia; species Orthosia cruda. The sequence goes on along the minus strand of OZ059831.1, from coordinate 24,013,015 downwards.
AGAAATAGAGTCCGCAATCGCCTTTAGCAAACTAAATGTTTTGCACCAGTCTATTATAAATAGCACAGAACTGTACAGCAGTTTAGAAACAATTAGTAAACATGCTAGGACAATATATCCAGTTAGTAAAAGTAATTTAATAAAACTAGAACGTAATATCATAGTCAAATCATATTTAAATAACAATAGATTAGTATTTGTGTTAGAAGTCCCTCTAATAGACAACGAAACATATAATTATTATAAGGTTATTCCTATTCCTATTTTCCATTCTCCAGACACTTTTACCATTATTCCCAAATACCCTTACCTAATGGTGAATCGATTGAAATACATGCCCGTGGTAAACTCATGTACTGAAATTGAAAATGACAGATTTCTTTGTGATGAAAGTAATTTAGCTCAGAATCCAGTCGAGACCTGTATAGAACAAATTATGTTGATGAAGAATAACTACAATAGCTGCGTAAAGAATCGTATCAAGATAGAAAAGCCTAAGGTGCAGAAGATAACGGATAGCCAATGGTTGGTCTACACAGAGGACAACCTGATCATTACCGAAAACTGCAATGAGGAAATCCGCAAATACAACATCTTTGGGACCTATATCGTGACACTGAGTCAACAATGCGAGGCGCAAATAGGAGGAGTAATTGTTGGTGCCGCCACAAACACTACAATTTCCAGTTTCAAGCTCCCATTGGTCGAGATGCCAGAGCTTCAACAAGACATACAGACAAGGACGGAGAAGGTCGACCTAAGAAACGTGGACTTTAGTGACGTGAAAGAATTGTTACAAAGTGCCAAATTTAGTGAAAGTGACGATACAACCCAAATAGTGACAATAGAAATTAGCGTATGGACCATTTTAGAGTATATCATTATCATAATAATTATTGTCGTCATCTCATACAAATTAAATGTTTTTCGTTTTTGCCGAAATTCGGATAATTTCTCTCTTAGGGAGGGAGGAGTTAAGGAACCCCAATCCCCCAATATTAGCTTCATCAGCCAATAATTATATTATATTAGAATAACAGCTATATGTCAGCATATAATATCTAGGACATGCGTCATTAGCAGAGATGATTGGTTAGCAATAAGATTAGTATATAAGATCAACATTTTGTAGAATTAAGTAATTACTGTCTTGCTGTAACTGGGATCGAATAAAGTTTGTTTTTAAACTCTTCCGTTGTCGCTTACTTAATTCGTGCGTTGCCAATCAGTTGGTATAAAACTTGATTGAAACCATGTAGCCGCTTGTTTAAAACCGTGTAGCCGCTTGTTTAAAACCACGTAGCAGGCGCACGCGTCACTGCGCACAAAATGACTCAATAGAGCGAACGTAAAGTATTATTGATATGAACGAAAAGAGACTTGCCCTTTGTTTGGGATTTGACCTCATATAATGACACTTGCAACGGAAAAAAAACTACATAGCATATTTTTTTACTTTAATGGTACCTATATTAAATATACTAGCTTCTGCCAGCAGCTTCGCCCGCGTGAGCAATCTTTTGCTGAATGCGAAAAAAACAAAATGTCTAAAGTTCTATTTACCAAATGTACCACAACGTGACCTAAACTTAAATCTTGACGGCTAAAATCTTGAAGTTATAACGGAAACTGTATTCTTAGGGATTACTATCGATTCAAAATTGCAGTGGGGCGCGCACATTAGAACTCTTTCGGGTAGGTTAAGTTTGGCTGCATATGCAGTAAGGAAAATAAGGCAGCTAACCGAAGTAGCTACAGCTAGGTTAGTATACTATGCTTATTTCCACATTATTATGTCTTATGGCATTCAGCTGTGGGGATCAGCAGCAGACGTTGACTCAATTTTTATCTTACAAAAGAGGGCAATCCGCGCAATCTTCCAATAAAATGGGTCCTCGCGAGTCCCTCAGAGAAAAATTAAAAGATATCGATATACTGACTCTACCTTCACTTTATATTTTGTAATGTATTTTGTATGTCCGTAAAAATTGAGGGCTTTTCACTTGACTTTTTAACTAGAAGCGACGTCCATAATTGAAATACACGCAGTAAGCACGAAATTGTAATACCCAAACTCAGATTAACGAAAACTAGCATGTCTTTCCTTATAAATAGTATACGCTTTTATAACAAGTTGCCAAAGTCAGTTATAGAACTGACCGATGGAAAGTTCAAAAACTACATCAAACGTTTCCTTATTAAAAAAGCATATTATAAAATCAAGGACTACGTTGAACATAAAAATTTGGCCTTAGCTCCTTCTGCGCATGCAGCTTCCCTAGTAACTCGTAAACGGCACAAGTATATGGATGTCTCTAACTATTCTCAATCTCATTTTTCTTTCCTTCTTTTAATTAGACTTTCTACAATGGTTTTCAATCATCTTTATAGCCCTTTGCTAAGAATAGTTACGGCACTGATTACAACATTTGCGCTACATGTTAAATTTAGTCTTGTTATACTTCTTTTTTTTTACCTTTGTATAGATTCTTTTACCGATTGTTTTGTGAATGTTTGTTTTATAAGTGCCCATGTAGGCCTATGTAAAATAAAAATAAATGTTTTTGATTTTTGAAAAGTATTTTCGTATCCCAAGGGAAAGTTATATCGGGATGAAAAGGTCGGTTATCACATCAATCAAATAAAAATAAAAAGCCTTTTATTCAAAAACCAGAGAGATACAGATAAAAAAAATAAAAAACTTCGAAATGTATAAAATGTCTCTGATTTCAGTGTGCCTCTTGGCATAGGCCTCCTTTAACAGTTTCCACTGGGGTCTGTCTTGAGCAACTTGTCTCCACCTTGGAACAGCGGTCTTTTTAATTTCTTCCTTCCATCTCAGACACTGTCTTTTCGCGGCTTCTTTTCCCATCTCTTCGGTACCAGCCTGTCACTGCCTTGCTTGATTTCCCACGGTTGACGCGCAATCAAATCAACTTAAATATACATAAAATTGTTTAGAAAACTAGACATATTGAATTAAGCAATCTCTAGCCTTCTAAGTACTAACTTTAAGTTCAAATAAATCGCGAATAGTTCGCGTACAGTCTTTTTGAATAATATCCGTCTTACCAAATATGTCTTTCGTATAATTGAAAGTATCAACCTGGGGAAATTGGTTTTTTCATGAATCATACCTAATTAACATTAGCTATATGATTTTTAAGTAGGTACTCCTCGTGTGTCTCTGAAATAATATAACATAGAAACTTGTTTTTTTATTGAGTGGCGATTCAAATGTCGGATCTGAACGAGGCAAATGACAGAGCGGTCAAGTGACTCTAGACAAGTGTCATTCGCTGTCAGCGACGGCGGTCGAAATGTCAAAATGTAGAGGATTCATTACGTGACATTTCGATATCGTTTGACATTCCATACATTTTTGCATTTTATTTATCGCTATCGCTATGCTTTCGATGAGAGACTGTCACTTGTCCGGGACCTTTATGTAGCTGGCTCTAGTTCTATAAATAAGTGTGCACTGCTCTAGAGGCTCTGGTCAAAATTTGAATAGTTGATACAAAATTTGAGTTATACGATACGAAAATGAGAAGAAGAATGATGTCTATGACGCTATTTTATTTTTATTTTATCCCAACTATATCGCTCAACGCGGCTAAAGAAGTTTTGACTTCAAATAATATTATGGTGATTAGATTAGCCAGTATGTAAATTGCTCCAGGATACGTTGATGCTGACTGCTGGTCCTTCTTCGAATAAATTCTTCAAACGCACAAAAATCTACAACCAACTAAAAATCATCATCATCATCATTTCAGCTGACATAGGCCTCCCGCAGGCGTCGCCACATTGACCGATCCCGTGCGTCTCGCATCCAGCGCCTTCCCGCAACCTTAACCAGGTCATCCTTCCAGTCCACCTAGTGGGAGGCCTTCCAGCGTATCGTCTTCCGGTTCGCGGTCGCCATTCCAGAAGTTTTCGGCCCCATTGGCCATCCGTTCTGCGAGCAATGTGCCCTGCCCACTGCCACTTAAGGTTGGCAATTCTTCGGGCTATGTCGGTAACTTTGGTTCTCCTGCGGATATCATCACTAAACTAAAAATACCAATATTAAAACATCATGCACGTTCTAGAACGAATAAATCGTAGTTTTAAAGCACGAAGCTCATTTACACGACCCCGCTCCAACACCACTACCGCACAACACCGCCTCAAACGGAACTATTCACTCGCTGTCCACGCGCCGACAGCTAGCAGGCAACCAGATGTCCACGCGCAAGCTGTCGATTGCAAATCAAAGAAAGCTGCATATTAACAGCCGAAACAAAAGGTGAAAATTACTTGTACTACTGGATATTCTATGTACGTAACATATAACTATAACTCTTTTGAGGAAACCTTGGAGTGTTTTGCATACAATAGACAGAAGTGTCAAGGACGTGTCGAGTCATAAATATCGAATGCACATAAAAAACCTCAAATACATTTACTGCTTACTTTTACTAAAAAAATGTCAGATGTCGTTAAAACCTTTATTTTTTTATTCCTGATGAGCACGCTCTTGACCTCGATCTTTCCTGATGGTAAGCGCTATATGAGGTCTATGATGGATCGAGCGGACCCAAGAGACTTACAGAGCCTAGTTATCATTGAGATTGTTACTATATTTTTTAAGGGTCTACTACGATGCGAGATGGTGTTAGAGCAATCCTAGTACTCGTAGTCCATCTTCCTGGTCAAATTCGTAAGAAACAGTGCAACTGCAATACTTTTTGTGACAAAATACAACATTGCAAGTAAGGTATGTCGTTACCTTTACCGTAACTCATAAAAAGGTCATCGGGAAAACCAACGACTCAAGTAATTTCCCTTAACTTTTATTCAAATTTCGCAGTAACACCGTTAATATTTGATGTATGGAGAGAAAGCATATAACACGACACCGAGGCAGTTATACATCATTTAATTTATTTTTAAATCATCTGAGTCATTATACCTACAGCTTTTTACCTACAGCTGGGTTTGAGCCTCCTTTCTTTTTGGTGTGACCCTTGTTCTAACAAATTGCCATCTTAGTCTTACTGTACCTTCTCAAGTGATGACTTCATTTGCTGCGCGTATTGTATGCACATGACTTAACAGTAGATGGAGCATTGCTCGAATCAACTCATAATTAAATGATACAAGTTGCTAGCTATGAATATTATAAAATTCAAAATGAAATAGTGAAATATTTTGTTGATTAGGCATTGTCCATGTCCGTGTCAGACAGAGGACGTTGGGTAAAAGGTATTTCAAGAATGTAGAACAGCATTGTCTTTTTTCTACAATTAATTTTAATTTGAACCAGTTATCAGTGTAGTGACAACAAAACAAAAAATATATAATATCATATTGGTAACGGTTGTGCAACATTAAGGGTGTTCGATTTGTACCTTCCTGAAGAAGAAGATGGGTTATATATACCCAGATTACTCCAAACCTCGGCAAGCACATTAAGCTTTTAGTTGCAGCTATAATTTGAGGATCTCTGACATTCGTAACTCAGAAGCCAGATTCTGATGAATCGTATTGCGAAGGGGTATCGTGTTACCCATCGACTGAGTTGTGGACGACGAATAAATAGACGCTCAATGTAAAGTGCATCTGGCAAGATTGGAAGCTGACCCCAACATAGTTTGAAAAAGCCTAGGCAAATTTATTGATTTGTGCAAGTTACTTGTTTGCCCACATTCTTTCTACATGACGTACCTATCTGAGGTATCCTAATGGGGCATCGCCATATTCATGTAGAAACATGACGTGTTATTTGACATAATCGTTAGCCTAACAATACACGTCTTACATTTATCACATGTCGTCAACATCTCATGTAGGTACTGAATTCCACGAGAGTTCATTAACGTTATTAACTTTAGAAGTACTATAATAAAAGAAGGAAATGTTATTTTTAAAATAAATTTTAAAACCTTCCCGCAGTTACAATTGCATGCAAGAAATTTTCTCATGATAAAAGATAACGATAAGATCTTCATAATTAGAATTCGGTTAACAACCTTTATAATATTATTCCAAAATAGGAACATAATATTTAGTTACCGACTGGAAGCTAAATTAGTATGTGACTGGTTTCCCAAACAAAAACGGATCAAGTTTCTAAGTAAGTGTATGTAAAAATGCTTCTGCAACGTGTCTAGGAGCCAAAAATCTACATGGCACTAGAACTAAAATAAACTCAAGTCATTGGACTGTGAATTTTGAAGACCATAATCAGAGGGTCCAGCTAGACAAATGTCATTCGATATCAGTGATGGCGATTGTCGAAATGCAATGGCAAAATGTTAGAGATTGATTATGTAACATTTCGATAGCGTTTGACAATCCCATAAATTTTTGACATTTTCGCTATCGCTATCTTGACGCTTTCGTTGAAAGAATGTCACTTGTCTAGACATATGGATTAATAGTTTGGGTTTGTAATGAGTTTAAAAAGTCAAACATTTTCATTACGCCTATGTTCCTCCAGGAAAACCCGCAGGCTTATTACGTATGAAACAGCAATTAGCAATATTTGCGCAGAGATTGTACAATCATTGCGCGATTATCGCTTTACGTCAAAAAATTGGAAGGCTTATTTTTGCCAAATAATTTCTCTTCAATCGCGAATCCGCATTATATATGAGCTATAGCCACACCATAATAATTTTACGACTGCACTGCTAACAATAAAAATCTGCTAACTGAAATGTACATTTATCGCTAGGTGATCGCGATCATTTCGTATTACGTATGGTTTTTGACAGCAGAGCGACAGCGATCGGCGAGCAAATATGGCTGTCAAATTGCGATTCCTTTTTTCCTTGTTGTTGGTCGATTGCCAATCGCTCGCTGATGGCTGAGTAGGTACAGAAGTTTTTGAGTATTTGGCGGCTTTTTCCGTGTGTTATTTTGTGGCTACTTTAATTATCCGCAAATTAGAATTATAATATAAAAGTAAATATTGAAATAACAAATTCCTAGTGAATTTTGTAATGACGATTTGGTGTTGTTTTGTGTCTCTAATGTCTACGCAACTAGACTATTTGTTGAATCATTGAAACAGAAGTGATCTGATACTGTAGTATATAAAAATCCTCCACATTCAACATATGTTTACCTACTAAATACTTACAAACACATTAGATTGTGATAAGTCCGCAATAAGTATCTGCTATTTTATTCTTTTTTTATATGGCAAGCACCGATATCGACTATTCTGCCAATGTCTAAATTAAATTGGAAAAATCAATTTAACGTTTCATAGCTCAAATACGAGATAATGTAGTCTATTAAGTGATGTCCTAATGCATTATATATTCGAATTCTTATAACAATCGACAATTCGAAGAAATTTTAATCAATTTTACACATTGATAATTTAGTCATCCAGTTTTCAAATTAATTATTATATTATGTAAATAAAATGAAAATATCCAATTTTCACTGCCATATTTAATTTACACAAATACTTTACATCTGCGAATATTAATTTACCGGAATATTGGAGCTAAATAGTAATAGAAATTGACTATTGTAAAAGAACAGCCTCCACGAAGTGTTGCTCCTTCATAAGCTGGTTAATTCATCAAATGATACATTTTATAAATAATCAGACAGATAAAATAGCTTCTGTTAAAAGTGACAGTAAAAAAAAAAGACTTGACTTAAAGGCCTCAGTAGCCAGGTCACTAAATTGATCGCGTAATTATTGTACAATTATTGCTACTTGCTGTTCCTTACGTAATAAGCCCGCCGGTCACCCTTGACGATTTCAGTATCTCAGAAGTTCTAGACAAGTGTCAATCGACGTAAGCAATGGCCGAAATGCCAAAATGTAAGAGATTGATCACGTAACATTTCGGTAGCGTTTGCTATTCCCATACATTTTTGACATTTTTCCAATCGTTATCATGACACTTTCGTTGATAGAATGTCGTTTTTCTAAAGCCTAGGACCAGCAGTTGCAATGCGACCCCTAAACGAACGAGGCATATTAAAGTCAAGCAATAGGTCACCATTCCAATAGAGTAACAATTCTGTTTCTCATTAATACAGAACCTGCTGGATTTACGACTCAAAATGCAGGATATTTAAACAATTTAATAACTATGATCACTGGTGGGGCAAGACCTAAATTTGGTGTGGGCAAGACTGGTTTCGCGAGGCCCTGTTCTGTGGCGACCTGAAGACGGATTTTATAAAATAATAAATAAAACAAAACAATTAACACTGCCAAGTTTTTATTCATAAAAATACAAATTAGATTAATATTAATGAAAAATTACAAATCGTAAATATATAGGTGGAGATGACAATACTGTTACGAGCTGGGGTTCAGGGATAAATTATTTAAACAGCAGACTTCAACTAATCACTGTTTATTACAAAACACTTCTTAAACAATTCTATTACTTCGCACTATTTTTCGCTTTGATTGCTCTGTATCGCTTCTCAATCGAAACTGACTCACGACGAACCCGACCGCTCTTTATAAAGCACGGAGGAAGTTTCTAGAACGTTCCACACTGTTCCAGATAATCCGAGAAACTTCCAGAACAATCGACTTTCGAACTAATTGTTCCCGAAGCGACTAGAAACTTCCAGAATGTTCGGTTCGAACCTTCTGGAAAATTCCATTCGACACGAGCTTTCGAGAACATTAGTTCCGCTATTCAATACTAGATGGCGCCTCTAGTTACTACCTAGTTCTTCCTCTCGTTACTAGATGGCGTTGGCCTATCTTGTAACAATACCAATAAATTAAATATCGCCTTTCAAAGGATGCTTCCAGTCCAAAAAACAATAAATTTTCTTCCAATATCTCTACCTCGGCCGGACATGTCGATAACATCGTATTTGTAACCTGTAAACAAAAGCAATAGCTTCAATTTTTTTTTGCAGTTTTATCTAAGTACATAATATTGTAAAACCTACATTTAAATTAGTTTTCAAACAAAAAAAATCGGTGTGGCACTCGGGGACTGCCGCGGTAAAGCTATTGCATAGCATTTATTCTAGATCCAGTCCTGGAAAATGCGTCAAAAAAATTAACTAGATCCAGTCCTGGAAAATGCGTCAAAAAAATTAAAAACGTTAAAAACTCGAAAACGTAGCGAGCCAAACCCGCATTTATTTACGATTAAAAAAACTCTAAAAAACAAAACAAAAATACCCTTATTCACATTGAAATAATGTCGCTTTTCTTTGACAAGCAAAAGTGACCCTTATTCTCATTAGCATATTATTAGTAGTGTTATTAAAAGTCAAAGTATCACCGCCGTGCCCGTCGGAGTGGGGTGCGTGAGGTTTTTTCGTTACGGAATTTTTGGATTCGGTCCCCGCGCTCAAGGCCCGCTATAGAAGCTATGCAATAGCTTAAAAATCTTTAAGAAAACTCTAACTACCTACTAGTTTTTAAAACTTAAAAAGTCGATACGTTTTTTACCATTAAAGCTTTGGTTTCCTTCAAAAGATATTATATAGCGTATAATTTTATATACAAGTAGTTACTGCGTTATTTATTTATTACCAATTAATTATTTCTTACCTTATGTAAAATAGAAGATGTACTCTTCTACTGGTACTGGTACGGTACTGGTGTCAAAGAAAACATAAACCATTTATTAAGTCACTGTTTTTTAATTTTGGGTTTTTTTACAGGAGCGATCAATATACCTACACACTATCTATTTATTCACTAAATATTATTAAAACATTGAACACACTATTCTTATCAAAATAGGTACATGAAGTCATAAAAATAAACAATATTGAATAACACAATTACGTTTCTATTGTTAAGCGCCTAGTAAACGATTGGTTGGCTTCCTAGTAAAGAATGTAAACAAATAAAACAAGGGATTCCCCGCACTGGTCGGCGGTGGCAAGGATTACTCGCGATATAATAGTTACGCAACGTAAGCAAATGTTGCCAGACTAAAAAAACATATTTCACAACAAAATTAATTTATATCTTTTTTATTTTATTATCGCTTTGAAGCAATGCATGAAAAAATTTGCCCCTTGTACCATGAGGCCGTAGGCGGTGGCCCACGTCGCCCACGCCTTACGCCGCCACTGACTATACAAATACAAAATGTGTTTTTACTATGATGATTCTATTTGCCAATTTATTCTTATTCATAAATCAATTATTATTACTATATTTAAGAAGATATAAATAATATGAGTGATATTAAGAAAATGCAACGTGTGTATGTTCATCTGTATATTGAAAACCCGATTAACAGTAACCCGAAAACATTCTGCCAAACATAAACATCGTTTCTGGAACAAAATTAATCGCAAAATTTAATGTGAACAATTGTCAGACGTGCGTCAGCTGTTGCGATTAGTTGTTTCAACGTTTTCATAGCCAATCTCATCACTTGTCTACTGGCGTTCAATTTGTCTCGTCCCCAATTCATTCTTAAACTTATTCTTCGCCTTTCCATAAACTAGGCTTAAACGCATAACTAAGCAATGGGCATAACTAGGTATAAAGCCTCTCCCCAGTTGCTTAGATCACTCTCCATCTCATTCAGTTGAGACCTATAGGTTTTATTACATATTCTAACATCAGCACGTAAACAGAACTTTCGCAAATCATGTCTGTGATTTGAATTAACATAACGAAAAAAGCGTAATAATAGTTTTCCTTTCTAGCTGTTACGATGTACCTATGTATTAGGTATTTAGTTTACTGACTAAGGTTAATTTATTATTTTGGCTACTACTAAGATATTGTTAATTATCCGCATGCATTTGAGAATCAAACCTAGTTTCCTTCAGGGTCGCGAATTATCTTTTAAGAGTGCCGTGATTCGACTATAAACTTTAATAAATTAATATTTTTATATTAATAATTATTTATTTTGAAGATAAAAGTACATTAGTGTCACATAAAATATCAAATATTTTAATCAAAACAAGATATAAGTAAAGCTTTACAACAGTTTCATGCAAAACAGAATATCATAGGTCAGGTTTACATATTCTTTGTGTACCTATGGACTCAAAAACAGCAACGTTCACGATAGTAATCTGCATTGCCAGGTACATATCATACATATATAGCGATATTATTTATGTGGAAAACAATATATTTTAGAATACTTATGACTTAAATACGACATGTTCATAAATATGTGATCAGCTCTATTATTATTCCACTGATACCATGTGCAGTTACAATAATTGGCTACTCAAATCAGTAAGTGTCGTCTGTCAGTAATATTTAAAAGTTTCCCGATATATTAACACTGTCGTGAATACTCTTTACCTGTAACTATAGGTTTTTAAGTAACAAAGCGAATGACAACTGATATCAATATATACTTTTAAAATTTGTTGAAAATGAATAAAAGGAAATTATATCTATATAAATTGTCTCTTAAAATTTTTGTTCCCGATATACACCATTGCATTATAAGCTGGCCACTATTGCTTACCGCTACTACACTATTGCTTGCCGCGTACCGGAAGACGCTGCGTTGGAAGGCCTCCATTAGGTGGACCGATGACCTGGTTAGGGTTACAGGAATCTGGTGGATGAATGACACACAGGACCAATCGATGTGGTGACACTTAGGAGAGGCTTGGTGTTCAGTAGTGGACGTCTTTCGGCTGAAATGATGATGATGATGACTATTGCTTGCTTGCTATTGCTTGTTTTTTCTTACCTACTGCAAGGAATTACGTTTTCTTGTTATGTGTATTCTTAGATCAACACATCGCTACTGTATGGTAACCCGACTTGTTTATATAATCTGCTTGTAGTGTCTGATGCGCAAGCTAGATTTCTCTGCCATTTGTCAAACTCAGGTCAGACATTCATCTCAACTAATAAGCTGAGACTACAACAAATTAAATTACTGGTAAATCCCCGGAAATTTAAAAAGGTTACTATTTTCTTTTTCGTATCGATGGTACTATTATAATGGCCCAATTATAATTTAAATTAATAATTGGGCCATTTGTATTGCTTTTGTTGCAAGAACACTCTTGTAGTCAAGACTACTCTTGTTGTAGTAGGTGCACTAGAGCAGGCGGAACATAGTCTGTGATGCAATTCCAAATCCAGCGCTAACTAGTATCAGCGGCGATTATATCAGATACATATATGATTCTCGAAGTTAAGTAACGGACCCGTACTAGCGTGATGTTATGTTATAAACAATAAACAGACATGCGATTGTCACAATCTCGTGGTTTTATTTTATTTCATGGTTTTTCTTTCGTTTAATTTATCAAGTTTGTTAGAGAGATTTCATCCTTATAATTGACCCTAATGATCGATGCAATAAAAGTACAGGGTGTCATTTTTAAAGATTTTAGTCGGTTCGATTCCCGGGTGTGGCTAGCGAATTATCGAAAATCATTGAATGCAGTTTTCTGTCTTTTCAAAAATAATTTTAATCTGTGGAAACTGTTTCTGGATTGTGTTGAACTAATTAGTAATTATGCTTATGTTTGTTATTGCATCTGTTTGTTTCCCAAATAAAAAAATAAAATAAAGAAACAGTACTTTGCCTTCAGGTGGCATTACAAAATGCCACCCTACATCAAAAATCAAAAAAAACCCGACTGCTTAAAAAGCGAACTAAAAAGAAGTAAACAAGAAAAAAATCATGCTGTGCATTCGACGAATACATTGTATATGTCGCATCAAGGCTGGCCGATAGATGCAAACCATCGGGAAGTCAGGATGTATTCCCTTAGGTTAAGACATCGTGTGTGGGCAGGTCGATGGGTACAATCGTGCAAATGAAATCACAGAAATTATTCGATACACACAAAGCGATTCGATTCGCACAAAGCGTTTTGAAAATACTTTCATTGTGCGTACAGCTAAAGAGTGGAACTCCCTGCCGGCGTCCTTGTTTCCTGATAGCTACAACCTAGGGGTCTTCAAGTCAAGAGTGAATAGGTTACTTCTAGGTAAGCGTGCTCCACCTTCGACCATATCATCGCTTAACATCAGGCGAGATAGTGGTCAAAGGCGAGCCTATAACGAATAAAAAAAAAAAATACACTGGTTTTATTCAAATATTCAGAGTTACAATCTTGCTTACTAATATTACGGATCGACACAGATTTTACGACGTGTTAGCTCTAAGACGTTCAGTTCTCCACAACGCAAGTGCTTATAAAAGCGTGCCAATGCGTAGTTGCTCTTGATTGCCGCCAGGGGCGTGCTTGTGATTTGTTTTGACGTCCGTACTATTGACCAAACCCGACATATACATAAGCACTGGCCGGACAAAATTTGAATAGTTGAGACAAAATATTAGTTAATCGATACGAAAAGAAGAATTCATTTATACATTCTTCAAAAAATTTACATTTGTGTCGAACAATGGTTTTAACAATAGATACTCGTATAACACAACCATTAAACAATCATCATAAAGCCAGGAAAAACAAACACCACATTCCACATTGGTCCCAACATGATTAGTCTTAATATATATATATATATATATATATATATATATATATATATATATATATATATATATATGTATCTGTTTGGTCATTTTTAACCGACTTCCCAAAAAGAAGGAGGTTTTCAATTCGACTATATATATGTAGATATATATTATATAAAATATATATTTATGTGTATTTTAAACAACTTATTATTAGTATTGTTCTAATCTGTTTTGCTATAGTGACACTATTTAAATAATGCACCTGCCATGTTATCTCTTCACCACCCTTGGTTGACTGGTAGAGAATGCCAAAGACATTAGGTTCGCCATTGTACCTTTGTGCATGAAGTTTTAAATAAATAATAATTATACCCAACATCAATTCAAAATCAATATAAATTCATTTCAAGAAATATTCAGTTAAATTTCAGTTAAATTAAAGATGTAATGTCATGATAGAATGCTGGATATATTACTCCAAAGTCACTAAAATATAATCACATATTAGTTCGAACTACTTTTATCTTTGAGAAACTCTTCTATGCTGTAATAACATTTCTTCAGCAACAATGAAATAAATTTTCTTTTTAATTAATTTGGATTCATAGAGTTTTTAAATTGTACAGGCAATTTATTGTACATACCCACTGATTTCACTCTTGAGGCATATTTAACTACATTAAGTTTAGGATCTATAAAATTAGGTAGATCCCTTCTTCGCGTTTTTATTCTGATATGTCTCTGTTCTTCTGTCTCAAACTTATGAATATTTTAAATAAAATAACTAAGCAGGACTAGAATATAGAGGCATGGTACTGTGAGAATGTGCAGTTTTTTAAAATGATCTCTACAAAACTCCGTTTGTTCAATGCAAAGCACAGTTCTCAAGGCTCTTTTCTGCATAACAAAACAGCATTAATATTGTATTGGTAGCTGTTGCCCCAGAACTTTATGCTATATCTAAGTCAAGACTGTATGAGTACAAAATATACCATTCTGAGGTGAGCAATGGTTAATTCATGTCTAAGACTCCTGAGAGCATAGCAAGCACTACTCATAGTGTTAGCGACCACTTCCAATTCCTTCTTTCAATTTAAAACTGCATCTATTTGTACCCCTAAAAAATAATAAATGTAATTTGACAGTATCGATGTTTGACAGAAGACGAAGACGGAGACAAATTTTGCGGCCAAATTCCCCGTCAGCATCATCTTTCATCCCTTGTTGCTATGGAATTGATAGTACACGTTTTTATTCATTTCCACCCTGGCGACCATTGCGCTATTATTAACTCTCTTTTCTTTGATAGTATAGGAAAATTTACTTTATCTCCAACAACGGATATTCAATTTTATATAATAAGTAATATAATATTTAGGTACCAAGTTGGCATTATCGGCATTAAACTTTGGAATAACTGTATTTTGTGTGACATTAGGATTTCGATGACGCTATCATATAAGCATATCGCTAAAGCGAACCCATAAATTTTACCGCTATCAGAAATAGCTCAACGCGACTAAATAAGGTTTGACTTCAAATAATATGGTGATTAAATTATCCAGTAGGTACGCAAATTGCTCCGGGGTACGCTGACTGCTTGCTCTTCTTCGAATAAATTCTTCAAATTCGCAACTAACTAAAAGATACCAATATTAAAACATCATGCACGTTCTAGAAATAAATAATAGTTTTAAAGGTCGTAGCTCATTTACACGACCCCGCTTCATCACCGCTCCCGCACAACACCGCCTCAAACGGAGCTCTCCGCTCGCTGTCCACGCACCAACAGCTAGCAGGCAACTGTCTGTCCACGCGGCAACCGCTTTCGCCTTCCTTAGTCAACAAGCTAGCAACGTGCTTCAAGCGAGATGTCGGCGTACGTGTAGTGCGTGGGCTGCCTGCTTGAAGTGCGTGGTAAGCATGCGGTAAGCGAGACGTCAACTATCGAGTGGTACGATGGCGATAGGCTCGGTTACATCGAGCTGTCTACTAATTTTTGTGGTTAATGTAATGTATGTCTACAGAGGGCGCTCTGAAGCTCACATTTCAATAAAAATTATGTTACCGGGTGGGAGCGGTGTCGTATAAGTCAGTAACGACCTTAAAGCTGTCGATTGCAAATCAAAGAAAGCTACATATTAACAGCCGAAACAAAAGGTGAAAATTACTTGTTCTACTGGATATTCTATGTACGTAACATGTAACCATAACTCTTTTGTGGAAACCTTGGAGTGTTTTGCATACAATAGAAAGAAGTGTCAAGGACACGTTGACTCATAAATATCGAATGATCATAAAACAACTTGAAATAACTTTTACTGCTTACTTTTACTTTATAGACGCGTAAAAAGATGTCAGATTTCGTTGATACCTCAATTTTTTATTGCTGATGAGCACGCATTGGATGAGATCTATGATGGAACGAGCGGACCCAGAAGACTTACAGAACATAGTTACTATTGAGATTGTTACAATAGTTTTCAAGGGTCTATAACGACGTGAGGTGGTATTGGGGAGCCTTCCTAATAGGCCATCTCCCTGGTAAAATTCCCAAGAAACAGTGCAACTGTAATGCTTTTTGTTACAAAATACAATATTGCAAGTAAGGTATGTCGTTACCTTTACCGTAACTCATAAAAAGGTCATCGGAAAAACCACCGACTCAAGTAATTTCCCTCAACTTTTATTCAAATTTCGCAGTAACACCGTTAATATTTGATGTATGGAGAGAAAGTATATAACACGACACCAAGGCATTTATACGACACACGACACCGAGTTTATACATCATTTAATTTATTTTAAATCATCTGAGTCATTATAACGTTGATATTCACAGCTCGTTTTACCCACTGCTGGGTTTAATCCTCATTTCTATTTGGTATGCCCTTGCTCTTATAAATTGGCATCTTAGTCTTATTGTACCTTCTCAAGTGATTACTTCATTTGTTGCGCGTATTGTATGCATATGTCTTAACATTAGATGGAGCATTTCTGGTATCTACTCATGATCAAATGATACAAGTTGCTAGCTATGAATATTATAAAAGTCAAAATTAAATAGAGAAATATTTTGTTGATTAGGCATTGTCCACGTCCGTGTCAGACAGAGGACGATGGGTAAAAGGTATTTCAAGAATGTAGAACAGCATTGTCTTTTTTCTACAATTAATTTTAATTTGAACCAGTTATTGCTATCACTAGTGTAGTGTCAACAAAACAAAAAATATATAATATTGGTAACGGTTGTGCAACATTTAGGGTTTTCGATTTGTACCTGCCTGAAGAAGAAGATGGGTTATATATACCGAGATTACTCCGCATCTCGGCAAACACATTAAGCTGTTCTTTGCAGCTATTATTTGAGGATATTGGACATTCGTTACTCAGAAGGCAGATTCTGATGAATTGTATTGCGAAGGGGTATCGTGTTACCCATCGACTGAGTTGTGGACGAGGAATAAATAGACGCTCAATGTAAAGTGCATCTGGCAAGATTGGAAGCTGACCCCAACATAGTTAGGAAAATCCTAGGCAAATTGATTGATTTGTGCAAGTCACCTGTTTGCCCACATTCTCTCTACATGACGTACCTATCTGAGGTATCCTAATGGGGCATCGCCATATTCATGTAGAAAAACACAGATCCTGTACAAAATGACGTGTTATTTGACATAATCGTTAGCCTAACAATACACGTCTTACATTTATCACATGTCGTCATCATCTCATGTAGGTACTGAATTCCACGAGAGTTCATTAACGTTATTAACTTTACAAGTACTTTAATAAAAGAAGGAAATGTTATTTTTTAAATAAATTTTAGAACCTTCCTGCAGTTACAATTGCATGCAAGAAATTTTCTCATGTTAAAAGATAACGATAAGATCTTCATAATTTGAATTCGGTTAACAAACTCTATAATATTATTCCAAATTAGGAACATAATATTTAGTTACCAACTTGAAGCTCAATTAGTATGTGACTGGTTCCCCAAACCGATACGGATCGTGTTACTACTTTTTTTTCTTACCGTACCCAAGCTAATGAAAAAATTGCTTCTGCAACATGTCTTGGAGCCGAAGGTCTACATGGCACTAGAACTAAAATAAATCCAAGGCATTGAACTGTGAATATTGAAGAGGATAACAACAATATAACCGGTGGATGGTAATGCTGGTAAAATTTGTCATGAGTTTAAAACTCAAATGATTTTTTAGGGTGTCCCTTTATACGCTCCGGGCTGCATTTTAGAAACATATCAGACTTGAAAATCAAACAGAGGACCTCCTGTTCAGCAGTTGCATTTGCGATCCTCTCTCGTCGGGGCCCTTGTGTCCCGAGAAGGCAGATCAAAGTCAAACAATAGGTCACCATTCCAATAGCCTAACAACAATTCTGTGTCTCATTATTACAGAACCTGCTGGGTTTACGACTCAAAATGCAGGATATTTAAATAATTTAATAACTTTGATGATTCTGATTTCCAATCTGTCAATAAATTAATTAATTTATTGCTATATTTAAGAAGATATAAATAATATGAGTGATATTAAGAAAATGCAACGTGTGTACGTTTATTTGTATATTGAAAACCCGACTAACACTAAAAACATTCATCCGATCATAAACATCGTTTTTGGAACAAAATTAATCAAAAATTCAATGTGAACAATTGTTAGACGTGCGGTGCGTCAGCTGTTGCGATTGGTTGTTTGAACGTTTTCATAGCCAATCTTATCACTTGTCTAGCGTTCAATTGGTCACGTCACTAATTTCATTCTCACGCCGTTACCTCACGCAGCGCGCGCAACGCGCACGCGGCGCTCGCGCTACTCGCACGCCCGAGGATCGCGCACGCCAAATGTGGGGTCAGCCTTAAACTTATTCTTCGTCTTGCCATAAACTAGGCATAAGTGCATAACTAGGCAATAGGCTTAACTAGTTATAAAGCTTCTCCCTAGTTGCCAAGATCACTTTCCATCTCATTCAATTGAGTGCTATAGGTTTTATTACATATTCTAACATCGACACGTAAAGAGCACTTTCGCAAACATGTCTTTAATTTGAAATTACATAACGAAAATGGCATAATAATAGTTTTCCTTTCTAGCTGTTACGATGTACCCATGTATTATGTAGTTTACTAACTAAGGTAAATTTATTATTGTGACTTCTATCAGGATATTGTTAACTATCCGAATGACTTTGAAACAAACCTAGTTTCCTTCAGGGTCGCGAATTATCTTTTAAGAGTTCCGTGATTCGACTATAAAACTTTAATAAATTAATATTTTGATATCAAAAATAATTTATTTCGAAGATAAAGTTAATTTCAGTACATTAGTGTCACATAAAATATCAAATATTTCAATCAAAATAACATATAAGTAACAAAAGCTTTACAACAGTTCCATGCAAAACAGAAAATTATAGGTCAGTTTTAGATAATCTTTGTGTACCTATGGCCTCAAAAACAGCAACGTTCACGATAATAATATGCATTGCCAGGTACATATCTTACATATATAGCGATATTATTTATGTGGAAAACAATACATTTTGGAATATTTACGACTTAAATACGACATGTTCATACATATGTGATCATATCTATTATTATTCCACTGATACCATGTGCATTTACAATGATTGGCTAATCAAATGCAATTAATGCTGGGTTTCATATATAAGAACTTCAGTAATATTTAAAAGTTTCCCGATATATTAACACTGTCGTGAATACTCTTTACCTGTAACTATAGGTTTTTAAGTAACAAAGCGAATGACAACTGATATCAATATATACTTTTAAAATCTGTTGAAAATAAATAAAAGGAAATTATATCTATATAAATTGTCTCTTAAAATTTTTGTTCCCGATATACACCATTGCATTATAAGCTGGCCACTATTGCTTACCGCTACTACACTATTGCTTGCCGCGTACCGGAAGACGCTGCGTTGGAAGGCCTCCATTAGGTGGACCGATGACTTGGTTAGGGTTACAGGAATCTGGTGGATGAATGACACACAGTACCAGTCAATCTGGTGACACTTGGGAGAGGCTTGGTGTTGTAATGGACATCTTTCGGCTGAAATGATGATGATGATAACTATTGCTTGCTTGCTATTGCTTGTTTTTTCTTACCTACCGCAAGGAATTACGTTTTCTTGTTATGTGTAATCTTAGATCAACACATCGCTACTGTATGGTAACCCGACTTGTTTATATAATCTACTTGTAGTGTCTGATGCGCAAGCTAGATTACTCTGCCATTTGTCAGACTCAGATCAGACATTCATCTCAACTAATTATCTGAGAGCACAGCAAATTCAATTACTGGTAAATCGCCGGAAATATAAAATTGTTACTATTTTTTCTTTTTCGTATCGATGGTACTAATTTAAATTAATAATTGGGCCATTTGTATTGATTGTGTTGCAAGAGTAGGGGGCACTAGAGCAGGCGGAACATAGTCTGTGATGCAATTCCACATCCTGCGCTAAGTAATAGCGGCGATTATATCAGATACATAGAAAAACCCAAATCAGGCCAATATCTAAGGGTGTATGAAAGGAGCCTCCCTGAGCGGCGTTAAAAATATGCAGCAATCACTCAGTAACGCAGAATCTAGCTGACTAAACTTTCGCCAGGATGACTCAAATTCAAAATATATTCTTAAGATATGCACCAAAAGCTATTCTGTTCATCATCCTATTTAGAATCTTTGCTGCATAGTTCCGATATAATCTTTATGCAGTTTCGTGTAAAGAGTTTTGGAGCTTGTTATATCCCATGTCAAGAAATTTATATGGCGCCGTCACTTTTATCTCATCAGCTAAGCTATTAAATCACCAAGCACCCCGGCGTAAGAGCATTGTGTTGACTTAAGTGAACTTGTAAACGAAAAAAATAAAGTTTTATTCATTTAACGGCTAATGTGAAGAAAGAATTTTAATAATTAATATTGCAGTTTCGTAGCTACGCAATTTCTTATCAATAAATAAACATATTCAGCAATAGAAAACATATAATTTCGAAATAAAGACTCAAATATTGCGATTTTTATGGCATATCTAAAACTTGAACTTTTTTATTTATTAATGCTTGCGACCTTTGACGACCTTACATTTTGATAAGTTACTTGGGAAATATATTAAAGTTAAATGACAATTGGTGATCAAAAATTGATCTACATTATGAATAATGATATTAATGTCTACTAAAATATTTTCAAGATCATCTTCAATATTTTTAGACCTCGTAGGCGGCATTCTTATTTATGACGCGGGATCGAAATATGAATTTATTCTCTTCTCTTGTGATAATTTCATCATTTGGTTCCACCACAGTGTGATTGATTAACAAACATCTATTTTACAAATATCTAAACTTTCAGATTTCATTACCTTCCTTACTTTTTTGGCTAACCAATACTGTACCACAGTGGAGCAAAGGCCCAATCCCAAGCTCTTCCAAGTACAGGAACTCTTCTCCCGACTCCTTCTCGAACCAGCCCTCACGGCACACGTCTAGGTCATCTCGCCACTCGTCTCTCTGCTATCTTATACTAAAATTATATTGGATAGCTATTTCCATATAACAATCTTTGCACGAAAGACTTGTGGTATGTGTGGACATGTTAGTAAGCATTATTGAATAACAAATAAAATAAATTTTCATTAAATCATTTCACGTGCAGTTAGCACCTGCTTATTGCTCTTGACGCCGTGAAATGCGTCACCAGCAAATACATACGGGTGACGTAAACACGTCAATTGAATATAAAATACTGAACCAATAAATTTATTCTGTAACAATCAATCAATCTGCCTAGCCTTTTCCCAACTATATTGGGGTTGGCTTCCAGTCTAACCGGATTCAGCTAAGTACCAGTGTTTTACATGGAGCGACTGCCTATCTGACCTCCACAACCCAGGAACTGGGTAACACGGTACCCCTTGGCAAGACTGGTGTCAGATCTCAAGCTTCAAATTTATTCTGTAACAAGGAAAGAAAAGAAAGAATAAGAGTTTATTTTAAAGTATGTAGTTCCCGTTACATGTCTGTAACTTTTGTAAGTGCCCACGTAATCTTTATACAAGTTATGTGGCATTTGATAACGTTTGATTTTATCTTTTTTATTTATAGCGGAGTAAGTGAATTATAAGTTTAGGGCTGCCGAAACCGACACTTTGGGTGGCTTTATGGGTACAACTAGTAACAAAGATATATGACTCTAATAGTTGCGTCTTGTAATGTTGTTGTTTCATACATAGGGCATAGTGTAGTAGATACCTAGGGTTTAGAGTAGTAGACATTTTAATCTGTTGGGTGTACAGTAGTTTCTTCCATTCATAACACACACAAGATTAAAATATTTTAGTCAATTAATAAAGTGAGTTTCTACTCCCCAGTTGTTCTTATTTAACACAAGCCCATTTTTAGAAAATTTAAATATTTGGCAACATTTTCCGCAAAATTATAAAGATGAACAATTCTCTTTTCTGTTCTTAAAACTACAAATGAAATTTTCATTGAAACATTTCTGGAAATCGTTAATTCGATTAGCGTTAAGATGTCGTGAAAGAATTATCATTAGCTCATACAAAGTTAGTGTCGCTAGTTATAATTTCTTATGAAACATCTATATTTACACGCCGATGATGTTGAACTGTTTTTGTTCTTACTATGTTTTAATATACGTTTATAATGTCTGTTGTCTGTGTCTATGCATAAATAGGGTCAAACTGCAACATTCTAATGCCCATATATGTGCATTTATCTGGCCAGCAAGTTTTAATGTCCTTTAAAGATGATGAATGAGCCACTTAGGAGATATCACGTTCCGTTTTAGCTGTACTTGTATGCTATACATTTGGAATTTGTAAGTTATTGGGTATAGCCCAGTTAACAATACCAACATATGTGACTACGTCCTCATACATGCACACAAAGCTACATATGTACCTGTTTGTACTACTTTACTCAACTATCTTTTGTCGCAGTTGGTAACAAATTAGTCATATGATGAAAACTATTGTTTATTATCGCTTTTCCAGTAAAATATTAACAGACGTTGTTTCAAATGGCTAGTCTTTACTTTCAATTCGTAAAACCAATTGAGAGTCTATTGTGTCTTTGTTAATGCGGGTTTTACCTTATTATTCAGAGACCTGTAACCGTAGCATCCGAGCGGATGATCGGTCCATTCATATGTCGCTCTATGTAATGGTCAGCTAGAGTTGGCTCTGTTTCAGCGCAGGCGCAGGCGGAGCGGGCCGCACGCTTGTATGCGTCCACCAGGCGCACACACCCGCCACTCTTTATATATAAGGAGATCTTGCGAAACCGTTAGCACATTCGGACTACAACCTGTCCAGGAAGTCACCTGCTTCTTTTGTCATCTGCGAAACGCGACAAGATGCTGTTCATTCTGGTAATTATCGGCCTGTGTTAAGTGTTTATATAAGTGCATCTTAATAAGGACCCAACAGTGTCAAAATTTGCATGGTAAATTGTGTCGATAAATTGAGTGTTGAATTGGCGACCTTCCCGTGATTGCATGTTGACGAAGATGTTTTGCAAATATTGCGGCGCCCAGTGCATGATTGTGTGGTTGTACCTAATGTCGTTAGAGGTTTAGGTTCTGACCTTTGCTTTAAACACGCCTTCTATGCTATTGTCTATGATGAAATTATCTCCTTAAAGTATACGTTTAAGTTAAGAAAGTTACAAAGTGCATTTAATTTATCTGTCACACATAATAAGTATAAAGTTGAAAATTTAATTTAAAATAATTATTCACGAGTAAAATAATAGCTTGAAAGGAATATTCCATGAACCGAAAATGTGTGAATGTCTGTGCGATATTTAGTTTTTGTTTGTTGAATCGTCTGCGAAAATAGTTTCCAATCTAAACTTCGTAATAACATTTCCATGAGAAATAAAACTACTATATTTTTTAGTTTTATCGCCCACTAAGGTCACAGATATTATTTTTATTTATTGTCAGTGATAAGCTTTTGAAGGTTATCCAAGTACATAAACAATTTTCGCGAATAGGTACCTAGCCACATAACACAACCATCGCGTAAAAATTCGTTTACGGATTGCAAACAAAAAACACAAATCGAAATGAACTCTAAAATATGCCAATTTAAGATCAAGGTCAGAAAGTGTTCTAGATATGGAATGGTTTATTACACGCAATAAAATTTCATCGACCGATTTGAACGATGTCTATACCCAGAAAGGAATCGCAAAAAAAAAATGGTTTAAAAAGCTTTTACCGGCCGGCGACTCGAGAGATGTTATCATTGAATTAATGAAGGACGCACAAAAATCCGAAAAACTTGTTCTGGGGGCGTGTGACGTGGCCGTAATTGCTAATTAAGTAAACACGCTTTAATTTATGCCAATTATAATTAATTGTATCGTTTGTTAACATTACAGAGTGTGGTGTCTGCTTTGCTGGTGCAAATGCTTGCAGCGAGTCCTGCGGTTGACAGCCAACCAAGAGCTCAAATTGTTCGATATGACTTTGACACAGCCAACCTGCCCAACTCTTACAGATACCAGTAAGTATTTCCTACATCCTTAATGTCAGTAGATTATTTTTCAGCTCTCTATATTGAGAGTAGATAAATAGTGTTGCACCGGGAAGTGTGCAACTCCTCATGTACATGGATTAACAAATTGCTGCAAGCTGATTTGGTAATCTGCGACAGACTATGCAATGCTAACCTGCTGTGTTTGTGTTTAGAAACCAATATATGTACATAGCCCGTTCATAGAACTCGTATATTTTGCAGCACAGTAGACTGTATATGTCATGGACCAAATGATTAATCAGTGCACTATGCATAATGCCCGGCATTGTGTATCAAGTAAAGTCAAATCGGGCAATGTAATGAATACTGATTCAAACTTCTATATTTATCACATTGTCTGGTCATTATTAATATTTCTACGTAATGGTTGGGCAATTCTTTAATTACGGTCAATGAATTAGTCCAAGAGTGGGCGAAGCGCGCTCGGGAGCTTAAGGCATCCCGACATTGTTACATGGTGTGTACGATGTTAGGTTACTTTAGACCCTGCAGACAGAAATAGGAGCCCCGTCTCACGGCTTTGTCGACTTTTTTGCTTAAATAGTAATCGTACTTACCTATTCTATTATTTCTTAAATCAATGTCAACATGAAAGTAATTAAAAAAACACATCTTTTTATTACCCGGCCCATTATATGATGGGCATTATTCAGAAATCCCGGTCAATTTAATTATTTCAATAGATTTTAGCTTATTGCCTACTCATATTGGGCATTTTTTAAATTGTCTGGGCATTATGAATAATGCCGTATTAATCACTTGGTCCATATATATCATTGCACTATCAGATTGAGACGCTATAAGGATAAATTTCTAGGAAGTAATGATATACGCATACACGTAATGGCTGTCGATACAGCTAGGTATATATAATTTGCACCAGATATGGAGATTACCTACATGACTAAATCTCTACTACTCTTTTTCATGCCTTTTTGAATCTAGCCTTGTTAGTAGTCAGTATAATTACGTGGGTCTAATCTTTCTTCTAAATTTAGATATATTTAATAAAATAAGCAAAAGTTTGATATAAATAAGTTTTTTATTTATTTAATAACATGTCACCTTTGTAAAGCAGGTTTGCAATGATATTGCTACATTTCTATTCTGGTAACATTCATTCCTGGAATTGAGTAGATGTAGTCGAAGTTTTTGCTCTCTTGCTTATTTTTTTTTTTGTTTATTTGTGATTGGTTTGCTCTTGACTCTAGTCTAGATCATAGGTGATAGAGACAGAGTCGACGATGAAGTGAACTTACCCAGAAGAAGCCTGTTCACTCTAACTTAATAATATAAAATTATGAAATGAAATCGTTCATTTGCTAAATGTAGGTATACAGATTAGATGTTGTTTTTTGAAGAACAGACCCGATACATTTTGCTTCACGGTATGCAAAATTGTTTAAATTAATGTAATTACAGACACCAAACGAAGCAGTAAAACATAGAATGACTCGCAACATAATAAAGTAAATAACTTTAAGGTTATCATTACAAAAATCACCGTTTAAATACAATAATTAAAAAGTATTCATATTAAAATAATAATAATCGATTACAACAATGAAATTTACAACAATTATTATATTATATTAAATTATATTATTATCAAAAAAGGTGAATGTTCTATTTAAGTTTTTAACCACTTGAGTACGAATATTGAGGTATCTGTGCGAAATATGTAAAACGACTATTGGTAATTAATATTGATATATTAATAATGTATCGGATAAATTGAAAAACATGGCAACTTTATGATTAAGTCATTTATTTTACTATAAACTAGTCGTGATCTCAATACTTTGACCCGAAATTGATAGATATTTTATTTATCGATGTTTTGATAAATATACATTTTGAGGAATGTTTAGAAAATGTTTTTATTGATAAATGATACCTAGGTTTGCGTTTTTTTTTTTGCAGGATTAGCATTTGTCATACATTGAAATATCGCGATCTCTATCAGTTTTAACTTTTGAGTTCAATGACTCCGTTAGCTACCTACATAAAGACACATCAGATTTAATAGGAACGTTCAACAAACGATCAATAAATTGAGCCTGTCTCAATTTCAAGCAAAATGCGGAAATTACATTTTATTAAAAGTAATAACTACTATACTTACTCTATTATTAAAATTTTATTTTTGAGACAAAGTGCGTACGTAAATATAGTCTATCAATGGTTCCTCAACCTAAAACAAGCATTAAAACAATGAGCTTTAATTGACTTAAAATAAAAGACTTTTTGCTAACGTAAACACATAATAGGTAGGTATTGGGGCCTTTCAATCATGGTCTTGATTGTTTTATAATAACACCTTATTGAAACAAAAAATTGATTGGAGGAGATGACGCCGCTTAATACTGATCAGATAAATTGTAAGCTTTGATATTAATAGCTCAATTTTGTTGTTTTTCTCCTGTTAATGAACGTTAGCGATAGAAAAATCAACTAACACAATATTATCACTATTGGTCTAAGATCCCAGTAAGGAGCGACCTTCAACCATCTGTTTAATGGATGAAAAGCATTTTATATCAAATTTAATATGTTAAAAAATATATCGCGAGTGGGTTGTCTTAACAGGAATTAAAAATTCCTGTTAAGACATTCGAGATGTTCAAGGTGTTCATCGAATAATGTGTGTGTGAGTTAATGAGTGAATTCTGTCCAGTTCAGAAATATTAGGTTAAATATACACTAACAATATTCGATGAGTTAAGAAAAACCAAGAAACACACAGCAATATGTCTTATATTTTCTGAAAGGACTACTTGTGTTCTTTATTTTATGTTCAGGAAGCTAAAGTCAACTGTGTCCCAGTTCAGGAATATTAGGGTAAAGATACACTGACAAATATTCGATAAGTTAGGCTTACAAAGCACTGCGATTTTATTCAAGCGATTGTTTGTCAGCCCCTTCTGTGACCTGTGGAATTGTATGAAGCTGCACGCATTGCGGAAAAAAGTCGCGCTCAAATAGTACTTACTAAAACATTCGCGAAAATTAAAATACGCGCTAATAAAAATCGTAATGCGTGTTAAGCCTTAAGATAAACCCAAAACCATAACAAACAGCAATGAGAC
This sequence comes from Orthosia cruda, assembly GCA_964057195.1. Lineage (NCBI taxonomy): Eukaryota > Metazoa > Arthropoda > Insecta > Lepidoptera > Noctuidae > Orthosia > Orthosia cruda. The sequence goes on along the minus strand of OZ059831.1, from coordinate 23,985,873 downwards.
TAAGATTTTTGAATAATGAATCGCTTCGCCATGGACGATAAAGTTAATTATATATCTGTTATTAAATATTAAGGTAAATTCAAACCGGGATTATTCAATGAGTTAAGAGCCAATTTTAATAGGCTAATGTTTTCTGAAAGGGCTACTTTAGTTCTTTATTTTATGCTATAGATGCTACCATTAATTAAATCCTAGTTCCGAAATATTAAGGTAAACGTACACTGATTTTCAATTCATTCTTGAATTTCAATGAATTATAGTTCTAACAGGAAATTTTTCAAACAATCCACTGGTGACATATTTTTTAACATTTTCAATTCGATATAAAATGCTTTTCATCCACAGATAGGTCAAGGCCGCTCCTTACTCGGATCTCCCACTATATATTTCAAGTCATCTCCTCCAACTCGACTCCACCTCGTATATCATCTAATTGACAGTAATCTGTAACTTGTTATTTATTGACATTCATCGAGAATTTCTGTCGTTGTCATGGTGACTAACTCGAGGGAGGTCTTTCAAACTGATTTGCAAGTTAGCCATTATTTCATTACTATTCGCGACATCAAACTGAAAAGTTTGGCGAGTGTTTAACATCACACTAATATTATAAAGGTGAAAGTTTGTGAGTGTGTATGTTTGTTACTTCTTCACGCTCAAACGGCAGGATGGATCTGGATGACACAGAGATAGACTATAGTCAGGCATAGCACATAGGATACTTTTTAACCCGGGAATATGTTCCCTCGGGATAATTCTCGACATTCACGTGGCCGAAGCCGCTGGCAGAAGCTAGTTGTAAAATAAAATATCAAATAAGTTTGAGAATCAATAAAAAAAGTATCTTTACAATGCAGAAAGCCACGTTCACATAGGCACACTACACCTACTTATATACATAATTTGTCAATCCCAGGTAAGGCCTAGCCTTGCTTACACAACAGTCTACAAGTTCTCTATGTCCAAAGATGTACGAAATAGCATATCACATTACACAGACCCTCAGTTTTGTTAATCCTATTTTATGATGCAAATACATTTATATTATTATTATTGATTCTATAAATTGATTGCGACATCCTTATGCAACATGGCCACTACACGATCAATTAACAAGTAAGCCTATCCCATTCTTCCTCTAAAAATCAGAAAACAAAGATTATGTCATGAACTAGGCCAGTAGAATACTCACTACTGCTTCTGTTTACTAATGTTAAAACCATAATAAGAAGTAAGAATTCTACGTGTATCTGTATTCTAATCGTGCTGCCTATAACAACACTCTCGCATCCAATTTCAAAATTTATTGCTTAGAAAGTTAAAATTCTTGATCTATGTTTTGAAGTAATTACCTTCACTAAATTACTCAGCAATTATACTAGCTGTATTTTGATCCTCGTCAAAATAATTACGTACAATAAACCTACTCTGAAACCGTGTCAACCGCTTACTTTTATCGTTCCGTTCTTCAAAGCTTAACTTTGGTTTTGACCTAACAAAAAATTGGTTCTAATGTTTTGACTAGGTAGAACATGTAATTATAATGGTTGTATCTCTCTATCTAGTTGGACTTGTCCTCCCACACTATGTTCAATTTTTGATCCGACTTACACTATTTTTGTAATATATGATGTCATCCATTTGTGTTCAATATAATTGATCAGTTAGTCTTTTTATTTTCACTTAATCAGTAAAAATCTTCACTTTGTGTTGCGAATGTAAATATTTTTTCACGAAAACCACAATATAACTTCAACTCAGCCAACCGCATTTCTCTGATGGACTTAAGCCATAACACCCGTTCCTCCGCCTTCCGCATCAAGTCTGTCCGTCTGTGTGTCATCCCTTTCCTTGTAATTATACACACTGTTTCTATGTATCTTATCTAATTCTCCTGTCGTAAGACTGCTGGAAGAAATGTCTCTAGAAATGAGCAGCACCTTCGTGCTATTCTATCTTAATATGTACTTTCTCTTTTAAGTGTTTTATGTGCACATAAATAAATAGGTACTTGATAGAGTGAAAACGTTAGAAAATAAGTACGTACTATAAATCTTTCACTTTTATCAAGAACCAAACAGGATTGAGTATAATACTTGCCAACACTAATAAAATGACAGAACATTTTGAATACTAAACGAAAAGGAAAGCAAACTCCTCTGACTCACCCACCATCACTACATCGACAACGGCGACGTAAATATTTGCGGACCAACACTATGGAATGTCATGTTTATGTAAATTGACCTTTATATTGTCCTTACGTGTGCAGGTGTAACCTGATAATCCAAATACGTGATTTACCTGCTTATAGGTAGTAAAACGCTGTTTATTTGGAAAGCAAATATTTTTAAACCGCTCTTCCGTGATGTTTGTTGGCTTTCTGCCACAAGGATAGCGGCAAATTGTTGGAACCTAGGCGGAATCGGTTTCCATTGTCGGATAATACCTAGTAGGTAAATACGGACATCGGATTATATTTGCAGTTAATTATAGCCGACATCGTCTGATAAGTGCTAATTTGTTATCAAACAGTACAGTCATGATTCACGATGCACAAACGAGAGTCTTATATAAACACGGAGGGATATTTATTTCGATTAGTTTTTGTTGAAACACAAAAGCCAATAGTGCCTAATATTAGAAACTTGACAACTCAATCAACAGTTTATTGTGTTTTTGAAAAAGTAAACTTCAAGCAATAAGAAAAAAAAAATAACCAAAAATTACAATATAGGTAATTATTAAATGGAGTATAAAGATTCTGTTCCAAGATCCTCTGTATGAGCCAAGTGGGTCGGTCATGAAAGAGATCTGGTCGTGTAACTTGTGGCTAAAGAAAACACAACGAAGATTTATTATTTATTGGTCACATCCTTTGAAACTCAGCTATAACGTATAACTAAACAGATATATACCTATATAAATATTTGCATAACCCACTTAATACTAAGAAGTTGCGGACTAACTTCACACGCTGCGCATTCACATTCCATCATTCGTTTGCATTTGAATAAAAACAATCCACCAATTTGAACCTTGAAACAATACATAATACTGCTAATTCTACTTCCAATCGTACCTCTTCCTAATCGTTCTCTCACTGCTAAGAATCATGACTCTGTTACAACTGTCCAACAGTTCCGTTTCAATCAGCTTGGATATTTGATATCATGAGAAGCTTCGGCTGCCAGATCTTTTGCCCTCTATTCCCCTTCTTCATTTCGTGTAGTCGGTACAGGTACATATTTAAATTGTTTAGGCCCAGTAATTGGCCACGTTTTTAGCGGCGCCCGAGGCGTCGTTTAGATCATTGAGGGTACCGATGAATGAACATTCAGGGCACTGCAGCAGATGGGACATAGCTTGTTTAAGACCACCGCACTCACTATGTATGTTCAATGCATTGCATGACACCATTTTACGTTTCATGACGTTGGATATCTCTGGGGGCAATAATATGCCTTAAACATATGAAAACTCGTTGCAATCAGGATGATGAAAGTTACTATGCTTTCTCGAGTTTGAGTTGTAAAAATCATCATGATCATCCTGATTTCAGCCGAAAGACGTCCACTGCTGGACATAGACCTGCCCCAGGCGTCGGCACATTGACCGATCCAGTGCGTCGCCCGGAACCTTAACCAGGTCATCGGTTCACCTTTCTTCCAACCCATCGTCTTCCGGTTCGCGGTCGCCATTCCAGAACTTTTCAGCCCCATCGGCCATCCGTTCTGCAAGAAATGTGCCCTGCCCACTGCTATTTAAGTTTTGCAATTCTTCGGGCTATGTCAGTAACTTTGGTTCTCCTGCGGATATCCCGAAGGTTTAAGGATTACATTTGTGCAATGAGCTGCCCATGGTATTTTAAATAGACAGCGGCAACTACACATTTAAAATTTTCATTTATTGTTTGCGTATTGATAGATTTTGCTAAGTAGCTGGTTTTCAATAATGTTTCAATTAAGAAATCATAATTATCTACCCAATTCTATCTGATGCTTACTGAATGCTTAAAAATCTTACTTAATTAATAGTTCACCTTGTTGTAAACTCGTACACAAGTGCAATAAAAACTGCAATCATTTGGTACCTAATCTTTGCAACTGCACAAACTAGAAATACCGATATAAACATTACGAATAACTGAGTGATGCCACTCACAAGAAAAATGTGATATCATCACGTTAAATATCACGGACACTGCAATAGGTATATTAATCATAAAATGAAGATAATTGCTAAAACACGGATGTACTTATGTTGAAGAACCTAGACATATAGGTAATATAAAAAAGCATTTCGTCATATCTATATAAAATAAAATAAAATACATTTATTTCGAGGTAACCATAGCTCATATGTGGAGTACACACAGAAATAGAAAACAATGAAAAAGGATAAACAAAAAATAAAAATGAATCACGGCAATATGCCTATCATAACAATGCCGTATGTACGGGCAGTCCATCCAGTCCGCGATCATCGCCAGGACGGCATTCGTGCAGTCCCACACCCTACGCACCAAGGACGGTATACTTAAAGTTATAGTTGTATTTAAATGCGATTTCTTTTTTGGTCGCATCTGCAACTGAGTATGTGGTATTGGGTTTGATCCACGGATGAAGCAAAGTGTTAATGGGTTTTTCCATCTGCTTTGTATCAGCCCGGAGTCCCAATTTGTACCTAGACGGTTGCATTTAAATTTAATTAATATTAAATAATTTAATTTAAAAAAAAAAATTGCGTACGCACGTGTCGATGGGTTTCATGCCATCCTCAGAAAGAGAGCCGCATCGCTGCTAAGTCGTGTCCGCGGCAGTGGCAACAGCATTCTTAGCGTTCTGGCGAGCCGAGCAGACTGCCCATTATTGTGGCATTGTATTAAGTTACATGTCGAGAAAAAGTAGCGAAAGAATTGATAACGGTCTTCATTGAATTTTATTGTCATTTGATTTTATTTTATTTGTATTGATTTTGAAGTTTTATTATTATTTGTTTGACATGTTAATTTAAAATTCTATTCTATATAATATCTTCTTGACGTATAAAATCTTTTTATTTTTGACATTTAAATTTTTATTTACATATTTTTGATTAATTATGGCATTAAATTTAGTCAATTGACTATCAATATCAAGTGACAATATTTTGTAAATGTTTATGTGTACCTTTTACTAACACTAGGAATATAAGTAATTGTTACTAACAAGAATTGGACTGTAAATTGTCTGAATTTTGAAATAAATTATTATTATTATTAAATAGCATCCCCCCCCTAATTGGCAAAAGTATGAGTTCTGCTTAATTCTCGGGGAAAATGGTGTGATGATGGGTTACGTTATGTTGCGGCAAGAAAACTAATTACATGACAGTTTAAAAAAAAACTTTGCACTACACTAGGCATTTCTTTTTGTATCATGGGTACGATTACAAACATTTGAACTCACAAACACAAGACACCTAGATCTGGAACAACTATCTGTAGGCCATATTTGTTCCGTGCAGGAATCGAACCCGCGACACGCAGTGCACCAGCCGATCACTCAACCACTACGGCGACCGTGTCGTCAATATATATTTATACCTATCTACCTTTAAACGAGAAATTCTTGTATATATGTATCTATATATATAATCTTAAGAAAATTCTTTTAGGCAATGTATATCCACCAGCCCTCAGCATTATTGACCTATATTAGTAGAATAATTGTAGGCTACATTTATTTTGTTATCTAATTCATAACATCGTAGGTACCTAATATAAATCATTGTTAATGTTGATAAAATTCACAAGATATTGAAATATCTCCGATAAAGTTATGTAAAACACATAAAACTAACACTTCTAATATAAAAGCCTACAATTAATAACAATATTATAATAGTAACTTTCTGTTTTGAATAAAAGAGACACTAAATAAACAATTTCGCTTAATACACATATGCCTAATTTTGTGTAGACCGGATTAAATATGTATAGTTCCTCAAACTATGGATGTTTTTTTTTCTATTGAATTGGTACAATTTTAATTTTATTACAATGTTGCTGTCCCGTAAAAAGGTCTACAAGAATATTCAGGAGGTGACCATAAGCTCTTAGAGTAAGGTTATTTTGAGTGTGTGTAAGGGAAAGGTACAAGATACCATGTTGTCTTATACATTTGTCCTTTACACACACTCAAAATAACCTTACTCTAAGAGCTTATGGTCACCCCCCAGATCTAAACATGTAAGTTACCATCGTTTACTATATACTTTGTGGCATACAAGTATATGTACAAGAACACAAAATAGTATATTTAATATGCTGTGACACTATTACTCGGGGTCTCGGGTCTCATATCGAACACGGATCTTAACTATTTATAATCGCATTTGCCTTAAAACATTCAACATCATGACTGCTGTCACTTTAATGTTACAAAAAAGTTGATTGGTAACATACACGTAACATTGTCATGTGGGGTACAAAAACAGACCTACGCCTCCTTTAAGTTGAACGCCCGAAAGCGGTACAGTACCCTTACCAGTTACAGTTCCGTTACTCGAATGGGTACAAGTCCTCAATTATACAGTACTTTACTTTTATAAGAAACAAAATTATTCCAAAACCGCCCATTGAGGTCGAATTTCACTTAACTCTCAAAACGGTTATCGAGCTGCTTCGGGATCGGGATGACTTGTTTTGTTTTTTCGTACAAACTGCTTTTTGCATGAATGCTGGGTAATGTTGGACCATGTAAGGTTCCGGTTGTAAAAGAAATAATTGCTCACAATTTGAATACCACCGTCGACCACATCATCGCTTACCAACAGGTGAGATAGTGGTCAAGCGCGAGCCTATCTATACTACTATACTATATTATAATATATAATATAAGTATTATCAATACTGCCTATTTTTAAAAAATTTACCTGTGACTGTACTTAAATTGAAATACTGAAAATTCAAATGATTAGTATTGCTATTGATTAACAAGTTTACATGAAATTTCTCGGAATCTCTTACCGGAGTGATGGTTATTGAACTTTGTTTAAAATGGTGTGCGAATTAAGTGGGTATTTAGAATACCTTATACTGTAACACTGACGTATACTGTGATTTTTAAATTCGTAGACTAAACTGACATTAGGGGGGTTGTCACTTTATCGATACATAAAAATAGTGTCGTATCCTGACTACCATGAGTGATCGAAAGTTGATCGAAAATCGAAGAAGATCGAAAATGGAACTATTTCATGCCAAAAAAATAACCTTTGTTAAGAAACTACCCCTGGCCCTTGTTTAGTTTCTACTCATTTATGTCAGACATAATTTTATCGATCGCATTTATTTTATTGATGTTTTCCTATTTAACACAATTAAAGTTTATATACTATGTGTATGAATACTGTTATATTTAAATAAATTATGTTTATATTCATGAAACATTTATTTACTACAATTCAAATTCAAATACAATTTCAATTGGGGAATCATGGTACATCGGTTCGATGAATCACTTATCATTGAGCCTTACCTACAACACTATGCCCCGCGCTTGCTATATTAAAAAAAAATAACGTGACTCTCCTAAAAAATCCAAATATCTGTCGTCCCAACTGTCCAATAAATAAATATCTTATTTCTATTAACAAATGTTTTTCGACAGTTGGAATTTGTATGACTAATCTTCGCTTATACTTCACCTAATAGGCCAAAACTAATACCATGTAGTGTTTAAATACTCTGCAACGCCAATAGATTGATTGTCCTTATCTATTTACATAAGTAAAAGGTCTCAAATGGAAGGTCAATGTTATATGAAGTTCGACTAGAGGCCATAGACAAATGATAATCTATCAACAAAAGTGTCGCGATAGCAATTGGAAAAAGGTCACAAATGTATAAGGACGTCAAGCGCTATCGAAATTTCACGTAATCATCTCTTACAGGCACCAGTCAACCTAGGCAGGTGGTGAGATAAATAGGTGCATAATAAATAATAGTTTGAAAAACTAAAAAACACACTTTAATAGAAAACCAAACTAAAAAGTAGAAAATAAATTTAAATTAAGAATAGTGTGATTGACAAAAAAAAATCTCAGACAGCGTGGGATGCTTACATTATTTTTTACTTTTTAGTTTGGTTTTCCAATAATAGCGTGTTTTTTGGTTTTTAAACTGTTATTTATTTTTTACTTTTTAGTGTGGTTTTCTATTAAAGCGTATTTTTTCGTTTTTTAAACTATTACCTATTATTTTTTTACTTTTTAGTTCAATCGCCAATCCTGAAGATCTTGGTAAGGATAATGGGACAAATTATTTAAATTATTGCATTGTCATCGGTCCTTGCAACTTTGAAACTTTGCACACAAATGCAAAGTTTCAAATTAATCCGACTGTTTGAAGGTTGTGAAAATCACGTTCAAAGATTCCGTTACATAGATTCATAGATACATACATACCAAGTTAATAAAAGCGTGTTAAAAAATAGAAATAATTATTGAAGTAAAATTGATTTAAAATATATATGGTTAACATAAACCTACATATATAAAGTAATAGAAAGGTTATTGAGACGAATTTGCTAGTACTGTTGTAGAAAATAATGCCCCAACTGCCGCTTAAATACATATTGACTGGTGGCCTATGATGAAGCAAATACTTATAAATAAATGGCACTGATGCACATGGGAGCAGTGGTGGTCCAGTGGTATCGGCCGCCACTTACAAGTTGTGGGTTCGAACCCAGGCAGGCGCTTTACTTTGTGTAAATCATTTTTCCATCACTGGGCTCAAAACTGTGAAGGAAAACATTAATAGAACCAAAAACTCAAAGACATGTGACATCCACCAACCCGCACTGGGCCCGCGTTGTGGATTACGACTCATACCCTCTCACAGAGAAGAGGCCTGTGTTGCCATTAATTAATAGGCTGATGATGATGATGATGATGGTACCATAGAACAGAGTAGGTAGGTAGGTACATGGTACCATAGAACAGAGCTGATTATGAAGCCGGAAGGTAGGCACTGGAAGTCCTAAATAAAACAATAAATCCTAGTCGTGTTTGGGCTTATTGGAATTTTCATGAGATGTACTTTGGCTATAAATGATTTTCATGGTTATTGGAGGTACCTACCTAGCAAAACTAAAAAGAGATAAATAAAATATTTTTCACCATACTTACTCATAAAGTGGCTCTAATTTCACCGCAATTAGGCACATAATGACACCTGTAATCAAATTGTGACTTTTTCATCGGTATTATTCACAAGAGAGTTACAGATTTTTTTTTTAATTTATTGGTTGAGTTGCTTTGTTCTTAAAAAAGTTTCGATACAAAAAAGATCGTGCTCAATAGTACAAATAAATTAATGTACATATTGCTTGCTCATTTCATGCAACTTCGTATTTAAATAGATAATTTCGGACTTATACGTGTTTAATAAATAAAACTTTCACTCAAATATAACTTTTGTTTTTCTCTGTAATAAAGAACACTTGAAATTCCCCATTTTGTACGTGGCTAAAACGCTATCCGCGAAAAGCCAAAAAAAAAACCTCATTCTTTTAGTCTATGGCCGATCGCCATTGTTAGATGCGCATAGGAAAACTGATTAATTTTGCCCGCCATTGCGAAAAATTTTACACAACTCGTTTTCACTGTTGAAAATGATTTTTTTGTATTATTTTCTTCACAAGTGTGTTGAAAAACGTCGTATGATACACGTGTGTATTGATGATTACCGTCCTCGGCTCTCTTAAGACCCTCACCTAACGGCTCGGGTCTCAATGGCGTCTCAGCGGTAATCACCAACATTACACACTTGTACCATAATGTACTATTAACAAAACAATCAAACCAACTTCCAAAACCGAACACTACAAAGCGAGAAAGAACTTTCTATTCCGAAGTCGGTGTCTTTGGTACCTATTGTTTGCCGTTTTTCGACACTGACTTCGGAATAAAAAGTTTTTTTTTTGCATTGTAGTATTTTTTTCTAATAGTCTTATCTCCAAAATAGAGGGCATTTCAGGGCAGTGACATTGTTATACAAACATTGCTTTTTAAAATAAATAATGATGCACTAAATTTTCTACAATCTCCTCCACAAAACACTAGGTATTTACCTTACTGAGTGCCTAGTGTTTAAAATATGCAAATTAAGCAAATGAAATGTTTGTAAAAATAAATATTTCGTTGAATTTCTTAGCAGTCTGGGATCTTTAAGCTAGTTCGACCTCATTTAATTTACAGCCCATTTAAATTCCTTAGAAGGAAACTCACGTGGCTCCTAAAAGTCAAGGACGTTCATTTTAGGTAGGTAGTTATATGTTTATGGGATAACTAGTTTTCTTTATAATGTAGAAAATATTTTGGTGAGCGTGGGCATCTGGCTACCGCTCTACAAGGATATGATATGATAAATTAGTTGTTATGTCTAGATTTCTTTAATCAATGTGGAATATCTGAAGGCTAATTGCTTGTTAAAACTTACTAAAATCAAATAGTACAGTGGCTTAGATAAAGTTGAATTGTTTAAAAAAAAAAGTTAATTAAAAAAAACAAAAAACCCGACTGCTTAAGAAGCGAAAACCAGATGTATCCTCTGACTGTATAGCATGCTTTTCTTTTTGTTTACGTCTTTTTAGTTGCTTCGGTCAGGTTTTTTGATTTTAAGAATTAACTTTTTTTTTATAAATAACTATTTAGTAAACATATTTTTTTCGTATTAGGTACATTTAAACATGTTATATATTTTTGAAATCACCTCTTAAAATCCTTTATTTTAATACCCCACACAAAGGATTTGGAAGCAAAAAAAAATTGGCCCTCACAATATGGCCCCCATAAACTGCCAATTTTTCTAATTTCCAATTTTAATGTAGCCAGTAGTATTTGCAAGGTTAAGACAAATCGATTGACGTGAAAATCATCAAAATCGGCCTCGCGTTTGATCTCTAGAACGCCACATAGGAACAAACATACATACATAGACTGATAAACACATTACCCTCCTTCGACAGTCGAGTAAAAAACGACGTGTCACGAGCTTCCTAAGATCCTATGTGTGATGATGTGTAACGCTGTGAGAAATCTCTGGAAGCACTTTCCTATATAGGTACACTGATAGTGATAACACAAGTCGTGTTATTTGTGAGCACTTTCGTTGTACTACCAACAGACGATGTTGATGATTTTTGTGCCAAATACTCGAATTTTTAAAGGGTGACTTTTAACACGTTGGCAATCTGTTAGTTTTGTTCATATTTTATGAATGAAAAATGGCCATGAAGTTAAAAGTGGCCCTGTACTTTAATATGACCTAGATATATCAATTATATTAATGATTTTACATTAATTTTGGTGCTCATAAATTTTCCTTAAATTTATAATACTAATGTTGATTGTGGTGATTCAACAAATACTTGAAATACATACGAGTATCTAGCGATGAAGACATTATGTGATTTGGTCAATAAAATGGCAGGCGCTGCAAACCTTAACGCCTGATACTTATCGATTATCTAGTAATATCATTGAAGTATTTTGCTAGAAGTCAAATGTGCCTTTCTAAAAAAACAAAAAGCATTGTATTAAAATTTAAATTCCTTAATTTCAGTTACGACGGCAGTGATGGTTCGTCTAGGTCAGAAGAAGGTGCAATCCTGAACCCTGGAACTAAAGATGCGGCCTTAGACGTCGCCGGCGCAGTCCGCTGGTACGACGCCAAGGGACATCTCTACCAAATGACGTACAAGGCGGGCAAGAGAGGCTACAGAACGATCATCAGGAAATTATCGTAATACATCACCAGAAATGGAATGCAAATTTAAGTATTAGCTCGAATATATTTCGATACAAAAGACTGGACAAATAATATTATTTATTGACTCGAATGGTGTATTTATTGAAATTAAAGGAAATTATCTCAATTGTCGTAACAATAAACGAAATTCAAGAAATTCTACTTCCTATTACAAATCAGAAACTGTAAACTAATCAATTCAAAATTTGCTCATAATATCAAAAACTGTATTAGATTTAATAATTTAGTTTAATTTGAAAATATATAAATTATGAATAATTAATAAATACCTTTAGGTAAGTATGCTCTTTCTCTTAAATTAAAATTATGTATAAAAGTATACATTGGCGTTTTAATATTATGTTTGAACCTTAATTGTACCATTTGAAATAATAAAGAGCCTTTTATAAATAGGATACATTATTTTTAATTCCTCGTTGGTCTAGTGGTCTGAAACGCTACTGCTGACTATGAGATCCTGGGTTCAATTCCCGGGTCGGGTAAAGTGTAATTGGGTATTTTCATCAAAATCAAATAGTTTATATCAAATAAACCTGAGAGGTACTTTCGAATTGTCAAACAAAAAAAAAATTACTCTAGTTGCAAATTCGCAAGCGTCAGTCGGTCTCAATGGAGAAGAATTTGCAAGAAACTCCACGGACACTCTTTTCCATCAATTTGAATTACAAGTTTTTTCCTTGTTGAAAAATACATTATATGTGAGAACGATGTACCAAGACGTGCACGTAAAAGCGTCTAGAGTGAAAAACAATTTAAAAAATACAATAACAGGCCGAGGCAGCTAAGTTATGACCATTCCCAACTAATGGCGCCCGTCTCATCCATTCATCTCATCATCATCGTAACTTCAGCAAAAAGACGTCAACTGCTGGACATAGGCCTCCCCCAAGCGTTACCATACTGATCGGTTCCGTATGTCTCGCATCCACCAGACTCCCGCAGCCTTGACTAGGTCGTCGCTCCACCTAGAGGGAGGCCTTCCAACGTTGCGTCTTCCGGTACGCGGTCGCCACTCCAGAACTTTTCGGCCCCAACTGCCATCCGTTCTGCGAGCAATATGCTCTGCCCACTGCCACTTAAGTTTGGCAATTCTTCGGGCTATGTCTGTAACCTTGGTTCTCTTGCGGATATCTTCATTTCTGAAAAGGAAACGCGCAAGGAAACTGCTGATACCTGGTATTTTCCGAGTGTAGATTTGTGCCCGGTTGATAGCCATATGCTCCCTCCTATCTCTAAGTAGTCTGTGGCTCCCTCTTTATTACATGGTAATTAAACATAACTGTCGAAATATGGGTGCACCTCTGCCTAACTATTCGGGGAATCAGGCGTGATGTTCTGTTATGTTATTACTAACTTCTGCCAGCAGCTTCGCCCGCGTGAATGTTAAAAACTATCCCGAAGGAACATATTCCCGTGACAAATGGTATCCTATGTGCTTTTCCTGACTATAATCTATCTCATGCTGTGTCTATCGCATCATATTGTTCACTTAGTTTATATTATTGCTTGTAACAAATGTAGATAGGCCAATAAATAAATAGATAAATAACTAAATAAATCTCTGTGTCAAATTTCATCCCGATACGTTCTGGCGTGACTGAGTAACGAACATCCAAACTTTCGTATTTATAACATTACTGGCATCTGCCAGCTGCTTCGCCCGCGTGAATGTCAAAAATTATTCCAAGGTAACATCTTCCCGGGATAAAAATTATGCCATGTGGTATTCCAGACTCTAATCTATCTCTGCCAAATTTCATCTAGATCCGTCCAGCCGTTTGAACTTGAAGAAGTAACAAACATACAAACACACACACACACATACTCTCACAAACTTTCGCCTTTATAAGATTAGTGTGAAGTGTGATATTAATATATATCGATTATTCCCGAAGTCCACAACTTGGTTGGCCACCACTGGGGGACAGCGGGAAAACTTTTAAAAATTATTCCCGCTGTCCACCGCCGGGGGACAGCGACACGGATTTTTTAATTATTCTCGTTGTCATCCATTGGGCTTAGTGACAAATATTTTTTAACGTTCCGTATGGTAGTAAGATTTTAAAAAGATCGGAGGAGCTCGTGGTTAATTAATAGCAGCCGCGTGGGTCAATAGTTATTCTTCTGCCACGCCTCACTGCCTCAGGGCACCAGTTCTGTGATACTTAGGCCCACACTGCCCACAGTTTGTCGGTCATGCGGCAAAAATATCCGTGAGACCATGGTGGAGCGTTTGAACCTGTCCTTGCAGGCAAATTCCGAATGGAGCAATGCCAATCTGGTCAGGTTTAATGCTACTAAAACCCAGGCGTGGCTTTTTTCCGCAAAAAAGAGCCAATTTCACCCGGCTCCAACTTTCCGGGATGTGACCGTGCCAATAACGGACCATCTTGAGCTTCTTGGCGTTACTTTGACATCGACTCTCAATTTTGGCCCATACATTGAGGCAAATGCTCAGCTGGCTGCCAAAAAGTTGGGAATCCTTGCAAAGGTGAGAAAGTATTTCACGCCGCAACAGCTGCTCAACTTGTATCAAGCGCAAGTTCGATCATACATTCGGATCTGCCAAATACCAGCTTGATGCACTGGAGTCGATCGAAAAGCGGGCCAAGAGGCTCATCGGCGATAAAGCACTGGTCAGAACATAGCTCCAGAGCCTTGAACATCGTCGCCGAGTTGTCAGCTTATCGGTTTTTTATCGGTTACACTTCGGCGAGTGTGCGATGGAATTGCATGATCTAATTCCACCTAGCCCGTTTCATCATCGGACTACCAGACGTACGGCGATGCGCCATCGGTGCATGGTGGACATCCCACCCATTCGCACAAAACGTTTTAGTAACACTTTTATTGTGCGTACAGCTAAGGAGTGGAATTCCCTGCCGAAGTCTGTGTTTCCCGACAGCTACAATCTAGGGGTCTTTAAGTCAAGAGTGAATAGGTTTTTTCTAGGCAAGCGTGATTCACCGTCGACCATATCATCGCTTACCATCAGGTGAGATAGTGGTCAAGCGTGAGCCTACAGTGAATAAAAAAAAATATCCTGTCCAGTCCAGTTTAAGTTGGGTTGTATTTTGAGCGACGACGCAACGTCTGTTATCTTAATTTTGGAGCACAATATTGTGTTGAACACGATCCGTTTATTAAACACCTAGAATACCGCGCTGCATTGCTCGTTGGCAGTGTTTGAGATTAAACTTCTGGATGTAAGTCACTGACCAAGTCTGAGCACCTTAGGCCAAAACAGAAATAATACCCATGCCCATGGGTTTTCGTTTTAGTACAATGGGCATAACCTGTGATCAGAAACCTTCCATACCTTACCTTTGCCCAGGAAACTCATGGATGAAGGAATTTCCATTGACCAGTAGCTCTTTCAGACGTTTTCAATCACACACACGCAAACAGACAACAACAACAGCCATGAACACTTTTAGCCCAGATAACTGTACTTCTGGACATGTTGTATTGTTTCTTGGTCTTACTTTACAATTTAAGCGGTTTGTTGAACAAAACTTTGGTCTTTGATACGTTTACCTTCAGCCCATCCTTAAGGCATGCATCAATTAGCTCATAGTTAATTTTACTAAAATAAATTGGAACATTCGAGCGTTTAATCATAAAAATCTACTTCGTGTTCGTATATCCTATAATTGCCCGACATAAAATTGTCAGGCTACCTAAGCTCAAGCATACTTTACATCTCAAGAGTGTGTTGTATCAGTCATGAGAAATTAAATTAATAATACTAGCTTAGCTTTATATTACTACCAGAAATGTTAAGGTGATATATACGCCCCAATGTAACGCAGTACTGGCCGTGCGCCCGCTCGGTGCCAAAATATCAAAATTGAACCTCCTTTTGAACAGTTTTGTTTGCAAAATATTATTTGATTTACATATGCTATGTTAGGTATCAAGTAATTCCAGCCATCAATTTTTCTGTATAAAAATATTTTTAAACATCCAAGTCCTTTTGGAGGAGTTTCCAAAAGTTGCGAAAAAATATCGTGTTGTTAATAATTTTTTTAAGGCAAAACTATTAGTTACACGAAAAAACCTTGTATTCAAAATTATGTACATGAATCAATAATAGATATATATTTTTTTCAAACCTTTTAACCTAGCTGTTACTGAGGAGTATGCTTTAGAAAGTTACCGTTTTACGGCACTAAAGCGTATGTAGGCCCTTAAATATAAACCTACTTGTCCCAAAATCATCATTGACTTGTAAAATAAATGAAAAATTCGTAACAAATATTGCTTGTTGAACACACAGTAGTTAATGAATATTTATTGTGAAGACAAACAGTTGCCCAGTTTACGGTGTGTCAATTTGTGCGTTTGCCATATTTCATAACCTGATTCGTGTTATCACCTTAGTTACTGCACTTCTACAATTGATGTAACTTCACAAACAGACAATGTATTTAAGGAGATTTTGACGTGTGTTTTATATCATTTACATTTACGTGTTCTGTCTATTTGGATATCATCACTTCATCTGCCATCATGGTTGCTCTGGTAAGTTTAAAATTCTTTAAAAATTATCAATAATTTTCTTGGAATACGTCAAATTGCCCATTATTGTGTGAAATATGGTATTACTAGAACGAGAAAGGATGTGTCAACTAACGTGACTTCAAATTGAGATATATGGAAGGAGAAGCCAAGCTATGCTGACACACAATAAACTGGTATAAAGGAAGAAGTATAACTTCTAAGTCAAACCACCCCTTCTTTCTACCATGAGTGTCACAAATGATAACTATGGGAAACTGTTCAACCCATGTGCAAATTAACAGCATAAAGCAGCATTACATGTTTTACATAAAGTAGCTGAGAAGCTGAAATACTGTTTCACAAAATATTACTAATATTTCAATGCCTCTGTCGTAATCGCAATAAAATATCATACAAATGTATTAGAAAAGTAAGTAAGTTGACACAAGACTTTACATAACGCCGCTGAGCTGAAAGCTAAAAGGTCACACATGAAAAAAGAAAGACGCGATACTTCTACGGTATTACGACAACATACTTGGTTGATATGTTGCACAAACACATTATAATATTGTTGTGTGTTGTCACATTTCAGAAACTGTTCGTGCTCGCAGTATTCGCTGCAGTGGTGGTCGCTGAAGACAAACCAGTTGCTGAAATCTTAACAGAAAGGACCATTGTTAATCCTGATGGATTTAACTTTGAGTAAGTATATTGTTATTTATTTATATTGCGGGAATCCGCTTGATGCGAGACGCACGCAATTGGTCAATGTGGCGATGCCTGGAGGAGGCCTTTGTCCAGCAGTGGACGTCTTTCGGCTGAAATGATGATGATGAAGTATATTGTCATTACGGTGAACGGTTAGAACGGTGAACGCAACATCAAAGTTTGACAAAATGAAATGTGTTTTTTGTAGTTGTCTTAAATAAAGTACTTGAGTTACATACTCAGGGCAAAATATCGCTTCAAAAAAATTATTAAACACGAGATATGTTTACTGTTTTTAAAGTGGCGCAATATGAGACTGGTATATTTTCTTTCAAATACTATAAAATCTTAAAACCGCAAAACTAAATAAAAAAATGTTCATTTCAGCTTCAAGACAAGTGACGGTGTCTCCCGCCAAGAAGAAGGCAGTCTGATCACCGTTGGCGACAAGCAAGGCATTGCCATCAAGGGCTCCTACTCCTACCTCACCCCTGAAGGTGAGGAGTACCAGGTCACTTTCACCGCTGACGACAAAGGATACAAACCCACCATCAGAGTCGTCCCCGCCAAGCAGTAATTTAAAAATATTTGTAATTTTGTACTGTTTTCTACTGAGATAATTTAATTATATTTTGTTAAAAGAAATGTTTAATTCATTTCCTCCCTTCAAGTTTATTCGTGTGGGTTGTGTTTTTTACACATTCAAAATCCAGGTGATTAAATATCTTTGATAGCTGTTAAGGATCACCAAAGTCTCTTAGAAATTACTAGCTTTTCCTATGGTTAAACCCGCGTGAAAACAATCCCATGGGAACGCACTAGCTACCAAGATGAATATGTAGTATCTTATATAGGAATAGAATACTATGGACATTCTTCATCCAAATCCGTCCCAAGGCGGGACAAACATCCAGAGATACTGGCTTACTGAAGAATGTTAGGTGAACATCTGAAAGCAGTTGTGTATTTTGCCTCAACTTAGCAGACTAGGAATTCATAAAACCTAAACATGTTGTATAAGATGCTTAACTTAAGTCATAAAGCAACCACTTTTGACTCTAGTTGTCACAGTGACATTTAGATTTAAGAACCAGCCAAGTGCGAGTCTGACTCGGGACAGGGGGTTCCGTATAAACAGCCACATTCACCAAAATAAATAGGTAACATTACTAACGTTCATAGACAATGAAAGCACCAAACATTGCTCTAACGAAGGGACAAAATTAACTTTGCCGTTCGAAAACTTTTGTCGCCATAAATCAATATACAAAATTTATACTTTTTCAAGTTCATTTTATAAGTTGGTCTACACGGTTTTTACTCGTAAATTTGTAAAACCTACTTAACTGTGATAGTCTTCCTTTTAATTTCGTTATATATCTACTACTACCCTGAATAATTTTACGCAAACAGATCCCTAAATCGAAAAATTGTTTATTTTACCAGTTTGTAGGCGTGATTAATATTTATATCCATGCCGAATTATAGCTTTCTAGTACTAAGAGTGTCTGAGCTAAGCTGCAGCCGGACAGACGGACATGGTAAAACTATAAGGGTGTTGAGTACGGAACCCTACAAACTTCCGAATATTCGTGACAAATTACTTAGACGAGTCGTGTCACCGTGTTTAGTCAAAGCACAGATATGTCAGCAATATTTTAGGAGGAACGATTTTTTTTTTTATTAAGATAAAACTACTCGGGGGCAAAATTGAGAACACTTAAGTGAGACATAATTTCAGAGTTCTCAATTTTGGCAATTTCTATGGACAACAGAAAAAAACATTTACCCATTGACGCTAAATAATAATAATTAATTATTATGCAGGAAAAATCTAGTCTCTTTAAAATGTGTTTTCTCGTAGTCCTAGTCCTGTCGACGAACAACCCAATGGCCAATCGGTCTTAGAAGAACAGTTGCGGAATCTAGCTTACTGTTTACTTTCAATTAGGTACGTTATGAAAAATCTTGAAGCCTAATTTTCATTACAATGAAAAATTAAAAAATCCTGGTAAATATTATATTAAAGTAAAATAAAAGTTCACAACACAATCTTTGTATAAATATTTTGAAATTTGGCATTATTGCCCATTATATTAGACAAATAGATAGGAATTGTCTCAGCATTGTTGATTGCCTAAAGGCAATTAACAATGCTGAGTATTTTTATATTTGTTATTATTATTATTTTTTTAGTATTTTTTTTATATTATTTATTGCGTAGTATTTATTTATAAACTTCTCCAAATTATTTACTTGAACAATCGTGTGCCTTGATTCGTTGTCGCCACTTTCTTGTCGTGATGTTTCATTTAGTAAACTCGTGCCGACAATATTTTAGCAGGCACTTAATTTGATGATGTTTGCTCTCTCGAGAGTATTTTAAAGATTTTTTGAAACAGTGCAATCAGTTTTCATGGTGACATATACCAAGTAACTGCTGTTTTTTTTTAATATTATTAAACAAAGAATTTAGGTGTATGAATATATAACTTTTTGGTGCCTGTAGTTTTACAACATGATTATTCCGAACAATCCAAAGCTGATCTGACCTAAGACGGATGAAACTTAAATTATGATATTTAAAAGCTTTGTGTCTTTTTTTTTTGTGGAGTTTTATAAATTAACACAGTCATGTCTTTATTTCAGTGTTGAAAACCGAGACGGTGTACTTCAAAAGCTGACTTTCAAACCAAAGAAATGGATGATAATTTTAAGAACAAAAATGTAGTCTCTTTCAAATATTTTCTTCAAGCTTGTTGCTGTTTAGTTTCGATTACTTGATGAAAAAGCCTGAGTAAAAATGCCTGAAAAATATTAAAACCAAAAAGTAGTAGTAAAAGTCACTAACTAGGGCACATATCTTTATCACGTGTGCTTTGAATCATTATCACCACTTTATGTCGTGCAGATTCATTTATTAAGTTCGTGCTTATAATACTTTAGCAAGCACTTCATTTGAGGATGTTTGCTTTCATGAGAGTATTTTAAACAGTCCAAATCAGTATTCGAGGTGACATATACCAAGTAAGTGCTTCAATTTTTATTTTAACGTGTTTATTAAAATCGGGTGTATGTAACTTAAACTTTTAATGCCTGCTTTTTTTAAAGATGATTTTTCCGAACAATTCAAAACTGATATTCTGACCTTCGATGGATGAAACTTTAATTATGATTTTTAAATGTTTGGTTTCATTAACGTCTTTTTATGTTTCATAAATAACAGTCTTGTTTTTATTTCAGGGTTCAAAACTGTCACCATAGGTACTACAAAAGCTGACTTTCGTTTCAAAGAAAAGGATCATAAATAATTTTAAATATACAAATGTGACTGAAAGGTAAGTTTTTGCTTGAGATATTTCTGGGTATTTTTTTTTTAACTTTCTACTAATTCTATAATCAATTTTTTACTGTAATTTTAGTTTTTACTGGAAATTCTTGTATAAAGTTTTTTGATGTATTTTATATTATGCCTACCTATTCTATTCAGGTCTTAGACTTCTTCAAAAAAGTATAAAAGCTGGATGTAAATAATGTTATATAATCATATAACACTGCTACTACTAGTTAAAATATTACATATACTGAAATTAACTACGATGATTCTCTCACTTTTAAAGTGATTGCAGATCATCAATCACTTGGAGTTATAGAAAAACTGGTACCTCCTTTTATGTATTGTCCTATTTGACTTCTACTGTAGAACTCGATCTTAATCCTTATTAATGATAACTATTTAGTTTAGTGATCTACTAAAAATATATGTTACAGTACATCGTAACTTTGCATGAGCGTATACAAGAAAAACAAATTATGATTAAATTAAGGTTGCAGTAAATGAAGAGAGAGTACTGATTCATTTTCTTGACATATTTGACATTATATTTTGCCATTATATGATTAATGCTTATACGCTTCATTATATCTGATGACAAGGACTTAGACCGACTCCTTGTCAGCGTCGGCTTACGTAGAACCTAGGGGCCTCGGATTCAGACATTATGGTCAGAAAGTAAGCAAAATAGATCCTGGTTGATTGGAATTTTGTTGACTGGAATTAATAAGGTTAAAATCAGATTTGTCGGTGAACTTGATGTTGAAAATAAAACTAATTTCTAACCTTTTTCAGGCAGTAGCAGCTTTATTTGGCAGTGTTAAGGCATATAAGGATAAAACAATCCTTTACATATTTGGTTTACGCGAAGTAACTGTAAGATTAACATCGGAGGGTCTTTTGGGGGTGTGTTTAGGCTTCAGGGGCGGGTGCAGCAGGTGCCGCGGGTGCTGGGGATCCTTGGTCAGCAGCTTTCTCTTCAGTGGGCTGGTAACCGTTCTTATCGGCGAGGTAGGTGACGGAGATGTGCTGGCCATCGGGAGCGACGTACTTGTAGCTGCCCTTCACGACGAGACCCTGCTGGTCAGTGTCGTTCTTGTACTCGCCGGTCTCCTGTCTGGAGGTGCCGTCACTGGTCTCAAACCTAGGAAAAGAATTAAGTTATAAATGTAATGTATGAATAAACAGAACTGCAATGACTACTGATTGTAATGGTATCTATACCTAACTATATTTTCTGTAACTGTACAAGTGTCCGATAAAGAGTATTCTATGTATTTATGACTAAGATATGAGTCGGAGGTAAATATTCTAATTTTAAATTTCCACCTTGAATCACTTAGTTGTCATTTTCAGGGACACTCGTAAGTTCATACACTCGTAGTGTCATACAATTTACAGTTAAATGTGACCTTGTATACTTGCGCAAAAGTTTTTTTTGCTTGTGCTCATTCCAAAGAAATCTCATAAAAAAGAAACAAGTGTTAGTAAATAATGTCACCGTCATCTTGATGACGATGCCCTTTTCAAACAATGGGTAACATCTCAAGAATTGAAAAAGACAATAATTATTCGTTATATCGTATATCACTGAGTATGAGTACTTGTTATGTCATTGTTTTTATGTCAATGCCTTTTGGCCAATGTTAATGAGTAAATAACGAAATGTAGGTAGGTACCTCTTACTTAACACTAGGTACTTATATTAAGTACCTATTACAGGAAGTATTTTTCATGAAAATTGATAATGACGTTAGATACGGTCGTGACCCTAATAACTTGGCATTGGTTTGCGACTAGAACTTGATTGTCATATAAATGTTAACGGTATCGCTCATGAACAGTAAAAAAAACAATTGTTAATCACCTTAAGGTTGAGTTTCACTTGCAAATCATAAAATGACAAGGTCTTTTTGACTATGAGACAGTTACATAATTTCAACTTTAGTGAAAGATTAAATTTCGAGGAATTTTTGTCTAAAGTACTATATATTAAATTGCCCAGATTTAACATTATTTAGTGCATGTGCAGAGCTGTTTAACTGATTTCGGATTACAAATAAAACAGTTGTAAGCTTTTACCATAAAAGCTATAAAATATTATGAAAATATTTGTTAGTGATCCGTAGGTACTATCCCAAAAACGGTGAGAATGAAAAAACAAAATGGGAACCTTTGCCTTCAATGGACAAGACAGCCTAAAAATAAATAAATAATCACTTACTCGAAATTGTACTTGTCTACGTCGACCTCATCGACTTGCTTGAGGATCTCAACGGGCGCAGCGCCCCCTGCCGCCGGTGCCGCTGGTGCGGGTGCATCTTGCTGAGCGAATGCTACGGCGAGGACGGCCAAGGCGAAAAGAGTCTGAAAAGGTTGATAGATGTAATTAGGGATCCTGTTATAGTAAACTGTCACTATTACTATAAAATTTGATAGAAAACAACAATTAATTAAAGTTATGTAAGTTCGCAAATTAGTTAATTTAAGTAACTTTTGATTTTGGAAAGACTAAGCAGTTGAGTTTTTAATAGCTAAAAAAGCTAATAATGGTCAACTCTCTCAAATTGATTGGTCAATATCAAAAATATTTTTTTAAGATAAAAAAAATACAAATTTCCACAAAAATCACTCACGATTTTCATCATTTTGAAGATGTTTTAAAAAATTAAGAATTCAAGAAAGGATGTGTTGGTGGTAGGACGAGTCCTGAACGTCTATGCTCTGAAGTTACAACTTGAGCTATAAATATCATTCCATTGTATTGACAATGCGATGTTTCGAAGTTTCATTGGGAGGCAAGGTGTTAATCACAATCATGCAAACAGTTTATTTAAGGTGATCCAAGAAACGTTACAGGGATTTGTGAATTGTGTAAATTGTTTGTCGTCGGCCGACGCGGGCGTGTGTCTCTTAACCTACATTGAAGGCGCAGACATACACCGTACCAACGAAAATACTTGAAGGTTGCTGCGTACAATTTGTGTTTTGATTAAAGATTCACACTAACGCGACAATGCAGGACTATTAAAGCTATTAATAAATCGCTAATCATATCTAAAACATCCATAAGGTATTTAAAATAGAAGCAAATATTGTGACAAGATAAATATACATAGGCGTCGTAATGGAATCAATCTTGAGCTTTGATCATTTCTGCGTGTGCGGTTATACGATCTAGTGGCAAACCAAATTATTTTTGGCAAGTATTTATCAGTAGAAAAAAATTCTGTAGTGGTTTTAAACTACTTTAATATTTATAAATCTATTGCTCCCCGATTGTTTTACTATCTTGTTTAAATGTAAGTAGGTAGTCTACGTAGAATCCTTCGCACAAATCTTAATAATCCCTCAGTTTCTAGACTCTTTAGTTATAAGGTAAGAAATTATGTGTGTAGGTCTAAGCATTTTGGTGCAGAAATACTTTATTATTAACCTGTTTTCCAATCACCGGATATCGTGAAACAATCTCATGACGATTTTTTCTTGAAGATAATTATGTAGGTCAATTGATAAAGAAGTCAAATGCCTTAAAAAATTAGTACCACTCTTAAAATTGCAATTGCCCCTAAACTATAGAAGTCAGAGTTGTGAAATGAAAAAACTTTTTATAGAAAATTTCATCAACCTAAAGTTGGAGGAAAGGTTGTGGAGGTAAAAATCAAAACTTCATTTTTTCACATTCCAAAACGTTAGGAAAGAGAATAAAAGGAATGTTATTAATTTACTCTACACAATTAGTTTATTTATTTTAATTTTGTCATTTTATACTAGGTATTGTACTGAGTTTAAAGTGTCTTATTGGTAATTATATTATATTTTTAGATTATATTCAAGATAAGAATGCTTGGAAACATGCTGGTCCTGCTCCATAGGGCAATCTTTAGAGACGAGAAATTAAAATTTGTTAATTTATATTCATAGTTATTATATATATATATTTTTTTTTTTAAGAAATTGATTCATACACTGTTCCGTTGTTGTTGATTTAGGTCGTTTACCTATGTTTGCAATATTTGTATTTTATATTTTTAATTCGCATGTTTGGCGCCAACACAAAATGCTAGACCAAAAGTATTTTTTATTTTTGCTTTTCAGTTCGTTATTTCGTTGGTTAAATTTTTTGTCAAAATTGTATTAAACGTCAGAAAACTTGAGCCTTTAGAAAGACTACTACTACTTTTACTTATGAAAAATTTAAATCAATTTATTTATAAGATCGTATCAAAAACGATCTCATGACATTTATTTAATTCTTTTGACTGCCATACATTTGTAGAAGAGTGTGATTTGGATTTTATTTTGCTATTAAATATAAAAATATTCTATAGTGTGTAAAATGAAAGCTAAAATACAGAAAAATAAGGTTTTGTACCTAAAAAATTAAGGTATGGTTTTAAACTTTAAAAAAGATAGAAACCAAAATATATCAATTTTTAACATACTCGCTAAAACTCAAACAACTTTTAAGTATGTTTTACGCCATTACATTTTAATAACTGGTATTGCCTCCTCAGGCTCTGATTACAGCTTTAAGACGGTCTGGCATACTGAAGACGAAGTTTTGGAGGCGATGTTGGAGAATATCTTTTTTTATATTTAAAAACGTAACTAATGTTAAATAAAGTATAATTTCAAAGGAAGTTAATGAAATATTCTAGAAAAGGTTTTTATACCAAAACTCTGACTTCTATAGTATTAAAGAAATTGAAATTTCAAAAATGTGGTACTAAGTTTTGAAGGCTAGTGTATTTAGGTAGGTTGGTACTACATTATCAAATAGCTCACAGCCAACCCACTCTATAGCCAGTGCAACACTATTAAGCGCAACAACGGCTATCTCTATGGTATTCCATGGAGATGCCCGTTGTTGCTCTTGCATGCAATATTGAAGGATAACCTACAAAATGGGTCACGGCAAAGTTGCCGCAGCAGAAACAGTTTAAGTGGTAGTTTTTTCATCGTAGAACTCGGTCACTAGGACCTCCAGTTTCTTAATGAGAATCAAGGGTATCAATTATTTATTCATTAATCATTTATTATAGAGAACACTGGTGGCCCAGTGGTTACGGCTCCGACTTACGAGTTGTAGGTCGTGAGTTTGAACCCGAGCAGGCGCTTTACTTTGTGTAAATTATTTCATCACCACTGCTCTCAAAACGGTGAAGGAAAACATCGTGAGGAAACCGGCATGTCCTAGAACCAAAAATTCAAAGACATGTGACATCTACCAATCCGCACTGGGCCCGTGTGGTGGATTATAGCCCACTCCTGTATGAGAGGAGGCCTGTGTCCCAGCAGTGGGAACATTAAAAGGCTGATGATGATGAATTATTTATTAATTATTTAATCGGGCTGTCCGCGACTTCATCTGCGTAACATGAGTCCTTCAAATAGCATATTTTTTTTTATATCGCACATTAACATTGTAGGTACGTGGTGGTATTGTGGGCCGTCTTACTTGAGAAATTATTAGTTCATAATAGAAACTTCCACCCCTCATTTCCACTCCTAGTGATGATTTTCGAGATAAAAACTTAGGTAGGTCATGCCCAAGGTAGGTACCACACTATCTACATACCAAATTTCATCTAAATCGGTTCATCGATTTAAGCGTGAATAAGTTACAGACAGACCGACAGAGAGACATAGTTACTTTCGCATTTATAATATTATTAAGTATGGATTGACGATCGTTATTGTTAGTCAGAAGCCTGAAAAGAACAATGGCGAAATCTTAGCTTACTTAAATTTGAGCGTCTGAAAGTGAGTTATATACGAAATAAATTCCATTAATAGTCTACGATTTTTTGAAGTAAAACTTTATCTGGTTCACCAAGGATAACAAAAATCATTATAAATGAAAGTTATTTGATTTTATTTGTTTACTTTCATTAGCTTAGTATTGCCATTTTATAACTATTCTGCCAAGTGACAAGTAGGAGTAACTGTAGTAGGTAAGTATAATATAATTATTATATTTGTTATCATAATTAAACGGAGTAAATGATTTAACAATACTGTTTATGTCTAAGTGTAGGTGTTCCTTGCTAGTAAGAATACTGTAGTGTAGTAGAAATACGTGAATTACTTTCGATTAATGATAGGCAAAAAGACTAGTATCCAGATCTAAGAAATTTGTTGTTGTCGGCAACCTTTTGATACACGTCAAAGTCACTTACTTTATATTATATACTCTTTCCGAAGAGTATATTTTACATTTCATGCTGAAATAACTAGGTAAGGGAAATACTAATACGATATTGTCTCTTTTACTTCCTTGATATTGAATAACATAACCACCTATCAAAAACATTAAAAGTTACCTTACATACATAATCAACTAAACTTTATGACTGAATATTTATTATTCTTGGCACTCTCAAACAAACATTCTTGTACAATTAATTCAGAAGATGACCCTGAGTTAAACCAGATATTTTTCATATAAAGATGTAGGAATTTAATCTCAGCTAAAATTATAAAGAGGAAAGATTTTTTTCGAGATTGTTTGTTTGTACCGAATAGGCTCCGAAACTACTGGACGCATTAAAAAAAAAAAATAACTATGGAGAGCTATATTATTCTCGAGTAACACAGGTTATAATTTTGACCGGAGCGAAACCGCGGGGGTCAGCTAGTCTCAGCTAAAACAATGTATGGACATCTGCCATTGTCCTTTGACACTAGTATTGGCAGACTGGTATCGTGTTACCCAGTTACTAAATTGTGTAGGTTAGATAGGCGTAATGTAAAATACTGGTATATAGCAGCATCCGGTTTGACAATAATCTGACCCCATGTTTAATGTTTCGTTTGTCCTTCTAAAATTATCTCCGTTTACATCGGAGCCCATTTTCTAAAAGGATATACCGGTAGGGAGGGTCACGAGTTCATATTGATATGACGTCAATCTACGAATCCACAACTACGAAATCTTAATTAATGGTTGTAATGCCCAGAGAGGTCAGACGAAATGAAAGGTACAAAATGGCCAGTAGGTAGCTACGTTTATTACAGCGTTGGAGGCATTGTACAGGTCATCCAGGGAGCAAATTAATGGACAGTCGGGACACTCTAGCGGGTGGGGCATTGACATTTAAGTGTGGTAGACACGTTCTTAACTCCAAATACGCAATTCAGAAAACCGCCAAATGTCTCTCGCAATTAATCTGCCTAGCCTTTTCCCAACTATATTACGGTCGGCTTCCAGTCTTTCTGGATTCAGCTGAGTAACATTGTTTTTCATGGAGCAACTGCCTGTCTGACCTCCACAACCCAGTAACTGGGTAACACGGCACCCCTTGGCAAGACTGGTGTCAGATCTCTAGCTTCTGACTACCCGTAACGACTGTCAAAGATCTTCAAATGACAGCCGGGAGCAACGGCTTAACATGCTTTCCGAGGCACGGCGGAAACACTGTATCTTGACATGGTCACCCATCCTCGGACCAACCTCGTCAAGCATTGCTTAACCTTGATGATCGACCTGTGTGGCTGTTATAATTTAACCACGAGCTCCTCCAAATGTCTCTCTCATATCTAAAAATCAAATGTCACGTGTTCAAACTGTTCTTTTTTATTTATAATATTGACAATAATTGGTTGAAAACTGCATAACCGGTCTATTCCTCAAATGTACAGTAGGTCAGCTATGCCTAGTCTATGCATATGTATATATCGTACGGCTTATGTAATAGAAGACTGCGGTAACCCACACCGTGCAATATGTCATTGTAATTGAATTTTCAATAAAATGTCTCTGACTTGTTGCAGGGTTGTCTATTCGTTTTTCCTTTAGTATTTTTTTAGGTTTTCTTGATAAACGCTAGCATGAAATTTTTAAATTTACAGTTTAACTCCTTTAATACAAATACAAACTTTTAGCACAACTTCTGGGGACTACAATGAAATATAAAACAATTGTTTGGTCGTGATTCCATCATCTTTGCTTGTGGGTCATGTTCTGGATAGGGACACCGCACTCACATTTGGTATTGGAAGCTCTGTATAATATGGCAAGTATCTGATATCAAATCTGAATGTATTTTTATTAACACCTTTTTATTAGCTTTGTATGTATGTACTCGTATCTATATATCGGAATCTTTGAACGTGATTTTCATCCCCTTCAAAACGTAGACTTAATTTGGAACTTTGCACACTTATCAAGGACCGATGGCAATACAATAATTTATTTATTTCTTTCTTTATTTATGTACATACAAAACACTTAAATGAGAAAATACATATTATAAAGATAGAAGAGCACAAAGGTGCTGATTATTTTCAGAGAAATTTCTTCCAGCAGACCTGCGACAGGAGAGTTGGGTAAGAAACATAGACACAGTGTGTAGAAGGAAAGGTGACTGTAAAACTTAACTAATATAAACATAGTATATAAAATCACAATAAGTGCCTAATTATATTGAAGAAAAAATACATACATAATAATAAAATAAGGTCCCGAGATAGATAGAATAACAAATAAAATAAAATATACATACCTTTAATATAAAATATCACAGGATGGAAGAAAGATAATGTTCTTTGACTTGCTCCGTAAAAATAGAGATACTTTGAGTGTCACGGACGTTTAAGTAGTTTGCCCCATTATCCTAAACAGGATCTTCAGAATTATCGTTTGAACAAAAAGTAAAAAATAAATAATACCTAGTTAAAAAAACTAAAACACACGCTTTAATAGAAAACCAAAATAAAAGTAGAAAGTAAATTAAGAATAATGTGATTAACAAAAAACATATTATAAAAAAGCGTGGGGTGCTTGATGTCAATTGTTATAATATTGTATTGACAGATATTGGTAAAAATAGAGTAATTTTGAAAATATCTTATCAAAACATCCACACTTTTTTTAATATCTTTTTAATCACACTATTCATAATTTAAATTAATTGAAAATTATTTTCTTCTTTTTAGTTTGTTTTTCTATTAAACCGTGTTTTTTAGTTTTTTTTTACTATTATTTATTACAGTTCCACGTTAAAACTCGTAGGTACGTCAATATATACTTCCTAATATGGAATGATTGACACGACCAAGAAGAGGAAGAATATTGCAAGTGACAACCCTGCACCTAAAGTTACCCAGTTAGAATTCATACTGTTTGACCTCGCAGTGTACAAAAACGTACAAACTAGCCATACTTAGACATCGTCTATGGTTAAAAAAAGGTTATTAATGACTTTGATGCGGAATTGATGGTCAAAACCGTAACAATATAATTTTTATAAGGTCATTATAATAATTGGTTATGCGTGCTGTTAATGAACCGAACAAAATTATATCGGTTCCTTCGATGATTACAAAATATAAATATGTAGTTAATCGTAATTATCGTATCAAATGTCTGCAACTCAAAATTATGTTCTCAAGGATACTTATAGGGGATTTTCCTACAATCATCACTGCTTGACATGCAAATTGTTGTTACGAGTTCATATAGTTTGTCCTAATACAAGGACGGTGTTGACTTTTCAGCCTGTAATCACTCACTACTGAGTTATGAGGCTTCCTTTTTTCTGGGATTTTAGGTCATTCCCAGTTTCGTGCCTCACTAAATTCTTGAATGCCCAGGCTACAGCCAAACCTGGCCAAACCCTAGGCCAGGTTTGGCTGTAGCCGGTTTCGTAATCGATTATTATTATCTATACATATTATATGGAAAACTTTCTTCTTTGTTATGAAAAACTTCAAATACAGCATGTAGTTTTAGTAGAAATATTCACTCTTTTGGTTTATTATTATACCTAAACAGAAAACCACATCACCCGTCAAACTCTGTTTCTTTTGTTGTAGTTGGAACATGTAGCAGCACTGTAGTAGGTACGTAACCGGTTGTTATGCATGTCATAGGTACACACGTTATGTTTGCTTATTAGCGGTTTCTTACATAACCTTGTTCATTCTAATACGTAAGAATGTTTACTTCCGTCAATATATAAATATAAGAACCAGACTTCTAAACAGAATGCAGCTGTAAATAAGTCTACTTCATGCCACCATCTTCTTCGCGGTCCATCCAGCTATGTGGTATACTGTGGCCACAGTTTGTCGGGCATACGGCAGACATGTCTTGCCCATTTCTTCAATTGAAGGGAGGAAACGTGAATTCGCGTAAGGTGGCAGGAGTGGAGGGAGGTGTTTGCGCGGGAGTGGGATAGAATAGGCTAGTAAAAAAGAGCAGCTTTAAACCTCTGATTATGCATTTGCTACCATTACCAGGCGAGTACGCTCTGCGCTGAAATTTCAGCTCATTTAGTGTTGTTACAAAAATTATGACCTTTTCACGTAACGAAAGCTTAAATGAGTGATAAATGCAACCCTGTAGCTACTGTCTTAACATCATAAATAGGTATGGTGTGAAGGCGTACGATGAAAAAGATTTACTGATGGTATTGGCAAAATACCTCCACTTTACCTCCAATGCTGAAACCTGATGGGTCGCTGGCTCACTCTGCAAGTGAGAAAGCAAATTTATTTGCATCTCTGTTTATTGGCAATTCACGTCTGGACGCTGGATCCAAGCAACCACCTACTGTGCCTCATTGTGACTCTTCGATGCCGGAGATCGCTGTGCACACCAAAGAGGTCCGAAGAGTATTGTGTAGTCTAGACGTGAACAAGGCCAGCGGGCCTGACGGCATTCCAGCGAGAGTGCTGAGGCTGTGTGCGCCCGAACTTTCTCCTATGTTGACACGCTTGTTCTTCTCTCTTGTAAAAATAACGATGCCAAAGTCCTGGAAGCTTGCAAATGTGCAACCAGTGCCCAAAAAAGGCAAGCGTGCAGACCCTGTCAATTACCGTCCAATCGCCATTACCTCCATTCTGTGCAAAGTTATGGAAAAAGTACTGAACAGTAAGTTGCTGACCTACCTTGAAGACAAGAGCCTACCTTTAGACTAGAGTCAAGAGCAAACCAATCTCAAATAAAAAAAATAAAAAAAAAAATGTCAAATTGCTCGGCGTCACCAATATGCTGAATTATCTTTAATTATTTTCCCCAAGCAAATCACTGGATTTAGCGGTTCGATTATTTTAATGTTAGTGGTTTTAAAAAACGGCTTCTAAACGATTATCTTGGCTTTAAACAGCAACTAAATTAATACGTTTTTTTCTGTCCTGTGCTTATTCATTTGCTGAATAAGCAAACAAAACAAACAGACAACAGACTATTACATTTGAACCGATTAATATTTGATGCCTTCCATCAAATTTAATGCAAGCTAACAAAAAAAAACGTATATCCACACTGCACACGGATACATATTTGCTTGGGATTTTTTTTGGCCAAAATTCTACTCAGTGAATACTAGAAAGTGTGGCCTTTGCCCAAATGAGACTTATTTTTTTGTAGAAAATAAATTTTTGATCATAATAAATATTTCCTGTTGTATAAAAGGTTACGTCTCGCTGGTTTATTATATGCATAACATAGACAAATATGGCAATCTATTTTGATGTAAATACTTTATTAAATTACGATTCTTGAATAAAAGTCAAGGATTTCATTACGTACGAGACTATTTCTATCGTGTGAACAATTCTGCCAATTGATAAAATTTTCTGTGCTTAGATAAATGTATTTGTTTATTTTAATTTTATAGCACCTCGTTCTTATGTATGGCTTGCAGGTAGGCATTGTAGGTTCATAAGCATAATGGACCAACAATGTGCTTGTTGTAGGGACTGGGCTCCGCATTGTGAGATGATGTGAGCCGTTATCCAAGCAGGCCCAGTGTGGGTCGCATGTCTTCGAATTTGTCAGTTTAATCATGATTTTCTCCTTCGCCGTTTTGGGAGCAGTGAAAACAAAATAATTACACAAAATAAAGTGCTTTCCTGGATTCAAAACGATGACCTGGCGCTCTTTGCTTTTGGACCACAACTTTTTTAGTCGGGTATATAGTGATTTCACAAGAAAAGATTTCTTTTTCTTTTCTTTAATGCATGTGGAAATAAATAGGTTGTTTTATTTTTAACCATCCTTTTATAATATTTTTATAAAAAAATGTGTCAAATAAAGCACAAGCTACAAGACTGTTCATATTCATAATTCATATTCTTTATGGTACACAAAATATACATTTAAAATACAAAAGGAAAACGTATGTACACAGGCAAGTTTAACCCATTATTGGGTTCTCTGACAGCAAACCTCAGTGCTAAAGAGAGATTTACAAAATTAGGACAGTTAACAAAAGCGCACAACAAAGATTAAAAACATTTGAAATCTTACTAACTAAATACACTACACAAATACGTGTACAGCACATAATGCATAAACATAATACATACATATATCTAAAATATATACATATTTATTGCGTCATGTTGACAGGAAATGTTCCTTAATTCTTCTCCTGAAAATCCCAGTAAAGGGCTATCCCGTATGGAATGAGGAAGATTATTCTAGAGGCGGACAGCACGAACAGTAAATGATCCACCGTAACGACTTGATGAGTGGGGAGGAAAACGAAGGAGAAGAGATGATGAGGAGCGGCAAGGCTTTCCTCTCGGAACAAAATACTCAAAGCGTTATTTAAGATAATTAAATTAATAATTGATGATTAATTAATTATTAATTTTGGTTGTTAATTAGAGGAGTCAAATCAATTGAATGTTATGTACATAATTAGCTTATCTAATTGTTAGTAAACCTACATGCTTGTTTGATATTTAGTACTGCTAGCTTTCATTAGCTACTAAATATTAAGGTCCGTGGCTTATGCCCCCAGTGGTCGATGCACCTGTGGCCGACGCCCCCTATTCGATAAATTTAATATTTATATTTATTTTTGCTTTTTCACTTAGTACAGTCAATGAGAAAAGTGTTTCAATTTCATAAAGTATTTTTCCTTGCTAAACAAAAGTTATCTATCTAATAGCAGAGAGAATAGATCGCCAGTTACCCATATCCTTACACACCTTTTTCCCCATTAAAAGCATATTTTACACTTGATTATTTTTATTGTTACGAAATATTAAAACGTTTCACATGTAAAAAAATTGTTACTCTACGAGTACGTTTGTTTTTTAAGCCTGATTATTTTTTTTTGTTATTGCTATTGAAACTATTCTCATTTGTTTAAGGTTTCAAAGTATATTATATTTAATTATTATTGTTACAAAGATAAAAAAAACATTTCACGATGTAAAAGTAAAAGTTAGTTGCTCTGCAGTAATTTTTAAGACTGACTATTTAAAATCACTATCTTATTTTATTACATTCTACTGAGTACCATTATTTTACATGGAGCGACTGCCTATCTAACCTCCACAACCCAGTAACTGGATAACACACGGTACCCATTGACAAGACTGGGACTGATTATTATAATTAAGTTAAATGATTCTCTTGAATATGGGTTTCATTACCCAGCTGTGATTTATATACAATGTTTTTACTAGATTTCTTATTGACATAAATAAATAAATAATGAAAAATAACTAAGACTTTCATTTTTCAAAAGATACAACCAATATAAAAGCATTTCTTTGTTATAAATATAATTATGATTTAATATAAAAAAATTGTGCCTGACAGTAGATTTGATCAAAAACTGCTTTCAAATAAATTTACCGAATCGGGGGCGTCGGCCACATGTGCATCGACCACTGGGGGCATAAGCCACGGACCCATATATTAGTGTGACATTATAAAGGCCGCGTAAAGGTAAGCACTGGTGCTCTGCTTTTAAATAATTTAATAAAACACTCAACAAACATACATAACATCACGACTGTTTCCCCAAAGTGTTGGGCAGTGATGCAATTACAGCAGGTACATGCACATTTCAATTGTTATATTTAAGTCTCTTGGAATAGGGGGCGATCCTATAGTCAATAACCGGTCACAAATCCAGATGCGATGCAGGGAGAAGGAGGGGTTAAGGAAACACCGGGATGCGTCCTTCTTCATGACTCAACTGAAGACTGAAGACTGCCTTTAAGGCGGCTACAGTCGCCAACGACCTTGACGGAACAAAACGTGCACTTATTTCACATCCGCCCGACTCAAAATTCAGTAGTTTTTTGTTCTTTCCTTATTCCATGACTTAAAAAAAAAGCCTTAGATCAAAATTGAGATAATTAAATTGTCTTTGAGATGGTGACAATTTAATTAAAATACGCCCGGCGGTTTTGGTGCGATTGTCGTTTTTTTGTCCGTTTTAGATATAACTTTACAAATGAATTACTCTATGTTGTGCAAATAAAACTCAACATTTTCTTAGATCAAATTATGTAAAAAATGCTCTAATGTACTATATATTTTTCCAAAAAATATCGACTAGCCCTTTAACGTGATTCTCTTTTTAAAATCAGCTTCTCAGGGGTAGCTGCGCCTTAAGTAAACACCGTGATGCGTACTTCTCTATGACTCAACTGAAGATTAAAGACTCCCTTTAATTATTAATGTGCGGTAAATATACATAGTGCGTGCGTCATTCTAATAAAGCTATGAACCTTTGTTATCTATCTTATGTTAAACTTTGTGTGTGTGTGATGAACTGATGTACGTGACATCACACTACACATACTCTGGGCTGTTACTGAGAAATTCCAGACAGGAAAACCCAATAACAGTGCCCGACGCGGGAATCGAACCAAAGACCTCATTACCTACTCAGCAGTAGCACTTGCGACCACTCGAGCAAAGAGGCAATCACATAACGGTGCATGTTAATTTGAAACGTAGGTTACGTTTTATTAGCAATCGAAACTTTTGAAAAAAAACGAAACTTTATTTATCAGTGACGTTACTGTATATTAAAAACCTTTTTAACAAAAAAATATTATAAAAATTTAACAGGCTTCCAAAAAACACTAAATAGCAAAACAGAAATCGGTGTCTTTGATACCTATTGTTTTTCGTTTCTCGACACCGACTTGGAAATAAAGTAATTTTTAGCTGTGTAGTGGACAACACTACACAGCTGGACAGGTTGAACTTTTCACACAGGTTGAATTTTTTTGTTAAAAGGTTCTTATTTTCTCTTTTTAATTTTGTTACCTCAAATTACCATGAAAATCACTGGTAGCCAAAGTACGTCTCATGACAATTCCAATAAGCCCAAACACGATTAGGGTGCATTGTTCGATTTTGGAGTTCCATTGCCTACCTTCCGGCATCATCATGAGATCAGTTCGATGGTAACATTTTCATCAGTACCATTTATTTATAAGTATATGCTTCATTGTAGTCGTTTAACTATTCGAGATATCTTATACCTCTGATCTTCTTCATCAGTTCGACTTCACAAAATGATACATTTTGAGTGCAAATGATTGCATTGTTGATGAAAATACCAAAATCGCTAAATGTGTGACTATGATTTTTGAGGAATTCCCTCGATTGCCATAGGATTCCATCATTAGATTCTGACTTGGTGACAATGGGACCACCTCGGGAGTATACCCTTTCTAAAAAAATTGGCGGAGTAATCGCGTATGATTGCATACAAAAAAACATACAGTCGAATTGAGGATCTCCTCCTTTTTGAAGTCAGTTTAAAATATAGAAAATATGTTATTTGTAGTCGGGTAGTTTTTTGAAACCTTCAGTTCCAGACTTTCTATGGCAAAAGAACAAAATGATATTGAATGGATCGACCACATGAAATATTGTTGCAATGTCATTTGGACATTTTGACAATTGTTATCGATAACAGATGTGCACTTTGTCTATCCCTCTTAATAGTCCCTATTTCTTAAACGAGTTAAAAAAGGAGGTTATTCCCAGTTTGTATGTTTATATGTATGTATGTTGTCCGCAATTTTCTACCGATATTTTTTTTTTAACTGAACCGATTTGGATGCAGTTTTCAGAAAATTATTTGTTACATTCTGAAGAACGTTTTGGTATACGACAAATGGATACCCCGATACGATAAACACTAAAATGTGCAAAATAATTTTCGTTTTGGAATTCAGTGTCTTTCGTACCTCATTTTTTTAACGTTTTGCGACAACAACTTCCGAAACGAAAGTTATTTTGCACATTTTAGTGTTTTGTTTTTGAAGTCGGTTAATTTTTTTGCGAATAAGTTATTTTCTTTTTTCTTTCTTTCTCTCACAAACCTCTATCTTTCTCTATCTTTCTATCTTTAACAAATACAATAAAAATACAACAGCCGTAATCAGTGCGCGTCTTTACACCAGTAGTCCCAAGCTTAGTTAAATAATCGAAATATCAAAACACAAGTTTCTTGGCCTTGGCATTACGTTCGCGCGTTCATTACGACGGGAATGTAAACAGCTAATATTTTTGTTACTGAACTTTATCGACAATAATTAAATAACCTTGCTTATGTCAAAAAAGCCAATAGCTACATAAAAACACAATAACCAATTAAATGAAGATTAAGCGCAATAGATTAACAAAAACTATGAATGGTCTTCAACTCCAAGGACTATGTTGGTTTTTTTTAGGAACTTATTGGTTATTAATAAATAATTATTAATCATCTATGAACGATCTGCGCAACATTGAACTGCATTGAACTGAATTGTATTTGGACTAGTCTAGGCGA
Source organism: Orthosia cruda (assembly GCA_964057195.1). Classification (NCBI taxonomy): domain Eukaryota; kingdom Metazoa; phylum Arthropoda; class Insecta; order Lepidoptera; family Noctuidae; genus Orthosia; species Orthosia cruda. The sequence goes on along the minus strand of OZ059831.1, from coordinate 23,948,951 downwards.
CTCACTGTCTACCAAACTGATTTGTTGATTGTCTTTGCTATTAATTGCTCGGCTCTTTTCCAACTTCGCCTCATAGCAACTTTCATGATTCTGACTTGTAGGTCTCGGCAAAGGCGAATAGCACAACGATTGTCATCATCATCTTCCTGCCCTTGTCTCATGTCACTTGGGGTCGGCGCAACACGTTTTCTTCTTAAATACCGTCCTGTCCCCCGTCACGCCAATACTAACTACCTTTTCTTTCATATCACTCCTCACACAGTCCATCCATATTTTTTTGGCCATCCCCTTCTTCTCCATCCATCCATATTTATATTCATAACACTTTTAGTAACATGCGTTTCATCCCTCCTCATGTGATGACCATACCAGGACAAGCGGTTTCCTTTTAACTTTTTAGTCACTGGTGCCACTTTCAAACTTCCTCAAATATACGTATTTCTCACTTTATCCATTCTCATCTTTCCGCATATATATCTCAACGTTCTCAACATAGCACAACTATTGTCAAATACTTAAAATACACAACGGACAACGTTGGACCGATAAAGGGCAGTGGAGGGTTTGAAATGCCTTGAAATTGGTATCTTAGTGTTTATCGGCGACCTGGCCAATAAATTGCATTTCTTTGATAGACAACTTATAAATATTTGCATAAATATTGTGCTTAACAACGAGTTAGTACTTAGATAATATCGTTTAACATTCCATAAAGAATCAGTAATTAGTATAAAGTTACAAAAATTTTATAAAATCATTATCAGATAAAAATAGCGTAAAGGTCGATGTGACCTATTGAAGAGGAATATTAAACAATTTTAAACATTCGCCACGTAAACATTTAACCTTAGAACTCACCAGTCGCACTCAGAGATTAGGTGGCTAAGGTTTGAGTAAACGTTTTTCGAGGACAGAATAGCAGTTAGAGATAGATTAGCAGTTTCGTACTGTTAATGTTAGCGGTAATGTATATTCTTTCTAAACGGCAATATGAGCTATAATTAACTACTTAACGTCCTATAGTCTGTTCAAAACTGCATACACGAATGCTGAAAACCTAAATACCCGCAATCAATCAATCCACATCTACCATTTTCCTAGAAGAAAAAGATAATTTTCAACAATCTTTTCTAAATATGACATTTATAATTTATTTGTCAAAATATTATTATTGTAAAAGAAAGCCAAAAATTTACGTATATGTTAGCATAAATTTTGTAAACATGCACAACGCGTGTATTTTCCGACGGGAATTCCTTATTGTGCCACCAAAAACTTAATAGGTAAAGTTCAAATATATGCACGAACTTAACAGAATGAAGAGTAGGTATATACCTACGATTGGACTGCACAGTTGTGTGACATGATCGAAAGTCGAGAATCTTGATACATACATAAAGATCGATCCTGCATCCGAAGGCTCATTCTTAATATTATAACACTGTATCAGTAGGGTCGATTGGTTGACAATGAATCCGCGGTACAGAGTGAACCATGCAAATAATTCATAAATGCGACGTTACCTTTTGGTGCAAACTATATAAGGTAAGGGTCTTTAAGGAGCCCTTCTTCCTCCAAAGTCGATAGCGAGATAGCGGCGCGGGCGAAAGCGGGCGCCTGTGTTTTGTTTTTTTACCGAAAATTGTATACAATTAACGGAATTAAAATTTCGTCCATTTCACCTATGCACTTTTTTTTAAAACGTTGCCCCACACTAGGAATTTGTTCCTGTATCGTGGGTGCGTTTACAAACATAGAAACTCACATACACAAACACCCAGAGCCCGAACAACTATCTGTAGGTCATACAAATAATTGTTCCGTGCGGGAATCGAACCCGCGACACAATAAACAATATTTAAACAATATTTATTTGTTCAAGACTTAAACCTATTTACAATACACGCAGCGCAGCACTCAATCACTCAACCACTGCGCCAACCGTGCGCCCAAATAGTAGCTGACTATCAATTGGCTTGATAAATTAGTAGTATTTTGTGCTTTTACTTAAGATACTTTCGTTAAGCACCTCGTGTTGGTGTATGTGCCTACTTAACCTCAACACTTGTAAGTGTTGGGTGGCACAGAATGAGGTAGCTTTGAGAGAGTACACAATAAACCAAGTGATTCATTGAGTACTACCATTGATAAATTAAGGACCACCTTAAAAGCAGACCGCGAAATATTAGAAAAGGTGAAGGAAAAGCTGGCAAAAGTATGATAGCAATCGATACCCCAGAAAATAATGCTCGGGCTGAAAAGAAAATCAAGAAGTCTAAGAAAACAATAAAGATTGAAGCTAAAAAAAGTAACACTTAACTTATTCAAAGGAAAGGAAAATTCTTGTAAACGATGAAAGAGAAGAGTAGAGAGAGTATATCTTGCCATTACCTAAAATTTAAAATTCTAATTATAGCTATATTTATATAGTAATTATATATGTATAGATTTCCTGTGGATATCTCTCTTTTAATTAAGCGTTATAAAAGTTTTTTTAACGTTAATTTCTTGAATGTTTACGATATTAAACACAAACTACTACATAATGTAGCCAGTTATATTATCTACAATTTTAAGTAAAATGTATGAACTTACGGCCCCTAGGAATAAAGTTACAGGTCTTGAAAATTTTAGTGATTCACTGTCGACCTACTTACCAATGTTACAAGATCAAGAATGAGCAAAAATAATAATTACAAATACCTTTTTATACATTATGCAGTCAGCTACATAATGTATAAAAAGGTATTTACTATTGTGTGAATTATGTGACACGTTCCCTAAACATAGGTATGATTTTGAGTAGAAGTTTTCCTTAGACTCGCTTATTTAAATGCCGCAGCCAAACCTTGATTTATGAACTTTGAAGATTACAATAAAATTGACTCGACGACTATTTAAAACCTAAACATTGACAGGGATAATAAAAATTAAACAAGTTTTTTGGGTAAAGACCACGCAACACCTTGCAAAGAAATATTAATAAGATATTAATAAAGCATACTAACATAAGTCTCGGTTTATTCATAAGGTACTTCATAAATACAAACATTTATAGTTTTGGATACATCAATAAGCTAAATGCCAGTACACGAGCACAGTTGCTGTGGGTCAGGATGACTCTTCATGTACCATTATTCATGTGTAAAACTAGTTAGTTTTGATGCAGCAATGTAACGACAATTTTATTTTTAGTAAAAGCCTTGATGACCCATTGGTAAAGGCCTCACCTCTCATGCTCGTTGAAGGAAAACATCGAAGTATATCTAATATAAGTCTGATTTTAATAACCCGCCCTGTTTAATGCTCGTGCCTTCTTTGTATGAGAAGAGTCCTTTGACCTAGTCGTACTGTAACAGACTGGTATAAAGGCGATGAGGAAATATTTGAAGGAGACCATGGTTTTGCAAAGTTTTGCAGTAACTCTTTGAAGCTAAAACACATACCTACAAAGTTTATTTTCTGTGCTTTATTTCGCACATGTATCTTACAATTCACACTTTTTGTATTATATTATTCAACCAGTTTGAAAACAGGTAACGAAAACGAAACTGACTAGAATTGTGGAGATACTCGTACATCTATATTTGTCAACAAATTGCTGAACATATACACCATCATCATCAATTTAGCTGAAAGACGTTTATTGCTGGACATTGGTCTCCCCCAAGAAAAGTGGACGACCATGGTGGTTTGTCCCAGGTAAAAATAGTCTACGACGAAACGACAAACGATCCAGTTAGGTAGGGCCAACTACGAGAAAGGGGTCAACCGGCGAATCCAAATCGCTGGGCAGCGTTCGGTAAGTTGCGTGGTATCTTATCATCCAACTTACCACAGTGATCCAAGACGAAAGTCTATGACCAGTGTGTGTTGCCAGTTATGACATTTGGCTCTAAGACGTGGTCGCTCACAATGGGCCTCATCAGAAAGCTTACAGTCACCCAAAGAGCAACGGAAGAGGGCCATGCTCGGAATATCCTTGCGTGATCCAATCAGAAATGTAGAGTTCCGCAAGAGAACCAGGGGTACCGACATAGCTTGAAGAATTGCTAAACTTAAGTGGCAGTGGGCAGGGCACATTGCTCGCAGAACGGATGGCCGATGGGGCAGAAATTTCTGGAGTGGCGACCGCGAACCGGAAGACGTTGCTTTGGAAGGCCTCCCACCAGGTGGAACGATGACCTGGTGAAGATTGCGGGGATCCGCTGGATGCGGGTTGCACGGGACCTGTCAATGTGGCATCGCTTGGGGGAGGCCTGCTGGGATGAACTGCACAACCCGGAAACTGTATATCACGATATCTCGAAACGAATGTCAAAGATCAAAAAATAAATGCCGGGACCAAGACCCAAATGTGCTTTCCGAGGCACGATCATTGGTATACCATCAATTCAGATTTATAATTGCATTCTATACTGTACCAAGAGCAGTTTAAAAATATTACAAAATATCATGCCTACATGTTTAAGCACCTATTCACAATTTAACACTCTTCAAACTGAATGAGTATTTCTTCAGTTGAAAGTTCAAACAACATTTTTGATGACTACCGATTACCAAATAATAATAGCTTGTTTATAATATACAAAGATTGACTAATACTTGTCTGGAGTCCTCAACTTATACTCACTATGCACACTTGATTACAATCAACTCATCATGATGAAGCAACAAACAAAGTAACAAATAAAGTATAGGTAGCACCAAGATTTCCTACCTTCTATAATTGGTTTCATGAAGTCAATAGTCATATAAATTCGACGATTGTCTTCGTGAAACAGAAATGTGCAATTTTATCCAGCGAAAGATATCAGTGACTTACGAGTTGGAATCCTGGATAGTAATAACCACACACCTAAAAGACACATACACACACCGACACCGACTTGAGATACACTCAATATATACGTTGATTTTTTTATGGACGAAAAACGAATGTGCGAAAAATCGAAAACCCGACTGCTTAAGAAAGGAAACAAAGATGATGGTAAACAAGAAGAAAATCATGCTGTGCAGTAGGAGGATCAGGTGGTCAGCCAGCTCGCGAATATATATCCTCCAAGTGCAACCATATTTATAGTTCGTTTCTTGCAGTTGGGTTTTTGATTTAAATTAACTTTTTATTTTCTTGACACATTAGGTTTTCGTCCATAAAAAAGTCGACGAATATATTGAGGGCATCCCAAGTCGGTGTCGGTGTGTACATGTGTCTTTTAAGTGTGTGGTTGTCTTATATGCAGGCTTCCAATTCGTACGTCATTGATATCTTTGCTGGATTTAAAATGAAATTAACTTTTTTATTTAAAACTTTTTAGTTATCATTTTTTCGAATTACTTTTGAACATATAAGTGGTATATATTTTTGGGTGGTCAAGACGCATCTAACAATGTCTTAATTAATTAAATCCGTCTAGCTGTTTGAAATATATGAGGTAACTATAGAATATTACATAGGTACATACACGATACGCGTGAAAAACACAACCCTTTCCTTGCAGCCGGGTATAAAACTATATTAGCATTTTCGACCGCAGTTTCATATTCGCGGCCCATCCCACAGGAACTGTTAGGGATAAATAAAATTCAATTAAGTGATCATGAATAATATTTTTATAAACAAGCTTTTTCGTATTTTTTTCAGCAAACCCTTTCATTTGAAACCCATGTCATGGCAGTGCACAAACAATAACGCTAAACAAACGTCCGCTATCTTGAGCCGTCCGCCATATTGGATTTAGAATGACGTCACTTTGCTAATCATACTTGTCATCCAAAGTACACGTGTATGCAAAAATTCATCTTAATCGGGGGAGGATAACTGCTTAAAAATGCAGTTGCAGGATTTGACCCGAACACACTTACATACATACATACATTGCAAGTTAAATAAAAGCTTGTAAAAAAGAAGCCTATAACACTCAGGTGCCTATAATACTGCTTTTAGTACTGAGAATCGTATCAGTACTTCCAGAGATTACCTTTAACAAACAAACAATTTGCATATATCTTCCTTATTAGTTTAGATAATGACCTGACCGCAGAGAGTGGCAAAATGAGGTGTTCAATAAAACTAATCGAGAGGTGTTGGTTAATTCGTGGTTTCGTAGTGTAGACTAATCTTTGCTGTCATTGCTCGTTATTGTATACCGTGAAGGAAACTAAAAGAATACTAGTTTTCTTCCACGTATTCTATGGCCTGCCCGTCGATTATTTTGGCTTAACAATCCTAAACAATCAGCGCTATCAATGAAGTAGCTATCAATTAATATAGCTATCAATGAATATATCTTTGTAATCTGTACAGTATTTCCAGAAATTTCCTAATACAAACATGTAAAACAACAAACCTTTTTTTAACTTAGTTTATTAGATTGCCTTCACGGTATACGGAATAAACTGAACCTTTGGTACATGATTTGGATGAGTAGTATAGTTGAACATAACGATGATCCGAAAATCTAGTTCAGCTGGTAGCATGCCTCTTTATGATGTTTTTTGTTACCTGCTGAATTCCCTTTTAAACTTTGTGGTGCAGATATCCATGAAACTATGTTCATTGTCAGATGTATTGTGTGGTAACACGCGAAACAAATTGCTCTTTAGTGTTCGAACAAAACGACGATTTACATCCAAAACAAAAGGCAAATTATGGATTCTGTCCGAAATCTAACAGGGAAACTTTCTTTAATGGAAATTACTTAATTTTAGATTCCTGTTTTGTTTATTTTAAAGGAATGGTCACGGTGCAGGTGGTTATATGAGCAGTGGTGGCCAACTGGTAACGGCCGTGATTTACAAGTTGTTTGTCGTAGGTTCAAACCAAAGCAGGCGCTTTACTTTGTGTAAGTTATTTCATCACCACTGCTCTCACCACGGTGAAGGAAAACATCGTGAGGAAACCGCCATGTCTTAGATCCTAAAATTCGAAGACATGTCACATCCACCAACCCGCACCGGGCCCGCGTGGTGGATTACAGCCCATTCGCTCACACAGAGTGTAGGCTTGCACGCACAAGGAACTAAATGGGAATCTAAGTGCGGCAAGGGGGTCCATCTATCCTATCCACGGTGGTTATTCTTCGCCAAGCGGAATACTTAATTAAGAGTACTCGGACACGAACTTACAAAAAAGATTAAAGGTATTGGTTGAAGTTTTGTTAACATTGCGTTTGAAACCGAAGTTTATTTACAACACTAAACCACCTGTAGTCAACCTTGGTTTTGTTACGTGTACCTTGGCATTGTACACATTACGACAAATCGCGGCTCGGTGGACAGAGCTCCGGCAGGATCTCATGGCGACATGGAGAGAGCGACTGTTGCAACCCAGGCACGCCACAATTGTGGCAATAAGGCGACCACTCCTTCCACCTGACGCAGATCTTCACCGGACACGGCTGTTTTGGGAGGTTTCTGTTCAGGATAAGGCAGGTGGAAACACCCGGGTGTCACCATTGTATGGATCGCCCGGAGGACACGGAGGTGTATACGGTGGAGGTCTGCCCCGCTTTGTCAGAAAAGCGCCGTGTCCCCATGGAGGCGATCGGCGGTGGTGATCTCTCGCGTCAGGTCCTGCAGCCTAAATGTGTAAGTGAATTCGGCAAGGCAAATGGTTTGAACTCATGGAAGCTTAGTTATTTAAAGAGTATTTGTCATATTCTTTCATGGGGTCAAACCCCTTGCCTTGCAGAATTCACTTAAGCAATAAGTCTGCTGGTTCAGGCCATGGTACGGAGCGAGTGGGCATGGCAAGTTGTCACCTCCTTGTGCAAAGCAATAATGCTCGCGAAGGAGTAGGCGGAACGCGTGAAGAAGACCGCCTCTAACCACTGCAGGAGACGCACTGGGCGTCTGGAGTTCCAAACCAATTACCGGCCACCGTAGGCGCGGGCTTGCGGACGGGTGTAATGGGTAGTTCGCCGTTCGAAAAGGATCCAGGCCTGAGACGGCAGCGCGTTGTTTTCCACGCACGCCTCTAAAGAGACGTTAGCAAAAACTGACGGGGTCCGCTAGGGCTGACGCCTGTCTGGGTCGCGTATAAATTTGAAAAAGATTTAGCGCGGCCCTGGCTCAAACAACTGAAGGAACAAGGGTGGGTTTTAGTCAGTAAAAGTCTGACATGCCCTCCCGCTTCACCCAGAGTGGTGGAAATCATTGGATGACACCACACACAAAACACATGGTATTTATTACACGAAACGATATTAAATTTTCTTTTTCTAAGTGTTGATTTCGGAATGGAGAATTTGGAGTTAAAAACGTGTCAACTTTAATATCAAAGTTTGACCAGTTTTCAGGTCACAGCTTGTATAACTTCAAATTCTTAAATCACAAATGGGAGTAAGTATGTATTAATATTCGTTCTGAAGCAAGATGAATGTTCACCAAATTAAAATTTTAGTTCAATTTAGAACTCAATGATGTCAATGAGACTATGAAAGTAAATTTAGTGATCAGTATAATGTTGAATCAAAATGAACTAATCTTTTAATAATTCCGACCGAATTCACAAGTTTTTCAAAAAAAAACACGGTTATAAATAGCTATTTACTAAATATTATATTGTTTAATAACCATACAAGAAGTTTTTATTTATTTCGCAAGAAACAATAATTACAACAAAAATAAACAATAAAACAAAGAACAAGAAACAAACAAAACAAGAATATAAACAAGAATTACATAACTCGTCGTGTTACTAGATAAGTAGATATTATAATTCATTTATAACGAGCTATATTTCGGCGCACGGTGGCGCAGTGGTTGAGCGATTGACTGCTGCGCTGCGTGTCGCGGGTTCGATTTCCGTACGGAACCAATATTTGTTTGACCCACAGATAGTTGTTCCGGCTCTGTGTGTTGTGTATGTGAGGATATATGTTTTTAAACGCACCCACGATACAGGAAGAAATTCATAGTGTGGGGCAAGGTTTTTTTAAATAGAAAAGAAAAGATAAAACCGTACTAAGTATCATCTGCCATCTTCGTCGTACACTGATTATTACAAAACATTCCATTAAAATTGTCCCTAACTGATTAGTTTTCAATGTTTGGTATGATGGTTATTTGAATCTATTTCATAATAAATTTTTTGAAGAATATATTTGTATGTAAAAAATTATAAAGATAAAATTGTTTAACTAACCACAATACAATGATTCTTTTGCAATTTTGCCTTCAAGACAATTATATTTCGCAAAAGTTTACAAACACTAGACAGATATGTGTAGGTATCTGTTCAGAGCTAGGAGGATAGTCGTAAGGTTAATTCTTGAAGATTTAACGATAATCTTTTTTCTCACTAATCCAGTTGACTGAGCTTCAGCAAACATATGTCACAATGACTATGATACGAAGCTCTAAACGAACCCATTGTGTTTTCACTCACGTACTATTTCATAATCTGTCTGTCATGATTTTTGTGGCAGTTTTTATTATGTTCAATTACATTTATAGCGAAATATGTTCTGCAGTCGTATGTAATCTGCCTTTTCAAAATGCACTTTGTATAGAAACAGTTTTAAGGACTTCCTTGTATGAACATACTTGTTTTTGTTCAAGCTAAATGCAGTGGATCTTAATCTTTACATGACTTTTATAGCAATAGTACCTGAATAATTAAATATATATCCTAATTGGTCCGGACGCCTATTATTTGCTTTATCGAACCAATGAAAATGTGCAAATATTTTACTTTTCTGTTTTTTCCCAATTCCAATTTTTAAAACCTCTAAAACGCATCAAAGTTTAGCAATGGGACCCTGTAAAGACACTTCTAGGTGAAAACAATACCAAGGCGTGATGTTACTTGAAATTTCAACGCACTGTATAGTTGTATTTTTGTCTGTTTCGTTACAAAAGAACAATTCACGTTTTCAATATACTTTTTGGTAATCTAACTACTGGATCAAATATATTTTTTCAGGAAACCACCCGATCTTATTTAAGTAATTATAGGATACGATATTTGAAAAGTACAACAGTTTTATGCTCATTTGCATGAATTATAATGAAAAATAAACGTATATTCCTATGCGATGATCGATGAGACCAGATAAAATTGCTGTCTACATATTTATTTTCTATTGCATAATAGATAAACGTACAAATGATGGAAACCCACTTTTAATTAATATTTACATCATTAACACATCCTGTAATTATTGTGCACACAATTACTAATAAATACCTGCAAACAATCATAAGTTTCAAATTAATGCTAAAAAGCGATCTATTCAAATTTCACTGCCCTATAGGGTTCAAAATAGTCTCTACACCTAACGATCAGTACTTATGCTAACTAAAGTATATTTTTTTAAATTAATATTCGTGTAATTACGAAACACACATCATCAATCACAGAATCTATTGTTGATGAGCGGTCATGTCCGAAGTTTACAAAAAAAGTGTTGAGGTCTCTTGAAAACAGAGTGTATGTGAAGGAGCGCGTCACCGCAACCCATCCTCCATGATGTCAGCCATCTGCAAGAGCCTGCAACTCGGGATATATATAAAATGAACGATCTTACACTAGTTACTCATTCGTTAGTTTGAACTCAGGACGAATACTAAGCAACATGCTCAAATACGTGAGTCGAGATTTTTTATTTATTTAATTATAGTAAGCACAGAAAGATTTGTACATATGTGCTTTAAATGTTTTTAAAGTAATTATTTGTTGAAATTGTGTCGTGCCTTTTGTGATGCATCTGTAAGATGTGGTAATGGTTGAAATATGCGCAAAAACAATGGGTGGAGGTGTCATACCGGAGTGACTTGATGAATCCTGACCCCAGGGTTACATTGCATCAGTTGGTCTGTGATTATCGTGCCATCACGTACTGTAATGCTTCATTTAAGATTTCAATATCTGTTGATTATTACGAATTCATTTCAGTATAAGCTGTAGAATTATACTGTGTCCCTTCCTGATTAATCCAAACTAATTTTGATCCTTTCTTAGTAAGCCTTTTGATGTTTTAATAAGGTTTGTTTCGTTTGATTTCGGTCGGCTTAGGGTTAAAGATCCTGCAGTTTATATTCCACTTAACATACTTCATATAGTTGGAAATTTTATCATTTGCCTCGCTAACAGTTAACAATGGGTCGTCTGTTAAACTGTGAACTATAACTGTCGCTACCTAACAGTTAACATTTAGAACTTAGCATTTCTGTTACCAGAATCCATTTAAAACTTGTCCACAAAGGAGATTTGCTTAAATTAATGACTTATTTGCTATTTATTTGTGAATTGTTTAATTATCTGATTATAAATTGAATTGCATTTTACTTGTTACAAATGTTACCAAGCCATAAAGTAAATTCGACACTATTAAATCTAACAGCTTTACAATTTTGACGAGGTCTTTTGCTAAACTGTATAAACAAAATATACGAATAATTTTGAAACTTAAAGTTACCTTCATAAAAACTAAATTTTGAAAATAAATATGTCGTAAAGCTTCATCGGGTTCATGAAAGCTGAGTAAATATCCCAAAACAAATCAGTGCGGCAAAATAAACTCAGACAGTTGCTCAACCTTATCATTGAGCAAAATACTTGCAAACAGAGAAAACGTTTAACAAATATTGATTTAAATGTGTAATGTTTGTACAATGCATGTGCATGGGTTGCACTCAAACAGGCGTAGCTCTTTCAATGATTTAAAGTGATTCTGTGAATAGGAATAAAGCTTAATTTACTTTACTTAATTAATTACTGTTTGATTTGATTGTTTACAATATATCTAGCTTGCAAGTAGAAAACTTGTAAACTCTATATATATATATCTGAGTTCCTTCCTCTTAATCCATTCATCCGTTGATTCGTGACTGATTAGCAAACACCCAAACATACAGATTTTCTCATTTAAACGATTTGATAAAAGTATAGAAAAGATTGGAAAGAAAGTATAGTAAGCTTGTAGGTTAGGCTGCTGCAAATATAATATGGTGAATTGGGGGATTAATGATCCATCAAACACCCAGTGCGAGTGCTATGCTCTTGTTCAGGCCATGTCCCATTTAATGGATTGCCCCAACTTCTGTTTACCTGCAAGTATAATTAAATTTTATAATGTACCGCGACTAGAAAAGAAGAAAAAGAGGGATTTAGTCGGATGCAATATTGTTCTTATTTTTTTTTCTTTACTTTTCATGCAGGTGACATTGGTGTGCGTGTTGGTGGCGGTCTGCGCCGGCGCTCCTCAGCAGAACCCACAAGACGTGCAGATCCTGCGTTTCGATAGCAATGTCGAGCCCGATGGTTACAGCTTCGCGTAAGTTTTAATTCTTATATTTTCTTTATTTTAACTTTTAATGTGGTTTTACAATGTAAGTCTTTAAGTATTAACTGTGTTTACTGGCTAGCTTATCTTTTCTGTCCGTCCATCATTGTAAACTATGACTCAAAATAATGTAAAAAGAAGCGTCTGAAAATGTAAAAAAGAAGATGAGGGATTCTTATAAAACAAAAACATCGAGCTTTTTATTGTGTATCCACTCATCTTTTTAACCTTTCGAGACAAACTGACTCCCATAAGTGCGGCGAATAATAGTAAAATTAATTGTGTCCATTCATTTGTAAAAGCTTGAGAGGTTAACTCTTTACAAAAGTTGATTTTACGGAAGCTTAAACTTTTAGAGACTATTCAAGTTGTTCCTAAAGCATTTCGCGGACAATAGCCCCCTGGTCTTTCCAGCGCGTGTCGCAAACAATACCTAAGGTACGAGTGTATGTGCACAGACCACCTCGTATTGGGCACACGCGACTTGTACTGATAATATCACATATTAACTAATTTCATTACTCCTATAAGGCTACAGGTTTGACGGTCGATAATATGCCCTGAACTAGAAAATATGTATAAGATCGATCTAGTTAGCTGGTCACAAATAATTAGATGGGAATACATCCTTGCAATCAAATCAAATCCGATCTGGATTAAACTTTGAGTAACCTAAACTTATTTCATAACTGACATCTATGCTTTCAAAAAGTAAAAGTTCAAAGAAGAAGAGATTAATTACCAAATGGCACGTCACACGACAACCAAGATACTGTATTGAAATATAAACATAATTACTTAATCAGCCGGTAAATGTAACCGTTTGTTGCGAAACGAGCCGAGTTAAGAGTAGGTGATGACCCTTTGTGATGCAACCACCTAACATTATACAACGCCCATTGTAAGCCATGAAAATAACATAGTTATAACCATTTAGAAATTTAACAAAATTTACCGAAAGGTTTACCAAATTAGGAGGAAAATGAGGAAAATCAAATGTTGAGGCAAAGTATACTTTAAACTTATATTTTAATATATTTAATGATGCATTCATGAATATTCATAAATAGTGCAACGCGTTAATAAGATATCACCTTTAAAATGAAAATGTTAGAATGGAAAAGTAAGACGCGCGTTGATGTCTTTTCTAGGGGGAAAACGATTTTATGTTAATTATTTTGTTTTCTCAGAATCGAAATAAAATTACATAAAATCTTTTTAGAATTAATGTAAGATGGCTGAAAATAGAGAAAACGACGTTGTCTAAAAATGAAACCTAGCTAGATCGATTTATCGCCCCCGAAACACCTTGTACACAAAATTTCATGAAAATCGTTGGCGCCGTTTCCGAGATTCAGATTATATATAAATATACATAATGTATACATGAATTGTTCGTTTAAAGGTATTAGATATTGTAAGAACTAAAGCTAAGTTCAGGTCATAAATATATTAGGTATTTTTTGTAAATAAATCATATTCATAAACAGTAAAACAAAACTGATTGTAACACAAAAATAAAAGAGTTCCTAGCAGTAATTATTCTATAAAACATGAAAAATAATAACGCATATGATTATTATTTACTTGTTCATTTTTTGTAAGAATACAACCTTCTTTTTATAACTAAGAATTACATTCAATTAATACATTATTTTTATATGATTCTTTAATTGTCAATGGATACGATTCCGGGATCAAATAGGTCAAGGAAATGGAAGACCTATTCAATAATGATTATCGTAGAAGCTTATTTTGCCTCAGTATGTCTCAGTAATTTATGTTCTATCTTTGGTATATACCAGCCATAAAGATAAGATAATCTATAATTAGTATACTATTTAAGATAAAGATCAAAGACACATGCTTTGCCTACAATATTCTACATTTAGGATCCACCAAAGATGCTTCTGATATTTAATCTTAATTAACATGCTAATGAGTGCAGTGGTCGCCTAGTGGTATCGGCCGCGACTTTTAAGTTGTAGATCATGGGTTCAAACCCAGTCAGGCGCTTCACTTTCTGTAAATTATTTCACCACCACTGCTCTCAAAATGGTAAAGGAAAACATCGTGAGGAAACCGGCATGTCCTAGAAACAAAAAATCGAATACATGTGAGATCCACAAACCCGCATTAGGCCCGCGTGGTGGATTACGGCCTATTCCCTCTCACAGCGAGGAGGCCTGTGTCTCAGCAGTGGGAACATTAATGAGGCTGATGATGATTATGCTAATGAAAATAATCAATAGCGCAAACATATTATTTACGCTGCTTGATTTTTATTGATTCATTCAATAAAATTGTATATCTTTTCACAGCTATGAAACCAGCGATGGTACCTCCAGGCAAGAGGAAGGCAAGCTCGACAACCCTCAGTCAGAGAACGCAGCCCTGACCGTCACCGGACAGTATGCTTACGTTGCCCCAGATGGCAAGCACTACACCGTCACCTTCACCGCCGGACCCAACGGCTTCCAGCCCAAGACCTCTCTAGGACAGTAGGACACACACACCGACATGACCTGTAAATAGAAAATACTATTCTTAACAGATAACCAGTAGAATTACTACTATTATCAGTAGAATAACTACTAATATTAGTAGAATTGCTACTATTATCAGTGGAATTGCTATTATTAACAGTAGAATAACTACTATCACCAGTAGATTTGTATAGCTACAGTAAAAGAGATCTCAGTTAAGGGATCGAATTCTAAATTCGCGTGCCATAAGGACGTCTTTTGTATATCTCTTTGTACTTTTGTAAAAATTATTATCAATGAAATAAAATACTTTTTTTTTGTAAATTATTGTTTCATTTCTGCACCTGGTTTACACATTCTACATTTTAGGTAAAGTGTTGAAAACACCACCGGCCACGCCCTTGCTATTTTTATCACCAAAAAACAATAAAATAACCGTAAGGATCAATGTTTCTTTTTTTTTTTGATTGACATTTTTACTTAAGACTTAATTAGTTACCTAATTTAGAATTCAAAATCGTGCTTAAACAATTTAATTATTTACGTCTACCAACTTTATTGTGTCAATCGAATTCCTAATTTATATCTCCACGTTAATTAAGATGATATTTTCACTTCAGTCTTTTAATACTTAAGATTCTACATAGATAATATGAACATACGGCCACGCAGTTCTACGGTAATAAAAAGGTTTGCATAGCTATTCACAAACGTTTCGTTTATTGTTATTTGATGACACAAACGTGTTTACCAGCTCACAAGGACGACTGGTAGCGAATCACGAGTATTTTTAAAGTAATCTAACTTTAGAAATGATTTGCATAACATACATACAACTTTAAAACTCGCTATTATCTCTACAATTTTATCCTAGACTTTACGCAACTACATAAATTGTGTATGTCGGTTTTCATCACCCCCGTGTTTGGGGTTTTTAACCGACTTTCTAAAAAGGAGAAGGTTCTATGTTCAACCTTATGTTTTTTTGTGTATGTTCACCGATATCTCCGTCAATTGTGGACCGATTTTGTAATTCTATTTTTTTTGTTTAAGAGTGTGTTCCGAAAATGGTCGTGGTGTAGTATTATTTGTGGAAAATGTTTTTTTGTTCATAACATGTGAAGGGGATGTTTCTACTTGTTTATTGAAATAAGTCAATCAATCTAATATATTAGATCATCAGCTGATCGCCAATATCGCGCAATAAAATTATGTATCGGTGATCGAATTATGTTGTATGCACCATTATCATCATAAAATCCTATAATTTCAGCTTAAAGACGTTCCTTGCACGACACGGACAGATGTCGCAACATCGACCTGTATACAATAACACAACATAAATATTTATTTCTCTTCCACAAAGGTGTTTTACAAACTATTACATAAAAGTGCAACATTATTTGATAAATCCTTAGTGGGAGACTGGTATTTGCAATAGGAAATCCTGTCACACATATTACCAGGCCCTCCCCACAAAACTTTGATTATTAGTCAATGTACGCACAATAAAACATGCTACGATTATAAGGACAGACACGAGATCTGATGGCTTTGGGATGTGGAGAACAGCGTCGCGAGCTGTATCTCTGTGAGCTTATGACTTCACGTACGCAAGTTAATGTAGCGTCTGATTAACTCAAAGTTTAACGAATATGTATGTGCAATCAAACTGTTGGCAAGTCGTTAAACTGTGACTTTTGTTACTTCGTTAAACTAATTTTATCTTACATGTAACAAAGGTTAAATATTTAAAGCAATTGTTACAAAATCACGGCTTGGATTTTTTTGAAGCTGAGTATAGACTAGAGCATTTACTTGTAACAGAACATCGAGCATTTGCCTTTTTAACCCCACTTTAAACACGACGCTCGATGTTTTGATAGCGCAGCTCGATGGTTTGTTACAAGAGAATCTATACTAACCTTAAGGTTTGTAATTGAAAACTCTTTGTACAAAACCTAATTACTTATTTTGCAATGAAAACTAACTTATTAACTTTTAATAACGATATTGGTACATTATCATGACAAAGCTATTAAAACAATTAAGTCGCGAAATTGCCAAAGAACACAACATTTGATTAAAGTAAGATAACATTCAGATACATATATTAATTATTTTATTATTTTTATTATTCTATATATAGTTTGTGGAATGCATTGCCTGACCCAATAAAACGTGCTCAGTCGTTGCCTATCTTTAAAAAACTTATAAAGGGCCCTTACCTGTCTTTGTGATCATGTCCTTGTTTAAGCTGTATTGTTTACTTGTTTGTTTATTTAGATGTATGTATGTATTTATGTATCTATTTTAGTAGCCTAATACTTGTATGATTTGAAACTGGCACCAAGTGCAACCCCATGTCGTGTCCAGGCTATCTCTATATTCAAGGTTGCCTGGAAGAGATCGCAGAGCGCGATAAGGCCGCATGTTGTATGTTTGTTTTAATTTTAATTTTTCTTTTTGTATTGTCTTATCTTGGTGTATAATAAAGTATATAAATAAATAAAATTCCCCAATGGTTTAGACCGAGTAGGATCTATAGTATACCCAAATTTTGCCAGTTATGATCTAATCACAGAATGCGTTAAGGCTGCCCATTGTATGGGTTTTTAGTTTAAAATTTCCTTTATAAATGTAATGGTGTACAGGCAAGGGCCAAAAGTGCAGTCTTACTCTCCCAAAACTCAAATGTCAAATTTTTGTAGAAGAAGTAAAATTATTCACAACTGATTTAATATGTTGTATATAAATTAAAGTATAGATTATATAGTAGGTAGTATCTATACTTAATTTCTATACTAACCATGAAAAGTATAAATTATCCTGCCTAAAAAAAATTGCCGCTGATCTTTTAGTAGAGTGTGATTGCACTTTTGACCATTAACTGTACAATAAAGTATATAATAAATAAATGAAGTCCATGGGATATAAAAATATCCTATTAGCATCATCCGGGTCATGCTAATCTAGGCTAGGGGCTGCGACTGAGAAATGCCTGATGAAAAACATAATAAAATTCTACCAAGATAGATATTAGACCAAGATGCTGAAAGAAGACGAAACAACCACCGTTCTTATTCGTAACAACCAATTGTAAGACCAAGATTCTGAGTTAATAAAAAAACTTTAATTCCGAGTTTTGATTTTAATACTTACATTATAATGAGCGTACGATTTTACGTAGAAATGCTGAAACTCTGAAATCTATGATTATATAAGAAATCAATCATCTTGACTATTTTCAATGCCCACAGACCTCAGCAAGACGATTGAAAACCGTGTACGAGTTAACGCAATAATATTAGGCTTAGAAATTTCTCAGATAGTGTTCAATGTATGTTTCGTAAATGTGTCTAAATGCCAACGCACACAAGACGCATCGTCGCGAAGGTTCTTGCATCCATTTGAGCATCCATACCTAAGAGTTTTTGTATGTCTATAGTTTAGCAATCTTCACTTATCACGATAAGATTGTTACTGACCGACTATCTCCATTATTTGGAAGATGTATATGATTGAGATGATTACAGCGTTTACTGAGGATAAATATGTAGGTAAATATTCTTTATTGTTCACCTATTTTTAGCGTGTCGATAGCAAATATAGTATTTAAATATTAAATGCTAATGTTTGGCCCCGTTTTCACCTACGGTAACACCATTCACTGACGGAGCCTGTCTTCACATAACTAGGCAAGCGACGGAAGATGAAAGGTGGACGATGTTCTGCAGATAATTTAGGTACAATGACGGTCTTACCGCTGACCAACAACCCTAGAAGAGAGAGCAAGAGAGGCAAAGATTTTCGAGACCCTAACCCTGGGCATGTTAGCGCATGTTAAACTTTGTTTGCAAACGAACTAGCAATTGCTAGTTTATATCTTTGACCTCGTTAACAACATCGGAATGACATTCATATATATATATATATTTAAGGTACTTCATATAGAAGCTAGCTGACATCAAGTGTCAATTAGTTTTGGAAAATCCGTTAACTTAAGTACTTCCGCTAACAACATCCTCATAAAAACCAAATTACCATAATCTCCCGAAATATTAGCATAAACTACTGCAGCAAACGCTACGGCATTGATAGCGACGTTGAAGAGTGTTTAAGTATATTTGAAGCAAAAGATTATTTTGTTTTTTTTTCTAAATTGCACACAC
The DNA here is from genome assembly GCA_964057195.1 of Orthosia cruda. NCBI lineage: Eukaryota > Metazoa > Arthropoda > Insecta > Lepidoptera > Noctuidae > Orthosia > Orthosia cruda. The sequence continues at coordinate 23,930,003 of OZ059831.1, read as the reverse complement.
GGCCTTGACTAATATTGTTAACTCGAATGAGCAAGTATGCATAAGATTCACAGTTTGTTTAAAGCCCCGTTTACACTCGAAAAGAAGTTGTTTGTGGTATTGCGTGGAGCTATGTGGGACTAAGGAATACTAAAATTTTACAAGCGATATGCTAATATTCCGCATTCATCACACTAATATTATAAAGGCGAAGGTCTGTGAGTGTGTTTGTATGTTTGTTACTTCTTCACGTTCAAACGGCTGGACGGATCTGGATGAAATTTGGCACGCAGATAGATTGTAGTCTGGAATAAAACATAGGATAGTTTTTAACCCCGGAATATTTTCCCTTGGGATGCATTTCGACATTTACGCGGGCGAAGCCACTGGCAGAAGCTGGTGTTAAATAAAAGAATAATACGCTACATCGAAATTAAATTCACCACCATCATTTCCACTACGCCATTTCGCCCGTTCCTGTGTTTCTCGCATCATGCAGACTCCGATTATCAGTCTACCTGAAAGGTGACCTTCATCTTCCTGTACACTGTCACCACTCTAGTGTCCACAGAACTCAAAATACAATAAATTTTAAACGGGAAACCATGTTGCGCGATTGTTGTTCAACATTATTTCCGATGTAAACGGAGCTTTTCAAATGACGCAGTTTCAAGTATTATCATCGTGCGACAGATGGCAGTGTATCGTATATCGTCGCACACTGCAATGAGTACTTGAACCTTCGTTATTTAAAACGGTTACAAAATGACTGTGACGAAACCTACGTAACCTTTTGTATCAAACGGTGGTCGGATCACTGCGTTTGCTAAACTGCACAGTATTAGTTTACGACCTTTTTAATTGATTTTGATTGACGTTGCTGAAGATGGATTGGATTGATGATTATTTGGATAGTTATTAGATATGATTGATTCTAGAAAATAATTATTTATATTTTTTGTCGCTAGGAATGTTATTGGCACCTATTTCGGATATTGATTGTTAACGAAAAAGGTTGTTACCTTTGTAGCCTAGTTTTCTAAAGTTGTCAAAAAATAAAAGACCGTTTTGACAGCTTAGAAATACTTATTAATAATTAAACCTGATGCTTGCGAATGATACTCGTTGTTATAGTGTATGGGTAACAAAACAACAAAAAAAAAAAAATATGATTTAGAATTTGATTTTTCAATCTCTCACGTAGAAAGCCACCGCGGCATGTAAAATGAGAAAAGTCAACGGACTTCTCAGATTGTGACGACTTTAGCTGACAGAAAAACAATTCCAAATTAAAACCACATAATTTTTCATAGACTGTGGAAAGGGCTATCAAAATAAATGATTCCATTGATGGCACAAGATGAAACGAAAAACGATAACACGCTGTTATTCTTATTAACACATGGCTAAGATGCCAATTTAGAATTTTGTAGACGTCATTTACTGTCACAACCAATGATATTCAAATAAACAGATATGTTATGAGCGCGCGCATTTTGAAGACTCGAATAGGTCACTATTGTGACCTTTAGTATTTAGTTTATGTCACGCATGGCGAAGAGCGATAGGCTTTGTTGAAACAAAAACAAAATAAAATAAATGCCATCGTGTGTATTTGTAATTTATTTATTTATTTATTAAAATAAATATATTTTAATGTTAAAAGAATGAAAAGTGTGTATGTGACTGCCGCAGCTGCGCGGAACACTTTTTTCAATTGTTTTGTGAGTGTATAACGTATCTGTTTATTTGAATATCATTGGTCACAACAAAATGTTACGTTCCTGTTTCCCGAAGAGTGGGCCATTATAATTATATTAATATGCAATGAAATAAGGGGCCGGCCTATTGCCATCAACTAGGCATAAATCCAGATTTTAGGTACTACTAACAAATCATAGATGAATAACACTTTGCCCATATCGGGAATCGAACCGAGGACCTCATGTTCAGCAGTACCAACCGCTTGCAATCACAAACAAGGCAGGAACTTCATTAATTCTTTATTGAAAAACCTTCAGGAATTATAAGTCTGATGCACCTCAACATGAAAACTTACTAAGAGCGACTCCTAGGCGCTATAAATGAAAAACTTAAGATGCGCATGATACTTTACCATAATAGCTTTCACGACACATTATAACTTTCTTTAGTTGCGATATTCCAAAAATATCAGTGGCATAACTGACTAATGGTAGGAGTTTTCAGGGCTGTACCGTAATCACGAGATATTGCCACAGCGCCTACAGAAAATAATAGCAAATTAACACTGCTCAGACGAGTATCGATTTTATAAGGCGTAAGTCAACCTGAACAATACTTTGAAATGATGTAAAATACACTGACAACTATATAAAAAATAATTTATTAATGTATTAGCAAAAGATAATAAATGCAGGTTTAATTAGTCCTCTAAACTAATGCAGAAGATATTTTATTAACATATATACAATTGAATATTCTAAAAACAAACCTATATACAAATACAAAAAGGAGACGGAAAAGAACTCATCGTGCATCAAAAAATTCGTCCACAAAAGCAAAAGTAGATATTGTAAACTTAAAATGTGAGAGAGGTAGTAGGCACTCTTCAAAATCCAAGAGAACAATCTTATTGGCCAACTAGTTACGAGCAACAGAACTAGATGGCACTGGTCAACAGTTTGTAGGTAGAGAACCTCGCTTTACCAAAAATATGTAAACTAAATTCATGATCTAAGATGACATCATATAACTGTATATTCGTTATAATTCCATTAACACGTAGGTACTTCAAATTGAAAGTGCTTTACAAGGATGTACCTACTTAAGATTTGCAAAATAATCTATGATTTGAATACTGATCTTCTGTAATGCCAATTATTGTAGAATCTAGAATATTCACATTGCGGCATTTTAGAATCTAGATCCAAGGTCATCTAGGTACTTTGCTAGCTTATAACAAATGAGCTAGCAAAGTCATCCTCAAAAGCAAAGTAATCCTTCGTATTACTTTTCCATGGCTTTCATCTAGCAGGTAATCCCATGATAGAGTCCAAACCCGCGCTCGCTATGTTTAGCTTCTTGTGTGAGGCTGTAGGCGCGCCGCGGCGAGCGTTTCTGAACGACTCACCGCTTCTTCACGGCACCCTGGCGGTCTACCCCCGCCAGGGGGGACCTATGGCGTACCAGAGGAGGCCCAGCGATAGAAGTGCCGACTTGAAGAAGCTACAGATATAAATGATTGGCACCCGTATGCACAACTTCCAGAGCTAGCCGGTTATTGCATAGACAGTGGTATCGTATGTACGAGTATGTGGGAGCGGCTTTGTGCTGAGTTACGCCGCTCATATGTTGCAACAATAGCGTGCGAGTTACTCGCTACACTATTCGGTGCGTGTGTACTCATGAATGACCTAGAGTAGTGATTGGCTGATTTCGAAGTGAAGTGTGCCTATATTAACTTAGAACAAACTTCACGCCGGGAATGTAGTGTGGGGTGAGCAGTATTATTGTTGGATAAAAAATCGAAGACATGTGATATCCACCAAACCCGCACTGGGCCCGCGTGGTGGATTAAGGCCCATTCCCTCTCACAAGGAGCAGGCCTGTATCCCAGCAATGGGAACGTTAATAGGCTGATGATGATGATGAAGCAGCGTGTAGACTGTTGCTGCTTACTCAGGCGTCAAATCCGGGAGGTGGATGGGGTTGCACAGTCTGCTGTCAGGAGATCTCGTGGGAGGCGTCCCTTGTCCGGCGAACACCCATGGCGCGATGTTTTTGATGTGCGGCCAGGCAGACGCGTCGGCCCGCGCGAACATGCAAGTAACGAGGCGCCCCACAAATTCATCCAGGCTCTCAATCCCGATATTCCGCTCGGTTCTGCTGCGCTCGGAGTTTCTTCTTGTTCGTCTCGCTCGTGAGGACGAACCAAGCTGGGGCGGCGTAAGTTAAAATAGGACGAACGTAGGTGTTATATACGGCCAGCTTGGTGCGAGTGCGGAGTTGGGATGAGAGCACTGGATAGAGCAGGTTTCGGACTACATTGCTCTGTGTCACCACCCTGGTGACGTGCAACCCCATAGTGAGCCATCGGTCGATGGTCACACCCAGGTATTTGGCCTGGGCTTCCACTCGACGTCACCTCCTAGAAGCTTCAGACGTGGTGGTAGAGGTCCTTGTCCTGTGGCGAGGGCCTGCGTCTTACCTACGTTCACTGCCAGCCTCCATTTGGCTAGACAGTCTGGAATAAGGTAGATGGCGCGCAATTTGTATGACGAAATCGAAAAGCGCCCTCTGTCGGTGCGACGACGCGTTTGTTTTTGTCATACAAATGAACGCAACGGTCGCGTGATTGCGAGACGGTCGCGTTGTATTAGGACAGCGCCTTAGCCAGCATTACCAGACACCAATTTATATTTCTATCAGCGAAGGCGATGATAGCAAATGCCAAAATGTTAGAGATTAGTTAAAGACTCTAGACAAGTGTTATTCGATGTCAAAGAAGGTGATAGCCGAAATGGTAAAATATAGGAATAGATCCCATTCATTTTTGTCTTTTTTACAAGCTTTAACTTTTTTTAGCTAACTTGCAACTGCATTTTAAAGCAGTTATCCTCAACCGATTAAGATGAAATTTTGCATACACGTTTAGTTTGGATGACAATGCATGGTTAGCTAAGTGACGTCATTCTAAATCCAATATGGCGGACGGCCCAAGATGGCGGAATAGTTACTTTTGGTGCACTGCCATGATATGGCTATTAAATGTAAGGGTTTGCTGAGAAGAATACGAAAAAAGCAAGTTTAAAAAAAATAATTTTTAATTAATAATTTTGTTCCAATCCCTTTGGCCACGCTTTCTATAATAGAATTTTAAATTTCAATAGCGCTTGACATTTCGATAGTTTATTGTTATTTCCAAAAAAATATAATTATGTCACTTGTCTTGTCCAAGGCCCTCAAAAAAGTTAAAAATCAAACCAGCCAACTTGAAAGTTTTGTAGCAATGATGTGGTCACGACCCCCGCCATTGGGAAATCGACGCAAGGAGGGGGGTGGGGGTCTAGAGTCTCAGAAGTTTGTGAATAATTGAGAGTACAACCCACACAGAAAGAAAATATAGGCTAGGAGTTGTATCCTCCTTGCTAATTTAGGCAACTGTGATTTGGCTCCTAAAATTATGTTTAAGAGAGTATATACTATTATATATCTAGGATCATGCATAGGAGCCTATCCAAAATATCAAAGGTCACAAATCTTTTCTCAAAGACGATATGTTACACTGTCATATAAATATGAATCATAGATCTGTGGATCCCCCCTATAGTGTAATACCGCCCTTAGAGTTATTCATCAACTCAATTTATCGCAGTTACTACCTTCGTTTTAGTCACAACATATTTACGTAGTGGTTTTTATAATCTTTTCATATTTGTTTTATATTTTTGTATTATATTAGACACAACAGGCTCTAGTTTCCGTACGTCACGTCCTAGGCAACCACTGAAAGCAGTAAGCGCCGTGCTGTGGGTCTCCCACGGAATAACGGAAATATGTGTTTAAACGGAAGTATGCTTCTGCCACTTTTTTAAGATCATCGGTACACTTAGCTGAGTCGCGTATGCTTCAAATGCCGATATGCTGTCTATGCTTTAGGACTCTTCTGCTGGGTAAGCACGGCCTCTGTGATAGGCTTGAAGCAAGCATTTTATCACGGTTTTTGCTCCCAAACTGTGATAAAAATGTGTGACTCAAGCTTGTTACAGTAGGTTGTGCTCGCCCCGCTGATGTAGTTAAGTCAATTATGAATTTAAATTATTTAAATACAATAGCAAGCTTTACATCATCAAAGGATTTAAGTCTAACGTTAAGACGTGAACGATGTCATTAATCGTGACTGCACCGAGTTCCTGAACTTCTTAGTCTCCGTAACGCAGGCTTTAGAAAGGTCATCCATATATTATAGTAAACAAAACATGGATTTAAACATAAAACCATTAACATAGCTGCTTGCAATTATTTATTATGCTTCACTTGGTTAAAGACGTATAGGTATTTTGCATTTATTGCAGATACATCAAGCCAACTAACCTTTAAAAAATGTTATAATATTTTGTGTTATTAAAAAAATCGTCGTAAAGCATCACCATACTGATGAGGAGTGGAAAAATGCAGCTAAATCAAGCCAACTGACCTTTTAGGAAATGTTATAATATTTTGTTTTATTAGTAGAATCGTCGTTGATTACACCCACGGATGCCCCTCAAGTTAAAGGGGAAAATTTATAAGTCCGTGATAAGACCTGTCGTACTGTATGGATCAGAATGTTGGGCTGTGAAAAAGATGGATGAAAATAGATTGCATGTAGCAGAGATGAGAATGTTGAGATGGATGTGCGGAGTGACGAGAATGGATAAAGTGAGAAATGAGTATATTAGAGAAAGTTTGAAAGTGGCGCCAGTAACAGAAAAGTTGAAAGGAAACCGTTTGTCCTGGTTTGGTCATGTGATGAGGAGGGATGAAACGCATGTTACTTAAAGAGTTATGATATATGATATATAGATGTGGATTGATGGACAGGGAGGGGACGGCCAAAGAAAAGATGTCCATCCATGGACTGTGTGAGGAGTGATATGAAAGAAAAGGGCGTCAGTGATGGAGTGACGGGGGAAAGGATGGTATGGAAGAATAAAACGTGTTGCGCCGACCCCAAGTAACATGGGACAAGAGCAGGAAGATGATGATGATTAGTAGAATCGTCGTGAAGCATCACCATACTGATGTGGAGTGAAAAAATACAGCTCCTTTACACTGGAAACTGGATCTCCAGCATTATAAGTAGCCGAAAAGTTCTGGAGTGGCGACCAGAAACCGGAAGGCGTTGCGTTGGAAGACCTGCCACTAGGTGGAGCAACGACCTGGTTAAGGCTACAGGAGTCCAATGGATGCGAGACGCATAGGACCGATGACCAGTGACGCTTTGGGGAGGCCTCCCCAGCAGGTCGTCTTTTGGCTGAAATGATGATGATGAATAAATAGTATTTTTAACTAAGTTACCTTTTGATCACTTGACGATATTCGTGTTATCACACTGCGGTTTAAATTGCAAGCACGTTCACATAGACGCAATGCGATGTCATTCACCCGATTTAATATAATTTTTCAGAATTTTTAAGTAGTATAGATCTATTATGGACCAACAGATTATCTTAAATTCAGCCACCTTTAAGGAAATCTCTGAAATAGATGTCGCTATTCAAAATCTAGCTATGGCAATTACAAATGCTCGTAAATTAAGTGTCCCGATAATTAAAAGAGAAGGTAAAACTAAACTTCCTAGACGCATTAAAACCATAATGAAAGCTAAGAACATGTGGCGCAGGCAAGCTTGCCCAAGGAAAATTGCCCGAAAATTCTTCCTTTTTACTAATCCACGTCATCGTAATTCTCTAGTCTCACACATTGGTAAGAGTAGATTTACCAGATTGCCTTATGCCAGAACTTACAAAAAGTACAAACTGCCCCATCATCATTTCGTTGTGGCTTGACGCTAGCTCACTTACCATCTTACCAGCGTAATTAATTGCTGTTACCGTGCTTATGTGTAATATTTTTTTTGTATTGGTAATATTGAACTTATTAAATATCAGTTATTATACTTAAAAAAAATTGGAGGGTGGCTGTGAAACTTTAATTTAAAAATGTGGGTCTGCAAATCCTACATAATTTACTTACTTTAATGTATAATGTGTTGTTTATTTACATGTTATATGTTAAAAGCGGTGATTTAGCCTACTTAACATTATTTGATGTATGTTAGTTTACATTTAGAATAAGATCTTTTTGTTAACTTTTTTATACCTTTATATCAATAAAGACCTTTAAAAATCAAATCAATAGAATTTTTCGAAAAGTTTAAATTTTCTAAGGAATACGTGTTCAAGATATCTGACCGATATCATTTATCGACGCAATTTTAATTGCGTCGCTCCATCAAAAAGGTCATATATAACGACGTCTACTACTATATTATCTGTGACGACGTACTAAAAAACTAGAACCAAAAAAATACCCATGTCAGAGGAATAAAAAACTAAAATCAAAGTCTATTTCACAAAATCAAGTGATATATAAACAAGTTATAATAAACAAAAGGTCAATAAGTAATCTAGCAGTGATGTCAACAACCAATAAATACATCGATCACGCCTTCAAATAGATCGATTTGAATTTTAATATTATCGATTTTCTATAGACAGATATGTTACCTTATTATTTAATTTTCATTTTGCGAGAACACATTATTTTTGTTTATTCAAATCCAACATATTATTCTCTTACATTTGAGAAAATGAAACTTCTTTTTTTTTGTAAACGAAACTTATAGGGACTATTTCTGTCTGTACGATTTCTTAACGATTCGATTTCTCGATAAGTCTTCCTTCAATTTCAGTCACCACGATGATAAAAAGTACAGTAAGGACATTCACACATTTCGATCTGTGCATAGTAACAGACTTTACGAAGCAATTTCGTATAGCCTTTTATGGAAAACAAATATTAAGAATATTGGCAAAAGATAAAATGAATTTTTGGCGTTACTTGGTTCGCAAGCCTGAAACTCACGTACACCATATGTACAGTCTGAGTGACTCATATACGCGGGTGGAGTCGCGGGTAATGCTAGTTATGCCAATTTGAAGCGACGCGGTGATGCTATAGTGGAACAGCAACTAGGCACTCATGGTTAACTCATGTGTGATGAAGACTTGACAGTTTTGTTTTAATTAAATTAAGATGGCACTAAAAAGTAATGTACTCTCTCAAAGCTGTTCGTTCACTAGCTTAAGTATTGACACAAACAATTTTGACTGGTTTCTCTATTGAATAATTTAAGACCAGTTTCTGGACGAAAATTGTCACAAGAAAACTGTATGTTGCTTGAATGACTTTTTAATAGCCAATTGCCTCACTCGATTTGCGTTTAATATGTGACGCGTCGAAAATGTTTTTGCAGAAACTGAAGCAATTCGTAAACGAACTCAGATATATCGTAAAATTGATAATTAGTCTCACGAAACGATTATATCAATATTTTTGTTGAGTTACATATTGCAGACAATGAAATACAGACTTCGCAAATAATGTGCATAATATGTGACGCTTCACGCCAAGATTAACAGCTCACGACTGTTTATTTGTATGACGGTGAATAATTCACATCAAACGATAACAACCTAGAATTGAGAATATCCGGCTATTTGTAATATTGTATAAAATAATAGAAACCAAGTTTAAAAAAATAAACGAATTAAAATAATAAGTAAATAAATTCCTAATTTTATGAGAAAATTTCTGCAACTAACTAACGTTTTATATGTGCATATTAACAATATTGATTAAACATATTATGATAACATTATATTTTTTGCATAAATTGACACTTCAGTATTTTTTATATATTTTTAGTAATTCCATTTTTTTTAAATTAATTCACACTTGAGACTATATTTTAATAACATCCTACTTAAAATAATCACAGCTAGAATATTTAATTTTTTGGACCACCAAAAATTTAAATTTACTCACATGTGTATTTAACAAAGTATGATTGTTTACGGTGTACGGTTTTTTATTGGTTACGTTTCGGGGATTGTGCGTTGGAATTGCATGAACTAATTGATCACTGAAACTTTTTCATCACCGGACTACAAGACGTACGGCGATCCGTCATCAGTACATGGTGGACATCCTACCCATACACACCAAACGTGTAGGGCATATTTTTATTATGCGTACAGCTAAGGAGTGGAATTCCCTGCCGGAGTCTGTATTTCCTGATAGCTACAACCTGGGAGTCTTTAAGTCACTACTGAATAGTTTTCTCCTAGGCAAGTGTGCTACATCGTTGACCACATCATCGCTTACCATCAGGTGAGAGAGTGGTCAAGCGCGAGCCTATCAGTTATAAAAAAATACCATTCCAATCAATCTGCCTAGCATTTCCCCATATTTTGGTCGCCCTACAATATAACCAGATGCAGCTGGGTACCAGTATATTACATAGAGCAACTGTCTATCTGACCTCCATAACCAAGTAACTGGGTACTCCTTAGCTCTATCTTTTCGCCATAACCAAGTAACTTGGTAACAGGGTAGTCCTTATCAGGACTGGTGTCAGATTTTCTGGCTTTTCAACTATTCGTAACGAATACGGTATGTTAAGATCACCATCACCATCTCGGTCACCCATTCCGGGCGTTCTCAGTAGTTCGGTTATTCAGTCCGCTCCTGGACTTTTCATCTCGACAGTTCGGCGATGCAATACAATCGGACTACAGAGTCTGATAGTTCGGTATCGTTAACGGACCTGCACTACTAAGGAAAGACTGAAAGGTCGACATACAGTGTGAGTCTTTATAGTGCACATCTTGAAATGAGGGAAACTACGCTTAATTTCATCGACACAAGAATATTTAAAAAAATCTAAAAAAGAATTTAAACTTTTTATAGAACTTTTTAAATTCTCCATCTACGGACCGACCTCGGTTGTTATTATTTAGCCACGATTTTGTTATACCTACTCTTCCAATGTATAATATTTTAACAAGTACTTTAATGCCATATTATTTATTATTGTGATGAAAACATTCGCACGTACGTACGAAACAACATAACAAATACAAATATGTACTTATCAGGATTGTAAAACGTTTTCGATTAGATCTGCCTAATTCTGAATATTTTTTGTTGCTTATGTAATATTGTAAATAAAAACCTCTTATATATGCTAAAAATAGTGCATGAAACTCTGTTTTTTCGATTCTTAACCGACTTCGACAGTATGTTTTTTTTTGTTGTAGGTGTGTTCACCGATTCCGCCGTCGGTTGTGGTAAGATTTTGAAAAAAAACTGTATCTTTAATCTGGATCTTGTAACAGTCGCAATATATTTTTACATTCTACTCACGTTTACGTTACCTTGGATAATCTAAGATAACTCAACCCATTAGTCAAATATGTCAAGAAAAAATATAAAGAGAGACTAGGTCTCATCCACACGCTAGTAGCTGATTTGACTTCCTTAGGAGGTCCGTAGCTACTACGTAAGCCAGCGCTGACAAGGAGCCGGTCTAAGTCCTTTTCATCAGATATGTTGAAGCGAATAAGCAATCATGTAATGGTAAAATATAATATAATGTCATAAATGGACCTATGCCGTTCTGAAATGATGTAGGATAATGAATATCCTATGATATATGACCATAAAAATTGTATCACTCTACTATTCGATAAAACATGTTCCTATGAATATAATTGGTTGATTGTATATGACTTTATTTTCAAGTTACCAAATAGGGTTTTATAGACCTGCCTGATATCAAATGTGAGTGGGGTGCTCCTGTGCAGAATATCGCACACATGCTAGAGTGTCGCAAGTGCCTATACACCTGCTCTTAAGAAGAACTAAAGAACGTCACAATTAACGTGCCCATATGATGCCCTAAAACATTAAAAGAGTTTAATGTTGACACGAAATGAAAAAGTTACCAAACTGCGTACCTTTACTCATAGGTTTTTAAAACGCATACGTTGATATACAGGGCATAAATTCCAGCCTAGTTCAGAGGCTAGGGTGAATATTCTGTGCAACTTAATGTGATCACCACAAAAATTTTAAATACTTGTTATGTACCTATTTGTATAATTGTAACTTTTAATGGTGAGAAATAAACTATTTTCGTATTTTTTGTTGTTTTTTTTTGGTTGAGATGTTAATTAATTAAAATCGTAGTGACTCAAGAATTTCCTTGAAACTTCACATTTTCTATTCTTCGATGCAACATTCAACTGCTTCCTACATTTCGATAAGAGCCCTCTTACGGCATCCATTGATGTTTGAGTGACCTTGATTACGGCGGTAATTGTTAGGTAAACATTATATACTTAACTCTGACCTTTGTCAATTAGTTAGAGTATTCGATTTGATCCTCAAGATCAGGCGTTTTTGATAAAAACCTCATATTCAACTTGTTTTTGAAATGTCGAGGGTTCCGTCATCGATCTTAGTTAGTAACCAAAAATCATAGCATGTACGGTAACTCGGTTTACTAATATGCAAATAAACTCACGAATTTTGTATTCAAATCGCATGATTGTATTGTTTTGATAATCCTACGGCGATAGATCGTGCAAAGCCCAGAAATAAAAATTCTTTGTTACATAGAGACGTAGCTAAAATATCCTAAAACATATTCTATTCACTGCAGTGATCAATACATTCTTATCTATTTCAAGTGTTATAAATTGAAAAGTTAGTATTACAATTGCGTTTTGTATCTGGAGTACTACAGCGAAAGAGGTATTTACATGAATTATATTATTTGTTGTAGGTAAAACGATTTTGTCCATACCTAAATGTTTTGTATTAATGGATCATGAAATGACGATGAAGGATCTAACAAACGATTTGATTAGACGGAAAAGGTAAAGTGTAGATTGTTTTCCTTACATAATTTCTTGTTGAAAGTGGTACCTCCATAAAGTTTGTTGACTTAACACACTATTAAGGAAAAAACATAAAATCATATCATGGGAATTGCTAAAATATACGACATCACGACAAACATTTTAAATTAAGTTTAATGCGGTTAACGATATCTCGAACGATCTTGAATGAACATCTTCGAAAAGAAAACCAACGACAGTCGACAAGAATATTGCCATAAATAATCATAAATGGAAATACTCGTAATATCGCGTAAAATTTATTTGATGATATTCACAAAAAGCAGAAGTGTCATCTGAAACTAATCATCATAAAGTATGTATAATTTATTGGTGATTGTAACCTAAGACTACTACATATAAATGTTAGCAAATTATAGATCATTATAGACCGCATTCTGTAAATGTTCATCTTTTTGTGACATTTGAAATAGTGATGCTCAATCGATTTATAATTGAACGTTTCATTTGCATACATCTATCACTTGATCTTGTTTATAAATATGTAGTTGCACTACAATTATTCCTATATTTTCACTTAAAAGTTCCCACAGACATGTTTACAGATACATTTTATATAAAATTAAAATGATGAGTGGTCGAGTCAGGCCTATCTGTAGGAAAATAGGAAATATTCAATTAGTTGTTACAAAAATACAAGTTTATTTTTTCAGTATAAGACTGAGAAGGAAAAATAACTTACGCTTTCTGCAAGCTCTTGTCAAAATCAACTAGCTACTCGCAGCTTTTCATATTAGACACTGTGAAATTAAGAGAAACAGACGCTGTTTAATTCAATACCGTCTACATTATGAACGAACTATTCATTTGAGCTTTAATTCATTCTTGATTTGGTGTTTTTCTGGTTTTCGTTGATCAGGTGCCATCTGACCTCTGCGACCCCGGTTGAACCAGATTTATACTCTACGACGACTAACAGATGCTGTTGGCTATCCTTTTGTAATATTATTTGGTTAACATTGCAGTTATAAACATTTTTATGCATGTTAGTTTATAACAGTATTTTCAAGGTCAAGTTATAAAAGATCACATCATATTTTTGTATTTGTTACTTGATTCTGCTTGACGTTTACTTTTCAGCACTTTCACCGTAAGTGATAAAGTAAACTCATAAGAGATCCACGATTCACAAACGGTCATAAATAAAAAAATTCTATTGGAAGTAAAAACCAAAATCTATAAAAGTGGGTACAGACTCAAGCTCATGAATAAATTCAGGTGGCTAATTACAGATAGATCTATGCAAAGTTTTGTCTGGGACAAAATAAACACGCTTACATTGAAAAAATATTCGCGGATGATTAGAATAACATATAGAATCAACTTATTATGTGTGTGAATAGATAGATACTTACCTAAATAGTGTGTGCCTCTAAGAAGAAAATATTTGGCAATTTGGATATTTTCAATTACCAAATAAATAACATTAAAATGCCTGCAACTTTGCCCTTAGATAATCATCTAAAGGCAAAGTTGCAGGCATTTTCATGATTAAAAAAGTAATGAACATCTTCGTTATTTAAGTTAAAATTGTTTAAATAAATCATTCATTTTTACAAGAATCATTGAATTTGAGATTATTACGATGATTTCTACTGAGAGCGTCAGCCTATATTTTTGATAAATCACGCATATTAAATTAACCTAGACCACTGCTCAGAGGAGCTTTTCCTTAAACATAGAACTCGCAACAGAACGTTCAGCAAAGCTCAAATCAAAAGATATTTTGTTTGTCTGCCAAGGATGTGTATTCCAGATTAAACAATATCTTCCTGACTTTATCACATACCTACAACCTACAACTAATTACATTGCAATCGTGACATCGTGGGCACGATCATCGGGCCCGGAAACAGACTTACGCCTGCAATAAGTATAATAGTGACGAATCTGATTGTCGTGTCGCCCATCTGTTCTAGGCAGAAGTATTAATAAATTACGTTGTCCAAAGAATCGGCACAGTCTCGTGCGAACTCTTGCGCAACAGGCCGCGAGACGGCCCGCGTTAAAACTCACATTACGATAATATAAGGTAAGTCCATATAATATTACATTTAATGGAATAATAGGTCGCACTAGATCAATTGACAAGAAGCATTAAAACAATGGATGCTCTAGATTTTCAAAGTGTCCTAGTAATAGGCAAAGATGATACCCGCTTCATCACTTTAAACATTCGTAGATAAAATATTTAAAATTGGATCAAGAAATTAAATAAGTTGAATTGTGGAAGGCGAGTACTTCTTTAAGAAAGAAAATTATCGGAGTAAAATAACCACTGGTAATATAGTCAAAGCCATATATTTACATTAAATGCGGTTGAAAAGATTGTTATAAATTATAAGCACAATGTCACATTTCACCTAAAGTTGGCAAATATGCAAATATTAAGATATGAGTTAAGATGCTTACAATAATTATCTCTAAACAATAATAACATGTGATTTTATTAGGTATTCAACCTATTATTTAACACATAATTTTTTACTACGTATTTAATCTGAAAAGTTTAATAAACTCACCATAAAACTTAATTTACTTACTAAAATAGACTATGAAATTATATGGTTAAATATAAAACAAATAATAACCTAAAGGCAGTGAGTAGTATTGAGCATGAATGAAATTTGGCAGTTGTACTTATCCATTCCAATAACTTACTACGGGTTCCTTATTAGCCAGAGTTACCAAAATTGATTATTATTGATATTTAGTCCCGAAATAGATTTATATCTTTTCGTTTATATTTTATAGTAAAATTGAAGTGCCAAGTGCGAAATATTTAGTTACGAAATTCACTTGCTATTTATTAGTTAAAAAAAGTCTTAAAATCAGACGCATTACTTCATACGTGATTTTAGCACTTCATAAACATACATTGCGGAAAGAATGCCATGGCTTCCGAGTAGATAACTAACGCTATAAAACGTATTAATAATTACTTTTATATCGTCCTTTTATCGCAATACTAACATTAAATAATTTATTAATGCTCCATCAATAAATAACCTATTTTGTAATGCGTTATGTTAATTCCATGACATAGTTGAATTACTACCTGCGATAGGTGATGATGTCCATCTTGTGTAGTTTACTATCTCATTGTAAAATAAAACAAACATAGTAAATAAGGTGCCAATAGTTACTGTAAACATATACATTGTCACTCGATACTGTGTTACTTAAATGTAGGTTATGGAAATATCACTACTTTAGGGAAAACTTAAATAGTATCATATGCCTTTAAGTAAAGTTAACTTTGAACATCGCTCTAGTAACGCACTACTTTTTGTAGTAAACCTTCGCACGTTTACAACTTGTATAAAATTATTATATTTAATGAATGGGGCTACAATGAGACTACTCACTACCTTTGTGCTTTCAAAGGCATTTTATAGATATATAGCAGTTTTGGTCACATTTTAAAAGTGTGGATTTTTCCTTTATAATGCAATAAGTAATGGAAAAATTTTGAACATGAGAAGTGGACATTGAATTTATCATTATGAACAACTAACTATGGAGACCCATAATACAATCACGAAAATTGCAACTCAATACATTTTGTGAA
The DNA here is from genome assembly GCA_964057195.1 of Orthosia cruda. NCBI lineage: Eukaryota > Metazoa > Arthropoda > Insecta > Lepidoptera > Noctuidae > Orthosia > Orthosia cruda. The sequence goes on along the minus strand of OZ059831.1, from coordinate 23,913,941 downwards.
GTATGCCCATTTAAATATCTACATACTTTTTTTGCCATGGCTGTCTGAGTAGCTACTTATTACTATTCTTCTAATCTATTCAATGCAATATTCAGCATCATTACTTGTTTTTATGCATTAGTTATTATAACTACGATTATACATTTGTCGCTGTTTCATCATATCAACAATAATAGTTGGTATATTATTATCATTAAGGTACTTTAATTGGTACCGACCTAAATGATGGTAATATTATAATATACGGGTCTATAATATGTAATGTTTCCAGTAATTAATGACGGAGACTTTACAATCGGTACTTCCTAAAAAAATATCAATATCTTGAAAGTAGTTGACGATATTTGAACTTTTAGTTAGGTTTTCAAGTACCTAATTCTCTGTATTTATAGGAATCTTTAGACATACACACGTCATTCGGTCGGTGCTTGATCAATCCATGAAGAATTTAGCCAGTGCTTTCGTGCTTTTTCGACTAAGTTTGTATAATGTTCCCTAGCGGGTGTCATATAATGTCAGCAATGGCAATGGTCAATATGGCAAAATGTAAGGGATAGCTATCGCCACGCCTTCGAGTATAGAATATCACTAGTCTACTTACCTAAAAGAACTTACGTTATTGATATAATCTTTTTCAACCTTTTGCGTGAGCTCATCAAGTCAATGTAAAATTAGCGACAGTTATTATTCTTTTCAAAGCCAAAGGATTTGGACTAATGGTGGTGATATCGACCGATTAATGTGAAGATAACAGTTAAACTATCTCGTTATTCAAATATTAAAGATTTATGGAAAAATATGAATAACATCAAATCATATTATCAAAACAAAATCATAGACAGCTTGTATGTTGCTATGATATTTATCGTAACAACACATAAATAGTAGTTCCATGTTCTGTACATTTAAATGGTAACATTGTACATTTATTATGTCTCAAACAAATAATGTATTATTAATATTAGTACTTTCATAATAAACCATCAATATCGTTATAACATTTTTATCATCGAGGTAATAAAAAATACTACTAGGAGAATAATAAGGAGACTACCAGATAATCTTTAAAGTTATGTTGTAATATAATTTTTAGTACCAGACATTAGCATTAATTTAAATTTTCCGCCTTATTGTCAATATAATTTACGACAATGAAACTACTCAACCCATTCTATTCAACACACTTACATGCCCTTAGGCATACAAATTATTACCTTCTAGCAGACACCTCGCGGTTTCACCCACGTCCCGTTCCCGTGGGAATACTTTGATAAAAAGTAGCTTATAATACCCGGGGATAGTGTAGCTTCCCAACGGTGAAAGAATTTTTGAAATCGGTCCAGTAGTTTTTAAGTTTATTTGTTACATACAAAAATTTAAAAATACAAATCTTTCCTCTTTATAATATTAAGTATAGATTTATGTTTTAGACAAAATAAATAAAAAACAGATGATTTAAAACCATCAAAGAAGGTGTTGCGGTTATCCACGAATAATATACTCAAATAAATATAATAATATTTCAGTTCTCAGGTGGAAACAGACGGGGATTTAACGGTTCCATCGGTTCAGGTTTACTTAAATGGACTCAGAATACATTTACTACCTATACCTAAGTTATTAATAGGCTTTCTTCAATAAGCCCTAGGGCCAAGAAAACTCGCAGATGACACGTCACAATCTGACAATTCGACCAGTTTGTAAGTGTCTTTTATACATTTTCTGGTTAAAAAAGTGTCAAATGTGTTATTTTTGAAAAATATGTCGCGTTCTCAACCATATAAAGCCATGGACCTGGACCCTTTGCTTTCGAATCCTAATCGCGGTGACATGGCTATAGATATGTAGACTGCATTTGACGGAACTGCAGGGATTGTGACTAAAATCTGCCTCAAACATTAGGCATAAGCCTCATAGATTTTATCAGACTGAACATCACGACCGTGCTATTCGAGATTTAATTTACCTTTTTCGCGAACCCTTGTGCAGTGTGAGGACCAATGAATAAGAAAGTTACTTAATATATTTTAAACTGAATGATAAAATTAATTACAATATAGTTTTAGTATAGACAGGAGATCATAATTATGGATACTTCTGTATATGGTGCATATTTTGAGACTGCTCTGTCTATGCTTCTTCCTACTGTTAGTTTCTTGTACTTGATAAGAGAACAATTTTAAACTGTTAAATAAATACTTCAAATTCAATAAATGAATATGATCACATAAATCTTACCGTTGCCAAATGTGATCATTATACACATCAACATCTTAATAAAACCATTCATTAAAATTAAAATTTAATTCATTAGAATTCTAAAACCAACTATAAAATCTGTATCATTTGTCAAAATGGACATAAATCTTCGTACTTAATCTGTAACAGAAGCTTAAAAAGCGATCTATATTTTATAGCGTGTTGTTAATGCGGCTATAAAATTAAATGTTTGCATAGGTACATCAAAACGATGTGTTGTATTATTTTGGCATAATTTTTGTAAGATATGTTTTTATTGTGATGTAAAATCCGAGTGAATTATTTAAATTTTGAGTCTGATCATGTCACACTATGCGCATGAAAAAACTAACTTGTCTAACTCGTTTATGTTCTTAAATTAAAGAGGATCTTTATATGACCACAACACATCACTGCCCTCTTACGATAATGAGCAAATGTCCGCAGGAGATTCGTTAAAAATATACTATATTTTTTTATGAAGGCAATAAATGCCTACCGCCAGGTCATAAAGTGTGACACGGATTTGAATAAATGTTTCATTCATATTTATATTTTTACAATGATTTTATTAACGGGTACCATAAAAAATATCGTGAATTCTGCTCAGTAGTAATTAAAATACAAAAATAATGAAAATTATGTTGTATATTTAAAGCATAATATTTATTCAATACATTTCCAGCACCGAAGTCTTTGTGGGAACGATTTGTATGTTAATAAACTGTGTTGCTTTATTTATCGCATTGTTTTTGGGATATGATTAAAAGGAATTAATATCCCGAAACAAATATTAATTCTAATGATTGTGACCATGTCCGCTTAAAAACTTATATGATTAAAAAGGCTTATTGCGCTAGTGTTTTCTTAGTCATATTACGCGAGATAAGTATTCGGCAATACACACTCAACTATCCACTATCAATTATAATTTGTAGTGATCTGTATCATAACCTGTAAGATAGTATGCTTAGGTTGCTTTTGCTTAGTAAATCTATTAATTAATTAAACAGAAAATAAAAACAAACAAAAAACCATGAAACTAATAAATAATTCAATTTTGAATTTCAATGTAGCCGCAAACGAAATTATCGATAGCTATTTAGTAACACTTTGGCATCTTGTAATTAATGTGTACAAAATATGCGTTAACAAGAGATACATATCTAACTAAACTAAGACAGCTTATATTAATGGCTACATAAAAAACTTGTCGGTGGCTCATCAGAATGAATGATTAATGAAGTTCTGACAGGTAACATATACTATAATTACATACAAATTAGTCAATTACCAAATATTCAGGAGACCATGTTACGCATAATTTCACACTCGCTTTTATAACAACCCGTGAGAAAAGGCAGCATGCGCCTCCTTTTTTGAAAGGGCTGTGTGAAGAATCTAACATTTTGATAATATGTCAAAATTCGATTGTCAATTTTTTTTATAATATTTTGGTGGCGGTATTCAATCTGTAATAAAAATACCGAACGGTTCATGCCAGAGCCTACAACTCTCCCTTGCGGAACTCCAGTTTTTGTTTCTAAAAGTTTAAGAATGTTTTGGGATTTTAATTTACCCTACGCCTAGTTTTATTCATTTATAATTGCTTAAGATATTGTTCGAGATTAATTTGAACATGTTTCTACATAAGCAGATTTTATGCCAACGAAAAGATAAAAGGGTTACCAAGGATCAAAAATGAAAAATCAATCACTCGTAACAATATAATAATAGGAATAAAGCGTAATAGTAGTTAGCATTCAATAAATATGAACTGTTCTATAGCCAAACGTAAAAGTATGGTTTTGGTACGTGTTATTTCACTAGAAAATTAATTCAGTTTGTCTAGTTACTCGATATTATCATAAGTCAATAGTAAAGTTCCGCCTGACATAAGAACATTATTTACACAATTAATTGGTGATGTTGAAGTAATTCGTCCGTGGAAAATCTTAAATAAACAATAATATTCTTAATAACAATCACAGGATACTAATGTATTAATTCCAAATGTTAAGGTCATCGTCTTTAAAATCAGCTATTATTAAGATACATACTATAATTAATTACTGGATTTAATGTGAGCGATGCATATTTACCTATCCATCCCGACCTTAAACATAGAAAAATAGTCGGTGCTATTAATCAATTTCAAAACCGACTTTTTGGAAATTATCGCTTCTGCTCTTCGATTTTATAATTAGCTTACTCAAAAGAACATTGAACACAAAAATGGTTGAATATTTAATAACTACCAGCTATTCTTATATTGGTTTCAATTGTGATGGTTTGCGTCTATGTACTTCTAAATATTATCGGAGGTAACGTACCTATATAAATGAATTCATAAACAGTATGTGTAAATACAAAATATACCATGTGTAAAAATCGAGAGAGTAATTTAAATAAAATTTATATTTCCGTGGTTCACAGTTAGTTAGAAATGTTACAATATTGGACGTGTTACGTAAGGAAATGGCAATTTGTATACCACCTAAATATATTAATAATTTAGTTCATGAATAATATTCAGATAATATTTATAAACACCATGTAGCTATGTCGAACTACGGTTAATTATATACAATAATGTCGTCTTGCCAATTATAAAACTATTCTTTATTAATATTAATAGGAAAACCTATTATTATAAAGGCCCAATATTCTATATTAATTGAAAACTCTTGTATTATGTAACACAACAGGTGTGGGCTTTATTAACAATATCTTATAGCTCAAAGATGAGCCTTTTTATTTTGACAACTCTAAAATGACGTCATATATCTTTAGAAGTTTCTTACTACCAGAATGATTTACGTTCAATATCTATACTTAAGCACTTAACGCGATAATCGTCGAATATTTTATGTTCTCCTTGACACCGAGTTCCGTTTTAAAATATGACATAATGTTTAGGAACTACTAAACTCGAAGATTGACCAAAATTTTAACACTTACTGAATGTAAGTGAAGTAATAATAAATGCCAAGAAGCTTTTGGTATTATGGATAGGAAATATGTAGGGAGTTTGGTCGCTGACGAAATTATCTATCTAATATATGAATAATAGAACAAAATATTGCTGTTAATGAATGTAAACTGGAATGACTGGTATTTTTTTTAACTCTGCATCTTAACCGGATAATCTTTTATAATTTTTGTAAGATAAGCTACAAAATCTAAAGTACCAATATATTTTATAACCACAGTCATCAATTTAAAGCCTGCATGTTGATTGCAGGCTTTAAATTGTTGAGCGTTTTTTCATATCACTTTTGTTTCTACCTACTTCAGATGCATCAGCCAAGAAGACTGCGGTTAATAGCGAGCATATTGCTATGCTTCGTGCTACAAGTCTTGGGTGCAGATAAGTACACCGACGAGAACAGACCCTACGAGTTCGGGTTCAAGATCGATGGCGAGCAACACAGGCATGAATCTAAAGGTATATCTAACATAGTGTCTTCTAATAAAAATCACCAGTGGTTCAACCGATACTAGGCTTTAAAACTAATATATTCTTACATTATCTTAATAATTTTAACTACATCTGCGTCAACATTTTTTGTAAACTGCTACCATTCACCACTTAGCTACCGGTTTGTTAATCAAAATAAATGGTGTGATCCTCATTATCTTCCTGCCCTTTTTGTTGTTACTTAGGGTCGGTACAGCACGTTTTCTTCCATTCCTTCCTGCAAATTGTCACGCTAACTCTTTACGCCTTTTCATTCATATCACTCCTCATACAATCTATCCATCTTTTCTTTGGCTTCCCTTTTCCTTGGAAGATATACTTTTTTGGATATCTATTACACTAAAATTGTTTAATTTTTTGATTTTTTTTTTCATATTCTTTACTGTACAACAAGATATTACATTTAAACAAATTGATAACAAAATTCATGTACAAAGGTGTAAGTGTCGCCATTACCTCCATTCTGTGCAAAGTTATGGAAAGGGTACTGAACAGTAAGTTGCTGACCTACCTTGAAGACAATAATCTCCTCAGTGACCGTCAATATGGCTTTCGCCGGGGACGGTCTACTGGCGATCTTCTTGTGTATGTCACGCACTGCTGGGGCGAAGCCATCGAGAGACACGGCGAAGCACTTGCTGTTTCGCTGGATATCTCGAAGGCCTTTGACAAGGTCTGGCACGCAAGTCTACTCAGTAAGCTTCCTGCGTATGGCATCCCCGCTGGTTTTAGTAGCTGGATATCAGATTTCCTTTGCGAACGGTCGATCCGAGTAGTCATAGACGGCTGCTCCTCTGACCTTATGGCTATTGATTCCGGAGTTCCTCAGGGGTCTGTTCTCTCTGCAACTCTTTTCCTGCTGCACATCAATGACCTTCTTCAGCTTGGTATTGTTGGGTACGCAGATGACAGTACTGTTTCAGAGAGATACCTGTCCAGCGCGAGAACCAGCGTGGATGAAGTTCGTTCCTTGAGAGAGACTATGGTAGAGCGGACAGATTTGACCTTAAGCCTTGTCTCCCGGTGGGGTGATGACAATCTGGTCTCCTTTAATGCCACCAAAACACAGGCGTGTCTTTTTACCGCTAAAAGGAGTCTTTTCGATCGGGCGCCTATTTTTCGTGGTGCGTCTGTTCCAGTGACTGATCGGATTGAGCTCCTAGGCATGGAGTTGACATCCAGTCTTAACTTCGGCGCCTCCATTGAGCACAAAGCCCAAATTGCGGCCAAAAAACTGGGCATCCTAAATAAGGTGAAGCGATACTTTACGCCTGGACAGCTTCTAACCCTGTACAAAGCGCAAGTCCGATCCTGCATGGAGTATTGCAGCCACCTTTGGGATGGCTCAGCAAAGTATCAGCTTGCCGCGCTTGACTCGGTGGAACGCAGAGCTAAGAGGCTCATCGGCGACATTGAACTGGTGGATACCAAGCTTCACAGCTTGGCTCATCGCCGCAAGGTTGCCTGCTTGTCGGTCTTCTACAGACTGTATTTCGGTGAGTGTGCTCAAGAACTCCACGACCTCATCCCACCAGCCCCCTTCTACCATCGGACATCTAGACGCACTGCAAGTTACCATCCTTACCTTGTTGCCATTCCACCAATTCGCACCAAGCGCTTCCAAACATCCTTCATAATGCGCACAGCGAATGAATGGAACTCACTACCTGCGTCTGTGTTTCCGAACGCATTCAACCCGAATCTCTTCAAAGTTAGAGTAAACAGGCTCCTTCTGGGTAAGCTCACTCCATCGTCGACTCTGTCTCTGTCACCTATGACTTAGACTAGAATCAAGAGCAAACCCATATCAAAAAAAAAAAAAAATCACCTTAGATTTACACATTTATATACCTTACGGGTTTTATTAAAGTGATAATTTGATAGGTTCTCTATAGATGAGCATATGATTTGTTATAACTGGTTAGGCTATTCCATCCATAATATTAAATTATCTATCATATATATAATATATCAACTATAGATAAAACGATACCAATGAGTTTTCGATACTTTTACTCTATAAAGTATCAGTCATAAAGTATCAATATTTACTCGGTACCAATCGACTAAAATATATCGATACTTACTCGTATCAAATGAGTGTTTGAAGAATTAAGGACAAATAAAAATAACAACAAGTATCGATCTATTGATATTATCTTGTTTTCATTTTAAATAATACAAAAGTGGACTATGAAAATAGTCTGTTTAATTTGGATAATAGACGATTTCTGGATGCAGTGACTGTAGCACAAGGTTTAGAAAAAAGCGTTTCACAGGCTACAGATGTACCAACAATAATTAAAAATATTCGCACTTGTTGATATAGTGTTAGAAACACGGGTTTAAAATCTTCCCAATTTAATGGATACCTTTAAGACGAAGGCAATGAAAGACGGAAAATAAATAAGGCGATTCGTCGACAGATTTTTTTCTCTGGCATAGTCTAACAAAAACAAGCCTATCAACTGTGTGACCCTAGGACTAACTAAAGAAAATTATTATATATGGATCGCATAGTTAATTAACGTATAAAGGTAAAATATTGACTGCCATTTTAAGCATACTTATAGTCCGATTCGATTTGAGTATTTGGTACTCGGTTGTAAAGTATCGATACTACGCCGTATCGCAAAATAAGTATCGATTAAGTACTTGCATATAAGTAAGTCAAGTTACATCACTATCTCAACCTCAAGAAACTGTATGACACAAAAATTAGTGAGTTCTATGTGTTCAAAGAATTTTCACGATTATTTGAAAAAAACATATCATGTTAACTTTGTAAGGTCACCTTCGCTTCTTTCTTCACTAGGGTATTCTCTTGATCTACGTAACTAATCTACAAATTGTGTAAACTGTACGCTTCAGTACAAGATTTTGATTAAAATTATAGCTATTCTTACATAAAACAAAATGAAATTAAAAAGTTATGTAGGCTCTGAATAAAAACTACTAACAAAAATTACCGAATGGGTCTTCGCTTATTGATCTGTCTGGTTTAATCTTTTAAACGAATAAAAATACATGTTTCAGAATTTAGATGACGTTTTAGCAAATGTCAATAGAATATTATCATAATAATTGTATGTTTAATATATAACAATAAAGAGATTAAGATAACATTTGTATTCATAGCGGTTTCAAACCGCATTTCACATAATATATGAGCTATTTACAACTAATGAACATAAATAATGAAGAACACCCATATTTTAAGCAAAACATAGTCTAACAGGTCCCAATTTTCGAATTATAAGGCGATATCACTATTTGCAGAGGGAGAACAGTGGTGGCCCAGTGGTAGTGGCCGCGCCTTACAAGTTGTAGGTCGTGAAAAAGCTTTTGAAACTATAGAAAAGATCATCTCACCAAAAAATCAATTTCGTTTAGAATCGATGACATCATCAAAAATACAAAGACTTGTCTGATTTTAGACGAACGTCAGAGACAGTTAGGTATAATTATTATATAAAAAGCTAAAACACCATTATCGAATGACTTGATTATATAATTCATTTCCTAGTATATTAATTTGAAATCTGCTCTTTTGAAAGCAGGTATCTCATAACTTCTCCAAATTGTTTGATGTGACCATTTTTACAAGGCCACAAAATAGTCACGTTTTTTTTTTCATAAAATTGATATCTATTCTATTATTACTAATCATGTGAACATGTATTATAAACAAATTATTTTGATGATTTGAAAACTAGCTCTTCGTAATATTGTGGTCCAGCGAGGATAACGATGAACTAAACAGGTGTTTTAAATCTGCAAGAATCTGCTCTTTTCCTTTACGAGGTTTCTAATTTAACTATTACTCATGTTGGTATTTGCTGTTTAGAATTTGGACTGTAATTCATTATTAAGTGTCGTGTTATAAATTACAAGACCTTGGCAGGGCTAACTATTATATTTGACTTTAATGGCAATAAACACATTATCATAATATATTCTAACTCTACAAAACCGATTATCTTTACAGACAAAGACGGGATTATTATGGGCGAGTTTGGATTCGTCACCGCCGATGACGTGTACCATGTCACCGTGTATGCCACAGACAAAGAGGGACGGTTCAAAATATTGTCCATGAAAAACATTCACCTGAAATCAAGTAAGTAACTTTTACTTTCATTGTTGAGTCTCTCCGATAGGCAATCTGATTCAGACACTAAATTGAGGCTGATCATTAGTCTTAAAGGAAAAGTTAACTTGGAAATCTTCAACGCTGCTAAGACCCAAATGTGTTTATCTCCGCTTAAAGTACATAAAAAACTTTTACAATTTCTAAGTTTAAAACTTGTAAAAGCTTACGTTTCATATTACATAAATATAAACTAAAACATACAATTTATATATTTCAGCGGCTAGACAAGGCCATGCTCTGGCATTACCACCTGCACAGCCTGTTTCCGTACAAGCATCAGCGGTTCCACAACAACTACCGAAACAAGGTGGAGTCTCGACACCAGCACAACTAGGACCATTTACTCCACAAGCAGCTCCAGTGTCACAAGGACCAATTGCGCTACAACCGGAGACACCATATAACCCTGTGTCAATTGAGCCGCCAGGAAGATCATGCTCATCTTGCAGTCTCCCAACAACTACCACTCGGGCACCACCACCAGCACTCAATCAAGGGGCTGGAAATAATAATTATAATAGTCCAAACCGATTTGGTCCACCAAGTCCACCTAGTCAAAATCAACAAGCATTCCCTCCCCTTCCTCCTGGGCAACAAAACATTGCCCAACGACGTCAACAACCTTTCCCTCCCTCATCTCTTGAACAGCAAAATATTGCACAAGGTGGACCCAAATCCCAAAATATCCCTCAACAAGGTCTTATTGCCCCAAATAGCGCATCATCTTTTGCTGCACAGCCTGGCCCAACAGCACAAATCTATCCAAACCAACCGATCTATTCTCAAGGTCCCATTGCTTTCCCTCCCTCATCTCCAGAACAGCAAAATATTGCACAGGGTGGACCCAAGTCCCAAAATATCCCCCAACAAAGATTTGTTGCCCGAAATGGCGCTTCACCTTTTGCTGCACAGCCTGGCCCGACTGCACAAATCTATCCAAACTCACCGAGCTATTCTCAAGTTCCCGTTGGTTCCAATGTGCCTAATAACTACAAACAGTCAAGAGGACCCTCTCCTTCCGATGGACCAACTCAAGGTGGAGCTGAAAATCAAGCTGCCTTATTTGGTGGTAATGATAGTCCTTACCCTGCTACGCCTGATAGCTTCGCAAATTCTGTTCTGAATAGCCCGAATAATGGCCAGCAAGCCGGTTTATTTGGACCCAATGCTCAACCTAACGGACAGAGTTCAACAAATCCGCAAGAACCAAGAGAAAGAACTGCGAAACAATACAATGTCTCCCCACAAGGACCACGTGGCCCCGCTAAACCTACACTGGTTTCTGCTCAAATGCAAATAGTTGACCAGAATACAAACATTCATGCACTTGGACCTAATGAACAAAAAGGATTACCACCAGGGCTCAATGAGGGTGATATGACCCAGCTGCTCTACACATTCAACTACACTTTAGGATTCCATGGTCACTTTGAAGAGGGCTATAAAAACGGTGTCAAGAAAGGATACTATTTTGTAACTGGAAGGAATGGCGTTAGAACGAGGATTGATTACGTAGCCGACGATGCAGGGTTCCATCCTAAAGTTTCACAGGATGTACTTGAACTATTATCTGAAGACGTTCCCAAACCAGAAACTGAAAAGGATGAGAAATATGGTCTTAAGGGCTATGAATTTAAATGGTTATATTATCCAGTTGAATCTAAAAGGCGATAGATAATTCTTCTAAAATTATATCGTGCTAAAGTGATTTTTTTCTAAAACCCGTTAAGCCTCAGTGGCATGTACAGCTTTACTTTATCTTACTATTAATTTAAGTTTAGATTATTTTTAGGCCTATAAGTTTTATGAAAGTATTACATTTAACTTTAATTATAACTATGTTCAAAGTAACACACTGCCATACAGTAACTGCCATAAATTATGATCATCAAAAGTAACTATTACTAATGTTTTAAGTTCATAGAGAAACACGTGATGACATTTAGAACATTGTATGATAACTAGTTTTAACAAAAAAAAAAACAATCGAGATACAATAAAATATATTTGAAAATGATAAATGTTTTTATTTAATATTAACTAAAATCTACTAAATTATTTACATAAAATCTGAATTAACATTATATTTTCCTGGTCGAACAAAAGATCAATTTTATCCAGTGATAAATTAAACAGGAACATGGATTCGTGTATTCCGTTCCGTTTCGTATATTTTTGATATTTTATTTCCATGATGTTGGTCATTAAAAGTAGATAATTACAGCCAATAAAGTCTGCATTAGTTTTACCAAACTATAAAAACATGTGAAAAATGACATTATGCATATCAGTATTAGAAAAATCTTTAAAATAGGATCAAGCACACAGCAATACCAATAAGCAATACCTCAATCTTCTTATTTTAGAAAAACGGATGCCAAATAAAAGTAATTGGTGATCCCTGCTATATATGCTATTAAATGTATCCCAGTTCCGAAATATTAAAGTAAATGTACTCTGATTTTCATTTTTTTTTTAATTTTTAGTTATTATTGTCTTCACAGGAATTTTTCAGAAAACCCATTCGCGATATATTTTTTACCCGATTGCTGAAGGAGGGTAATGTATTTATCAGTCTATGTATGTATGTTTGTTCCTATGTGGCTTTCTAGAGACCAAACGAGTTGGCCGATTTTAATGATTCTTACGTCAATCGATTCGTCTTAACCCTGCGGGTGTTGTTGGCTACATAAAAATTGGATAAGAAAAAAATGGCGGGTTTTGGGCGCCATTTTGTGGGGGTTTTTTTTTTGCAAACCCATCGTGTGGGTTATCAAAATAAAGGGTTTTAAGAGGTGATTTCAAAAATATATAAATGTACCTAATTAAAAGAAAAAAAAGTTGTAAATAAAATAAAAAAAAAAAACAAAATACCCGACTTCTTGTTTACGTCTTTTTAGTTCGCTTTTTATGCAGTCGGGTATTTTGTTTTTTTTTTTATTAATAATTCAAATTAAAAGTGTAATAATTAATTCAAAATAAAAATACTAAGTGAGCGACAAACAGTGGACGAATATAAATGTTTAAAACAGCGACTTGAAAATAAAAGTTTGTCGACGGAGCCCTTTTTCTGTCTGCAGGGTCTAAAGTAACGTAACATGAAGGAGATGACTGGAGCTAAGTTCGCTTGCTTTGCTTGCCCACTTCAGCTCCCATCATCCCCTTCGAACCTAACCTATGCGGGTCGGGGTTCTCTAAGCGCCCGAGCTCGCTTCGCTCGCTCTTGGACTAATTCGTTGAAAACAAGAATGCACCCGCAGGCTTATTACGTATCTTTTGCAAGAGCAAAACGATAGCGTTCAAACGCTTTATGTCATAAAAGTCGGCATTACCTTCAGTGTAGGTATAGTAAATCCTACACAATCGTTTGCTAATCGCTCGCTGTTTGCCAAATACACTTATTTAAAAAAAAACCACCAACAACTCTGAAGCTAAAGTATTGAAGAGCAATTATTGCACAAAAATCGCTATCGTTTTGCTCTTGCAAAAAATATGTAATACGCCTCGCGCACTGCACATCGATGTCACCTTGATGGTTGATCAGCTATTTTCAAAAGAATAATATGCTAAAATAGGGCTTATTCCACTTTTCCCCGTTGGATGATCCCCATTGATGGGGATTAGTGAACTTTTTGTTCACTATTCCCCGTTGACCCAAAATTTTTATTTAATGGGGATAAGTGAACTAAAAAGTTCAATAATCCCCATTAGGTAGGTATGTACGTTAAAAAAATAAAATATATGAATCATGTTACATTTATTAATTAAAAATATAACTTTCTTATACCTAATAAAGTCACAGATTGTTACAATCATTAATTTAAAATTGTAGCATGAAAATATTTATTTCTTATACCTTGTAAAATCAAAGATTACAATCACTTAAGTTTTTCTAATTAGGTACGTTAAATAAAAATAATATAAAAATAAAATATATGAGTCATGTACTTTTATTTTTATAAGGTAAGAACAAAATTTTAAATTACCTACATACCTACTTTACGATTTTATTAGAACGAAAAATCTATCATGGGATCATCCAACGGGGAAAAGTGGAATAAGCCTAAAATAGAACCCCAAATACAATTAAAGTATGTAACAATATTATTACAATACCTCCTAAAAGGTATTATTCAAACCGGATAAATAGTTACTTACTTAGTATAATAGTCGCCCATTCGTATATTTTTCGTTTGGTTAATAGTTTCTCTTTTACTTCATATTAATTTTAATAAAAAAAACTTTTCATCCATTAAACAGATGGGTGAAGGTCGCTCCTTACTCGGATTCTCTTCCAAATAGGGTGTATGTATAATTTTATTAAAATTTTTGGTACTTTTTGTGACGACGTGTCATATTCAGTATTCCTTTTGGTAGCGGAATGGCCACTTTAAGCAGCACTTTAAGCATTTGAACCTTTTTAGGGTTCCGTACCCAAAGGATAAAAACGGGACCCTATTACTAAGACTCCACGATCCGTCTGTCTGTCCATCTGTCACCAGGTTGTATCTCATGAACCATGATAGCTAGACAGTTGATTTTTTTACAGATGATGTATTTCTGTTGCCGCTAAACAAGATATACTAAAACAGAATAAAATAAATATTTAAGTGGGGCTTCCATACAACAAACGTGTTTTTTTGCCGTTTTTGCGATAATGGTACGGAACCCTTCGTGCGCGAGTCCGACTCGCACTTAGCCAGTTTTTCATGGATGCCGTATATTTGTATAGGTAATATTATGAGACGACACCGCTTTCTCACGAAATCGAAGCATTACGGCACTTGCTAAGGCGTGTTGAGAAGTGTTGATGTCATCTGATTTTGGCTACAATGACGTTCTTCAGTTTTTGATCAGGGTTGTTGAGTGCGTCGATGAACTTTCTTTCCATTTTCATTAAAATATAGCATAAGTTAAATTATTTAAACACCTTTGACAAAAACGTATTATCTAACCTTTTATACTATACCTATCTATAAATTATTTTACAGCAATAAATCACGACTAACAAACAGAAGTGCATTACACAACGCTTAATAATAAATTATGAAAATGTCTAATAAATATGTCATGCAAATGAGATTATCACCAATGCCCGTGAATGTCTCTTAGCAGCACTGTTAGAGACGAAGAGCTTGAGTTATTTTATAATAAAAAAAAAACAAGCTGTTTAGGTTTTTCAAAGCGATGGTTAACCTAAAATAATAGTTTTTCTAAATATTAACTTTAATCAAAAATCATACGGGTCAAGGGACTTAAGGGTCCCACATACTCGTACCTTGTTAAATGTTATTTGTTGTAAAATTGAAATCCACGCCATCTATAGTTTGTCAACTACATCAGCATAGCATATATAACAACAAATGTTGCTTAACATGTGTAGACGCGAATACCTACCGTCACGCAGCATTGATCTCAACTACGTATTTCTACTGATTGTCATTAGATGGCAGTTTGAAAGAACCAATTTACTCATATTTGTTACCACGGACCTTATTGGAGTTTGAAAAGGACTTGCCCAAGAGGTTTGAGAAGACGTCAAATGTACAATTGCAATACCAATTTGTGAAGAAACTCATCTAAAGATTTTTTCTCAAAAATGGTATGTAATATTGGCATAACATCTCTAAAATGTATCCAGAAAGAAAACTTTACCGGAGACTTATACACAACTGTCCAGTAAGAAGCGAGATTTTAAATTTGGAATCTCCTACTGTCCAGTAAGTAAGTAAGTAGGTATGTAATTTACTTACTGGACAGTAGGTCATCCTCTTTAGATCTGCTTAGAAAAGAAAAGAAACATGGTGCCACACACAGATTAGAGTTTAGCCATTATAACATGGTTATGGGAGGGAGGCTCCCAATTTATATCGATCTCTCTTTTTAGTATGACGTTTTATGAGATAGATATATTTTTGGAGCAATAAACAGCCATTTTACAGTTAACACGACGCAGAAAAAGTTTGCACTTTGCGTTTTGTACTTAGTAATGTTGTAGAAGTATAGTGTGGGGTATAAATCATGTTGGATTAAAATATTCCATTCTAAAATTAACATGGAGATTATTATTATTTTTTTACTAAATCATTCATGTAATGAAAAATAGAACAATGTTCAAAACCAAACGCAAACTTTTAGAAAAAAAAAACAACGACTGGCGGGATTTTACATTCAATTGCGACAATAGTGCTCAGAATATCTATCAGTAATTGCCCTTATGAATGTAACCATCGATATGAATTAAACGAATTTGTTGTTAAACTTTCTTTAATTTTTGAGAAAAGCATTATACAAGCCTCAACCAGTAAGAAAGTCATCCTGGCCTCGTATATAACCGGACCTCACCTGCGGTTCGGTCCGGTTAACTCATACTTGACCAGGAAGGCTTTCTTACTGGATTCTGCTGTAATGTACTATTACCACCATACTCACCAAGTAGCATTACTATGTTCAGGGTAAAAGGAAAGGAAAGGATTAAGAGTGCTAATACCACAGATAATATTATAATATTTACATACAGCCTGATCTCATTGATAAAAAACGGTGCCGCCGTAACTAGAAGTTTTCGACGGACTATTCTACTAAAAGTAGGTACATCGAAGGCTGTCGCTTTCGTCCCAACTCCCAAGCGATGGGTGATGTTAGCAGTGAGTTGAAAAAGGTTTTATACGGTTCGTGAATACCTTTAATTACTTTGGATTGCTTCTAGATTTTTTGCAAACAATGATAATGCTTCAAACAATCACAAATGTTTCGGGAAACACAATTGTTTCTCGACGATTTGATGATTTTGAAACCAGTTCGAATGACAAAATGGTGCAAAGAAAATAATGACAGCCAAAGCTTATAAACGGCATTTCATATTGACAACGATGTGGTTGTCTGTAAGAACATAATTTCTTCGTCATTTTAATTACTGTTACAATACAATCACGTGAGACGATAACGTATTCGTGATTATAGATATCCCAAGTGATAGTGGGTTTTTGGGGTTCCGTACGTCTAAATGCAAAAACGGAACACTTTTAGGATCAGTTTAGTTTTTTTCATCATAATTTCAGCCGAAAGACGTCCACTGCCGAACATCGGCCTCCTCAAATCCCCCCGGTGGGTTCCCGCGCTGTTGAGGCGGAGAGGCTCAGTAGCTGTGGCTTGGTCACCCACGGTGAAGCGAAGAGAAACCCGAGGTGGGGCCGCCTCAACAGTGCTTTTGCCGATAAAGCCGACGACGTAGCGGCCAACAAGTAGATTGCGGTGCCGCTTGGGTGACAATTGTCGCCACCTCGACTAGCTCTGTAAATCTCGCATCCAGGGGATTGCCGAAGCTTTGACCAGGTCATCGCCTTTTAACACTACGTCTTTCGGTACGCGGTTGCCACTCCAAAACATCGACCACCCGTTCATCGAGCAATGTCACTGCCACTTAATTTTAGCGATTCTTCGAGCTTTGTCGGTTACCCTGGTTCACTTGCGCATGTCTTCATTTCTGATTCGATCATGTAAGGAAACTCTGAACATAGACCTCTCCTAAATGTATGTGGATATTAGTAATATGCATACAAATAGTAGTAGCAATTGCAATAAATCTTCTATGCAGGATATAGTAGCGGGCGTACCCCAAGGATCGATTTTGGGTCCTATTTTGTTTATATTATTTACAAATGATTTAATTAATTACATTAATTCAATATTTCCCGACACACGGCTAACAGTTTTTGCAGATGACACCAACGCAATAGTTGAAGCCGACGACATACAGGAGCTTTCCGCTAAGGTTAATGCGGTGTTGAAAGTTTTTAATTCTTGGTTTGAAAGTAACAAGCTCATAATCAACACTGATAAAACCAAAATAATATTATTTAGTACAACAGCTCGCAATAAAGAAAATATGACGATCGCACTTAATGAATTTAAAATTGACATAGTTAATGAGGTAAAGTTTCTAGGGGTATACATTGACAAATATTTAAATTGGAAAAGGGAATTGCAAGCCATTGATTCGTATATTTCCTCAGCGTGTTATGTTTTACGCAGTCTTAGGGATGAAATAGATATAAAATACCTTAAAATGGTATACTATGCTCTAATAGAATCAAGGTTGAGATATAGTGTTCAGTTCTGGGGGAATAGTTTTAAATATAACTGCCAGAGAGCCTTTGTACTCCAAAAGAGAGCTATACGAACCATGGTCCGGATATCACAAATAGAGAGCTGTCGGCCACACTTTAAAAACTTGAAAATTCTTACTGTGCCCAGCCTCCATGTTTTGGTACTACTGGTGAATTTTAAGAAGTGCCTGCATACATTTGAAACGGATGAGGAGAGACAGTTGAGGGAAAGTACGCGTAGGAAAGATTTTAAAAACAAAATAGTACCCCAGCTTAATATTGTTCAACATAGTCCTCAATATCAAGCAGTGCGGATTTTTAACAGGTTGCCATTGGACATAAAAACCATTATTTACAAGAGCTCATTTAAGTCGACCCTCAAGGCGTTCCTATTGGAGAAATGTCTGTATTCAATAGACGGTGACATATCCACGTAATAAATTGGTTAATGTGAGATTGGGTAATAATAATTATGTAATAGTTTGTAATGTTATCGAATTTTTAACTGTATTGAATGTTTAAATTATGTTAGGAAAATTATTTTATTATGAATGTGTTCGTTTTATAATTTTAATGAATGTGATTTTATTTATTTTTTTAGATTAAGAGTTCAAACACAATGTAAATTGTTCATGAATAAATTGAATAATACTTCTCCATTGCTCTTTGGGTGACTTAAGGTCTTTCGATGAAGCCCATTGTGAGCGACCACGTTTTGGTTCCGTATGTTGTCACTGGCGACACACACTGGTTTCGGGACTTTTGTCTTGAGACACTGTGGTAAGTTGGACGAGAAGATACTGCGCAACTGCCCAGACACTGCCCAGCCGAGACGGATTCGGCGGTTGACATGTTTCTCGAAGTTTTACCTACCTAACTGGACCGTTTGTCCCAGGTAGACATAATCGTCCACAACATTGAGTGTAGAGTCTTCAATCTTGATAGGAGCGGGTGTTACATGGGCATTTAACATGACCTTCGTATCTTCCATGTTCATTTTAAGACCCACTCTTTTAGAAAGCTCTACTGAAGTCATCGAGCATTGCACTGAGATCATCCATAATCTCAGCCATGACCACTATATCACCGGCAAATCGATGGTGAGTCATGTACTCCCCATTAACGTCGATAATAATAATAAATAAATAAACAAATCTTTTATTTTGGAGCAAACATTTGTACATACATCATAAACCTGCCAAACTGCGTGACAGTTTGTCGACAGGATTAGCGCTCGTCTTAAGAACATTTGTTATCAATTATAAACATCTAAGTACAGTACAGATACAACTATTAGTAGACGGCAAGAATGTTATCATTAGCATTTCAGCAGCCGCGTGGGCCGCCGTCGCAACACACACCGGCGACGGCTCGCACCGCACATGCTGTTTCAGAATACAATGCAACAAGATGCTCAATGACATTGCTGCAACACGTGTTACGTATGCCTAGTAATCTACTGACATTGTGGAAACTAAGTGTTCATAGACCTTCCAAGGATGCAGTTACCTTGAGTACGAAACGGAACTTAGGAATTAGCTGACTTCCTGACTCAGAAAATACGTAATATCAAGGCAGGAAGTTGACTGACGATGCAATTACCTTGAAGCCAATGCAGCCTTGAGCGTCAGTAAATCAATCGATTTCGAAACCAATATTAATAAGCATTTTTTGTAAGAAGGCATTCCATATTCCTACATCGAGTAGGATGGATTCCCGTAGGCTAGTTAGTTATAGTTAGTCTATTTAATTATTGTAACTGCTCCATGTCCTAACATTGGCTTGGAGTGTACACTTGTAGGTTAGCTAGTAGTAGTTAGTAGTTGTAACCATTCCATGTTACCACATCGACTTGGAATGGGCATTTGTTGGATAATTAATTGTAATTACTTTAATAATTAAAATTATAGAATCATTTCGAGTTTTTTCCAATCCCTCGACTGTGGTAAACGTAAATCACGCAACAACAATTAACAACTCGATATTATCAATTACTGCCGCATGTCGCGACAATGTCATTGTTCAATTTTTAATTTAATTTTTAGTGTTCGCTCACTAATTCCACTGCTACCTTTTCTCAGCCAGTCGATATTATAAAAAATTGTAGGGGTCAAATACTTATTGGTTCTTTTGCCATAGTAATTTTTAACTGGTGCTCTAACGAATTTACGTTCTCTAACGGTCCTAGTTTTGTAAGCGTTTTACACTTGTACTTTAAATCGGTCGTTAAAGAAATGCTCCAGAACCATCAAATACTTGACCTTCTCATGTACGGGAGGCACCTTACATACAACAAAAAGTCTATCATAATTTTCTTTACATTCAAGCTTCAGTTTTGGGTTAACCAGGTATTTTATAAATCGAACTTGGAGTGATTTTATACTGTTCAGGTAGGTTTTGAATGTACGGCCATAAGTATTTAACCCATAGCTCAGCAGAGACTCGGCGAGAGCGAAATAAATCACACGCAGCGTTTTCCTACTAACAAGTCATCACCATCATCATCATATTAGCCGAAAGACGTCCACTGCTGGACATAGGCCTCCCCCAAGCGTCGCCACATTGACCGGTCCCGTGCGTCCCGCATCCAGCGGATCCCCGCAACCTTCACCAGGTCATCGGTCCACCTGGTGGGAGGTCTTCCAACGCAACGTCTTCCGGTTCGCGGTCGCCACTCCAGAACCTTTCTGCCCCATCGGCCATCCGTTCTGCGAGCAATGTGCCCTGCCCACTGCCACTTAAGTTTGGTAATTCTTCGGGCTATGTCGGTAACCCTGGTTCACTTGCGGATCTCTACATTTCTGATTCGATCACGCAAGGAAACGCCGAGCATAGCCCTCTCCATTGCCCTTTGGGTGACTGTAAGCTTTCTGATGAGGCCCATTGTGAGCGACCACGTCTCAGAGCCATAGTCATCCATAATTTGAGAGTGTAGAGTCTCCGACCCTGATAGGAGTGGGTGTAACATGGGCATTCAACATCACCTTGGTTTTGTCCATGTTCATACTAAGACCGACTCTTTCGGAAGCTCTAATGAGGTCATGGAGCATTCTATTGAGGTCCTCCATAGTCTCAGCCATGACCACTATATCGTCGGCAAACCGAAGGTGAGTGATGTACTCGCCATTGATGATTCTCCAGTCCAGAACCTTGAAGACATCCTCCAGTGCAGCGGTGAACAGTTTCGAAGATATGACATCTCCCTGCCTCACACATCGCTGCAGAAAGACAGGTTCCGAGGTGTGATCCTGAAGTCGAACTGACATGGTGGCGTTTATATACTCGTACAAACACTTCAACACTTCGATGTACCGGTAGTCAATTTGGCACCGTTGGAAAGACTGCAGCACAGCCCAAGTCACGTTCGAATCAAAGGCTTTCTCGTAGTCCACAAACGCTAAGCAGAGAGGCAGGTTATCTTCTCTCTTCGGTCTTCTGAGTAACCTGCCGCAGCGTATGTATATGGTCTACGGTGTTAAAGCCTTTACGGAAACCGACTTGTTCAGGAGGCTGGAAATCGTCAAACCTGCGCGCGAGACGATACGTGATGACTGAAAACAACTTGTAGACATGGCTAAGAAGTGAGATGGGCCTATAGTTCTTCAGTAGGGCATTGTCGCCCTTCTTGAAGAAGAGTACAACCACACCCCTGCACCATGTCTGTGGCGTTTTGCCCTCGAGTATGATGGAATCAAACAGCTTCTGAAGGGCCTTAAGGACCGGTTTCCCATCCGCCTTCAGGAGTTCGGCTGTAATTCCGTCTTCACCCGGCGCCTTGTTGTTTTAAAGCTGCCATCCTAATCTCATACAGGCTGACGTCCGGAATGTCTTCGGTATAGTGTCGGATCAATCTAGCTCTAGGGTCTTTTGCTAGATTCGCGACGGGTTTACTGGTTGATGTGTACAACTGCCCATAGAATCTCTCGATCTCTCTCAAAAGAGGTTTGGCGGATACGATCCTGCCATCGTCGGTCTTCAGTTTCGTGAGCTGGCTCTGCCCAATAGTCAGATCTCTTGCAAAGACCTTGGAACCCTTATTACGCTTAATCGCGTCTTTAATACGCTCGATATTAAAGCGGCGGAGATCGCTTTTCAAGGACTTTGTAATCCGTCCATTGAGCAGCCGGTATTTCAACGCATCGTCTGAAGACTGCAGGATCATCTCACGCTTCTCCTTCATGAGCTTGAGAGTAGGATCAGAGAGCTTTTTGTTTATATCTTTACGGCGGGTCTTGAAAAACTTAGACCCAACCGTATGGACAGCTTCCACGAAACCATGCATGGCTCTAGAAATATCCTCATACATAGTCTCTATCTCGTCGTCGGGTTGTGCCTAGGTCGGGGCGTAGACCTGTATAACCTTCAGCGAACATCACGAGGATATTCTGAGTATAAGGTACGCTACCCTGGTCGACACACTCTCGATCTTCACCACGTTGTTCACAAGGGACTTGTGGACGATAAACCCGACACCACCCTGGGACTGCCGGTCACCCTTTCGGAAATAGAGCAGGTTACCGGATTTGAGGATTATCGAGTCCTCCCCCTCTCTTCAGACTTCAGATAACCCTATAATACTCCAACGCAACCTGCTCAATTCTTCCTCGAGTTCGGCTATCTTCTCGTCGGTCCGGAGTGTTCGCGTGTTATACGTTGCCAGGTCCAGTCGTCGGTGTTTATTAGGGTAGCCGGATCCACTCCGGGGATTCTTCGCACCCCTTGCTACGCCATTGCCTCGACTGCTACCGTAGTCGAGGGTAGACGGGCTGCCGGGCACTCGGGGCCGTTTTTTCCTTGTGCTTTTTATTTTGGTTTGGGGGGGTTTGCCTTAATCGCCACGCTTGGCAGGCGGGTTGGCGATCGCAGTTTGTTGTTAAAGTGCACAGAACCAAAAGGTACCTTCAGGATATAGAATTTACTCAACACTGACCTAAGCTTCGTACACACTGTGTCAAACTGTGTCTTCCAGTTCATGTGTCGGTCTACCCACAGGCCTAGATATTTAAACTAACTGACATACTCCAGTTGCTGACAGACACAGTCAACATTTCCGACGTGCATGCAGTCGTACGTGTGGCTCACGATACCTATATCCCTACTATCGACCTTTTTTGCCACCAAGTTGTGCGGCGAGTGCACATGCATCACTTTTGTCATGCTTAGGTTTAGTATGATACCGTTATCGTGCGCCCACCGGGTAACATTGTCTAAGTCTGCTTGCAACACAGCCCTGACCTCTCCTGTATAGATTTAGAGGAGTACATAAGACAAATGTCATCTGCATACATGTAAACCCGACACTTTCCAACTACATTACTGATGCTATTGACATGCATGATATAGCCAACCAGTCCATATACGGAACCAGTCGGAACGCCAAGGTTAATCGCAGCTTCATTACCAGCCACGCCAGAAATGCAGGTCTATAAGGTTCTGCCACTCAAGTAAATCCGGAACCACGTGTTCGCGGGCCCTCTGATCCAACACTCATCCATGGCCTGCAACAACACCTCGTGGTCCAAAGTGTCAAACGCATTTTTATAATCAATAAACAGCGCCAACACCTGATGACCCTGGTCTAGACTACGATTCATATCTTCCGAAAACAGTGAGAGAGCTGATGTTGTCCTATGACCGCTCCTAAAACCGTGTTGTGCATCTGATTGTATACGATTCTGCTCTAAGAAATCGCCAACCTGCCCGACTACTATTTTCTCCACTATTTTATTAATTACAGATAAGATAGCGATGGGCTTATAGTTAGCATAATTCATTTAATCATTTGTTAACATAAGTACAAAAAAAAATAGTTGTTATAAAAATTAAAGCGCGCTATGTTATGCCTGAAGGCGTACAAATATTTATGGATAACTTGATATAATAATTACATGAATGGATCGCAATAGGTTCTTGAAAAATAATAATAAGCAAAAAGCACAAATAAAAAATATTACAAAATGTCAAAAGGAAAAATATAAAAAAAAAGTCCATAAAAAAAAATATAAAAATGTCAATTACGAAATATTATGATAAGCAAAAAACACAAAAAAAAAATATAGTACAGAATGTCAAAAGCAAAAAATATAAAAGAATGTCAATAAAAAAATAATAAAAATATCAATTACGCAAAAATTCAAATAATACAAAAATGTCACGTTCAATGGTAAAAAAAGAAAGAATTAGCTTATTAATAACAACATACCAGGTCAATGATTAAAAAACTATAGAGAACAACACATTCATCACATTTTGTCTGTCAAAAATTCCGAAATGCTGTAATATGCTTTACACAACAGTAACGATTTAAGCCTTTTCTTAAATAAGTTTATGTTCAGCTCTTTAATTGAAATTGGTATGTGGTTGTATATAATTGGTGCCATGCAAAAAACACTTTTTTGCATCAATGCTGTGTGGGACCTTTTTACGCACAAATTATTGTTCTGTGGTCGAGCTCGTTCGTGATAAAATGATATTCTGGTAAACAGGTCTGGATTGGTCTTAACAAATACAGCTACCTCAAAAATATATAGGTATGGAAAAGTCAATAATTTGTATGTGACAAACAATGGCTTACAAGAGTCCAAGACCTTAATCTGAGTGTGCTCCCTGTTTATAGTAGGCCTAATTAAAGCTTTTTTAAGTTGGCTTGGATATTCCCCTTTCGATAAACACAGGTTGACAAAGTGCGACAAGACCGGTGAGATTTTATTCTTGATTATTTTTAAGTAAATGTCTCTAATATAATCAATACCCGACGCCTTGTCACTGCTCAACTGATCAATAACTTTACACACAGTGTTGCTGGATACTGGCCTAAAAAGAAACGTTACATTACTTAACGAAACATATTTACTTCTGTCTAATAATTTTATATTACATTTATGTTTAATACTTATAATTTCTTCAGTGAATGTGTCTGCAAAGTTACTGCATAAAGTATACATTGTATCGTTACTTCCAAAATATCGTTTAACTATATCATCTATAATTTCTTTTTTTCTACCCGTCCAACTATTTATTTTTCCCAATTTTTTTTTGGGTCTCCGTTACACTTCTTTATTTCTTCTTGCCTAAATTTATTTCTTGCTTTAAATATCAACTTGTTTACTTTATTTCTAAATCGTGTATATTCCAGTATTTTCTTATTATTTTTAGGTGTCTCTTTCCAATTCCTAAATAACCTATCCCTACGCAGTAACATATTACATAAATCTCTTCCTATCCACGTTTGTGTATCCCGTTTTTTAGTCCTTGGCATCAAAGTCTTACTATTTTTATAAATATCATTAAAAATATTTTGTAACTTATCATAAATAGTTAACGGGCAATCAATTAACAACAGTTGAGACCAATCATAATCACTGATTTTCTTAGCTACTATTTTATTATTAATTACATACCGAGTGTCAAAGTTCTTACTATCAGCGCAAAGTTGCGTCGCCTCTAACGATATCGATACTCAAACAGCGTGATGAACCGACATGAAGCAATCAAGCACAAATGACTGGCAGTCCTGCAGCTGTCCTATTCGCACCCAAACATGATCGATACACGACACTTCTCTTACACCCGCGACGATAGCCTCTCGGGTCACTTCCGTAGGTGGTATTACGCATTGTAAGCCTAGTCCACTCAGGCAGTCCTTGTATTTTGATATTTGATGTCATTCACTCACTCCTAACAGATTTATGATGACGTCACCTAATATGATGATGTCCTCGTTCGCTGGGATCTGCCTGATTATGATGCCTAGGATGCCTAGCTATCTCCTGTCCTAACCTTGAAGACGTCCTCCAGTGCAGCGGTGAACAGTTTCGGATAAATAACGTGTCCCTGTCTCACACCCCGCTGCAGAAGGATAGGTTCCGAGGTCTGGTGACTCACTGGTCACGGTACCATTTGTAGCGTTTTCGTACATATACTTCAATATCTCGATATACCGGTAGTCAATAGACCGCTGGCGAGACTGCAGTACAGCCCAAGTCTCGATCGAATCGAAGATTTTCTCATAGTTCACAAACGCTAAACAGTGAGTTGCAGGTTATACTTCTCGGTCTTCTGCATAACCACTTACAGCGTATGTATGTGGTCTACATTTCTGAAGACTTTTCGGAATCCTTCTTGTTTGGGAGGCTGGAAATCGTCAGAGCAGAGAGGCACCAGACGATTCGTGATGACTCTTTAAAACAGCTTGTAGACATGGCTAAGTGAGATGGCCCTTTAATTCTTAAACAGGCCTTGTCGGGGGATAATTTCCGGTTGTATAAAATAAAAAAACTTTTTGCAAAAAAATACTACCGACTTCCAAATACAAAACTACAAAGTGAAAAATAACTTAATTTTTTGAAGTCGGTGTCTTTCGTAGGTACCATTTTTTTGCGTTATGGACACCGACTTCAAAAAATTAAGTTATTTTTCACTTTGTAGTTTTGTATTTGGAAGTCGGTAGTATTTTTTTGCAAAAAGTTTTTTTATTTTTCACTTTTTTGTTGTACGTACCTAATAGGCAAGTTAGTAAGGAAACTATTTCGCCAGAATAGATTTCACGAAACTTGAACATAACCGGTGAAATGAGAAATCTGCTTACCCCTTAAGAGCGAACTCACCAAATTAAAATGGGACCAATTTCGGAACATACTTTTTCAAACAAAAAAAGAATTTTCAAAATCGGTCCAAAAAAAAAACAAACATGAAGTCTAACATAGAACCTCCTCCTTTTTGGGAAGTCGGTTAATAAAAGAAAGATGATGACATTTTCTATAAAACGTTTTTATTTCAAAACTCGAATTGCGGTACTGAGTTTTGAAGACCAGTGTATATACCGAAGATATCCCGGCCATCAGCCTGTACGAGCTCCTCGGCGTCTCCTTTTTGTGCGGATCTTCGCTTGTACTATCCTGCATGCAGCAGGCTGTGCCTCGCACAATTTATCACGCAAAAAATATATTTATATTTATTAATAAAAAAAGGATATTTAAACTCCGTTCCAAAACCTTGTTAACGAGTGATATCAATGCAACTGACAGCCAGGTAAGTTAACCCGCATAACAGGCACATATCAGAAGGTGGTAAAACATGCCCTAAATATTTTAAAATCGTTAATTTCTCTTTGTCGATTTAGATTAAATTTATGTTTTTTGGCACTGTCACTAACTCGAAACTAATACGATTTCATTCAAACGAGAAGATGAGGTCACCATTTCTGTATTTCCTTTTGAGCAAAAAAAATAACCACATGTTGAGATTGAGTCCTAGTGTTTTGATAGTGTTGCATGAAGTCGAACATAGAACCTCCTCCTTTTTGGGAAGTAGGTTAATAAAAGAAAGATGATGACGTTTTCTATAAAACGACATGACATTTTCGTCAACAAATGCTGCACATGCACACTATTTGTCGATCGTCTCACATGTGGACAAAAACCACAAACATGTTGGCTATCACCACGTAATTATACTCTTTTATAATAACACAAGCTTTTGCCCGCGTCTGCATAGCATTAGTACCTACCTACTACAGAAATGATTGATTCACCGTACAAAATTCCAAACCCAATTTTACCCCCATAAGTTAAATTTCGAGATAAAAACCTATCCTATGGCCTTCCCATCCCAGAGTCTTCAATTGTCTCCATACCAAATTTCATCTAAATTGGTTCAGTGGTTTAAAGGTAATAGACCGACAGACAAAGTTACTTTCGCATTTATAATATTATAGTATGGATTACAAAATCAGCGCTTTGCTACTGCAGACGAACAGTAACTGACTAGCTTGTACCCCAGCGGGAGTCGTGTCGTGACCCGATCGCAATGATCCAATGGTTCCTGCGATAATCTCAATAAAAAGACAATTGTATAATATTCGCATTCATGAATGAATCTTTGCAGCTAATATCGCTGCGTGCTTTTGGCGGGAAGCCTCCACCAGGCCACCAGTTGTACCAAAGCTGGCGCGTGCGCAACACGCGTTCTTTATTCAATGTGATCGCGAACGCGACGCAACGTTACGTCTCCTAGTCTTTTTACCGGCTTTCCATAAAAGAACAGGTTCTTGCTCGACTGTATGTATTTTTTAAATGTATTTTCACCTACTGTAAACTGTGGACCGATTTTGAAAATTAGTTTTGTGTTTGAAAGGGTGCTTTCCCGAAATGCTCCCATATAAATTTGCTGAAGATCCAATAAAGAACTTTATACAACAGAGCTCTTCAATAAATGATAGCAAATCGCCTGCGATAGCTGCAATTGCATGTCTATTCAATGATTGTTTATGACTATAGAACTTGCCCACTACCTTGCCCGGTACCACACTAAAAAGTGAAAATATTTTTATTTTACAAAAAGATAAAACCGACTTCCAAATAAAAAGTCGGTGTCAAAAAAACCAATAAACGAAACCAGAAACTCTAAAATCCGAAATTGAAGTTATTTTTCACTTTATAGTGTTTTTTTTGGCAGTCGGTTGTATTTTTTTGTAAAACGTGTTTTGTTTTTTTTTATTGTATAGAGAACTCACCTCAATTCCTACTGTAGCGATTCTATTTAAAATGGTGTGAATATGGTTTGTTGAACGATAAAAGAAGTGTTAGTTCTACTTTCACTTACTCTAAACAAAACATATCCTTCTTCTTTTTCTTAGCGTGTCGGTGGCAAATTCCTGGTCCGATAGATTTGGTGTTGCAGTAAACCCCAATAAATGACTGGCGATCATCATTGGGAGTCATCGAAACATTGCTAAAGTGGATGGTGCAACTTTGCCACCTGTTTTATTTGACATTAAGATTATTCCATTCAGCACTGATGTAAAGGACCTGAGCTTGCACATCGATAATTAGCGTACTCAAATCGCTAGTGTGAATCAGAAGGTCACTGGAACGCTGCGGGCTCTGTATCGTTTGAAAAATGTATTACCAATCAACACGAAGGCAATGCTTGTGCAGGCCTTAATTTTTCATATCATCGATTATGGTGATGTGTGCTACTACGACCTGAATGCAGATCTTCTCCACAAACTTGACCGTCTTCTAAATTACTGCATTCGATTTGTTTTCAATTTGCGTAAATATGGTCATGTCTCTGCGCATCGATCATTTCTAAAGTGGTTCCGATACGCCAGCGCAGAGAGCAAAGGGCACTAACTACCATGTTCTCATTTCTCGACTCTTCCAATTTCCCTAGTTATCTGGCACCTGGCTTTCAATACATTTGCGCCAACCACAGTAAACATCTACGGTCATCACATAACCGCCTTCTTCAATGTCCCACTCACCGCACTGACTTTATTCACCGTTCTTTCTTCGTTCAGTAATTTTTTTTATGGAATGCGCTCCCCCAGGAAATCAGGATGGCAACCAACCGGTTAACCTTCAAAGTTAAAGTTCGCGAGCATATCCGTAAGAAGTTGGCAGTAGTATCGTAACAGCGCTAATGTTTTTCAATTATTTATCTGTTACTACTAATGTTTAAGTATATTTATGTATTTAGTTTATAATTTTGAATATATATGGTATAGTTATATTGTATTTATAGTTTATATTTATATAATACATATAACTTTCAATATTTCACCTACCACTGTTTATCTCTCCATCACCCAAAGGTCGACTGGTACAAAATGACTAAGGCATTAAGTCCGCCTCTTTACTTGTGTGTGCATGAAGTATTAAAATAAATACAGCTTTTAAATAATTATTATGTTTTGCCCAGTTTTCAGCTGCGGCAACACTAAACATAAATCCTAATTGAGTATTTGATGTTGGACATAATTAAGTAAAAGACGTTTCAATAATAGAAATAAGTAGTTAACTAATAAGCATACATTTCTATACATTAACATGGTCCGAAGCAAATTTTTTTTACGTCCAACTAACCCGGCTTTATTAACATACTCGTAGGTCAAAGTTGCTCGCAGTTTTTTGTAGTCATAGTTAAAAAACCGAATGGAACTATGACCTTATCACATAACAGGTCCAGGCACTCCTGGACCTGTTATGGTATGGCTTAAAGGAAACAAAATATTAGTTGCTGAATAATAATATCCTCCAGTGCTAATTTGCTTCACCTTTGCCATCTTTACACGTAACATTTAACTTCTGACATAAAAATTCAAGGTTAGACCATAAAGATATTAGTTGCAACAAAATCCTAGGTAAGTAATTCTACCAGTAATAAGGTAGTCGTAATATTGCTTGAAAAGTTCATAAAAATCACCATACAGCAAAAAATAAGGGCTTTAATAAAACCAAAAAAAAAATTTTCAGCTTTATACTCGTAAAGGTTTGATTTTGTGCTAGGCAAAGTTTATCCCTTGTTCAATTGTGCACAAAAAAGTTCTACATATGATTCACTAATGTTCATTAATTTTCGAGATATGAGCCAAAATAACACTGTTAAAGAATCTTTATTAAGAAACTTATGTGTTTAATGAATACAGTGCCAGCCTGGCTGGCGTTGATATGGTCGTATCGGTAGACAGTAGCGGCACTCGAGGCACGGTGCGCTGCTGGCTGACCACAGGTAGTTGAAAGCCCAAGTAATGTGCAAGCCACATATGATAGGCTGCCCCTCCAACTGTCGAAAAAGACTGGAATGCGCCATCGTGCTGGTTCCCCCCTGGACATGTCCACCGGACCCCCTCATCTCAGGAGTCCCTGCAGTCTCTAGATTTGAGACCCAATGATGGCGTCCTTTCAGTACCTACGTGTCTGTAGGTTAGCAGCGCGGAACCTCATCTCACATCCTTCTTCTCTCCTTCCTTACTCTTACCAATGAGTTAAACAGCGGCTGCTCTCCCTCTCACACAAAGTGCACCTCATCAATATCAGAGGTCTGCACTCAAATATTGTTGCAGTCCGCCTTCACCTGGAGATTGGAAAACTAGGTCCGTTTTTCCTTTCTGAGACGCAGATGGGAAGTCGCTTGCGTCGTACCTCGCTTACCCAGGGTTTAACCTGGAGCACAACTTCAAGTCACGCGCAGGTTATATGCATATAACCTGCGCGTGTACGCCCGAGACGATATTTGCTACCGGCGTCTACGTAAACTTGAGGACTCCATTTACTCAACGCTTTGGGCTCTGGTGGACATAGGCCTAGATATAATTATTTATGCTTGTGTTTACTATTCGCACAGCGTTGATCAGGAGACTACCAGGCTTACACAGTACCATAATCTAAATCTGATTTCTCCTGTCCTCAATCTGATCTAAAAGGAAAAACACAAAAATACTATTCGTAATTATTGGGATAAAGCGAAATAATAGTTAGAATTCAATAATGTGGACAGTTCTACAGATAAATGTAACGCTTGGCATTAGTACGTGTTATTTATATAGAAAATTTATTATGTTTGCCTAATTACAAGTTATTAACATAACTCAGCATTAAAGTTCAAAAATATGAAACAAACAATAATAATATTCTTAATAACAGGATACCAAAGTATTAATTCTAAATGTTAAGGTCATCATCTTTGGAGTATACATACTGTAATAAATTTGATAACAGGATTTATTGTGAACGATCCGACCTAACGACCTATCTATGCCACCGACCTTAAACTTAGAAACTTACTAGGCAGGAACTATTTATAAAGAGCATGGCTAAACAATTGCCCTTATCATGTATAGAAATTTCTTTCTTGCTCGTAACTTTTAAATATTCATTAATTATTTATGTTTTTTTTTTTAATTATTCTAGACCTTAGTGAATTAATCAAATAATTAAAAGTAGTTCAGAAAAATGTGCGACTGCCCTAGGAATTTATAAACATTGTACCTAGTAATGAACCTTGTTTGCTGAATAGCAGAACATTAGTATTTCGTATGAAAAAAACAATTGATACTTTTTATATAATTACATACCTGAAAATAAAATCCTAGAAACTTGTAAAAGTATAAAATTTTGCTATGAACAAGCCTATGCGTTTGTTTTTAAACTTCAACAAACGCCTTCAGTTCACAAATGATGTTCAGGAACTATTGACCTCAAAGATCCACCAAAAGTTAACACTTACTGAATGTAAGTGAAGTATGGTATTATGGATGGAAAATAATTATGTAGACAGTTTGTCAGTTTTTTTAACTTAACAGATTAAAATACTGCTGTTAATCCAACCAGAACATGTTGTCTAATTTTAATAACGGTATATTGTGTAAGGTGGTTACCAAGATAATCTATGACACCTAAAATTACAAATATGTTTTATTGTTAAATTGCTGCTGAAGGCTTCAAATCCATCTCTTTGTACAAACGAGTACCGTAGTAACCGGCGACAACTAGAGTAGTTGTTTCACGGTGATGGGAATTCGAACATAATTATTATAACATTGTTTGCCGCGCTCTTTTTCCATATAATCTCCATATAATCTTTAACTATGCCAAATCTATAGGATCTAAACAACGTTTAATCTTCACGTTAGTACAGATATCAAAACGATACCTTTATCTCTACTTCAGATGCATCAGCCAAGAAGACTGCTAACGATCATATTGCTATGCTTCATGCTACGAAGCCTGGGTGCCGACAAATATACCGACGAGAACAGACCCTATGAGTTCGGGTTCAAGATCGCCGGCCAGCACAGGCATGAATATAAAGGTAACTAAAAGTACTTTTAGTCTATCTGTTAATTTGGCATAGGCTTACAGAAATATTAGGCGATTCTCACACTGCGACGCATCACGCTGTATGTTGCATGAAAACACACCTACGTGCGAGCTTGCGTCCGTTTTGTCTATAGAAATTCCCCGTTACAAGCAACGTTAAAACATCCATTCACGCGCTACGCTGCGTGGTGCGTGGCAGTGTGTTAACCGCCTTAGAGCGATCGTAATTGCATGCCTACGGTTTTATTTATTTATTTTTACTAAACCTTAGTTTTGTCAAAGCAAACTTTAGGTATTAGAAAATAAACTTTAATAAAATAATACAAAACTAGTTGCTAGTAAAAAATAAATCGCAAGATACAATTATGTTTAGTGTGTACCGAATTATTTTGTTGTAAACTCAACTCTGTAGTTAAATGATATGTAGGTCATCAAACTTGGGTAAACAAATTGATTTACTTGTTGCAATAAGATGCGTATGATTTAAAACTTAACTATCGTATAATTTTAACACTAAAACAAACATATTTTTAACAAGTTTCAATTTGGGAAGTCGGTGTCAAAATTAAAAAACGTAAAATCATTTTTACAACAAAATAAAACCAACTTCCAAATAAAAACACTACAAAGTGAAAAATAACTTCAATTTCGGAAGTCAGTGTTTCATGTTTTGTTTCTTCATTTTTTGAAACCGACTTCGGAAAAGAAAGTTATTTTTCGCTTTGTAGTGTTTGCAAAAATATCGTTTTATCACAAGCTAAATGATTGAAAATCAATCTTTTCATTGCAGTCGGTTCCTTGGAACTGTTCTTTACAGGTCCCCCGACTTCCCTGCAAAGATTGGTTTTCACTAATTTAGCTTGTTTTTAAAAAGGCGGACGTGTTTGTTATTTTTTTTGTATACCTACTCCGTCCGTGGACCAAAGTTGGTATTCACATGCAAAAGTTATTCCGTTTCAAAGTTGGTGTACCTCTATTTTTGGACCCTCGGCGGACACGCACGAACCAACACCAGCTTCTTTCAACCTTTTTTATACCGTAATCTCACTTTCTGTTACACCTCAAACTTCTTCCAGCTCATTTCTATCTTAAACGGCCTTTAAAAGGGGTTTTTTGTGAAAGCTAAAACAAATTAAACGATTATTTTTGTTAGAAATACGAGTTTTCTGCCTTGTCCTGATACTCTCACAAAAGGATTAATCACTCTGAATCATTTGAAACTGCAATAAATGGTTGAAACAGGTAAACGATGAAATATGCACAGCACCCTGTAGGTTTGATCATTTCTTCTCATATCAATTGCCCTGACCACAGATAATATAATACTACAGCCCTGACCCTCTCAGTTTTTGTAAAGTTGGGCACAATGATGTCCTTAAATTCGAAAAAGATCTAAACATTAAAAATAAAACAAATTAAGGTTAATGAAAAATTTACCAAACTTTAAAATAATACCACAAGTGGCAAATACAAAAATTCTCTCCAAATGTTCTAAGTTCGAATAAAATGAAAACAATAGCTTGAAAAGTGAAGTTCAATTGTTTTATCAATCTATATATTACTAGCTGACCCGACTAACATTGTTTTGCCATATAAATTATTTCAAAGATTCCCAAAAATTATGCACGCACTGGGTATTATAGTATTTTTAATTTTCGTTTAATAATGGAATGGTTTATATAGGTAACACAATGGTTGTTGTTGGCGGGAGCTCGTGACAGGTGTTGAACACTATTGATATAAATAAGATCAATAATTAGCTGCACGTGAGAACTATCTTGAGCAAAATGGCACCTACCTACCCTACCTTACCCTACATACCTACCTACCCTACCCTACTTACCAACCTACTCTACTCGACTTACCTACCCTACCCTATCTATCTACCCACCTAACCTACCTACACACCTACCCTACCCACCAACCTACCTTTCAGAAAAATCGACAACGCCATCTACTGGCAATACCGGAACCAGCATACAACGCCATTTTCATTTTTGTGTTTGCTTTGTTTCTATCATGTATCAGAGATGGCGCTGTGTGCTTGAAGTGAATGAATGATTTTTTGAAGAATCTTATTAATCTTACAAACTTAAAATTTGATAGAAATACCAACCAGATAGAATCTACCCCCAACCAAAAACATTTCGAAACTACCCCCAAAATACGGTTTAGCGAATGTTAAAGTTTGCTAAACATCTTACTGCACAGGGTTTCGTTTATGATGCAAGTCTAGGAGAGCACTAAGATGGAATTTTCGGCAATTCAACCTTTCATCATCATCATCATTTCAGCCAAAAGCCGTTCACTTCTGGACATAGGCCTCCCCCAATCGTCACCAAACTGATCGGTCCTGTGCGTTTTGCATCCACCGAATTACCGCAGCCTTGACCAGGTCGTCGCTCCACCTAGACGGCCTTCCTAAGCTGCGTCATCCGGTACGGGGTCGCTACTCTAGAACTTTCAACTTTTAAGGGGATGAAAGGGGTTTTTTTTTTTTTTACTATTGATAGGCTCGCGCTTGACCACCATCTCACTTGATGGTAAGCGACGATGTGGTCGACGGTGTAACACGACGTATTGTATTTGTTTGTATGAAAAATCTAATTCCATGGGGATAAAGTAAATAATCAAAATTGACATAAGTTTTTTTAAACTATACCCCCCAAACAGGGTTAAGGGATGTTAAAGTTTTTTTGAGAAATTTTACTGCGCAATCTGACTTACATTAAAGGAAAATAAAAAAAAAGACAAGAAAAGAGTGCATAACATGTTTAGTTGTTAAAAACTCGATGGGGCAAAAAGGGGTTATTAAGTTTTTAAGGGATTTACTTTGTGGCGGTAACGTTTATATTAAAAAAAATGTTCTTTAAGTCATATAACAAATCGTCCCAAACCAATAAACCCTAGATATTTACGATATCCAATAGCCTATTTTTGGTCGTCTTCACTAACTGCACATAAGATAAAATACAAAATCAAGCGCACGAAGTCGCGGGCGGAGTGCTAGTTAAGAATAATTAGTTTTATTTTGAAACAACAGAAAATCTACCCTGCAATGGTAGAAAAAAAGTTTCGCAATTTTTTTCTTGTTCCGCTAATTATTTAATAATCAACTAAAGCAAATTTCGTAACTAGCACGATCCTTGTCTATGCTCGTAGTAAAAAACATCTTCAGTATACTTATTATACACTCATCATCACAAAAATCGCACTACCTAGCTCTCCGAAAATAGCATTGAATGCTTGCCCTGCCATAAGCATGGATGGAGTTTCTTGTGCATTATTCTCCATAACAAGCTACTTTTCCGAATGCACGGTAGAATCAACTTTTATTACTTGTTAATTTTAAATTTTAATTTGTGTATGAGATTTTAAAAGTGCCGCTTTTTGGCCTTGTTAAATAAATATATTTAACTTTGACTTTGAGCACATGCATTAAACCCAGTGAATATTAGTATCTTCTCTAACAACAGTAATGACAAAAAAATTCAGAGCACACGTTGTTAAGTAACAGTGTTAAAATACGCATTACAGTAGCTGATAGTTAGTTAAATGGACCTTCAATTTAGATATGTTTATGTATAGTTTTCATAAACTAGATTTAAGAAAAATAATTTTAAAAAGTGTTGTAAACAGCTTACAGGAAATAAAGGCTATTATTATCTATAATCTATAATAATTATAAAAATATGAATAAATGGAATAATAATATTATAAAGAGGAAAGATTTGTATTTTGTATGTTTGTTTGTAACGAATAAACATAAAAACTACTGGACCGATTTTAATAATTATTTCACCGTTCGGAAGCTATACTATCCCCGGCTTACACAGGTTACTTTTTATCCCTGTATTCCCACGGCAACGGGAACTACGCCAGTGAAACCGCGTGGCGACCGCTAGTTGTATATATTTTATTACCTTAAAACTTCTCCAAACTGTTTGATGTGTCCGTTTTTACGAGGCCACAAAATCGTCGCGTTTCTCATAAATGTAAACATCTATTTAATTATAAGCAAAAATTATGTTGGTGATTTGAAAACTAGCTCTTCATAATTGTGTGGTCCAGCGAGGATACCATCGAACTAAATAAATGTTGTAAATTATTACTAGAACCAGCTCTTTTATTACCGAACTTTACGAGGTTTCTGATGTAACTATTACCCATCTTGGTTTAAGCTGTTCAGAATTTGGGCTTTAATTCACTATTAAGTGTCGCGTTATAAATTGCAAGACCCGGGCAAGGCTATAATCATATAAAACAAAATGACTATAATCTATCTCTGTCCAAATTTCATCCAGATCCATACAGCCGTTTTGGCGTGATTGAGTAACAAACATGCATTTATATTATTTTAGTAAATAAATGCCAAAGTAACTCTGTCTGTCTGTAACCTTTTTAGGCTTAAACCGCTGAACCGATTTAGATGCAATTTGGTAAGGAAATAATTTGAGACCCTGGGAAGGACATAGGATGGTTTTAATCCCAGAAATTGTCCTTAAGGGAAAAGGAAAGGAATGGGAGGAAAGGGAGATGTGGTTTTTTTTTTTTGAATTTTTTAAAGTAAGGTACTCACATACACATACCTACAATATTATTACGCCATATAAAAATAGGCTATTCGAAGTACTAATACTACGCAGACGAAGTCGAACAGTTAGTCAAACATATTATAAATATATGAAACCGATTATCTTTACAGACATGGACGGGATTGTTATGGGCGAGTTTGGATTCGTCACCGCCGATGACGTGTACCATGTCACCGTGTATGCCACTGACAAAGAGGGACGCTTCAAGATATTGTCTATGAAAAACATTCACCTGAAATCAAGTAAGTTATGAATTTGACCATGATCATCATTATTTTTCAGTAGTCGGGTTTTAGTTTTTGAACTTATTTTTTGTTAGAATGTAATATAATATTTACGTCAGTGGTGACGGCCCTGACTTAAGTATCTTAGGTCGTGAGTTCGAACCCAGGCAGGCGCTTTACTTTGTGTAAATTATTTCATCCCACTGCTCTCAAAACGGTGAAGGAAAACATCGCGAGGAAACCGACATATCCTAGAACCAAAAATTCGAAGACATGTGACATTCACCAATTTGCACTGGGCCCGCGTGGTGGATTAAGGCCTATTACCTCTCTCAAAGAGGGGATGCCTGTGTCCCAGCAGTGGGAACATTATAAGGCTGATGATGAATATTTACGACCAGAATGATGGGTGGTCGTCATAGTAATTTCTTAACAACTGAATTCTATCCTTTTTTGTTTAGGTGAACCGGGGCAGCCCGGTCAGCCCGGATACCCGGGACAACCAGGCAAACCAGGACAACCCGGATATCCAGGACAACCAGGACGACCAGGATTCCCAGGACAACCAGGACAACCAGGATACCCAGGGCAGCCGGGACAACCGGGATACCCAGGACAGCCAGGGCAACCAGGACAACCTGGTCACCCTGGACAGCCAGGACAACCCGGTCAGCCCGGAGGACCAGGACAACCAGGAGAACCTGGGTACCCAGGACAGCCAGGACAGCCAGGCCAACCAGGTAAACCAGGGCAGCCAGGATTCCCAGGTCAACATGGTAAAATTTACTCTAACCTATAGTATTTATTATTATCTGTGCTCTAACTCAAAATACGTAATCTCAAGCGAACTTATTTGATTCTGCCTTAACATGGCATTTTTTTTTTACATGTCTTACTTCAGATAGCAGTAGCACTAATCTAAAGTTGAAATGGCTTCAGAATTTAACAAAATTAATATTTTAATAAAAAAAAAAAGAAAAATGCTTTATTTGTGACTCGCTTATTGTGGGACCAAAAAGATGTGCAGCGATATTAAAAAAAAAAAACACTTTTTAACAAAAAAACAAACCGGCTTCCAAAACAAAACATTACAAAACGAAAAATAACTTTCTTTGCCGAAGTCGGAGTCTTTCGTAACTTTACTGGGACATAAATGTAAATTCAGTACTAGATATCCTAATAGATTAATTATTCCTAAAATGAAAGGAGCTATATAGACAAAGTTGCTATCCTATGTGTATTCAGATTTATAACAGGATTCCTAACGAAATTAAAGAACTTCCAATGGTCCTCTTCAGAAGGGCTTTGCGCAGGTGGTTGATAGAGAATTACTTCTATACTTTAAATGAATTCCTTCAGTTTAAATTTAAATGACCTAATTGTATAATTACCGAAAATTTGCTTTTCATTATGCTATGATTAAATATGTTAAGCTACTATTATACTACCATTGTAAGAGCTTTTGTAACTATCATCATCTTCCTGCCCTTAACCCATATTGTAACTATATATTTGCAAAAAAATCTTTGACTTTGTTTTCCGTTTTTCGACACCAACTTCGGAAACGAAAGTAATTTTTCGCTTAACGAGTATAGTGTTTTGTTTGGAATTCGGTATGATTTTTTTGTTAGTTTAAAAGTTTTTAGCAACATGACTATATGATAACATGTTATAGATATTAGACGGGCACATTATAAAATTAAATAAATTGAATTACTTCTCATAAAAAATAACTGAAGGAGGAGATAATTTATAACACAAATAAAAATAAAGTATAGCATGCAGACATGCATAAAGCAAACATTCACAAAGAGACTCACAATGTTTTTCAATGATCAAAATAGGTCCAAGACATGCATACATAATAATGCCGAATTGCCAAACAGATACAGTAGCATTTGTGTTCTCATTAGCAGTTATCCTTTTGAGATTATTTTCGGTGTGTACAGCAAAGACTGCACTCCCATCTCTCTCGCTTACAAGCATCGTGGCATTTTTATTCGAAACTTATTTAAAACCATGTTTTCTAGCGACTTCTTTACATTTCCGAAATAAACGCTTATTTTTCAAGTAAGATGTTCGTTAAAGTACACTAGTACTATAGCGCCTAGGAATCCCAGTTCGTTGGATTCAAGACTCTTCTTTTTCCGGTAGGCGCTAAGTAAGTTGTCGCGAAGAATCCGTAATTTTAATTTAACTATTACATTCTTTGATTTATTATCTCTTTGCAGTGCGTGGAGGACACTGTTTATAGATATTATGGCATTCTGGGATACAGGAAAACTGAAAGCTATTCTAATAGTTGATATATTTATTTAAGGATCATCAACAATTGTTACAAAACACACAACATCTTACACAAGATATCAAAATTCTTAAAACATATAATTTTCCTGTAATGCACATCCAATTACAGGCAACCACAGTTTACACATTGCTGAGTTTACACAGCTCTATATAACATATTAAGAATCTTAAAGAAAGAATCATAAAAATAATGAGAAATAATTGCCATGCGATAGACGATATAAAAAGGGTGTCTCAGTCAGAGTGCACTTTTTCATTTTAAAATAAAAACAAGTATTTTATGACACTTGAGATATTTTCATTGTATTGTAAAGAAGACATGTTCCGATTAGGTATGGATAAAATATCCGGCAAATGACCCCCACGGCTCCGATGACAGGCCATTACTCTTTTCATGAAATTTTCCATGACTTTTGCACAAAGATGTGGCTGTATCTCATCGATGACGCGTTGGATTTCCGATTTGAGTTCAGGAATTGTTTCGGGTTTATTTGCATAAATCCGAGATTTCACAAAACCCCAAAGAAAAAAATCGCACGGCGTTAAATCGCACGATCTTGGTGGCCAGTTGACATCAGAATTTCGTGAGTTTTTTTTTTTTTTTATCTAGTATAGGCTCGCGCTTGACCACTATCTCACCTGATGTGCGCGATAAGCGATGATGTGGTCGACTGTGGAGCACGCTTGCCTAGAAGTAACCTATTCACTCTTGACTTAAAGACCCCTAGATTGTAGCTATCGGGAAACACAGACTCCGGCAGGGAATTCCACTCCTTAGCTGTACGCATAATAAAAGTATTCTCAAAACGTTTAGTGCGTATGGGTGGGATGTCCACCATGTACCGATGACGCATCGCCGTACGTCTGGTAGTCCGATGATGGAACGGGCTGGGTGGAATTAAATCATGCAATTCCATCGCACACTCCCCGAAATGTAACCGATAAAAAACCGACAAGCTGGCAACTCGGCGACGATGTTCAAGGCTCTGGAGCTTTGACTTAACCAGTGCCTCATCGCAGATGAGCCTCTTAGCCCGCTTTTCGATCGACTCTAGTGCATCAAGCTGGTATTTGGCAGATCCGGAGGATAATGTGATCTGGAAATCGTTGCTGCAATAAGTCGATTGTTTCATGCGCGGTGTGGCAGGTTGCGCCGTCCTGCTGAAACCACATGTTGTCCAGATTCACGCCGTCCAGTTGAGGCCACAAGAAGTCCGTTATCATATTCCTGTAATGAGTCTGTACCAGCTAACCTACAAGCATTGTCGACACCACCGCACGCGAAGCTTACGCATCGGACACTGAGGCGCCCACGCCACTCGCGCGGTATTTACGTGTCGCGCTACCGAGGTTCTAGGGATCAGCAGGCAAGTGAGCTTGCTCGTAATTGGTTGAGCGATATTACCTCCAGTACCCAAAATGTATATATAGGCTAAGACATTTTAGTAATAAATCATTATCTGAAGAAATACCAACGCTATTTTATTTACCACTACCCTCGGTAAATTGGTGACCCCGACGTGATTCCGACCAACGTGTCCAGCCATTATCATGCATTCCGAAGAGATCGAGACCATCTCCGTCAAAGCCCGTATCCCTACGTTTTGGCGTGACAAACCAACATTATGGTTTGGTCAATTTGAAACGGTCGTCAACCCACAGAAGCCCAGCGATGAGTCGAAATTCAGCTTGTTGGTGGCACACCTCGAAAAAACGGATGTCGAACAAATTAGTGACATTGTCATGTCCAAGACTCGCACAGGCAGGTACGAGGAAGCCAAGAAAAGGTTACTTTCCGTGTACGAAGAATCGGAAACCCAGCAGCTGCAGAAGCTCCTCAACGAGATGGAACTTGGTGATCAAAAGCCACCACAGCTCCTCAGGCGCATGAGAGAACCTGCACGTGAAAAAATGCCTGACAAAACGCTCCAGGTATTGTGGATGCGTCACCTACCTGCATCTACGCGTGCAGTCTTGGCGGTTAGTGAACAAACGTCCCTCGACGTTCTTGCTGCAATGGCCGACAAAATGCACTACCAAACAACCGAGTCACGCTCTGTATGTTCCTGCACCTGTCAAGATCATTCCAATGCATCAAAATCGGCGACACATTCGAGAACGGTCATCGCACGGACAACAAGATCTGCGAGACGTCGTAATTCAGCTAACAAGGGAGATCGCCGAGATAAAAATTCAACAGTCGAAGACGGCGGCGCACGCATCGCACCGTTCCCGTCGTTTCATTCGCTCACGATCGCACTCACGCACTCGTTCTAACAGCCGCGGCGGGCATATATACGACCGCACAACGGACAGCGCTTGTTATTTTCACAAGCGATTCGGCGAGCGCGCACGCAACTGCAGATCACCGTGTAATTATGGCAAGCAGCAGGAAAACTAACGGAGGTCTTGGCAACGACGGGAGCCGAGATCGACAGCATAACCACATACCGTCTATACATCTACGACTCCGCTAATAAGCTGCGCTTCCTGATCGACACGGGAGCAAACGTGTCGGTTGTACCACCCTGCAAAACCGCTACGCCGTCATGTGATATACTACTGTACGCAGCGAACGGCACACCCATACGTACATACGGCGAACGCAACTTGGACCTCAACCTTGGTTTACGTCGACCATTCAAATGGAAATTCACCGTTGCTGACGTGAAGGGGCCAATCATCGGTGCCGACTTCCTGCAATACCACAACCTTTTGGTTGACCTACGAGCCCAGAAACTTATTGACAAGAAGACAGGCTTATCAATCAACGGTTGTCTGTCAAGCAGCACATCAACCCCAACGGTACTCACACTCAACGTGAATGATCCGTACTACGACCTGCTAAAGAAATATAACGACATCACATCCGCCAACTTCAGTAACACAGAGGCTAGCGACGTGGAGCATTACATCGTGACACGTGGACCACCCGTGTACTGCAGAGCTCGCCCGTTACCGCCACATAAGTATCAAGCCGCAAAAGACACGTTCCAGTTAATGCTTGAGCAAGGTATATGCCGACCCAGCAAATCACCATGGGCTAGTCCTCTACACCTAGTCCAGAAGAAGAATGGTGAACTCAGACCATGCGGTGATTATAGAAAACTAAACGCCGTGACGAAGCCCGACCGCTACCCGATACCTCGCCTGCGTGACTTCACATACAGATTACAAGGAATGACGGTATTCACAAAAATTGATCTACGCAAAGCTTATAACCAACTGCGAATTCGACAAGAAGATATTGAGAAGACTGCAGTAATTACTCCATTCGGGCTGTTCGAATTCCCACGAATGTGCTTTGGATTACGTAACGCAGGTCAAACATTTCAACGACACATGAATAATATACTGGGTGACCTAGATTTCGTGTTCCCGTTCGTCGACGATATTCTTCTGGCGTCCGCCGATCCAACTCAACACCGACTACACTTAGAAGAAGTTTTCAAAAGGCTACATATGCATGGAATGCGAATAAACGTGTCTAAGTGCGTTTTTGGAAAAGAAACGCTCGAGTTCCTAGGCTACGACGTATCAGCGGCCGGAATTAAACCAATTGAGGAACGTGTCAAAACTATAACAACATTTCCAGAGCCGACAACAGTACAAGAACTTCGTCGCTTCCTAGGCATCATTAATTTCTACAAAGAAAGTATTCCACGCGCAGCGCACACACAAGAAAAATTATTCTAGTACCTACGCACTTCGAAAAAAAACGACAAGACACCAATCCAGCTAACGCCCGATGAAAAAGAAGCCTTCGAAGCAAGCAAAGCCAGTATACGAAACGCTGTTATGCTTACACATCCGTCTTCACATGCATCCATCTCACTAATGTGCGATGCATCCAACACATGCGTCGGCGCAGCCCTACAGCAGTACATTCACGGAAGATGGCAG
Organism: Orthosia cruda; assembly: GCA_964057195.1. Taxonomy (NCBI): domain Eukaryota; kingdom Metazoa; phylum Arthropoda; class Insecta; order Lepidoptera; family Noctuidae; genus Orthosia; species Orthosia cruda. The sequence goes on along the minus strand of OZ059831.1, from coordinate 23,870,329 downwards.
CCACTCGGTTTTTATTCAAAAAAACTAACCGACGCTCAAAGAAAATACAGTACCTTCGATCGGGAATTATTAGCCATCTACCTAGCGATTCGTCATTTCCGAAAAATGTTCGAGGGTAAAGAAATAACTGTATATACCGACCACAAACCTCTGACGTTTGCGCTCATGAGAGATAACAGCAAGACGGAAACACAGCTGCGGACAAGATATCTTCACTACATTAGCCAATTTACGACGAAGATACTACATATAGAAGGCAAAGAAAATGTCGTTGCTGACGCCCTATCTAGAATCGAAACAATAACGACACCGTCACCGATCGACTACGACGAGTTAGCGCGTCAACAACAAGATGACAATGAAATTGAAAATGTCTTGCGAAACAACAACTTGCAATTTCACCGCATCAAACCAAGCAACTCAAAAAACAAGATACTGTGCGAAACGTCAACAGGCAGCAACCGACCCAACATACCGCCACAGCTGCGACGACCCGTGTTCACAACAATCCATGCGATGAGTCATCCGCGCCACCCGCCACCTGATAACAAAACGATTCTTTTGGCCGAGCATGAATACCGACGTCAGCAATTGGACACGAAGTTGCATCGCATGTCAACAAAGTAAGACACAGCGCCATACTGTGTCGCCACTCGAAACTTTTCCACGCACCGACCGTCTGTCTCACATCCACATTGACATCGTTGGACCACTATATCAGATGGGAAACGATACTGTGTAACAGTCATCGACAGAGCAACCAGATGGCCCGAAGCATACCCAGTGGCTGACATCACCGCCGAAACAGTCGCCCGTGCTGTGTACGAGGGTTGGATAACTCGATTCGGATGCCCAGAAAAATTGACCAGCGACCAAGGACGTCAATTCGAATCTGAGTTATTCAAAAGTCTCATGAAGCGATTAGGCATCGAGCGCACACGTACCACTGCCTACCATCCACAAGCAAACGGCATGATAGAACGTTGGCATCGCTCAATGAAAACTGCACTAACGGCTCGTTTACAAAATTCAAACTGGACATACGAGCTACCTACCGTCATGCTGGGTTTACGTGCAACAATAAAAAACGACACAGATGTCTCTGCAGCAGAAGCATTGTATGGCCAAACACTGCGACTACCCGGTGAGATGATAGGCGTGAAGATAACGGACGAAACAAAGTCGCATTATGAAGACATCATAGCAAACGCAATGCAAAAACTACACGCCGCACACATCAACACAGATCGTCGGACAACATACGTCCCTCGACATCTGCGAACGTGTACCCATGTGTTTTTTTGGCGTGATGACGCAGTACGCAAGCCGCTACACCCACATACATCGGCCCGCATCGAGTTGTCGAACGCAACGAGAAGGCATACACAATACTCGTAAATGCGAAACTAAAGAATATCTCCGTGGACCGACTGAAACCTGCATTCCTGTTGGACTCCGAGCCTGCCGCCGACGTCATTCGTGGTGCACCCCACATCACGAGGTCAGGAAGAGTCTCAAATCCTCCAGTACGCTTCGCTGGGGGGGAGCACTGTACCAGCTAACCTACAAGCATCGTCGACACCACCGCACGCGAAGCTTACGCATCGGACACTGAGGCGCCCGCGCCACTCGCGCGGTATTTACGTGTCGCGCTACCGAGGTTCTAGGGATCAGCAGGCAAGTGAGCTTGCTCGTAATTGGTTGAGCGATATTACCTCCAGTACCCAAAATGTATATATAGGCTAAGACATTTTAGTAATAAATCAGACTCGCCACCAGCCGTCGCCCCGAGAGGACGTCCCGCTGCCGCTCGCAGCCCCCACCGCGCGCCCCGCCGCGCCCCACTCTCCGACTCGTCGCGCCACTGCGTGACGTCACTGCGGTCGCCGCGTCTCCGCGCGCCGCCACCAGGTGTCGCTACTAGTAACTTCGGTTACTAGTAGTGACAAGTTCGGCCCAACCCTTCCGGGTAGGGAAGGACGCCCATAGGCCCCTTCTGGGTAAAATCCATTTTTACGTGGTCCCTGGCGGAAACCTAACGGTGATAACGAAACCAGCTGGAGTGTTGCCCCACGCACTCGCTAAACCTCTTCAGGGTACGGCAGTCAGTTGGAATCGGGAGCAGGGTAGTTGGCCTTGGTAGATAGCCTAGTCAACCCCTGTCTCTGTCCCACAGCAATCACCTGGCACGGTCGGGTGTTTCTACCCCGACGTGCCAGACTCTCGGTACACAGAAGGAGGGTGGCCCACCTTCGGTGGGTTCACCGGTATCCTAGGACCCCTGCCACCCAATAAGATTGGTGGCAGGATATCAAGCTTAGGGCTCACCAGGAACACACCTCCCGGTCTAACCCGACTGGGAGGGTAGGCTTTCACACATCCCCGGGCCCACCCACCCGGGGACCACTTTATCAGTCCCTAATAGATAGATGAGAAAGGGTATTGTTTACAATATCCTATCTTATCTTTATAGTTAGATTCTTTTTCTCCTTGTACTGGCTCTACTCGACAACAATGCATCCCGTAGAGTTGTTGATATAGCTCGTCAAGGACTTGATGTCGGACGATCCCAGTCCGCGCCAAGAAAACCAGTCTAGGTTCAAGATTATTCTTGCCTCCCTGGCCAAATGGGACCCTTATGGTGCCCCCCCGCCCGCTTCTGACGTAAGTCGTGCCCCGCCTTCTGAACTGATACAATCCTCTATCAGGATCGTCAAAGAAAGGCTTGCCCAAGACTGTGATTTCCGTTTTAGATTCGGAAATCACATGATCACAATTATAAATGCCCTCCTGTCCGTTTCGGGCCCGACCGAGGCCCCTGAACCTAGCACGGCCCCCGTGTCATGCGTGGAAAAGGACTCGCCAAGGTCTCCCTCCCCACCCATCAGACCCACTTCCGGGCCTAGATCACCCACCCTTTCCCAGGGTGAGGCTCAGTCCACCAAAGTAGGCACTAGTCCCTCTGAGAGAGACCGTAGTCCCCTTAAGCCCAAGACTTCGGCTATTAAGCCTCCTACTCGCTCAACTCGTAGGATTTCCGCTTCCGATAGACTTCAATATAAGAAGTACAAGGAGCGTACAGCCTCTTATAGGTCCGAGTCTAAACTCAAGTCCAAATCGTGGGTCGATGATGAGCATGACTCGCCCACTGAGATGGAAACAGCCCTCAGCACTGACGATGAGTGGGCAGCAGTAGCTGACCACATCGACGCAGTCGCTGCTAACCCCCCAGTAGACCCAGATATCCCCGATCTGTCAGAGGACTATGCCACTATGTCCTCTTCCGATTCTGACGAATCCATAGTCAACTCTGGAGGCAAGAGGAAAAAGAGGAAGAGTCCCTCTCGCACTACTAAGGCCAAAAAGGCGGTAACGCAACCCTCGCCTCAACCAGTTCTGCCACCGGCCCTGCCCGCCAGGCAACCCTCCCCACCCCCAGCCCCCGCTAGCCCTTCTCAGCGGACAAACCGCTCGCCCAGCCCTATGGTATATAATACCACTAGGAAGCCTCCTCCCCCGCCACCCATTTATCTCCATGATAAAGGGAGGTGGAATGCCATCTCTAGCGCTTGTACTGAGCGCAAAATCAGTTACAGTAAAGCCACTGCATGCCAAAATGGCATAAAAATTCAAGTCCCCTCGTCCCGAGATTACCGAGAGATAACTCGCTACCTTAAAAGTGTGAACGCTTCGTTCCACACCTACTCCCTTCCGGAGGAAAAACCCCTCCGAGTAGTAATCCGGCGTATTCCGAAGGAAATCCCTACGGAAGAAATCCGCAAGGATTTAATAGCCCAAAAAGTCCCGGTCTCTGAAGTCCACCGCTTGCATAAAGCAAGAGGCGGGCAACAGTACGACATTGTCCTGGTCGTGTGTTTCCCTACAGAGGAACGCAATCCCATCTTCAATATAAAGACAGTATGCTCCCTGTCAGGCATTTCTATCGAAAAGCCATACCGCCCCCATCTCGTTGGTCAGTGTCACAACTGCCAACTATACGGTCACTCTCAGACTAATTGTTATGCCACTCCCAGGTGCGTTAAGTGCATGGGAGATCATGGCACAGTAGACTGCCCCCGTCCCAAAAACCGCGCAGAATGCACGGAGCCTCCCAGCTGCGTGCTCTGTGGCCAAACCGGGCACCCGGCTAATTACCGGGGCTGCCCAAAAGCCCCCAAACTTGCGCCAAAAATGGCCAAGATTCACACTGAGCGCCAAGCGCTCACAGCCCCCTTATCTAAACCTCCCCCCCGACTAGCCCCCCAGAGGACTTCACCATGGGGTAAACTGAACCACCAAAGTGTGGCCCCTCAGTCTACCTCTCAGCCCATTCCAGCGCTGATGGCCACTCCCATCGCAGCGCCAATTCCAATTCCCGACTCTATGCCTTCCGCTACCCCCATGCCCGCACAAAGCCAGAAGATGGCTCTCACCACTTCTGCCGCTAAGTGCCCGCCCCCTGCCGCCCCCTCAGGGCGCAAGTCATATTTGAGCGTTGCTGCAAATGTAATCGGCGCGTACTCAATATGTATGTCCCCTCAAATCCGTGCTCTGGATACAGAAATCCGGAATGCAGGCCCTCTTGACCCCGCTTCATGCAGTGCCTTATTTGAGAGGTACGAATGCATTACTAGGGAACTCGACAACCTTGTCTTCAAGGACGGTCAGTGGGTTCGTAAATAGTACGAACACCAAATCAATATACACGTAGCATACAAAAAACCGATTCGTTCTGCCCTCGCCGCCGAGGCCCGCCGCGAAATCCCTGTCAAATCCTGTAAGCCAGCCCGCGTAATGCTGTGCCATAGTTAAATTCCAGTTAGATAACCCCATGGAGTTTCTTGTCCGTTCTTCTCCACGTAGGCTTTTCCGAACGGATGGTAGAATCACCTTATTAGTTCCGGCCTTAGCCTGTCCCTCAGCGACGCCCTGAGCCGAGGTCCGACCCCAACTGGGGTAGCCCTTAGCGCTGTCGCTTTAGGTTTAGTACTTTGAAGCCTGGCCGGAGGCTAAGAGATTAGTCTCCACAGGGAAGACCGGTTAAGCATATGTCGGTCACTTTGACTGCTTGCGAGACGCCACTCATTAAAAAAAAAAAAAAAGTAATAAATCATTATCTGAAGAAATACCAACGCTATTTTATTTACCACTACCCTCGGTAAAAGTCATAATTTTTGTAATTTTATGATGTCATATTTTTGTAATGAGTTTTCACAATTATAAAGCGTTCTTCTTTCGAAAAGCGCTCCATTTTTAATAATCGGAATAAACAGAGGTCAAATTCAATCAAATTTCAGAGGTGCAACTAGCAAGAAAAAAAAAAAAAACAATTTTAAAAAGTGCACTCTTACTGAGACACACTTTTTATATAACTAGCACATCGCCCGCGACTTCGTTCGCGTGATCCTTATTTTAATCCTACAGATGACTTTTTAGTTTCAACCCCTTAAAGGTTGAATTGTCAAAATTCCTTCTTACTGCCCCCCTACATCATAAAAAGAAGCCATGATTTTTCAGTAGTCGGGTTTTAGTTTTTGAACTTATTTTTTGTTAGAATGTAATATTTACGTCCAGAATGACGGATGGTCGTTATAGTAATTTCTTATCAACTAAATTCTATCCTTTTTGTTTAGGTCAACCGGGGCAGCCCGGACAACCCGGATATCCAGGACAACCAGGGAAGCCCGGACAACCTGGATACCCAGGATATCCAGGGCAACCAGGACAACCTGGATACCCAGGACAGCCAGGCGAACCAGGTAAACCAAGGCAGCCAGGATTCCCAGGTCAACATGGTAAAACTTACTCTAACCTGTAGTATTTATTACATTATCTGTGCTCTAACTCAAAATACACGCGGCGCACGTAGACATCGTAGTATATGTTCGGGCGTCCACGCAATCCCCAGACTAGCGACCTAATTATGGCGTCGTTTCAGTGCGTGTGTGTAGGTTAGCAGCGTGGAACCTCGTTTCACTCCTTCTCCTCTCCACCATTCACTCAAAAATTAAATGATAAAGTAAAGGAAAAATAATGCTGGAAAAAAGCGGCTGCACCTCCTCCCCCACAAAGTGCACCTCACCAACTTTAGAGGTCTGTACTCAAATCTCTCTGCGTTCTACTACCACCTGGAGGCTGAGAAACCAGAGTTGTTTTTCTTTACGGAGACGCAGATAACGAGTCCGACAGACGGTCATACTTATCGTACCCAGGGTTTACCCTGGAGCACAATCATAAACCACACGCGGGTGTGTATATCTACACCTGTGACGACACTTGCTATCAGCGTCTCCGTAACCTTGAGGACTCCAGATTCACTACTCTCGGGCTCTGGTGGACACAGGTCTAGATAAAATTATCTACGCCTATGTCTACTGTTCGCACAGTGGATATCAGGAGACAACTAGACTCACAGAGTACCTCAGAGAGGCGGCTGATGCGGCACAGCATCAGCCGCCGCTAGAGGGGGCTTTGATGCCCACCACTAGGAGTGGCTCTTCCTATACCAGTGCACTGACCATGCTGGACGGGAGATGCGATTGCGAAAGAACCCCATTTCAAAGAGTAAAATCAAAATCAGAGTCGTCTCAATCTCCTTTCTATTAATTTATATATGTATATATATATAAAGGTATTTATTATAGTAAATATATATGTATGTTTATTTTAACTACAATATATATATATATATATTGTTATTCAATTTAATTTCTCAATTTTTATGCACCTGCCATGTTATCTCTCTACCACCCTTGGTTGACTGGTAGAGAATGCCTCAGGCATTAAGTCCGCCTATGTATCTGTATGTTGCATGAAGTTTTAAATAAATAAATAAATAAAATCCGCATAGCTGCGAACGGCTGAACCGATTTTAATCAAACATAGATAATATAATAATAGTCTCCTTTGGTTGTTTGATTTCATTAAACTCTGAATGGATCGGCTAGTAACAGTTAGACGAAATATAAGCGGTAACATCGTTTTTGAATTAAACCAAATTAAATATTAAATTGCAATGAGTCTTTTATTTTCAGTTGTGTTGTATAAGTGTTAGGTCCCGGGCTAAATAAAACCTAAAATAGACTCATACTAAATGTTTCTGATATGTAGAGAGATATACTCGTATAACGTTTGCGGCATTATCTTTACAAAAGGTTTTAGAAAACCCAATCACCACGCTAGAGCGTTTATCCACTGAGAATGCCGACAGAATTTCCTTAGTAAAAAGTCCTAATTACAGGTTTGGCTCTCGTCTATTTTCTCCTCCAATAATGGACCAATTTAAAAGATGTTCCATAACCTGGCAAAGTAAGATATATACTATGCCCCTATGTTTTCGTTTTTTCGTTTATATTTGTCAAATTTGTATACTAGCCCTCTGTTGACAGCGCATTTTTTGAGGGTTCTAGCACTTCTAAAGATAATGTATCATCAAATAGGAAAACTGATTAAGATTAAGAGATTGCCTGCATACCTGTGCGTAAGATAATGAATAGAGATATACATACACTAATAACATTTACAAAAATAATGAAACTTCAAAAGCGCATGACGAGGCAGGCTAACCTTTATAATTTTAAGAGCACCGAGGACAAACTAAGGTAAAAGGAATCGTATATGAAGGGGTTGAACTCTATAACTCTATACCTAAAGTAATCAAAGAATCGAAATCACTTCCAACTTTTAAAAGGCTATTAAGGCGATATATACGCCCCAATGTTAACGCAGTACTGGCCGTGCGCCCGCTCGATGCCAAAATATCAATATTGAACCTCCTTTTGAACAGTTTTGTTTGCAAAATATTATTTGATTTACATATGCTATTTTAGTTATGAAGAAATTCCAGCCAAAATTTTTTCTGTGCAAAAATATTTTAAACATCCAAGTCGTTTTGGAGGAGTTGCCAAAAGTTGCGAAAAAGTATCGTGTTGTTAATTATTTTTTTATAGCAAAACTATTATTTACACGAAAAAACCTTGTGTTCAAAATTATGTACATAAATCAATAATAAATATATATATTTTTCAAAACTTTTAACCTAGCCGTTACTAAGGAGTATGCTTTAGAAAGTTACCGTTTTACGGCACTAAAGGGTATGTAGGCCCTTAAAGCACCACCTGAATATTGTATAAATTGTAAGTTTTTTACCGTTTCTTATAACTTAATTTCGTTTATTACCAAGCGGAACCGTCGCATATCTTAATTTTAATGTATCTTTTTTTTTCCTCATAGAAGTGAATAATTGTATTCTTTTTGAGTGAAATAAATTTCTTAAACCGTAAACCGTAGATTAAGAGGTAATATGCCCATATTTCCTCTTAATCTAAAATATAATTGTGAGTGGTTTTTCATACATAAAATTTGTTACTTTGTGTTTAGGTAAACCTGGTCAGCCCGGATACCCAGGTGCACCAGGACCGTCAGGTCAACACATGGATGCACCTGTATCGGCTTATGATGCTTCAGAATATTGGTTGACAAAACGCCGTCGTAGGTATTTGATCATATTTTTAGTCAAATAAATTTTATTATAATATAGCATTTCACTTGAATTAGAACTATGTTCAAAGTAACACTGCCATATAGTAATTGCCATAACGTATTATAACCAAAATAAACTAGTGGAAGAAACATGTTTGACATTTAGCAGTTATAACTGGTTTTCAACAAAAATGAATAGATATCTAATAAAATATGTTTAAAAATAAATATCATGTGTTTAATTTTATAGTACTTAGAATCTACATAATTATTAATAAAACCTGAATAAATAATTTCCTGGTCGAACAAAAGATCATTTGTACGCAGTAACTAATTAAACAGAGACATGGATTTCCAGTTTTGCACCTTTGTCTGATAGTTTCGTGTATTTTTCATATTTACATGAGAAAGAAAGAAAAATATTTATTTGTGACCCGCACAGGAGATACTAGTTAAGCAAAACACAAACAAAAATAAAAGTAAATAACCCCGTACGAGACCAAAAATGCTCCTATCTCAGCATGTGCAACGATATGATAGGATATGCTGTCTCGGCTGGATATGGAGCTGAGTTCGCTGGCTTTGCTCGCTCACTTCAGGTTCCCGAACTTCAGCTTCATCTTCTTCGACCTTCATCTCCCCGACACGAAAAGGTTAGGCCTTTTCGTGTGTCGGGGAGCCCTAATCTCCCGAGCTCGCTTCGCTCGCTCTTGTACTTTTTTTTTCTTTTTCATTCATTGACCATAATTATGAAATGCCAAACCGTTACGTAGCATTATTAGCAAGCCTACCTGAACATGGTGATGGATGAAGAGAGCGCCCTGCTGCAAACTCTGAGTACACACAAAGGTACTTTTAAAGTGAACCGACTCATGTTTGGAGTCAAAGTAGCCCCAAGTCTCTGGCAAAAATACATGGACCAATTACTACTGGGCCTTGACGGTGTCAAGTGCTTCTTCGATGATATAAGAATTCAAGGATCGAAAAAATTATTATCCAGATTGAAACAAGTTTTGCTTAAACTTCAAGACAGCAACCTTCGTGTTAATAAAGAAAAGTGCCAATTCTTCAAAAGAAGTATCAATTACTTGGGACACACGATAGACAAAGAGGGCTTACATAAAAATCAGGACAAGATAAAAGCAATTTTAAATGCACAACGCCCAACTAATGTAAATGAACTAAGAACGTTACTAGGTATGGCAAATTATTACAACAAATTCATACCCAATCTGGCATCTATCACTGCCCCCTTAAATGAACTCTTGAAGAAATGTGCAAAATTTAAATGGTCTACAAAATGAGAAGAAAGCCTGAAAAACATAAAAAAAGAGATACTAAGCGAAAGAATTCTAATACACTTCGATCAGAATAAACCACTTATACTGGCCACAGACGCTTCGCCTACAGGACTTGGTGCCGTGCTAAGTCACAAACTACCCGATGGCTCAGAAAGACCAATAGCATTTGCTTCTAGATCCCTAACCAGCAGCGAAAAGAAATACAGTCAAATTGATAAAGAGGCGACAGCTATTTTCTGGGGTTTAAAGAAATTCTTCCACTATTGTTACGGCCGGAAATTCACTCTAATTACAGACCATAAACCTCTTACATCAATTTTTCACCCGCACCAAACCTTACCAGCCTTGAGTACTATGAGGCTATTCCACTACGCACATTTTCTATCAGGATTTGACTACCATATCGAATATAGAAGTTCATCAAAGCACTCCAACGCCGACTACCTTTCACGTTTTCCCGTTGAGAAGATAAATGAGAATAAATATGACCAGCATTACATATTTCAGCTGAATCAGATAAACGCATTAAATATTTCACCAAAAATAATAGCAGAAGAAACAAGAGAAGACCCAGAATTACAGAAATTACTTGAAACACTCCATTCAGGCACTACACTTAGGGAGTCCGGATATAAAGATAATGAACTAACTCTTCAGAATGACTGCATCTTAAAAGGCATGAGAGTTTTAATTCCACATAAACTACGCCCACGCATCTTAGATGAACTTCACGCGGGGCATGTGGGGATCTTGAAAATGAAACTTCTTGCGCGGAGTTTCGTATACTGGAAGAACATTGATAAAGATATCGAAAACAAAGTAAAATCGTGCAGAACCTGTCGATTAAACCAGAATGAACCGCCAAAAGCCCCTCTGCATCGTTGGGAAGACCCTACTGGCCCTTGGCAAAGAATACACATCGATTTTGCAGGTCCAATATCGGGCTATCAACTTCTTATTGTCGTAGATGCATTTTCCAAATGGGTAGAAATAATCCCTCTACGACGAGCGCATTCTGTATTCAGAAACTAGACGATTTATTTGACACCTTTGGATTACCCTACACGCTGGTGTCGGATAATGGAAGACAATTTGTCTCTCAAGAATTCCAGACGTTCTTAACTAGCAATGGCATTGTTCATAAAACGATAGCACCTTACCATCCCGCAACTAATGGACAAGCTGAAAGATTTGTTCAGACGGTTAAGAAATCACTGCACAAATTAGAGGGGGAGAGTGGTGGAATACTACACAAGGTTCGTACAATTAGAAGTCTTCTCCGGGCTACGCCAGTCATCTCAGGCGACTCGCCCTATATGCTCATGTTCGGAAGAGAGGTAAGAACGAGATTGGTAGCCAAGATTAGAGCTCCACCAAAGGTACTACATAGGGGCAGAAGAGAAGGGGTGAGAGAGTTTGCAGTCGGAAGCAGAGTGCAAGCTCGCAATTACTCTGTATCAGGAAGGAAGTGGGAGTTTGCTACAGTGACCCGCCGACTGGGAAACCTCCACTATGAGATAGAGATTGACAGCGGACGCACATGGATGCGCCACCTCGACCAGCTGCTCCCGGCGCCTCTGATTCCTGGGAATCACGGCGGAGGCGTGTCATAGACTAAATACGTGTTGCTTGGTTACCGTTGTTGACTGGATATATGTCATTCAATATAATACTGCTATCTAGAAATAATATGTTTTAATTCATATATAACACCTATTCTATATTAAAACCAATGTCAACATTAAAATAATTTCAAAAAGATGGTCGGTGCCTGTCATGCACACCGAAGGCGTGCTACATCAGGCGTGTTAATTCGCTACCCGTGTTCTTCACAGCTGGAAAAGGGATGTTTCCTGGGTAGAAAAATGATAATTCTATTGAGTCCGTCAGTGAGATTATCAAATAATATTGATATTGCTTTATCAAATCAGTAAAAATTTACAAAGATAAAGCGCATCAAAGTTCAGGAGTGGGGCATATGGCAGTATACAGAGTACTAACGGCGTGACGCCACACGATATTTCAACGCATTATATCATCGTCACTTTACGTTTACGTCTCAAAAGAAAAATAAAATATCCGTGTCCAATATTTTTGGTTAATCTACCTGACGGAATACAAACAAATTTTCAGTTAACATCCCTATTACCTTCTCTGTTCATGTAGTACGACTGAGGAACTCACTTCCACCTAAGATCCGTGACACTAAAAGTATCTAGTACTATTTTTAAAAAGCAAGTCAATATTTCTTCTATTCCGTCATCATCATCATTTCAGCTGAGACATCCACTGCAGGACATAGGCCTCCCCCAGGCGTCCCACATTTACCAATCCCGTGTGTCTCGCATCCAGCGCCATCCCGCAACCTTAACCTGGTCATCGGTCCACCTAGTGGGAGGCCTTCCAACATCTCGTCTTTCGGTTGCCATTCCAGAACTTTTCAGCCCCATCGGCCACCCATTCTGCGAGCAATGTGCCCTGCAATGTGCACTGCCACTTAAGACACTGCGGTAAATTGGACGAGAAGATACCACGCAACTTCCCAAAGCCGCCTAGCCGAATCGGATTCGACGGTTGACCTCTTTCTCGAAGTTGGACCTACCCAACTGGACCGTTTGTTCCAGGTAGACATAATCATCTACAACTTCGAGAGTAGAGTCGCCGATCTTGATAGGAGTGAGTGTTACATGGGCATTCACCATGACCTTGGTGTTGTCCATGTTCATTTTAAGACCCACTATTTCGGAAGCTCTACTGAGGTCATCGAGCATTTTACTGAGGCTCTCCATGGTCTCAGCCATGACCACTATGTCGTCGGCAAACCGAAGGTAAGTGATGTACTCGCCATTAACGTTGATGCCAAGCCGCCTCCAGTCCAGAACCTTGAAGACATCCTCCAGCGCAGCAGTGAACAGTTTCGGAGAAATGACGGCTCCCTGTCTCACGCCGCGCTGGAGAAGGATTGGTTTCGAGGTCTGATCCTGAAGATGGACTAACATGGTGGCGTTTTTGTACAAACACTTCAACACCTCGTTGGAGATTGCAGTACAACCCAAGTCTCGATCGAATCGAAGGCTTTCTCGTAGTCCGGCTTGTTCGGGAGGCTGGAAATCGTCAAACCTGCGCGCGAGACGATTCGTGAGGACTCTTGAAAACAACTTGTAGACATGGCTAAGAAGTGAGATGGGCCTATAGTTCTTCAGCCGGGCATTGTCGCGCTTCTTGAAGTAGAGTACCACCACACCCCTGCACCATGCCTGTGGCGTTTTGCCTTCGAGTATGACGGAATCAAACAGCTTCTGAAGATCCTTAAGGACCGGTTTTCCACCCGCCTTCAGGAGTTCAGCCATGATGCCGTCATCACCCGGTGCCTAGTTGTTTTAAGCTGTTTTAGAGCCATCCTAATCTCGTACAGGCTCACGTCCGGGATACAACATTTTTTTACACTGGTAGAGTGCGATCGTGCATTAGTTGAGTTTATGGTCAAGATGCTTGTTCCAGAGCAATTTGCTATCAAGGATGACCCCCAAGTACTTGACCTCTGTGCAGATACCATCATAGTAAATACTAAGAAACAAATCAAATTGTCAGAGAAAACAAAAAAATAACAGAAAGAAACTATTCAATGGTGCACTGGAGAATGTCTTCAAGGTTCTGGACTCAAGAAGGGTTAGGCATCAACGTCAACGGCGAGCACATCACTCACCTTCGGTTCGCCGATGATAAAGCTGTCATGGAGACCATGGAGGACCCCAGTGCAACGCTTGATGACCTCAGTAGAGCTTCCGAAAGAATGGGTCCAAAAATGAACATGGACAAACCAAGGTGATGTTGAACGCCCATGTCGCACCCACTCCTTTCAAGGTCGGCGGCTCCGCAGCCGAAGCCGTGGACGACCATGTCTACCAGGGACAAACGGTCAAGCAAGGCAGGTCCAACCTCGAGAAAGAGGTCAACCGTCGAATCCTACTCGTACGGGCAGCATTCGGGAAGCTGCGCGGTATCTTCTCGTCCAACTTACCACAGTTTCTCAAGACGAACCTATGGCTCTGAGACGTGGTCGCTCACAATGGGCCTCATCAGAAAGCTTACAGTCACCCAAAGGGCAATGGAAAGGGCCAGGCTCGGAGTGTCCTTGCGTGATTGAATCAGAAATGTAGAGATCCGCAAGAGAACCACTTTTACCGACATAGCCCGAAGAATTACCAAACTGACGTGGCAGTGGGCAGGGCACGTTGCTCGCAGAACAGATGGCCGATGCGGCAGAAAAGTTTTGGAGTGGAGACCGCGAACTGGAAGACTTTGCGTTGGAAGGCCTTCCACCAGATGGACCAATGACATGGTGAAGGTTGCGGGGATCCGCTGGATGCGGGACGCACGGGACTGATCATTGTGGCGACGCTTGGGGGAGGCCTATTTAAAGCAGTGGGCGTCTTTTCTTTCATAAACCTTCCTATACATTGAACTTGTAGAAATAATCATAAAGTATGATACTTCAATTTAATTTCTGACAGTTATTTTTGATTTATTTGCCCGTCCGCCCCTTGTGCCACTCCCAGAAAAAAATCCTGGATCCGCCCTTGGGTACAACCAAAAAGTGAATAATAAACAAAACTTTTTACAAAAAAATACTACCGACTACCAAATAAAAAACTACAAAATGAAAAATTTCTTTATTTTTGGACGTCGGTGTGTTTCGTAGGCACTAATTCTTTGCGTTATTGACACGACTTCCAAAAATATATAGTAATATACATAAGTTCTGATGTATATCTCCGAAGTTCTTCATCAGATCTTGATGAAAATGGGACCACATGACAAGCACCAGCATTCAAATAAAAAAAGAATCATCAAAATCGGTTCACCCAATAAAAAGTTCTGAGGTAAAACACATAAAAAAACCGGCGAAGTGCGAGTCGGACTCGCGCACCGAGGGTTCCGTACAAACCTCAGCTTAAAGGTATTATAGACCTGAGTATTTGATATGAATTTCAATTTAATACCTCTACGCGTTCATGAGGAAAGTACCGTAAGTTTAAAATTATTAAAAATATTTTTATTATATGATGTAACTCAAAATTTACGGTTTTTGCAATTATTCCTTTATCTGTGCTACAAGACGTTGCTTCGTACCAAATTTCAAGATTCTGAGTTCACGGGAAGTACCCTGTGGGTTTTTATTCCCTTGCGAGTGTCGAAAATTTGCGGAAATTTGCGACATAAACGGCTTGTATTTTTGATTGCGTTGGCTTAGAAGTTTGATTCACAGCTTTAAGGGACATTAGACTTGAGTATTTGATATAAATTTCAGCTCCTCTACGCGTTCCTGAGAAAACGGTCTTGACAGACAGACAGACGGACGGACAGACAAACGGACAACAAAGTGATCCTATTTTGGGTTCCGTTTTTGCCTTTCGAGGTACGGAACCCTAAAAAACCAGACAAATTGATAACCTCCTCCTTTTTGCGAAGCCGGTTAAAAATTGACACACACTATAACGAACGGTGCGGTGGGGCGCGTGACTTTGCTACCGCTGCGCGTCGCGTCGCCTCTCACGCCGTGCCGTATGTGTGTGTAAAGTCCTTGTGCACGCACACATGCAAGACGTCAACAGTTGTAGTGTTTAAAGTTAATAGAAGAATGACATTTAAAACCATGTATTAACTTATTTAAGAAAAAACGACTATATATACAATAAAATATTTAAAAACGATATATCATGTGTTTAATTTAATATTACGTAAAATCTACATAATTATTTAAAAAAGCTGATTTAACATTATTATTTCCTGGTCGAACAAAAGATAATTTTTATGCAGTAATAAATTAAACAGAGACATGGATTTTTAGTTTTGCGCCATTGTCGGATAGAGTTTCGTGTATGTTTGATATTTACATGATACAATTATTTGGTCAGTAATTACAGACACTAAAATCTGCATAAGTTTATTTATTCATTCAATAAGGCATTCCAACAACATATTTGCAATTTCTTTACAGAGTTAATAGTACATTACTGCAGAATCCAGTAAGAAAGCCTTACTGGCCAAGTATGAGTTTAACGGACCGAAACGCAGGTGAGGTCCGGTTATATACGAGGCCAGGATGGCTTTCTTACTGATTGAGGCTTGTATAATGGTTTTCTCAAAAATGAAAGAAAGTTTAACAACAAATTCGTTTAATTAATATTTTATCTACTTCGGTTTCGTTATATTCGAATTACAAAATGAACAACTGTTTCATTATGATACCCATAACGACATCGGATTGCATTATGCGAATCGTCATAAATTCTAAAACACAAGCAAAGGCATTCTGAACATACAGCCAGATACATATAATATTACTTCGAAATCGAGACAAAGTGAATGATGTTTTTAAAAATAGAACAAGTTTAGAACAAAAGTATCACTATTTGGCTGCGGCTACAAGATCTTTGCCTTATACCTAATAAAGACTAAATAAAAAAATAATATAAAAAGTGGACGCGTAATAAACAATAGTCAGTGTGTAGTTAAGTTTCTATTAAAAATACTTATTTGTCTATATCTGTGTTTTATTCCTACCTAACTCGTGCCCACCTATTTCGGTACGCGCTACGCTTGTACCGAAAAATGGTACACGTATTAAAAGACTGTCCATAACGTAACAGTTGCATATATAGCTATTATCTACTTCGGTTTCGTTATATTCAAATTACAAAATTGACAGCGGTTTCATTATGATACCCATAACGACATCGGGTTGCATTATCCGAATCGTCATAAATTCTAAAACACAAGCAAAGACATTCTGAACATACAGCCAGGTACCTATAATATTACTTCGAAGTCGAGACTATGTAAATGATGATTTTAAAAATGGAACAAGTTTAGAACAAAAGTATCGTATACTATTTGGCTGTTGCGGCTACAAGATATTTGCCTTATACCTAACTAGCTGACCCTCGGGGCTTCGCTCCCGTCAACTGGCTACCTACCTACCCTGCCTACCCGGCTACAATGGCAAACCTGGCTACCCTGCCCCAAACCTGGCTACCCTGGCCACCCTGGCTACACTGGCTTCCCTTGCTACTCTGGCTACCCTTGCTACTCTGGCTACCCTGGCTACTTTGCCCCTACCCTGGCTACCATGGCTATCCTGGCTACCATGGCAACCCGGGCTACTCTGGCTACCCTGGCCACACTGGCCACCCTGGCTTCCCTAGCTACTCTGGTTACTCTGGCTCCTCTGGCTACCCTGGCTACCATGGCTATCCTGGCTACACTGCCCCAAACCTGGCTACCCTGGCTACCATGGCTACCATGGCTACCCTGGCTACCCTGGCTACTCTAGCTACCCTGGCTACCCTGGCCACCCTGGCTACCCTGGCTACCCTGGCTACCCTGGCTACCTTGCCCTACCTTGCCTACCCTGGCTACAATGGCTACCCTGGCTACCTTGCCTACCCTCTACCCTGCGTACCCTGGCTTCCCTGCCCAAAACCTGCCTACCCTGGCTACCCTGCCCAAAACCTCCCTACCATGGCTACCCTGCCCACCCTGGCTACTATGGCTACCCTGGCTACACTGGCCACCCTGGCTACCCTGGCTACCCTACCTACCCTGGCTACCCTGTCTACCTGTCTACCTACAAATTTTTATCTATCTTCAATAGTTTCCTCAGCGCACGCCAAATAATGTATTTTACAGGCAACATTTCGCTACCTTGGGTTACATTATTGCAATTTTCATAAGGATCTCTATTTTTCTTGGAAATATATTATAGCCTATGACACTCAGGAATAATGTAGCTTTCTACTGGTGAAGGAATTTTTAAAATCGGTTCAGTAGATCCAGAGATTACCTCTCACAACGTCACAAACTCACAAACCCACAAACTTTACCTCTTTTTAATATTAGTATAGACTAGCTGACCCCTGGGGCTTCGCTCCCGTCAACTGGCTATCTACCTACCTATCCTGCCCACCCTGCCAACCCTGCCTACCATGCCTACCCTGCCTACCCTGCCTATCCTGCCTACTCTGCCTTCCCTGCCTATCCTGCCTTCCCTGCCAACCCTGCCTACCCTGCTAACCCTGACTGCCATGCCTACCCTGCCTTCCCTGCCAACCCTGCCTACCCTGCTAACCCTGACTGCCATGCCTACCCTGCCTAGCCTGCCTACCTTGCCTTCCCTGCCTACCCTGTCTACCCTGCCTTCCCTTCCTATCCTGCCAACACTGCCTATCCTGCTAACCCTGCCTACCATGCCTACCCTGCCTGCCCTGCATTCCCTGCCTATCCTGCCTACTATGCCTACCCTGCCTACCCTGCCTACCCTGCCTACCCTGCCTACCCTGGCTACCCTGCCAACCCTGCCTACCCAGCCTACCCTGCCTACCCTGCCTACTCTGCCTACCCTGCCTACCCTGCCTACCCTGCCTTCCCTGCCTACCCTGCCTACCATGCCTACCCTGCCTACCCTGCCTACCCTGCCTACCCTGCCTACCCTGCCTACCCTGCCTTTCCTGCCTACCATGCCTACCCTGCCTGCCCTGCATTCCCTGCCTATCCTGCCTATCCTGCCTACCCTGCCTACCCTGTCTACCCTGCCTGCCCTGCCTACCCTGCCTACCCTGCCTACCCTGGCTACCCTGCCAACCCTGCCTACCCAGCCTACCCTGCCTACCCTGCCTACCCTGCCTACTCTGCCTACCCTGCCTATCCTGCCTACCCTGCCTTCCCTGCCTACCCTGCCTACCCTGCCTGCCGCGCCTACCCTGCCTTCCCTGCCTATCCTGCCTACCCTGCCTATCCTGCCTACCCTGCCTATCCTGCCTACTCTGCCTACCCTGGCAACCCTGCCTACTCTGACTACCCTGCCTACTCTGCCTACCCTGCCAACCATGCCTATCCTGCCTACCCGGCCAACCCCGCCTACCATGCCTACCCTGCCTACCCTGCTTACCCTGCTTAGCCTGCCTACCCTACCTACCCTGCCTACCCTACTTACCTACAATTTTTTATCTATAATCAATGGTTTTCTCAGCGCACGCCAAAGAATGAATTTTATAGGCAACATTTTCCTACCTTGGGTTACATTATTGCAATTTTCATAAGGATCTCTAATTTTTTTGAAAAGTTATTATAGCCTATGACACTCAGGAATAATGTAGCTTTCTACTGTTGAAAGAATTTTCAAAATGTCTTCAACATCAAGTGATATTGATAATAATCCACCAGATATAACAAATAGAGCAGTTGCGGCTACAAATAATTTACTACCAGAAAAATCAAGACATGTATATGAGAAATGGTATGAAGATTTCGTGATATGGCGGGAACGTAACAATATTATATCTGTGTTTTATTCCTTCCTTCGTAGATAAAATCTTGTATGCAACTGTACGTTATTGGTCTTTTAATAACTCGTGCCCACCTATTTCGGTACGCGCTACGCTTGTACCGAAAAATGGCACTCGTATTAAAAGACCGTCCATAAAGTAACAGTTGCATAAATAGCTATTAAAAATATAAACTTTTATTATAGTCACGTGGGTTAAGGCTTATGTTCCATAGCTCTTGCATAATATTTTAATAATCTGTTTTATTCGGAATTGAATATCACGCCATCTATATTTCGTCAACTACAACAGCATAGCCGCAGGTGTCGCTTTACTTAACAACATAAGCAACCACCGCAGGCACGAATACCGCCACGCTGCATTGATATGAAATACGTATTTCGACCGATTGACAACAGGTGGCAGTTTGATAGATGAAGTTTAATCTTGTTTGCTACAAAGAATCTTAACACCTAACCTTACTAACTGCTGCTCGCGGCTTCGCCCGGGTGAAAACTGTTTTATTATCCCAAGGGAACATAATACCTAGTTTATCTAGGATAAAAAGATAACCTATGTGCTATTCTATCTCTATGCCCAATTTCATCCAGATCCGTTCAACCGTGCTGGCGAGATTTTTTATCAAACATTCATCTATCAAAACTTTCGCATTTTTTTAGGATTGAGAAGGACTTGTTCAAAAAGGTTTGAGAAGACGTCAACAGAAATGAAGTAGCCAGGTTTTTTTGTAAATAAGCTTTTATAAGGAAGTTCTACCAGCATATTCACCTACTTCGGCCTCCAAGCAGCATTTCTATTTTCAGGTTCTAGGACGAAGAGAGCTAATACAATCACAGGACCATGATAGCAAGAACATTTTGGCTGTCTCTGGAAATCTTCAATAAGGACTCTGGTCAAGATGTGAAGTTCATTATGTACTTGGTATACTTTGATAAAATTAAAGGAACTAGTGACTCTAAACGCCTTGACTGATAAATTCCTGTGGGCGCAACCAGATTTCAGCAAGACATTTGATAAAGTGGATCAGTGCCTTGTTACAAATAAACTGGCTACCTAGCTTAAGCGGATCGTTAATTTGATTTATTTTTATTTTCAGTCTGGGTCATCCCGTTGCAGGACAAAGGCATCCATTCCCTCTTTCCACTTTCTGCGGTGTGATGCGATTATAAGCCAATCTCTTTAAAATATGTCCAGCTCATCTCGCCTATCTGGGCATGCCGCGTTTGCTGAATTATATAATAACTTATTTTAGTATCCCATAAGGGTCGCATTTAGATCCAATTGTTTCCCATTTTCGCATAAAATGATAATGCTTCAAACACTGCCGATCGCAATTGTTTCCTGACGATCTGTAGATTTTGAAACCGAATGAGAAAATGGTGCAAAGAAAATAATTATAGCCAAAGCTTATAACAGCATTTCCGTTCAAATTGACAACGATGTGGTTGTTTGTGAAACTGCTTTAGCCGTCGATTTAATTACTATTGCAATAAAATCATAATAAGAAGATAAAGTTAACGCCTTTTCGTGTATCTTAGTACTATAATCGTGACAATCTAAGAAGTCCGATGACATTTATCATCTTACATGCCGCGATAAATTTCTTCGTCTACGAAAAACTCAAATACATGCACATCTACGAAAAATCAAATTCATTACTATATTACCCATATATAACAACGCGAGTATCATTCGTAATCATCAAGTTTAACTTTTATAACGTATTTTTATAGTTTTCAAATCCTTCTTAGATTGTCACGACTTTAGCTAGTTTAAACTCGCGAGCAATAAACTGGAATCGCGCGTTGCTCAATTTTTTTTTACTTTGTCCATTCAATAAACTATGAATTGTGGGATTTCATTTGAAAGGTGATTTGTTTAGCTTTCAAATGATATCAATATGCATCAAAATAAATTTAATATTCTACCTAAATTTAGGAAATTATTCCAATAGTTCAAAGTTGTAGACGTCTAAATCATAGAAATATTGTAAAACCAAACCATTTTTTAAAAGAGTAACCATGGAGTTTCTTGCCGGATCTTCTCCATAGGAAACGACCAACCCGAACCGTGCACCTTTAGTCGACGTTTTATAAGTGCCCATGAAGGCTTATGTGAAATAAAAAGTTTGATTGTAAATAGAAAGTAATATACAACGAGTAAGCGAATTAACAGATAAAAAATATATTTATAATTTATGTTATTTACCCCTCAAACGTTCGTATTATCCCCCTGTCCCTAATGACTGTCTGTAAACGGTTTTTCATTGACCGAATGTATTTCCCGATGAAAACCCGTGTGATGTTCTGCCACTCTTCGACTGAAGCATTTTTCAGGTCTTCTATGGACGACGGAGCTCTGGACATCTTCCTCGTACCCGCCTTTTCAGCTCGTTCGTCCCACATATGTTTAATCGGATTCAAGTCAGGACTGAGGGCTGGCAAGTCTAGTGTGGGAATCCCGACTTCTTCAGGTACTGTCTAGCTATCCACTGCAGCGGTGTGGCAGCGGGCATAATCTTCGCCAATAAACATCACATGGCCTAGCAGTATGTTGTTGATGTATCTTTCTGCAGTTAGCCCCCTTCCCGACCTCCACCAGGTACGAATATCAGCTCCGTTTTTGCTTCAATACAAATCCCGGCTCACATCATACAGGACCCACCCTCGTATGCCATTGTTTCCGTCAAACAACATTGAGCGAATCGCTCCCCCCGGTCTCCTATAGACTCTCCGTCGGCGGTCATTAACTATCCTGCTTTCGCCCAAGAATAGGATACCTCATAGGAACTTTTCTGGGCTGCTGCTGGAAGTCCACGCGCCGGTCAGGTGTCGATTTCGGAGAGAAGACGTGACAATAAATCGGTCATCTCTCACCGAAGTGCATCGCTGTCGTACAGATCCTGGTCTCCGGACTAAGATTCTAGTCTCCCTGAACTTCTTGTATACCTTTGCGACACAAGACTGGCTCTGATGAAGCTGTCGAGCGATAGTACTCTGAGACAACCGTTGCTGGATTAGGATGACGACTTGAGTGGCTTCTGTAGGTGTGGTTTCCATTTTCTTTTAGCTTCAGTGTTCCCAGTGTTGGACTGATGACTAATTTTCATAAACGCCTACTTTTTATATGGTTTCAGGACTACCAAACAATATGGTGTTTTGTGTTAAATACTGATGTATTTTGTTTTTACGTTCCATGACATAAGTTATATAAAAAGATTATATAACTTTTATGGTATTGAAAGAGGTTGAAGCTAACAAAATTACCTTTGAAATGTAATGCCAAAATCCATAATTCATTGCACAGAAATTTAAAAAAATTGTTTTGAACATCGCATGATGAAGTGATTCCAATTTATTTCTAGCGAGTATATATCCAACATGTCTGTGCAATCTGTGGTTTTTAGTGCAAAATTTTTACAACAAAAGTTTTTCCCAAGGCGCTGAATTATATATAATATTAATCAGTTTAGATTTAGAAATAATGAAATATTCGTTATGGGTTTCGTTTTCGTTGTATTCGGGATCGCTAAATGCGAATTTAGGGTCAAAATTAAATGCCAAAATAGAACCGAAATTTCTGTCATTCGGCGCCTTCTTTTAGTTTCATTTTGACCCTATATTAGCATCTAACTACCCAAATAAACATGAAAACTACACCCTTAACGAAAGTTTCAGAAATTTCTGTTGCGCCATCTTATGTTTTAATTTTGTCCCCATATTCACAATTACGAGAGAGCAGTGGTGGCCCAGTGGTATCGGCTGCGACTTACAAGTTGTAGGTCGTGGGTTCGAACCCAGGCAGGCGCTTTACTTTGTGTTAATTATTTCATCACCACTGCTCTCAAAAACGGTGAAGGAAAACATCGTGAGGAAACCGCCATGTCCTAGAACCAAAAATTCGAAGATATGTGACATCCACCAACCCGCACTGGGCCCGCGTGGTGGATTACGGCCCATCCCCTCTCACAGAGAGGAGGCCTGTGTCCCAGCAGTGGGAACATTAATAGGCTGATGATGATGTGATTCACAATTACTCGGGGTGGGTCACCCCGAAATCTATAAAAATTACACCCATGACGAAAGTTTTAAAAATTTCGGTCGGTGCAATCTTGGAATTTTCTTTTGACCCCATATTCATAATTAGCCACCGCAAAAACTATAAAAACGACACCCACGACGAAAAATTCATAAATTTCGGTCGACGCCATCTTGGAATTTTATTTTGACCCCAAATTCGTATCTAGCGACCCCAAAAACCATGAAAATGACACCCATTACGAAAGTTTAAACTTTCGGTCGGCGCCGTCTTGGAATATCATTTTGACCTTATATCGTATGTAGCGAATTAAACTATTTTATAATTTCTACCCTGTCAATTAAGTTCTATAGGTTGTTAACTTTTTTTTAGATATGTGTTATAGATAGTGAATCTTTCATAATCTTCTAGAACAATAATAAAATGGTCAAAAAAACATCGTTTCAGGGTCGTAAACGTCCTTTTCAATTTTTTTTTGATAATAGAACATGATATCGTTGTATTCGATATCATGTTTTGAATCTCAGTAATGAAAAGTACATTTAGTAAATTACAATATATATTTTTATGCATTTATACAATCACTATATGTTTGTTTATTATTAAATCAAAGTGAGGTAAAAGTCATGGTACCTGCCCTGTAAGATGATCAGGGGTGGCGCAAGCGGGCCTAAGATAATACTTACTTAGTACGTTCCACACTGACGATTACTCACCTTAACTAGATATTAGAATCCATATTCTAATAACTAGTTAACGAACTTCGTCGTCAAATTTTTGCAGGATATGAATAGTCATATCCTGCAAAAATTTGACGACGAAGTTCGTTAAAAAACTTAAATGGCTAATCTATACCAATATTATAAAGAGGAAAGATTTTTTTGTTTGTTTGATTGTTTGTTAGTGTGTACCGAATAGGCTCCAAAACTACTGGACCGATTTTAAAAATTCTTTCAGCGTTGGGAAGCTACTCTATCCCCGAGTAACAAAGGCTACTTTTTATCCCTATATTCCCACGGGAACGGGAACTACGCGGGTGAAACCGCGAGGCGTCCTCTAGTTTCCTATAATTATGTAATTAAAAGAGTAGATTTAATCAGTTAGAAGCGTGAGAATCAAATCAACGAAGACTGAGACGAGTCAATTCACGCCTCGTCTTACAGGAACTTTTGGGGGACTGAAAAAGAAAGACAACTGGCCGGTATCTCAATAAAAAAATTGGAATTAAGAACGTGTCTAACCCTACTTTAATAGTTTGACAGGTTTTTTGGATTACAGAGAGAGAAAATAAAAAGGTAAGGGTTAAAATACAAGCCTAAAATAAGTTTAAAAAATATAAGAGTTAAAATGTAAGGGACTGCTTTGTGCGACATAGCTTGCTTGGGGTAGGACCGGTACGCAAATACGCAGGCAGCAACAAGGACAGGCAGGCAGACGGACATTTAGGCAGATACGCAGGCAGCAAGGACTGTGAATGAGCCGGTCTGTGGCGTCACACGACGAACAGCGAGCCCTTAGATGCAAAGCAATTACCAACCATGATATAATAACAGTAAAAGTTCACATAAGAGTCCAATCATTATTTATTAATTGTGATCACTATCACACGTCGATAAAGTATATCAAATCCAAAAGTTTCACAGCACCAAGTCTGAAAAAAGGTGACTAATTTAATCACGTCATACAAGAGTAAATAGTATCATTTCAGAGGTTTATAACACTCATTCACAAACTGAATTCATTAAAGTTGTATTAGTTCTTTGTGGATAAGAATGTACTTTGTAGTTCAAGGCTAAAATAAGTGTCCATCAAATTCCGCAACCAAAACCAAAATGAATAACTTGAAGGAAATCCTGGGAAGGATATAGGATGATGAAAAACTTTTTACGTGGGCGAAGCAGAAGCTAGTATAAAATAAGTTTTGTATGCTAAAACAATCGGACATAACTAAAACTATGCTTTGAAGGAAGTAAGTGTTAAAGAATATATGAAAAGTGAGTTACAAGAGTTGATACGATGAAATCGATTCAGCAACCGTTCTATCGTATCAACTCATAGTTAAATAGGCCTAAAGGTGTGGTTTGTATAGTATTATAAAACGTAAATAGACTAAAAGATGTAGTTTTGTACAGCAGAATATCACAGTCATCATCGACTGGTTAGTTTACAAATTAAATTAAAAATACAAAGACGGTAGTTGTTTTTTTGTTTACCACAAAAAAAAATTGCTTTAATAAATAATAATTCTATTCTATTCTATTCTAGATATTCAGCTACTCTCAACAGTTATCTATACCAATATTATAAAGAGGAAAGATTTTTTTGTTTGTTTGTTTGTACCGAATAGGCTCCGAAACTACTGGACCGATTTCTAAAATTCTTTCACCTATGGCCCGCGTGTATTATACATATAAACTTTCCTCTTGAATCACTCTATCTATTAAAAAAACTGCATCTAAATCCGTTGTGTAGTTTTAAAGATCTAAGCATACATAGGGACAGACAGCGGGAAGCGACTTTGTTTTATACTATTTAAGGATACTCCTTTGAAATGTTGCCTAGAGTGCAAAAAAATAATCTCAACAATGTGTAGGCAGTTTTTCAACTACTCGATTTATATAAACCGGCCAAGTGCGAGTCGGACTCGCGCACGAATGGTTCCGTACCATCATCGCAAAAAAACGGCAAAAAAATCACATTTGTTGTATGGGAGCCCCACTTAAATATTTATTTTATTCTGTTTTTAATATTTGTTGTTATCGCTATAAATATATATATAAGCAACAGAAATACATCATAATAATATATTTAAACCACATATTGACGTCTGGGAGGAACTTTTATCCGAATGGCAAAGTAGGTGGGATAATTCCATCAAGGGCCGACACCTCCACCAATTCTTTCAATTCGTTCGCGTGCGGCTGGCCAGGACGTGGCTGGAGGTGGATCACTGTGTTGCCCAATTTCTCACAGGGCATGGTAACTTTAAAAGTAAATTATTTTCCTTCAAGCTTGTTGCCTCGCCATTATGTCAGTGTTCTACATCTGACTGTGAATATGTACAATCTGCACATCATATCTTATGGGAGTGTATTCTTTGGCAGAATGAACGCAATACTATGATGAATAATGTACAGGCTGTATCAGGAGCTGTTTACTATACGGACCTTGTGGAAACTAGAACAAATATCCGTGCGTTCAAGCGCTTTTGCCATACCTATTATTATTGAAATCAAATATAACAGCTCACAATGTTAGGAGCCATTAATATTAATGCTAATTTTTATCCGTGGTGCTAGGCAACTGGGTTTGTCCCAGTTGTAAACGACCCTTTGTGCTCAAAAATTCTCTCAAAAATTTGATGTCCTTAATTCTTTATTGTACACAAAAAAATACACATACAACGTGAGTGATTATAAAGTTGATGTACAAAGGCGAGCTTAACTCAAAGAAGAGTTTTCTACCAGCAAACCTTAGAGTAATAGATAGAGTTTACAAAAGGAGGAAGAGAAGTAGTCCAGTGTACAATTTTACAATAATATAAAATAAATCATAAAAATATATAAATAAGTACAAAAAAAATACCTATATACATATACTAATATTATGTCATTCCGAAAGAAAATAATCCTTGATTTTCCTCTTGAAGACATTCAGAGAAGGGCTATCGCGAAGGGAATGTGGTAGAGAGTTCCAGAGACGCACTGCAGTAACAGAGAAGGAGCCATCATAGCGGCTGGAAGTATGACGTGGGGTATGAAGGAGAAGAGAAGTGGAAGTGCGACAGGGTTTACCTCTCGGGACAAAGTACTCAAAGCGTTCACGAAGATATTGAGGAGAATTAGGATTGTGTAGGATAGTATAGAGAAGAGAATAGGATATGGGTATCTCTGGGTACCTCTTACTTACATCAGCAACATGAACCTCCCAAGAGAGGTTAGTATCCATATGGACGCCTAGTTTATCACGTTTTTCACGCATAGGATGGATATTGGACGGAACTGGGAAGGTAAGGATGAAATTTTAACTTTAAGTAGCGGTAGGACGTGAGCCCTCTTCAAAGCTGAAGGAAAGGAGTTTTGAAAAAGAGAAAAATGTACTAAGTTATGATAGGAACTATTTCACTAAAAATAGGTAGGAACGTTTGGAATTGAAGGCCATCATATCAATCATATATTAATATCTAGTTCAGCAATTGGGTTGAATGAGAAAGAAGTATTTGCTAGCAAAGGAACATTAGAGAGTTCTTTGAGAGTGGAGACCTTGATTATTTATCACCACTTTCCCAAGACCAGTAGGCCAAAAATAATAAACCAATGTAAGAACAACATTGTTAACAGTAATATTAATGAAATTTACAGCCAGGTAAGTTAACCCGCATAACACACAAATAAGGTCGTATTTGTTTGCAAGACGCCCTAAATATTTTCAAATCGATAATTGTTCTTTGTCTATTTTCATTTTATTTGAGTTATTTGGCTGTGTTTGGCACTGTCACTGACTCGAAACTAATTCGATTTGATTAAAAAGAAGATGAGGTCATCTATTCTAGAATAGCGCTTGAACAAAAAAATTAACCAAATCTTGCGATTGTTTAATAAAGTGTCGCAATTCGCCAACAAATGCTGCACCTTCAGTGCACTGATAAATTCAAATATTTACGATCGTCCCACATCCGAACGAAAACAGCAAAAATGTTCGCTATCACCACGTAATTATAATCTTTTATAATCACATAACAATAGCAACGCTTTTCTACTGCAGACGCACAATAATAGACCCGCTTGTAACCCAGCGGGAGTCGTGACCCGACAGCAATGATTCAATGGTTTCTGCGATAATCTCAATAACAAGACAATTGCATAAGATTCGCATTCATGAATGAATCTTTGCAGCTACTTGCAGCCACTATCGCTGCGTGCTTTTGGCGGGAAGCCTCCACCAGTCGTACCAAAGCCGGCGCGTGCGCAACACGCGTTCGTTATTCAAATTTTCAAACTCAATGCGATCGCGAACGCGACGTTTCGTCTCCTAGTCTTTTTGTTTTAAAATTGTTAAATGGAAGTATTGAGGACACACCTCATTTCCTATTGTAGCGATTCTGTTTAAAATGGTGTGAATATGCTTTGTTAAACAATAAAAGAAGTGTTAGTTCTACTTTCTTAAACTCTAAACAAAACATATCCTAATTGAGTATTTGATGTTGGACATAATTAAGTGAAAGACGTTTCAATAATAGAAGTAAGTAGTTAGCTTTCATTTCTAAACATTAACATGGTTTTATTAACATTTCTAAACAACGAAGCAAAATTGCCTAACGTCCAACTAACCCAGCTTTAATAACACAAACAACTAAAAAAACTGCGTGCATCTATGACCTTATCACATAACAGGTCCAGGAGTGTCTTATATTGCTTGAATCAGGCAAAGAAACAAAATACCAGTCACCTTAGGATATTATTCTTCAGTGCTAATTTATTTCACCTTTGCCATCTTTACACGTTATACATAACTTCTGACATATTCAAGGTACTCTGTTTAACACTCCTTAGATTTCAACCAATATGTTTCCTATCTGTATTGGCACTATTGGCAGTGATCAGCTAAGAATATAAGGTGATAGAATCGAACAATAACAATAATGAATTAACATATTTGAGTATCACAGAGTATAATACTCGTAAGTGTGAACTATTGAAGTTCTCTTTGATACCTGAATCGTGAGGAAACGCATCCAAGAGGTGATGTAGGCAAAACTGAAGTATAATCGGCTGCGTCTACTTTTGCTCCTACTTATTTTGCAATCAAAATTAATGAAGAACCAACTCAATAACTGATATATTCAAAAGAAAACAAATTGAATGTCATCTCATTGACATTTTGTTTGTTTTCTTTTTCTATAAAAACATCAAAACATCAACTAAAGTTTGCTGTGTCAGAGCAACACGTTTTTGGCATATATGCTACAAACATTTAACAGAGTAGGTATATATTTAAAAATCTGTTATTTGCTTTCATAGAATTGCATTGAAGTTGTAAGTTAAGTTAAGTTGTGACTTATATCAATATTAAGCAATTCATTGGCATCCAAATAAAAACTACTCAATGACAAGCGCACTGGCAATCAAACACCGCTACCACCTTTGATAACGATGACCCAACTGAAACTGGCTCAATTGCCGAAGAAAATAGTCTATCTGGTGCCAGATCTGGTATGCCTACATCAGAATGATTGCTAGTGCAGGCACGTGACTCTATCAATTACTCATATCAAGCAAGGTTAGCATTATAAAATGCATTATGACATCGCTATTTACAAAATTATCACTATGGCCAGACAAGGGCACTCCAAACCCATAAGTGCCTTTATTCAAGAGTATAACATCATCAATCATTATTTCATTAAGTAATAAAAAACATTATTTCTAAAAATGTCTTGTCATTGTACTGGTCAGTTGAAAATTAATGAATTTGTTTGTCTGATTAGATTAGAATTACTTACGTAGTAGGAAATAATAATAGATTAATTTTTGGCAGATGTCACTGAGGTCAATGCCAAATTCAAAACCCAATTTATAATGACACGTATTTCTGCCACAAATCATTGTACTTACTGTGTTACGCTTTGAAGGCCTGTGTTAAGCTTTGCCAGTGTAATTGCAGACACATGAGTTGTGTCTGAGTTGTGTCTGAGTTGTGTCTGAGTTGTGTCTGAGTAGTCTCTGGGATGCCAACGCATCTCTGATGCCCCTGGTGGTGCACAGCACATGTCTATAGGTTCTAGAGGCCGCATTCCATTGGATGGGCCATCAACTTGCTGACATAATGACTGAACTGCCCAGCATAGTTTTAAATGAAAGATTATAACAAAAACCCATTTAACCACTGGCGTTCACATGAGTCAATTAAAGAAATAAAGAAAGTTCACGTTATTGTGCCATTATAAAATGTTCATGAGCCGTGAGCAGACAGCGAGCTATCACTCTTAAACGCAAGTAACAACTCATTTATTAAGTAAGCATTTTCCGGAATAGAATCGAACCTCGTTACGTGGGTTAGAATCGACAGTGCAAAGCAAAAATGATATGAGTAAGAAGATATGTGTGAGTGAGTAATAGTATTCATTGTGAGAAGCCTGAAAATGAAAATCCGAGTCAGTCAATATTAGGGCCAAACAGTTTGATATACTATCATGTCAGCGACATGAAGAAGAAGACAGTGGAAAGAAACGTGACGCAAAAAAAATGCATTCCGAACGAAAGATTTAAAACAGAAAATCATTGCAGATACTCAGCTCGAGAGCCA
This sequence comes from Orthosia cruda, assembly GCA_964057195.1. Lineage (NCBI taxonomy): Eukaryota > Metazoa > Arthropoda > Insecta > Lepidoptera > Noctuidae > Orthosia > Orthosia cruda. Next base: position 23,839,857 of record OZ059831.1, on the reverse strand, counting down.
GAAGCAAATTAAATGTACAAAAGCAAAGAAACATTAGTATGAAGAAAATACTGGTCCATCCATTTCTTTTCAAAAAGAGCAGACAAAGATCCCAGTAGTGCGAATCTAGTGTAAAATTAACATAAGTACCGTCAAGGATTTCCACAGTTGGAAAGCTGAGTAAGATAGCCAAACGCGGAATTGAGGTAAAATAACGGGCTAGGCTATCTTACTGTGACATATGCAAACCTTGAGCTTTCTAGGAAAATCCTTTTGATTTAAGTAAAAACACTGTACTAAACTGTTTACTTTCTTTTTAGTCGATACTTAGTTTAAGTGGATTTCAACCAGCCAGTAACATAGTTTCGTGTCTCACTGACAAGGATGAGCTGTACATAAGTTTTACGCCACTCGCTGGGACTGTTTCAGGCCCCAGTTGAAATCTAAAGGCCTTGTGGAAACTGCCTCATCTTATAACATTAAATACTTTTGTGAATCTTAAATTGTATCTGCCAAATTACAAATGGACAATAAAACTATATTGATTTCTGTTATAAATATAATTATATCACAGCTTCAATAAACATAATCATATAGACAGCTCAAATTATGTCAACGTAATAGTCTGCACAAAGTACTTGGGTCTGCACAACCGTAGAAGGAAGCATAGTTTCTTTGGCGGCAAGCACGTGGCAGGTAATACTCACTTACGTGTTATTAAGATCTTAAAACGACACAATATTGCTATGTTCATGTAGATAGTAGACTGTTCCGTCTATACGTAACGTTATTTGTACTCGCGTGTCTACTAATTATAAGTGTAGGCAATACGGCACAGTATTAGTTTCCAACTTTATCCATGTCAGTTAGTACTTAAACGAGCCAGAAATAGTATTTGAATAAACCAGAGCACCTTTACAAACCTGGGTTTTTGTAATAAATATAATTTCAATTCTCGTTGCATATAACGCAACATGTTAGAATATATGAAAAGAATTTTCTCCAAACTCTATATACATACATAGACTTTTGGATTTTTTTTTTTTTTTTAATCTACATACTTATTTCTTTCTTCAGTCGTGTTTGCTGTGCGTTATCCGTCAATCTGTCATTGAAATGTTTTATAAGAATTTATGTCTAGATTACGGAACCGCTTTATTTATTTATCAGATTAAACCTTAAATTATGAACTAGCACGTAGTTTGCATATCTTGCCGTGCATGGTCAAATGACCATCATACGAGTAGATATGTGATATGGATTATTTATAATCCTAAAAATATGTAGCAATATAACTCCGACTCTCGTTATAACTAGTATGCCATCAAGCAGCTTTGCTGTGTTTTGGGTTCAAAGGGGTGCGGGAGCCAGGGTCCCTGGGTATGTTACAATATCCTACTGCTGGTGGTTACATCTACCAGCTCTTAATTGTTTTTTTTGCCCTAGGATAGGAATATCCCTGTGCTGCGTAGGTTCATACTTCGGTTAAGCTCTGGCTTTTAAAACGCTTTTATTAGCTTGGTATGTATGGATCTAAGTAACGCAATCTTTGAATCTTTATTTTCACCCCCTTAAAAGCGTCGAATTAAGTTTGCACACTTGCAAAGTTTCAAATTAATTCGACGTTTGACCAATGACAATGCAATAATTAAAATAGTTTGTCCCAATATCCTTACCAGGAACTTCAGGATTAACGATTGAACTAAAAAATAAAGAATGGTTTCAAAAAACTTATAAACACGCTTTAATAGAAAACCAAACTAAAAAATGGAAACTAAATTCGAATTAAGAATACTGTGATTAATTTTAGATTGACAAAAAAAATATTGTATTGTAATAAAGCGTGGGGTGCTCGATGTCAATTATTATAATAATTTATTGACAGATATTAGTAAAAATAGAGTAATTTTGAAAATATCTTAAAATGCACCCCACGCTTTTTTACAATGAAATTTTTTTTTTGTTAATCGCACTATTCTTAATTTAAATTTATTTTCTACTTTTTAGTTTGGTTTCCTATTAAAGCGTGTTTTTAACTATTATTTATTTAGTACGCTATTTTCCGCATCAATATATAAAATTACAACTATCGTTTACTTTACGATACTGACCGTAATGAGTACAATAATTATACAATTACGCCGATACAGGCAAGTATCCGCGGTGTTACATTGCATCACAAATATCCGTAAGGAAGTGAAGTTTTTCTAGATCGATTGCTAAATTGCCCAACTAATGAGGAAAATGCTTTTTTTTGTACCATGAACAACAAGAATCATCGTGTACTCACTGAGTTGTGAGTCAGATAGGCAGCCGATCCACCTAAAATCATTGTTATTTTTTTGTTTTTCTCTCCTGTACGGGTCACAATTTTCTTTTTCTTTCTTTCAAAAATACTATTTGCAACTGCATCCGATTAAAATGGAAGAATATTATAACAATATAATGTTAGGAATATAGATTGAACCTATTTTTTTTTGTTACTTTGATACGCTGTATATCCTGGATAGCGAAAAGTTTTAATATAACATCGTAAATTAAATTAGGACAAGTCTTCTATTAGGAAAATCTTCAAGTCTAGACATTCTCCTAATTAAGACCTATCTTCTAAACCTATTAAATGTCACATTCTTATTAACTTCATTCTACAACAATCCGTTGAACTCGTAACTTATCGTTATCTCAGCATTGTCAGCCATACCAAAATAAACAAAATCCTTTAAAACTTTAAATAATATTTAAACTTTAAAACTTACGTTATGAAAATTAATAATTTATCTAAAAAACCTAAGTGATGTCCAAAAATGTATTATCAGGCCAGTGCACAGATTAGTGCTGTACAGGCCCCATGGTTTCTGAATTAAGAATTTGAAGTTAAGAACTTGTCAAACTCTATTATAGCATGAGATATACTTGCCAAAGTTAGATATACCATATCTAACTTTGGCATTAAATTAGAGTTTGACAGTTCTCAACTTCAAATTCTTAATTCAGAAATTGGTTGTAATTTTTCTTCCATTGATTATAAGTTTAATCAATGTTAAATAATATTTTATTTCTTTTCTTTTGTTTCTTCAGGATATGAGTTAGGTAAGTACTTAAGTCCAAGCCATTATGCTTGAGTCCAGGCCATTATGCTTTTTCTATAGTCACGCATAGCGTCTGTTTTTTATTTGATGAATAAATTAAATACGAAATATAATAAAACGTGCCACATTCAACAGGTTTAATAAGAGACGATGAAAATTAAAAAGCATTGGCACTATCATAATTTACTGATTTATCCAACTAGTTTTGTTGTAAACATCTGTTACCGTAAAACTCAAATTGTAGAATATCTTAGACCTTACTTGAAATTATACAAAAGGCTGGAAAATCAAAGTCAAATTGAATTTAACTTAGGAACCAACCCAGACTTATTTAAGATTTAACACATTGAAGTAGTGTAGTGGACCTAACATACACTATAAGAGTGAACAATTATTCGCCTAGCACCAAGCACATTTGCTAAAATATTTTATTTCACTAAGACACTTTTAAAACGTCAGAAGATAGAGAACAGTTCGAAAATGAACAGCAGAACCGGCAAGAAACTCTACGAACCATCGGTGAATGAAAGGCATGGTAATAAAATTAATATAATTCTGAATTCGCTAATCTATAGAATTTGTTATTTTTCCTTTATTCGCTTTATGTATTATAATAATGTAATATTAGCTTATAAAAATAAAACATTTACAAATATAAAAATAGTAGCCCACCGGTATCGGGAACAGGCTTCAATGTTATTTTTTATTTTATTGATATTATTGGTTAATGCTGGTAGGTAGATACGATTTCAAATTCTAGTAAATCTGACCACTGACCACAATTCGAACATTATCAGTAACACATGCACACGTGCATGAGTCATCGCCGAAAGTCTCAAATGTTAAATTCTTCCTTAATATCGTCACCACTTATAACGAACTTTTCAATTTTATTGCTAGCATTTAAAACTTTTTATTCACTATTAATTTTAAATTAGTGCTCAAAAGCAATTATATAGATAGGTACCTACGTCTTTAGAAACGAGAATAAGACGTATGTTAGTCCGTTTAATCCATTTGGTTGACCAAACTATCCAACTGAATAAAAAGGTAGTGGGTTTGGTAGAACATCATAATATTGTTAATAACTAAAAAGAGCCGGATAGACATTCACCCCACAGTGGAGGAGCTTCATATGTTCTCATCTCATCAGCCTTATAACGGCTGCTGGGACGCACGCAACCTCTCTGTAAGAGAGGTAATGGGCCTTAATCCACTACGCGGGGTGGATGACACATGTCTTCGAATGTTAGTTCTAGAATATGCCAGTTTCTTCACGATGTTTTCCTTCACCGTTTTAAGAGCAGTGGTGATGAAATAATTTATACAAAGTAATGCGCCTGCCTGGGTTCAAACTCACAATCTACGACACGTAAGTCGAGGCCGTTACCACTGGGCCGCCACTGCTCAAGATCCATATGCATTTCCACAAAATAAAAATAAAAGTTGAACTGTGGTAAAGGATTTATACAAGAGAAAAATTCAAGTGGTAGAAATAGAAGCAGAATTTTGTAAAGAAAATCTTTTTCAAAACCCAGCTTCCTAAAGGAAAAATGAAAATAGTACATTACTGCAGCGGCCAGCAAAAGAGGCATTGATGGACGAACGTGTAAATGTGGGCCGAGGCGAAGCCGAGGCACACATACGTAAGTCCATCAATGCCTAGTTGTGGCCAAGGCTTGTATAGTGCTTTTCTCAAATAATGCGCGGAAATTAAAACTATGTAGTACCTAGAACTCATGTTGTCAAATACAATTAATTTTTAAAATCAATGACGCACAACAAACAACAATAATTATTCACGCGTTAGGCTTAGCACGCACTGTGATTTTTATTCGCGCGGTTTTTTCCTGCCCATTCTGCGGCCTATGGAATTGTATGAAGCCGCACGCGTTGCGGTAAAAAAGTCACGCGGGCATACTACTACAAAAATCCGCGCAAATAAAAATCGCAGTGCGTGCTAAAACTTAAAGTGTTCATTTGTTTTTTTTTCAATAAACAGCTTTCTATTTGCAAGCCAGTTCGAAATTTAAATAAAACCTTTGATAAGTTACCTCCTTGGTTGCCATGTTTCGGCGAAAAAGATCGATCCATTTTTAAATTACACGACAGATATGAGTTTACTATGTAATTTATTTGCCCGCTACAAACGACAGATATGGATTTTCATACAACTTTTGCCGGCCGCTGCTCGCACGTATATGGCCAGTACAGCAAATGCGATTTATCTCGTATAAGGTTGTCAAAATAATGCTCAAATTTCCAAGCATTTTTGAGAAAAAAAAAATGACGTAGCGTCTACAGCGGACGTATTCTAAGAATAAGTCGTTGCATCTATTTTAAGTGTGAAACATTAAAATAATACAAACAGTGCGGCATTACGAAGTAACCGCGGCTGCACGCTTGCCTTACAGTATCGCATTACTTCCCAACATTTCCTGTTTATCGTAATAGAATCAGCAATTTATTACAATTACTGTTTCACTATTATTTAACCGAACAGTTCCCAACCATTACACAGATAACGAAAAAAAATGTTGATGATTAATTAGTATTTGTTACTTTAACGACGCGTTAAAAGTATAATTATAGGAACTTACCTATTAATACGATAGTAAAACTATAGGCGAAACTAATTGGAATAATATAGACTTTGTTTACGAGAAAATTACTGTATCGAAATAATCCATTAAAAATATGCCGACGAATAACCTGAATTGTGCAATTGTATAAAGTATAAAAGTAGGAAACAGTTGAAAAGCAGAAAAGATGAATCACTGACCAACATTCTTGTTGTTTGTTATCTCATTGTGAATTCGTAATATAAACAGGTGCGTTTTGTAACAATAAGACAAGTGGCTACCAGATTGCAGTAATAAACAACAATATTTTGGAGTTTGAGGTACTATTTACGTCACACATGGCATAACTTTACATTTAATCTATGCAAAATTTATTCAAACACTGACATTGAACGCAAAGTTTCAAAACTGTCACTCGGTTGCAGTTTCTATCCCATATTTGCGGAACTGCACGTTACTTGTTCCCGACGTCGATCATGACCAATCGCATAAAATACACCAAATGCCCACTTGATATGCGAGGGACGCGAGCATTTTCACTATCGTTCAATGTCCCATTGTACGCACACTTTCTATAGTAAACAACGCCATAGGAGAAGGAATTTATAAATAATTACGTATAACACTGTTGGTTATGCAAAATTGTGACTTAATCAATACAACATTAATTTTTATCGAAGCCACATGCCTATTTCCGTACATGTTATGTGGGTGAGGAATAATTACCTGTACATGACAAACAAAACAACTAGTTTAGTGATGTTAATCTAAGACGTTGCTACCTACTGCTACCTGCAACTTTATTTATGTTATAATGAGATTCGCATTTTTTAATTAATATTGCGTAATAATTATTTCAAGCCTCTATATATTAGCTATAAAAGAATAGAGTTTAGAATTTGGCATACCATCGTTAGATTGAAGAGTTTATAGATTTCAAGTTCGATGGCAACAAAAGACGCTCATATTAATTTATAAAAAAATCCAAGAAATCTCAAAAACCAGGAAACACAAAGCTATGAAACATCAACCTCTAATCAGTAAACTTAATGCGTGAGAAAACAGTTCTAAACAAACAGACAGACAATCTGATTACCTTTATTAATTGCTCCTACATTAGAGCGAATGCCGACGATTGCCGCGAGTGCTGTCTCAATGTCACCTGTCCCATCAACCCACGTAGACGTGTAACCTTGCCTTAACTAGAGCATGTGGTACGCAATTTGACCAAGCCTTTGTTGTTGAGTATGTTCGGCGACTCGGCTTATGGATGGATGGCTGGTTAAGTTCAATGTTAAGTTTGTCATTGAGCAAGTCTAGTATAAATGGACTTCTATGATAGACCATACTCTGAATAACACTTGTTATGGCTACTGTTGAATCTCCAATTAATCAGGACTTTCAAACTACAACCCTAAAAGGGTTCTTTCCAGCTGACTCAGAGGATAATTTCTGTGTCTTTTAGTAAACCGTTTAAAAAACTGTTTAGCATGATTTTCGAAGAATTCTGTGAACTTGACCACAGTATTCTCAATTATAGGTCGTTAAATAAAATTAATATATTCTGCGATTCTCAATAAAAAAATGTTTAATTTTTCTGCATTATGCGGTTCTACAAAGAGCAAAGTACTGTTTCATGAAATTTTATCATTCTCTTCTGTTTTTCTTTTCGTGCTATTTCCAAAAACAGATGATTTGTCAATTATTAAATATTATTTTTTTGTTACAGGTACCCCCTTAAACTGTGATGAAAAATGTTTAAACAAGAATTCATATTATTGGTAAGTAACTTAGTTGAAAATTAAGACTCGACCATGTAGGTGTTGGTTGAGTCGTAATTTTTGTAGTTGAAACAAATTACAACCGAAAAGGAAATGAATTTACACCTACTTACGAAATTATCTGCTGCAAGTAAAGTTTTATTGCTCAAGCTACACATTATGTATACGTTCGTTGCAGCTTGCAGTAACTACTCCGTGTCCATCTGTCAAAATGTTCTTTTTTCAAACATTTTGTCTTGTATTCAAATTATTTTAGTATTATGTCTTTGCCGGTAAATTTTGGTTTTACTATAGAAAACCATATGACTAACCTTATTTCTAGCTTACACAGTAACATATTTACATAATACATACAAAGTGAACAATAGAATTAACAATGTTACTGTCTTCGATTCTTAATTAGGATCGAAGTACATTCGTGTACCAATATTTTGTTGGAACAATATATCTTATTGTGTGCAGTCAAGCGCGTGACGTAATTGGTAGAGTGGTTCCAAATACTCCGATGTTGGCAATCTGAACATGGCTTGGTCAGGACCAGAACATGTTCTGTTAGATGTAATTTTAGATAGAATAGAAATTTACAAGCTTAGTGCTAGAAAAACATTTCGAAAACGGTTTCTTTAAAAGTCTAAGTTTATTAAGAAGATGGTATTATTAAAAGGCTCATAATAGAATCGTATTATTATCAAGCTGTACCTACCTACCTCAATAATGAGCTATAAATATTGTCCTAGTAAATCATTGCATGGTCATGTGTTTCGCTTAGCAACAAAACTTTTTTTTGCTTGAAAAATATGCAATCTGTGTAAAATAAAATAAAAGAAACAATTCACAATGTTTGCCCAAGTGTGAAATTAAATATCCCCGTATTTCAGGGTACCAAAAGATTAAATAGAAAAGTGTTTGTTTTGCAAGATGACTCTGCTCTAAGCAATGTTAATAGATTGTTGCTGCAAATACTGTTAGGTCAAATGTACAATTTTGTTATCACACAAAAAGTTAGCCTTTGTAATAGCTTCTACGGTTGAATAATAGTAATAATTGAGTTAAACTAACTCCGGTTTCAGTTCATTGCATTTCAGTTGATAAATAACTGTGAAGTGGTAGGTACTCCATAAGTAAGGGTAGATAGGCGCGGTGCGTTAATTTAAATAACGTCTACCTGACTAAGTACATACGTACAGCTACGAGCTGAAAGAAACATTACTTTTTTAGGGTTCCGTACCCAAAGGGTGAAAACGAGACCCTAATACTAAGACTCCACAATCCAGACGGACCATGGAGTCTGTCACCAGGCTGTATCTCATGAACAGTGATAGCTAGACAGTTGAAAATTTCACAGATGATGTATTTCTGTTGCCGCTATAACAACCTAAAAACAGAATAAAATAAATATTTAAGTGGGGCTCCCATACAACAAACGTGATTTTTTTGCCGTTTTTTTGCGATAATGGTACGGAACCCTTCGTGCGCGAGTCCGACTCGCACTTGGCTGGTTTTTTTTCACTGCTATAACATTATCTACTAGCAACATAACTAGGGTGAAAAAAATTAGGACGTGTCGTCGACTCAAAAGAAGATTTACGGATGCATTGTGATATAATTATCTTACATTATTCGTGCGATAGTTTTGTCACTACATTCTAGTGAGGGGTATAAGAAGAACACCTGTATAGAGATGGAGATGCCTTACCAGAGGTCATACCACTTAGTTTGAAAATAGTACCAAAGTTAGACCCTCGTTGTGCGAGCGCCTTTAACACAGATTATCCTATACTAGGTACAAGTATTATTTATTTATTTACTATATACTTTATTGTACACTACAAAATATGTACAGGACAAACATTCACAAAATCAAGTGTACAATGGGCGGTCTTATCGCACAGGGCAATCTCATACAGACCCCGGTGCACGGGGGTTGCTTACGCACAAAAAAATTTGGGAAGTTTTTATTAATTTTTGCTTACGCATAAAAACTTCCCAAATTTTTTTTTCGTCTGTCAGGCCTGTCACTATTGTCCATAGAGGCAGAAACTTTAGAAAAACTAAAGTCATCATCAGCTAAAAATGATTTAATAAATCAGTTTACCGAAAAAAAGACAAGGATAGTGTATATTTAATTTGAATTGTTTGTAAAACTTTTGGAAAAAGTTACAGATAAATAATTATGATGAATAAATATTTCTTTTAATTTCATGCAAACAATTTTTTTCTTTTGTGTGAAATCTTTACCCTTCATAAGGGCTCTCAAACAAATATTTATACGGGGCCCCGCCAAGGCACGCTACGCCACTGGGATGGACTGAACGATATCAGAGTAACTGGTCATTGGTCACAAGCCCATGGTGGTAAGACACGTCTTGTGTAATGGAAACGAATTAAAAGTGTGCTACAGAATAAACAAACAAGTACCACAGTCGCAATCAAAGCTTTACAAACCGGCCCTTTACTTTATGATTGGGCAATACATTTTTATGAAGCATTTCTAGCAACTTTATTTTCTTGTCACACGCCTTAAGAGTGAAAGTAACATGTTCCAATGTTCAATATATACTTGCAATTACCAACATACTCGAACAGGACCCAATTCCACGTAATGGAACTTGATTTCGATATAAGATTATATAAGAGTTACACAGTTGGCATTTCCTGTATTAAATGTTAATCCGGTACTACAAGGATGAGTAGATACAATTATGTTTGTTAATCGAGAACAACACAAATGATGTCTGATTATGATTTAAAATATAATTGATCTGGGGGGTAACCAATAACCATAACCTCTTAATATTATTTCCAGTGTGCGTCAGGGACAGATGTATATCCTATACCTACTATATCTATACCAATATTATAAAGAGGAAAGATTTTTTTGTTTGTTTGTTTGTTTGTACCGAATAGGCTCCAAAACTACTGGACTGATTTCAAAAATTCTTTCACTGTTGGGAAGCTACTCTATCCCCGGGTGACATAGGCTACTTTTTATCCCTGTATTACCACGGGAACGGGAACTACGCGGGTGAAACCGCGAGGCGTCCTCTAGTAATATATAATGGCATAAAGAGGAAAGATTTGTATTTTTGTATGTAACGAATAAACTTAAAAATCACTGGACCGTTTTTAAAATTTATTTCACCGTTGGGAAGCTACACTATCCCCGGGTGATATAGGCTACTTTTTATCCCTAAATTCCCACGGGAACAAGAACTACGCGGGGAAACCGCGAGGCGTCCGCTAGTGACTTATATACAACTGTTCCTTCTTCACAGTCTAACTAAAATAGTTTTTACAAGTCATGGTACGGAGGCTGAACTCAATTTTGTGGTTTCGTAACTTAGCTACGTGCGTGTTTTTAATTAAGAACATAATTAATAGTTTCCAAATGAATCATTTAACAGTTTATCCTGTCCGGCCTACTATATAACGCCTAGATTTGTCTGCCTATACCAAACCTTACACCTACGCCTAACAGATCTGATTAATCGCCATTTCTAAGACACACTACGTCAGCCTTACTACCAAATCGGGATTATCGCGTGTTTAACTTTTCATACCAGTAATTTTTTTAGGTAGTTGCCTAAGTTGGCGACAAATGACGCATAGTTTTCAAGTTAGCCTAAAGTGCAAAGAAAGGTTTACCTACAATGCCTTATCTTTAATGCCCACACATATGCCAGAATAGATTACCCGAACAACATGAAACTTGAACACGACCGGTGAAATTAGAGTGTACCAGGGTGAACTGTACACATCTGCGTACCCCTTTAGAGCGTAGCGGAGTGATGTTATGTTATGAAAACAATAAACAGGCATGCGATTGCAGCGATCCCGAGAGATTTGCCGACGTTTATTGAAGAGTTATGTTGTATTTCGCCGAAGTTCTTGATCAGATCTTGATCAAATTATACCTGAGGACCAGATATTTCAAAAAGTCGGTTAATAAATTTGGATATCATACATAAGTAACCTGTGAAAATACATTGTGTTGTTACGTATGAGTCTACTGAAAAGCCTAAGGTTGTTACGGCAAGACGTAACTGCGAATGTTCATTAGTCATTTTCAAATTACAAGCGTTTCTTTTCCCGAGAATAATTCCGTCCTAGCCTTCACTCGAATACAAAAGCAGATGTAACAACAGGCAAGCACCGTACAATAAAATACACGATTCTATACCCACGTCCAATTAACTACACCTGTACGCAGGTACTGAACAATGGTGCAAAAGAACTTTTCGCACAGCTTTGCTCCCGACGTGCATTCGGAAGTCAGTGGTCCAAGTTGCCGACACAATGCGCATTCTTGTGAGATTGTTTACACTCACGGTGATTACGCATTGATATTGTTGTTAGATAAAACTGAATACCTATGTTCGTGTTTGCTTAGATCTGAACGATAAGTTCTAGCAAAAACGAGTCAGCTGTCTTGGTTTCCCTTCATCTGTTTGTCAGTTTTCCAGATAATAAGGAAAAGTGTAGAACAGGTACGGCTTGATAGTCACAAGTTTCTTCCGCTACTTAGCCCACTCTTGTTTAATTTTGTGTTTCAAATTTCCTGCTGGTCTGATTCATGCAGTGCATTTCCCACCAGCCATGATATAGAGCTAATATGGGCAATGAATCACCGTCACGCCAAATTACAAGTACATTGTCAGTATCCTCATGATGACACATTTTAAATTCTTCAGTCTTATATGGTACAATAAGGTCCCGTAAAAACAATTGTTCAAAAACCCACAACCAGTCTCGCGTTTACCGTCAACGTCATTGGTTTTTTATTTGATATAGTTTTTGTTCTAAAGTCAGGAACAAAAAAGCAACCACAGGTTTTCCAAAACTGCTTTTCTGTACTGAGGCTTTCTAAGTTTTCGTAGTTTTGCCGTAAACGTCTACAACCCAAACTGTTGACCTTGTTAAAGCTATGCTCTCGCAGCAAGGCTTAAACATAATGAGTGTGCACATAAAACAGTCGCTAAGTACATAATTAGCGTTTAAATTGACCGTCTGACGCGAACTAATGACCTCTTCGTTCTTGTAGTAATTAGTCACTAGCACTAAACATCTCATGCTTTTTAAAAGCTACCAAAGGATGGCATCTGGTCGTTTTTAGATCATCGACCTTGGGAAACAGGTCCTAAATTGGTGCAATTAATGAGGCTTTATCGAATGTAATTATTTACCCGTATCTTGTTTCCAATGCTATTAATGTTTAGATTTGTCTTTTTTAGGGTTGGTCCCAAAAAAAGCAAAACGCAACCCTTTTTTGTTTGTTACTTGGTGCTAAACTTTTGGTCCCTACCAAAAATAGACATTCGTTTTTATAATCTTGCAGTTGTAATAAAATATTTAAGTTAGACATTTAAGCAATATTTATACCATTGTTTTAAAAAAAAATACTACAATTTTCTTATTCTTAACATGCAAGTCCAAGTTGTAGCTGCCCACAGAGACAGCATTCCTTTTGACTTCCATTCCTTTTGGAGCTAGAGAGATCATACAAATGTATGAGTGAGTCAGATATTACGGCAGAATGCCCAATCTTGAAACTTTCCTTAAGATGTTTTTTACAATATCTAATGTGATTTTGATTAGTCTTTATTTGCAGCGACCGAGTTCTTTTGAATGAGATTTTATTTTAAATCTAGCATTAAACAGCTTCTTGCCTGCCGATTGATGCAGGTGGATAAAGTTGGGCCATCCTATTTTATAATGAGGTACATCTTATTTTTTTGATTGCAATCTCCAATGACCTCAGCTCCTACAAGTTTGATGTCCTATGTTTGGATCAAGCCCGTATTAGGTTTAATTTAAATCCATGACTTCGAAATGTGTGTAAAAAGGGCCTAATGTATATGAATACATTAGGCCCTTTTTACACACATTTAGACAGAGGGCATGACCATGAGGTCATACCTTCTCGAAACTGTATAATGGTATACTATTTTCTCATAAGATAACCGACAACAGTTCTATAAAAAAAAAACAAAATGCACCTAATTACCACGTTTTATTTAGTTATATTAATTTTAGTACCTGGGGCTGCTTGTGGCTAAATAATAACAGCCACACCGATCGATCTTCAAGGTTAAGCAACGCTTGACGAGGTCGGTCCGTGGATGGGTGACCATTTTAACATACCGAGTTTCCTCCGTGCCTCGGAAAGCACGTTAAGCCGTTGGTCCCGGCTGTCATTTGAAGATCTTTGACAGTCGTTACGAGTCAGAAGCTTGAGATCTGACACCATTCTAGCCAAGGGGTACCGTTTTACCCAGTTACTGGGTTGTGGAGGTCAGATAGGCAGTCGCTCCATGTAAAATACTGGTACTCAGCTGAATTCGGTTAGACTGGAAGCCGACCCCATCATAATTGGGAGAAGGCTAGGCAGATTAGATTGATTGATTGAATTTTAGTACCTGGGCGACCGAGCTCTGCTCGGGTGTAAATAGAGAAAACGACGTTTTCTAAAAATAAAACTTAGCTAGATCGATTTATCGCCCTTGAAACCCCCTGCATACTAAATTTCATGAAAATCGTTGGAGCCGTTTCCGAGATTCAGATTATATATATATTATATACAAGAATTGCTCTTTTAAAGGTATTAGATAGATAGATAATATTTAGCGATATTCATATAGTAGGAGCCTCATTTTAATAATGTGATGTGACACACTTTTACGATTACGCGATTACTAAGTAATATAAAACTTATTGTGCAATTAGAAGACCTTTGTTACCATAAGTAGGAGTGGTGCGTTAGATAATCTATGGTGTGGGTGGCAAAGCCGCAAAAACTTGCAAAAAAAATTTGACGACGCCGACGCAAGACTATTCCGTCAGTACGAAAATCTGTGAAAGCTTGAATGTAAACATTGGAGCATACACACGCGTAAATAAACACGCCAATTAAAATTCATATGCTATACAATTCCCGAAATACGTTAAAATGGTGAGAATTAATACAAATGATAGTTTACGTAAGGAAGCCGTACAATAGTAAGATAGGTAAGAAGCTGTATGATATAAAGTTGTTTGTAACACTGCTATACAGGTTAGCGGCCAGTCGAGCATACCTGGGCCCGAAACAAAGAGCGAATGTGGAGCAAGTTATCGAGCAACTAACTGATGGTTGCGTAACGCACGACTGCAGGGTTGTCCAAGCGGTTTTACTTGTAACGTCATTGCTATCAGCTGTTGATGTATTAACAATTTAAGAGTAAGGCACTCGTAATGTACTGTAATGTCATTTAAGAAAGGTTACTTTGATAAAGAAGTTAAAGAACTATGGAGACCCAAAACCTGTTTCGGTTAACGACATGAAGTTTTACCTCTTGCTTTAACGCAATACTATATATATATAATACTAGCGGACGCCTCGTGGTTTCACCCGCGTAGTGCCTGTTCTCTTGGGAATACAGGGATAGGAAGTAGCCTATGTCATCCGAGGATAGTGTAGCTTCCCAACGGTGAAAGAATTTTTGAAATCGGTCCAGTAGTTTTTAAGTTTATTCGTTACATACAAAATACAAATCGTTCCTCTTGATAATATTAGTATAGGAAAAGACGAAAAAAAAAAAAAAATAAGTACCTATCTCAAGAAAATAAGCAACAAGGTACTTGAAAAAGTAGGTAATATAGAGTCAAGGATTGACCATTTTTGTCTGGTTGCGGTTGATAGATACTTTGAAACAATATAAACATCTTTCCTGACCCCCTAGCCCTAGTATTTGGCACGCGCTGTAAAGATTAGGCCCAATTTTTTAGATCCGTAGTTAAAACTCAACCAATGGTTAAAATTAGGCCATAGACCCAGTTTTGTCCTCTTTTTTACAGGCCCGCGCTAAACTATAGAAGAAAACAAACGTAATGTAACATTGCTTATCCCTTAAGGTAAATATCGTAATAATTTATAGACTATATGTTGTGGTATTCATTCCACATCGTCAAGCCTACAGCTTAGCGCGCGGCCACTGCGCCAGCAGCACGCGCGGGTTCTGAACAAGTCTTCTTGTCCGTCTGCCTGAGACGCCACAGCCCAGCTCATTCTTGAATACCTGGTTACCTGCCTGTTTTGCCTAGCTGCATGTCCATCAGTGGTGCCCGCTCACCTGCCTACCTCGGGCATACCACGTCTTCCTGCCCGTCCTGCTGCCTGCCTAGCTGACGACCTCATACCATCCACGACGTGCGAAGCCGGTCCTAATTTTATCTTTAATATTCAAGTGGCTTACGTTTAGCTCGTCTGAGCTTACGTAACGTTACAATGTCTATATGTTGATCTGATCTCTAAGGAATATTTATGCAAAATTTGAATAGAATCTGTTAAATAGTTTTAGCGCCAATCGAAAACATTGCACAACCAGATAAAAAATAAAAAATAAAAATTTTGTCTCTATGATTTTATTATATGTATAGAATGTCTAAGTGAAGACAGTAAGCATCTTTGGTTGATCTCTACCGCCTTGACCCTCATCCACGATACCCAACATCAGAATTCTCAACATGTCCATAAAACATCATATTGTGACAACAACACCCATGATGACAACACATAACTACATTACAGAGGCCAAAATATTCCACGAGGAATTGTAATACTTCCTGATTGCAAATTTCCCTTAGGTACAAATAGCCTATTAATATGCCACGCGTATACTATTCTTGATTCACGGCTTATCAGCCTGATTAGAAGTTACGATTCGATGATTCAATCAATCGATTCTATGATTTAATCATTTGATTCTTGATTCTATGGCTGTAGTAACCCTGATCGGTTACAAGTGTTCGTTTACTCCGTTCGCCGGGTACGACTCTCACGCTGACCATTAGGATACACCCACTGATTTTACATAAAACGAGTGTCTATGGGTATCTGGTGATCTGACCTAGTTGCAAAACCACTAATGTTGGTAGTCCCATGTTTCAAATTTCGAACATGAATTGTGTTCTTTTTTCAAGGTCATTAGACACAGGCATGTCTATGTTTCGTATTGCACCACAGTTCAAACTTGATGGTAGCCTCAGATGCAACGTGTTTATTTTTACATGGCCACACAGAAATGGCTGTGTTCAGTCTCAAACAAAAGAGGTTTTGTTCTCAAAATGTCCCTGATCAAAATCAAAGAAATAAAACACTTCCTCAATGCATTTTCCTGAAAGAAAATTATTATTATATTGCTTATTACTTTTAAAACGTTTTACTAAATCACATATTGTTATGTCATTCTTATTTATGAATTGCATGAAACGATAAGAACATATATTAGTGCCAAAAAAAACTGCAAAAATCTGGTCAAGTTTCGAATACCAGACCTTCAATGGCAGCTTAGACATCTCATTAGCATTTGTCCATAGCACAGTCAGTTACGTCATAATTTTTGAAATCTACAGATTACTCGTCTGCCAGTATAATTTTATGTGTATCATTTCGCTGACGGTTATATAAGACCGAATCAAACATACTTTGACGAAATACACATTCATATTAAGTTGAGCATTAGTATTATATTTGAAACTGCCCACGTTACTTCAGTTTAGTAAAGTCAGGGGCTGTACTGCAAAGTGCACATCAGAGTCTTGATGTTTTTTAGGGATGATTCTCGATGTGTTCGGCAATTAAATAAAACTTACACTAAACGTTTTGGTAATACTTATATTATGCGTAAGGAGTGGAATTCTCTGCCTAAGTCAGTGTTTACCGATAGCATCAATCTAGGGGTCTTTAAGTTAAGAGTAAATAGGTCTAAGCAAGCGTGCTTCACCGTCGACAACATCATCTCTTACCACCTGTGAGATAGTGGTCAAGCTTGTGACTATAGACTATAAAAAAAAACTTCGTATACTTGCACGGTACATGAAGAGAAGTTTATTGCAAGATAAATATTACAGACACAGCAGGGAGAATTATGCACGAAGTATGAAGAAGGAGGAGACAGACACACAGCACAGTTAAAACAATGTAGATTTTAGATTAAGGCGTGGTTAGGGTACGCTAGTTTATAGACGTCATAGTGGGACCCTGAGGCATTACTCTGACTCATCAAAACTATCATGGTTCAACTGCGAAAGAGAGACGGAGCTATACAGGACGTAGAGCTCTGTCCCTTTTTTACAGCGGAATCATCATGGCGTGGGCACGTTATAGTACTGCGCCTGGTATTGACAGCAAAAAGATCGCCCGGATGTTTAACGTACTGGATATACCTACTTACAGCAATAACCTAATATCTAAAACGTTATGATGATTATCAACTTTCCAATATTTGATCTTTGATCTTCAGTTGATGGTTCGCTTACAAACAGTTGAATTTGCACCGAAGGGGCATTTGCCGTATATATAAGGAAAGTTCGCATTCGCATATTCGCAATAAATTTCAAAATACCCCCGGCACATTTTTATTTCATACTTTTAAAACTTTATAATTAAAATTTGCAGCGAGAGCAGTGGTAGCCAAGTGGTACGGGCCCTCGACTTACGTGTCGTAGGTCGTGGGCTCGAAACCAGGCAGGCGCTTTACTTTGTATAAATTATTATTTCATTACCTCTGCTCTAAAACTGTGAAGAAAAACATCGTGAGGAAACCCGTGTTCTAGAACTAAAAATCGAAGACATGTGACATCCACCAACCCGCACTGGACCCGCGTGGTGGAGTAAGGCCCATTACCTCTCTAACAGAAAGGAGGCCTGAGTCCCAGCATAGGGAATATTAAAAAAAAGGTTATAAGTTTTTAAACTGTCATGGTCACTAACAAAGCTATCGAAATTACGAAATATAATAATTTCAACCGGGAGGATGGGTTTCAACTGTCGAGAGCTTGGAATCCAGTGGTCCAGCTGTGTACACCCCGAAAAAGTGCCGTAAAAAGTTCGCGAGTGGACACAGTGAGTTTCGTGTGTCGGGAACAGAATCGAGTTGTGAGTGACAATGGTAGCGGTACCGAGTGCAAAAAACGAACAAGAAAGAGGGTAGACCGTTTTGTCTCCTCATAAACACCCACCCGCAATGACTTCAGTTTATCCGTGATCATGGTGCTTGCAACAGCACCGAAATATCAGAAACTCGCTACAAACAGTAAACATGGTAAATATCCCGCTTATAATGTTAATATTAAAAAAAAGGTTGATGATGATAATTAATTAAAATTTATCTAATAGTTGACAATCTATAGAACACATAATTTCGATAATACCCCGATAGAAACAGTAAAACGCCGAACGATTTTCATCAAACATAGCTAAGAACACTCTCGATAAATTCAGCTTTCAAACAAAACAAAACTAAAACAAAATCGCCACCGGCAAATACACAAACGCACAGATACACACGTCAAACTTATAACATCCCTCTTTTTCCGTTGGGGGTTAAAAATACCTCTAATTTCTCTACGTTTTGACAAGTTATTGACATTAATTGTTGCCAAGATAATATTGCTACTTGAATTTGAACGTGTTTCAATTACTCTCGTACTTGAAACACGTTTTCTAAATTAGCCTTTAGTAATCAGAATAGATACCCGTCATCGTATGTAGATTCTCTGATATAACTCGATTAGTCGTCTGGCTTTAATTGACAATTACTTTTATCGTTGACTTTCATCTACAAGAAGCCGTTGAAAGCCATTCAGTCATTCTTAATCGTCTTAATAACAACGTTATTTCCTTCATTTATCAATTACAGTCGTCTGTTCACGGTTTGACTCTTTTAAGACAAAAAATCAAGTGAAACGTCAATCGCAATGCAACAGGCAAATGTTCTCATGGCTACTTTTTTTGAGAAACCCACTATAATAGGTAGTTAACTTGAACTTATCATCGTCATCAGGCTATTAACGTAATTTATTATTAGACAAATTCCTCTAATTATGTACGTACATCTGTGATGACATCATGAGTCCCAAAAATAAATTAATTTTTTGAAGTCGGTGTCTTTCGTAGGTACCATTTTTTTGCGTTATGGACACCGACTTCAAAAAATTAAGTTATTTTTCACTTTGTAGTTTTGTATTTGGAAGTCGGTAGTATTTTTTTGCAAAAAGTTTTTTTATTTTTCACTTTTTAGTTGTACGTACCTAATAGGCAAGTTAGTAAGGGAACTATTTCGCCAGAATAGATTTCATGCAACTTGAACATATCCGGTGAAATGAGAGATCTGCTTACCCCTTAAGAGCGAACTGGCGTGATGTTATGTTATGAAATGTTATAAACAACAAACAGACATGCGATTGCAGCAATCCCGACCACACACATTAAAATGGGACCAATTTCGGAACATACTTTTTCAAACAAAAAAAGAATTTTCGAAATCGGTCCACAATTGACGGAGTAATCGGTGAACATACAAAAAAAAAAAAAAAAAACAAACTTGAAGTCGAACATAGAACCTCCTCCTTTTTGGGAAGTCGGTTAAAAAAGCAGCTACACGATGTAGTATAATAAAACAATTGTTTTAAAGGGAAACATTTGACACGCTCTTATTTGTATAAACTACTGTTTACTCAAACAATTGAGTAACAATGTTATCTAAAGCAAAACGTATTCTTTTGAAACACCTGTGATAAGCTAATCTTTAAATCTTAAATCATAACCTCCATTTGTAATATTAAGTCCAGTCCAGCAGTCCAACGTAGCTTATTTACCAATTGCATTGCAATTCTGTATTGAACTTTGTATTTGCTAACTACCAATAATTCGAATTCAACGCGGTAACTTAACAAATGTTAATTACAGGATTAGAGATTCGAAGTGAAAGTAGGAACATTTAGCTAAACATATGACGACATGTGGAGTTCCTCATGTCTCAACCTTTTTTTAAGTTAAACGCTTCCTGGATGTCTTGCCGAAGTTGATTAGAAATCGTAACCACATATGGCTATTGAAGTATTGGCTGATTCGACGGTAAACGTAAATGCTCGTAGGAAGGAATATATAAAAATAAAATAAACTTTTTACAAAAATCTTTTGTTAAAAAGTTTTTTTATTTTGCACTTTTTAGTTGTGGTACATAATGGACCATTTCTCCAAAGATAAGCCAGAATAGATTAACCCAGAAACATGCAACTTAAACAAAAACGCTGGAATTAGAGTATAACAGGGTGAACTGTTCACACCTGCGTACCCCTTTAGAGCGTGCTAAAGTGATGTTATGTTATGAAATGATGTAAACAATAAACAGACTTGCGATTGCAGCAATCCCGAGTGATTTGCCGTCTTTTATTGAAGAGTTCTGATGTATATCTCCGAAGTTCTTCATCAGATCTTGATGAAATTGAAACAAGCATCAGTGTTCAAATGAAAAAATATTCATCAAAATCGGTCCAACCAGTAAAAAGTTCTGAGGTAACACACATAAAAACAAAAAAGAAATACAGCCGAATTGAAAACCTCCTCCTTTTGCGAAGTCGGTTAAAAAGTAGCCTATGTTACCCGGGGATAGTGTAGCTTCCCAACGGTAAAATTATTTTTGAAATCGGTCCAGTATTTTTTAAGTTTATTCGTTACATACAAAAATATAAATCTTTCCTCTTTATAATATTAGTATATATAAGTATAGATACAGATTAGAAAAGATGCAAGCATAGAAAGAAAATGCGACAGAAATCATGTCTATGTCGTACCTGTATTGTTTCAGTTCCAGATATTATGAGATCAAAGTTATAGAATATGTGTCTATAGAAAGATATGAAGTTTGAATAGTTACATGACCTTTTATGAGCAAAATTCACGGAACTATGAGTGAAATAATCAGAATTACGATAATACAGATCTACTAGTATTGTCAGACGTTACAGTTCACCAATGTTATCACGTTAGAATCACAATTAGCCCCTTGAGTGTTAATTAGCAGAAACAATAGAAAAAACAATTGTTTTGGGAACCAAAGTTTCCAAATTGCACTCAAGGGATTAGGTACTCCACAATTCTACACGAACGTAGAATACTCTGAATAAGATTAATTTAACTTGATATGCAATGTCCGATTACTCACACACATGTATAATTAACAAGATTATAATCCGGTGCCATTGTATAAGAATTATAAATGGCAGCATGGCCATAACAAAGAACAATTATATTATTATTTGTGCGTCACTTGCCCGTCCTAGTTTTTTAATGAAAATGAAATCAAACACATACACAGACATTATTATGGCGTTGTTACATAATTATTAATTACACTATTGATATGTTATTGTTTTTCTTGCAACAGACTATTTTATTACTTCGTCAGTGATGTTTAGTATCGAATAAGATCATTGGCAATACAAGCAATAAAAATGTATGTGTAATGCTGAGTACAGACGACAACAAAAGCGCAGCGATGTGGTTGCTGATTATCATTTGGTACTTCGGTTGACGTAAATCACAATTTATCTACAAGCAAGGCTTTATATAGCTAGCCAATTCGTCTTACAGCGGGCCTTTTAGCTTACGAAATAAAAGTCCAGATACCGTCAATGATAAAAGTAACAAATTCTTTGATACAATCTATTATATGCAGCGTATTTACACCATGCGTTTAAGTTACTTACAATTTGCGTCTTAAGACGACGACTAACGCCAACGACCTTGAGGGAACAAAACGCGCACTCGTTTCACACCAGCGCGACCCAAAATTTAGTAGTTTTGCACTTTCCTTATTTATATGACTTTAAAAAAAGCCTCAGATCTAAATGTAGATAATTAAATTGTCTTTGAGATGGGGTCGATTTAATTGAAATACGCCCAGCGGTTTTGGTGCGATTGTCGTGTTTTTGTCCGTTTTAGACATAACTTTACAAATTAATTACACTATTGATATATGAATAAAACTTAAAATTTTCTTTTATCAAATTATTAAGAAAATGGTCTATTATATAGCATATATGTTTCCAAAAAAATATGACAAGCCGTTTAGACGTGATGCGCCTTCCCAGTGTTTGTAGCATTGAAGCTCTTAGTACCTATCAGTACTTGACATGTAGAAATAATTTGTAGTAATATACCATTTGTATTCTGGTCCAGTAAATAATATACGGGTATTTATGCAATCTAATTAGAATAAGACACGTATATCCTTTTTACCGGTCAATAAATACTATTAAACCTCCTCTTGGAAGCCAGTTGTCCCTATATTTTAAACTGATGACCGTCACTTAACGGATTGTTTGTCTAGGTCGCACGCAACTTGTATTGCACAAGCCATGAACGCCAGCGGGAAAAATATTTAAAAAATACATATATTTATCATATTCAGTATTCTGATATATATTCTTATGAACTCATTAATATTGATTAGGTGTCGCCTAAGGACATATATAATCGGAATAACACACATGATTGCATCTATAATTATAGACACAGCGCATATTTTTGTATATTTTTTTACTTTTCCGTTTGTCAGATTTGCAGTCGAAATAAACCCAAAATGCATTTCAACCTTTCCTTGTTTTATTATTTTTGTGATCCACACTTTCTTACAACTTAAACTGACAGATCGAGTTTGGCACACAAAATGGCATCTAACATCTGGTAATGTTTGAACAAGTTAGGGACCCACAAAGAATGCAAGCAAGGTCGCCTCCGTGTCAAACGACTACTCACTTGGTTCGCATACCTTTGAGCTTAGACAAGACATAAGCTGGAGGAAAGCTCATTATCATAGAAATGCAAGTGCATAATAAGATCAAAATGGCGCTCCACTGTATGTTTTTGAAGCATTAACATACTAGGTATTCATTCTAAATTCAAACATTGTTCTGTTTTTTCTTTTGTAAACTATGGAAACAAAACAACCAGAACTATCTCGAATCTTAATCATTTTCGCCTGTTTTAAAAGTTGAGAATATCATATCCATTGTGTCTATCAATAAGTTCCACAAACCGTATTTCACTTAAAAATAAACAGACTTAGAGGTCAACCTCAACAAGACCAGATTCGGTGCTAACTTTTTATATTGAATCAAATGAAGCATTTCATTGATTACCGTTGAAATAAATAGGATAGAAAATCAAGTTTTTAGTGGTGAAGTCAAGGCCTGTTGTTAAGTGGGTACCAAACGGTCACATTGCACATCGTGGGGCACGCAATGCCCGAATAACTAGTATCACATTGTTTATATCACTAATTACGTGTGTACAAGCCGTTAAACATAACGTAGATGCTATTCACGTAATGTATGTTAAAGACCGCATTAGGCTTTAATGATGATTGGATGATATAGGTAACAATGACTTTTATGTGTAGTTATTTAAAAGAAACTGGGTCTTTGTCAATAGGTCATCTATTTTGACACAGATGTTTAGGGTTCAGGCTCATTGACACAGAGTTTAAGCGAAATGCTGAAATGTACGTAGCATATTGACCCCTTTATCCATAATGTAGTGCATATCTTTCTAAGACGGTCGCATTCGAAATTTGAAGGTTGAATGCGCACGCCTCATCAAGTAGAGTAGAACCTAATGAAAATTATGGATGACACAAAAAGTTTAAATTAAATGCAACATCTGTCGTGGACTTGGCATAGAATTAACCATCTGCAATCTACATCTCTATGGGCTATTTAAATGATAAGAACAAGACAAATACTAATACATTTGCCACGACCATTCTTGTTCGAGCCCAAACGCCTTGCCAAGGAGACCACACAATAGATTATCACAAGGTCTGCGCCAAAAGTACCCACGTTCAATCAAATAAGATTAGGTACTTGACAGTTGCAATTTATTTGCGCCCACCTTACTTAGCATGTGGACTGACAAGGAGAAGCTACACTGAAGAGATGTGACAAATGTTTAGGTAAATAATTAAATTCTGTAAGTGAGTTTCCAGTAGTGAAATAGGAAGCAAATTGCTAGCAGCTTAGAAGGTTCAAACTATTCAAAGAAGAAGAAAAAAACACACTTCCAAACATAGAGTCGTATTAAACGAGCTGGACCTCAAGAGGCTGCAGTGCGACCAACTACAACAGGGATGGCGAACCTATGGCACGCGTGCCTATGGTGGCACACGACAAAATATTTTGGGCACGCTAAAAAGAGGTTATTTAGAATCTAGGTAATTTGCAATAGCAGAAATGATACCAACTCCTACTTTTATTTAAATACAATATAAAACTGTAAATAAATATTAAGATTGCCGTAAGAATTTCTGGGTGCAAATAAAGAATTGTTTAATTCATAGCATTTAGAGTTTAATGTTTTGTCAATTAAGAAAAAGTCAAGATTTTTTGGTGGCACTTCATTGTCACATATAAAAAGAATATAATTTAAATGGCACCGTTTTCTAATAAAGGTTCGCCATCCCTGAACTACAACATATAAATAATTTCTATTATCGAATTAGAAAGATAGATTAAACCAATTAGTAAACCAATTAATAATTAGTTCTTCTGTCTACACGTTCATTTTATGCATACATTTTTTAGTATACAAATGGAGACCCTGACCTTTGCGCTCGATAGAAACAGCTGTGTTCTAGGGATCAGTGTCTACCCCAATCATTTCCTGGACTTTAGATGGATGGATGTTTGTTATCACGGCAGAATGGATCTGGATGAAATTTGAAATGAGATTATAGCCTTATTATTTTTATTTCCACCCGAACGGAATCGCTAGCAACACTTAGTATATAATAAGTAAACAACAAAATCGAATCTCATAATATCTGCTTAATTTATTGCCGAGATTCGAACTAAAGAAAAACTGCTTATTTCGCTAAATGCCATTTAAATCTTGATTGAGATTAGAAATGAAATGAATATGAAATAAAAATCCCAAAACAAAACTGACATTTAAGACGTCAATTTTGGTTTTGTTTTATATTATTGTTTTTTGATTTCATTACTATATATTAATAATAATTTTAAAAGATTATAATAGTCATGTATTAAAATTAACTTTTTTTACAAAATTTGGCATTCAACTCCGCGTTTTTATAATACAATTTAATTGCACCAGTCAAATTAGGCTTTGGCATTATAAAACAAATGTTATTGCATATGCAATAATCATAATTATTTATCTAACCATAGCATGGCAAATCTAGTACCTATGTGTAAAATTCTAAAACGATTAATTGCCTGGTGGTGAGTATGTAAAAAAAACTTTTTGGTTTCCGGAAAGACTGCTAAAGCTAATTGTGTTAGCGTGTTAAACAATATCTTTGTTTACGCATCCACGCACTGCCATATGTTTTCCATAAACATCACCTATCAGCGTGGGGACAAGTTTGCAATCGACACCCTATTATATTGTACCATGCGATTAAATCATTAACGACACTATTCATTTAAAATTATAATTACCGTCCGCATTCATAAACAACAATGACACCTATTTAGTTTCCGACAGAGATATTAAAACAAACGGACCATGCGGCGATATGTGAAATATTCATATCTGGAACAAAACAATGTTATCAGAGATACAGCTACAGGTCACCGGCTGAACAAACAATATAAAGCCTTGTTCACAAAATTCATCTCACACTCAAGGCTTCGCTCACAAGTGTGAACGTTGCTCAATGTCAGCCGGAGAGAACATACTCACCTAATGATTACAGCACGTTGGTTGTCGAGACAAATCGCATGCATATATCATTATGCGTAAACCACACTATAACTTCCTATTGTATGATTAAGTTGTAACGCCGTACGTGTTTCGTCTGTAACAACAAATGAGCAGTGTTTGAGGTCGAGGTCATGGCTCGGTTCTTAGGTAAAACTACGATATTATTCTCACAAATAACTAATTTTACAGTTGGTTAAGCTTTAACTGGTTCTTTGTAAAAGATTACCTTCTAAAGAGCTCACCTAATTATTACGTTAGTTTACGTGTAGTCTAAGCCAAGGCTCTATGCAGATCCCCATTCCGTACCGTCTCCATTATGACCAGCAGTAGTACGTCTATTAAAATCTCCAATAATAACATCGAACTAAAAAAATCTTCGTGTCGTAGGCATTAACTCTGCAGATTAACTTAATACACGCACTGTGTGTGTAGGCTTACGATCGATAGCATCTACTTATTTACATTTTTAACCCGTGATCCGTATATCTCAGGCTATGGCCTACAAAAGTATGTACTTTTGTATTTCACCATCGAGTGAACCATTTGAAATCATTTGTCATTGGCGTCAATAAAAGCCGAAACCATACGGGTTACTCCACCAGCAATTTGATTTATGAACCAACAGTGCGGTGGAGATTGCAATCTCGGGGCACTGTCAGTAAATTGTGGCAATGTACTGCAGTACCTTATATGTATCGCCGTGCTCTGTAATTGATGGAGCAAGGAACTATGAGCTGATCACGATATCTTGTAACTGTGTCAATTGGCTTCATTATGCAGAAACCGTATTTTATGGTGGTTTAGGCCCTAAACCTTTATTAGTACGGTTTTGAACGTAAACATTCCTGAAATCTTTGTTTGTAGACTAATTTGGATAATAATAAGTGAATCACGGTTCACGTATTTATCAAATTCAAATCTACAAGCTTTAACTCATTTTTAGGTACTCTGGTCACGATCTACGTCAAAAGTAACGTAAATGACATCGTTCATAGTAAGACATTATCGCCAGTCGTGCAAGCCTTCACGGTAGCTTTCAATACAGCGTCTGTATATGAACAATAAAACAACGCAACTGGGTGAAAGTGGTCAGCGTGGTTCCCCCGTCCTGTCGCCCTTACATGGCCTGATTCCGCAACCTGTCTAGTGGTCACTATTCATACCGTACGCGAAATAGAGAAGAATAAATTATATAATATACATTTGTATAATTAGTGAGACGGCAGCGTATATCGTTTGACAGACGACTATTTAAAACTTTACGTCAAGTGGAGTAACATTGTTATGTACAAACGTAAGGCGCATACATAATTATGAAGGAGAAAGGTGGGAAATACAGAAATATTCGCGTATTACAATAACTTGGCTCATTGCCACATTCTCACGTGCATTTATGCGAAAAATATAAATTAGACTAAAGTAATGGTTTCAATTAAAATACTGGGTATCTCAGGAAAACTAACTTTTGTAGATGTATTAAAAAGAGAAACTGAAGACATGAGAAAATTACTTTTTGATTATAACATTGTTCAAATGTCGACCTTTGCGGTTGTGGCACTCTTCAAAGCGATCAGAACATTCGGGAAAACGCACCTCAGAAGTTGAGTAGCCCAGATCTCACACCTCCGGATTTTTCCCTCTTGGGTTATCTGAAGAGTCGGGTGTACAACAGTAATCTATCAACCATATCTGAGTTAGAGGAAAACATTAGACAAGTAATCAACAACATTCCTACTTAACTTAGAGGTGTGAGGTGTGGGCTACTCAACTTGGAAGGTTGAGGTGTGGACTACTCAACTTCTGAGGCGCGTTTTCATGAATGTTAGAAATCGGGAGACGACATTTGAATAAAGTTATTTTCAAATAGTAATTTTCCCATGTCTTCAGATTCTGATTTTGTAATTTATCGTGTATGTCGGTGTAAGTATATATTAATATATATGTTATTTTTAAATGCATCTATAATAGTTAGTTTTTACTCATACACCCAGTAGTTATATTCCATTATCTTCAATCTACTAGAAGGACTGACAGATAACATATTATGCCATACAACAATCTTTAATACTAAATATAGAAAACAAAGATCGGTATCACAATATATTTATCTTAATTGTATAGAAAATGCGGGCGTACTATACGTGCACATTTGCATAACGTTTCGCGGAATACAGGCATAATTTTATGTAGAACCCCAAGCAAAAACTCCAACCAGGATTTTATACGTCGATAAAATCGAAGGCAAACTTAGTAAGATATAATGGAGTAACAATAAAGCGTTAAATATCGTTTAACAACCGTTGTTTGCGACAACATGTTGCAAAAATGCCAACATTATTTCAAAACTTTATTCCGTTTACCGATCATAAACTTATAAGCACCAATAACGATTAAATGAATGTGTAGACTATTAGTACACGTGATTTTGCACAATATTACAATATAGTTATGTACCAATATGCCATTTTAATAGTATTATCAAAATTACGCCAACTTTCATGGGAATCATCGGATCTTTCAGCATTATTACTAACGTAACCTTGATAACATAATTATTATGTATATTTCAAGAACTTTCCTTTCTTATTAAAAGTAAGCAAGATCAAATAATATACGAGCCGTGTACCAATTTGAGAATCTCTTCTGTTCCAGTTTCAGGAACGCTGAAATATCGCTGTATCGAAATTAAATTATTTAAATTGACGTCGAAAAAAGGAAAATTGATTTTCTTAAAAAAATATGCCCGTAACGTTTTTATTACCCGACTCGTCATCATTTTTTCAGCCGAAAGACGTCCACTGCTGGACATAGGCCTCCCCCAGGCGTCGCCACATTGTGCGATTCCGTGCGTGTCGCATCCAGCGCCTTCCCGCAACCTTAACGAGGTCATCAGTCCACCTAGTGGGAGGCCTTCCAACGTATCGTCTTCCGGTTCGCGGTCGCCATTCCAGAACTATTCCGTTTTTCCTTTTCCGTCTTTTTTTTATTACCCGACTGCGGGAAGTTAATGTTTTTCGAACATATGAATGTATTTATGTCCATTGTTATAACCCGCTCTACAGCCCAAACGGCATAACAAAATGGGTATCAAAATACAATTCTATTCACTAAAACCATAATAATAAGTATTCATAATCTTTTACCACATAACTGATTTGGAGATCAGTTCATTAATAAAACTAAAAAATCTGAAATAAAACAAATTATTATACCAACAAAAAACCCGACTGCTGAAAAGAATAAACAAGTGCTTTTAAAATAGGTATTAAAATAATATTATGGGTTATTCCCTGAGTACCCCGATCCCCGATGCCCCTGTCCCGGGAGACCCCGAATATGAAAAATATTATTACATTTCTTTTTTCTATTGTTTTCAACTTGTACGGTCGACATAAAAAGTGCTTGAAAGACATAAGTCTTAAGTAGTTTATTTGAAATTTGTCGAATCATACGAGTAGTTTTAATAGAGGTAATTACAGTTTGAAAAAATTGCATAAATATAAACAATTTTACACTTTATGACAACAATAATTATTTCAAATTCGAAGCACAGGCGGCCGAGAACGGCTGCAAAAACTTTATCTTTTAGAGTTGACTATTTTCTATTATATTACTATAAATTCATTTATTAAAGGCAACAGAGCCCATAGTATAACTTAACCTGAATACATAATATATTTAAAGTGTTAGTAACAATATGTAAATTTATACCTATGCTAGTAACTCAATAACAACAGACAATATTTATACCCACAAACATTTAAGATTTACTCATAGACAACTATCATTTCTTGCGTATTCCAGCTGAGATACTGAAGCAACGATTCAACACGACACAGTCCAGCCTGTCAGCAATCATGCCCAGAATGCTACATTACAAAAAATAATGCCTGAAAGTCATACTGTTTTTACGTATTTTTTAAATTATGTTAATGTTCCATGCCGAAAAGATATTTTGATTATCTGTATTGAAAAAGGAACTATTGTGATAAAAATTAAAACCTGTTATTTCGTATTCTACCAAGTAACTTTATCATTTTTTCCTGATCCTTAAAGTTAAGTATTATAAATTTAGTAATTAATTAAATTCTATTTAACATATTATCTGCTGACGGTACTTTTAAGCTAAACAGACTTTTAATTGAGTTTATCAAGATAAAAATAAATCGGGGTCCTCCGGGACGGAGGCCTCGGGGATCGGGATACTCAGGCCATAACTCAATATTATGGTGACAAACGAAGGTGCTGCCAGCGGTGACAAACGAAGTTTTGGTAGGTTTCTCTATAATTTTGCGGCAACTCGTTACATTTAATGTCTATTTTATTAGCACTTGTTTTCCTCTTTTCAGTTAATTATTGTTCAGCAGTCGGGTTTTGTTTTTATAACAATTTGTTTTTTTTTAATAATTTTCCAGATAAATGAAGCTATCCTTATACACCTTTCGGGTGTTTACAATTTTTAATCTTCAAGAAGAATCTTACATATTTTGCCGACTGCAAAAGATAGAATATAGAATTAATATTTATTTCGGGATATTTACCATGTATATTTAGATTTTGGTTGAGAGCTCGATATTAATTCTAATAATTGTGACCATGTCAGCTTAAAAACTTAGATAGAATATAGGTCTCGTACGTACGGGTATGTACCCAACGAAATAATTAATGAACGATGACTCACTCGGTTAAACTAGACCAAAACTAATCAAGCAGGTACTTAGAATTCAAGGCGACTACTCGAGATTTTTGTTTGTGTACCAGTACAGGATTACAATTAGAAAGCACATAACATTTCAGCACATGCCGATGTGTCTCGGCAGTTGTGCAATAGGCTTATTGTGTAACAGCGATGCAATACATGCTAATGTATTGGACTTCCGAACGGACATGTCAATTTAGTTAGCGTAGTTCGACTCTTGCGCACCTCCAATCACGCAAATCTCGCCCTGGTTTACAAAATATTTCAGTTTTTTTTTCAGTGTCATAATTTTTTTCTTATATGTAAATTGTCTTTTAGAAATCAGATATATTATTATTACCTGAGTTGTCCCACCCTTTCTTCAGTTCTGAGTTTAAAATTGCAGAACAAGGTTTTAATAAAGTAGGTCGTAAAAAACAAGTTTTCCTATTTTTTTACCGGATTAATTCACGTTCATAATATCTATAAATACATGTCCTCATTATCATATAAGGATTTACATGCCAACATAATAAAAAGTAGAAACGTAGGTACAACTTTCAAAACAGATAATAAAAATAGTTGCTGAATGTAGGTCAAGTAAATAAATCTATATTCTGGTGAATATATCTGGTATCCAATTACCTACATAACTTATATTTTATTTATGGGCCATTAAGATACAAGTTTTTGCGTTCGTTATATAAAATTGCTGAGGTGCGGAACCAGAAATTAGCAAATTGGAACGAAATGGACTGAACCACGTGCGCGTATGAGGGCCTCAGTGATAACCTTACTTAAAGCCAGTAGCATATTAGCAGCTACGCCACAGATAATATAATACTAGCTTAACTAAGATAGCTGACGTAGTTTTCCATAGATACTTGTGGGCAGACTACAAACATAAATCTAACTAGATGACGCAATTGTATGTACTTCGCGTGCCAAAAAACGGAGTAAAGGTACGATCAATTATCGTATTCTGAGCTAGTCATTTAGCATTATCGCCACTGGAAATCCACCAAAATCTAGAAAAATGCCTTTTTATGCCATATTGAGCTGTACAAAATGTATAGAAAAAGTTTGCCGAAGCAATGGAAATGTTTTCTTTCATTGCTAAGTAAATTTGTTTTTAAATTGTGTGTGAAAAAGTGGCACGCTTGGTTTTCATACAGATAGATGGAGGGACTTGCGTTATCTATTTAGATTTATGTCTGTGGTGCAGATCACAAACTACGAGTACGTAACAAGCTCAGATCAAATAAAAACTCAAGATGGAACGTTGCAAACAACAAAGTGAAGCCGGTTCAAAGTAAGCCTTGCCGTATAAATACACAATTATATGCGCACACGTATAACGAAACTACCCCTTAGCTTGTCAGTTGAGCTTTATTATTTGATCTGTAAGCTCGAAGGACAAGCTAAGGCGTAATTTCGTTGTACGTGACTGCGTGTAATTGTGTATTTGTACGGCAAGGCTTAGTTTGAACTGGCTTCACTTTGTTGTTTGCAACGTTCCATCTTGACTTTTTATTTGATCTGAGGTAACAAGTAGATATGGAAAAATATCTCAGCTATGCGTACTAAGCGTATAAACTGACTTAGCTTAGCTCTTGGTATGCAACCAGGGTAATACCTACATACATTACCTCGTAACAACTTAACACTAAACGTCCCAGTAATAAATAAAGTCTAGAAATATTTATGCCCTGCGTTTACTACATACCTATTTGATAAATATACCAAAAAAATGAATGCAAGATGTGTTCACATAATACACGTGGTTCAATAAGTATTTAATAGCTAAATGGTTATTTTTCTTGCGGCATGTTATTTTACAGCAAATATAAATGACTTAAAATATTTCAAAACATACGTAGAATCGAAATCCCACGCACCAATTTATAAATCGCAACATATAATTTTGTTTCGTAAGTTAAATAGAAGATAGATTAAAACCACAGTAATTTTAAGAAAATATCTGTTGTAAAATAGGTTTTTTGTTTAGTTCAACGAAATATTCAACGTCAAATAATATACTAAACTAAAACCCTTTTTTAACTACAATATAAGGTCAATGTGGGCAAATCCGTCTACGGGGCTATTCCGTATACATGCATTTACTAGTAATTCCAGAATAGTTACGCTATTACTGATTCGGTCGATAAAACAGGATCGGTTTTTAGTTGCAACTATGATTCATAGATGGAGCTACGATGTCTACAAACGTAAAAAAATACGTTTGAAGTTTAGTTGTGCTCCGAACTCGAAACTCAAGTGTTGCGTGCTGCCGTTTCTTATAAGGTAAATATTCAATTTTATAAGTTACGACTTTCTGAGGATGCTTATCATGTAGTTTAATAAGTGTTTCAACGGCTTTTTCTATTTGTTTTGAATAAAAACCAGTAGTTACAGAAATAATTGTTAAAGAAAATATGTAACCTCAAAATAGTCAAGTGGGAAAATCCGTCTAATATTAAAGGGGCTAAATCGTCATATACCGGAATTATCCCATTGCAGATGTAGTCAACCTTTTTCATCCATGTTATTTTTCCAGAAAGATTTGTGTTACCTACTATTTTTATTTGCTCTAGAACTTTTAAACAGATTTGGTGGCATACGTTTTTAAAGTCAATTGGTAAGTAACACTAGCAAGTATTAGCACTTAAACAACTGCTGCTACCCGTTTGTTACCCGTGAACATGCACTTACAAAATAGTGCCGAAAACCTAAAACTCAGAATAAATAAAAAATATGATAATTATCCGTTCCTGCTTTATTGGTCAGATAAAATGTTTATTAATATTATTATTTTGTTTGTTTTCAGTTTTCTCATAATTACTAAATAACAGTAATCATGGTGAGAAATTATAAAAGAAAAACAGCTAAGGGTTCCTATAACAAAGACAAGTTGCATGCAGCTGTACAGCAAGTCCGAAATGGTACATTAACTGGATATAAAGCAGCGCAACTCTACCAAATTCCACGGATGACCATCATGGACCATGTACACAAAAAAAGTTCTTCTAGTACCCTAGGGAGAAAAACCACTCTACCTTTGATGATCGAACAAAATCTGGCTTCCTACCTCCGTACAATGGAAAAATATGGTTTTGGCCTTAGTAGGGCAGAAGTTGCCGAGATGGTTGGAGAATATGTAAACCAAAACAATCTAACAACTTGTTTTAAAAATGGAATACCGGGAAAGGACTGGTTGGCCTTATTTCGAAATCGACATAACCTTTCGGTTAAAAAACCACAGGCTGTTGAATACGCTCGGAAAACAGCGGTTGATCCATTTGTGGTTTATGGGTACTTTGATTTACTCAAAAAGACTATAAATGAATTAGGTTTAGAAGAAAAGCCTAATGCAATCTGGAACCTAGACGAGACCAGTTTTTCAAAAGACCCATCGAAAACAAAAATCGTAGGTCTCAAAGGCCATGCTGCGACGAGAGTTATCGCAACACCTGGGAAAGACAATACGACGGTGTTACTAGGTGCAAGTGCGATTGGAGAAAAAACACCTCCGTTAATTGTCTTCAAAGGGAAATATGTTTGGGATGAGTGGACTTCCCCTGATGCATTTCCAGGGACGACATATGCCGCTACAAAAAATGGCTGGATGGAGACAGAAGTATTTGAAGCCTTCTTCAAAAAATCTTTTTTGCCGACGATTGGGGATCAACGTCCTGTCTTACTTATTTATGACGGCCACTCAACCCATGTGGGTTTGAATATAATTGAAGAAGCACGAAAAGAAAATGTAACTATATTAAAACTACCGGCTCATACAAGCCATATTTTACAGCCACTAGACATTTCAGTCATGAAATCGTTTAAAGATCGATGGGACATTGATCTTGTAAAATGGCAGCGTCTAAATTATGGGGTACCATTGTCGAAAAAAGAATTTTCTCGCATGATTGGATCAGTATGGGCCCAAATAGATCCGCAAGTATTATGCAACGGTTTCAAAAAAGGTGGTATTTATCCTTTTAATCCTACTGCAGTTGAGGAGTCAAAATTCGATGCTTTGAAGTTGAGTCGCTGGAAGGAACACATAAGTACTACCAAAACGCAAGAAAATCCGAATAACCCAGCTTTGTCTGTAAATAACCTCCAACATTCTGTGTCTTCCGAAATTCTAAGCAATGATGTGATTTGTGACATTGAACCAACGATGAATAATACGAAAACAGAACCGCATACATTGCTTTTGATAGTCTTAAATTTATTGAATGAAAACTTCATGGCAACTGATAACCAGATTAAGACAGGAGATTTGTTCATGATGATGAATGATGATACTGCTGTCAGCAGCAATCACTTAGATTTAAGGCAGCCTATTGAAAAGAAAAATGTCACATTTGAGGAACTACTATTGCAAAAAGTGAAGCGTGGTGATAACTCTACAAAAATAAAACGCTGCAGAGTGGCACCAGGGGCAGAAGTCATTACTCATAACGACGTCATAGAGTTGAAAAAACAAAAGGAAATTCTTAAAAATATTAAGATAGAAAATTTTGGAAAACGAAAAAGCCGATCCAGTCCCGCACCTAATCGTACTGATGATGTCGTTAGGCTAAATAAATTTCGAAAAAGTAACACCGAGTTTCAACCATTTATCGCGGAGAAAGTTGAAGATCTACCTCATTGTTTACAAAATCAAACAGTTGACCCTCGTAAGATAACAATTTTGTCAAATATTGTACTTACAAATCCAACAGTGCCTGATGAGGAACGCTTATTAACAGAACCTGGACCTTCGGGCATTCATAAAGTGAATGCGTCTAGAAAAAGAAGAGCTGTTAACAGCTTTGCTGCATCATTTGAGATTAACAATAAAAAAAAAACAACTACTATAACACCTAAAGGCAAAGGAATCGGAAAAAAGAGTAAAAAGAGTATTGGTAAAGAAAATAAAAGACAATCCCCTCACGATGCTAAAGAAGATACCTATTATAATTTGAAATTTCTCGGAAATCGAGAAGAGAAAAAACATGAAATATCTTCGACGAGTTCAACTACTAGTGTATCTGGAACAATTAGTTCTCATAGTGATTCCGACATAATAAATGTTGAATCTGATTATGAGAGTAACGATGAATCCCACAGTTTTTTAGTAGACACAAAGTTACCTGACTATAGTAATCTAAGACAGACAGAGGAGACAATTTTAATTCAAGACGAAGAGACTAAAAATATAAATAAAATAGATATTATGAGTAATAATGACGCGGAGCACGAATACGAACAAACTGAGGAGACCATATTACTCCAAAATGAAGAGACTGATAACATAAGTAAAATAGAATTTATAAGTAATGAGAATAATGATACGGAGCAGGAATATGAAGGCTATTCTGTGAATGACCATGTCCTGGTAAGATATTATGGTAAGAAAAAGTGGACTTACTATGTTGGCGTTATAGATGCGGTCTACGCCGACAAACAGACGAATGAACCGTACTTTTCAATAAAGTTTTACAAAACAGTAAAGAAACCAAAACTTACATTTAAGATAACAAGAACAATAGATCATGATGAGGTTCCACAGAATTCAATAGTAAAAAAAATTAACTTGTCCAAAGATCCGGAAAAAAAAAATGATTTCTTTTTAAATGATGAACACGATGCGGTGTTCTTTTGCTAGATTTTTTAAATTTTTATTGAGATTGGATTAAATTAATTATATTTCATTTTCAATGTTATATTTTACAATTTTAAGATTTAAGTGTGTTACGTACTACCTAAGGATAAAACCCTACAACTTTGAGTATGTTTCGTTGAGTATGTTCCATTTTTAACACTAATAATACGTCTTTTATATAATATTATGTCATTAAGAATAAAACCATTTATTTTCGGAAACTGATTTTTATTTAAGTAGATACTTAATTTGATTTTTAATACAAAGTGTGACGTGCAACGTTGTTTAAAATTGTAATGCTCTTATACCTAACCGAATTCATTAAAAATAACCCTGTCTATAAGTCTCTATACCAACCTCGCATATTTCAGTGTACCTCAAAAAGTAACCTTATGATTGTAAGTAAAAATATGAAATTAGTTTTCAAGGTTTTTGAAAAGGTTTAAAATCCCTGGTTCTACAAATAGGACGGATTAGCCCCCAAAAAGAATTTAAGGGAATACAACGTAAATTCAACCTTATATTTATGCTGTTACAAAACATTTTTCTACAACATTTGCATTTACTTGTTTTCAAATTGCTTACTTCTATATAACGGCGTAATTCTAGGAAAATTTGCTACTAGACGAATTTGCCCCACTCCTCGGGAAAATCCGTCTAACGACCGATTTTTAAAAAAACATTTTTAGTTAAATATGGAGGACTGTTCTGTTGTTTCGAATGGATGTGTATAAAAGACAACAAAATGCTTTATCGCTTACCACCATCAAATTAATATTAAAGTTGTTAAGCGTACCAGTTATAGTCAACAGAATGCAACTTTCGAAAATATATGACGGATTTGCCCACATTGACTATATTTTAATTATCTTTTTTATTGAATGTTAGCCATGACTTTGCATTATCAAATTAATTTTCTGTAGATTTTCTCACGAATTATATTTTGTTACCAAAATAGTACAATAGGGTAAAGTAATTATACCTTGCAAAAAGTAACATTAACGAATATACTTTTTCATAATTTATGAACTAACTGGATAATTAATGTCTGAATTATTTTAACAGAATAAATTAAAAACTCTATCTCAAGAAACATCTTTACATTTTTGTTTATGACTTAATCATAATATGTAGCGTAAAAAATATTGTTTATACTCTACACAGTTTCTATTTCACGGATATCATAAGATTTTAACACCTGCCTACAACATTGCATCAATATTGGACTTCCAGAAACTACCTGAGTTTTTGTCCTACCTACCTAAATATCAATAACATCTCTCAATTAATTCTTAAAACATTTTTTGCCAGCGCATTAAAACATTATTTGGCAGCGGGCCGCTCTAGATCACCGGTAGCTACCTGCCCCATCAATCAGGAGCAATTTATCTATCGAAAATGATAATGAAGCGTATAGGTGCGCGCACGCCGTCACGTTGTCGCGACTCGCGTGATTACGTCACTAACTTTCGTCGCGTGAGAACCTTCGCATTGTAGCGAGTCGCAAGTCGCGCTCGCGCATCAATTGTTTATACGGAACTCCACACACGAAACGGACGCATAGACGTGCGGAAGATGTTGCGTGCATGCTCACTCATTTTTAACAACACGCGTAATAATAACATAACGTGATCTACGTTAATAGAGCTGACAGCGATAGACTGTAATTGTATACGGATTTTTTTTTGGGACAATCCCACCGCGCTATTTCCAAACTACTGCAACTCCTGAAAGCCAGAATCAACAGTGGCGACCACCAGGCAAGCAAGACAACGAAGCTCGACGAAGTCCCGGAGAATGAATTTAACTGTCTTGGATCCCGCAACGAAATTAATCAGAAAAGAATAAAGAGGAGTAGGAAAAACAAATACACTTCCCTCCATATCAAGCAGGAGACATAACAAAAAGGGCCAATAGGCACAAAGGGTCGTTTACAACTGGGATAAGGCATTCAAATCATATTTAAAATATTGCACCAAGGCACAGAGTACTATCTCAACAACTTCATCCTTAAATTGCAGTTAGCATATAACCACAACGCCCACAGACACGTCTAGGTGCAAGTTTATCTAAATTCCAAACATGATTATATGCTCAATTTAAATCCAGGCATCCGACAGCTCTGCATGCTAATCT
Organism: Orthosia cruda; assembly: GCA_964057195.1. Taxonomy (NCBI): domain Eukaryota; kingdom Metazoa; phylum Arthropoda; class Insecta; order Lepidoptera; family Noctuidae; genus Orthosia; species Orthosia cruda. The sequence goes on along the minus strand of OZ059831.1, from coordinate 23,801,412 downwards.
TCATTCAGTATGCAACATTATTGCCTACTTTACAGGAAACCTTTATTTTAGATCTAGGATGCGGGATTATAGCGACGTTCGTTCATATGCAGAGCTTGCAGCAATACGTTACAGTTATAATAAGCATTAGCAGTATACGGTAAGGAATGTGTGTGCAGTCTGCGACTGAGCGGCGACAGTCGTCACATCGCATTGCACACATGCGACTTTAATGGACAGTGTCTAATGATCTTTTTAACAACGCACTTACTTTGAACCTAAACGCAAACTTCCTACAGTAAATCTATTTACTGCTTTTCTAATCATTGAAACCTTTGTTGCGCTCGAAGCAACCGTTTGAAGATTACGACACAGATATACGATGGCGAGTTAAGATACTTAACCTAAATTAACTTAAAACTCATAAAGAGCTTATAATATTTTACAAATCATTTCCGTACCTACATTTTACGCTTAGTTTGTCGGCCCAGACCTGTTGCCAGAAATATACCTACTTAAAATATTTTAAGTGTCGTAATATAAATTAAATACGAATAATATTTGGCCAGCCTACTTAAAACGAGTAGCAGAATTGCAGCAATACTACGTTGAAAATTGTAATACATCAAGAGCATCAAATTAATACAAACCCACTAACCCAGATGATGCAGAGTTTAGCAATCGTAACGAGGAAAGAACGAAACTAGTCATAGGAGACCGGCTGTTGTACAGAAAAATATTTAATTCAGTTTCTAATGACTGACGGGACACACCTACTCATGGCTACGTCACTCAATGTTCTTATAAGGAATCAAATCAGTTGGGTTTTGTAGGCGACTAATGAAGGTTTTATATGGAATGTGAATTACCTGTGATTAACAAGGTTACCAGTATTTCGTTGAATGCGGATTTGCGCCCTCAGTACCCACACGACACCTTGGCGACACCCACGGCTTGTACGGTCACCACCAGCCGACCAGAAATACAAGACCCCCAACATGCACTAGTGCGTATTGCCACCGCCTTCAGCTTAGCAATTACACGTAGATAAATAACCAGCCGCCTACACACTGATACCTCAGTACTAGAGCAGGCTGATCTCATATCTCGTATTTCTGTCACAAATTATTCTGTTGATTGATATTTTAATTGTAAATTGATATCCATGAATCTTTTAATCGTGCGCAAAAACAGAGAACAAAAAATATCTACTTATTGCGGAAGTCTGTTATTATTGTAATCTATCTATCTATTTTTTTACACTGTGTCGAATCCATAATATCATGGTCTCTCAAGCTTGACAGTCCCATCATTGGAGAATAATTGAGACGTCTAAAACATAAACAAAATTCTAGTAAAGGACGACCATTAAATGGATCGTTAAAGTGACCCGAACAGAATATGTGCGTTAGGTCAAAACACGCGAAGTGGGCGTTCAATCGTTCAGGCGCCGATGACGCCAACACAGTCGGGCTATAATTCCAGTCCTTTTTAGACCATATAAGGTTGTAGACCAAATTCAAGTATGTGACTCAGCGATCATTGTATCACCCTGCAGATATGACTAAGCGTACCCGATAATGAGTTTAGGTAGATAGTAAAAAAAATATTTTCGTGATTCATCATATTTTATGTTACCGTTTTATGTAAAGTTCAAAGGGCTCGGCTATTACTTCAAACGTTGTTAGGTTTGGCTGTGACAGGGGCAGGGAAGTGGTTGCCTTCGACGTGGGTTCCGTTGAGGCCAGCGGAGTACTTGGTAACTTATGTCCGGCCGTCATCTCCTATGTAAGAGACCTCTCCCTCAACGCTCATGACATAACCCGTGCCTTCCGCGGTGGGCACAAGCCGGTTGCGCTTCGACACCACGGTGCCTTCAGCCGTCACGTACCACTTTAGCGAACTGACTGACCGAACTCATCGTGAATCTGCTCGTGCACCAGCGCTGGCAGCCTCCGCCGCGCTTCGACGGCAGCATCAGTACGCCTTGGTGCTGCTGCGGCCACTGTGAAGAGTGAAAGACCTACCATAAAGTGTAACATAGTAAAAGTACTGTTGTGAACACAAGCCAATGCTTTGAACATTGTCAATTTATAAGTTAAAGAAATACTCACGAATTTCATGTTGAAAGGAATGTTTCCATTCATTACATGAGGCGACAGTGATGGACGGAGAGAGAGATTGTTCAAATCGCAAACTCATACCATTTTACCAAAAGGGACGAGCTTATAAACTACAAAGTATTACAAAATAAAACAATAAAGTACATTTGATGATCTTGATTAGTAGATCACATTAGTAATGAGGACAATTAAAAATGGATATAGTTAAGTACATTTTAGAAGTTATATAACTGATATAACTGAAAGATTAAATTTAAAATGTATGTTTGATATGAAATTTGCATTCGCAGTTTTCTTCTCTCTTGAAGAGTGGAAGGCCGATCGACTCTAAAATGCCCGGGCTGGTTTCATCATTCACCGGAGACAATTTTCAATCGAATTTCTTGGCTTTTGTTAAGACATCTCAGATACACAACACAACTAGAGATTATTCTAAACCGATAGAAAGAGATAATTTTACTATTCTCAGATAATATTCCATTATGCCATTTGTATTTCATATTTTTTTATATAGGGACAACCACAGTTAATTCTAGTATTGTATAAGCCTTAAATGAGTGATGTCGATCTTTCTTGTATACTATCACGAAATCGCAGATAAGTTTTACCAGTTTCTTATCTGTTTATAGCTCAGATGAAGTGCTGGTACGGCCGAGCCAGAATATCAATTTTGGACCCCGTTTTGGATAGTTTTGTTTGCAAAATATTTCTTGATTGATGCAGAGACCTATGTTTAAAAAGAAGAAATTCTAATTTTAAAATTTTCACACACACACTTAAAACGTAGCCACCAATGAAAATGATACCAATTTTATTATGGCGGTATAATGGGTAGGTACGGAACGGTTTTTTTATACTTGTCAATTCCTTATCTTATCCATCAAAATTACACTACATAATTATATCTATGTTCTACAAATTTACATAAAAACTGCATAAATTGATCTCCAAATTCTCCGAGTAACTTAGGCCCTTTATAATAGAATAATCAGAAGTCTAGAACATAAATAACATTTAGCTAGTAGGTACTCGTACAAGGATCTATCTTCAGAATCAATTCACCGTCCTATGAATCCAGGCACCCATGACGCAGTCCAGCTATGGTTTTAGCTTTTTTTCTGACCATTTATGGTTGTAGAATAATTTTAAGCCAGCGATTCAGTAACCACTGACAAGCTTATAGATATAGATGTGACGAAGCAGACAGACTCAGGTATATAAGGAAAAAGATTTTGTGTGTTTATTTAAATTTTTAATGTCACCATTTAGCGAAAAGTTGGTGGAAGAGTTCAGTTATTATTTTCAACTGGTTCAGCAACGGGCTCGGGGGCGGTGTTGGGTCGAGTAGTGATGGTTGCGACGATGATGGTTTCAGCGATGTCGGGATCATTTGTGTCAGGGACTTGCAGGTCTTGGCCTTCAAAGGCGAAATCGACGTGGGTTCCGTCGACGTCCGAGCTGTACTCGGCTACGTGTGTCCGGCCGTCGTCGCCGATGTATGAGATCTCTCCCTCAACCATCATGACGTAGTGGGTGCCGTCCGGGGCGAGCACGAGCCGGCCGCGCTCCGACACCACTGTGCCTTCAGCCGTCACGTACCGCAGAGCGAACTGACCGAACTCATCGAAAATCTCCGTCTGCTCCCGCAGCCTCCGGCGTGCTTCGACGCCCACATCAGGTCGGTTTGGTGCTGCTGCGGCCACAGTGAAGAGTGATAGAGCTGCCTTAAACTGGAAAATATAAAATTACTATAAATATCGATGAACACAAGCCAATGCTTTGATATTGCCAATTTACTAGTTAAAGAAGTACTCACGAAGTTCATGTGCTTGAAAGAGATATTTTGGAATGACGAGGAGACACGATGTGTATTGCTCAAATTGCAAACTGATATAATTTCTCCAAATGAACGATCTTATATAGGTGATTACTTATATAGGTAATTACTTATAATATTAAACTTTGACGAACTCTAATGTTTCACTAATGTATTTACTCGTTTACTAATTAATTATATTTTAATGGACATGGGCACTCTGTTACACGATCATAAACCGCCACGCAATGCAATTTTTGAGAATTTGGAAAAGGTATTTTCATCTTTACTTAATATTTAAAAACAAGAATACAACAGCGAGCCAAGTAAGCTCGTAAATTTTAGCGACCAGAATAGTTTAGGTTTTCTTTGGACCTTTCATACAGAAATACTTGATAGTAACTTTGTCTTAGGCAGAATAGTAGTTTATGATACTGTCACAGAACAAAGGCTTCATTAAAATAAGATTGTGGTTTATAATCCAAGCCGCAGCTGGCTGCAAGCGGGGGATCCTTGCAAAGGTGAGACTGAACTTCACGCCAGAACAGCTGCTCAACTTGTATCAAGTGCAAGTTTGATTATATTATGCATGGAGTGCTGCTCTCATATCTGGGACGGATTCTCCAAATACCAGCTTAGTGCAATTGAGTTGATCGAAAAGCCAAGAGGCTCATCGGCAATGAGACACTGATCGAGGCAAGGCTCCAGAGTATTGAACATCGTCGCCGAGTTGCCAGCCAGTCGGTTTTTTATCGGTTACATTTCGGGGAGTGTGCGATGGCATTGTATGGACTAATTTCTCCTCGCCCTTTCCATTATCAGATTACAAGACGGACGGCGAAGCGTCATCGGTACATAGTGGACATCCCACCCATAGTCTTCAAACGTGTACAACTAAGGAGTGGAATTCCCTGCCGGAGACATTATTTTCTGATAGCTACAACATGGGAGTCTTTAAGTCAAGAGTGAATAGGTTACTTCTTGGCAAGCATGCCTCATCGTCGTCCACATCATCGCTTACCATCAGATGAGATAGTGGTCAAACGCGTGCCTATCAATTAAAAAAAAAATATAATTTATAAAAATAATACCTAGTTCTGTACAATGTCGTACACTAATTTAGCTTATTACATCGCCACCACACAATACACAGGCGCGAACTCGACAATGCGATACCTACGTAGAATCGAATTCCAAATTTGAAATTAAAAAGAAAATACTTACGTGTTATATGGCCAATCAACACATTAAATTTAATATCGTTCATAATTTATAATAACTTAGTCCTGAACTAAACACTGTTCAACGGTTATTTATCGTAAAAAACCTTGTCACATCACATTGTGGCAGCGGTCGCACCTTCATTTTCCCTATTTACAGACCACGTCATAATCGGTGATCGGATCAGCAGTCGATGATGTGCCGCCAAATATAAGGTGCCATAGATAATTTAGAAACGGTGCTTGTCCTAGTCTATGCTGTACTTTAAATGGAAAATAGTTATTTTATGACGTTATAGAGGTGTTGAAAGCAAACTTTTTAAATATATTTGAGTTGTCTGTGGGTAAAGTCTGTCATTGTGTCACTATATTTGTTTTCACTTTAGGAACTTTACGAAGATAATAGATAAGATGAGATTAGAGAAAGATTTACTAAAAGCTGTAGCAAGACTATAGTCATGTGAATGTCAGAGTGTGTTGAGAATGTCTTGTTACTTTGAACGTTTCGATATTTTTTTCATTCTGATACATTATCATAACGTATTTTTATAGTTTTAACTATTTTCCTATGGTTATAGAAATTTTAACTTTAGAGTTCTAAGCTGAACTTCAAAGTAGCCAAGTAATATTAAAACAGTTTTATAACTTTAGAGGGTAGCCCGTTTACAGTGGCCCAAAGGATTTTTCAGAAGGCTCTCGCTAAAGGCTTTCTGAAGTAGGTTCATCGCGTTCATCGACTATATCTTCTATAGTTTAGGAGACAAATTAACTCAAAACGAAATAATACATTAGACTAAAGATTTTCGAGAAGACTGTCCCTAAAAATGAAATAAAGGATTAATCCTACAAATATTATAAGTGTGCAAGATTGTATGTTTGTGTTATAATCACGCAAAAACGGCTGAACGGATTTGGAGGAAATTTTGCAAAAAGATAGTTAATAGCCTGGATTAGACGTAGGATACCTTCAGTCCCGATAAAATAAATAAAACTGAAAGTACATGGTATTTCGGAAACCTAACATAAATGGATTCTTAAACTCGTTTTAGACCATTGAAAAAAAGCTAATAGAGGACATAAACGCAGTTGTTTTTTTTTAAGGTAACAGGGAACATCGTCCCAAAACTTGTCGATAAACCGATGATTAACTTACACACGTACAGGTTCCTGTACAGGTTCGCCATGCTTGCTTCATATTCAAAACCAAAATTTACTGTTTTACTCCGAGGCAGCCTTTACTTCAAGGTTTTACTTTACTTAACTGCATGAAATAAGATAATAGTAAGCATTCAAGGACATAGTAAAGTTCAGCTAATAGAACGATTAGGCTTAAGGCTCAACTAACACCAAGTGGGTGATAAATCCAGGCGCCGCCAATGACGGCAACACCTACAATAATTCCAGTCCCTATGTATAAATAGGTACTTGTACAGTTGTGGCCTCAATTCAAGTCAGTGACCAATAAATGTGACGAAGCAAACAGGTAGGTAGGTAGGTTTCAGGTAAATAAAACATTCTTTACAACTATAAATAATTTATTAAAACTAAAGCCTACATCCATTATTTCAAGTACCTTTTTAAGCAGAATTGCCGAAACACTGTTTTCTTCCGAAGCACACTATTTTTTTATTTTATGTAAATTTTAATTTCACTTCTTAGTTTCGTCGTCAAGTTCGAAGGGTTCAACAATATCTTCAAATGGTTCAGCAATTACTTCAGCTGGTGATGATGATAAATAAGTATGTCAGCAAAAGTGCCTTTAATGAACCTGATTAGAGGATAATTAGTTAAGTGAGTCCGTTTAAATATGAGGACCTGCTTACTTTGTGCAATTTTATTCACTTGTATAATTATTGCAAATAAATATTTAATGATGATAATTTAATTGAATCAATTTGTCATACGATGCAATGTTTTATTGCATCAGCCCTATGGTAACACTCCTAAATGTTATCATATTATTTCTATTACAATATGAGAAAGTATTTTCAGAGGAAGGTATTTTATATTTAACAGATATCCAAACCCAAGCAAACCAAATTTCTTGACTGACAATTTGGCAGGTTTATGTTACTTCAAGTATCATAAACCGACGTGAGAGGAGCTCGTGGCTAAATAATAACAGCCGCAGGGGACGATCTTCAAGGTTAAGCAACGCTTGACGAGGTCGGTCCGTGGACGGGTGACCATTTCAACATACCGAGTTTCCTCCGTGCCTCGGAACGCACATTAAGCCGTTGGTCCCGGCTGTCATTTGAAGATCTTTGACAGTCGTTACGAGTAGTCAGAAGCTTGAAATCTGACACCAGTTTAGCCAAGGGGTACCGTGTTACCCAGTTACTGGGTTGTGGAGGTCAGATAGGCAGTCGCTCCATGTAAAACACTGGTACTCAGCTAAATCCGGTTAGACTGGAAGCCGACCCCAACATAGTTGGGAAAAGGCTAGGCATATGATGATGATGATGTTACTTGAAGTACTGTCGTTCCAATGACCTCCATTTAATCCTACCCTGTATTTAATTTAATAGATACATAGACCACCTGGCACATTGTTTTCCTCAAATAGTCAACAACCTAAAATTGACCACGTTTAATGTAATTTTCACGCCAGTAGTTTTTCATAGGAATGTGAATAAATGATGCTGTACAGAATATGAATTTATTATTCCTCATTGTAATCTTTCTGTTCCGCCACATTCCTCTTTTTGCTGTTTTGTATAATTATAATGTGTCAGTACAACATTTACATATAACAATACTACTCCTACATAATTAGTCGAAAGATGATGTCAACGTGGTGCATCTATTGTACCCACAATGTATAATTAAATTTATTAATATGTCCGGGTTTTCGTCAAAATTAATTATTTTCTAATTAAACACTTTTTGTGGACTGCAGCTTCCTTAAACTTTGGGTAATTCTAGATTATGACAAAAAATTAGGTTATAAAAAAAATAAAACGATGTTTGGTTATTATTAACTTTTGTATGTATGCAGAATATGACATCATTCGAGCGGGTTATACAAGGGGCTGACCATAAGCTCTTAGAGCAAGGTTATTTTGAGTGTGCGTAAGGGACAGATGTATATGACTTGTATACATCTGTCCCTTTTTCACAGTCGAGTGCATGATAGTTTTAACACGTCCTGGTACGGGGCCCGATCTGCCAATATATAGTGGCTGCGACCACTATAACGAACTACAAGGTGCAGTGGTTCATTAAGGTCACCAATTTTTTACAGCTTGTATATGGGAAAACCTACAGTTAAAGTCAGCTGTAGGTTGACTACAATCAAACAAATAATATATTGGTGGAATAATTAAGATACAATTTATGTAGAACATACGATTAGCATAAATATTGATCCAATAACAAAGCGTTCACAATTTAATGACTGACAAACGTCACGAACTCACGATTTAAGAAGACTTTTATGAGGCTTATAGAAAATTTCGAAGTGTTTAATAACAACATACTATACGTTATACAGGAAGAGTGAATTAACCGTCTAGCTGCTCCTCATGTGTCACACAAGATGTTCCTAAGTATAAATTATTACGTTTATTAATATCTACATAATACCTAGGTTTCTAATAGAGCATAGGTTATGAGAGGTTGGCACACCTTCAAGACAAGAAGCCAACCTGTTTTCTTCGTCTAAATAACGCATCATTTTAGGATTGAATACTTTGTTTAATAATGCAAAAACACATGTTTTAAATATTGGTTTCGGTGATTCATCTCTATATTTGAGAAGCTTACAAAAATGGTAGTCTTATTCTAGGTATGAATAGAGATGGTGAAGACTACATTTTAAATGTTTCGTTCGTATCTATAGTATAATTAGTACCTGGGCGACCGAGCTCTGCTCGGGTGAAAATAGGGTAAACGACGTTTTCTAAAAATAAAACCTAGCTAGATCGATTTATCGCCCCCGAAACCCGCTGCATACTAAATTTCATAAAAATCGTTGGAGCCGTTTCCGAGATTCAGATTATATATTAAAGGTATTAGATTAGATTTGTCAACAGGGCCCTTTATGCCTACGGTTTATTCAAGTTACAAGCATTAAAGCCAACACATTTATAGCCCGAAATCGTGAAAGATAGGTATGCAAATCAAGGAACGCCTCGTCATAGATTTTGAAATGCAAATATATCATGCACCGAACTGCTTTGTCTAATTCGTAAAGTCATCGACATTGCGCAATTAAAACAAAGAATTTAGACGGAAATTACAACCAATTACTTTGAAACAAATAAGAACATTCGTGGTTTAGTTTTTTGTTCAATAGTTACCTATTATTTAGTCATGCAAGTTAGCGTTTCCGCGTAGGTCCTTAGTTCTCGGCCCACGTATGTCCCGAGGTTGTCGCGGTAAGCAAGTAGGCAACATACAAACACATTGATATTCCATGGCACTAGCCGTGAGTAAGGCTGACATGAGTACTTGGTTAGTCCTTCTAACATCGCTGTTGGACAGTTCCTTATACGGAAGATATCACACCCAACATGCGCTTACGATGCGCCGTAAGAATGCATCATATTACTAGCGTCACTGCTTGACTTAAATGTTTTTGTTGTTACCTTGATATATTCAAATTGTTAAACACGCTCTTGACTTGCAGTATACAGCCCCACGACAGATACTGGAATATTAACATCTTGCAAACCAGTTGTCTGAAACGTATTTGACTTTCATTGAATTTTTATCCATATTAATGGGAGGTCCGTATATTCTGTTGCTTCATCTCAACCTTCGGGGCTGAGTTAACATCTATTGTTCAACAAATTACTGATTCGTCTCTAATTCGTGGCAGAGCCATTGTCTCTCAGTTGCCCGATTTTACGGATAGTGCACATCAGAAGAGAACATGACATGTCTACCTGACTAGGAAAAACACATCGCGTGATGAATGTAAACACTAGTGTCTTATTAGCTACGGCTAATTGCTGAGAGTGGTAGTTGTCGTGTGCTGTCAGTGAGGAATTGCTCGCATGACATTAGCCCACAACACAATTTGATTGACAGATTGAACCCATGATATACCACAGACATATACTACTGTATTATATGTCTGTGTGATATACCTATTTTCATGATTTTTAAACGAATTACCAAAAAGGAGGAGGTTCTATGTTCAACTTCATGTATGTTTTTTTATGTATGTTCTCCGATATCTCCGTCAATTGTGGACAGATATTGAAAATTCTTTTTTTGTTTTAAAGAGTATGTTCCGAAATTGGTCCCATTTTAATTTTGGTGAAGATCTTTCTTTCTTCTTTCTTTTTTTAAAAAACGTTGCCCCACACTAGGAATTTCTTCCTGTATCGTGGGTGCGTTTACAAACATATAAACTCACATACACAACTCCCAGAGCCGGAACAACTATCTGTAGGTCATACAAATATTTGTTCCGTGCGGGAATCGAATCCGCGTCACGCAGCGCAGTAGTCAATCGCTCAACCACTGCGCCAACCGTGTGCGTGTAGATCTGATGAAGAACTTCGGAGATATACAACAGAACTCTTCAATAAATAACGGCAAATCTCTCGGGATTGCTGCAATCGCATGTCTGTTTATTTTGTATAATATTTCATAACATAACATCACGCCAGTAAGCTCTAAAGGGGTACGCAGATGTATACAGTTCACCTTGGTACACTCTCATTTCACCGATTATTTTCAGTTTCTTAATGGTATAGTAATAGTTCGTTTAATCTATTCTGGCATTATAGGTAACTTACTTAAATACTTGGCTATTAGGTAGGTCCAACTAAAAAGAGAAAAATAACAAAAAAGCTTTTAATAAAATAATACTACCGACTTCCAAATAAGAAAACTACTAAAAAGTTTTAAATTGAACCAGTAATTTAGCCTTCATCACAAAAAACGTTCTAACAACGGACAACGTGGATGTAGCTCAAATTCTTAAAAACATAACCAACACATTTTATAACTGTGATAATTAGGTACCTAAGAGTTTTTCAGCTTTTGTTTAAATTCCTTATCGATGCACATCTTTGTGTTTCAACCACAGCCTGTATTACAGCAATTCATGTATGACAATGCTCAATTACGTGTAGATAATAACGCAATAACGTTAATATTTAAGTTTATTCAAGTGGTCCTTGACACCACTTAATAAACAGCTATTACCAACAATCCCTAGTCCCACGCTCGTCTACCCGCGTTTGAAACTGTACACTAATCAGTAATCAACTACTGCAGACCTTGTCTTAACCCACAATAAGCAACACTATATTGTTATTATAATGCAGGCTCAATACAAGAATACGCTACTTATTATCTGTGATAAAGACAATAGATAAGTCTGGGTTTATTATAGGGAAAAAGCATGACATATGTTTGAGTGAGTGACTATTTTCTATGAAACAATATGGTATCTACTCGTTTTTGTTAACTCTATTTTACTTAATATGGTCATTGGACAATGAATGGGTTTTGTGAAATAAGGTATGACTAATAAAAACAGTTAATAAAGTCAAAAAACCCGACTGCGTAAGAAGCAAACTAAAAAGATATAAACAAGAAGAAAATCATGCTGTGCAGGCAGAGAATAAATATTCGTAAGCTGGCTGTCCTAAATCATATGTATACTCCAACTGCGCAGCATGATTTTCTTCTTGTTTACTTACAACTTACAGTAAAACGCCCATAACTTTAAAACGGCTGCACCGAGTTTCATCATAAGTACATTAGATATGTACTTATGATGAAACTCGGTGCAGCCGTTTCGATACAACACTCTCGATAAAGTCACCTTTCAAACAAACGAAATCAAAATCGGTTCATCCATTTAGGAGCTATTATACTACATACAGATACACAAATTCACATATCAATAAATACACAGATACACACGTCAAACTTATAACACCCCTGTTTTCCGTCGAGGGTTAAAAATTACCTGTTACGACGACCTCAAATAAATCGGGATAAGGGCTGATAAGATGATGATAGACAACGAGCTTAGGGCTTGTCCCCATCACCAAGTCAAGCCGATGTCAATGTGCAACGGTGCGGTGTCGCTTCGCGGTATATTGTCGTGACGTGCTAATGCAAGGTACGGCAACGTCGCCGCGAAACGACGTGTGGTAGTACGTCGTCGGAAACGGTACGTGGACATGCGCGCGCTCAGTTGTGCAAAAAAGATGTCAGAAATGCTGTAACTGTCAGAAACTACAAGAAATGAAACTAAACGTTCTGTCAGAAATGCTGAAACAATTACTGGAAGTTATTAAGGCTCGGCAACGTGTTACGTTGCGGCATCGTGACTTTTATTTCTACGAAACATGTACGAAACGGTAAAGTAAATGTACACGTCACGGCAACGTGCTGCGCCGCGACACCGCACCGTTGTACAATGACGACGCCGTGACGTGGTGATGGGCTCAAGCCCTTAATTTGTGTTCATATCAGCTTATTAATCGCACTGCATTCATCCCAAGGATATTCAACTTGAAAGATGTTGACAAGGTTAAAGTTTCCGGTTGCATAGAACCAATTTCGTGAGACACGTAGTTACACAGTACCTTGTGATGATGAGTCATCTTACAAAGATACAATTAGGTACCAACATAGTAGTCTACTCAGTTAGATATATAAAGATATTATCATATTGCCCTACCTAGATTTAAATGAATGAATGATGTTAGCAGTGGAGCCTTATTAATAGCCTCTTTTACCGTTTCTTAAACAAGACTCATTTATTCAGAGGTTATATAGGTAGGTCTAGTTATGAGAGATTCCAATTGCTTAGCGTACCATGGTTATCTATGCTAAGCTTAGTTATGCTTTATAAATCAGCAAGATCTATTTATCAAATCTTTATCCACCGAAACGAAAGGAAGAGATCGTCCGAATAAAATTGGAAGGCACATTTTTCCCCGACTGCCGAAGGAGGGTAACGTGTTTATCAGTCTATGTATATATGTATGTTTGTTTCTACGAGGTGTTCCAGAGACCAAACGAGTTGACCGATTTTGATGATTCGTACGTCAAACGAGAGAAAAGATTTTTTTGTTTGTTTGTACCGAATAGGCTCCAAAACTACTGGACCGATTTCAAAAATTCTTTCACCGTTGGGAAGCTAATCTATCCCCGGGTGACATAGGCTACTTTTTATCCCTGTATTGCCACGGGAACGGAAACTACGCGGGTGAAACCGCGAGGCGTCCTCTAGTTAAATATATAATAATAATACATACATAAAAGGCTCGACCCCTATTATACGTTACTTAGACAAAACATAACAAGAGAAATGACAGTGTACTACATAACAGGTGCATTTATATATAAACCTTCAGAAAATCATAGGCGCGATGTTATGCGTTATGTTGCGTTGACAGTGTACAATAAAGACTATGTCTCTTGTCCAGGTGTGTGCATGCAGCGTACTGGCTGCGTTGGACGGCTACAGTCCCCAACAGGACGCAGACCAGTTCCACATACAGACAGACGAAGATGACGAGCGATACTTCTTGTACCAGACACACAATGGACAGTATAGGAAGGAGAGGAGGCTGAAAGATGGATCTGTTGTTGGTAAGAAAGATTTATTAGATTTGTATCTTATGTGACCATAATACCTATTGGGGCAGTTTTCTACACCAAATACTAAACGTTTTCTTGCCCCAAAGGATTGTTTAAAACACTACTGATTGTTTAACAACGTAGACGTCTGTCTTGTTGTTCTCTCTGCCTCTTTCGAGTTATGCAAATAAATACAGAGGAGCTGATTTTTAAGTCATATTTCGTTATTGATAATATTATAAATAAAAGATGTTTTGATATTCTTACGTATATTTTAACTTTCACATCCTAAAACTTGGCATCGATTCAATTATGTTACTTAGTGAACCTTACGAGTATGTTAGCTATAAAAGTTTGCTGATTATCACTACTCGTGAAATTATAAGATGCAACCCACCGATGTTCATCTCAATTTAGCAAGCAAGCACAAAGAAAACTATTACATTTAATGTTGTCTATTTGATTGATAACACTAATATGGATTGCATTTCAAGTTCACAATAAATATATAGTAGAACAGCCTACTTGTAAAGCTCCATTGTCATTATGAAAATGTTGTCGACCTACACATACTCCGTAGTTCATTGTCCCAAAGCAATAAGTCCATGTAGGCGGCATATCTATCTACGTATGTATATAAAAGCAATTGCCTTCTAAGGAAATAGGGATATCATAAATAAGGAAAACGTTTAAATAGTTGTTTAACAACAGAATTCGTGACGGACCATATGTGTATCAAATTACGTTATCTACCGCACGGAAACAGATTTTTAGAATTTCTATTTTGTAGTTGCGTGGTTTCCGACAAAAACTATTTATTCAAGGTCACTCCCTGTCTTTATTTAGTATTTTTATTTGTAGATTTGAAGGTGATAAAGAGCCTTATTTGCCAAAGAGATGATTTGCAATGTAATAATGTTGACATTGTAAATATTACAGGTACAACGGGCTGGGTGGGAGCTGATGGATACTTGCGTCTCCAGGACTACATCGCTGACGGTCAGGGCTATAGGATTTACAAATCCAAAACTGTTTACGTTGGAGAGAACCGACCAATTGCAGTACGTATCCATAACCCGTTTTGTTTCAAAATAAGTATTCCAATTAAAAAAAACTTTTTTTGAACAAGCTTTTTAGCTTACCATGCATTGTCATCCAAACCACGCGGGCCCAGCGCAGGTTGGTGGATGTCACATGTCTTCGAATTTTTAGTTCTAGGACATGCCGGTTTCGTCACGATGTTTCCCTTCACCGTTTTCGAGAACAGTGGTGATGAAATAATTTACACAAAGTAAAGCGCCTGCCTGGGTTCAAACCTACGACCTACAACTTGTAAGTCACGGCCGATACCACTGGGCCACCACTGCTCAACTGCAAAAGCTTGTTAAAAATTTTAAAACAAGGGAATGAGAAGCCACCAATTTTTTTACAAAATTTTGTTTTGGTGATTTTTTTAACTTCCTATTGGCCTATGAACTTAAAATTTGGTGATAATGTTTTATTATTACGTATATTTTACAAACTAATACCAATTTATTGATAAATCTGATTTTTTATTTCAAATTCCCTCATTTTTCCTATTACAACCACTTGATTTTGCGGTTTGGAAGGGAACCCTAAATGTGCAAAGTCGGTTTTTTGTCTTAACTGTGTCACTTTTCAATGCTAAACATGCTTTTTGTATGTGTTTCAGGAGTCGTTACAAATAGCCAAGACTGCTCCAACAGATTCTGGTTACGGGGTGACACCAGCACCAGCTCCTGTCCACCGGTATCGCGGACCTCCACGATACACCTCCACGACTCAAGCCCCACCGCCATCCTCATCATACGGACCACCCACCTACCCCATAGAAGTATCTGTGACGCCTCCCCCACCGGCATACCCACACCCGACAGCGACACCACAAGTTTACGTCTCACCTAACTCGATTGACTCGTCAACCACGACTTATGACTTCAGGCCCACAGTGACACCAATCACAGCCAGTGAAGCTGCAACGACACCCAGCCCTTACGAATACGATTCATCTAACACTAACACCCTCGACGATGAGTATCACGCCAGTGATAGCCAACGCTACGATGTGTTTAATCCTAATTCGTACAGGCACGCCGATGCCTGGCTGAGGAGACAACAGCAACTACAACAGCAACAACAATCTGGAGTCAAGATAGGTGATGGTTACACCCCTCAATTCTCAACGTATGATGGTTCAGCCTTCAGAAGAAATGGATTCCGGTACTATCTTCCAAAACAGTACCATGAGGAAGAGACAAGTGGCTCTGACGAGAAGACTGGAAGTTTCGGATATGTAGACCCGTTCGGTATTCGACGAGTTATATACTACAACACGGCGCCCGGTGAAGGCTTCCAAATACGCAAAAACAATAGGTATGTGGGTCATGACGCGACCCCATATGACCCTAGACCCGTGAATTGATGTAGCAAATGTGTGTACATACATGTGAGAATTTGAAGTTACCTAATTATTTATTCATCAGTATTGTTAGTTCCCATGAACTATTTATGTAATAAAGGAGACAAAACGATCTAATCGAACGAAGCGAACAAGTCTTAGCCATTAATTTGATAATATAAGTAAGAGTTATTGTACGACAAAAGTTTTTTTGGGTCATATGACAAAATATTTGAAGTCAAATAGCTAAAATGGTTTTTGTTTGTGACTGTTTTCACAGCCAAAAATCATTACTTTCTTATTTTTCAGTGCCATTGTACTATATGTAGGTACAGTATACCGGTAATTAATATTGTATAATGCTTTTATAAACATCATAATATCAATATAAATTTAATATTTAATTAAAGTACAGTTAACATATGTTATGAAATTCGTGTTAGTGTAACAATACGTTGTGTTATTTGCATCAGCATATTTTAATCTTACCTAAAACTAAAATAATACAAATACCGTTAATTTATTTAACAATATCATGAAAGTATCAAAAAAGGACAGTCTCTGGTCATTATGTCTAAAAAAGTCATAAGGTCTTTGAACTCATCTTGATTCTCATCTAATGTGTTTCCTTGAAAATGGACAAGCGTAGGCGCTGCTGTACGACTTAGTGATTCTGGTATGGAACTAAAATGTATCAGTAACCAGGATCCACCAGAGCAAGCAATCTAATCATCATTCTTTCAACCCTTTTACTTAAGATTCCAAATTCGGTTTCTAGTTTATTTTCGTACACCAATGAATTTGTAACTATAGACACGCGTATCTTTATAAAATATACTAAGCCGGGTGCATGTTATTGAAATGTTATTGCGAATAATTTGTCATTTTTGAGGATTTTTCGTCAGATATCAATGACAACTTGTTGCAATGACTGTTTATAATGCTGTGGGTATTAATTTTTTAATTTATAATAAAATGTAGGTAGTCGTGTCTAATCAAAATTCTTAACTTTAAAATTCTTAGCATTACTGTACTCGTACTCCTTCTAATTATTATGTAAAGATTGCACAGCATGTATTTATACTAATTTTATTGTTTTAATGTAAGTTCGTATCTACATAAATAATTTGTTAACAATATCTGGTTTCATTTACAAATTGAGTAAGTTTGAAAGAACCTGAAGAAACAAGTTACCGTAATTCTGTTTTGAAAGCAGATTAGCAAATGACCTAAGTTTTATTGCAACACATTCACTCAATCCTGTTTCTCTTATGATATTTTTGGACTATATATGCTGTGATTTAAATGAGTGGGTTTATTATTTAGGCCAGTGCAGTGCATCAGTATCATCCAAGTAACATAAAAGGTAAAGCTCATCTTATATATAACTATTTTGATATATTTTTAACCCTCAACAAAAAAGGGTGTTATAAGTTTGACGTGTGCATCTTTATATTTGTCTGTCTATCTGTAGCATTATAGCTCCTAAACGGAGTAACCGATTTCGATTTAGTATTTTCGAAGGTAGAAGGAAACGGACCCCTATTGCTGTTACTCACGTGTCCGTCAGTCTGTCTGTCCGTGTGTCCGTCGTCCATCACACAGGTTTTACAGCCAAATGGTTGGAGCTACAGTGTTAAAATTTTTACAGTATAAGCATCTTGTTGACCCAAAGTCATACCCATACAGAAAAAAAAAATTGATCTACCCCATCGAGTGGGTATCGTTGTTTAGAGCTCGTTGAGTAGATTAATACTGCAATATTTGTTTAAAAAAATATTGAAAAACAAGGGAATGAAGAGCCACCAAAGTCGCCTTTTTGTACAAAATTTTGTTCCGAAGAATATTATAACTTCCCATTGACTTATGACTTTTGCGGTCCCCGATGCGAGTAGGGGGCTTATTTAAAAAAAATAAGAGGTTTTTGTGTCGGGCTTTTTTTAAATTTTATTTAAATATCTTCCAATATCGAGATTAATTTACATAAGTTTTTCATACCGATACCAAAGCAAATCATTTTCGTATATATATTAACTAGTAAAAATATTGTTTGTACATTGTTATCTTTATTTTTTCAGAATCATGATCGCGACCTATTAGGACTTTTGTTTGTGGCACAAAGCTTTGAAAAGAATATAATCAAATTCATTGCGAAGCCCCGTGCAAAACAGCTGAATGAAAATGCAGGTTCTGAGACACCGATGATTTATCATTACCGGAAAACGACAAAGCCATCTTCGCAGAATCGAAAAGAGCATCTTGAAGCATCTTCGGCTTCAGCATCAATGCCACTAACACCGAAATTATGGACACCGATACATTCACAAGAAATATCTTCTCCAAAACAGAAAGAAGCATCATCAGCTTCAGGATCAATGCCGCTGGCGCCAAAATTACGGACATCCATAGATCCCCAAAACCAAAAAGAAACATCTTTGACTTCAGCATCAATGCCGATGCTACAGTCGAAGATGCAGAAAGAAGGAGGACCTCATTTAGACCGCCCGCATTTCCCAGTTATTAAACCGATATCAAACCATCATAAACATCGTAAGCACCGGCTACATATTAACTCACCCACAACAATAACGATGGACACACCTATTAAAGAAGAGGCACAGACAGACACAAACCATGAGAAACACAGTAATAAATCGCCGATACTATACATCCTATATTTTGGCAGTGATTATGGCAAAGATCCAATGGTCGAAGTCAGAAAAATATTAGATGATGTATTTAAAAGCCGTTGCATTGAACTTGCCCCTCGACCCGTGTATAAAAACCGGTTAAAATTCACCTTGGCTGATTATGAGATGGATACTTAAATAATCTCAGACTTTTGAGGCCTACTCATACAATGAGTTGCTGATGTTAGTAAGACAAGCCCAGTCACTAGCTTCTCTTATTAAAAACTTGGTTAAGAACCATTTCCTCTCTCTATAATGCTTTTCTGTTTCTATATCTAATTTCTTCCATCATTATTCAAACCTTCTTTGAAATTTGTAACATTAAATATTATGTATGTATGATCATATTTAAATTTGTGTATAGTACTTTATATGTATAGTTATTTAATTTTAAGGTATTTTTTAAGTGCTTAGTTTATCTGCTAGATATGTTGTCAGCGATAAAGCCGCCTTTGTACCCATAATATTAAGTTGTTGTAAATGTAAATTATAATATCGTTTATTTATAACATAAGGCATATTTTACAGTAAAATATCTTAAAATATAAAAGAAGACAGTTTCTTATTTGCCTGAACTAGGTTGAACCTGTGTTTCAGGATATAAATTATGTTAAATTATGTTAAGTTGTAAACGACATATGTAACTCTTTTGGTGTACAATAAAGTATATTCTTTTCTATTGTATTCTATTCTCAGCTAAAGACAAACCCGCAGGCTTATTACGTCGATCGCGATCTAACGCGATCAAACCCTTTATGTCGTAAAAGTCAAAATTACCTGCAGTGCAGGTATGGTAGGTCCTACACAATCGTTTGCTAATCGCTTGCTGTTTATCAAATGCACTTAATAAAAAAAAAACGCCAATAACTCTAAAACTTTTGTATTGAAGAGCGATTATTGCGCAAAAATCGCCATCGTTTTGCTCTTGCAAAAGATACGTAATAAGCCTGCCGTCCCGTCAGTCCTTACTTTGTCATCTATAATGGCTACCAAAAACAAAAGTGACTTAATAAATACATCACAGAAAACTTCACTAAGATCTTCTTATTTACTACATGCATCCCTCTAATATTATTTGGTTTAATATTTTAAGTTAATTTACTACAAAATGAAGTCTTACACTTTTTCATACATAAAGCAAGATATATTGGGAAAATTAACGATAGTTATCTATAGAAGCCCTGGAAAGGACACAAATTACCTTTTTTTTCATAAAACACGTAGGGGGTGAAATGGGGAGGGGGTTAGTTTTGTATAAAACTTCTTATTTTAGCTTAAACCGCTGAACTGATTTAGATGAAATTTGGAATGGCGATAGTTTGAGACCTTGGGAAGGATATATGCTACTTACTTTTTGCATAAAACATGAAGCGGAAGATATGTGGGCGGACTGATTTTGTATGCGACTTCTTATTATGGCGTTCGATTCGCTTCAAAATTTGCGGAAGTATAGGTAGTTTATAACAAATAATTAACTAAAAGTTTTTTTTTAATTATCCCTAAAAGGGGATTGGGGCTGCAACGATAAGATTAATTTGGCAGTATGAAACTTTTTATTGCGGCTTCCGATGTGGTTGAAACTTTGCAGGCAAGCATTTTATTTTTCAAACTACTAAAATGGAGTGAAGTGGGGTACTATAGTTTATATGGGAAAATTGGAGTACCAGTTATGCTTATGCAAAATATTGATGCACATATTACGGGCCAAATATAATAGATGCCACTTTATTAAACGGTAAGGGAAAAGGGGAAAGCGTGTTCATACGTCGAATCCCAATAATCCCCACTGACCTACCATTTCAATTCGAAAGACTCCAGTTTCCAATCAAATTTAGTTTTGCTATTACTAGGAACAAAGCTCAAGGCAAGCATTGATGCATTTGGAAAAGCCACGCTTTACCCACGGCCAGCTTTATGTAGCATTTTCACTGTCCAGAATGTGTGTGTATGTTTTAGCGTCAACATGGTATATATCAGCGTCCTAAAATATTGTAAATGTTCAACAGCATAACTAAGTAACGTCAATTAACTGTATATAATATTTATGATGGAGTGGCGGTCTTTAATTCGAGGCAAAACAGAACCTATGACCACAGTATTAATCCGTACTGTTCGTCCATATTATATATATCATATAATATTATATTATATCGCTCTCGCCGCCCCCACCGCGCGCCCCGCCGCGCCCCTCTCTCCGATTCGTCGCGTCACTGCGTGACGTCACTGCGGTCGCCGCGTCTCCGCGCGCCGCCCACAGGTGTCGCTACTAGTAACTTCGGTTACTAGTAGGGACATCTTTTTTGGCCCCTTCCGGGTTAAAACCACGACTTAGTGGTCCTTGGTGGATACCTAACGGTGTTAACGAAGCCAAGTGGAGTGGTGACCCGCCCACTCGCCAAGTCCCGTCTGGACACGGCAGTCAGAAGGAGCAGGGTAGTTGGCCTTGGTAGATAGCCTAGTCAACCCCTGTCTCTGCCCCACAGCGATTCACCTGGCACGGTCGGGTGTCTCAACCCCGACGTGCCAGACTTTCGGTACACAGGAGGAGGGTGGCCCACCTTCGGTGGGTTCACCGGTACCCTAGGACTCCTGCCACCCAATAAGATTGGTGGCAGGATAACAAGCTTAGGGCTCACCAGATACTCACCTCCCAGTCTAACCCGGCTGGGAGGGTAGGATTCACACATCCCCGGGCCCATCCACCCGGGGAATAAGGTTATCAGCCCCTTAGTAGTTTTAGATTTTTCTCTTCTCCTTGTTCTGGCTCTATTGACCACGATGCACCCCGTTGAGGTGTTAATAGAGCTCGTCAAGGACTTGATGTCGGATGATCCCAGTCCGCGTCATGAAAACCAGGCCCGATTTAAGATTATTCTTGCATCTCTTGCCAGATGTGCACCTTACAGTGCTCCTGTCCCCCCGCCCTTTTCTGACGTAAGTCATCTCCCAGACAATGTGCAATACGCCATTAAAACCATTAAGGAGAGGTTCGCTCAGGACTGTCATCTCCGAGCTAGACTCGCCACTCTTTTTGGCACAGTATTAGAAGCCCTCGTACCTAACATAAATCCGACCGTTGAGGATGTACTGGAACCCGAACCTAGCATGGCCCCCGTGCCATGTGAGGAGAAGGTCTCTCCCAGATCACCCTCCCCACCCGTCAGGCCCATTTCCGGGCTTAGATCACCCACCCTTTCCCAGGGCGAGGTTCTTAGTAAGCCAGATCCAATTCCCTCTGAGAGAGACCGTAGCCCTCTAAAGCCCCAGACTTCGGCTACTAAGCCTCTTCCTCGTAGGATGTCCGCCCGTCTTCAGTACAAAAACTACAAAGAGCGCGTAGCCGCTATCCACGCAGATACTAGGTCCAAATCCAAATCTTGGGTCGATGAGGAAGGTGACTCTCTCATCGATATGGACACAGCCCTCAGTACCGACGATGAATGGGCAGCAGTAGCTGACCACATCGATCAGGTTATAGAAAATCCCCCAGTTGACCCCAATAACCCCGTTTTGTCAGAGGACTATGCCACTATGTCCTCTTCTTCTGACTCCGATGACAGAGATTTCATAGTCCACTCTGGAGGAAAGAGGAAAATGAGGAAAAGTCCCCCTCACGCTACCAAGGCCAAAAAGCCAGTAGCTAAAATTGCCTCTCCCCAGCCAGTTCTGCCGCCGGCCTTGCCCGACAGGCAACCCTCCCCCGCCCCCGCCCCCGCTAGTCCTTCTCAGCGGTCAAACCGCTCGCCCAGCCCTATGGTAGTAGTAAATACTACCACTAGGAAGCCTCCTCCTCCTCCACCCATTTATCTTCAAGATAAAGGGAAATGGAGCGACATTTCAAGCGCCTGTGTAGCGCGTAAAATTAATTTCACCAAGGCCACTGCATGCCAACAAGGCATCAGAATACAAGTCCCCACGCCCAGTGATTATCGAGATTTAACTCGTTTTCTTAAAGAAAGGAAAGTATCTTTCCATACTTACTCCCTTCCGGAGGAAAAGTTTACAAGAGTAGTCATAAAGCGCGTTCCGAAGGAGATCCCGACGGAAGAAATCCGAAAGGATTTACTAGCGCAAAAAGTCCCTGTGTCAGAGGTCCACCGATTGCATAAAGCAAGAGGCGGTGATCTCTACGACATGGTCCTTGTCGTGTGTTTCCCCTTCGAGGGTCACAATCCCATCTTTAATGTCAGGACCGTATGCAACTTATCAGGCATTTCCATAGAAAAGCCATACCGTCCCCATCTCGTTGGTCAGTGTCACAACTGCCAACTCTACGGTCACTCTCAAACTAATTGCTTCGCGCCTCCCAGGTGCGTTAAGTGCATGGGAGAGCACAGTACCAAGGACTGTTCCCGTCCAAAGGACCGATCACAATGCACGGAGCCTCCCAGCTGCGTGCTTTGTGGACAAGTC
Source organism: Orthosia cruda (assembly GCA_964057195.1). Classification (NCBI taxonomy): domain Eukaryota; kingdom Metazoa; phylum Arthropoda; class Insecta; order Lepidoptera; family Noctuidae; genus Orthosia; species Orthosia cruda. The sequence goes on along the minus strand of OZ059831.1, from coordinate 23,778,193 downwards.
GGGCACCCGGCTAATTACCGTGGTTGCCCAAAAGCCCCTAAACTTGCGCCTAAACTGGCCAAGCGTAATGACGCGCGCCAAGCGCGCCAAGCCCCTACCTCTCAACCCCCCCCCAGACTAGCCCCTCAGAGGCCTTCACCCTGGGGTAAGCTGAACCACCAAAGTGTGGCTCCTCAGTCTTGCTCCCAGCCGATTCCAGCGCTGATGGCCACGCCCATCGCAGCGCCAATTCTAATCCCCGACTCAATGCCCCCCGCCGCCCCTATGACCGCACAAAGCCAGAAGGTGGCTTCCACCACCCCTGCTGCTAAGTGCCAGCCCCCTGTCGCCCCCTCCGGGCAAAAGCCATATATATGCGTCGCTAAAAATATAATTAGCGCGTACTCTATATTTATGACCCCTCAAGCCCGTGCTCTGGATACTGAAATCCGGAATGCGGGCTCTCTCCTTCCCACTGAATGCGCCAACCTCTTTTCGAGGTATGAGTCCATTACTAGGGAGCTCGATAGCCTTGTCTACAAGGACGGTCAGTGGGTTCGTAAATAGTACGAACCCTCCGTTCATACAAAATTCACATACATATTCGTTCTGTCCTCACCGCAGAGGCTCGTCGCGTAATCTTTTTCGATTCATATAAGCCAGCCCGCGTGCTGAGCCATAGTTAAATGCCAGTCAGATTTTATTGGAGTTTCTTGTCCGTTCTTCTCCACGTAGGCTTTTCCGAACGGATGGTAGAATCACTTTATTAGATCCGGCCTTTGCCATCCCCCAAGCGACGCCCTGAGCCGAGGTCCGACCCCAACTGGGGTAGCCCTTAGTGCTGTCGCTTTAGGTTTAGAACTCTACTTTGGCCGAACTGCGAGACGCCACGTATAATAAAATATAAAAAAAACATCCATCTGAAACGTGGCTCTGGATGACTGATCGTGGCTGCATTCCACACTTCCCATTTGCTTTGGTGGGCTCGGCATCAGCAAAATTTTTAGTGTAAGCCGACCGACTTTCCTGTCATCGGTACACAATATTACTGAAAAGTTAACCACAAAGATGTAGCCCTATCATTGGTTAACTGTGAAATGCTGTGCTTGATCGATGCTTTGAGCGCCTGTCATGTATCTTTCCCTTTTCCTGGGTTGGTGTCGCTACATTGGGATGAAGCAACCTATATTGTGATTTTTAATTTCGTAGACTAAATTGACGGTTGCCAATTACCTTTTTTATTTAATGTTGCAAGCGCGGAGCATAGTGTTGTCGGTAAGGCACAATCATAAGTGATTCATCGAATCGATGTGACATGACTCCTCAATTTAATTTTACTAATTGGTGTAAATAAATGTTTTATGAATATAAACGTAATGTATTTAAATATAACAATATTAATAAACAAGTACATAAACTATTATCGTAATAAATAAGAAATCAACAATAAAATAAATGCTATCGATAGTATGAAGTAGTAGAAATTAAATAAGGGCCGTTAGTTTCTTAACAAATGTATTTTTTATAGTTCAATTTTCAGTCTAATTAGTTGCCTGTAGTAAATGTTATTGCGAATAATTTGTATTTTTTGTCAGGAAATAATGACAAATGAAATAATGACTTTTTATAATGCTGTGGTAATAATTTGTAACTTAAAACAAAATGTAGGTATTCTGTCTAATCAAAATTCTTAACTTCTAGCTAAATACTGCGCGCCGCCGCTTGCGTACTTTGTGATATTGTATTATTTTAATTATTATGTGAAGATTGCATAGCTTTAAGATAAAGCACATAGCTTGTATGTATACCAGCGTCCAGCCTATAATTTTAAATTAGACTTAAGCACGCCTATGAAGTTTAATTTCTTCGTAAACAAAGTCGATTGTTGTTAGAAATCGAATCGGTGACACATTAGGACTTCACTATACTATAAAAAGATAGCTTGATCTCTGCGACATATGTCAAACTGACGTATACGTTGGAGTTAGCCTGTCAAGCATTATTGTTACTGTATTGATAGTGACAGCTGTCGCAGAGATCAAGCTATCTTTTATGAAGTATAAATGATAAGTTTCTAAGCTGTCAAATGTAAAATAACAGGCTGGAAGGAAATAAATCAAACCATTGGTTCTGCGCCCTGGTTCCCCAGATCTGTTCTTCCTAAGGCAGAAAATTTTATACTACCTTAAATCGTCTTAGATTTGGACATGAAAGATTCAATGCACATTTAGCCAGAATGAACATTATAACATCGCCTGTTTGTATCAATTGTGACTTAGGAAGTGATCAGACCCTAGATCATATAAGTTTTGAATGCTCTGCATATGATTTACAAAGAATTCCTCTAATAGATAAATATTTGGAAATATAAAAAACGCCAGCAAGCATCCCGCGCGATACCCAAGGTTTGCTGGAAAATTACAGTACTTACGTAGCACTGTATATTTTTATTGACAGCACCGGATGGGCAATTTGACCGTCCGGGGCGAATTAATAAAAGGATACGACCCGGATATGACTTTACTTTACAACATGATTATGACAAATACACGGATATTACACCATATTATTATGATTTTCACTATATTATGAATACTGAACACGTGGCTCTGGCCTAAAATAAATTTAAAACAAGGATGGAACTGAAGACACTCTTCTCTTCGCCTGCCATCGCCGCCGAGCGGTCGTCTCGCTGCCGCCCGCCGCTCTCGCCGCCCCCACCGCGCGCCCCGCCGCGCCCCTCTCTCCGACTCGTGGCGCCACTGCGTGACGTCACTGCGGTCGCCGCGTCTCCGCGCGCCGCCCACAGGTGTCGCTACTAGTAACTTCGGTTACTAGTAGGGACATCTTTTTTGGCCCCTTCCGGGTTAAAACCACGACTTAGTGGTCCTTGGTGGATACCTAACGGTGTTTACGAAGCCAAGTGGAGTGCTGACCCGCCCACTCGCCAAGTCCCGTCTGGACACGGCAGTCAGAAGGAGTCGGGAGCAGGGTAGTTGGCCTTGGTAGATAGCCTAGTCAACCCCTGTCTCTGCCCCACAGCGATTCACCTGGCACGGTCGGGTGTCTCAACCCCGACGTGCCAGACTTTCGGTACACAGGAGGAGGGTGGCCCACCTTCGGTGGGTTCACCGGTACCCTAGGACTCCTGCCACCCAATAAGATTGGTGGCAGGATAACAAGCTTAGGGCTCACCAGATACTCACCTCCCAGTCTAACCCGGCTGGGAGGGTAGGATTCACACATCCCCGGGCCCATCCACCCGGGGAATAAGGTTATCAGCCCCTTCGTTTCTCTTCTCTTTGCACTGGCTCTATTGACAACGATGCATCCCGTCGAGGTGTTAATAGAGCTCGTCAAGGACTTGATGTCGGACGATCCCAGTCCGCGTCAAGAAAACCTGGCCCGATTTAAGATTATTCTTGCATCTCTTGCCAGATGTGCACCTTACAGTGCCCCTGTCCCCCCACCCTTTTCTGACGTAAGTCAACTCCCAGCCCATGTACAAGCGGCTATAAAGACCATAAAAGAGAGGTTCGCTCAGGACTGTCATCTCCGAGCGGGACTCGCCACTCCTTTTGGCGCAGTGTTAGAAGCCCTCTTACCCAATATAAACCCGACCGTTGAGGATGTACTGGAACCCGAACCTAGCATGGCCCCCGTGCCATGTGAGGACTCCCCCAGGTCACCCTCCCCACCCGTCAGGCCCACTTCCGGGCCTAGATCACCCACCCTTTCCCAGAGCGAGGTTCTTATTAGTAAGCCAGATCCAATTCCCTCTGAGAGAGACCGTAGCCCTCTAAAGCCCCAGACTTCGGCTACTAAGCCTCCTCCTCGTAGGATGTCCGCCCGTCTTCAGTACAAAAACTACAAAGAGCGCGTAGCCGCTATCCACGCAGATACTAGGTCCAAATCCAAATCTTGGGTCGATGAGGAAGGTGACTCTCCCATCGATATAGACACAGCCCTCAGTACCGACGATGAATGGGCAGCAGTAGCTGACCACATCGATCAGGTAATAGAAAACCCCCCAGTTGACCCCAATAAGCCTGATTTGTCAGAGGACTATGCCACTATGTCCTCTTCTTCTGACTCTGATGACAGAGATTTCATAGTCCACTCTGGAGGAAAGAGGAAAATGAGGAAAAGTCCCCCTCACGCTACCAAGGCCAAAAAGCCAGTAGCTAAGACCTCTCCCCAGCCAGTTCTGCCCGCCTTGCCCGACAGGCAACCCGCCCCCGCCCCCGCCCCCGCTAGTCCTTCTCAGCGGTAAAACCGCTCGCCCAGCCCTATGGTAGTAGTAAATACTACCACTAGGAAGCCTCCTCCTCCTCCACCCATTTATCTTCAAGATAAAGGGAAATGGAGCGACATTTCAAGCGCCTGTGTAGCGCGTAAAATCAACTTTACCAAAGCCACTGCATGCCAACAAGGCATCAGAATTCAAGTCCCCACGCCCCGTGATTATCGAGATTTAACTCGTTTTCTTAAAGACAGGAAAGTATCTTTCCACACTTACTCCCTTCCGGAGGAAAAGTTTACAAGATTAGTTATAAAGCGCGTTCCGAAGGAGATCCCGACGGAAGAAATCCGAAAGGATTTATTAGCGCAAAAAGTCCCTGTGTCAGAGGTCCACCGATTGCATAAAGCAAGAGGCGGAGATCTCTACGACATGGTCCTTGTCGTGTGTTTCCTCTTCGAGGGTCACAACCCCATATTTAATGTCAGGACCGTATGCAACTTGTCAGGCATTTCCATTGAAAAGCCATACCGTCCCCATCTCGTTGGTCAGTGTCACAACTGCCAACTCTACGGTCACTCTCAGACCAATTGCTTCGCTCCTCCCAGGTGCGTTAAGTGCATGGGAGAGCATGGTACTAAGGACTGTACCCGTCCTAAGGACCGATCACAATGCACGGAGCCTCCCAGCTGCGTGCTTTGTGGACAAGTCGGGCACCCGGCTAATTACCGTGGTTACCCAAAAGCCCCTAAACTTGCGCCTAAAATGGCCAAGCGTAACGACGCGCGCCGAGCGCGCGTAGCCCCTACCTCTCAACCCCCCCCCCCAGACTAGCCCCTCAGAGGCCTTCACCCTGGGGTAAGCTGAACCACCAAAGTGTGGCCCCTCAGTCTTGCTCCCAGCCGATTCCAGCGCTGATGGCCACGCCCATCGCCCCGCCGCCCCTATGACCGCACAAAGCCAGAAGGTGGCTTCCACCACCCCTGCTGCTAAGTGCCAGCCCACTGTCGCCCCCTCCGGGCAAAAGCCATATTTATGCGTCGCTAAAAATATAATTAGCGCGTATTCTATATTTATGTCCCCTCAAGCCCGTGCTCTGGATACTGAAATCCGGAATGCGGGCTCTCTCCTTCCCGCTGAATGCGCCAACCTCTTTTCGAGGTATGAGTCCATTACTAGGGAGCTCGATAGCCTTGTCTACAAGGACGGTCAATGGGTTCGTAAATAGTACGAACCCTCCGTTCATACAAAACTAATATACATATTCGTTCCGTCCTCACCGCAGAGGCTCGTCGCGTAAGCCATAGTTAAATGCCAGTCAGATATTATTGGAGTTTCTTGTCCGTTCTTCTCCACGTAGGCTTTTCCGAACGGATGGTAATCACTTTATTAGATCCGGCCTTTGCCATCCCCCCAGCGACGCCCTGAGCCGAGGTCCGACCCCAACTGGGGTAGCCCTTAGTGCTGACGCTTTAGGTTTCGAACTTTGAAGCCTGGCCGGAGGCTATATAGCTTAGTCTCCACAGGTTAGTCCGATTAAGCAGTGGACGGCTACTTTGGCCGAACTGCGAGACGCCAGGTATTAAAAAAAAAAAAAAAAAAAGGAACTGAAAACGAGGCTTTGACCTTACTTTTAATCAAGAAGGATATTATGCACTGAAGACGAGGCGGTATGGTCCAAGATCTTAGCCTGCCCGAGTAGGGAGAAGGAAAAAAAAAAGGCAGGCAGGAACATTGAGCTAAATGTACTACGTACTAGAGAAGCTATTTCAAACAAAAGATTGCGTGTAATTCGGTGACAGTGGGGCAAGCAGGGGGAGAGGGGATTATGTTCTCACAGATAAACAATCAATGCGCGCAGATATAATTAAATTAAGCGTGTTTTCAACTTACTGTTGACTTTTTGACTTTTTATTCATATTTATCGAGTTGTTTGATCAGTATCTCAATACACGCGAAGGCTTTTTATAAGAAACAAAACTTAGTACTGAAACGTGTCACGTTGCAGCCAGCGCTTGCCACAGACTAAGTGAGCTGGAGTGCGCGCGCTCTAACGGGTGTTACAAACAATTGAGTTGAGGAGTCTCCCCTAGTACGTAGTACATTTAACTCAATGGGCAGGAATATAATTTTATTGTTTTCGTGTACCTACATAAATAATTTGGTAACAACTACTCAGTTGCATTTCATTTAGAAATGGAGTAGTTTTAAAGAATCTGAAGAAACAAGTATTGCCTTTTTTCTTAGGGCTCGTTTTAAAAGGAGATTAGAAAATGAGCTGAGTAAATTTATTGCAACACATTCAATTAATCCTGTTTGTCTAATGATAGTTTTGGACTATATAAACTGTGATATAAGTGAGTGGGTTTATTATTTAGACCAGTGTAGTGCATCAGTATCATCAAAGTATCCCGAAAAGTACGTTTATTTTAAGTTCTTTCAGTCCATCCAAATCGCTGTCAGCGATAAGAATGCCATTGTACCTATAAAATTATGTTTTATGAAGAAGAAATGTGTAACTATTTTGGTGTACAGTAAAATATGCGAGTATGTTATTCTAACTAAATCGATATACTTTGATAAGATTGTGTGCGCATTATCCTTAAATATTATTGTTTTCTTTTTTCAGAAACATGCTCGCGACCATAATTAGGACTTTTGTTTGTAGCTCAAAGCTTCGGAAAGAATATAACCAAATTCATTGCGAAGACCCAAGCAAAACAGCTGAATAAAAAAGCAGGTTCTGGAACACCGATGATTTATCATTTCCGGAAAACGACAAAGCCATCTTCGCAGAATCGAAAAGAACTTCTTGAAGCATCTTCGACTTTAGCATCAATGCCACCAGCACCCATATTATGGACACCGATACATTTACAAGAAATATCTTCTCTAAAACAGAAAGAAGCATCACCAGCTTCAGGATCAATGCCGCTGGCGCTAAAATTACGGACACCGATAGATCCCCAAAACCAAACAGAAACATCTTCGACGTCAGCATCAATGCCGATGCTACAGTCGAAGATATAGAAAGAAGGAGGATCTCATTTAGACCGCCCGCATTTCCCAGTTATTAAACCATCATAAACATCCTATGTACCGGCTACATATTAACTCTTCCACAACAATAACGACGGAAACACCTATTAAAGAAGAGACATAGACAAATACAAACCATGAGAAACACGGAAATAAATCGCCGATACTATACATACCATATTTTGGCAGTAATTATGACAAAGATCCAATGGTCAAAATCAGAAAAATATTAGATGATGTATATAAAAGGGGTTGCACTGAACTAGCCCCACGACCTGTGTATAAAAACCGGTTCAAATTCACCTTGGCTGATAAAGATATGGATACTTAAATAATCTCAGACTTTTGATGCCTACTCATACAATCAGTTGCCGATGTTAGTAAGACAAGCCCAGTCGCTAGCTACTTTTATTAAAAGCCTTGTTAATAACCATTTCCTCTCTCTTTACTGCTTTTCTGTTAAATCGTTTTTACGTTAATGCTTCCTGTACAGGCTGAGTTTTCCAAGTAGGCGTGGATGGCCAAATCAGACACTATGAAGAATAGCGGAAAACACTCAAAGGAATCACGGGCCGATTATGATGAAAACTTTAACTGCAATATTGTTTTTTTCTCAACCTCTATATCGAAAACCAGAATTGATTCACAAAATCTGTATTAACGCGAGTGAAGCCGCGGGCAACAGCTAATACCAATATATATCTATTAATTTGATTGAGCCGAGTGGAGGAAATGATTTGAATATACGGGCTAGACAAAGTGTTGAGTGCAGACGTTAGGAACTGTAGGACTCACGAATTCACACTATCTTAGTCACCAGATATTCTATAACCAAGAGAGGATGCCTAGGTCCCAGCAGTGGGAACACACAGGGCGATTATGAAGACTATAATGATGAACACTTACAGAATCCCTATACAAGAAAACTTTTATATTCATAATAAATAATATTTTATACAATAGATACAAAAAACGTTATGTTTAACTCATACACACATTACATTTTATTTGGCTAAGTTATTTATAATTACAGAGGTACAGAGTACTTAATAGTTCAGAGGATCTGTAATTTACTTCAATTTAAGTAAATCTTAACTCCCAAGCAGTCACATCTCTTGGGCAAAATTAATAAATTATTCAATGTGCTGTAACATCCATCATAAATGTGGCCCTGGATGACTGATCGTGGCCACACTTCCCAAATGTTTAATGTAAGCTGACAGAATTTCCTATCAATGGTGTACCATTGAAAGGCAAGTCTGTCGGCACAATGTCGGTCTGTGTACAATACTGAAAAGTTAACCACAAAAATGATAGCCCGTTAGCTGATGATTGATTAACTTTGAAATGCCGTGCTTGATCGATGCTTTGAACGATAAGTGACTTGTCCGGGCACTGCGTTTCCTGAAAACCCATCTTACCAGAGATCTTGTGTCCACCAACTGGCTTCATCCCATCGTAGCGACACCAACCCGGGCACTGAGCACCAACCTGGGTTGGTGTCGCTACAATGAGATGAAGTAACTGAACAACCCTGCTAGGGTTGATCAGGATGATAATGATTGGGTAAGAATTCCAACATGGATTTCTAGTTTATTTTGAAAACCAATGATTTTGTAACAAAAGACACACGTACTTAATAAAATACACTAAGCCGGGTGCATGTTAATGGAATATTATTGCAAAGAATTTGTAATTTTTGTCAGGAATCAATGACAAATGGTTGCAATGACTGTTTATAATGCTGTGGTAATAATTTATAATTTAAAACAAAATGTTGGTATTCTGTCTAATCAAAATTCACATACATTTAGATAGATAAAAGTCATACAAAATGTAACAGTTAATTTTAATACATAAAACAAAGTAATTTAAACGCCTGGGTATGTCTATGAAACAATACAAAATATTAAGTGAAAAATACTTAAGTAAAAAGAGAGTAAAATACTTAAGTGTTTAAGTGATTAAAATTTCTTCGTAAACAACGTCAAAACAGTGACTATTAGCCTGCTCTAGTACGTAGTACATTTAACTCAATAGGCAGGAATATAATTTTATTGTTTTCGTGTAAGTTCGTACCTACATAAATAATTTGTTAACAACTTGAGTAGTTGCATTTCATTTAGAAATGGAGTAGTTTTAAAGAACCTGAAGAAACAAGTATTGCCTTATTTCTTAGGGCTCGTTTTAAAAGGATATTAGAAAATGAGCTGAGTAAATTTATTGCAACACATTCACTCAATCCTGTTTGTCTAATGATAGTTTTGGACTATATAAACTGTGATATAAGTGAGTGAGTTTATTATTTAGACCAGTGCAGTGCATCAGTATCATCAAAGGATCCCGTAAGGTAAGTTTATTTTAAGTTCTTTCAGTCCATCCAAATCGCTGTCAGCGATAAGATTGCCATTGTACCTATAAAATTATGTTTTATGAAGAATAAATGTGTAACTATTTTGGTGTACACTAAAATATATGTTATTCTAACTATATCGATATATTTTGATAAGATTATGTGCGCATTATCCTTAAATATTATTGTTTTCTTTTTTCAGAAACATGCTCGCGACCGTATTAGGACTTTTGTTTGTAGCACAAAGCTTCGGAAAGAATATAACCAAATTCTTTGCGATGACCCAAGCAAAACAGCTGAATGAAAAAGCAGGTTCTGGGACACCGATGATTTATCATTTCCGGAAAACGAAAAAGCCATCTTCGCAGAATCGAAAAGAATATCTTGAAGCATCTTCGACTTCAGCATCAATGCCACGAGCACCCAAATTATGGACACCGATACATTCACAAGAAATATCTTCTCTAAAACAGAAAGAAGCATCACCAGCTTCAGGATCAATGCCGCTGGCGCTAAAATTACGGACACCGATAGATCCGCAAAACCAAAAAGAAACATCTTCGACTTCAGCATCAATGCCGATGCTACAGTCGAAGATATAGAAAGAAGGAGGATCTCATTTAGACCGCCCGCATTTCCCAGTTATTAAACCGATATCAAACCATCATAAACATCCTAAGCACCGGCTACATATTAACTCACCCACAACAATAACGACGACACCTACTAAAGATGAGGCACAGACAAACCAGGAGACACACAGTAATAAATCGTCGATACTATACATCCCATATTTTGGCAGTGATTATGGCAAAGATCCAATGATCGAAGTCCGAAAAATATTAGATGATGTATTTAAAAGCGGTTGCATTGAACTTGCCCCTCGACCCGTGTATAAAAACAGGTTCAAATTCACCTTGGCTGATAAAGATATGGATACTTAAAGAATCTTAGACTTGTGATGCCTACTCATACATGAGTTGCCGGTGTTAGTAAGACAAGCCCAGTCGCTAGCTTCTTTTATTAAAAGCCTTGTTAAGAACCATTTTCTCACTTTTTACTGCTTTTCTGTTTCTATATTAATTCTGCCATGATTATTGAACCCTTCTTTGAAATTGTGTAACATGAAATATTATGTATGTATGTTTTGTGTAAGTTTGTTTATAGTACTTTATATGTATAGCTATTTAGTTTTTCATGTATTTATATTTAAGTCTATCCAAAGGTTATCAGGTTGATATCACTGTCAGCGATAAAGCCGCCTTTGTACCCATAATATTATGTTGTTGTAAAAGATACCTGTAACTCTTTTGGTGTACAATAATAGTACATTATGGTACAAGTGTGTAATGTTGGTGATTACCGCTGAGGCGCCATTGAGACCCGAGCCGTTAGGTGAGGGTCTTAAGAGAGCCGAGGACGGTAATCATCAATACACCCGTGTATCATACGACGTTTTTCAACACACTTGTGAAGAAAATAATACAAAAAAATCATTTCCAACAGTAAAAACGAGCTGTGAATTTTTTTTCGCAATGGCGGGCAAAATTAATCAGTTTGCCTATGCACGCGCATCTAACAATGGCGATCGGCCATAGACTAAAAATAATGAGTTATCTTTTTTTTGGCTTTTCGCGGATAGTGTTTTAGCCACGTACAAAATGGGGAATATCAAGTTTTCTTTATTACAGACAAAAACAAAAGTTATATTTTAGTGAAAGTTTTATTTAATAAACATGTACAAGTTGAAATTATCTATTTAAATACGAAGTTACATGAAATGTGTTGCATTTGTACTATTGAGAACGATCTTTTTTGTATCGAAACTTTTTTAAGAACAAAGCAACTCAACCAATAAATAAAAAAAAAACTCTTTATCTCACTTGTGAATAATAGTAATGAAAAAGTCACAGTTTGATAACAGGTGTCATTATGTGCCTAATTGCGGTGAAATAAGAGCCACTTTATGAGCAAATGTGTTGAAAAGAATATTCTTTTCTATTCTGTTATCAGTTAAAGGAAAACCTGATGCCGTCAGTCCTTACATTGTCATCTATAGTGGATACCAAAAATAAAAGTGGCCTAATAATTATATCACAGAAAACACCACTAGACTCTTATTTACTTCATGTATCCCTCTAATATTATTTGGTATAATATTTTAAGTAAATTTACTGCAAAATTAAGTCTTACACTTGTTCATACGTAAAAGCAAGGAATATTGGTAAAATTATCGAAAGTTGTCTACAGAAGCCCTGGAAAGGACACAAGCTACTTTATTTTGCATAAATAATGAAGGGGAAGAAATGGGGACAGGCCAATTTTATATGCAACTTCTAATTATGGCGTTCGATCCGCTCAAAAATTTGCGGAAGCATAGCTGTTATTTCACAAATAATTAATTAATTATTTTTTTAGCTACCCCTAAATGTAGATTGGGGCTATAAAGATAAGATTAATTTTGCAGGTATTTTGGTAGGTTTTGGAGTTTATAGATAGTAAATGTTAACTAAGAAAGGATTTTTTAATTCACATTTTGAGGAGGAAATGGGAGAAGCCGAACTTTGTATGAAGCTTTTTATTTTGGCTTCCGATGTGGTTGAAACTTTGCAGGAATGTTTTTGATAAAAAGTAATCGCGCCATCTTTTTTTTCAAACTTCTCAAAAAAGGGAGTGAAGTGTGGTACTATAGTTTATGTGGATAAATTAGGAGTATATACCAGTTAAGCTTATGTGAAATATTGATGCTCGCAATATGGGCAAAATATAATAGATGCCACTATAATAACAGGTAAGGGAAAAGGGGAAAGCGTATTCATATGTCGAATCCCAATAATCCCCAATTCCCAATCCCAGTTTCCAATCAAACTTAGTTTTGCTATAACAATTAACAAAGCACAAGGCCAGCAGGGGTGTATTTGGAAAAGCCATGGTTTACCCACGGCCAGCTGTTCGCGTATGTCCAGGGCCCAGAATCTGTATGTTTTAGCGCCAAATGGTAGGATATGCAACATCGTCGTCCTAAAATGCTGTACCCATGATTAACGGCAGGTGTATAAACAATTTATGACAGAGTGGTGGTCTTCAATTCGCGTCAAACAGAACATATGACTCTGTAATTTATTTGTGTCGTTTTGTTACTTTTAAATCCAGGTAGAGGTATACCTGGATTTACCAAAGTCTTGAATTAAATAAGTAAATCGTTTTTACGTTAATGCTTCCTGTACAGGCTGAGTTTTCCAAGTGGGCGTGGATGGCCAAATCAGACACTATGGAGAATAGCGGAAAACACTCAAAGGAATCACGGGGCCGATTATGATGAAAACTTTAACTGCAATATTGGTTTTTTCTCAACCTCTATATCGAAAACCAGAATTGATTCACAAAATGTTATTAACGCGAGTGAAGCCGCGGGCAACAGCTAATACCAATATATATCCATCAATTTGATTGAGCCGAGTCGAGAAAATGATTTGAATATACGGGCTAGACAAAGTGTTGAGTGCAGACGTTAGGAACTGTAGGACTCACGAATTCACACTATCTTAGTCACCAGATATTCTATAACCAAGAGAGGATGCCTATGTCCCAGCAGTGGGAACACACAGGGTGATTATGAAGACTATAATGATGAACACTTACAGAATCCCTATACAAGAAAACTTTTATATTCATAATAAATAATATTTTATTCAATAGATACAAAAAACGTTATGTTTGACTCATACACACATTACATTTTATTTGGCTAAGTTATTTATAATTACAGAGGTACAGAGTACTTAATAGTTCAGAGGATCTGTAATTTACTTCAATTTAAGTAAATCTTAACTCCCAAGCAGTCACATCTCTTGGGCAAAATTAATAAATTATTCAATGTGCTGTAACATCCATCTTAAATGTGGCCCTGGACTACTGATCGTGGCCACACTTCCTAAATGTTTAATGTAAGCCGACAAACTGTCCTATCAATGGTGTACCATTGAAAGGCAAGTCTGTCGGCACAATGTCGGTCTGTGTACAATACTGAAAAGTTAACCACAAAAATGATAGCCCGTTAGCTGATGATTGGTTAACTGTGAAATGCCGTGCTTGATCGATGCTTTGAACGACAAGTGACTTGTCCGGGCACCGCGTTACCTGAAACCCCATCTTACCAGAGATCTTGTGTCCACCAACTGGCTTCATCACATCGTAGCGACTCCAACCCGGGCACTGAGCACCAACCTGGGTTGGTGTCGCTACAATGAGATGAAGCAACTTAGCAGGGTTGATCAGGATGATAATGATTGGGTAAGAATTCCAACATGGATTTCTAGTTTATTTTGAAAACCAATGATTTTGTAACAAAAGGCACACGTACTTAATAAAATATACTAAGCCGGGTGCATGTTAATGGAATATTATTGCAAAGAATTTGTAATTTTTGTCAGGAATCAATGACAAATGGTTGCAATGACTGTTTATAATGCTGTGGTAATAATTTTAAACAAAATATTGGTATTCTGTCTAATCAAAATTCACATACATTTAGATAGATAAAAGTCATACAAAATGTAACAGTTAATTTTAATACATAAAACAAAGTAATTTAAACGCCTGGGTATGTCTATGAAACAACGTCAAAACAGTGACTATTAGTCTGCTCTAGTACGTAGTACATTTAACGCAATGGGCAGGAATATAATTTTATTGTTTTCGTGTAAGTTCGTACCTACATAAATAATTTGTTAACAACTTGAGTAGTCGCATTTCATTTAGAAATGGAGTAGTTTTAAAGAACCTGAAGAAACAAGTATTGCCTTATTTCTTAGGGCTCGTTTTAAAAGGAGATTAGAAAATGAGCTGAGTAAATTTATTGCAACACATTCAATTAATCCTGTTTGTCTAATGATAGTTTTGGACTATATAAACTGTGATATAAGTGAGTGAGTTTATTATTTAGACCAGTGCAGTGCATCAGTATCATCAAAGGATCCCGTAAGGTAAGTTTATTTTAAGTTCTTTCAGTCCATCCAAATCGCTGTCAGCGATAAGATTGCCATTGTACCTATAAAATTATGTTTTATGAAGAATAAATGTGTAACTATTTTGGTGTACAATAAAATATATGTTATTCTAACTATATCGATATATTTTGATAAGATTATGTGCGCATTATCCTTAAATATTATTGTTTTATTTTTTCAGAAACATGCTCGCGACCATATTAGGACTTTTGTTTGTAGCACAAAGCTTCGGAAAGAATATAACCAAATTCTTTGCGATGACCCAAGCAAAACAGCTGAATGAAAAAGCAGGTTCTGGGCACCGATGATTTATCATTTCCGGAAAACGAAAATGCCATCTTCGCAGAATCGAAAAGAACATCTTGAAGCATCTTCGACTTCAGTATCAATGCCACCAGCACCCAAATTATGGACACCGATACATTCACAAGAAATATCTTCTCTAAAACAGAAAGAAGCATCACCAGCTTCAGGATCAATGCCGCTGGCGCTAAAATTACGGACACCGATAGATCCCCAAAACCAAAAAGAAACATCTTTGACTTCAGCATCAATGCCGATGCTACAGTCGAAGATGCAGAAAGAAGGAGGATCTCATTTAGTCCGCCCGCATTTCCCAGTTATTTAACCGATATCAAACCATCATAAACATCCTAAGCACCGGCTACATATTAACTCACCCACAACAATAACGACGACACCTATTTAAGATGAGGCACAGACAAACCAGGTGAAACACAGTAATAAATCGTCGATACTATACATCCCATATTTTGGCAGTGATTATGGCAAAGATCCAATGATCGAAGTCCGAAAAATATTAGATGATGTATTTAAAAGCGGTTGCATTGAACTTGCCCCTCGACCCGTGTATAAAAACAGGTTCAAATTCACCTTGGCTGATTATTATATGGATACTTAAAGAATCTCAGACTTGTGATGCCTACTCATACATGAGTTGCCGGTGTTAGTAAGACAAGCCCAGTCGCTAGCTTCTTTTATTAAAAGCCTTGTTAAGAACCATTTTCTCACTTTTTACTGCTTTTCTGTTTCTATATTAATTCTTCCATGATTATTGAACCCTTCTTTGAAATTGTGTAACATGAAATATTATGTATGTATGTTTTGTGTAAGTTTGTTTATAGTACTTTATATGTATAGCTATTTAGTTTTTCATGTATTTATATTTAAATCTATCCAAAGGTTATCAGGTTGATATCACTGTCAGCGATAAAGCCGCCTTTGTACCCATAATATTATGTTGTTGTAAAAGATACCTGTAACTCTTTTGGTGTACAATAAAGAATATTCTTTTCTATTCTGTTATCAGTTAAAGGAAAACCTGATGCCGTCAGTCCTTACATTGTCATCTATAGTGGATACCAAAAATAAAAGTGACCTAATAAATATATCACAGAAAACACCACTAGACTCTTATTTACTTCATGTATCCCTCTAATATTATTTGGTATAATATTTTAAGTAAATTTACTGGAAAATTAAGTCTTATACTTGTTCATACGTAAAAGCAAGGAATATTGGTAAAATTATCGAAAGTTGTCTACAGAAGCCCTGGAAAGGACACAAACTACTTTATTTTGCATAAATAATGAAGGGGAAGAAATGGGGGCAGGCAAATTTTGTATGCAACTTCTAATTATGGCGTTCGATCCGCTCAAAAATTTGCGGAAGCATAACTGTTATTTCACAAATAATTAAATGTACATAATTATTTTTTTAGCTACCCCTAAATGTAGATTGGGGCTATAAAGATAAGATTAATTTTGCAGGTATTTTGGTAGGTTTTGGAGTTTATAGATAGTAAATGTTAACTAAGAAAGGATTTTTTAATTCACATTTTGAGGAGGAAATGGGAGAAGCCGAACTTTGTATGAAGCTTTTTATTTTGGCTTCCGATGTGGTTGAAACTTTGCAGGAATGTTTTTAATAAAAAGTAATCGAGGCATCTTTTTTTTCAAACTTCTCAAAAAAGGGAGTGAAGTGTGGTACTATAGTTTATGTGGATAAATTAGGAGTATATACCAGTTAAGCGTATGTGAAATATTGATGCTCGCAATATGGGCAAAATATAATAGATGCCACTATAATAACAGGTGAGGGAAAAGGGGAAAGCGTGTACATATGTCGAAGCCCAATAATCCCCACTGATCTACCATTTCAATTCAAAAGACTCCAGTTTCAAATCAAACTTTGTTTTGCTATAACAATTAACAAAGCACAAGGCTAGCTTTTCCAAATACACCCTATTTGGAAAAGCCATGGTTTACCCACGGCCAGCTGTTCGCGTATGTCCACTGTCCAGGGCCCAGAATCTGTATGTTTTAGCGCCAAATGGTAGGACATACAACATCGTCGTCCTAAAATGTTGTACCCATGATTAACGGC
Organism: Orthosia cruda; assembly: GCA_964057195.1. Classification (NCBI taxonomy): domain Eukaryota; kingdom Metazoa; phylum Arthropoda; class Insecta; order Lepidoptera; family Noctuidae; genus Orthosia; species Orthosia cruda. The sequence continues at coordinate 23,761,167 of OZ059831.1, read as the reverse complement.
AGGTGTATAAACAATTTATGACAGAGTGGTGGTCTTCAATTCGCGGCAAACAGAACATATGACTCTGTAATTTATTTGTGTCGTTTTGTTAATTTAAAACCAGGTAGAGGCATACCTGGATTTACCAACGTCTTGAATTAAATAAGTAAATCGTTTTTACGTTAATGCTTCCTGTACAGGCTGAGTTTTCTACGTGGGCGTGGATGGCCAAATCAAACACTATGAAGAATAACGGAAAACACTCAAAGAAATCACGGGGCCGATTTTGATGAAAACTTAAACCGCAATATTGGATTTTTCTTTACATGAATATCAACAACCAGAATTAATTGACAAAATCTATATAAATGCGAGCGAAGGCGCGTGCAACAGCTAGTAACAATATATATCTATCAATTTGATTGAGCCGAGTGGAGGAAATTAGTTGAATATAGGGGTTAGTCAAATTGTTGAGAGCAGAAGTAGGGAACTGTAGGACTCAAGAATTCACGGCTATCTTAGCACCAGGTATTCTATAACAAAGAATACCTAGCATGTGTGCCAACAGTGGGAACACACAGGCTGATTATGAACACTTACAGAATCGCAATACAAGAAAACCTTTATATTCATAATAAATAATATTTTATTCAATAGATACAAAAAACGTTATGTTTGACTCATACACACATTACATTTTATTTATTTATGTACACACAAAAACACTTTACAGAGAAAAGAAATAAAACAGGTTGAAGAGCACAAAGGTACTGCTTATTTCATTAGAAATTTCTTCCAGCAGACCTGCGACAGGAAAGTTGGATGATAAACGAAAACACAGTGTGTAGAAAGAATAAGGAAATTTCAAATAGACAAAAATAACTTAATTAATCATATAAATTACACATATACCTTAACTTATTTGGGTAGGTTATTTATAAGTACAGAGGTACAGAGTACTTTAATAGTTCAGAGGATCTGTAATTTACTTCAATTTAAGTAAATCTTAACTCCCAAGCAGTCACATCTCTTGGGCAAAATTAATAAATTATTCAATGTGCTGTAACATCCATCTTAAATGTGGCCCTGGATGACTGATCGTGGCCACACTTCCCAAATGTTTAATGTAAGCCGACAGACTTTCCTATCAATGGTGTACCATTGAAAGGCAAGTCTGTCGGCACAATGTTGGTCTGTGTACAATATTACTGAAAAGTTAACCACAAAAATGATAGCCCGTTAGCTGGTGATTGGTTAACTGTGAAATGCTGTGCTTGATCGATGATTTGAGCGACAAGTGACTTGTCCGGGCACCGCGTTACCTGAAAACCCATCTTACCAGAGATCTTGTGTCTACCAACTGGCTTCATCCCATCGTAGCGACACCAACCCGGGCACTGAGCACCAACCTGGGTTGGTGTCGCTACAATGGGATGAAGCATCCTAGCAGGGTTGATCAGGATGATAATGCTTGGGTAAGAATTCCAACATAGATTTCTAGTTTATTTTGAAAACCAATGATTTTGTAATAAAAGACACACGTACTTAATAAAATATACTAAGCCGGGTGCATGTTAATGAAATGTTATTGCAAATAATTTGTAATTTTTGTCAGGAATCAATGACAAATGGTTGCAATAACTGTTTATAATGCTGTGGTAATAATTTATAATTTAAAACAAAATGTTGGTAAACTAAAAGTCATACAAAATGTAACAGTTAATTTTAATACTAAATAAATAATAATAAATAGATAAAGTCGATCACAGACTACTTCTAGACAAAATTGCATTCAATGGTATTAGAGGAAATTTATTGCGTTGGTTTATATCATATGTCACCAATAGGACCCAGAAAGTTGTTATCAATGGTTATGAGTCTCGCATGGTTAAAGTCACTTCCGGAGTTCCTCAATGCTCAATTTTAGGTCCCCTCTTGTTCATTTTATTTATTAATGACGTAAAAGACTGTTTTAAAAATTCCATGTTCCTGTTGTATGCAGATGAAGTGAAAATTTACAAAAATATTAGCGATCTATCCGACTGTTTAGAATTTCAGAATGACTTCGACCGCTTTCTGGACTACTGTTCTGTTAATAAACTCTTCCTAAGTAAGATATACTTAGGAGAGATAGACTTAAATATACTTATAAATGCCATAGCATTACGTTTACAAAGAAGAAAAATGTGACGAAATTCAATTATTCTTTCGGAAACACTCCATTGAACAAAGTTAATTCTCTTCGTGATCTAGGCGTACAGTTAGACTCGAAGCTTCACCTTGATGCACATATAGATAATATAGTCAATAAGGCATTTAAAATGTTTGGTTTTGTAATGAGAGCATCAAGAGAATCCCACCGTCCCTCTACCTATTTATACCTATATAAAACAATAATACGACCGCAATTGGAATACGCAGCACCTATTTGGAACCCTTACTATAAAAAATATATAGAAATTATTGAATTGGTCCAACGCAAATTCCTTCGAGCAGTGCACAATAGATGCTTTAAAAAGAAAATTTCTTATCAATTACTCCTACAAAAATATGACCTTATTACTCTAAAATCCAGGCGGACCCTACTTGAGATGATGACCCTATTTAGTATATGTCGTAATAAAGTTGACTGTACTGATCTAGTGAACAGTTTGTGCTACCTGATCCCTCGTACCGTGCATGGTCGAGAGGTTCGCTCAAGACACTTGTTTGCAACTCCTTTTTGTAGAACCAAATCAGGCGTACGGTCACCGCTGTATCGATTGGTTAACACCTACAATGGGCAGTTTGGCTCAGCTGATATTATGTTTCTCAGCAAGGCTATATTTAGAAAAGAAATTGTTACTATTTTAAGTGATCAGAACCCTAACAATTAATTAATTATCACTTTACTCTGTTTATTTTTATATCGTTCTCTTTAGCAACTAATAGTTATGCTTATCAATATGTGGATAACGTTGTGAGTAGTGTAATTGTTACCTTTATTATTAAGTTCTAACCAATGTTTAGTTATTATTACACTGCTGTTTGGTGTCCCTAAATAAATAAATAAATAAAAGTCATGCAAAATGTAATAGTTAATTTTAATGCATAAAACAAAGTAATTTAAACGCCTGGGTATGTCTATGAAACAATACAAAATATTAAGCAAAAATAAAATACTTATGTGATCAAGCGATTAAAATTTCTTCGTAAACAACTTCGATTGTTGTCAGAAATCGAATCGGTGACACATTAGGACTTCACTAAATGATAAGTAAGTGGTATTTGTATCAAGCGCAAGTTCGATTATGCATGGAGTACTGTTCTCATCTCTGTGACGGATCTGCCAAATACCAGCTTGATGCACTAGAGTCGATCGAAAAGTGGGCCAAGACGCTCATCGGTGATGAGACACTGGTCAAGTCAAAGCTCCAGTCTTGAACATCATCGCCGAGTTGCCAGCTTGTCGGTTTTTTATCGGTTACATTTCGGGGAGTGTGCGATGGAATTGCACGATCTAATTCCACCTATGCCCGTTTCATCATTGGATTACCAGACGTCCGGCGATGCGCCATCGAAACGTGGTGGACATCCCACCCATACGCACAAAACGCTTTAGGAACACTTTTATTATGCGTACAGCTAAGGAGTGGAATTCCCTGCCGGAGTCTGTGTTTCCCGACAGCTACAATCTGGGGGTCTTTAAGTCAAGAGTGAATAGGTTATTTCTAGGCAAGCGTGTTTCACCCTCGACCACATCATCGCTTACCATCAGGTGAGATAGTGGTCAAGCGCGAGCCTATAGGATATAAAAAAAAGTTTATCAGCTGTCAAATGTAAAATAACAGGCTGGAAGGAATTTCCTTTTTTTTATAATTATATTGTTATAATTTTATTGTTTTCATGTAAGTTCATACCTACATAAACATTTTGTTAACAACATGACTGGTTTCATTTCATCTAATTGAGTAGTTTTAAAGAACCTGAAGAAACAAGTATTACCGTAATTGTTAGGGCTCGTTTTAAAAGCAGATTAGCAAATGAGCTAAGAAAATTTATTGCAACACATTCACTTAATCCTGTTTGTCTAATGATAGTTTTGGACTATATAAACTGTGGTATAAGTGAGTAGGTTCATCATTTAGGCCAGTGCAGTGCATCAGTATCATCACAGTATCCCGAAATGTAAGTGTATTGTTATTTTAAGATCTTTCAGTTCATCCAAATCGCTGTCAGCGATAAGATTGCCATTGTACCTATACAATTATGTTTTATGAAGAAGACATGTGTAACTATTTTGGTGTACAATAAAATATATGTTATTCTAACTATATCGATATATTTTGATAAGATTGTGTGTGCATTATCCTTAAATATTATTGTTTTTATTTTTTCAGAATCATGATCGCGACCATATTAGGAGTTTTGTTTGTGGCACAAAGCTTCGGAAACAATATAACCAAATTCTTTGCGAAGCCCCAAGCAAAACAGCTAAATGAAAAAGCAGGTTCTGGGACACCGATGATTTATCATTTCCGGAAAACGAAAAAACCATCTTCGCAGAATCGTAAAGAACATCTTGAAGCATCTTCGACTTCAGCATCAATGCCGATGCTAAAGTCCAAGATACAGAAAGAAGCAGGATCTCATTTAGACCGCCTTCATTTCGCAGTTAATAAACCGATGTCTAACCACCCTAATCACCGGCGACATAATATTATCTCAGCCACAACAATACCGACGGAAAAGCCTGTTAACGATGAGGCACAGACAAACCGTGAGAAACATTTTAACCAACCACCGATAATATACATTCCAGATTTTGGCAATGATTACGGCGAAGATCCATTGGTTGAAGTCAGACGAATATTAGGTGATGTATATAAAAACGGTTGTGTTGGACCTGCCCCTCAACCCGTGTATAAAAACAGGTTCAAATTCACGTTGGCTGATATGTTTGATATGCATTCTTAGAGTATCTCAGTCAAAGAAAATTTCCATCAACTCAGTCCCTACATTGTCACCCAGGTATAATAAAACATAATAAATATATTACAGAAAACACCACCAAGATTTTCTTATTTGTTTCATCTAACACTCTAATATTATTTAGTCTATTATTCAAAATAAATTTACTGCCTAATCTTGTCTTACATTTGGTCACACATAATAGCAAACAACGGATTAAATCTTATCTTCATTAAGGCGTTGTCAAAGGACAGAACATAAGTATTTAGTATTATTTTTTTCAACACACTTGCTCATAAAGTGTCTCTAATTTCACCGCGATTAGGCAAATAATGACACCTGTAATAAAACTGTGACTTTTTCATTACTATTATTCACAAGTGAGTTATAGAGTTTGTTTTTTAATTTATTGGTTGAGTTGCTTTGTTCTTAAAAAAGTTTCGATACAAAAAATATTGTGCTCTGTACAAATGCAACACATTTCATGCAACTTCGTATTTAAATAGATCATTTCAACTTGTACATGTTTAATAAATAAAACTTTCACTCAAATATAACTTTTGTTTTTTTCTGTTATCTAGAAAACTTGAAATTTCCCATTTTGTACATGGCTAAAACGCTATCCGCGAGAAGCCAAAAAAAAACTCATTATTTTATTCTATGGCCGACCGCCATTGTTAGTTGCGCGCGCATAGGAAAACTGAGTAATTTTGCCCGCCATTGCGAAAATTTTTTCACAACTCGTTTTCAATGTTGAAAATGATTTTTTTGTATTATTTTCTTCACGAGTGTGTTCTAAAACGTCGTATGATACACTTGTGTATTGATGATTACCGTCCTCGGCTCTCTTAAGAACCCCACCTAACGGCTCGGGTGTCAATGGCGCCTCAGCGGTAATCACCAACTTTACACACTTGTACCATAATGTACTTTTAAACTTCCAATCGACTCAGATACCATTACAACGAGAAGAAACCGTTAATTAATTTCAATAAGCAACCATCTTTTACTGTCAATTAGATAGGAATTGACGTAGGATGTAGGGTAAGTCCTCTTGAAGGAGACTGTCGCCACTCTGTGGCCAAGATAATGGGAAAGACTTTCGATTGATGTCAATAAACAACAAGCGTCTCAATTTGATTCAGCCGACTGGAGGAAATGAGTTAGAAACGGGTTTTTTTTTTTGAATTAACTTTCTTAATTATAATTTTTAGTTAACATTTTTTTTATTACGTTTAAACATGTTAAATATTTTTGAAATCACCTCCTAAAACCTTTTATTTTGATACCCCACTCGATGGGTATGCATCAATGCCACTAGTGCCAAAATTACGGACACTGGTGCATCCCCAAAAGTCATCCACGCAAAACCATAAAGAAGCATCTTCGACTTCAGCATAAACCCCGTTACCGCCAAAATTATGGACACTGGTGCATCCACAAAAGTCTTTTATCGCAAAACCAGAAAGAGGTATCATCAACTTCAGTATCAAGATAGATAGCACCAGAATTACGCACCAGAATTACCGATGCATCCGCGAAAAACATCTTCTCAAATCCTTTAAGAAGCATAATAAATTATAGAACTGACCGATGGAAAGTTCAAAAATCACATCAAACGTGTCCTTATTAAAAAAGCATATTATAAAAACAAGGACTACTTTGAAGATAAAAATTTTGGCTTTAGCTCCTTCTGCGCATGCGGCTTCCCTGGTAACTCATAAACGGCACAAATATGTGGATGTCTCTAACTATTCTGAATGTTATTTTTCTTTTTTTTTCTTTTAATTTGACTTTTTACAATAGTTCGCAATCATCTTTATAGCCTTTTGCTAAGAATAGTTACAGCACTGATAACAAAATTTGAGCCACATGCTAAATTTAGTCTTGTTATATTTATTGTATTTTTTTACCTTTGTAACGATTCTTTTACCGATTATTTTGTGAATGTGTGAATAGGCCTTCTAGGTGTTAGTTAACATTTATTAACTTTTTTATATATTATAATAATCATATTTTTAGTTTCTTACGACTAATTGTCGGACCTACGTTGTCCCTCCATAGTACTAATTCTGTAACATGGAAATATTGTAAAACCAAACCATTTTTTAAAAGAGTAACCATGGAGTTGCTTGCCGGTTCTTCCCCATAGGAAACGACGAACCCGAACCGTGCACCTTTTGTCGACGTTTTATAAGTGCCCATGTAGGCCAATGTGAAATAAAATAAATATATTTTGATTTTGAATCAACTTCAGCATCAATGCCACCACCCACCAGCGCCCAAATTATGGACACTGATGCATCCCCAAAAGTCATCTTCGCAAAACCATAAAGAAATATCTTTGACTTTAGCATCAATGCCGCTAGCGCCTTAATTGCGGACACCGATGCATCCGCAAAAGTCATCATCTCAAAACCAGAAAGAAGCATCATCGACCTCAACATCAATGCTGGTAGCTCCTAAATTACGAACACCGATGCATCCACAAAAATCCTCTTGGCAAAACCATAAAGAAGCCTCTTCGACCACAGTATCGAGGCCACCAATGCCAAAACTACGGACACCAATGCATCCGCAAAAGTCATCTTCGCAAAACTTTTTTTTTTTTTATATGATTACATTCAAGTAGATTGAATTCCTAGATCTCACACTAGGATTCCCTGTGGCGTGAGATCCAGGCTCCTTCGTTCCGTTAACAATTTTTATAAAAAGCACAATTATAAATCTTAAAAATAGGTAAAGAAGAGTGTAAGCATGGTGCTGTGATTTGTATCAGTTGAGTCGGTGTTATAAGAGTGTCTGTATGTTATACGTATGTTAGTGAGTGCAAGTGTATATTTGTGAATTGTCAATGTGTGTACTGATTAAAATATTCACTACAACACTAAAAAAAATACTAAAAGAACTTTTTTAGTGTTAGTTTTAGTATTTTGTAAATATTATTGACTTTCTCGTATATGTGGGGACCCATAAAACCGTAAGACCTTCTGCCAATATTTTTGCGGCATTGGATTTTATTCCAATCTACCCTTCGACTTGAAATGACACAAGCGCTCATGGCAGTTTTATGAAATCTGAGGATGACAGAAAGTATGTAAAGCTGTCTAACCCTAAGAACAGCCACCTCAGTATAAAGTTTATTCGTGGGATACCGGTACGGTCGTCTTTAGGCAACTTTTAGTAGAGCACGTTGAGCTCGTTCTACTTTAATTAGTGAGGTCTTACCCGCACCGCCCCACGCTACTATGCAGTAATTAAGAACGGATTGACACAGTGAAAAATAAATCATCTTCAGGACTGCATCATCCGCAACCCTGCCCAGTTGCTTAAGTAGACGCAGCATTGTTCTGATCCTGCCCTTTAGAGCGCTAAGGTGTGCCGACCATGTCAATCTCTTATCCACTATCACTGCTAGATACTTAATAGAGTCTGTTTGTTCGATGTAAGGGCAAGAACATTGGTCGGTGCTAATACACGAATGCAGCCGTAAACAAGATACTCTGTTAGGAGCAGTACGTTCGGAAATAGCAAAGTGGATTGCCTTGGTTTTTCCTATATTTAGCGTCATAAGATTATATTTTAGCCAGTTTGCGACAGCCTTTACCCCGCTCTCAACCGCACATTGCACTTCATCCCATGTTTTCCCACTAAAAACAATCGCGGTGTCATCGGCATAAGTGAAAATTTTAGCATATGGAATATTCAAGCTGCACAATCCATTTATATAAATTATAAATAGAGTGGGACCCAGCACCATAAATAAGCAGACTCTCATTTCCCAGTTAATAAACCGATGTCTATCACAGACATCCTAATCACTGACAACATATCTCACCCACAACCACCAGGTTGGCAACATCTGTTAAAGAAGAGGCACAAACAAATATGAGAAACACATTGATCAACGGTCGATAATATACATCCCATATTTTGGAAGTCAATATGGCGAAGATCCATTAGTCGACGTCAGACGAATATTAGATGATTTAAAATTCATCTTCTCAAAACCTCAAAATCACGGACACCGACGCATCCGCGAAAGGCATCTTTTGAAATCCAGAAAAAAGCATAATTAACTTCAGCATCAATACCACTAGCGTCACAATCACGAACGCTGGTGCATCCCCAAAAGTCATCATAGCAAAACCAAAAAGAAGCATCTTCGACTTCTGCATTAAACCCATTACCACCAAAATTACGGACACTGATGCATCTGCAAAAGGTCTTTTTCGCAAAACCCTAAAGAAATATCATCGCCTGCAGCATCAATGCTGCTAGCGCCAAAATTACAGACACCGAAGCATCCGCAAAATTCATCTTCTTAAAACCAAAATGAAGCATCATCGACATCAGCATTAATCCCGTTGGCGCCAAAATTACGGACACTGATGCTTCCGCAAAAGGCCTTTTCCGCAAAACCATAGAAATATCATCGACTTCAGCATCAATGCTTCTAGCACTTAAATATCGGATAACGATGCTTCTGCAAAATTCGTCTTATCAAAACCAAAATGAAGCATCATCAACTTTAGCAACAATGCCGACAATACCATATTTTCCGACATCGATACATCCGCAAAAGACATATTTGCAAAACCATAAAGAAGTAGGCTCTCATTTCCCAGTTAATAAACCGATATCTACCTATCATAGACATCCTAATCATCGGCTCAATATATCACCCACAACGGCCACAACACAACGTCGGAACACCTGTTTAAGGGGAAGCACAAACAAACCACGAGGAACACATTAATCATCGCATTAATACATCAAGTCAGTATGGCGAAGGAACATAGGTCGAAGTCAGACGAATATTAGAATAAGTAAATGACAACTTTTAAAAACCAAAAATAAACATCTTTGACATCAGCCTCAACGCTGCTAGCGCCAAAATTACGGACACCGATGCCAAACCATATAGAAGCAGGATCTCATTTAGACCGATCCGATCAACTCAGTCCCTACATTGTCACCTAGGTATACTGTAACGTAATAAATATATCCCAGTTAAAAAACTTTTTAACAAATAATAAAACCGACTTCTAAAACAAAACACTACAAATCGAAAAATAACTTTTTTCCGAAGTCGGTGTCTTTGGTACCTACTGTTTTTCAATAGGTACCAGTAGTACCAGTAGTAGTAGTAAAGTTATTTTTCGATTGTGTTTTGTTTTAGAAGTCGGTTTTTTTTTTTTGTTAAAAAGGTTTTATTTTTCACTTTTTAGTGGTACATAATGGACAAGTTCTATAGTAAGATACCTATAATTCCCACGGTGATGCCAGAAGAGATTACCCAAATAACATGTATGTAGAGTGTACCAGGGTGTACTGTGCACATCTACGTTACCGTTTAGAGCATACTAGCGTGATGGTATGTTATGAAATGGTGTAAACAATAAACACACATGCGATTGCGGCAATCCCGAGGTTTGCCATCATTTATTGAAGAGTTCTGTTGTATATCTCCGATGTTCTTCATCAGATCTTTACCAAATTCCGTCGTTAGTTTATGCCAAAATGGTACCATTAAGGGACCATTTCGGCATAAACTTCTTTCAAACAAAAACAGAATTTTGCAAATCCGTTCATATATGACGGAGTTATGCCCGAACATACATAAAAAATAAAAAAAATAAGAAATGTAAACATCCGAATTGAGAACCTCCTCCTTTTTGGGAAGTCTGTTAAAAACACCACTAAGATCTTTTTGTTAGCTGCATCTTGGAGAGTATAATGAAAGGCAAGATGGAAGCTAACTGACTTTTGTTCGTCTACGGAGGGACACTGATTGCCAAGATACAGGCAACTGCCTAGTTTGGGAATCAGTGTTTCATAGTTTCTATTTTCGCCTTGTTCTGTACATCACACATCATCTTAACTGTTTTCTTTGTAAGGCATTATTATTATGAATAAATAAATTATGAAATATATTTTTATGCGATGCGCACTGAGCCAATCTCGAGCTTAATAACGGTCTACCCCCTCCTTTTATAACATAAGCTTATATTATCTAATTTAGTAGTTTTGAACACCACACCAACCACAGTGCTACTCGTAAATCCTAGAAGTTCAATTCGTGAGCCCGAATAACTACGCAGAATTAAATTTATCCTTTTGTTTTTAACATTTGTTCGTTGATAGCAGATATTCTGCTGCCTGTGACAATTTCACACTCTAAGTTTACACCATCGATACTACTTAATGTCAATAAAATAAGGCTGGTTCCCTCGGGGTGACACCTCAATTTTATAGAAGTCAACCTCCGAATGGTCACTCAAATAAAGCTGCAGCTTTTCCCCCTCATTGCGACGATTACGCTCAACTTTGGTACACATCACCTTTATATGGCCGCACTGATTACACTGATCACAATATTTGTTAGCAAACCGGCACTTGTTGGCATGATGGTATTTACCGCACCACCTATAAGCCATGCCGTCGCTTGCGTACCCGCACCGCCTGGCCGTAAGTCGGCGCTGCCACCGCGCCAGGCTGGCGAGCGCGGCGCGCGTGCCTGGCCTACAGATTCTCACCCGCGCCGCGCTGCCACCACCGCCGCCGCCGCCGCCCCGCTCGCTCTCGCCGCCCCTGGTTTCCCGCCGGCCACGCTCGACACCGCATGCCTCTCGGCGGCTTCCAGGGTCAGAGCTAGCTCCACAGCCTTGATATTTTTATGCCATTTTCCGCAAAAATCCACGACCTCATCACCTCATCATTTCGATCGCGAGTCGGAGACGAACTGATCTCGCAGCTCTTCCTCTAATCTCTCCGTGAACTTACAAGTAGTCGCCAGATGTTTCAACCTTTGCCAATACTCCGTCAACGTTTCGCCGGGCCGCTGCCTTTGTAGTCGATAAATATGGCGTTCAGCGATTTCTTTCGGAGATTAACCTAACTAGCGCGTCAAAAGTGTTTGTGTCCGGATTGTCGGAAGCACAAAGCTCACACAGATTAACGAGTAAGTCGCTTCACTCACAACGGTGATAAAGTTGCCACTTTTAATGTGTCCTTGATCTCGTTAAGTAAATAAATTGTTTTAGTCATCGCACGTCAGTCGTCCATTGTTTCGAGTTTAGATCGAATGCTTCGATTTTACCGATATTAAAATATTTATAGCTGTCAACAATTGGTACAAATCACCTCCATTACCGATAACTGAATACGATAACAACGCCTATTTACATATGAAATATTAATTAAATCACGACTGCGCCAGTGGAGAGTATAATCACAGAGTACTTTTAATATATGACTTTAATGAAAGGCAAGCCAGCAGCTAACTGACTTTTATTCATCTACCCGATATACATCTGATATAACATCACGTAGACTACCCTACAATCATATTTATCACGCGCTTTTGAACAAAAACATACAAAAGGAAAAAAAAAGCAGATCCTCTGAATTATAAAACCTTTTTAATTAAATCTTAGAAAAAAATGTCCTATTGATCCGTATTCCTATCAGATAAACATTAGTCTAAATCGAAGTCAGATTCACTTACAATGTAAACAGGCCGGTCTTGTAAGGCACCGTACCGCAACTTCGACTTGTAAAACCATGGAAGCGGAAGCTTGGAAAACCAATCCGAAAACCAGCCGCTCAAAGTACCTTTAGGTCCCTGGATTACTTGTACTATAACAGGTACTTCTTCTAGATCACTTTCTTTTGATTCTTCTGATTTTGAGTCTTTCTCTTTCTTTTCATCCTTAGGTTCTTCTGGTTTGTATTCTTCATGCTCTTTGGATTCCTTAGATTCCTTAGGTTCTTCTGATTTGTATTCCTCATGCTCTTTGGATTCCTTAGCTTCTTCTGGTTTGTATTCCTCATGCTCTTTGGATTCCTTAGATTCCTTAGGTTCTTCTGGTTTGTATTCCTCATGCTCATTGGATTCCTTAGATTCCTTAGGTTCTTCTGGTTTGTATTCCTCATGCTCTTTGGATTCCTTGGGTTCTTTGGATTCTTTTGATTCTTCTGGTTTGTGTTCCTCATGCTCTTTGATTTCCTTGGATCCCTTGGATTCCTTGGATTCAATTTCTGGCCCTGAGTGGTTTATTGCGGCTTTTTCATCGCTGCTGTTTTCTTTCTCCTCCAGCTCCGGTAAGTTTGTATGAAGCTGCTCCGGCGTTGGCAACCCAGCCACCGCCACTACCATTAGACATAGAACTCCAAGAAAATACATCTGCAAACAACATACATACATAAACTGACGGCTTTTTCCAATGGGGTTAGGCAGAAACTACACAACGCCACCTGCTACGATCCTAACATATTTTTTTTGCTTCACTCACATTCGTACATCTAGTCATACACGCACGCCGGTTATGAGTTGTGCGCACCTGGCCTTTCTGAAGAGCATCACCAATAAGGTCTATGTATGTCTTTCTAGAGCGTTATAATTCAGGCAAACAAATATTATTAAAATATTAAAATATATCAAGAAAACCTTCAAATTGTCTTTCAAAGAGCAGATATCATAAATATAAATCTCGTAATAGTTAAAAAAATAAACTCGAAGTAAGATTTTTGATTATAACTTACCTCTTCTTGATGATCCCACAATATCAATCTCTACAACTGGATGCATGACTTTTATACTCAGGTTTTTGAATTAATGACCGACACAATTGAAAATACATTAAAAACCTCTTAGATCATAATGATATTGTGGTTAGTGCTTTGCTTCTTAAGTGGAAATTTCTTTATTAGAGTTCCAGTCTATAGTGGCATAGAAATTTCCACTTAGTAATAATAAATTTGTTACAAAACCCAATTTAGATATAAGAACAAAATAATCCACTAGAATCTATATGAACACCGAGAATATATCAAAAACAGACGCGAGCCCCGTGGCTTTTATTTTCACAATCATTTAAATGGCATGACGCAAAATGAACAAGATTCAATAGGTAAATCTGGCAAAGAAATTATGGGCTTTCTCTAAATTTGACAACTGAAAATTCCGATTTGGATAATTTTGAAAGAATATTCTGTGCGAAAAACAAATAGTCTGTCCAATAGTGTTACTTGTCTTGATAATGAATATGGAATGGACCAAGTGATTGATTGGGCAATTCGATAATTGAAGGGTTGAAAAGTAAAGGATCCAAGTGCCATTTTTTTTGTATACTGTGTTGTAATTTGTATATTGCTAGGCTTTACACACAGATTGTATTTACGTAAAAAATATTAATTTTAAGTTTTTGGCACTTAGATTCAAATATGTGTAGAAATAATGTATTCTTGATTTTCAACCTTTCAGTTATGGTACATTAGTAAGTACCTAGTTATTATTTTAAATTTTAGATCGGTTAGCACAAAATAATATTTGTAAGCGATGCCACTATTTTCAACGAATTAGTCCAAGAGCAAGCGAAACTAACTCGAGAGCATAGGACACCCTGACACGGATAGTCCATCTCCTTCATGTTAGGTTACTTTTGACCCTGCAGACAGAAATAGAGCCCCGCTATCGTACTTACCTACCATACTGATTCTATATTAAAATCAATGTCAACATTAAACTAATTTAATAAAACACATCTTTTTATTACCTGCCCAATAAGTAATGGGCATTATTCAGAAAGCTTGGACAATTTAATTATTTCAATAGTTTTTAGCAAATTTCCTACTCATATTGGGCATTTTTCAAATTGTCTGTGTGCAAATGAACAATGCCGTATTAATTTATCACTTGGTCCATAACAAATATATAAATATGTGATGGATGAACCTTAAAAAAAATTGAGGTTTTCAATTTGTTCTCTCAGCAAGCCGCATCTTCTCAGGTATCAACTTCTAGCCCAGGATATGGTTGTTTAAAGACCCTCTCGGCTCCCCTTTTCCATTATGTCTTCACAAAGTCAATTATCATATGTCTACACAAATTTGTTAAGGGGAAATTATTAACAGAGCGAAAAATATACTGAATGGGCGACTATTATTATACTAAGTAAGTTACTATTTAACAGGACTGTGAAGTAACTGGACTTCTAGTAATTAATGTTCAAATTGTTGATGGAGAAGTAAACTTCGAAGAACTTGTTGATGTTGAGCCCAAACTTGCCATTCAAGAATATATAATACCAGAAGCTCCAGTTCTAACTCCACTACCATTTAACAGCATCCCTTCTTTTGTTGATGAAGAAGTTGAAAAAGATGAATCTGTAACAATGGAAGAGTCAACAGAAGTATTTTCTGCGATTCCAGAAATATCAGTCAGACCAATCCAAGATTATATAATTAATAAAATTGAGTCTAAACCCAACACTTCAAAATTTCAAGTCATTCGATATCCTGAATCTCCAGAATTACCTCCACTCTAGGCAAACAATATTCAAATCGTTGAAGAAGAAGTTTAGTCCAAACCCGCCATTCAAGAACTTGTAATACCAGAAGCCTACCTTCACTATCATTTGACAGCATCCGTTTGTGCGTTGCAGATGAAGAGATCAAAGAAGAATCTATAATATTTGAGGAGCCTACGGGAGTGTCCCCTACAATTCCAGAAACAACAGAGATACCATTCCAAGAGATAATAATAAATTGCGTTGAGCCCAAACCCGACACATCAGAACTGCTATTCATTTCTGAAACTCCGGTTTTACCTCCACTTTTGGCAAACGATTTCCACGTTGTTGAAGAAGAAACTAAAATTGAAGTACCGATTGTTGTAGACGTTGAAACCACACCTACCATTCAAGAACCTTTAGTCTTTCCAGAAGCTCCAGTTTTACCACCACTATCGTATTATTACAATGGCGTTGGTGAAGAAGGCAAAATAGAAGAATCAATAAAAGTTAAGGAATCTACACAACCTATTGCAGTATCCAAAACCGCGGCGTTCTTTGCATTGGAGAATAACATATTTCCGTTGCTACAGAAGAAATGAACTTGGAAATACCAGTATATCCTCCTATTGCGGCAATCTCTTCAAGACCAAGTTTAAAATCCGTCCAGGAATCGGATATTACTAACTCCTATGTACTGGAAGAAGTGTCTCAACTAAATCAGCAACGCGAAAAAACAGTTAAGGAAATATTCATACCAAAGCCTTCTGATAAACTGGAAGTATTCAGTTATGTTCCTTTTGTTTATCATCTCTCCAATCGTAAACCAAATGCGAAAAAACCTGCGATCGCAAAATCAGTTTCTTTAGAGCGTCCATTTAGATTGCCTGTAACGCCGTTCCAAAAACTTGACCTGAATGCAATTAAGTCGCCTATATGGGGCAATAAAAAACAGTTCCAGTCTTACACACATGATGTTGTAGAAAAACGTATTGCCCCAAACATGAATTCTAAAAAGAATGCTCCTTTCAAACGTGTAAAAAATAATATCCATTCTCAAGTTCCAGAAGGACCCAGTTATTTGTAATAATATTTATTTAATAATTGTGTACAGTCTTAGAGTTAGACTGAAATGTGTAAGTGTGTGTCTGTGAGTGTTTTAATTAATAAAAACGTTGAAGGTAATTTCAAAAGATTTTAATTTACTTCTCATTTATTCAAACAGGTGAAAATTATACACACTTTACATAAAAGTAGACATGTTTTAACATAAACCCTCATTGTAATGATTACCTACGCATTCCTTGGAGTGAAGGACAAAGACACTAGTTTATCAGGTTTGTTTATAAGAAGAGTTCGAATACCAAGCTCGCCATCACCCATCCATTTTATATTGAATTCACGAATCAACTGAAACACAAAAGTATATTATTAGTCTTCCTTTAGTATATTATTAGTCTTCGCATAGGCGAAAACAGAAAGAAATATTTACCCGAATTAGAATGATGCATATATTTTGCTCCGCTAATCTTCTCGCTATACAAGATCGAGGCCCAAAACCGAATGGTAAACTAAGGAAGGGATGAATATTTTCGTAACCCTTAGAACCTCTTAACCACCGTTCGGGTTTGAATTTTAACGGATCTTTAACATATTGCTGTAGTCGACACGCTACCATATTTTGCGTTACTATTACTGTCTGTAACAAAGAAAATATAATTGGTTACATATTTGATTTCGTTATTTATTTCTGAAATAATTCCGATACGAGTACTTACTCCTTCTGGAATTAGGTAACCTCTCAGAACGAAATCCTTTTGTGTTAAACGTCCCACTCCAATCGACACTGGATTTAGTCTTAAACTTTCTTTGATACTCCCTCTTACATATGTAGCTTTTGATACGATATCCGAACTGATTTTCGCATCTTTCGTAGGAAGAAGCTCTAAAATCTCATTGAACATTTTCTCTTGAACTTCTGGATTTCTACTGATATGGTATAAAGCAAAACTTGTCGCATATGCGGTCTAAAACAAGAAGATAATGACGTCATATGTTTGTGAGTCTATATCTCAAAAAAAAAAAATCGATAAATATTTACCGTGTCAATAGCAGCCATAACTATATCAACCATCATTCCTAATACGTCCTTCAAATCCAGATTAGGCTGTTTCAGAAAAGATCTTAATAAAGAGTGATCGTTATCATCAGGGTGTACATAAAAATGCGCCCTTTCCATTAAAATTTCTGTGGACATTCTGTAAAAACATGGGTAAAATTATTTAAAAAAGGTATAATTATGGTTCTCTTTAAAGAAGATATAACTGGCTATCTACATACTTTTCCAAATATTCCTGAGAATCAGCAAGTTTCTTATAAAGAGGAGTTTTGAACAGTGTCCAAAGAAACCCTTTATCTAGTTTCACAATTCCACTATTAGATCCGAAAGCCGCTTCAATAGTTTTACTGCTCCTAGAATTTGGGTGTTGTTCTTGAGGAGTAAAACTTCCAAAGCGTTCATTGAACGCTACAGTTCCTATTACTGAAACATTACAAATAATATAATATAGCCTGTAGCGTTTTCACCCTTTTAAATCGTTTGTCATATGTCTTGTCTACCAATACCTACCTTCCAAGTTCAGTCTATTCAAATACGGCAAAAAGTCTTCGTTGTGAGAAATATTATTTTCTTTTATCCATTGTACAAATTCTGTTATTACGTTATCTGTCCTTTCCACGTGATTTTTCACACTCTGAGGACTGGTAAAATTCTTTTGGAATGTACTTCTCAGTCGCCACCATTCTGAGCCGTTCCTGAAATTAAAAATAAAATAAAATAGCGTGCATGATACTGAGCTTATAAAAAAATCGAATTATATTACAAACATATTTTGTGGCGTGGAATGATGTGTAATTAAGTGATAATAATGAAGTTGAATGAAATAGAAGAATGTTTTTTTTATTAATCAAGTGTAGGCTTAGGCACCAAAAATCTCGAATATAGAGAAATCTTAAACAGCATGCCCTGTAACCTGTACCTACTTATCAGAACCTTATGGCTGCTTCAGCGAATGGTGTTGCCGTAGCTGCTGAATACTGGGCACCTAATATTTAAAATCTGTATTTGCCATCGCCGCGCTTTTTTATTATTATTGATAGGTTCGCGTTTGACCACTATCTCACCTGATGGTAAGCGATGATGCGGTCGACGATGGGGCACGCTTGCCTAGAAGTAACCTATTCACTCTTGACTTAAAGACTCCCAGTTTGTAGTTATCAGGAAATACAGACTCCGGCAGGGAATTCCACTTCTTAGCTATACGCATAATCAAAGTATTCCCAAAACGATTTGTGCGTATGGGTGGGATGTCCACCATATACCGATGACGCATCGCTGTTCGTCTTGTAGACCGATGATAGAACGGGTTAGGCGGAATGAAATTTTGCAGTTCCATCGCACAATCCCCGAAATGTTACCGATAAAAAACCGACATAGGCTAGCTGGCAACTCGGCGACGATGTTCAAGGCTCATAGGAGCCTTGAACATCGTCGACCAGTGTCTCATTGCCGATGAGCCGCGTAAGAAGAAGAAGAAGAAGAGAAACTCTATTCTATTCTTATTCCCATGAAGTAGGCAGAAATATATACACCTGCTATAATTCTTACATACTCCTTTTTATGAAGGTATATGTTATATTTCAGATCCGGATTTAAAGATATATATATAAGAGCAATGACAATCGTCAACGACCTTGAGGGAACAAAACGCGCACTTGTTTCATTCCCTTGCGACCCAAAATTCCCTGGTTTTTGTACTTTCCTTATTATTCTATGATTAAAAAAAAACCACAGACAAAAATGTAAATAATTAAATTGTCTTTTAGATGGTGACAATTTCATTAAAATACGACCGGTGGTTTTGGTGCGGTTGTCGTTTTATTGTCCGTGTTAGACATAACTTTACAAATTAATTACACTATGTTATACTAATAAAACTCAAAATTTTCTTAAATTAAATTATTAAGAAAATGGTCTAATGAATATTTAATATATTTCCAAAAAAATACGACTAGCCGTTTAGACGTGATTCTCATTTTAAAATCAGCTATCGAGGGTTATCTGCGCCTTCATCAGACCCTGCTTACTAATATTATAAACTAGCGACCCGTCCCAGCTTCGCACGGGACAAATTATACACATACCTGCCTTGTTTATCGCTCTTTTTATTAGATAAAACTGTAAACTGTAGTTTGAAAGAAGCTAGCGCTAGCTAAGAAACAGATATGACGTCGACAGACGCGGAGAACTACTTAGTTGTATACTATTTAGAGAAGCGAAAGTAACTCTGTCTGTCTGTTACCTTTTCACGTCTGTACTGCTGAACGGATTTGGATGAAACACACAAGGATAGATCAAGTCCTGAATTAAAACATAGGATACTTTTATCCCGGTAGTGAGTTCCCTTGGAATAATAAAATATCATAAACGCGGGCGACGCCGCGGGCAGGAGCTATTATGATATTAATAAAGAATACTTTACGTAGATAGTAGTCCACCAGTGTTATAGACGTCGGGCTTGTTCATACGGTAGTGGTACATGGCGACATGACTCCTTCTAGCTGGGTATCGATGGTCCTGCCGGAACACCGCCTCTATGTCCTCAGGGTCATAGACGTGGAGCACCCTGACGCCAGGAGCTTCGCGGACAAGGCTACCGTAACGTCGATAGTTCAACCAAGAGTTTTTGTCTAGTGCTTCTACGTCGTAGTCACCTGAAACATTCAAAAAGGCGAAGCCATTTTCAAAAGGTGCCAATAAGTAAAAAAAAATATCGATAAAATAGGTACCTTTAGTCATAGTTTGATTCATAACCTTCTATTGTTTTAGTTGAATACCTAAGCTTTAAAAGAAATCAACGACCTTCTACGACTAATAGGCATAAAAGTACATAGGTAAGCAGTATTGGACTAAAAAACAGTTGTATAATTAGACTTATGTACCTATATCAAGCCACCAGTGCCACCACGTAATATTTATTGGATTAATGTACCGATAACTACACAACAAGAACAAGCTCAATAAACATATACTTAAATTAAATAAACTACTTACCTATATAAGGTGCATATTTATATAGCGTCCCCACAACTGGATAACACTTAGGTCCCGGGATTTCTTCGAAATTCTTAACATGAGCTTTCTCATACTGAACATCTTTATTCTCATCACTACATGCTACATTCGACACAAAACCCACACATTTCCTGTTATTGACAAACTTTTTCGATAATTTCAACATAATTCTACAATATGACCGTATCGTGCAGATCGCAATACGTCACTGAGCGACATCATCGAATTACAAAAATATCCCGTCCTCATGAAATTATGCACATAACATAAACAAAAGAAGTTGGAGCTAGCGAATCGGGCCCATGTTGTCGTTTACCTGTAAAAAAATATGTAAAAACCTACCTACCCACGCAGGTACGCAGGTACTTGACTACGTATGATTTAACTTCTGTAGCCAGTGAGGAGATGAACGGCTTCCATGCAGATCTGTCAGCTCTCCAACGTGACTGAATGAATGGAAAACATAAAAGTATTATTTATCTACCTATAAAAAAATAAAACATCATTCTCTTGGTTTTATCCCAATTTAGTTAATTGTTACATGGCCTAACTTTTATTAGAGCCGTGGTGGCCCAGTGGTAAAGGTCATTGTTTAGAAGCTAGAACCCAGGTATAGTTCTCGGCAAAATTCTTGGCCGACCTGAAGTTGGCTTTCCGATGCGCAAGGCACGGATCGGTGCTGTTTTTGTATGAGATTTACAACTGCGTAGCCATTGTAGCCAGCCAGAAGTTTGGTGAGAAATAATATAACCATACAACATGCCATAGGCGAATCCAGGAGGAGGGGGGGGCAAGGGTTATGTGCCCCCCCCCCCCAGGCTCAGCCGACAATGAGAGACCTATGCACTATATCGCTTTGGTAACATTTGTTACTTTTTGCGTACATTAGGGCTAATAACTTTTATATTAAGTATACATTTATTACAAACTAGAGGACGCCTCGCGGTTTCACCCGCGTAGTTCCCGTTCCCGTGGGAATACAGCGATAAAAAGTAGCCTATGTCACCCGGGGATAGAGTAGCTTCCCAACGGTGAAAGAATTTTTGAAATCGGTCCAGTAGTTTTGGAGCCTATTCGGTACAAACAAACAAAAAATCTTTTCTCTTTATAATATTGGTATAGATACCTAATATTTGTACAATTATTTAGTGTCCGACCGAAACACGATTTTTAACTGAAACCGAAACACGAATATTAAGGCATTAAGTCCGCCTATGTATCTGTATGTTGCATGAAGTTTTAAATAAATAAATAAATATTCGACTCGTCCAATTTCGGCCGAAAACGAAACTTGCTGTATAACAAAAGCACAGTCAAAAATTCTAAATTAATTCTGGAATATAGTTATCGGCCTGGAGTTAAAAAACATATCTCTTCAAATTATAGGTACAATACAGTATTGGTATAATTTATTTTTTTAGGTAAGAAAACAAAATAAAAAAATTATACCATAATATTTTTTTTACTTTGTGGCCTACCGCAAATAGCCCCAAATATCCCCGTTTCGTTTTTTCCACAATTTTTGGTCCAGCCTGTTTAAAAAAGAAGCAACTGACTGATTGAATATACCCTATCGCCTTGATGTTATTGTACCAGGACAGGTACAATAACATCAATAGCCTAAAATTAGTACATTATGGTACAAGTGTGTAATGTTGGTGATTACCGCTGAGGCGCCATTGAGACCCGAGCCGTTAGGTGAGGGTCTTAAGAGAGCCGAGAACGGTAATCATCAATACACACGTGTATCATACGACGTTTTTCAACATACTTGTGAAGAAAATAATACTAAAAAATCATTTCCAACAGTGAAAACGAGTTGTGAATTTTAACCAATAAATTAAAAAAAAAAACTCTTTATCTCACTTGTGAATAATAGTAATGAAAAACTCACAGTTTGATAACAGGTGTCATTATGTGCCTAATTGCGGTGAAATTGAGTTACAGAGTTTTTTTTTATTTTTTATTTATTGGTTGAGTTGCTTTGTTCTTAAAAAAGTTTCGATACAAAAAAGATCGTGCTCAATAGTATAAATGCAACACATTTCATACAACTTCGTATTTAAATAGATAATTTCAACTTGTACGTGTTTCTTCTCAAATATAACTTTTGTTTTTCTCTGTAATAAAGAAAACTTGAAATTCCCCAATTTGGATGTGGCTAAAACGCTATCCGCGAAAAGCCAAAAAAAAGAAACCTCATTCTTTTTAGTCTATGGCCGATCGCCATTGTTAGATGCGCGCAGATAGGAAAACTGATTGATTTTGCCCGCCATTGCGAAACATTTTTCACAACTCGTTTTCACTGTTGGAAATGTGTTCACAAGTGCGTTGAAAAACGTCGTATGATACACGTGTGTATTGATGATTACCGTCATCGGCTCTTTTAAGACTTGCTCATAAAGTGGCTCTAATTTCAACGCAATCAGGCACATAATGACACCTGTTATTAAACTGTGACTTTTTCATTGCTATTATTCACAAGTGAGTTATAGTTTTTTTTTCAATTTGTTGATCGTGTTGCTTAGGTCTTAAAAAAGTTTCGATACAAAAAATATCGTGCTCAATAGTACAAATGGAACACATTACATGCAACTTCGTTTTTAAATAGATAATTTTAACTTGTACGTAAATAAAACTTTCACTCAAATATAAATTTTGTATTTGTCTGTAATAAAGAAAACATGAAATTCCCCATTTTGTACGTGGCTAAAACGCAATCTACGAAAAGCCAAAAAAAAGCACTTTTTAGTCTATGGCCGATAGCCATTGTTAGATGCGCGCGCATAGGAAAACTGATTAATTTTGCCCGCCATTGCGAAAAAAAATTCACAACTCGTTTTCACTGTTGGAAATGATTTTTTAGTATTATTTTCTACACAAGTGTGTTAAAAAACGTCGTATGATACACATGTGTATTGATGATTACCGTCCTCGGCTCTCCCTAACGGCTCGGGTCTCAATGGCGCCTCAGCGGTAGTCACCAACATTACACACTTTTACCATAATGTACTATTATGTACTTAGCTGCAGATAAACCTAAGATTTTGATGCCTAAGGCCTCATTCCTGGAGACGCAGCCACGAGCGGGCCGCACTAAATTCAAACATATAAATAAATCACTTTTATTTACATAAAAAAACATTACAAATACATGGATTCCCTAACTCCTGTGCTAGGTGATTGAACTGTGTAACAGGTGCCAGTGACCTCTTCCGGGGAGGAATTACAATTTATTCATAAGCAAATTAACAGGGTAAAATTAAACTAAAGTAAACATTCAAACTAAAACTTAAAATAAAAAGCAAAGCAAGTGTGTATGGTGTGTGTGTAAGCGAGTTGTGTGTGCATGTATGTATGTGAATTGTACTAACTGAAGGATTAGTCTCACAAGAATGTTACTAATATTTGTATATGGCGTTGTATGAGTGATCACGGATAAGCGATTTTACAAGCGTTTGCTTAAGATGCAGGCGGAGCCCGCGGCGTCGCATGCAACGTTGCGGCGCAGTGCAGGCCAGTGGTGGCCCAGTGGTATGCTTAGACTTACAAATTGTAGATCGTGGGTTCGAATCCAGGTAGGCGCTTTACTTTGCGTATTTTACATCATGAGGAAACCGGCATGTCTTTGAACAAAAAAACGAAGACATGTGACATCCACCAATCCACACTGGGCCCGCGTGGTGGATTACGGCCCATTCTCTCTCACAGAGGGCGGCCTGCACGCACAACGGACCAAATGGGCGTCGAAGTGCATAAAATGTGGTCCATCTATCCTCATGAACTACACGCCAGATGCAAAGTTGCCGGTTTTGCACAGTTGAGATAATGAATTCGAAACTCAACAGACTGCAGTCTACACAGAGTACTTACTTTTTTATATAGGGCGTGCCGTTAGCGTGCATTATGGTGGCCATACACCATCCTTCCTATCGTCCAATCGGCATGATCCAATCTGCAGTTCGTCCAGGGGCGTAGCTACCGCCGTATCTACCGTATCAATTATACGGGGCCCCGACATGCGTAAGCAAAAATTAATACTGACAAAGATAATATAATACTACAGTAACTACAGATACCCAATCCCATACAAAGAAATGTCACCTCCTTAAGTCGGGCTATTGGTCGGGCTATTTTTTCTTTCTCCATATTTTAAACAGGCGGCAGCACCAGTGACTCTTTAATAGCCCGAGACTGTGGTTTTCTAACGCCATCTAGTAGTTTGCCTAGATACTAAATCATACGGCAATTTGAGCTAGGAATCGTATCATGTAGGTACTCAGAGACGTTATTTGCCAGTTGTCTTGTCCTTGAACGCTTACTTCGTATTCGTAATAATATGTTCGGTTCGGGACAGACTCCGCTCAGACCGCGGTAACTTCTTAAATCTAAGTGGTCGCATTGTTTAGCGAATTTCACAATATTCACGAATATTCCAAATCAATCAAAACTATAGAATTCG
Source organism: Orthosia cruda (assembly GCA_964057195.1). Lineage (NCBI taxonomy): Eukaryota > Metazoa > Arthropoda > Insecta > Lepidoptera > Noctuidae > Orthosia > Orthosia cruda. The sequence continues at coordinate 23,736,347 of OZ059831.1, read as the reverse complement.
TTGTAGAATTAAATGTAGGTAGTTAGCTTGCTTCCGCGGCAACGGAATGACACGAAGTAGGTACCTACTTTATGTCATTTTATTATTCACTATTTAGGCATGGCACGCACTGCGATTTTTATTCGCGCGAATTTATTTCCGCGCATTCTGTGTCATATGGAAATGTATGAAGCTGCACGCACTGCGGAAAAAAAAATCGCGACCAAATAGTACTAAAAAATTCGCGCGGAAAAAAATTCGCGCGAATGAAAATCGCTGTGCGTGCTATGCCTAATAAGGGTTATCCTTTTTTACCCGGCGCGTTTTGTTCCCTCAAGGTCGTTGCCCACTGTCGTCGTTACTTTTAAGTTGTAACAGAAAATCGAGCATTCGTTGTTTTTTACCCAGCTGCAAGGAAAGGGTTATGTTTTTCGCGCGTATCTTGTATGTAAGTATGTATGTAATATTCTTTATTACCTCGTATCTTTCAAACCACTTGACGGATTTTTATAATTAAGACATCGTTAGATAGGTCTTGGCCACCCAAATATTCTAAGAAAAGTGCCATTAAAAAAAATGGCGAATTTTGGGCTCCATATTGTAGAGGTTGCAAATTTTTTTTTTTCGTTTCCCGTCGAGTGGGGTATCAAAATGAAGGGCTTTTATAAAAATACATACCACGTATATGTTTAAAACAATTTATAAAAAAAAATACTTAAAAGTTGTAAATAAAAAAAGCTAATTTAAAAATCAAAAAGGAAGCGAACTAAAAAGCTGTAAACAAGTAAAAATCGTGCTGTGCCGTCGGAGGATCAGGCAGTTCGCCAATATGTATCCTCCGACTGCACAGCTAGTTATTTTCTTGTTTACAGTTTTTTAGTTCGCTTTTTAAGCAGTCGGGTGTTTGGTTTTTAAATTAGCTTTTTTATTTTAGGTTGGTACTTAGATATATAAAGAACAAGATGTTTTTTACAAAAAAAAAAATACTTTTAATACTTTAGTTAGGTACGCAGCATGGCAGTACCTACCCTACCCCTCACCCCCGCTGTCACATGAAATTGCTAGCGCTTAGTGGCTCACGAAGTGTTTCGAGCCGTTATTAAGTTTGAATCAAACTGTACCTACTATGCGATGCGTAAACTCGTACGGCAAGCGGCACACGCGTCGCGTTATCTCTTATTTTAGTACCCGTGCGATTTGAGTAGGCCCTAGCGCGATACGAGTCCTGTTCCAGCGAGGTATCTAGTTAATTCGACGTGTAAACAAGCTTCACAAAAAAGTGATTTTAAATAATAGACCAAAACTTTAATATTTGAAATTACGCCTATAATAAATAATATCTCTTAAATTACGCCTATAATAAATAATAACTATCCTACAAAATGAATCTTACGATGGATATATAGTTTAGGACAAATTGTGAAACACGCCATCTATTGCAAAGAACTCAAAACAAAACGAAAAGTCGATAGCTACTTTCAACTAATTTAACATACAAAGTCTTCACTTATCTTTTTTGTTCAAAAAATCTGATTAATGAGGCAAATGGATAAATTAACATTAAAGAAGCGAGTTTTGATTTTTACTAAACTTATTTCAGCCTGAATCTGGTGTTAAACATTTTTATTGATTGTTACTTTCACATTTGTTACCTATGCTGCCATCTATGATCTTTTTTTAATACTAATTATAATTTGTTTGAGTTGATACCCCATGATACTGATAAGAAATTACCTAAGAACTTCGATGGGACATGAACGCTTGTCAGACCTGTCACTATTGTCCATAGAGGCAGAAACTTTAGAAAAACTGAAGTCATCATCAGTTATAAATGATGTAATAAATCAGTTTGCCGAAAAAAAAGGCAAGGAGAGCGTATATTTAATATGAATCGTTTGTAAAAAAATTGGAAAAAGTGACAGATAATTATGATGAATAAATATTTCTTTTAATTTTGTGCAAACATTTTTTTCTTTTGTGAGAAATCTGTACCCTTCTTAAGGGCCCCCAAACAAATTTTTATACGGAGCCCCGCCAAGGCACGCTACGCCACTGAGTTCGTCCATATACACCACACACGATCAATTTGATTTGTCCGATCGGCAGCGACGTTCAGTTGAAGCCATGGCGTCACCGGTGACAGACGACGATGTTTTAGCCGTTTTGGGCATTTTACTCGTGAAAATGAAACAAAAAAAAAGAAAAGATCGAGCCGAGTGGTGCAAACAGTGGTTAATGAAAAGAAAACGGTTTATACATACAAATTTATTAAAATGATTGAGGATTACGCCAAAAATCTTGACCTGACTGAACTGACGATCGCCGACCGCCATACACGGTCCAATCGGCATGATCAAGCCAAAAGAATCGAAATTAGATTGTGCCGTCAAGTATAACTGTCATGCCAATCCACTCCCACACACGATCAATTCTGATCCAATCGATCGCGTCATGCCGATTGGACGATAGGGAGGATGGTGTATGGCCACCATAATGGCACCCGCAGGCTTATTACGTATCCATTGCAAGAGCAAAACGATAGCGATTTGTGCGCAATAATTGCTCTCCAATAAAAGTTTTAGAGTAGGTAGTTGGCTTTTTTTTTACATAAGTGCGTTTGACAAACAGGGAGCGATTAGCAAACGATTGTGTAGGACCTACCATACCTATACTGCAGGTAACGCCGACTTTTATGACATATAGGGTTTGATCACTATCGTTTTGCTCTTGCAAAAGAAACGTAATATGCCTGCCGGTTAGTAGTTTTGATGCAGTGTAAGCAATGTACCTACTCCTGATGTTGTAGATAATGCCTACCAAAATATTTTCTTAATGTTTTCCAGCCAATATAATTAATTGTTAAAATAATAAAAAAAAAACAACTTTTGTCATAAAATTTTATTACAAGTATACAATATGGAAATTTAATGGTGATGTTAAATAATTAATTGTTCTGAGGGGGCTTTGACCATTCCACATTGAGGATCAAGTGATCGTAACCATGCCCATTCAATGTCTGGATAGCTTTAGCAGCATCAGCACGGAATTTAAAGTGAACATACGCAAATCCTTTGCAGTGACCAGTGCTCTGAAACAAAATAGATGTTTTATTCATCAAAATTATGCTTATTATAGTAAACAAAATTGAAGTATTTCATACATTTTATACATAAAGTCGTTTATAAAGCATGAGTCTATCCCCAATGGGCTTATTTTGTAGATCAATACGTAGGTTATTCAGAACAGCCGTAAATTTATTCAGAATTGTCCTTCATCATTCCAAGCTTGCGCTTGGTAACGAGTTTATAACATGATGTCTAGGCGTGCGTTACGTCGTGAGTACGTCATACCCTTTTTCGCAAATACCATTGGCACCTAAATGAATGCCTAATATAAACACACTATTGAAAAAAAAAGTCGTAACTCCAAAATCGTGAGGTAAATAAATCCTGTAACATACCTTCTCCTTAGCGAGGTACAGCTTCTGAACGGGACCGAAGCCCTTGACAAGATCGTCAAGGTCAGCCTCGACAGCGAAGTTGCTGAGGTTGGAGATACGGATGGCCGCCAAGTCGTCGCGGCGCGCGCCAGGCGGCTCGCGACCGGTGCCGCGTCCACCGCCTCCCTCGCGCAAGTATGGCGCCACATATTTGTTGGTCGGCGTGGCTTTCGAATCTGTGAATAATATGGTATTATTTCATGGGCTGGTCATATTGGTCGTAGAACCGATGTCCGTTGGTGTAGAGGTGGTCTTGAGTGGAGACCGCGAACTGGTAAACGTAAGGTAGGAAGCCCTCGGGCTAGGTGGAGCAACGATATTCGCAGGATGGCTGGTAGCAGCTAGCAGATAGTAGAGAATTGCCAAAGATCGAAACAAATGCCGTGCAATTGGAGAGGTCTATGTCCAGCAGTGGAATACCATAGGCTGGTAATGATGATTTTATTAGCCTTATGATCTTCTTTTCGAGGCAATTAATATCTTTTAGATAGTTGTAGGCCATATTAATTACGAAATCAGAGGCATAAATTGGGTCCATGTTCTGGATATAGATAGATCATTGTAGGAGTAAATTACCTACGTCATCACAACAAAAAAAACGCAAATACAACGGGCCTGATTTTTACCCGGCTGCAAGGAAAGGGTTATGTTTTTCGCACGTATCTTGTATGTTTGTATGTAGTATTCTTTATTACCTCGTATCTTTTAAACCACTTGACGGATTTTTATAATTACGACTTCGTTAGATAGGTCTTGGCCACCCAAGTGTTCTTAGATGAGTGCCGTTCAAAAAAAAGGAACATGGCGGATTTTGGGCGCCATATTGTGGGACTTGTAATTTTCTTTTTTCTTCGAAACCCATCGGGTGGGGTATCAAAATGAAGGGTTTTGAGAGGTGATTACAAAAATATATATCACTTATATGTTTAAAAGTCATTCGAGAAAACAAAGTGTTACTAAAAAGTTATAAATAAAAAAAGTTAATAATAACAAAAAAACCTGACTGCAAAGATGTAAACAAGAAGAAAATCATGCTTGCTCGCGAATATATCCTCCAACTGCACAGCATAATTTTCTTCTTGTTTACATCTTTGCAGTCGGGTCTTTTGATTTAATTAACTTTTTTTTATAACTATTTTAGCTATTTAGCAACTAATTAGCAATTTCTTTATTCAAATTCTCTATAGAACATTCTATTTCTAAGCAATCACTAAACTATATTGAGGATTTTATAAACATTATAATTGGTGAATTATTAGTAGGTATATCTATTTGATATACCTAGACTTACCAATGCCACCTGCCTTGGCAGCTTCATTAGCTTTAGTCTGAGCCATTTGGGTGTGCTTGAAGGGACAGCTGGTGGTCCAATGGTCTCCCTGACAGGTTCTGCACTTGAAGATCACACTGCTGGTTTGGGGCTGAAACAATACAGGATTATTGGTCACTTAAAGTATTCATTTAAGTTAGCTGATCAAATATTACATTTAGGCCAATGCTTTACTACATGTCTTAATGGATATATATATATATCTGATCTTCAGTTATCCAAGTAAAATTGTTTGTTTGTTTACTTTGTAAATGGTAACCTATGGTAATAACTAAAAACTATATAATTAATTAATATCAAAGGCTATTTCCAAAGATAATCCCAGTTATCCCAAAAACGTCAGGGTTCTAACAGGATAGGTTGCAGGGAAAAAGCTAATAGTTTTAATTTTTCAATTATTATTCATTAACTTAAGTAGTAAAAATATGTATCAAGTTTTTACCTTGAGACCATCCAGCTCTCCATCATCAGGGCGCTGGCTTTCTTCTTTGCTTGTAATGAACTGCATGTATACATCTTCTGCAACATTGGTTGTAGCTGGATTTGGCCCAGGTTTATCATTGGCAGAGTCACCAAATTTACTCCAAGTTTTACGCTTGGCAATGTCCTAAAATTATTACAATTTATAAGTAAACAGTTAAGTAAATATTATGTTGGTGTTATAAAAGAAATACAAGTAAATGTCTTATATCTGCCCATTATAATAAATACAATGCTAAAGATGTTATGTCAAAACAACACATGATGTAAGGTGCAACACATTCCATATTTATCAACTAATATAAGCCAAATAAGGTGTTAAGGTGATAACACATTTTTCTTTATTTTTTTCAAATTATCTAGGCTACAATAAAATACACAGATACCTGACACAATTACAACTTTGCCTTATGGCAGCTATTGAATTAGATACCCACAGATATAAATCTAACTACGTGTTGTCATTCATATTATCTAGCCTACAATAAAATACACAGATACCTGACAAAATTACAACTTTGCCTTATGGCAGCTAGGATAGGATAGGATAGGATAGTTGGACCCCTTTTCCGCACTTAGACTCGCATTTGGTCCGTTGTGCGTGCAGGCGTTCTCTCTGTGAGAGGGCCGTAATCCACCACATGGGCCCAGTGCATGTTGGCGGATGTCACATGTCTTCGAATTTTTGGTTCTAGGACATGCCGGTTTCCTCACGATGTTTTCCTTCACCGTTTTGAGAGCAGTGGTGATGAAATAAATTACACAAAGTAAAGCGCCAGCCTGGGTTCGAACCCACGACCTACAACTTGTAAGTCGCGGCCGTTACCACTGGGCCACCACTGCTCTTCCTTATGGCAGCTATTGAATTAGATACCCACAGATATAAATCTAACTACGTGATGTGATTGTATGTACTTCGCATGTCAAAAAATGGAGTTAAATTATGATCAATGAGAGTGTCATTCTGAATTTAGACAGTTAATTATTTCGACACAGTCTCAATTTTGAAAAACAATAGTTCAATGTAGTCCGAAACTCCGACACGTGATCATATTGTCACATTTCATAGCAGTATTACATCGAAGGTATGTTCCATCGAAATAAAGATCCGCCGAACAAGTGCATATCGAAGAAGGGTTCTGTCGAAGTAGTGTTTTTCGAAGATGTGTGTTGTCGAAGTATAATCTGTCAGACTAATGTTTGTCGAATATATGTTCTGTCGAAGCAATGAGTAGTCGAACTATTGTTTTTCGAAATTTAAACTGTGTCGAAATAATTAACTTTCGAAATTCAGAATGACACTTGATCAATGATCATACTTTGAGCTTTTCATTTAGCGATAATGCTGGTAATCCACCAGGTAAGTAATTTTTTTTCATTGTTTGTGTAAAAGTGGCACTTTCATACAGATGGAGGGACTTGCGTTATCTAGTTATATTTATGTCTGTGTAGATACCCGTAATTGCTTAAAACATGTTTCAGTAAAATAAAAGTACCTATTAAGTTATTTCTAGCTGCAATTGCTGTATCCGTCATACTTTATTATGTTCAAACATTATAATGATAACATGGTCAAATGCAGTGCGATAAATAAAACAAAAGTATCAATATTAAATGCAGCTTTCATAAGCAGCTCTATTCTTCAAAAAAATCCAATACTGTTAGAGAAAAAATTTAGAGTAGATAAACAATGTCCGATTGTGAAGCATTTGATACATACCTTTGATACAACCCTTTTTTCAATTTTGTAAGTACGGACAATCTTGACTTTCTTGTTGTCATTGTCATATTTGTATTCCGTTACGATCTTCAAACCATTTGCAACCACTTCAGATGGTGGTGGCAAAGCTCCCTGATCAATCTCAACCTCATCAGCCCATGAGGACTGGATTTCGTCTTTCGCTACAGGCATCTGTGAAATATTCATCACAACATTTTTAATAACAGATGTAGTCTGTACACCACACTCCGAACAATTGATTTAAAATTCAGATTTAAGACAAACAATACTTAGTGATATTGTTCTGTTAGCAATCAAAATGCACATAATGCATAAATTTTTTGAAAAATTATTTTTCTAATGCATTGCTAATGAATTATTAATGATCACTATGGGACATTTTCCTCCTTCACACAGAGCTCCTTAACTAATTTACATTTCTTGTTTTATGATGTTCTGTACATTGTTATCAGAACAGAATTATTTTGGTATTGTTTATCATGGATAGTTATTATATCTGTACCTCCTAAATTGAAAGTTACAAATAAAAAAGCTGAACGCCAATACTGAGCACGAAATCAAATGCAATATTAATAATATACTTCAATAATATATATAAGTATAGATTGAATACAACCACGAAACGAAAAACTGACTTTTGTAATTTTGTTGGTTAGAACACGTGAACCACAGATTACTGATATGTAGCTAGCTAACGTGAACGTATAAATATCAGTATTGCCAGTGGTGGCAGATAGTCAAATGTTACACGACAGTCGACACGTCTCAAAAAGTTACATTTTCATGAGAAAAGATATGTCACCTTATTTTAAGTGGAAACGACACTAAAATAATAAAACACTAGTTTTACTTTTCTTATTTTGACTGTGAAAGTTGCGGAACGCAAGGTGGTGCAATTAGTGGGTACTAATCGAATTTTCTGTTGCGTTTAGTTTAGAACATTCAAATTACAACGAGTAACAACTATATAGGTACTTATTTAGTCGCTTTAGTGAAGCCGGCCGGTAGACTTAGCCCACTCTAGCTCTTGTAAACGAAACCAAAGTAACTTAACAATGAGTAATAAATAGCAACATGAACTTCTTGAAGCCATGTGCAGTATTTCAGTTAAAATACGACTTTGTTGTTGATTTACTGATACCCTAAATAATTACTTGTTAAGTTCAAACTACAAAAAATATAACATTTACTAAAACAACCAACCACGCGCTCGGAACGGTCCTAAACGTTCTCCGCTACACTACCAATGAGACCTAAAAACGACTTCTGTGCATCTAACGGCTCTTGCTAACTTACGTGCCGGGTATTAACCCTACTCTTCTTTGGAGTTAATAAGACTTTCTTTAGCAAACAAAACACGACGCTCACTCGCTCGCCGGAGTAAGCGGGATGGAAGATTTAGAAATACACGTGAGTGAGTGAGTGAATAAAATCAGATAACAGGTGCGACAACACGACGAACAAAAACTTTCTTAGAAGCGTTCCGTTTCACTATTATTTTTTGTTTGCGGGCAAATATTTCAATATTTATCATCATGATCACATGATCAGCCTTTTAAAGTTCCCACTGCTGGGACACAGGCCTCCTCTCATAGAGGGAGTGGGCTATAATCCACCACGCGGGCCCAGTGCGGATAGGTAGATGTCACATGTGTTTGATTTTTTGGTTCTAAGACATGCCGGTTTCCTCACGATGTTTTCCTTCACCGTTTTGAGAGCAGTGGTGATAAAATAAATTACACAAAGTAAAGCGCCTGCTCGGGTTCGAACCCACGACCTACAACTCGTAAGTTGGGACCGTAACCACTGGGCCACCACTGCTCTCCAATATTTATATTAAGTCCTAAAAGTTACGTAAAAGTTACATTTCGAGTCGTGTTACATGGAGGTTACATGAGAAGGCCAAAAGTTACGTTCTGGCAACGCTGATTAATATTCGAAGATGACAATTCTTTTTTATTTTTATTTATTAACTATGTAGCGATCTGTGAACGTTCACTCACCTCGCAGTGATATATAATATGTGGGTCACGCGCACACCACCAAAGACCTTATACGTATTTCTTACTACTAGCTGTGTACCAAAATGTTTTGTTTAGCTAAAATGAAATCTATCATCATATACCTAGGTTTGCTATTTCCTTATAAGCGGTAGCTAACCAAAAGAGGTCCTGGCGAGAGGGTTTCCGCTGGTAGTGTGTCCTCTTGATAGCTCAACTAATCATTGGGTTTGGTAGAAAATTTTATATTTTTCTTTTTATGTTATACCAAAACTAACAATTCATCGACTTTGACACGTATTTAAATATTTCTAGAAAAGTATATATTATTTCTACAGTTCCTTTATTTAATCAATTCGTTGTATTTAAAAAAATATTCATTAATACTGAGTAAGAGTAGTACTTTTAAATGTTTGGGCCTAGTAATACTAATGTAGGATGGTCGTTCGCGGATTTTTTGGCGGACTTTGTTCGAGTGAAATTCAGCGGCTGTTAATGTTTTTATTTTATAAGCGTCTAGAGTAAAACAAACAATTAAAAATACAATAAATAGGTAATTAAAAACAGGCGTAGGCAGCTAAGATGTGACCAATCCCAACTGATGGCGCCCGTTCACGAACATGACACATGGAACAGCCACCACTCAGCTCAACCATCATGAAGGGGACCGAATGATCCAACACATGTGCCACCATCAGAGAGAAATTAGATAGAGCATGACACACTCAACTGCCAGGACACACTGAAGTCAACGAACGACACGTAGGTACAATAAATGGTAGATTTACAATTGGTACATAGTACTCACATATGTGCTGTGCAGTTATATAATACAAAAATAAATTGAATTTATACAACACAAATATATTCATACAGTCTTCAGCAGGTCCAACAATACTTCAGAACTTTTCTACTTATCACTTGCTTTTGTGCCCTAGTGGCTGTGGAGCTAGAATAGCATTGTGCCAAGCATTTTTATCAGCGATGCAATCCCCCAACCTATAATATGCCTGCCTGCATAGTGTGCGTTTTATACAAGTTTTAAATTTCGTCTCATTCAATTCTAGAATGTGTGGCGGTATTTTATTGTAACATTTTATACAGTACTCCATAAAAGATGACGCTACTTTAGCCACCCTGAAACCTGGTTGAATTAATTGGTCCCTATTTCTAGTAACATAACTATGTCTATCGCTGTTTTTACTAAAAAGATGTAAATTCTTTCTAACGTACAAGATGTTTTCGTAAATATATTGACAAGGTACCGTCATGATGTTAATGTCCTTAAACAGTTCCCTTAGAGAATCGCGCCGGCGAAGATTGTATATCGCTCTGATGGCTCGTTTTTGCAGAACAAAAATTTACTGAATGTCTGCAGCCCTTCCCCATAGTAATATGCCGTAAGACATTATACTATGAAAGTAACTAAAATAGACCAGCCTCGCGGTATCTACATCAGTAAATTGACGAATTTTTCCGCCCCGCCCCGCAAGTGATATTAAATGGGGACCCCATTGTAACCTTGAGTCTAGCGTGATCCCCAGGAAAACCGTTTTGTCGACGAATTCTAGCTACTATTCTAGTGTCATCAGCAAATAACACCATGTTTAGTTTGTTTTTCAATAGATGGGGTAAATCGTTAATGTATACTAAAAATAAGAAAGGACCCAAGATTGAGCCCTGGGGTACCCCCATTTTCACGTTCAACCCCGACGAATTGACACCTTTTATTTGAACTAATTGCTGTCTATCATTCAAATAGGATTTTACTAAACTTAATGCTGATTGGCCTAGCCCGTAATGCTCAAGTTTCAAAACCAATGTTTCATGATCAACGCAATCAAACGCCTTCGACAGGTCGCAAAAGATACCAATGGCATCTTGTCACCTTGTGATGTTATGGTGACACCAGCGTCGGTTGTACAACATGCTTTGGTGAAACCATATTGTTTCTCGTGTAGGATGTTTTTCGTATTAAAATAAATGAGCATTTGATTTAGCATTATCTTTTCAAATACCTTGGTGAAAACCGGCAACACGGATACTGGTCTATAATTATTTGTGTTTTTACTGTCCCTGGATTTAAAAAGTGGTATAACCTTACTATGTTTCATTAGATTCCGGATCTATAAACACCTTGATCTATAAACAAATTAAAAATTAAAGCTAAGTACGGCGCTTTAGTCTGAATAATGGAGGTACAAACTTTAATGTACATTCCCCATAGATCTTCAGTCAGTTTTATCTTTATTTGCTTAAAAGCTTTTATTACTGTTATTGGGTTTATATGTGAAAAGATAAATTCAGTCGGGCAGGCTGCAACGCTAGCGTGTAATAAACCATAAGCGAGCGACGGCGAAGAATTTAAAGTTTCAGTAGTTTTAATTGGGATGCTGGCAAATAAATTTACAAATTCTCTAGCAACTTCTTTGTTATCTCTAATAAGTCCATGTGTAGTCTCAAGCGTATAATCAGTATTATTTCTTTTGTTCCTGTTTGTTTCATTGTTAATAATTTTCCAAACCGTCTTAATTTTATTTTCTGCGAATTTAACCTTATTGCTAATGTATAAAGCCTAAGCTAGTTTACATGTATTTAAAAAAAATCTTGAGTAATCACAAAATACATATTAAAAGGCCATACAGCTCGTAAAGTCTTTCCCTACTTTTCCTGATTCCTTTAGTCGCCCAGTCACTAAATAAAAACTTAGGGCATATAGTTTTAGTTTTCTTTTTAAAAGTGTTATTGAATTCTGTTTGATTAACTGAGAAAACTTTTTTGTATAAAATATTACCATCGTTTACTGTGAGGTCCTGATAACTTAACTTACCAATTAAAGTGCTGTTAAATTTATTAAATTTACCGGATGTTATTGGTCTGGATTGAATCTGTATTTGTTGTAATGGTATGCTGGACTCAAATGTTACTAGTAGCCCACTATGATCTGAAGGCAGACAATTCATAATGGCTTTATTTAAGTAGTCGCAGCAACAAAAAAACATTATCAATACATGTAGCAGTAGTCACAGTTGTTCGGGTTGGTTCCTCAAAAACATGCGACAAATTAAATGATTTGAAAAGATTTAATAGTCTACTGCTATCTGAATTATTGTCTAAAATATTTATATTAAAGTCACCACAGATTATGACTAGTTTATTACCAGTTGTAAGTTTTGGCAAAACATCTTCCATCACTGACTCAAATATACAGTAGTTTTTATAATAGGGGGGTCTATAAACGCACACTATAATATGCTTATCCAGCTTAACACAGGACACTTCAACACTATGTTCAACTGATAGATCTACAATATCTTTACGAGGTTTTGATTTAATACCATTTTTGATTAAAATAAGTGAACCTCCACGTAACATAACATTTCTGTTAAAACAGCTGCCCACAGTATAATTTTCATAATTAATAAGCATTGAATAATCTTTCAGCCAATGCTCAGTAAAACAAATAATTTCAAACATTGTCTTTTTTAAAAACAGTTCTATTTCCAATTGCTTTGCAGAAAAACCTAAAATGTTTTGATGGAATAATTTTAAAGAATTCGCCCCTTTTTTTTAAGTTAACTATGTGAGAGCAAGAAGGTACCTTCTTGTTGCTGGATGTACTTCTAACTATTTGGTTATTGGTACCCTCCCTTGTCCTACAAACTAGTTTAAATTATAAATATTAATAGCAGAATTGCTAACGTTATTAATGTTATTGGAGACCTGTAAATTAGTATTACTACTAATATCAACTACAGTACATGACTTCGACATACTATTTATGTCTGAGTTTAAAGTAAAAGATAATAGCCTCGCTATTTGACGCTTCTTACCCTAATAGGCAGATACACTGTATTGCCTGTCGACTTTAATTTATCAACAAAATGTCAAATAGTACATTGTGTATTAAGGGCGGTAAGTAAGGAATTACGATCGAGACTCTAGTAGAAGCCCGAAGTCGAAGACTGAGGGCTTTCTGAGTCGAGGTTCGTAATTCCCGTACCGCCCGTGATACATACAATGTTTTTCATCACATTTGCGAGTAATAATTATGAATTATAGCTATTACACAAGTCAACACAGCTGTTATTCCAAAATACGTGAACTTTTTTTTAAGCGGTTGGCGAATTTTTGCCCACACCACAGATTTTACAGTGTTTTGTTCAGAAACTTTAAGGGCAAATACTTACGTAGGTATACAGCCATGACGGAGTGTAAAAAGAATTAAATAATTTCGATGTTTTCAAACTACGAGTATAACTATTAAAATCGATTATTAAGAACATTAGTTGAGTATTTAAGTAACATGTAGCGAGATTGCAAAGAAATTCCTGTTTAGTTAACATTTTAAGACAATTTTTCAATTGCGTGTAAACTCCTTGCTTGAACTTGCATGACCTGTGTGCTGCGCCATAAATTCAAAAAATATTACTTACCGCCCTAGGGTTTCATGGCAAAAAGAAAGCCCGAGGGTTTTATATGGGACATTACGGCCAAATTAACCTGTATGTTTAGATACTTTTTACGTGCAAGTGTGATGAAAAAAAACTAAATTGTCACTGTAATGGCTGACAAGGAAATAAACATGTTTATTCAGCATGAGGATATAATTATTTTGTCTACTAGACAATTTTTCCAAATATGGAAAAGCACACAATATGATTTTATTACAATAAAATTTTAGTAACTTTGTTACACACTCAGTGATTTCGTCTTTTTTTACATCCAAACTGTTACCTAAAGACAGTTACATTGGTGTCTGATTTTTATACATTGTTTGCTCAGACCAACAAAAAAATTTTTTTTTTGTTGGTCTGAGATTGTTTGTTACAGATTCCATGATATGCTTGTAGCTTGTAAGATGACCCAGGCATACAATAATTAAAAGTCGAATAACTCTGATTGTTATTTATTTAATAATTGCATAGAAAAGACCCGAGAAAAGGTGTTAAATGTTTTCAAGATTCTTTCTGGTCCTGGATGGGGTATACTTCCTAAACATCTGAGGCGGTTATACAATTCAACAATTCGAAATAGAATCGACTACGCTTGTTTCCTATACGACAGTAGCTGTGAAACTCACCTAAGTAAACTAGACAGGGTAAATTTTGGCTAAAAAAAAAACCATACGCGAATAATAATATTATTGCTGTATTAAAAGACTTGCAAGTACATTGTCAACAGTCGCACTGGAAAAGAAAAGTACCATTGTTGATCAGAATCCATGAGTCATTAGATTCGCTACCTATTTATATAAGCCCAAAGCTTGAAATATTCTCATTGGATACTTGGGTTCACAAGATTGATCTGTCTCAAATTGTATTTTCCGGAGTAGATGGCCTGGTCGCGGCTAAAAAGTGCTAACAAAATATTAAACTGAGTGAGCTGTGCAATACATTTTTAAATAAGACCTACCCGGAATTCTACAAAATATACAGATGGATCGAAGGATAAAATAGGTTCTGGAGCAGCGTTTTTCGACCCACAAACCAATCTTTCAGTACAATTAAAGGTAAATTCAAAAAGCAATATAATGTATTTAGAATTAGTCGCAATAGAGGAAGCATTATCTTACGTTGACTCATTTGAAAGCGGTAATTATGTAATTTTGAGTGATTCGAAAAGCGCCCTTCACATTTAATTCGGTGTACGACAAATTTTAGAGGCATTCCGATTGCGTACAATGTTATTTAATCTTTATGTAAACTTGCCTCTAAGAAAAAGAATATTGTACTACAGTGGATACCGGCTCATGTTGGCTTGGAAGACAATGAAATGGTTGATCGATTGGCAAAAGATGCTTGTGATGATGGGTTTCTCAGTCCATACCGTCCCGTGCACAGTGATTTTTTGTATACAGTTAAAGCAGAATGCAGTAAAATGTGGCATGAACACTTCAACCAAAGGTCACTGAGCAAGGGAATCTGGTATCGAACGATCCAACCAACACTTTCGCATTTTCCATGGTTCGACCAGGCAAACATGAGTCGTGCAGAAATCGTAATGGCTCTTCGACTTCGATCGGGACACATACCAATGAACAGTTTTGCCTATCTTATGGGTAAAGTTGCTTCACCAAATTGCCCGGAGACACACCAAGACACTTACCATATACTGATGGAATGCGTCCGGAACGAGACCGAAAGAATTTCAATTCTACCTAAGTCACTAAATGTAGGAAGATGCAACAATGTTCTTGCGTCACCTTTGTCAAGGGAGGCAAGAGCTTTGTATAGGTTAGCCAAAGCAGGCTTTAGAACATAGGGATTGGTCAATTAATTTAAAATCTTAGTTATTATTTATTTTTATTAACTTTGTATACCTACGAGGCTGGTATAATCGTTTCGCGATTAAAGCCTTTTTTTTAAATAAAGATATAAAAATAAAAACCAGGCCATAAAACTTACATATTTTTTTTTTAATCAAGAACAGCTGATATATCCACTCTGCTCGACAAGATTTTGACACATGGCCACATGACATACATACATACCAGCAGTATATCTCTACTCTAAGTACTCTAAGTCGTGAATTCGTGATACCAGCCATATACCAGCTGAGTGGATAGCTTGTTGCAAATTACGTCATGAAATTCAGGCATTTACATGAACTTTCAACATTCGAATTTATTCAGTAAAATAAGTTTACGCAGCTATTTTATATAGTTAATTTGTAAAAATATCTTTATTTTCATGGTGAGGTCGGTTAAACATTGTCAGTCTACTGCAAAATGTGTAGTAAATACGAATTAATACTAGTACATTATTACCTCAATGATTAATACTACACATTTCCAAACGGTAGACAATTTAGAATTGCTCAAAATATATGCATAAACAACCTTTTCGCTGGCTGAAATGATGCAAAAGAACAAAATAAAGATATACTCATTTTATTTGCTTCATTATGGTACCAACCACCTACTTAGTGTCCTAGTGCTTTGGCTAGTGTAACATCGATACAATCATTAAACAAAGCTCTAACAAGGTAGGTACCAATATCTTTAGAAAAAAACACAGTTCCCTGGCGTAATCGAGACTATTACCGAATCAATACATGATGTTATAGAGGACAGTATGAAGCGTTTTGCCAACAGTTGATTGCTCCATGAACCGTTGGTCAACTGTATCTTTAATCCATTAACTTTTCATCCAAAGAACTTTTCACCCACGAATGTTTCGCCAACATAACTCTACGTCAGTGAATGCATAACCAACAGAATGGTTTTGACCAATTACGTTTCAACCAACGATTAACCAACAATTGGCCAACAGACACCGAGACTGGTGAAAGTGAAATGAATTAGTCCCAGAGCGAGCGAAACGAGCTCGGGAGCTTAGAGCACCCCGACACGGATAGGTTAGGTTCGAAGGAGCTGAAGTGAGCGAGCAAAGCGAGCGAACTTAGCTCCCGTCATCTTCTTCATGTAAGGTTACTTTAGACCCTGCAGACAAAAATAGAAGCCCCGCATAGCGGGGCTCCGTCAACTTAGTTGCTTAAAAACTCATATTTTTAGGTTATTTTTACAACCTTTAATTTACTTTCGACTGTCCAGCAAAACGATAGCAATTTTTGCGCAATAATTGCTCTTCAATACAGAAGTTTTAGAGTAGTTGGCGGTTTTTTTTTTTAATAAGTGTATTTGACATACAGCAAATGATTAGCAAACGATTGTGTAGGACCTACCCTCAGATCAAGCAGTAAACAGATTAACAGCAGATAGAACGTACGGAACAAGAGAGCGGTGCCGCGATCTATATTAGTGTGTGTGACAGCGAGGAGCTACACTACACTACACCTAGGGACACGTACATCTGTGTGCGCATAAGGATGCCAGATGTTGGGAAAAAACTTCCACATTTTTTCGATATTTCTCAAGAATATTATTGTTACTTACATAAGTAGTATTTGGACCTAGTAATGGTTATCAAATAAATTAGATATAGAAGAAGAATATATAGTTTTTTAAAGAATTGATAAGCGATATCATACATGTCGAATAATTACGCGAGGAACTTGAAAATGTGTTTTTTTGTTTGTTGAGATATTTTGATGATGTTGGTGTCAAATGAAAGGTTTTGGCCTAGAACCATTTTATCCGTTTTCATCTAAATCAGTTTACGCGTTTATGAGATAAGCGGTAATCATTACAATGAAAATTTAAACAAATCGGAACTTTTTCTGTTTTTGTTCTAAAAACTATAATTATGGCAAAATGTGCAAATATTTATATACCCTAATCTATTAACTAAAATTTGTTGGGATTATGTGAAAAATGAATAAAAAACAAGGCTCCAAAGATTTTGGCTAAGCGAAAATTAACGCAAAAATGGTCAGCGAAGGTTCAATATTATCACTTATACCCCCTCCCGGGTACCCCGCGCCCCTGTCACAGCTCTACCGCGTGCCACTAGTTCATTGAATTATATTTATACGAATAGATCGTGTCCATATTTTATAGATTTCAAATCGGATATAAAAAAGGTATTGAACAATTAATGGAAATGTGTTCCATTACTGATACTAAACCACTAAAAACAATTGCACATTAATAACAAAATTGTCCTGTATAAATTAATCGATCTTCCTACGCCCCATGTACATTTCCCTAATTCAAGGAAACTTATTTCTATGTAAACTGGCAACACCCAACAATTACTGCCAATATTTTGTGTTCCGAGTGAGCTGTAAATATTAGTGGGTAAATCAATATCAAAACTATAAAATACTCAAAGTTACCTGTGGAAAGATATTCCATCTTCTATGTTTTGTTTTTGGGAACAACTTTTGCAATGTTTAAAGATAAAAGACGGCATTTTTACACATAAAATAAAAAATGACTTGTGACGTGTAAGCAGTGCGACGCGTAGTTTCGTACTAACGCGAGATTAGTTTTTCAATTTGTATTTGTATTGGTGGTTGCACTCTCTTGTTCGCTACGCTCTATCTGTTTTCTGTTTGATCTGAGGACCTTCCATACCTACACTGCAGGTAATTCCGACTTTTATGACATAAAGCGTTTGAATATTGGTTTGATCGCTATCGTTTTGCTCTTGCAAAAGATACGTTATAACCCTGCCGGTGTCTGTTGGTCAATTGTTCGTTGGGCGAAAAGTAATGGGGATGTGAACTGCCATTTTATCACGATAGGTGGCGCATCGTCGCTATGGCTATTGAAAGCTGTCAAATTCATACATTTTGTAACCTATCATTCAGTAAAATTAAATTTTCTCGAAATATGTCTCTGTGTGCTGTACCAGGATTTACCAACCCCTGTATTCAATTGTTGCGCAAAGATACAACGCAAAAAGATCTGGGAAAAGGCTATACATATTTTATATGTTATGTTATGTATCTGTCAAAGTAACTCTGATTATGTTGCTTGGTAATCTTCGGCGATATAGTGGAGCTATTAATGTATTGTTAAATTTCTAATGCAGGAATGTCATTTGCTTAGCCTTCAGAATCTTGAGGGCTTTGATTGCCGAAAATAAAATAAAACTTCTAACCTAAAACGTAAAGAATACCAACACATTAAAGTAATATTCTCTAATTTTTTGTAAATTTTCCTACCATGAGTCAAGTAAGAAAGAACTCGTTACCACAAAAAAAATAGCCAAATCTAGAACATATCACCGATGAAAAAAATATTTTATTGTATAAAAATCTACTTTTCAATAACATCTGTTTTCTTTCCAGTTATCCTTGCTCCTTATTTATTTAGTTCGTCTTTCAATTCCTTAAGCTTCCAGGGACTATACATATTATCAATAACGATGGTAGACGGATTTAAACACAAAAAATAACAAAAAAACGTGATGTAAATAAAGCAAAAATGATTTGACAGCAGCCATTGCGCCGACAGCGACATCTGCGCTCAGCTTCGCGTTCACATCCCCATTGGTCAAAACATGTTGGCGAAACGTTCGTGTATGAAGAGTTCTTTGGATGAAAAGTTAATGGATTAAAGATACTGTTGACCAACGGTTCATGGACCAATCGACTGTTGGCAAAACGTTTCAGACTCTATAGAGGACATTGGCACATATTTTTATTATAAGCTTAGACTTAGATTGATTTTGAGCTTTAATTTTTAGTTTTTCACGCACTCAGAGTTAAGTTTTTCACGCAAGAGGGCCTTTAAGTTTAATATTTGATTGATGGGCTAATTCGAGTGAAGAAAAAAAAAACAATAAAAAAATAACAAGCTTTTTATCTTACCGTGCATTATCATCCAAACCAAACGTGTATGCAAAGTTTTATCTGAATCAGTTGAGGATAACTGCTTTAAAATTCACATTGCAAGTTATGAATCTGGCTGTAAAGCATAAATCATTAAATTTGTTATTTTTTTGTGCCTATGACAATCTTAGTAAGTAGACGGTTTGATTTTTTTGTTAAAAAGTTTTATATTTAATCTCTTTTTAGTTTTTGGTTTATACCTCCAATTACCATAAAAATCATTTATAGCCAAAGTAAATCTCATGATGATTCCAATAAGCCCAAACACGACTAGGATACTATTAACGATTCAGAAAATTAACAAACTTTCACAATTTCACGATTTTTATTACGTTCTCACAAAATCACTTTTACATCTGTCCATTACAACCGTTCGACGACAACTGAGTCTGACTGCTATGCACTAAAGCTGTATCGAACCGTATGTATTCGTTATATACTGAGTAACGAGTATAACGCCTGACTCGAAGTACCGAATCGGTACTCTCAAATATGTTTCGTTACTCGCATTTGTCGGTATTCGGAACGAGATGAATGTACGACGTCGTACATCTGTATAGTAGTGAATACCTTGAACCTCAGAACGGAACGTGGCGATTCGGCGATGCGATGAATGAATCGTACGTCCGACTCGACTCAGTTCGATACGGATTCGAAATGCGCGCATTTTTATATTTTGAATTAATTCGTGACAAATTTTGTTTCGAAGTTTGTACCGAGCGATATCACTCTAAGTTTTATTATTTCTTTTATTTCCCTGAAATGCCTCTTTTTGTAAATGTGGATGGCTATCCTAACTTCCTAACTAATATTATAAATGCGAAAGTAACTCTGTCTGTCTGTCTGTCTTTCTGTCTGTCTGTCTTTGCTTCACGCCTAAACTACTGAACCGATTTGTGTGAAATTTGGTACAGACATAGTTTGGAACTTGAGAATGGACATAGGATAGTTTTTATTACAAAAAATAAAATAAAATTTATTCCGGACATACAGCGCCATCTATTGGTCAAGAGTCGGCATCAATTCAGTACTGAAAATTCATCGGAAAAATGTAAATAAATAGTAAAAAGGTATGAAAATATAATATAATACAACTTTTAGTACAAAGAAAATACTCTAACGGAGTATAGATAATTCTATTAGTACTATGTCGAGTTGGTGATCGCGCAATGGTGTCGATCGTTACACGAGTTCGGTTCATGTTATTGTTTTAATTCATCGGAAAAAAGTAAATAAATAGTAAAAAGGTATGAAAAAATAATATCAATATAATAAAACTTTTAGTACAAAGAAAATGCCCGAACGGAGTATAGATAAGTAATCCGAGTTGTCACTATGCTCGATAGATGGCGTTGGGATCGAAATAGATCGCGCTATGGTTTCGTTACACGCATTTGGTTGGGTATCGGCCATAGAGTATAGTAATAGATTGGGAATAGAGAACCCACTCCGGTATTTTTCTGCAACCTTCAAACGATATTTGAAGCGCCATCTGATATCGTCCGCCTAAAACTATTGTTTGCATGTGTGCATACCTATCCTACATACATATATCTATACGCACACCAGTGTACTGTATAGTTATAGATATTCTATTTAAACCTAGGGGAAATGGGTATTCGTTCATGCCTACAAAGTACTTAACAAAATGTACAATTATTTATTGAAATATGGAAATACAACACGTATTCCTACAACGAAACAGAACAATACTATGTACATTTTGTAAGTACTTAGTATGCAACCTGGAATGAAACAGAAATCATATTTATTTTTTGTTTATTGAAATATATTTGTGCTGAAAGTTTAATTTCTTCATCCTCACCACGGTATTGGATTTTACCAGATAAAATTCGATTGATTGATCGGCACCAACTATATACCAAGACATTTATTGTTGTATTTTCATAAACATTTACCATCTCTTTCTTGTGGATCTCACATGTGAAAGGATATTCCACAAATATGTCCAAAAACATTTTAATTTTTTCCTTTAGCTTAGTTTTGGGCACATTTTTTTTCAAAATTTCTATCTTAATGTTTTGGATTTCTTTAAAAGCCTTTTCCGCCTCTTGAGTGGGATACAACAGACAATGTCTACCTTTTCTATATTCTTTTGCCCTTATATACTCATTTGATTGTAATTGACTGTCGCCATTTAATACATTTCTGCAGTGCCTGCATGATTTGGAAACGTTTTTCAAACATTTAGCCAGCACATAGGTACATAATTAGCCTGGCCAGCATCAGTAGTCACAGTGTTTAAATTAATAAAAGGCACCACAATAAGTAGTGCCTCATTAATGGGAACATTAGAAGTGTTTTCTATGGTGTCTTCTAAAAAGAAACTCAAAGTATGAAGACAGTCATTGTCATCACTTTCACAATTAGCTTGAAGAGAATGGGATGAGTTATAGTTATTTAAAAGAAGTGATTTAAAGGCACCTTCAAAGTTAATAGTGTTAGGTGCTGTATTCCTCACCCCAAAACTTCTAATGTTTCCAAAAAAAAAATCCAGTGGGTCCTGGTTAAAGTTTCTAGTCAACATTGAGTCAAATAAATATTTTTGGGAAAATACTTTCCACAACTGTTGTATGCCCTCAATAGTGCGGATATTTTTTTTTATTGATGGTATGGAACTCGTTTCAATCAATCTTATTTTATTATCCTTTCCTTTTTTAATTTTAATAAATTTCACTGTTCTTAAAATCTTTTTGGTATTTATCCATAATTCGTGATGAGGAGAATTGTTACAAACACCATATTTATACATTTTTGCAGCTGTCGTCATATGCCTCGTTATTTTTTTGAAAGAATTTTGTTTGCTAATTCTATCAGCACTGGTTAATCTTGCTTTCAACCTTCTTCTTCGCTTACGTAATCGTACAATTTCGATTTTCAAATTCTTCATCTGGAATCTTGAAATCTTTAATTGATTCTCCAGCGAAAAATAGATTTCAGCTTTTCTGAAAAAAATAATTTTATCTTTATCTTTATGGTACTTTACATACATGTTTTATTTTGCATGGGTGCAATTTAGATGTGAAGACGATATCCAATTATCATTTATTTATATATATATATATGATTTTTGTATTTATTTATCCATTTCTTTTATATAGCTTATGGAATAAACTACATTGGTACTCACTTTTGTCTCCTTTAAGTTTCTGTCTTTGTTGTCTCCCATTGTTACTGCAATAATTATGTTCTGCTGCTATAGCTGCACCAGCATTGGGAGGCATTGCTGAAAACAAAATAATAATAATTAACCTTGTATCAATGAGGTAAGTAGTAAACTTTATTAGTGTAAATTACTTGAGGAGTGAAAATGAAGTGTCTGTTTGTTATGAAAATGTAACAGCTATTTATTACTAATTGCAAATGAAAGTAAACGAAAGGAAAGTCATATACGGTACTTGTAAAGAAAAAAAATATTTAATATAAAAATTATTTTATTGTCTGTCCGTCTGATTACCCCGGCTAATCTCCGAAACGGCTGCTGAACACAACGGAGTTAAAAATAATTTGAAAATGTAGGGAGCCAAGCATTTACGCACCAGTGACTATTTGCTTTGAAGTAGAAGGCAGATTCCAAATATGTTCAGGCACAGGAAGTTCAGTTGGTAATACAGCAGCTTGTGTTGGAAAGTCTGAAAATAATAATATAAAAAAATATTACAAGTTTAATACGGACAGTAGGTATAAATCAATAGGTTTAATTAGCTTCATAACGTAGCTGATGATATAAGCAGTAACTTACTATTATTTTTGAAAAAGAGAAAATTAACTGTTGCCTACGGTTTTTTCCGGGTGGACCCACACAGATTAAACCACAGGCAGCAGCTAATTAAACAAAATTTGAAAATATAGGTAGCTAAGCATTTACGCACCAGTGACTACTTGCTTTGATGTAGAAGGCAGATTCAATATGTTCAGGCATAGGCAGATTAGTTGGTATTATAGGAGGCATATGAGCAGCTTGTGTTGGAAAGCCTGGAAACAGTAAAAAAAAAAAAAAAAAATATTATAAGGTTACTTCGGATTGTTATTACTGAAAAATTGGTCTGTATTTGTCCCATATTGTGTGTCAGTACAAACAATTGGCTGATGGGAATCCCTATGACATGGATGTGATTTAAACATAACTGGCAAAATGGTATACTATTAGGTGAATCCCTGCCTAACCGTTCCAAGACAGGCACGATGATGTAATGTAGAATAATGGGTTTTAGGTGTTTGCCATTAATATAAGGTCTATGAAACATAATTGACCATTACTCAACTGATGAACTTCGATAAAATCACATTCTAAACCGCAATTTGGACTCGGTAGGAGGCGCTGCAATCTAGTTCAAGGATTAAGGACAATGTCTGTTTGGTCAGCTAGTAGTACAATAAATAATAAATCTTACCATGAAGATGTACAGTAGGAACAGCTAATGTATTTAAATGGTCGATGCGATTCTTAAATTGGTTGGAAAATGTATTTCACAGTTGACTCTCTTTCTGTAAAATTTGATGTCATCTGCAGTCTCAGTTTCCTACCAACAATGTTAACCCAGGCTTTGAATACTTCACGATACTTTTCTGGGTGTGGAAATTGATGGTGTATAATACCTGAAAAATAAAATACAGAAACATGAAGTATGTGTGTATAAGTATGTATGTTATGTTGACCCAGACGAGGATACACAAAACTAGCACAAATCTGAACAAAAATATATTTTGGGTGCCCTAAGTCGGCCATTCTTTTTTTTTGAAAGCTGGTCTAATTTTAATTCATTTTATTGATTAAAATGATTATCGTAAGACGTGTTTCTTAGCCGCGAGATTTTTAACGTGGGTAGGAAATAGCTAAGATCTTAATGGTGGGTGACTCAAAATCAAAACTGAAAGAACTAGTGAAACAATTTAGACTTGCTGCCTTGCTTTCCAAAAACAGCATGTTATTTTGAGCGATGAAGTTATACTTGAAGCAATTATTGCCTACTATGAAATTGATAAAGAAAGCACTTACCCGGGTTGTGTGCACATCCCAATTCGCACCGGTTTGGCATGATTTTAAACACACAAACAAGCGTCTATAATCGCAAATAACACAAAAACAGCGTCAATGTCGCAAATATCACAAAAATAAAGCGTCTATATCGCAAATAATACTAAATAATAGCGTCTTTTCGCAAGTTAGGTGAACACATGAAACGGGAGGAGCAAAGTTCATCTCACTCACTAATTCACAGAAAACACTTCACAGCGGATGAGTAAAAACTGAAATAAACGCAAATCAACAGTAGAAAACACATAAAATGGACGAAAACTACAAATTGTAGGTACTCGCCATTGTGAAAATTGAAAATTCAAATTTCTTGATTTGACTGTGTTGCACGGTTATTGCCCGACAAAAAAATTATTATAGAACAAATAAAAAAATCCTCTGATCATTAAATTATATTATTTTATCATTAAATAAAAATGTTGACTGTTGTACACATCACCAAAAATTAAATTTCAATTATTATTCTGATATTTGTTCGAAATTTAATATTTGATGAAAGCACCATCTATTGTAAATTAAACGTACTAAATATTTTGCGCAGACGATAACAGATGGCGCTTTTCTTAATTTTTTTTATTGAAATCTGTTCAAGTATGGCAGTGACCAGCCCCTGGTATCGGCCGAGCGCTTCGGTACTGTCGTGGAATTGTGGATTGATCGTTTCGTAAATTTAAAATTGGCTCCGTTAGGTTTATTTGCTGAATGCTGAGTTGTCTGGTGGTTGTTTTCAAAATTGGTCCCGTTGTATTTGTCGATTAAAAGGTTTATTTGTTGGGTTGTCTGGTTGTTGTATAATGTAGGTTTAGTTTGATCTCGATTATTAGTAGATACTAAAATTGTATGTCTAAATTCGTTTTAATTTTTAAATTAATTAGATCGTTCCTTTTAAATTATTTAGTTTTATGCTGGTTATTAAGAGAATAGGTTGTAATATAATTTCTTTTAAATTGTTATCAAGTTCGTAATTCGTATTTTTTAAAATTCTTTTGTTTTCAGTTAGTTTTCAATTTAAGCTCGGAAAGATTGTAATATTTCTTTAGTTTAAGATCTTTTTTAAACTACTTTTTTCAATGACGAGAAAACGCAAGTCCAATTTAGCACGTAGTTCCAGCGGAGCTCGAGCTAAAAGAGTTGCAAGAAGTCAAGAGTCTCAAGAACAGACTCAAGCCCGTTTAACTTTAGACGCCGAGCGTCACGCTGCTCAAAGAGCTGCTGAGACTGAAGAGGTGAGGCAGGAGCGACGGCTCTTAGACGCTGAGCGTCACGCTACTCAAAGAGCTGCTGAAACCGAAGAGATGGCTCGGGAGCGCCGGCTCTTTGATGCCGGCCGTCATGCAAAAGAGTGTCAGAACCACAAGACCTATATATTTTTGCAAAGGATGGCAAAACTAAAAACGTGGTATACAGAAATGTCTTGGTGTAAGAAACTTTAATAATCTTTAAAGCCTAAAATAATAGAAAATTTGTCAAGGGAGAAACAGTTTTTTTTTTTTGAAGAGATCCCGCGAGATCGGGAACTATGTAGGTAAAACCAAAAATCTGCCGGAAGTCACTATTCCACGCGAACGAAGTTGCGGGCAAAAGCTAGTTGTTTAGTAAACGTTAATAGACTGCATTTCGGATATATAATATTAGGAACAGGTAGCCCGGCAAGTACTATAATATGAGACACAATGGCAAAGTAATTTATTAT
The DNA here is from genome assembly GCA_964057195.1 of Orthosia cruda. Taxonomy (NCBI): domain Eukaryota; kingdom Metazoa; phylum Arthropoda; class Insecta; order Lepidoptera; family Noctuidae; genus Orthosia; species Orthosia cruda. The sequence goes on along the minus strand of OZ059831.1, from coordinate 23,710,324 downwards.
ACACCGTGAAATTTAATTGGTTGTTTTCCCGCGGCAGAACGACTTGCCTTAAGGAGTACTTTCGAAGCATAGAGTTAAAGTAAAAAAATAACGATGTTTTTGTTTTAAAATAATTTAAAAAATATTCATCAACTCGAAAAAGTGAGTTACAATAGTAACTTGTAGGTACTAGGTACTACTCGCGTCACCACCGGCAAAGAAAAGCGATGCACAAAACAATGTTCAAACCAAAATAAACTCTCGCACGTAGTGATACGTCATAAAATAGTTTGCAAGGAACAATACCACCGCTAAGCCGACAAAGCAAATACCGATTTATTAAATGTTTAAAGTAAAATAAGCTCTCGCGTGTAGTAATACGGCATAAACTAGCCCGCGCGCAACGTTATCAAACGGAGCCGCCTTCGAACCTAATCCTTTTGACAGTGATCCTGACCTACTTAGCACCCGGGTCAACGCCCCGCTGTCGTTCGGCCGTAGATATCGGGAGGTATTACTATTGGTTCGTGATCGCTTTCGAGTTAAGTTTTTCACAATGTTAAATATGCCAGTTTTTGTTTCTAATATTTTACATAACTACGAAACGATTGTATTACATAGAAAAAACCATTTCGCTGCGGGAAAACAACCATTTAAATTTCACGGTGTATTAGTTTTGCTTCTTGCCTACTTTATAATCGAATTAAGTACATATTTTTTTATTAAGTTCATAAAACGATTAATCATTTTTCTGTATTCATAAAATCTGTAATTTTAGTCTGTTTTGCTAAGTGAACACGTGTGGATTTTAATTAGTGTATCGTCATAATTGCCCTCGATGTGAAAATGTTCAATAAAAAGATCAATCTTTCGTAATACACTAACTTGAGATTAGACCATCAGTCAAAGTCTGCACTGTAAATTTTTCTTCAGTCTTTTCCTGTTCGGCACAAATTGCAATAGATTTATCTAAGTTCATCAAAACATTAATAAACTCCTCTGCTTTAGTAGTACATAAAAAAACTGACTGAATAGATATGAGAAATAAGTCTTTGATTATATTGCTTGCACGTGTATTTTGTTTTTGAGAATTACAAAAGTCCTTTGTTTTTGTTTTCTTTTGCGATCTTAATGGCCAGCCATTGACCATTATACTTTTCCAGATGTGGATACTGCATCGACGACATAGGGATACTGCTACCTATTCAAATTGTTCAATACAGCGGTCAGTAACGAAAGCGTAAGGCAAATCAATTCGAAGCGAGATTGTAACGAAAGTAACGAGTAACGATACGTTTGTAACGAGTACTATGTTTTAAAGTAACGAATACATACGGGTATACTTTTTTTCGTTACTTTCACAGCTCTATGTATAGTGCATTGCACTCGCAACACTTCCCACCACATGTTTTTAACACGTGACATAACGTGGTGGGGAACATATGGAAGTGGTGCGCGCGATTATACTTTAACATTACTATTTTTACAAATAGTATTGAATCATTGACAATAAATTTAATTACAGATAATAATTCTAAGATTATTATCTGTAATTTATGATTAATGAAATTAGATGTCTTAAAACAATTTATCAATTGTGGAAATAGACTATTGAAAATAGAGTTTCTAACAGTCGGCCATTCCTGATACATTTCCCGTCCCGGGATAATAAACTCTGACATAACATAAAAAAATAATGAAAGTATTATTTTCTTTAACCTTCCATCTTCTTCAATCTACTTATGCTATTATTAATGAAAATGTTAAAGCCTCAGGCATATCCTTAACATCTGTCTCAACTGAGATCTGTGTCCTATCTCAGTCAAGCCACTTACTAACTTAAGATGTTAAGGCTTCAGTCATATCCTTAACACCTGTCCCAACTGAGATCTCTGTCCTATCTCAGTCAAGCCATTTACTAACTTAAGATGTTAAGGCCTCAGTCATATCCTTAACACCTGTCCCAACTGAGATCTCTGTCCTATCTCAGTCAAGCCACTTACTAACTTAAGATGTTAAGGCCTCAGTCATATCCTTAACACCTGTCCCAACAGAGATATCTGTCCTATCTCAGTCAAGCCACTTACTAACTTAAGATGTTAAGGCCTCAGTCATATCCTTAACATCTGTCTCAACTGAGATATCTGTCCTATCTCAGTCAAGCCACTTGCTAACTTAATATGTTAAGGCCTCAGTCATATCCTTAACACCTGTCTATAACTGAGATCTCCGTCATATCCCAGTCAAGCCACTTACTTACTTAAGAAGTTAAGGCCTCAATTTAACCTTAACATCTGTCCCAACTGAGACCTCTGTCATATCCCAGTTAAGCAACTTACCAACGTAAGATTAAGGTCCCAGTCATATCGTTAACATCTATCAACTGAGATCTCTAGACATATATTCCGTTAGAACATTAGACTTAATGTTAAACTATTGAACCATACCAATCATACTTGTTTTAGTCTGTGTTGTCCTTTTCCAACACATCAGACTCATAGTCCGATCTATTAAACAGTACCCAGGAAAGACTTAATACATCCATAATGTACATACAGGTGGTAAATATAAGTTACAGAAACAATGGACCCTGGCGGGCACAGCAACATTCTAGATACAGTCAGTGTCCAGGAGAGAGGAATAGCGCTTAATATTTTCCTTATCAATTACAATTTTAACTATTCATTTCCTATCTATCTGCTTTTATTTGGTTCAATTTACTAATATATGTGTGCCTTTCTATGTTCATGTTAAATTATGAATTATTATTGCTTATTAATTTAGTTGCTTAAGTGTTTGTATTACAGTTTATTTGTTAGAAATTTTCTACAATACGTTAAAACCCCATACGTTTAGAAATTAATTTCCTTTATTTACCTATTGACAGATCATCTCTTTCTACCCTTACGAGGTCTCCCATATTAATTATTAATTAATTTATTGAGGTTATTCATTAATTTATTGATTTTATTTATTTATTATAATGGACTTCTTTCCTAGCTTAATCAAAACGTTATTTTGTAAATTTTCTTTAGAGGGCTATGTTTTTTATATCAACTGTCACGTTAAGCTGTAATAATTCATATAAGTTGTTCACTCAGATTAAGACCAAATTTCGCCTGAACGAGGCGTTCTACTGTACCCGGTTTATGTAAGTTGAATTTTTTTAAAACCTTCTTGCCACAACCATGACATGCATCTGCTATTTAATTTATACTCACAATTTTTAATTATTTTTTTATCACGTTTTTGACACTCTGTTTATTCGAAACATTGAAACAAGTTGCTCTGAAAAGAACTTTTGATCACAGTACGTTTTGACACTGTTTACCAGAAATATTGAAGCAAGCAGTTCTCAAAAGAACCCTTTTTATTATACGTTTTGACAATCACCAGTTCTAAAAAGAACTCATCTGAGATCCCGAAGGAACTCATTTGTAAAGAAATAGGACACGAACAACCGTCGCGCCAGACACGTCTGTCTTGCGCAACGGCCGCTCGAGGAAAAGGCCGAATCAACGCGCCACCTATATTTATAACTTCACTTTATAGCTAATCTGGACAATATATTAATCGTGAATCGTGGGCCAGGACCAGTAAATGGGCTAAATCCTACGGATTACAAATCAACCCATCCAAATCCCAGCCTATGATCATAGGCAGTTGATACCATCGCACTGATCTTGACATATCCACTTTGACGGCTCGACCATCGCTTACACCGAAACTGCTAAGAACCCTGGTGTCTTAATAAGTAATATCTCATGGCGAGCTTAAGTAAATGAGCACCTTTCACTCGTTAAAATCCCTTCAAAGCCTCTTGCCCTTTAAAACTAAAATCTGTCTAGTTGATGCCTAATATCTGGATGCCACGAAGGAGCTCTTAAATAAGCTTGAGCGCTTGCAAAACCTGTGCACCCGTTTTGTTTTTGGTCTGAAGAAGTACGACCACATCTTTCAGTTCCGCAAGGATCTCAAGTGGCTCCCTATCTACCTTCGCCGGAACACTCGAGTATTGTGTCTCCTCTTCAACACGCTGTTTAATCCTACGTGCCCTGTTTAATTTTTATTTTTATTTTTTCTAAGTCTTCAGATGTAATTTTGGATTCTTCACCCTAATGACATTAAGTATTCCTTTATTTTGCTTTGATGGTTTCGCGGTTATTGAAAACGTACTTTTTTATTTTTAAAAGAATTTACTAATCCTACGAACTGCCTAAGCTTATGTTGGTCTGAGTAATTGATCTACAGCTCCAATTTTCTTTTACCAGGTTTTACTCCGGAGTCTAAATTCAAAACCTAGGTAATCTTATTTACTACCTAACTCAATAAATTACGTTCTATGAGCGGTTCGATCTGGTGTTACTGTATTATCTGCGCAATGGTCTACGCCGCAATCATTTAATGCCTGTACTTCACTTAAAGGAAGTGCCCGAAGTAGTAAATTGTCTTAAAGCAATTTAAAATCAAAAGAAGTTCTACTTTAGCATTGGTGGCATCTATTATATCTCGACACTCCATATGCCTTAGCAATTTTGTTGACAAACGCTACCCTGAAAGCCTTAGCACAGGCAACTCCGAAACCGAGCCATGAATTTACTAATTTCATAGCTGCCCGCTTACTAGCTGAAATCTATGAAATAATCCAAAATATGACCAGTCACGACAATTTCTTTGCAATATCACTATCAAGTTCATCTGTAATTCTCTAAACTGTTTTATTGCTAATAGTTTCTGAGATATCTAAACAAATATCAGCTAAGTGAAGTACTTTATGACATTTGTAACAACGTTTGGTAAGTAGTTGGCATTTTTTTTTAATGTTTGGCCTGTCTCATAACAATTAAAACATCTTGTAAACATCATTTCTACTATTATGATCATTAAGAGTTTATTTAATGTCTCAGTTTTTTTTTATCATCAGTTTTCTATCCGCAGATATGGTTTGACCTGTCAAACTTCTTTGTTTCTGAGATAAAATAATAATTTATCAGGTTCTGTAAATAGTGTTGCTTCTACACTTGTTCACTTAGACCTATCCTCAATACCGACCAAAATAAAATATAGTATTTTACCATGTATTCAACAATACTACCTTTTGGTAAAAATATTCTCCTCTAGGCGCCGCGTCACGCGCCTCTAGGCATCGCGACACATGCCTCTCTAGGCGCAGCGTCACGCGCCGTACTTGGTGTCGTACCATGCGCCGCACTAGGCGCCGTTCCATGCGCCGCGTAAGGCGGCGCACCACACTCCAAACCAGGACTCCGTGACATGTCACGCTCGCATATCTCTTCACGCCTCATTGACACGTGACGCACCCGTGACATGTATCGCCGGCGTGACACCTCACGGCGCCTCGAATCACGACTGCTCTGAGTCGCGTCGTGATCACTTGACTCGCTGTGGTCTCTCAAATCGCTAGACTCGTCACGATTATTGCAACGAGTTTTGCGACACAGGAGGCTCCGAGTTGCTTGATGGCATGTCACACAACTCCCTCGTACTTTGACGAGACTTTCTTTTGAGAGTCATGATTTCTGAAAATAAATAATCTACAAAAAGTGGATGTTCTTTCTTTGTTTACCTAAGGGACACTATCTATAAAGCATCTATAATAATAATAATAATAATAATAGGATAGGACTGACATCACTGATAGGACTATTGTTGCTAATAAGCCAGATATAGTGGTGATAGACCGATTAGCGCGCCGCACAATGATAATCGATGTCACCATTCCGCATGACGAGAACCTCGTGAAAGCTGAGAAAGAGAAACAAATCAAATATCTCGACTTAGCACACGAGGTTGTCGACATGTGGAATGTGGACTCGGCGATCATTGTGCCGATTGTCATTACGGCCAACGGCCTGATGGCCAAGAGCTTCGACGACCATCTGTCGAGGCTGTCACTGCACGGTTGGATCAAGGGCCTGATACAGAAGGCAGTACTCCTCGATACGGCTCGCATTGTGAGGAGGTTCCTGTCTCTGGAGGCCTAACCACCGGTAGCTTGGACCCTGCTCCCGACACCGGTGGACAACCATTTTTGTTATATTTTTAAATGTTTTTTTTAATGATTTGTTTTTTATAAAGAAATATTTAAAAATGTAAATATAAAGTGTGTACAAAGTTAAATAAACGGAATAATAATAATAAGCCCCCTAAACAACCACACGTCCTGATTGACCATCTAATCACGTGGGGGGCGGACACACGATTGAAAAATTACTGGCGTGGCTAACGTGGCTCTGGAAACCCATTCAACATGGAGACACGTTCAAAAAGAAAACGTATAGGACCGCTGCCCGGGGGCGATCGCCGGGGCGCACCTGGAGCTGACGCTGGGTGTCACAGCATGCGAACCGTCAGCGGTCAGGAGTTGAACAGGCGGGCTCCCACCGACAAAGATGCTACAGCCGAAATCATTGACGATGGTGACAGACTAACTAACAGGACAGACACCCCTGTAGAACCGTATAGTCCAAGCACAGTGTCTTACACACCTTCAACAACATCATCGCCATCTATGTCATCCTCACCATCTTTACCATCGTCACCCCCCATTAGTATTTTAAATACAGTTCCACCCACGCCGGCCTTGAATGTTGCGCGGGAAGTATCTAACTTCTTACCCGCGTCCACCAAGGCTGGGAAATCAAGAGTTCGCATGAGATGGAGTAGAGAAGTAAACTTATTTATCATGCGAACCTATCTATACATAACTAAATTAGAGACCGATATGACCACCTACAGACAACAACTGCACTCACTTTTCACACGACAATACCCAGAAATTACGGTTACGGAGCAGAGAATCTCAGATCAAAGAAGGGCTATAGTTAGAAATAAACTCCTATCTCAAGAAATTATAGACCAACTAAAAGAAGAAGTACGAACACAAATACTACAGGAAGAAACAGTAAATTTAGCAGATGATAATACCATCAGTCAAAATATAGGCGGAAGTTCTCTTCAAGAACAACCATATGCACTCGTTCAATTACAATCTATTAATTCTATTGATTCTCAATACCTACCACACAACCAATCAGAACCTTACACGCATACATCACATATATCTACACAAACGTCACACATATCTACACAAACTGAATATATAACACTTACGCTAGAAAATGATATTCAAACTCTAATTGGCACAGATCGAAATCTTACAACAGATACGTATATTCAAGAAATTCATGACAAATTTAGAACAACAATAGCACAATTCTCTGGAATGGACCCAGCAGCTCGACCAAAATTACCCAAACTTAAATACACTCCTGAACTATTTAGATTAATTAATTTATTTAATGAAAATATACTCGTACAATTTCTTTCTGACGACGCACAACTTTTAGACATTCACTTACTGATATATTGCACTGCGGTAGTTATATCTGAAGAGCTTAATTTTAAAATCACAGACCACACAGTAAATACATTAAGAAGACACAACAAAGAACCGGCGTGGCAACAAAGGCTAGAAAAAGACATTGAAAAATTGAGAGCAGATTGTAGCAGACTTACACATTACATCAACGGTTGCAGATCAAATAAAGTAGTAAGAAGAGTTGAGGCTATAATTAGAAGCAGTTTTATTCACACCCGACACGAAGATAGCAATAGAAAGCCGGAAGAATTCTTAGACACCCTAAAACAAAAACTAGCACTTAAGGTTCATAGACTAAGAAGATATAAAAAAGCACAACAGCGCAAAAACGAAAACGCTATATTTTCCAAAAACGAAAAAGTATTTTATAGAAACATAAATAAACCGCATACGGATACAAATAGCGAGAATAACTCAGAAACTGAACAGCCTACAAAAGAACAGTTAGAGACGTATTGGTCTAGCATCTGGGAAGAGCAAATACAACACAACGCCGAAGCAACTTGGATAGCGGAAGAAGATGCAAAATGGAGAGATATTGACGAAATGGAATTTATAGAGGTAACAGAGTCAGACATTACACACATAACAGCTAGACTTCATAACTGGAAATCACCAGGTATTGACAAAATACATAATTTTTGGTACAAAAAGTTAACTTTATTACATAAATATATTGCGAAAAATTATACAGATATCATATTAGGACAACAGAACACACCAGAATTTATAGCAACAGGAATCACTTACATGTTACCTAAAACTAAAAATACAATTCAACCTTCCCATTACAGACCAATTACATGCCTACCCACCATATACAAAATATTAACTTCAGCAATAACGAGAAAGATTAACTCGCACATAGACCATAACAACATCATAGCCGAGGAACAGAAGGGATGCAGGGCCATATGGGATGCAAAGAACAGCTAATTATTGATTCTACTATACACAAACACGCAGCTACAAAAAACAGAAATCTTCATTGCACCTATATTGATTACAAAAAAGCTTTTGATAGTGTCCCTCATTCCTGGTTGATTAAAATATTAGAGATTTATAGAATAAACCCAAAGATTATTGATTTTCTGCGCCGTATAATGTTGCAGTGGAAAACCACACTTCAGTTAAATTCCAGTCACAATACCATTACAACACGTCAGATATCTATTAAAAAAGGTATCTATCAAGGTGATTCTCTAAGCCCCATGTGGTTTTGCCTCGCCCTAAACCCTCTGTCACATTTACTTCAGAGATGTAAGGCTGGATATTGCCTCAAGCACACTTCACAGGAAACAACAGTATCACATCTTATATACATGGATGACATAAAATTGTACGGAAAAACAGAAAAAGATATGAAGAAATTAGTAGAAGTGACAGCAGAGTTTAGTAAGGATATCAATATGCAATTTGGTCTAAATAAATGTAAAACCCTTCACATTGTGAGAGGCAAAATACGACCCGGGGACTATGTAGTAAATAGCACCGACACTATAACAGCAATGGAGCCGACAGACTTATATAAATATTTAGGGTACGCGCAACTAAAGGGACTCGATCATGTAAGAATTAAAAACTCACTAACTACAGAGTACAAGAGAAGACTTAACGCCATTTGTAAAACCCAACTCTCCAGTAAACATCTAACTAAAGCTATAAACACATTTGCCATCCCTGTGTTAACATACTCATTCGGAGTTATAAAATGGACCAAAACCGACACAGAACAATTAGAACGAATTACTCGAACAACTCTTACAAAGCACAATAACTTGCATCCTAAATCAGCTATAGAAAGATTAACCATCAAACGACAACATGGAGGAAGAGGCCTTATAGATATCCAGCACCTTTGGCGGAAACAAGTAAGTCGGCTAAAAATATTCTTTCATGCAAAATCTCGTACTAGTAACATACATAAAGCCATTGTAATCAACGATATCAACTACACTCCACTTAACTTAAACGATCAGATAGAATCAGAAAGTACTACCAATGAAGATCCGCAGGCCCAAAAAACTGAAGATTGGAAGAAAAAAGTTCTTCACGGCCGGCATCCTCATGACTTAGAACAATCCCACATTAATAAATTAGCGTCCAATAAATGGCTCAAAATAGGTAACTTATTCCCAGAAACTGAGGGATTTATTATAGCTATTCAAGATCAGATTATTAACACAAAAAATTACAGAAAATACATAATAAAAGATCCTACTGTAACAAATGATAAATGTCGAAGATGCCACATCCAGCCAGAAACCATTCAACATATTACTGGCGCTTGCACAACACTCACACAGTCTGACTACACTCACAGGCATAACCAGGTAGCAAACATAATCCATCAAAAATTGGCTCTCAAATACACTCTCATACAAAGCACTAATACTCCTTACTATAACTACGCACCACAAACCATTTTAGAAAATACCACACTTAAGCTCTACTATGATCGCGCCATTCTCACCGACAAGACCATTCATTATAATAGACCGGACATAACCTTGCAAGATAAAGTAAAAAAAGTAACTTACCTGATAGACATCGCAGTCCCCAATACGCACAACATACAGAAGACAATCACTGAAAAAATTAGTAAATACATACGCAGAACTCAAGGACGAAATAGTTAGAATATGGCGGCAAGAAAAAGTTTATGTGGTCCCCATAGTCCTTTCTACAACAGGCGTAATCCCGAACCACCTTCTTCATAGTCTGAAGTTACTTGATCTAAACGAAAATCTTTATATCAACCTTCAAAAAGCTGCCATCTTAAACACATGTCGAATTGTCAGGAAGTTCTTGCAAATTGACGAAACCGAAATAGGTCCATATCATTCATCCTCAACATAACACACCACACCCTGCATTTACTTGGTCTCGGCCCGTAAATGTAGCTTAAGCCAGCCTAAGAGCTGAGAATTTGAAACACTTGAAAATAATAATAATCTTTATTCAAACTTGAAATTGGTAAAATATACTAATTGGTCTTATACATAAAGTGGGTACAACAATGTTAGGTGCCTGTACTAGGTAATCCTGTATCACAGGCGGCGGGGTCTCAAACAATGTAATTGGAAGGACAAGGAGTTTTAACAATATTTTCTTAACATTAGAATAGTGACAGATATATTTATTTATTGATAATCTTAATTACTAAAACAGATTTAAATTAAATTCTATTAATAATAATAAACATATGATTCCTTACTTAGCTTAGATAACGTTAAATTGATTGCACATAATTATTTACACACACGGACAACGAACTTTGAGCATCAGCAGATATTTGAGCTGGGTTAACCACTATTGCAAAATGTTTTAAAACCATTTTGCCAAAGTACGCACGGCGGCAAATTTCCTGAGACAGCAACAAATCCAGGCGAAGTAGGTCAGTGCAGTGGCTTCTTTTTGTTGAGTCGGCATCTCATGAGTGTGACGCTCTAGGCGCCCTCGTAATCGACAGAGTTGATGTATCTGAATTCCGCTATCTTCCTTGCAGGGCACTCAGGATCTCCTGTTTTATGATTGCTGGGCTTTTTAAAGCGTGAGCAAGTTGCACATTTTGGTACATCAGCTTTCTTCGTGCATTCTGTCATCGAGTGCCCTATTTCACCACAATGCCCACACGTCGAGTTGACTTCTCTGCACGTTTTTGCTGCATGATCATACTGTTGGCACTTGTAGCACCGAGTTACCAGTGTAAAATCCCTGACAGGACAGGACGTCCAATTAATAAAAAGTCTTGATTGAGCGATTAGGGCTTTACGTATATCAGCTGGTACTTCAATGACGTAATTGCAGGTCGACGCATCTCTCTTTCCAGATTTGTGGCTTAATTTTACAAAGGCCAGGAAGGATTCAAAGGGCATGTCTTCAAACTTGTCGGCTACATTTTGTTCAAAAATGCATCTGAAGACCTCATTTTCAGCCATGGAAGTCGGCACTCCTAAGATCACGATCCGGGGTTTGCGCTTGCTGGGTTCGTCGGCGGTAAGTCCTGAAGTAGAGAGCTGGACTGCTTGCTTTACTTTATCAGCGTCATGTTTGGTCTCGGTGCTGATAATTACGCCTCCGTTTTTGGTTTTCCGGACACCTCGAACATGCAGTTTCATTTGCTCCGGGCGTATGATCTTTTTAATGAGGTCTTTTGTTTCGTCACTCGATTTCAATTTATCTTGGGGATAAATTGCAACCGAGCTTAAATTATTGGGGCGAACAAAGTTATTTACTCCCTTTTTTACCATTTCGGCAAAAGAAACATTTCCCGCAGTACCTGAGTCCTGTATCGTCTTCTTGAGGTCCATGATGTGGTCTGACAGGTCTCGTTTTTCAGTAAGGGATTCAACCGCATTGTGCATTAGAAGAGATCTAGCCTTTAGCGACTGGTATATTACTGCCATTTGTGAGGTACCGGATCCTATTTTACGGCAAAGGTTTGCTATTTTCATTTTCTGCTCCGAATTGAGTTTTCCATCCGCGGCAATAGAGCAGACTTCATTCAGATGCAGCTCAATAGAAGTCATCCATTTTTGAATCTCGGGCGTGGTGATGATTTCAGGTGGCGCCTCTACAGGCGAAGCAAAGGAGAGCACTGGCCCCCCTGAATTCGAGGGTCTGTTTTCCATTTTATGCGTAAACTAAATCACTTTTACTTGTTCATAGTTTGTAAATGCACACATACTAAGCTAAATTAAAAGTGCAAAGTTACCTATACACTTAAGGAGGTCACTATTATTAATAATTTATTGCAACTAAATATTGCTTGTGGGCACGTCTGTATGCGACAAGCGCCAATAGCGAATCTCTATAATATGTCTTTGAAGATAAGACAATAGAAGAACCATAAGAAATCACGTTAAAGATAAAGAAGAAAATTAAATACCTCACCAGTGCAGTTTGAATATTATCGACCAAATTCTGATACCAGCGTTTAAACGTTTCTCTCTTAAGTTATTTTTAAATAGAAAAAAAATAACTAACAAATTTAACCATTAAATGATACAAGTAATTTAACACTAAATAGTGCTACAGTACGTACGTACCTTTTATGGGCGTTCAGTCCTTCACCGAGGGCGAACATCAATCGCTATCTCGATTATATCCCATTTCTGAACTATTATGGTTGCATTGTTGATGAAAATACCAAAATCGCTATACGTATGCCAATAATATTTGTGGTGTTCTCTCGATTTCTCCAGGATCCCATCATCAGATCCTACCATGGGACCACCTAGAAAGTATATCATTTCAAACAAAAGAATAATTTTCCACATCGGTCGGCGTCTTTGAGTAATCGGGTCTCAGATCAAGTAAAAAAAGGAATCGGGTAAAAAAAAAATCCGACGTATTGAGATCCTCCTCCTTTTATTGAAGTCGGTTAAAAATATTATGATCTCTGGGTGTAAAGCATAAAACTTAACATTTGTTATTTTTTGTGCCTGTAGACTAGACTTGACTTGTTTATTTCACTCCGGAACCGTGGTCCCACAGCGATGTCCTGGACAAAACTTTTTCGTGGTCCCACCATACACACATATCCTGCCACTATCTGTTGGCCTATCTGTCTCTGACTAGTATATAGTTATCTGTGCTATCTGTCAAGTGTCACTGTCAATGTGTCTAACTGTCTATTGTCTGTCATCTGTGGTCATCTGTGCCTTATCTCCATTGATTGTTATTTTGTTTTTTAGGTTATGCTGAAAAGTAAAACCAAAATAAGTCTATTTTGAAAAATAAATTTATTTGAGTTATCCCAAGGTAAAATCGTACATAATATTCCTAAGAGAACTCAGTATTATTTAGTGATGACAGTGCGTGAATAGTTTGTTAGAAGTGTTTATTTTATTTTTAGGTACAAATTGAATGAAAATAACCTAAGTAAGCAAGTGAATTGAAACACTTTTAATGGTAATAATATAGAAAGTACAATGAATGTCTTAAAGAGATTAGTCTGTACGCAATTTGTAAATAAAGTAAGTAAACAGTATTTTTTTAAACCAAGAAGCTATAGCAATAGACAGAATATAAATATACTTGGTATTGAAACATCGTGCGACGATACTGGCTGTGCTATTATTAATTCAAATGGTAAACTACTGTCAGAAGTTTGTCATTCTCAGAATCTAATGCATTTAAGAAATGGAGGAATTATACCAGACATTGCACAAGACCTCCATCGAGCATACATTGAACCCACAGTAACTAAAACATTACAAGAAGCCAAATTAACTATGGGAGATATTTCAGCTATTGCTGTCACATTGAAGCCAGGACTGCCACTCAGCCTTGCTGTGGGCATGAAATATGCCAAGCATTTGGGGCAGCGGTATAATAAACCAATAATCCCCATACACCATATGCAAGCACATGCCCTTGTGGCAAGAATGCATCATGATATAAAATTTCCATTCATGGTCCTTTTGATATCTGGAGGGCATTGTTTGCTCGCAGTTGTTCAAGATGTTGATCACTATCAACTACTTGGAGAAAGCATGGACTCTGCTCCCGGAGAGGTTTTTGATAAAGTGGCTAGGAGAATGAAGTTGAGAAATGTTCCTGAGTATTCCCAGATATGTGGCGGCCAAGCTGTGGAAGCAGCAGCATCAAAAGCAACCAATCCTCATATGTTCAAACTTCCTTTGCCATTGACTGAATACAGGGATTGTAATTTTAGTTTAAATGGCCTTAAAACCGCAGTTATGTTACATTTACATAGAAAAGAAGTGGAGCATAAAACTGTAGCTCATGAATTGATACCAGAAGTTAATGATCTTTGTGCTGCTATGCTGATGGCTACTACCAGGCATCTAGTTCATAGAACACAGAGAGCTATGGAATTTTGTAAAGAAAATAAACTCATACCAGAAGAGAGACAGCAGCTAGTCGTATCAGGTGGAGTGGCATGTAACAATTACATCTTTAGTGCTTTACAAATGTTATGCAATGAAACTTGCTATGATATTTATAGACCTTATCCTAAACTATGTACGGATAATGGAGTTATGATAGCATGGAATGGCTTGGAGAAATGGAATAAAGATCTAGATATTACTACAGATTTTAGTACTTTAGATATAGAAGCATCTAGTCCTCTAGGAGAAAGTTTAATTGACAAAGTTAGAGCAGCTAAAATACCTACCAAATTGATGAAAATAAAAACAAGCATTTAATTTTATATATACCTTTCATTTATTCCCATTCCAACATGACAATAATAAAAACTAAGTTTGGGGTCAATATTTTCGGCTTATGAGCAATTCGTGTTCGTAGTCGCAGCGCAAAAATGTCGAATTTCTTAATTTCAGTTTAGCAGATACTTAGTGTATGACGTCGTGTAATTGTGTATGGTAACTACAAATTTGTGTATTGGGGAGCTATTCAACCATTGGGGAGCTATTCAATAAAAACTGTTTCCGCTGGAACTACGTCATCCCAGCGGCACTTTTTCCCTATGCACGTAGATGAAAAAAAAAACATCCAATAATTGGTGTGTATCGAGAGGTAAATGTGTATGCTTAAATGAAATTTGTGTGTAATAAAACTGCGAAGATAATCAAGTTTCCGCTGCGCTGACGTTTGGCAATTTGATGAAAATCATATAAAACGGCTTAGTGCAGAGTTGATTCTTTTTACGCACGTTGCTTTGAATTTGTGTTTGTTTAGTTTAACTTTGTATTCTTAAAAGTATTTATTAGTTAATGTTAATTAAAATACTTAAAAAAAAACAATATTAATAACATAGTAATAATAACAGAGATAGGTCCGCAGGGCAGCTTTGTGGTGAGCTGGTGGGCAGTGGCGCCCCACGGACCATATCTCCTGGGAGAAGTCTTGTTGACCCTCATCTCCAGTTTGCCTTTATTAGCGGGTCGGCGAGACCACTGACGGGGAACAGAGCTCCCATCTCTCGTTTGCCTTAATTGGTTGGCTTGGATGAAGATTCGCAAGACTAAAAATGCTCGGTGGAAGGAAGTATAATCTTACTGAATGATGCTGGTAGGGATATTTACCGTATTTCCGGGATTAGACTGATAGCCGTAGTATACCACTCCTCTCACATGGCGCTACGTCACTCAAGTACTAAAGACCCTCGACCATTAATTGAGTGTGCAAGTCAGCCTCTGCCATTTTATAGCCGTGTAATTCAACAGTGGTCAGTCAGGGGCCAATAGTCATTCTATAGGTTTAGGCAATCGATCCATTAAACCTGCCAAACCCATAGCCCAATATCTTTGTCTCCATATTAACAATAGTCCTGCACCAACCGGGGATTGTCCTTGGGTGCTCTTACGTAGTGCATCTACGAATAATCATCGGTTGGTGTCACATATCATCATACATAGTTAACAGGGCCTCTGCGAATTAGCTTCGGCCCCTGGCACGCCTTTCAAAGGTCCGGGACCCCAGTGTCCCGAGATTGTTAAAAACATTGATATAAAGAATCAGTTTTTTTTATTAAATATAAATAAAATAAATTGCCGACTGAAGCCCATATAGGATGTAAATCTTAGGTTTTACTAGTATGTAAATTTTAGGGAGTTGGTTTTGACTGATAAACAAAATAGAACAGGAAGCGTGTGCTAAGTAAATACCTACCTGCTTTAAATTATACCCACCGTTAAGTTTTTAAATCCGACATTTGAAATGACTACTGGTATTAGTATTTTTTTCTAATTATTACTAGCATAATATTAAGGAAATAATAATTACCTACAGTATTTTTTTTTAATATAAGTACTGGCAAATAAATGCATTTGTTACAGAGGCAAATAATATTGAAATAATTTTTGTAAGTTTAAGAAAAAAAACTTTGTTACGTAAAAATACAACCGACTTACTAATAAAAACACTAAAAAGTGAAAAATAACTATAATTTAGGCAGTCCGTGTTTCTGTTTTGTATCTTCGTTTTTTGACACCGAGTTCCGAAAATGAAGTAATTTTTCACTTTGTACTGTTTTTATTTGAAAGTCAATAGTACTTTTTTGGTAAATAATTTAATGAGCAAGTTCTATAGTAAGGTACCCACAATGCCCAAAGTTATGCCGGAATGGATTACCCGAATAAATGACGATGAAAAACCCATAATGAGAATGTGATATGCAATGCAATTGCAGCAATTCCGAGAGATTTGCCGTTGTTTATTTAAGTGTTTTGTTATATATCTCCGAAATTCTTTATCAGATCTTCACCAAATTTAAATGGGACCATTTGGGGAACATACTCTTTCATACAAAAATAATCTTCAAAATCGGTTCACAATTGACTGAGAAATCAGTACATACATAGTGCCAACCATAGAACCTCCTCCGTTTTGGAAAGTCGGTTAAAAAACAAGTGACCTACTATTTTTATCACGAAAATTATTAGTTTATTTATTTATTCAGGACCTCCAACGAAAGATGTACACAAAAAACACAATGAATCGTCAATATGAAGTAATGACAAGTGCACTGCAAAATTATAAAAAAGATAATATACGAGTATTAGTTTATTGTTCAAGAATTGTGTGCACAGCTGTACCAGTCCAATAATGGTACAACACTGGAATATTTGGAACGTTAGCTCTTTATACTGCACGGCCGTTTTTTTGTACTAAAATAATTCAAACTTGGTCGGTTTATCCATGTATTGCGGTTGTTCTGGTATTTTTATTATATCTCTTTAATTATTAAGTGTATTGAGATGAAATTTTAGATGTTAATAGTTGCATTAATACACTAATCAGTGGAATAAGTTATATTTTGCTTTTCCATTAAAAGTCCTGCAATCGGATGTCATACAATATAGTACTCAAGCCGTAGTAAATTATACCATTGCTCATTAATTACTAAGACCACATAAATGAAACCTGGCAAGGCATTGTAGTCCCTTACAAGATACAAATAAACGTTATAAGTTAGGCTCTAGAGTTCCTATTTTAAGTAGTTGGACCTAATAACCTTATTTTACTTTTACGTGTATACCTATCTTCTGAACAGTATGTTTTTTTCAAATTCTGTTTTAACAATCATTACCCACAAATTCAAAGCAACGTGCGTTAAAAGATTCAACTCAGCACTAAGCCGTTTTATATGATTTTCATCAAATTGCCAATTGTCAACGCAGCAGAAACTTATTTATCTTCGCAGTTTTATTACACACAAATTTCATTTAAGCATACACATTTACCTCTCGTTACACACCAATTATTGGATGTTTTTTTTTTCATCTACGTGCATACGGAAAAAAAAGTGCCGCTGGGATGACGTAGTTCCAGGTAACTGTTTTTTTTCAATAGCTTCCCAATGGTTGGATACACAAATGTGTACGTACTATACACAATTACACGAATTCATACACTAATTATCTGCTAATCTAAAATTAAGAAATTCGACATTTTTTCCGCTGCGACTACGTACACGAGCAATTCACCAGAATCTCAACTTACCATATTCTCAATTAACCAGATTCGCAACTAACCAAATGTACAATGAAACACAAAAAATAACAGGTAGATATTATAATCACCAAAAAAAAGTAAAAACACGGAATTCTTGATGTACTTGTACAACACTATAGAGACTCGGCTGCGCCTGATACCCTGAAGATGGTCTACTTTGCATTATGCCAATCCGTCATTGGATATTGCATGTATGTTTGCACCACCCCAGTATGGGGTGGCGCAAACAAAACCAGTCTTCTGAGGATTGAAAGAGCGCAGAGAGCCATATTGAAGGTGATGTCGCGCAAACCTTATCGCTACCCCACTACACAATTATACGCTGATTCTAAAGTACTTACAGTGCGTCAGCTTTTTGTACTGCAGTCTACTGTTAGAAAACACGCTAGCGTTCCCCCAACTGACCCTAAAAAAGGAAGAAACTACCTAGGGGTAGTACCCCTCACAAAACCGCCTTCGCTCAACATCAATACTACACATTGAGTACATATATATACAAACAAGTTCACAAAAACCTAAACGTTGTCGATCTAAATAAATATGAAATAAAATCAAAATTAACGGAATGGCTACTAGAACAGGACTATCTACAAACAGAATCCTTACTTAAGTACGTCTCCTAAATACCTAAATACCTGCATATCCCCAATCACACAATATAATATACCAACACACACACACACGCACCTACATACACACTCATGCGCACACACACGCAAACAGACACACACATCACGTATAAATTTAAACTACTACTTAAATTAGCTTTGTATTCATAATCGCTCAGGTAGATCGACACAGTCTATTATTATACTTGTAGCATCACATTTTACGCTGAATCACTGTCTCTCAAGATACAGGATACCTACCTAGTTTGAGAGGCAGGGTTTTCCATATTGTGTACAGATTTCAGTTCCTATATTGTATTACATTGTGTTACTACCACAGATTACCTCCCAATAGATACCGCATGCCTACTGTTTTGTTTGATTCCGAGATCACCAAATTTGTCGATATAAATGTCGATAAAAATATCGATATTTTTCAAACAGAATGGTATTTTATGTAAAATTTCTTAGCCGGCGATTTTATAATTACTTTAATAATGATAAAGAAAAAACATCGATCGAGAATAGATTTTGAATTTGGCCAAAAGTGATTTAATTTAATTGTAATCATATATAAACAGGGTCACCCTGAGCTCTTCTTATGAGTAGAGCACAATAATTAGTTCAAAGTAAAAATAAACTAATTTGTTAATTTTTAAATAATCAATTTTAACCAAATTATTTTATTCTCCTATATACCTAATTAAACATCGATCATCGATACTTTTCGATAAGTAAAAAACGTATTTGTCTCAACATTTTTACTTCTGTGGGAAAAATATAGCAATATAATAATTCCTTATGAGTGAAAGGGACTTTCACAAACGACATCAACGAGCGCTACTGAAAAGTTTGCAATTTTGATTTGATAACCATTATAACTTGACCTTTTTTAGATTGTTCAATATTTATTACTTTGCCTACTGGTTGAATATTAACCCATCTTTTTTTGAACTTGAAGAGCTGGTTGATTTTCCACACCAATTTACTGCACAATTCGTATTTTTTTTAAGACAAAACGTTGATAACTATTTTTTAAACAGAATTAAAACTAGAAATCGCTTGCGTCCCTACAGCTCTAATGTCTGGTCGACACTAAAGAGATCATTTCGTGCACTGAGTTATATCAGCCTAAATAGGCTGATGTGTGGTGCGCGTTAGTTGTCTTCTATGCGGAATCTATTGGGAGGTAATCTGTGGTTACTACCTAAGCTGATTTAAATTGTGTTTACATAAAACATGTTAAATTTGTTTTTAATGAAATAAAGTTTTTTTTTATTATTATTATTATTACTATCCGGCCTTCAAAACTTTTTGTTTACTAAACTTCAAAACTGCCCTTTAAAACTGCAATTTCTTCTAAACAATTAGAAGTAGATGTCACGAAAAAAAAATTGCAAATTTTACCACCTTTCTTTGTGTTTTCTTCTTTCTTTCATTAGCATCTTTCTTGAAAATTTTAATTTACTAATTATATAAATTACTACCTAACAAACGTTTTTAAAAAAAAAAAAAGATAAAAACCAAAAAAAAAACATTTTTAACTTACGGGCAAAAAACTCAAACAACATTTAGAAGTATGTTTTACGCCTTAATTACAAAATAAATTAATTATAAAATAAAATAATATGGACATTTTATATATTATTCGCGATATGCCACTTGGATACCTTTCATTCGAGCGGTACCCTGTCCATTTGCATAAAAACTTTAGACATAATATAACATGGCATACTTATGTTTATCCTAATTAAATTCACGCATAACATTCTAATGCATAAATTTGTTTACGCATAATTATATTAAAACATATTTTTTAAGCATAACAAATACGCCTTAATTAATTCCTAAAATGGAAGACTAGAATGGTACACGTTTTTATACAATATAATTAAATAATTCTCATTCTTTGACAATATTTTTTTTTCTGGCTCCTCGCTGCGCACGTCGCGATCGCGCTCGCTTCGCTCGCGTTTTTAATTGTCTCTCGTTTTCTGTCAAAAATGTCGTCGCTCGCGCTATACTGCGCTCGCTCCTTTCTGTCAGCTAGGTTCTTGATACCCTGGGAGCCAGGTTTTTTTTTATCAGGTAAAAAAATGAATATACTTTGAAACTTGCATATTTACAAGCAATTGCTAAAAATATACACCTAGAATTAAAAAAATTAAAACACGCGTACCTTGTCATAAAGTGATTTTTGCCAGATACATGACTATTAATTAATTAATTAATAATTTGTAATGCATGACAGTTACATAATATTATATATAATAAATAATTTACATGAAACATCAAAATAAAAAAATACGTAAAAATAACTCAAATTTGTTTCCGTTACTCCTATTTATTTTTATGCTTTAATACTATTATGCTAATAGGGCTAGTAACATTATGCGAATTAAAATTATGCCGAAACAAATTAGCCTTGTAGATAATTATGCCAACATAAACTGTACACCGAAAAAAAAATATTATGGCAAAAAAAATTATGCCAAAACAGTTATGCCAAAGTATATTAGGAAAAAGAAATATATGCGAAAAAAAGGGATCCCCATTCGAGCACCAACCACCAAGAAAAAGGGTCTAGGATTTTTAAAATGTAATAATTTTGATTCAGTATTGTTTACTAAAAGTAGCTAGATGCGAAATACAATCACTTAACAATAATGTACAAAAAGGAAATGAGGTTGTCTATCAGCAATTTAAGCCGACCTCTTATGCATTTGAATCGATTTTATCAGTTTATATCATGAGAAGGATGAATGATATCCTTTTTTCTATCAGTAACATAGAAGTACACCATAATTTATTTAAAAGTTATATTATTTATGTGTTGGATAGTACATTATCTGTTGAGTTGAGAATCTGTTGAGTTGAGAATCTGGTGAGTTGCGAATCTGGTTAGTCGAGAATCTGGTGAATTGTTCATAAGCCATTATTTTCAATGTAAAGTCGAAGCAGCGACAATCTATTACTATACTCTATGCAGCGACCACACAGCTGTCATTAATCATTAATCGAAGCGACGCGCTAAATTTTATAGGATATGCGCAAATTCGCGCGTTTTGTTTATCTTGATAGGTCATTATGGTATGTCCTTTTTAGGGTTTCGTACCCAAAGGGTACCGGGACCCTATTACTCCACGATCCGTCTGTCTGTCACCAGGCTGTATCTCATGAACCGTGATAGCACAGACTACTTTGAGACGGTAAGTAGTCTGTGTTATATACATTCAATTCGATTCGTGATTTTGGTCTGATTGGACGTGTAAAACGCCACAGTTTCGCTTTTGATTTTTTCAATCATCACCCAAATTGCGTAACACACTTAAAGAAAACTCCTACATAATCGATTACTCTATGAGAGACGATTAAGATTTTTATTCGATCTGGAAATCCATAGACAATAATTTGGTTATCTCTACAGCTGTCAAACAAATTTGTCACATGCCAATGCCATTTTTGATGTTCATTTGGGCTTTCTTTCAATGCAATCTGTGTTTGCATTTTGCAATCACTTTTTGTGTGCGGTACGAGTCTATAATGAATAAAATTATAGTATAAATAACTTCACAAACCATATCAGTTGCCAAATTATGTGCAGCGACGTAACCTTATTACCGTTGTACTATTAAAGAGTGCATCTTGTTTTGATTTGTA
Organism: Orthosia cruda; assembly: GCA_964057195.1. Lineage (NCBI taxonomy): Eukaryota > Metazoa > Arthropoda > Insecta > Lepidoptera > Noctuidae > Orthosia > Orthosia cruda. Next base: position 23,688,226 of record OZ059831.1, on the reverse strand, counting down.
GTCCGAATCTATCAAAATGGATATTCTGGAGAAGATTTACCGGAACGTCCGACAGCAAATTGCAAATTTATCGGGAACGGTACCAAAAACTGTTGATATGCTAAATAAATCAGTGGGGAATGTGAAGTTGCCACCTTTTACTAAGGACAATGTACTGTACTATTATTTACCATTACAAGGTCTGGCTAGTTACACAACTTTGTCAGTAAGTGTGATGAACCCACATTTAATGGTCAGGTATGTAAATATTTTATCATGCAAATTGTATATATAGCTATGTTGTGAGATATGTTTACTTGATTATATTGTCTGTTCTTTTCAGATTGTTTCCACACAGAGATGTCACAGATATTTTGTTTTTAACTGCGGGTGGCGGTGCAGGACTATGGCTCTGGTCAAGACCACACATGGCTGCAGCGGCTCCGGCTAGGCGCTTTTCATGGGCATTTCTTGGAGGTTGCTTATGGCCACTAGGATCCATTTTCTTATGGGCCATCCTAAGAAGCTCAGTTGGCCAAAGACCAGTTATAGGCACAGTATTGGGTATAACTACAGGAGCAATGCTCACTAATATTGCTTTAGATTATTTTCAGTATGTAGAACTTATGTTCTGTGGTGAAGTGACATTACCTGATGAGACATACAGTCCCAACAGTGATGATGAAAAATATGATATTGATATTTAAGAATTATTCAACAATATAACTTTATGCTTTTGTGGTTATAAATTGATTTAATGAAAACGGAAGGGGGGATTTACTTTTATTGTGCCTGGACACAAGGCCAGTTTGTAAGTTGATGACATTGTCAAAGACTTCTCTCCCTGGCTAACTCACTGAACTGTCTTCATGTATGAGGGTAGTGAAAAGCTAGGGACTGACTTGGAAACTGCTCTATGTCCAGAGCAATTTATGCAATTTGGTAGTTATTAAGTCTTACTATGTTTTGTTGGTGCACCCTATAGCATATTGATGTTGTATTATCTTGCAAAGTCTGTCTACTAAGTGCTTCGAATAAAATATTAAATTTATTAATTTAATTTATGCATTTTAATTTTAATATTATTCCATTTTAAAACAATTAATCCTGGAATGTTTGAATGGTTTATTGTTTGTCAAAGTTCATTCTGCTTCTATTTATCTAATTAATGCAATGGAAACATTGTGGAATCCTGGTAAAATTGAAGTTACCAACATTAGTTCTAATATAACACTAAAACTGAAGCAAACTTTAAATAAGTTTCCATCTGGCAAAACCTAACTACTGCATGCAAAGCACAACCATGAACAAAACAAATTGCAGGCTGTGTTTAAGCTGGGACTCTCCTGTAACAGGCGGTGGCTATCTACTGTCGCTACCGCCTTGATGTTATTGTACCTGCCCTGTAGTCTAATAATATTTATGTACTTAGCAGGTAAACCTAAGATGTTGATGCCTAAGGCCTCGTTCTTGAAGACGCGGCGCCTGACGGGGCGGCCCGCACTAAATTCAAATATATAAATTAATAACCTTTAGTAAAAAACATCACAAATACAAATATGGATTGCCTGATTCCTGTGCTAGGTGATTGACCTGTGTTACAGGTGCCAGTGCCCTCTTCCGGGGAGGAATTACAATTTATTCTAAAAGGGTAGGGTAGCCTAGGGTAAAATTAAAACTAAAGTAAACATTCAAACTATAACTTAAAATAAAAAGCAAAGTCAATAGAGAAAGCCAGAAGTGAATGTGTGTGCGCGAGTGTTTGTGTGTATGCTAGTATTATATTATCTGTGTGTGTATGAGAGGGAGTTGTGTGTATGTGCGTGCACGTAACAATGTGTCGTCGGTTGTTCTGCTATTTTATATAAAATAATATGCTCATGTAACCCTATTACGTACATTGCAACCATGTAAATTGATGGAAAAAGATGGTATTGAGTTACAGTGGTAATCGGTAATTTTATCCCAATGGGTAACAGTGTAACACAAAATGGTGTAACTCAACGGGAATATGCCGCGGCGTCGCATGCAACTTTGCGGACCAGTACAGGGCAGTGGTAAGCTTACACTTACAAGGTGTAGGTCGTGGGTTCGAACCCAGGCAGGCGCTTTACTTTGTGTATTTTACATCGTGAGGAAACCAGGGCAGGACATGTCTTAGAACAAAAATTCGAACACATGTGGCATCCACCAATCCGCACTGACAGAGACTCTCACAGAGAGGACCAATGGTGGTCCATTGTGCGTGCAGGCCGCACGCACAATGGACCAAATGGGAGTCTAAGTCCTGATAGGGGGTCCATCTATCCTCATGAACTACAAGCCAGATGCAAAGTTGCCGATTTTGCACATTTGAGATAACTACATCGAAACTCAACCGACTGCAGTCTGTTTGCAAACGGCGCGGCGTGCTGTTATCAATCTGATAATATAATAATAAATATTTATTCCATTCATTTTTACACAGTACAATAGTTAACTAATAATACATTACTTAGGGGGCCGTAAGTGCTAGGTGTTAAGGCGCAGATACCCTTGAGTAGATGATTTTTAAATGAGAATCACGTCTAATCGGCTAGGCGTAATTTTTTGAAAAAAATATATGTTATACTAGAGCATTTCCTTAATAATTTCATCTAAGTACATTTTTAAATATATTAGTATAACATAGCTTAATTAATTTGCAAATTAATGCCTAACGCGGACAAAAAAACGACAATCACGCAAAAACCATTGGGCGTATTTTTATGAAACTTTCACCATCTAAAAGGCAATTTAATTACCAAAATTTTAATCTAGAGCTTTTTTTAAATTGTGATTAGTAAATTTAGGTTATTCGTTTTGCCGACTAAACTTGTTGCGCGTTGAAGCGGGGGCTCTACCGGGCGACGGGCGGCAGCAGCGTTGCCAGAACGTAACTTTTGTTACATTTTACGTAACTTTTGACAGTCTCATGTAACCTCTATGTAACACGAATCAAAATGTAACTTTTACGTAACTTTTAGAACCTCCTAAAAATATTAAAATATTTGCCCGCAAACAAAAACTAATGGTGAAACGGAACGCATCTAAGAAAGCTTTTGTTCGTCGTGTTGTCAGTAAATCAACAACAAATTCGTCTTGCAACTGAAATAAGTTTATTTTTGTATCAATCGTTCAACTAAATATCAAGATTATCAAGTAGCATGATATATGTGTGTGCCATGCACTGCACATAGCTTCAAGAAGTTCATTTGGATCTTTGGTTTCGTTTACAAGAACTAGAGTGGGATGAATATCTACCGGCCGGCGTAACCTAGATTTGATTTTATTTATCGATCTTTTCGCTAATGCGACCAAATAAAAAGTTGTAATTTGAATGTTCTAAACTAAACGCCACGGATTAACCCGTGGTAGTCGCAGGGGAAGGCCGAATATTCTAATAGTGGGCGGGTTCCGCTACCTAAATAGTAGAAAAAAAAACAAATTGTAGTCTTTTATTATTATAGTGTCGTTTTCCACATACAATTAGGTAATGTAACTTTTCTCATGAAAATGTAACTTTTTGAAATGTCTCATGTAACATTTGATTATTTGCCACTGGCAACACTGGGCGGCAGTGCATCGCTGACCACTGTCACGGGTGAACGCTGACGCTCGCTCGCTCTGAGCAAAAGGACGCGATTTTATTTGCTTGTTTATAAGGTTCGCGCTAAAATGGCTGGCCAAATTTTTGAAAAAGAGATGCTTTTTAATTAAAAAAATTTTGATTACTTGGGTAAGTAGCATATTTTAATCTTCAATAAAATTATCAATAATGTATTCCTTCCTAAAGTTTAAATTAGTATAGCTACGTACCTAAATAAAAAAAACAACATAACATAAATATAAAGTAAATTTGAAATAAACATACTTTTGTTTTATTAAAATAATTATGTTATTTCTGTTTTAGAAAAATACCAAATAACAAAGATTCTCTAGATATAAATGCAGAGACGAGGTGAGTATTGCCATTGCACTCAATGTAACCATACCAACATCCTAGTAGGGACAGTCCGGATAACAGTTTCAAAAGTACGTGAATGTAATTATTGGCATAGTTGTAAGTATAGTACTCCACTCCAAGTACGTACTGCTCGGGGAAAATAATTGTGCACTTGGCGCTGTCACGTCACTCTGTCGTTCGACTCTCGCTCGGGACGAACGTAGGTCGCCGCGCGGGTAGCCAGAAGTGGGTGCACAATTATTTTGACCGTGTTGTACCTGAATTACATCTCCGGATGCGGAGATGTAATTCTTTGGGTCTGTTTTTTTGGCAGTACGTCATGTACCTACGACTAACTTACTAATTTCGCATAATATGAGATAATGGTTTATCTATACTTACATACATTTATATTGTATCTCCCGCTGTACAGATCAGGAGAAAAGGCAACTCCGCTTATTGATCATGAATATATGGACATAAGTACCGACAGGTAAATGCATACCTAATTTCATATTCCGACTTTAGTGTTATTAAAAATAATAATGTATCAGTAGATTTTTCATTATAATATCAGCGGCCTAATTGCGATAGTGAATTCACCAAGGCAAAGGGTCTGACCCCATGAAAGAGTATAAACAATCGACCAATCACATAGACGGAAATCCACAACGCGTCTTTCATCTCGCATGTGAATGGTCAATTGTTCATATTCTTTCATGGGGTCAAAACCTTTCCCTTGCCGAATTCACCTACGCAATTAGGCTGCTGTTTATAGTTCTTAGACATGTTTACTAGTGAAAGAGTATTTATTTATATTTGGAACCACCAGGCGCGGATACTGGTAGGGGGGCAGGGGCAATGGTTTTAATGTCGGCTATTGGTTTTGGTTTTAGTATTACTTCATTTTTTGTTTACACATTTAGGGATTGAGTAACCCACCTCCGTAGGAGAGTACCCCATATGATTCCCTACACGTGGTCCCCGGGTGGTGCTAATCAGGTGACACTAACTGATGGTAGGCTTCGGCCTAAGGCTTGTGAACACCCACCAGGCAAAGACGTGCCGCCTAGCGGCCTAGCCGTGTTCCGGTACTATGCTCCGTGTAGCCACTAGAGGAGTTGGGTCGAGATAGCTGTTCCACTGCTGGGAGACCGGCCTGACTCGTGCTGTTACGGACGTATCGGGAGACTGGTCGCGGAGGGTAGCGGGATCCGAGGCACGGTGCGGCGCTGGCCGACCGCAGGTAGTAGGGGGCCCAAGTAGTGTGCCACACACGAAAGGCTGCCCCGCCAACTGACGAAAAATCCCGGAATGCACCATCGTGCTGCTTGGCGACCAGATGGGAGGGCCCGATGGACATACTCGGGGGGGGCTTGGGCGTCCCCACAGTCTCTAGACCAGTCCACCAATGATAGCGTTTTTTTCAGTGCGTGTCCGTAGTTTATCAGCGTGGTACGTCATCTCACTTCCTTCTCCTCTCTCCCCTATCACTCGTAACAATGCAAAGGAGGAATATAAAGCTGAACAGCGGCAGCTCGCCACAAAGTGCACCTCAGTAATATAAGAGGTCTGCACTCCAACCTCAATGCAGTCCATCACCACCTAGAGACTGATAAGCCAGCTCTCTTCTTCCTTTCGGAGACGCAGAGAGGATGTCCGTCAGACGTGTCGTACTTTACATACCCAGGGTTTACCCTGGAGCACAATTTCAAACCACGTGCGGGTGTATGCATCCCAATTAGTGTTACTGGGGGACTCTAAGGCTCACCACCAGGAGTGGCTCTTCCCATACCAGAGCACAGATCATGCTGGGCGAGAGACGCGAAAGCTTGCGCTTGCGTTAAATCTCACCCAGCTGGCCCAGGGGGCAACGAGGGTGCCGGATGTTGATTCGCACACAGCCAACTGCCGAATGTAATCGCGCAGAAGCGCTCAAACACAAAGCATACCTAGCATGGGTCGACGCTCGAATGCGTAAGGCGAGTGACTTCGGTCAAAAGAAGAGAACTTTCTACAGGGCTGCCAAGTCCTGCATGAAGGTGATGCGAAGGGCTCGGTTGGACCACATTAGCCGGATAGGTAACAAACTTGCCTCATACCCGGCAGGTAGTAAAGCGTTTTGTTCCCTGGCTAAATTGGTTGAATCGAAGCCAATAGCGACTGTGCCGCCGAGCGAATAGTGCCGCCCCTCACTACCACCACTGCTGAAACCCGACGGGTCGCTGCTCGGTACCTCAGGGGTCGGTGCTCTCACCAACATTGTTCTTGCTCCATATAAACGATCTGCTAAAACCCGGCACCTTTGGGTATGCAGACGACAGTACTGTTGCTGAGAGGTACGTGTCTGACGCACGGGCTGCTCTTGAACCTATCCTTGAAGGCAGTCTCCGAATGGGGCGATGCCAATCTGGTTAGTTTCAATGCTGCTAAGACCCAGGCGTGTCCTTTTTCCGCAAAAAGGAGCCAATTCCACCCGGCTCCTTCTTTCCGAGGTGTGACCGTTCCGATAACGGACCATCCGGAGCTTCTTGGCATTACGTTGACATCGATCCTCAATTTTGGTCCATACATTGAGGCTAAGCCTCAGCTGGCCGCCAAAAAGTTGGGGATCCTTGCGAAGGTGAGACGGTACTTTACGCCAGAACAGCTGCTTAACTTGTATCAAGCACAAGTTCGATCATGCATGGAGTACTGCTCTCATCTCTGGGACGGATCTGCCAAATACCAGCTTGATGCACTTGAGTCGATAGAAAACCGGGCGAATAGGCTCATTGGCAATGAGAAACTGGTCGAGTCAAGGCTCCAGAGCCTTGAACATCGTCGCCGAGTTGCCAGCCTGTCGGTTTTTTATCGGTTACATTTCGGGGAGTGTGCGTCAGAACTGCACAATTTGATTCCGCCTAGCCCGTTCCATCATCGGACTACAAGACACACGGCGATGCGTCACCGTTATATGGTGGACATCCCACACATACGCACAAAGCGTTTTGGGAATACTTTTATTGTGCGTACAGCTAAGGAGTGGAATTCCCTACCGGAGTCTGTATTTCCTGATAGCTACGACCTGGGAGTTTTTAAGTCAAGAGTGAATATGTTACTTCTAGGCAAGCGTGCCCCATCGCGACCACATCATCGCTTGCCATCAGGTGAGATAGTGGTCAAACGCGAGCCTATCAGTAATAATAATAATAAAAAAAACACATACAAATATTAATATTGTTGTAAAATACAGTTAATAAAATAATAATTAAAATGTTTGTCATATTTGTGCATAAGAGTGTTTGGTATTTGGTTGAGGTATGAAATAAGCATCTCATGATGTTTTTATTTTAGGTGTTTGAGTGACAGCCTGACAACAAAGGAGAACCTGTTAAAACCTTTATTATTATGGTTTGTTTATCTTTTATTTTTTTCTCCAGGGGATAGAGTATAGAATTTTTAGTTTTATTTATCATTGTAATTATATTTCTGTTCTGCAGTAATTGAAACAACGTTAACTGAGGATGGATGCCCTCCTATCACAAAGTCACCGAAAATGAGGAATCAATCCCTGCTAGGTAAACAATAATTTTAAAATAGTCGCCTCATATAAATATTTATATGATATATTCTTGTAGAACGCAAAAGAAAACAAGAAGCAGAAAATGAAAATAAAATAAATGAAAGAAAAACCGAGCAATGACGATAGACACAAGTACACAAGATGACATAATACAAGAAAGACAATACAAACAACCAAGAAACACATCGTATGGATGTGAGTGTACTCAGTTTTGAGGAGTTTTAAAGCTAATAAAATAATGTTAATAATGCGCATCATTTTATTTCAAGTGTCCCGTCATCCCGTGTCTCCCCCTCCTGGATCCGCCCATGCACACAAATCACATGTCTTTATTTTATGTTTTTATCACTTGTTATTATTGTTACACTATTTACCTATTACTTGTTACCTTTAGGTTACTTATCACTTGTTACCTTTTCACGCCTAAACCACTAAGCGGAATTCAATGAAATTTGGCAAGGAGATAGATGGCATCCTGATGAAGGACATAGGTGACTTTTAGTATAAGGTACAAATATTGGTAGGTAGGGTATGGTACGGTAGGTGGGTGGGTAGGGTAGAGTAGGGTAAGTAGGTAAGGTAGATAGGTAGGATAAGTAGGTCTAGGATAGGGTAGGTAGGTAGGTATGGGTAGAGAGGTAGGTAGGATAGGGTAGGTAGGTAGGTTAGAGAGGTAGATACCTACCCAGCCAGTTGACGGGAGCGAAGCCGCGGGGGACAGCTATAGTGCCTTTGCAGCACATTGATTACTTATGTAAATATATAAACCACTAGCTTCTGCTAGCGGCTACACCCGCGAGTAGTGTTTTGTTACTCCAAGGGAACATTTTACCGGGATGAAATAAATTAGCTATTACGAACTATAATCTATCTCTTTGCCAAATTTTACCCAGATCCATTCACCCGTTCTGCTGTGATTGAGGAACAAATATCGATCCATTCATCCATACTTTCGCATTTTTATTATTAGTAGGCTCTTACCACTATTAAAATAATATTTATTATCAGAATGCTACCTTATTATAATCAGTCAGTCAGCGTATTACAATCAGTATTAATAATCAGTCAGTAGTCCTCACCGTCTAAAGCGTATGGTTACCCTACGAAATTACGAGCGTGTAGTTGCGGGGTCGCCGGGCTGCGGCGCAAGCTCCTCCCAATCGCTCAAGGTCGCTGGGGCTTGTTGTCGCCTTAACAAATTCCCTGGACCACACGTTAGGATTCCCTGTGTTGCGCGGTCCAGTGTCTTCCTATGTAGGTATAGGTAAGGAAAACATGTTCACTAGGTCATACTAATTACACAGAGATAAAAGATCTTCTAATGTCACCCAGTTAGTAGTCGAGTAAAAGTAATGTATTTCTGTTGTGGTAGATATTGCCGATTAAAACATTTTATAAATGTTTTCCAGCTAATATAAATAATTGATAAAATGAAAAAAAAATATAACGTTTTTCATAAAATTTTATTACCAAGTATACAATATGGAAATTTAATGGTGATGTTACATAATTAATTGTTCTGAGGGGGCTTTGACCATTCCACATTGAGGATCAAGTGATCGTAACCATGCCCATTCAGTGTCTGGATAGCTTTAGCAGCATCAGCACGGAATTTAAAGTGAACATACGCAAATCCTTTGCAGTGACCAGTGCTCTGAAACAAAATAGATGTTTTATTCATCAAAATTGCGCTTATTATAGTAAACAAAACAAAATTGAAATCTTTCATATATTTTATACATAAAGCCGTTTATAAGGCATGAGTCAGTATGCACTAACCCTATCCCCAATAGGCCTATTTTATAGATCAATATGTAGGTTATTCAGAACGGCCGCAAATTTATACAGACGTGTCCTTCATCATTCCAAGCTTGCTCTTGGGAACGAGTGTATAACTTCTACGTCTACGTCATGTGTACGTAATACCTACCAGGTTGCCAATACCTACTTCTATCGCTAATACCAAGTTGCACCTAAATGAATGCATAATATTAACACACTAATGGACTTGCACTTGAAAGCCCAACAGAGAAATAAAATTAAGCATTCATCTAGGCGACTTAGGCGGAGTTTCTCACCTCAAAATTATCGCAGAATTAAAGTGACTTGTCAAGCACGCGTTATCTGCTGTGATTGGTTGAATGAATTTTCAACAGCCAATCACAGCAGATAAACGGCGATTATTCGTCGATAACGTTAACAGCCCGATAATCGAGTGTTGAGAAACCGGGCCATAAAACCGTCATCATGGTAGAAACTCGTTGCAGATAAAATTAGAAGAAAACAAGTCTTAACTCCAAAATCGTGAGGTAAATAAATCCTGTAACATACCTTCTCCTTAGCGAGGTACAGCTTCTGAACGGGACCGAAGCCCTTGACAAGATCGTCAAGGTCAGCCTCGACAGCGAAGTTGCTGAGGTTGGAGATACGGATGGCCGCCAAGTCGTCGCGGCGCGCGCCAGGCGGCTCGCGACCGGTGCCGCGTCCACCGCCTCCCTCGCGCAAGTATGGCGCCACATATTTGTTGGTCGGCGTGGCTTTCGAATCTGTCAATAATATGCTATTATTTTATGGGCTGGTCATATTGGTCGTAGAACCGATGTCCGTTGGGGTAGACGTGTTCTTGAGTGGAGACCGCGAACTGGTAAACGTAAGGTAGGACGCCCTCAGGCTAGGTGGAGCGAAGATATTCGCAGGATGGCTGGTAGCAGCTAGTTGATAATTGCCAAAGATCGAAACAAATGCCGTGCAATTGGAGAGGTTTATGTCCAGCAGTGGAATACCATAGGCTGGTAATGTTGATTTTATTAGCCTTATGATCTTTTCGAGGCAATGAATATCTTTTAGATAGTTGTAGGCCATATTAATGTACGTACATACGAAATCATTGGTATAAATTAGGTTTATGTCTGGATACAGATAGATAATCGTAGGAGTAATTAGCTATGTCATAACAACAAAAAAAAGCAAACATAAAGGGCCTGTATTTTTTTATCAACTAATTCACAGATTCATTCTCTATTGAAAATTCTATTTCGAAGCAATCACTAAACCATATTGAGGATTTTATAAATATGTGTAACATTCATTTGATATTCCTAAACTTACCAATGCCACCTGCCTTGGCAGCTTCATTAGCTTTAGTCTGAGCCATTTGGGTGTGCTTGAAGGGACAGCTGGTGGTCCAATGGTCTCCCTGGCAGGTTCTGCACTTGAAGATCACACTGCTGGTTTGGGGCTGAAACAATACAGGATTATTAGTCACCAGCCCCGGATCTAAAACTTTTTCGAACTGGGGCAAAACCTTGATAGTGGCGCGATAAGAAGAAAGCGGTAATGAACGTCAGATTCCAAGTAGGTCAGATTCCATGTACGTCATTTTCCAGCTAGGACATTTTCCAACTAGGTCAGATTTTGAGTCTGTAATGCAAAATACCGCACTGGGTTTATATCTAATTCTTACGCTGTCTCTACTATAAAACTCTGGAACGTCCTTCCCCTTGACATAAAAAAAACTGAGAGTAAATTTTCATTTAAGCGTAGAATCTGGAACTATTACTTGTCCTCTCTTACATAGCTCGGTCTTCGTCTTAGTTATTATGTTTAATTTCTGTTTCATTTAGAATATGATATTTATTATAATATTTATTAGTCTATTGTTTTAGAAATTATTTATGTATTTTATTTGTTAGATAGTTTATTAATATCCGACTTTAATTATTGTTAATTTTTATTTTGTACTCCTACCACCTGTTTGTCCTTTTTAACCCAAAGGTTGACTGGTAGAGAATGCCTTGCTGCATTAAGTCCGCCTATGTATCACCATTGTACATGAAGTTTAAATAAATAAATAAATAAAATACAGTCAGTATCATAATTTTCTGACATGAAATTAAGCCATCTAAATAAGAAATAATTTTATTCGTAGTAATTTATTTTCATATTACTATATTTCGAAACCAAAAAAAAAATTCTCTTAAATTAGCATAATATATTCGGCAGTGGAGCTCAGATTCCAAGAAGGTCTTTAGACTTTGTAGTGTTTATTTTTCTATCTTTAGGTCATACAAATATTTGTTCCGTGCGGGAATCAAACCCATTACCCACGACACGCAGCGCAGCTGTCAATCGCTTATGCACTGCGCCAACCGTGCGCCCATTCAGGCCAGATTCGAACAGTAGCATTTCTTCTATGCTTGAAATGTTGTGCTCCGAATCTGAGCTTAAAGATACGATACTTTGACTTTCAATTGAAGATAAAGTTCTGATTCGCTAACAGCAGCCGAATTGCGCAAGTGAATTCGACAAGGCGAAGGGATTGAGCGCCATCAATTCGACCAATATCACATGTGAGATGAATGACGCGATGTGGATTCCCATCTGTGTGATTGGTCAATTGATAGCGGTCAAAACCTTTGCGTTGCCGTATTCACTTACGCAATACGGCTGCAGAACTGTCACCCGTATCCTGTTCTGTATTTTCTCCTGTAACTTAATTTGGATGCTCTTCTTAAAAATTCGGATCAGTTATGTGCCCGTTTTTGCACTCTTCATTTAAAATTTTCAATGAGTCATCAAACTTTATGTCAACACTTCTAGATTTTTTTACAGGCTTACGTACCTCTGCATCTTGAATTTTTAAATAATTATTTGGAGTTAACATACATTTAGTGTCATCATTTCTAGACTATAAAGTCCGTGCCACCAAAGAAATCTCGCAGATATTTGGCGATGAATATAATGTGAGTAAGTGTACCAGAAACCATTACTTACTCAAAATCTGACCTAGTTGGAAAATGTCCTAGCTGGAAAATGACGTACATGGAATCTGACCTACTTGGAATCTGACGTTCATTACCGCTTTCATAAGAAGGGGGTCCCTTCAGTGTTTGAGAAAAACTGTTAAAACTGCCAATGAGTAGCATTTTTGTACCTTGAGACCATCCAGCTCTCCATCATCAGGGCGCTGACTTTCTTCCTTGCTTGTAATGAACTGCATGTAGACATCTTCAGCAACATTGGTTGTAGCTGGGTTTGGACCAGGTTTATCATTGGCAGAGTCACCAAATTTACTCCAAGTTTTACGCTTGGCAATGTCCTGAAATTATTAAACATTATAAGAAACAGTTAAGTAAATTTTATGTTGGTGTTATAAAAGGAGTACAAGTTAATGTCTAACATCTGACTATTAGAATAAGTAAAATGCTGAAGATATTATGTTAAAACAAAACATGATGTAAGGTGCAATGCAAATTCAAATAATCTAGCCTACAATAAAATACACAGATATCTGACAAAATTACAATTTTGCCTTATGGCAGCTATTGAATTAGATACCTACAGATGGGAATCTAACTAGATGACACAATTGTGTGTACTTTACGTGTCAAAAAATGGAGTAAAATTACGATCAATCATCGTACTTGAGGACTTAATTTAGCATTATTTGCACCGAAAATACACCGTAATCTAGAAAAATGCTTAATTATGCCATATTGAGCTGTAAAGACTGTATAGAAAAAGTTGGCCGAGGCATTGGAAATGTTTTCTGTCATTGGTAAGAATGGTAAGTAAATTTGTTTTTAAATTGTGTGTGAAAAAGTGGCACACTTGATTTTCAAACAGATGGAAGGACTTGCATTATCTAGTTAGATTTAATACCCATAATTTCTTAGAACATTTTTCAGTAAAATAAAAGTATCTGTAAAGTTGTTTCTAGCTGCAATTATTGTGTCCGTCATACTCAATTATGTTCAAACATTATAATGATAACATGGTCAAATGCAGTGTGATAAATAAAACAAAAGTATCAATATTAAATGCACCTTTCATAAGCAGCTCTATTCTTCAAAATTTTTTCAATATAGTTGGAAAAAAATAAGAGCTGATAAAAAATGTCCCATTATTGAAACAATTGGTACATACCTTTGATACAACACGTTTTTCAATTTTGTAGGTACGGACAATCTTGACTTTCTTGTTGTCATTGTCATATTTGTATTCCGTTACTATCTTTAATCCATTTTCAACCACTTCAGATGGTGGTGGCAGAGCTCCCTGATCAATCTCAACCTCATCAGCCCATGAGGACTGGATCTCGTCAGCTACAGGCATCTATGAAATATTCAACAAAATATTTTTAATAACAGCTGCAGTCTGTACCCCACACTCTGAACAATTGATTTAAAATTCAGATTTATAACACAGCCCCGGATCTAAGGGGAGGCAAACCGGGGCACTTGCTCCAGGCGGCAGTTTCATGGGGGCGCCAAATCCTTGCGACAAAAATTCGCAATATCGAACAAATGAAGCCTCTTTTTCTACAATCTCATAGGTTTTTATCAAGTAATCGAATATTAATATAATATGTTTGAAAAACAAACTTTTCTAGCTTAAAGCTAACTTTTTTTGCCATTGAAAACAAAACTGCCTATGCGACGGACTTTGAGGAGCTAATAGATTCCTTCTCAGAAAAGAAAGCATGCCGTGTAAAGTTGTAGTCTTTCCTGGTTATATATTTTTTCTATGTTTATGTTTTATGTCACAAATGAATGAAAAGTTATATTTATAAGATTATTATTTTAACAAATGGTCACAAAAATGCTACTCATTGGCAGTTTTTCTTATACACTGAAGGGAGGGGGCGCCACTATCAAGGTTTTGCCCCGGCTTGAAAAAATCGTAGATCCGGGGCTGTTATAACAAACAACAAAATGTTTGTTTAACAATCAAAATGCATGTATTGCTTAAATTTCTTGAAATATTCTTGTCTAATGCATTTTTAATGAATTATTAATGATCACTATGGGACATTTTCCTGCTTTACTAATTTACATTCCTTGTTTTATGAGGTTCTGTGTTCTGTACATTGTAATCAGACCAGAATTATTTTGGTATAGTTTATCGTAAAGTTATAGTTTAGTTTAAATTGGACGTAGTTATGCAGAAATGTTCCAACCCACAAGTCACCCGAAATCGAGATAACGTGATCAAACTACCTTTTATGACACTTAGAGTCAGATTTGCAATAAGGTTCCAAGTTTTAAGTCTTATATCAGAAAATATTTTTTTCACTTACGTTCCAACCCACAACCTTTATCAAATAATAACTTGTGTAAATTAACTAGAACGTACTATGAGGACAGGAACATTTAATGTTTTACGAAACAGTATATTTATTTTGTTAAAACGCCACAACAATCTTGTAACGTTTTAGCAAAACCATGTTAAACCATTTTATTTTGGAACAAATGTTCCATGTATATTTGGAACGTTTTAGCAAAACCATGTTAAACCATTTTATTTTGGAACAAATGTTCCATGTATATTTGGAACGTTTTTGCAAAATTACAATAGCGAGGCATAAACGTTCCAAAATTTGTGGAACGTTATGTTTCTGACCTCAATACCATAATTTGAAAACTTAAAAGGTTTCATGAATTTTGTACTATTATTTACCTAAATAAAAAACCTCTTTCGAAAAAAAAATGTTTCAACTTAAAAGGGTTCATTTTTAACACGCTTTAATTAGCTTCATCCTTAACTGTTTGCATACACGACCACTAAAAATAAATATTTATAACACATAAAGAAAAAGTTTATTTTCTTTGTAGTTATTTACCAATAAAATATTACTTGAAACTTTTAATATCATAGACAAAAAAAAAATACTAATGACATTAATCCGAAGTTATGCCCAACCGGGAACGCATCTTTCAATAACTTTTTACTAGTGCAAGCGAGACGGAGTATTTTCTTTTTGACATTGAATCTTATTTGAGTTCGCAACGGTCATTATTGAAACAAACGTCGTGGAAGAAGTAGTTTCCGTCGTCTTTTGTTTGCAATTATCCTTATTACGTTTATGACAGTGAACCGTGGTTAATTTGTAGTGTACTGTGTGTCAATATAATTAGAATAAACAATGGAAGCTAATGAAGATGTAAGTATTACTATTGAAAGGATTGTTTAATATTTTGTAATAAGTACTATATATTTATGGTGATTAGTTTTATCGAAAGACGATTTTAACTAATTCTGGTTATTTATTTTTACAGATTTCATCATTAGAACAGTTATTAGCTAAAAAACGAAAATTAATGGACCTCAGAAACAAAGTTATCTCTCAAGGACAGATCAAAGGTCAAGTCGATGTTGCAGACTCCAGAGGTATGTTGGAATTTAGTTAAAGGCACATAATATATTTTATGAATTTGACGGCGTATTAACTTTATTGTATCGACATTTCTTAGGTCCATTCTTACATGTCTTACACATCCAAGCGGTCGACGAGTGAACATAATAAGTCCCGCAGAGGGAGTTAACGCGTTTCGAGTCGAAGATCGGTTTGGATTGCATGTTGCAATATGAATCGTATCTTCTGCATGTATTGTGTATATTCTTGTTGGTGCTTTGCTATGATATACGAGCATGATTATTGTTCTTGGTGGGGCTATCAAAAATATTTTTAATAATTTTATTATTTGCATTGGTTATACGACTTATACTTACTAAATTAATTTACTGTTAAATGAAAAATATGTATATTACAAGGGATGGGATGGGATGGGATTGGATATGACGAGATATGTGTCAGTTTGCATATATTGTTTTTTTTTTCAGCTGACTCTAATCCAGTTACGCCTTATTCAAACACGCAGCCTTCAATCTCTCCTCCACCATATTCGCCACTTACTCCACTAAATTTTATGAATAAAAAAAGTACGGATAATAATTTACAAGGTAAGATGATTCTTTTAACATTATAAACCCAACAGTACACGTCCCCTGATGCAGATAAAATTATTAAAACCTTTAAATATATTTGCTACACTTTACCGACGTAACACCGCCGGTCGCAGTTAGTATTTATTTTTATTTGTATAAATTGTGCCAATAGATAAGTTACGTGAATATGTACATTGTTTTAGATACTTGTGATCCTGTTATTATACTACAAGAAATACAGAATGAAGTTTCGCCATTATCATCACCTCTTCGACCAATGTCACCAGAAACGCAACAACTATTTAATATGTTAGCTGAGTGTGAACCAATTAACAACATGAACGAAAATAATGATATTTTAAAACACGTAGATGCACCCGACTATTGTGATAGTGATGACAGCCTTAGAGATCCGGATTATGTCTCACATAGAAAAGTGATACATATAGTTGAGTCGACAACCTCTTGTTCGTCTTTTAGTGATAGTGTAGATCATGAGGTGACTAAAAATAAGAAATTTCCGTCAAAAGAAAAGCTCAACAATGAGGGTATAGAAATGCTAGAACCTAACAATGAAGAAACAACAGAACTTATTTCATCTATAAGTGACGAAGATTTACGATCTAATTTGGAAACTGGTAGACCGAAAAGGGGCCGTAAAAGAATTAATCCTCAACTTAGATCTGAGAGAAAACATAATAAATACAATAATTTAGAATACACGACCACTAAAAATAAATTAGTGAAACCAAAAACCTTTACTGAATATAATTGTAAATGTTTAAAAAATTGTGCTAGCTTGATTCCAATAGAGAAAAGAAAGGAAGAGTTCGAAAAATTTGTGCGTCTAGGGTCCTACAATGCACAATGTGTATACTTAGGATCATGTATTAAAGAAGAAAATAAAAAACGCAGTTACACTATGACTAATGTTCCCGAGGCAAAAAAAAAGCCAAAGCAATTCATCCGTGTCTATTCTATTAATGGTACAAAGGTATGTCGTGATATGTTTTTAAACACTTATCAAATTACTACTCAAAAAGTTACCACGGCACTAAAAAAACTTAGAAGTGGGGAGCCCATAATGGATGGTAGAGGAGTTAGCACAGGTGGCAAGAATAAATTATCAGATGAAATGTATAATTTCATAGTCGAAACTATTTCAAAACTACCAAAGTATGAGTCGCACTACAGACGAGAAAAGAATAATGACACGTTATATTTACAACCGGGGATGACATTACCTAAAATTTACGATATATATCAGCAGGAGTACACAAATACTTATGGTGAAGGGCAAAAGTGCGCTTCCTTCGAATCAGTCAAAAAGATTTTTTACACTAAGTTTAACCTTAGGTGTAAGTCATTAAAAAAAGACACTTGCAATAAGTGCGATATGTTAGCCATAAAAATTCAAAACGCTAACACCCTCGAGGAAAAAGAACAAGCTAGAACAGAAAAGACTCGACATTTAGAAAAGGCTGAAAATTTGAGGAAGCAGATGAACTCCGATTTTGAAGACGCTCGAAACAAGTCGACTATTGAATGTGTAACATTCGATTTGGAAAAAACTTTACCATTACCACGAATACCTACAAATGTTGTGTTTTATAAAAGGCAATTGTGGCTCTACAACAGTGGCATCCATAGTGCTTCAGATGACATTGGTCATTGTTACATATGGGTTGAAGGGGAAGCAGGAAGAGGTGCGCAAGAGGTGGGATCGTGCCTTATTAAATATATTCAAACTAAACTAAGGCCCACTGTTGAACACCTTATTCTTTGGAGCGATTGTTGTGGAGGGCAGAACCGCAACATAAAAATAGTTCTCATGTTGAAAGCACTTCTAAACTCACATGACACTTTAAAAGTCATTACAATGCGATTTCTTGAGTCTGGGCATACCTTCCTGCCTAATGACACAGACTTTTCCAAAATTGAAACTGCTCTCAAACACTATCAACGAATTTATACAGCCGAAGAATATATGTCCGTAATTAAAACGTGTAAAAAAAGAAAACCTCTAGAAGTATTTAAAATGAATAAGACTGATTTTTATGGTACGGAAAAATTAGAAAAAAATATTATCAATAGAAAAAAATTCACAGACAAAACCAAAGTCAATTGGTTAAAGACAAAAGAAATAAGAATTGAAAAAGAGAAAGTGTCTTCAATTTTTATGAAATCATCATTTGAGGAAGATCACAAGGAATTAACAATTGAAAAAAAAATTAGAGGGGAATCACGAAATATTAACATGTCCGATTTCTGTTTGTTGTGGCCGGATGGTAAAGCCATTGCTCCAGCCAAATTAGCAGATTTAGAATCCATGTATCAGTACATCCCTGAGGATTGTCATAAATTTTATAAAAACCTAAAGAGTACGGAGGGAATCATAGATGATGTCGATGGGTTTGGTGGGGAACCAGATTTCGAAATGCAAGAGGATGATGAGTATGACGTATGAAGATTTTATCATCATCATCAGCCTATAGCAGTCCACTGCTGGACGTAGGCCTCCCCAAAAGCACAAGATTTTATTCTGTTTTTTAAATTGTGACCTAGTAATAAAAAAAAACATAAGCAATTACTATTCTTTTATTAATTGTTGTTCAGGTTTTACATATTTATTAAAAAATAAAATTTAGATCATAAATATTAAGGTACAGATGGATAAAAAGTACCTGGAACGTTTGTGCAAAATTAATTTGAAGCTATGTTCATGTAAATATTAATTATGTTAAAATGTTCCAATACCAATAACATATTTTTTTCTTATTGTAAAGTGAATAGCCTAAAATTAAACATACGATTATCTAAACACAATATAATTCAACAATAAAACCTTTAGTATTGGTCTTTACTAGTTAGAATAAAAAAGAATACCATTGAAACGCGTAAATGCTTTTATCTCAAATTCAATTTACTGTGGAATGAAACATTTTCGCATAACTACGTCCAATTGTAAGTTACAAATAAAAAAGCTGAACGCAAATACCGAGTATGAAATCAAATGACGATAGCAGAAATGCAACCACGAAACGAAAACCTGACTTTTGTTGGATAGAAAACGTGAACATAATATTCTAAGATCACAATTTTTTTAATTTTTTATTAACTACTTACAGTTTATTTCTGGTATTTTAACTACTTTGTAGAATGTCAATATCTCCCATAATATTATTTTACTCAATATTCTTCGTAGTTTTCCAGGTTAATAAATTTGACAGAAGAATCACGTAGATGATTAGATCCCTGTCCGTCCCGTCAAAAACTTCATTCACTTCACTCACAACCACAGAACAATAATACTGCTCACGACCACGACACTCACTTTTCCTCAGTGCTGCCAACTCGTCTAAGCAAAAACGCGCTGTTAGCTCTTTAAAAACGCGCTAGAAAGCGCTAAATGGTCGCTGTAAAAAGAAACGCTTTATTCGGCGCCAAATTCAAGCAAAGCACCCAATAATTGAGACAGGGACGTATTTTTTTATTGAATTAAAATATGTCATTTAAAAAAGTTAAATACGTTATAGTTATTTCATAATAAATTATTATTATTATTATAACGTGTTAATATAATTATTTCATAAAATAAAGGAAATAAATTAATTCACCATCATCTGATTCTACTACGATTGCTTCTGCCGCCGAATTATATGGTTTGAGTTGGTCTTGATCAGTTTTGGACTTGAATGTATATTTATCTGTGGATGAAATTTGCTCCAACACGTCGTTTAAAGGTTGATAGTTTGCGTAGTTACTTTTCTTAAAGAAAGTCCAATGTTTCAAAAAAGCGCTATATTTAGCGCTAGGCGCTAAAACGCGCTATTGAACAAAAAAAGCGCTAGTTTTGGCGCTGAAAGCGCTAAGTTGGCAGCAATGCTTTTCCTTCCCCCAGTTCCCCGGTCCCAATAGGGATGTAGATTTAAAATCGATTTTTAAATCTATATGTAGCACTGATTGATACAGTGATTTGATGTTTCACCCTAGAAAATCGGATCCCATACCCAATAGACTATCAAAACTGTCGTTTCTGAAAAATAAAAAGCGACCGGTTTTGGGGTCCATTAATTGAGTGTGCAGGTCACCCCCTGCCATTTTGTAGCCGTGTAGTTCAACAGTAGCCAGGCAGGGGCCAATAGCCCTACTATATTTCTAGGCACATGGTCCACTAAGCCTCCCTAACCCATAGACCAATATATTTTGTATCCATATTTTACAATAGTCTTGCACCTACCGGGGAGGCTGGGTCATGCCGGTATTGATGTATTCTTTCGGCATACTCAAATGGACTCAGACTGAACTTGACGCCCTGGATAGGAGGGTCCGCACGCTGCTTACCGCAAATCGTATGCATCACCCACGTTCATCGGTTATGAGACTGTATATCCCTCGGAAGTGCGGGGGTCGTGGCTTTTTAAATGCTAAGACCCTACACAACCGCGAGGTATGCAGTCTTAGGGAATACTTCCAGGCCGCTGACGTGGGTATGCATCGAGATGTGGTAGCGGTGGACAAGGGCCTTACCCCGCTCTCCTTGGCTAACGGGAACTGGCGCAAACCTATAGTATTAGATACTAATGACCGCAGGGAGGTATGGCAGAGCAAGGAGCTTCACGGACGCTTCTACCGGGTCCTACATGGGCCCGATGTAGATCTTTTAGCGTCCGTGGCCTGGCCGCGATTTGGTGACCTTTTCGGGGAAACCAAAGGTTTTGTCTTTGCGATTATGGACGAAGTTATGATGACGAACAACTATCGGAAATACATTGTGAATGACGGCACGGTTGACATCTGTCGGGCATGTCACCGGCCGGGTGAATTCATCCGTCACATTATCTCCAGTTGTTCTAGTCTGGCTAACGGAGACTTTTTGCATAGACACAACCTTGTAGCCAGGATTATCCATCAGTAACTTGCTCTTAAATACAATCTTGTGGAGTCGGAAGTGCCTTACTATAAGTATGTGCCCGACCCAGTTCTCGAAAATGGCAATGTCACGTTGTATTGGGATCAGTCTATCATCACTGACAGTACTATTGTTGCCAATAAGCCTGACATAGTGGTGATAGACCGACTAGAGCGTCGTGCAATGATTGTTGATATAGCGGTCCCACATGACGAGAACCTCGTGAAGGCTGAGAGAGATAAGAAAAGCAAGTATCTTGATCTGGCTCGCGAAGTTGTCGACAAGTGGGACGTGAATACAGCGATCATTGTGCCGATAGTCGTTACGGCCAATGGCATAATAGCCAAGAGCCTCGACGAACATCTGAGGAGGCTCTCCTTGGGCAGCTGGATCAAGGGCTTGATCCAGAAAGCGGTACTCCCGGACACGGCGCTTATCGTTAGGAGGTTTTTTTTTTTATAGAATAATATTGAAAATTTTAAAAATATGTATATAACATGAATAAATGGAATAATAATAGCGGGGACTTACCCCACTCTCCTAATCTCCTTGGTCATACCCCTATTAGTCTACTGAGATTTTCTATAGTGGCCACCTTCACCAACATTACGTTATATAAGGCGGCACACTATACCAGGCAACCCCTTACGAGGTGTCTGGGACCATCTTCGGTAGGTCACGCCTCCGAGAGCACTCGCCCCTGGTACTCAAGAGAAAATGTGAGTCGCATCGTGATTACTCACTACCATTTGTCCAGAATGGTACCGGAGCAATAAAGCCGCTCACCACACGCACCCCAGCACGCCAGCACTAGTGCAAGCACCGGCACCAGCGCAGTTGGTGCTAGCGGATTCAATCCCCGTTAAGGACGCCAGAGAAGCTGGCTCCCATTTCTCCAGAATGGTCCCGGAGCTGTAAGCACGCTCACCTCTCGAATACAAATCATCTCAATCATCAATCTCCTTGGTCAATGAGAACTGGCGCAAGCCTGTAGTGCCACTAACGATCGCAGGGATGTATGGCAGAGTAAGGATTTTCACGGACGCTTTTTCCGGGCACTACATGGGTCCAACGTAGACCAATCAGCGTCCGTAGCCTGGCGGCGTTTCGGTGACCTCTTTGGGTAAATCGAAGGTTTGTCTGTGCAATTATGGCCTATTATGGCTAATAAGCCTGATATAGTGGTGGTGGACCGAATCGAGAGGCGTGCAGTGATTGTTGACATAACTGTCCCGCATGACGGGAACCTCGTGAAAAACGAGAAAGGTAAGCGAGTTAAAATCAGTATTGTTAAATGTAGGTATGTCGTGGCTGGCTCACCCAGTGGCTAAGACCTCGCCTCTCGTGCTTGAGGTCGTGGGTTCAAATCCGGGCAAGTACCAATGAGACAATGAGACATACTAATCACTTGGTCTATGAGCTATAGGTAATTGAAAAAAAGGTTTTTTAGAAATCGATCCATTAGAACTCGATTTTTTTGTGAATCAATTTAAAAATCGATCTTTTTCGAAAAGAATCATCATCACTACATTCCCCGCGCAGCCAGCCCATAGCCAGCCAGACACTTCTAGCCTGCTTAGTATTGCAAACGACAAAAAAAACGTAAGCCAGTGTTTCCGCTACTGTTAGGTGGATTATCCTGTCATCCCTTATTATTTCAGCTGCAATAACAGATTTTCATAAAATGAAATAGTTATAAAATAGAACAAACACTAAATAAAAGTAGAAATAAGACACTTATTCCCTGCTTATCGCAATCCAGAGACGAATTTCTATTTGGTTTGATGATTTATTTATTGAAAAATATGCCTTGAATTTCGCAACAATACTGTCCAATAAGTTAAACAGATTGATATTTCCGTTGATAAAAAAAAACCATTTATACGTACGAGTTTATTCGAGAATTAAATTCCCACAGAAACGGGTAAAATTCTCTAGTGTAAATACTAAGAGCAAAATAAACCTTTTTCTACAACGGCAACAATCTTTTTTAAATGTCACTTATAATATATATTTAAAAAATCAACTAAATGGGGCTGCGAAAACCCGAGATCACATTATACCAGAGTACATTATTATATATTCAACTAGCTTTTGCCAGCGGCTTCGCCTGCGTGTATTATATCCGCATCAAAATCCGTTGCGTAGTTTTAAAGATCTAAGCATACATAGGGACAGACAGCGAAAAGCGACTTTGTTTTATACTATGTAAGGATAAGGATTCACATCACATTTACCATCAGCTATATAACGAGAATGGTCCTTCTTCATGGCTATTGATCTTCTGAATAAATACCAAACATGTGTACAAGTGTGAACTGAGAACACCTCAGCAGCTCGGCCATCTGGCTACTTTTTGCATAAGCTCTATCAACAAAAATAAAAGTACATAACTACATCCAGTTGGCAACACTATATTTGTAGTGGGTGGCGCTGGCTGGCGTAATATTGGCGTGCTGGATTGTTGGTACATAATTTAGTGATTGTAAGTGAAAATAAAATAAACTTAGCGCTTGAAACCTACAAATCTCTTGTTGTGGTGTGTGTTTTTAACTGAGAAACAAACGTATTGTTTCATATTCCGTAAGTTTCATGCAGTTATTTACTATACATTGCTAGCTAACAATTGAAATGGAATGATGTCAAAACACTTGAGATAAACTTGTTTGTAACTTTAAATACCATGCAAGTTCCAAGTAAGCTCATGCATTTGATAACCAATTGCCGTGTTGGCTCAATAAATTGTTCGAACTTTTTGCGAAAAAATACGTTGTTTAAATTAAACTGTAGACACGGTCTTGTAATTCAATTAAGTTTGCAATAAGAACTAAAGCTTTTAACAGTTATTATATCATCGAAGTTGCCAAACTTTTATTACTCTAATTTTGAAATATTTTTCTCAAAAGCTTACACCATTGTTAATCTACCCAGATTAATTTCAGGTTTTTTACAATAACATTCAGTCATTCAGTTGCTTTTTTTTCAGGTGACACCTAATTAAGGATGTTGCGCTTTCTGAGCAGAAGAGGGCGTTCATCAAGTCAAAACCGCAATAAACAAACCCAGAAGGCATCAAGCAACAAAAATTTGATACAATGCAAAGTACTATTACTTGATGACACAGATTTGTCTATCAACCTATCTAAAAAGGCCAGCGCAAATGACCTTTATGAGCAAGTTTTTTACTCTCTAGATTTGATTGAAAAAGATTATTTTGGTCTGCAGTTTACTGATACCCATAATGTTAAACATTGGTTGGATCCAACTAAAACCATTAAAAAACAAGTTAAAATAGGACCACCTTACACTTTACGACTCAAAGTAAAATTTTATTCATCAGAACCCAACAACTTAAGGGAAGAATTAACTAGATACCAGTTCTTCTTGCAATTAAAGAAGGATATATTGGAGAGCAAGCTTGAGTGCCCACACTCTACAGCAGTTGAATTGGCTGCATTAGCCCTACAGTCTGAGCTAGGAGATTTCGATGAAAATGTTCACACACCTGCTACTGTATCAGAATTTAGGTTTGTGCCTAATCAAACAGAAGAAATGGAGATTGAAATATTAGAAGAGTTCAAGAAATGTAAAGGTCTAACTCCGGCACAAGCTGAAGTTAACTATTTGAACAAAGCAAAGTGGCTTGAAATGTATGGTGTTGACATGCACATTGTCTTAGGCAAAGATGGCTGTGAGTATCACTTGGGATTAACACCAACAGGCATTCTTGTCTTTGAAGGACCTCAAAAAATTGGTTTATTCTTTTGGCCTAAGATTAGTAAATTAGATTTTAAGAAAAAGAAACTTACTCTTGTTGTGGTTGAAGATGATGACCAAGGGCGAGAACAAGAGCATACCTTTGTGTTTAGACTGCATAATGAAAAGGCTTGTAAACATCTTTGGAAATGTGCTGTAGAACACCACACTTTCTTCCGCTTGAGAGCACCAGTGAAAGGACCCTCAGCACGACAAAACTTCTTCAGAATGGGTTCACGATTCCAATATTCTGGAAAAACGGAATATCAAACCACTCAGCAAAATCGCGCCCGACGTACGGTTCAGTTCGAAAGGCGACCCAGTCAACGATTTGCGCGTCGTCAGAGCCATGTATTGAGGGAACGAGAGAAACAGAGTGTAGTTAAACCAGAATCTACACCATCTGAGGCAGTTAATGATCTTCCTAGTACATCATCTGATACAACAGCAGTGCTAGTACCTGATCAAATTGATACTCTATCAAGAAAGAGTAGTGCTAAATCACAGAAGTCAACCCTCATTGACACCGAGACCAAACCTGAGATTGGTGAACCATCAACAAAGAATCTTCTCAATGAAGAACCAGCTGAAGAAGTGTTAATGTCGAAAGATGACGCTATTAGTAATAAAGTTCTGTTCAAAATGGATAAATCTCTACATGAGGAAAAGAAGAGCAATCTGACTCAACTCGTGATTAATAAACCTGCTTGCAGCTGTTCCCCTGTTACAGAATCAAACCCACTTAATGATCTCCTTATGAGCTTAGTTAAAGAAAAACTTAACAGTGATGACTCCAAGAATGAAGCAAAGAGAGATCAGTTGGACTCAGCAAGTGAAAAAGAAGTCCCCAACAATCAAACAAAATGTTATCTTTCATCTACAAAGGCTCTACCACCTGGCCAATTAAAATGTAATAATATTTTGAAAGCTAGAGAAAATGAAGTAAAGGTAATCAATGAGTCCACTAACATTAATTTGGCCGTACCATCTATTCCTTCGCCAAAAATATTAAACGAGCCCACAAATCCCATCAATTCGCAATATGTGTCAATTGTAGTGGTGGAGCCACCACATAACCAAGCAAAGTTGTCATCTCCTAAACCAATTGAGAAAAAAGAAGATGTAACTCCAAAGGTGCAACCTATATCATCTCTGTCACCTTGGCTTGTCTCTTCTGAGCCAAGCTCACCGTCAGGCATTGGGGAAAAGGAAATTACAATAATCCATCGTAAGTCAGTCATTACTACACAGCTGTAGCTAATATTAAGTATATTTTAAAATACCCGTTATTGTTAAAAAAAAAGAAAATGACAATGTAGTGTAATATTGCAGGTTTTGCTTTTAAAATAATTGAATTATTATGTAGTGCCTTACAAAATCGCCTATTTTTAAAAAGTATGACAATGAAATCTGAAAAAAAATTTGTGTTAAATTTACTTCTAGTTAAAATTATTTAGCAGTTATCTCCAATATTTTTGCCACGTCGGAAATTACTGAGAGTGTGTGTATGTGCAAAACTATTATTTACAAAAATAAGTTTGCCTAAGGCCAATTAGTCCGTCCAAAGTGTGTTATAACCAACTGATTATACCTAGGGTGAACTTGTTTGCCGAAAATTTTAGAAAATAAAACATTCCTTGCTTAGTACAATTATAATTTCTGAATAATGAATTTTCGCTTTCAAAGTTTCGACGGAAACCTAAAGCGAGATGATGCCTTTTATACCACAATATATTTAATAATATGTGTCAGCAGGTTTCATTCCGCTTGGGTGTACTAAGTAGATATCGATACTTATATATTGTAACTCATACTTTAATATTTCCATGTACTTAACTATTGTACTTAGCATTTTTTTATTGAGACATGAGAATTTTCTATTCTCTTAGCAATGAGTCTGAGCTCTGAGCATAATTATTTTTAAGAAAATTTAGCCTTGACAAATTAATAACCTTGTATTTTTATATCTAGAGATGAGGTATCTATACATTCCTTTTATTTACTTATATGTTATACCTCTTCAGAATATTTTAATCAATGCAACACTATTTACAAAATGGCAACTTTGATACTTATAAAAAAGCCGCCTACCCTCGAAAAACGAGGTGACTATGAATACATGGTCAATTTGCTCAATCAACAATATGAAGTCAAACTGAAATTAAGCATTGGTTAAAAAATATCGTGCATAAAATAGTGACTAGTATTTTTGATGCCGTCCTTTTTCAATCATTCTGTAACAACTTATACACTTAGAGTTAAGTACAACATATCAGTATTATGAAATGAAACAACTAACAAGATAGGTGCCATAGTTTATAAAATTGCCATTCGAAAAGCTCTCGGAACCTTACATCAAATCGATTTTTAAATCAAGGTTTGTCTTCGATTATTGAGTATTTTTTAAACTATTCTTTATTACATACAATAAATATAAGTCTTGTATTTCTGAGTAGGTATTTATCTTACCTAAACAGTAAAAACTGGTTAGTAAAGGAAAATAACACTGCAATAAATTAATAATAAAACCGCATCGATTTACATTAATTTGTCTTACGTAAGCTAAGCTTTTATTCAGTACTTAAAAACCAGAATATGTTGTTTCTTTCATTATAAACACATTCGGAATGGATGATATAATTTAATATTTTTAGAGATGTAGTCAACCGTAGACAACCAGAAACGAGTCCAATGAAGTTTTTTTTTTATATATTCACTTTTTAAACGTTGTAGATAACGTTTGCAGTTACTATGCATAGGTACTTATTATTTTTATTATAGGTAATATTATGTTTACTTTACAAATACATTAGGAGTTTCACATTACAAATTTCGTGCCAATTAACGAATATTACAAGGTGCTTGGGAACAATATAATGACCGATTAGTATAAATCGAATCTCGATGAATAGTTATCGACGGTTTATCGTTAAATTATACATAGTTAAGTCTGCAATTAAAATGTACAAAGCAGTCACAACACTATGACCAACGATATATTTATAATAAGTAATTGTATCTATCAATACTTTTAATTAGGTTGCGGCTCTTAGCCGAAGTGCGGCTACGCCTAGGGTAAGTTTAGGCTAACAGCCAAAATGTGCGGCTACGCCTAGGGTAAAGTTAAGGCTTCTAGCCGAAGTATAGCTACACGCCTGAATTTCGCTAGCTGAAATTAGGTTTATGTAGCCCATTAAAGTCGATGATGAGACGTGTACCCGCACTTGGGCTCATAGCCGTAACGGATGCAAGCTTGTGCCTATTGCTTGTTTTACCTAAATTAAAAAGCTTCCTACCTACACAGCACTGCATACATATCAAATTACTCCGTAGATACATAAATTACGTTATAAAGTCTGTTTCATAAATTAATTTATGTAATATACCAATTTCAGGAGTTCTTGCAGAGTCACATGTACCCGCTTTGATTTAATTTAGGTAAGCCGGTATCGCGCACTTTTTAACTATCTTTTTATTGTCAATATATTTTATAGTATATTATAATTTTGCAATCTATTTGATTTGACAATTGTTTATGTTTTTAGATGTAAGACAATAAATATCGGATAATGTATACCTGCGAAACTCCCCGGTCAACCATTTTTCAACCTTATTGCTAAGGCTGAAATGTGGTTGATCAAGAAATTTCGTGTAATTTATCTTTGCGTGTATTGTTATTCGCATTATTTTACAATACAAAATTATTGATTTATAATAAAATATTTATTTTATTGCATATAATACGTTTTATTTCTTACTAGCTTCTGCCAGCGGCTTCGCCCGCATAAGGGAACATTATACCGGGATAAAAAGTAGCCTATAAGCTATGCAAGACTAAGTAAAATCAATCTCTATGCCTTAATCCAGATTTGTTCAGCCGTTCAAATATCCATCCATCCACTTTCGCATTTATATCCATTTACTATGCATACTACGGATAAAAAAACTGGGCCTACGTTGACAAATACAATACGTTGAGTTGTTTTTTTTGTGAGGTTCCCTTATCTAGGCACGTAAAACCTACTTGATTGTTTATTATTTTTTAAATTCAACACATTTGCTTGTTTTTATTACGTCATTGACGAAATCTATATTACGTCACAAATTCGTAACTGAAGTCCCAAAAATATTAACGGGAAAATAAAATATATTGAAGAATAATACAAAAATGAAGAAATCTAATGAGAAACTTTCTTCAGAAAAGTCATCAGAAGATCTCGGGAACTTGTTTTCGTTCAAACGATATTTTATAAATAATTTGGACTCTTATCATGGAGAGTATTTACTGAAGGAAGTGTCGAAAATTATAACCGAGAAGAATGCAGCATCGGCTCCTGCTTCAGTAACTCTTCTTGCTGAAGACGCAATTATGGAAATCCCTGAGCCTGTACAGCCGTATGAAATCGTAGGTAAGCTGTTTTACCTGTCAGTTTGAAATAAGTAGAAAATAACTTAGCTGAGATAAGATTATTTCTTCCTCACGCCATTTCCTCATGGTGATAGGCAGAAACTACAGAACCTGGTATGATATTTACATACTTTTGCTTTGTATAGGTTTATTAGGTAGTTACTTACATCTAGTCGCACGCGTCGCGTACACACGCGAAACTGTAGCGTTACGTTTAGCTCAGAGGGAGCTAAACGTAAGCCACGTTAATAAAAATAAAAAGTAATTAAAAATTAAAATTAAGGAAAAGGATATAGATAATAAACTGTGGTCCGGCTTCGCACGACGTGGGCAGCTAACCAGGCAGGAAGACGTGGTAGGCCCTGGGTAGGCAGATGAGCAGGCACCACGATGGCAATCGGATAGGCAGGCTGTAGAGTAGGGCAGGCAGACGTGGCACGGTGTGATCGGACGGGCAGGATGACGTCGTAGGCCCTGGGTAGGCAGATGAGCAGGCAATCGGGCTGGTACGTAAATGAGTAGGCGGCAGGCATCTGCGCGTGCTGAAACGGGCGAGCTGTGGCCGCGCGAGTCTGAAGACCTGTCTGCTACAGCTCATACACCAAGTGTGGTAGGTAGGCAGTAAGGAGCGTCGGCGATCGGACTGGGCGTTACACGCCGTATATGCGCAGGTAAACGGTAGGTATGAAGGCTGGCAAATTATACACAGTGTAACACTATACGGTTAATGAGTAGTTACGTACTGCACACCCAGCCTAATGTCTTTGCCTTGCCGAATTCACTAACGCAATAAGGCTTTGGGCTTTCTAAAGAAATAGTAGAGTATCCAATTATATTCTGGATAGGCACATACCCACCTATCCACATAAATGTAACCTACCTACTCGCATTGGTAAGCGTCATTATTATTCTTTAACAAGCTAATCGTCAGTTATGTTTCATTGTTGCAAAACCCACTAGGGACTGTAACCGACCCGAAAATCAAGACTTTAGATAAAGTTGCGAGGATTGTATCCAAAGAGGAA
Source organism: Orthosia cruda (assembly GCA_964057195.1). NCBI lineage: Eukaryota > Metazoa > Arthropoda > Insecta > Lepidoptera > Noctuidae > Orthosia > Orthosia cruda. Next base: position 23,657,890 of record OZ059831.1, on the reverse strand, counting down.
TGCATTCCGCTAATGCTGACATGTGGCACTGTCGTATTGGACGTCAGTTGCGATAGAGAAGAGCTTAGAATTGCAATGGACTACATGAAACGTAAGATAATGTTAATCTAACTCGCTTACCGTATGTATGTAGTTATATTAAATGTACTTAGATGATATAATTTCGTCACGCACGCCTGTATTGCCCAGTGTTAGCACAGGTGTCGCCCCCCACACATCAGGACCCGAGGTGGCGGTGCGTTGTGTTCCACGCTCGCCCCTCTTAGGTTGATTATAAGACCGCTGAGAAACTACCCCCCCCCCCCACCCCCTCCCCCCAGGGCGAAGGATATCCAATGAGGATTTTCCATACTGGAAAATAGTAGATTATTAACCAAGGGGATAAAACAGTGTCTTCTGTCGCGGGTGACGATAAATCGCGAGCGTAACGAAGGACTCGAGGTTTAAACCCGAGCGTAGCGAGTGTGTTAAAAACTTAAATCACGAGCGAAGCGAGGGATTTAAAATACTCTACTTTTCGTACCATTTGCGAAAAAATTAACACAATAATAATATGAGATAAGCATTTATTAAAAATAATGACAATTAAAAACAAATTAAAATAAACCTAACGTTTATGTATTTGCAGAAAGCAAAGACGCGGCAAATTCCTAGACTAATATTTTTTTGTCGGAAAAGCAAAGGCATCAAGCTCATACGGCCTCGTCGGTTTACTTAATTTTATTTAATAATCATAACTGCATAATAAATGCGTATTCCTTTTACAAAAAGATGTATAATGCTTTATATACAAACTCAATGGTGTAAACACAGATGTAGCTCAGTATAAATTTCGGTAAGTATTCCAAATTTAAATCACATTATCCCCCTAGAGGATGAATGAAATTCAGTACAATTTTCTTTCCGTGATTTTAACAGATTAAAAATGACTATTGTTATGTTCGCTTTTTGTGGCATAGAATGTCACTTTTTTGAGCAAGTGGTACGAAAAAAAAGTTTATAACTCTGGTAACACTTTTATTTCGACAGTCATGTTTAAGTCCCATGTAACAGGAGGCGAGCTTATTATTTGTAGTATAATCAAAGTCAGAATCCGGCCTGCTGCTGAGAAATTCGAGATGAAGAAACCCAATTACACTTTGTCCGAAACCGGGAATCGAACCCAGGACATCATGCGCAGCAGTAGCGCTTGCGTCCACTACAACAACAAGGAACCTATGATAATGATTCGTTCAATTCAAATTGCCCTTAATTAAACTTGCTACCTACATGGTTCAAGTATATAGGTAGGTGGGTACGTAACAACAAGCAGTGTTAAGGCCTGTAACTTTCTTTAAGACGACGACAATCGCCAATAACCTTGAGGGAAACAAACTGCGCACTCGTTTCTCACCCGCGCGGCCCAAAATTTAGCAGTTTTTTGCTCTTGCCTTAGTATTCTATGTCTTAAAGAAAAGCTTCAGATCAAAAAGACGTCTGACATAGAATCATGGAAAAGTAAAACGTACAAAAATAATGACATTTGTAAAAAAGGTCACATCGCCAGCCAGTCGCCAGCATGGTTAAATTGTCTTTGAGATGGTGACAATTTCATTATAATACGACTGCCGACCGGCGGCGGTTTTGGTGCGATTGTAATTTTTTTGTCCATGTGGTGTGACATAACTTTACAAATTAATTACACTATGTTATACGAATAAAACTCAAAATTTTCTTAGATCAAATTATTAAGAAAATGGTTTAATGTAACATACATTTTACAAAAAAAATACGTCTAGCCGTTAAGAGTGATTCTCATTTTAAAATCAGCTACTGAGGGGTATCTGCGCCTTAAAGGCCAGTCAATAAATACAGAGTGTAAGTAACAGAACGATGTGATCATATTTTAAAAACTGCTTCTGCCCATGTAAATGAACAACTTTCCCAAGTCATAGATTATACCCAAAAACATACAGGGTGTTTGGAAGGGAGCTGTACATACGCCTAGGGTAGAAACTAGGGATAGTCTGCTACCTACCCCCGCCCATTATATTGACCTTGGCCTCAAGGTTTTTTTTTAATTTATTATTATTTTTTATTTGACTTTTTTATGATTTTTTGACTAAAACTACCTGTAGCTCAAAATCTATCCATGGGACCGGTCGGCTAATGGTCTTGTTTTAATCGTTAGAGTCTTAGGGTCCTGCAAAAAAATATTTTACACCAGAAAATTGTGGAGAAGAAAAGTTATGGGGCCTGAAGTACCGTAGTAAGGTAAAGAAATAATTTTAAGGGCAACTTTCTATGGGGTTTAAAAAAAAACTAACAGGGTTGGAGTTCTTCTGATTTTTTTAAAACATCCTCAGTCCATGCCCTTTCTAACGATATGCTAAAAGTGTAATTATCACTTTTAGTTTTAAAGTTATTAATTAATTTCCGCAACTAGGGCACTTCAAGCAAAAATTTCAACTAATGAAAATTAAATGTGTTCGATCGTAAAAGGATGGCAAATGAAACAAAAAATTTGGTAATGACTAATGTCATTAAATTAGTAATTTTAATTAATTACTAATTTTAATTAATTACAAATTTTGTTCAAATTGATGACCATTGACCTGTAAACATGCTCGGCACCTCTTCCTCATCTCCACGGTCACCGTTCTAAGCAGCAGTTCCTCGCGCATTGTATCGAATGCGGCGTGGATCCTGTTAATTAGAACCTCCCTTGTTGGTACTTCTTCTGCGTACACCAACTCTTTCGCCCTTCCCCAGACGTAGAAGTCGAGTGGGGTAAGGTCAGGCGACCTTGGGGGCCAGGGAATTGGCCCACCCCGACCAATCCAAGAATTAGGAAAGCAGTTGTCCAGAAGCTCCCTCACTGCTAGGCTCCAATGAGCAGGACAGCCGTCGTGCTGGAAGACTATGGGCCGATCTTCGTCAAACACTTCTTCCGCTAAATCAGGCAAATCGTTTTCGAGGAAATCTAAGTAGTTTTGCCCGTTTAGGTTGTCTGGCAAAAAGTGCGGCCCTATCAACCGATTACCGATGACGCCTGCCCATACGATCACGGAGAACCTTCGTTGAAAACCTCTGTGCCTCTTGACTCTCGGGTTTTGATCTCTGGGTGCCCAGTGATGGAGATTGTGGTAATTTACAATTCCTTCCTTGTCAAACTTGGACTCGTCAGTCCAGAGAATACTCCGTAAAAAATTAATATCTTCCACGTCCGTATGGAGCAAGTGGCGGCAAAACTCCACCCTTCTTGCATAGTCGTTATCCTCTAAGCCTAAAACAATAAAAATATCAACGTTAGCGGTTTCCTTATGAATTAGTAGCTATGTAACATTGATTGCTATCTCTGTCTTTCCATTTCTCTCTCTCTCACACACATGCTCATGTTAATTTAAAAATTGCCTATGAAATTCACATGCTAGTTCATTACATAAGAGCTAAAAACAAAAACTTTATGTAAAAAATTACCTTGAACAGGGGTGTAGTGGAAAGGATGACGTCCATTTTCGCGAAGAACCGACCAGACTTTCCACACGCTTAAACCAAGCGTCCGGGCTACGGTTCTTACGCTTCTGGTCGGATCTTCCTCAAATTCAGCCAATATGCGTTCTTCCGCAGCCAAATTTGGTTGAAATCTGTTCACGGCTGGTTCCCGGAAATTTAAATTTCCGGTTTCTCGCAGACGCCGATAAGTTGAGCCAAACGTTTGGTGGTTAGGCACTCGCCGGTTAGGATACCGTTCTTGATAAATCCTCCGTGCCTCGCGCCCATTGCAATCAGCCATTCCATACACCACCAGCATGTCGGTGTACTCTTCACTGGTAAATCCAGCCATTTTGCCAACAACAAGGTAACAAATAACAAAACTTAACAAAAACGAAGTAATAACAAACTCAACAAAATTAACGAAAACAGTGGAGCGTCGTAACGGCAAGTACGTAAGTTAGCTAAGATGGGTAAATCTCGACTGACTAACAAAGACCCCAACGAGTTACCTGCCCGGCCCCGTCGACCCAAGAGCGAAAGAGACATGACATGACATGTTTTGTCTCTTACATGTTGCTCTCGTGTAAGAGTGAGACAACAAATTTGCCAACTGTAGGCCAAACTGGTTTAAATTCTGGAAATTACATTTGTCTTACAAATGTCGACTCGTGGTGGTAAAAGTGCCCTAGTTGCGGAAATTAATTAATAACTTTAAAACTAAAAGTGATAAATACACTTTTAGCATATCGTTAGAAAGGGCATGGACTGAGGATGTTTTAAAAAAATCAGAAGAACTCCAACCCTGTTAGTTTTTTTTAAACCCCATAGAAAGTTGCCCTTAAAATTATTTCTTTACCTTACTATGGTACTTCAGGCCCCATAACTTTTCTTCTCCACAATTTTCTGGTGTAAAATAATTTTTTGCAGGACCCTAAGACTCTAACGATTAAAACAAGACCATTAGCCGACCGGTCCCATGGATAGATTTTGAGCTACAGGTAGTTTTAGTCAAAAAATCACAAAAAAGTCAAATAAAAAATAAAAATAAATTAAAAAAAAACCTTGAGGCCAAGGTCAATATAATGGGCGGGGGTAGGTAGCAGACTATCCCTAGTTTCTACCCTAGGCGTATGTACAGCTCCCTTCCAAACACCCTGTATATTGGATTCTCGATACAAAGTTGTCGTCAGCTGACCAACATTTTTTTGGGAAAGCTGACGACCAAACAGAGACCATTTTGTTATACTCCTACACACGGCAAGTTGTCCGGTCATTAAATTAGTTTATTCTGACAGTTTTGAAGGAATTGCTAGAGAAACAAGCTCCACAACCAACAACGGATCCGGACGATACCGCAGCGACTAGCGCACTTGACGGTGCCGGAGACTTTAAGAAGCGGTATTTGATATTGATATCTACGGTCATGACTTGGGCCTGCACCAAACCACTGGATCCGGTAAGTCCATATTAGTGAGGAACACATCCCCGTGCCTTTCAAGGGGAGAAATTATGAGAAGAGCTTTCTTTCACTGCAGCGCAGGCATGTAAGGGGTGGAGTATGATATCCTGATTATATCTATTTAAATTAACCATTCACAGGAAAATCCGGATATGCCATTCGTAGAAACCGATTTCCGGAAAAGGAAGCCACATCCAAATTATAAGTTGCACTATGACGCTGAAAATGCAGTGATTGGCATGGCCAGAAAATATAGATCGATAATCGGGTAAGTTCACAAACAATTTTGCTGTTATCTACCAATTTAGTTTTATGTGCCTACAGTAGACCCAACAATGCTAACAAACCGAATATATGCCGGCTATATTATTATGAAACTCCGTATTACGCTAGGCCAGCTAAAAGTCAGTGTTACCACAAACGTTTGGCACACTGTACCTATGTGAAGGTCAAACAGTGTCTTGTTTGTGTGCCGATAAAACATACAACGGCACGGTAATGAATAGGGCATGTAATATCGGAAGTTTTTCAATATATTTTATTCTCTTATTGATTTCGGATATTAGATCTCAATATCGGAATACCGATATTAATATCGGAATTGCGGACTTTCGTTATGTATCGCAATTTTTTTTGTTAATTGCTCAAATTCGGTATAAAGTTGGATTGAGTACAATAAAAAACACTTTTATGCCGCGACATAATCGGCTTTTTTATCGTGTCTCTCTCTAATCACCAGTGATTGTGTAATCGGGCGCTTATTTAACTAAACTTCACATTTGTTCCCAAGAAACAATACGTATATAAGTCATGTCTCTCTGAAAAAGGATAACGCATAAATATCCAGAATTTAAATGTTTATCGTTCACCTGAAAGTAGTCCCGATAAGTGTAGTGAGTAATCATCATCATCAGCCTTATAATGTTCCCACTGCTGGGACTGCTGGGCCTTAATCCACCAAGCGGGCCCAGTGCGGGTTGGTGAATGTCACCCGTCTTCGAATTGTTGGTTCTAGACATGACGGTTTCCTCACGATGTTTTCCTTCACCGTTTTAAGAGCAGTGGTGAAGAAATAATTTACACAAAGTAAAGCGCCTGCCTGGGTTCGAACTCACGACCTACGATACGTAAGTCGGGTCCGTTACTTCTGGGCCACCACTGCTCTTAGTGAGTGTCATCGTCATTTCAGCCGAAAGACGTCCACTGCTGAACATAATCAACAAATGAAACATTGGCCGATCCCGTGCTTTTCAATTCCTACGGATAATCGTAATCAATGAAAATATCATTGTTACTTATACATTTTTAGCATTATCAGGACTGTAACCCCGGGATTCATAAAGGCACATATTTTTTTTCATGAATATCGGGCGCTTAATTACTTAAACTTCACGTTTAAGTAAATAAGCGCCCGATTAGTAAACAGAATATCCGACCACTGGTAATCACCGTAGTAGTCAACGGGCTTAACCGCTCGTTCTCGCTCGACGTTTAACAAGGAGCAAATTAAGGTATTTTTCTGAATCCGAGATTCCGATATTGGGTCACTCAGTATCGGAATTGAATATTTCAATTCGATTCAATTGATTCACTTTTGTTCCGTGATTCCGATATTACGAGATTCCGATATTCATGCCCTAGTAATGAATAACATACGGGCTAGGTAACTAGTATAATACTCACAGCGGATCTTTGTTTCTCTGAAGTTGGCTCTGCTAAAGCCTACGCAGTACCTATTTTTAACCGACTTTCAAAAACGAGGAGGTTCTATGTTCGACTTTGTTTGTTTTTTTTTTGTGTATGTTCACCGATTTCTCCGTCAATTGTAAACCGATTTTGGAAATCCTATTTTTTTTTTTGAAAGATTATGTTCCGAAATTGATCTCATTTTAACTTGGTCTAGATCAGATCTGAACTGGGCAGGTAGCCCGACTTTTACATCTCTTTGATTCATTATTAAACAAACAAATAATGATTTTTTAAATGCAAAAAAAATATATATTGTAGTTCACTATATGTCCTTTTCATTTCTGAGACTCAAAACATGATATCAAAAACTTCACTCGATCAAAAAAAAATCGGAAGAGGAGGCTGAAACGATGTTTTTTTGATGATTTATATTATGTTTCTTGAAGATTATGAAATATTTACTCCCAAAAAACATATCTAAAATAGTTAACAACTTATAGAACTTTTCAGAGTAGAATTTATAAAATAGTTTAATTGTTTTAATAATAAATTTATATATAACACAGCGGCCGCCGTACCGACCACAAATTCGCACTTAGCGACCCAAAAACCCTGAAAATGACACCCATGACAAAAGTTTGAAATATTTCGGTCGGTGCCATCTTGGAATTTTATTTTGACCACAAATTCGCATTTAGCGACCCTAAACACCCTGAAAATTACACCCATGACGAAAATTTCAGAAATTTCGGTCGGTGCCATCTTGGAATTTTATTTAAACTACAAATTCGCAATTAGTGACTCCGAAAACCCCGAAAATGACACCCATGACGAAAGTTTCAAAACATTCGGTCGGCGCCATCTTGGAATTTTATTTTGACCACAAATTCGCATTTAGCGACCCCAGAAACCCTGAAAATTACACCCATGGCGAAAATTTCAGAAATTTCGGTCGGCGCCATCTTGGAATTTTATTTTGACCACAAATTCGTATTTAACGACCCCGAAAACTCTGAAAATGACACCCATGACGAAAGTTTCAAAACTTTCGGTCGGTGCCATCTTAAATTTTGATTCAAAAACTTTTTTTTTTTTTTCCTTTTTTTTCTTTTTAGTCCGTCCGTTTATGTTTTCAAAACATAAATAGTTAGGTAGTCAAATAATTGAATAAATAAAATACGATTTATGCCATTTATTTAAAAATAAAGTACACACAAGTTATTATTTATTTACCACGCATTGTAACTTTCGTATTTTTGTAACTATTAAAAGCAATAGTAAAATAAACCTTCTCTACACACCTTTACTGTGGCTTTTTTGTCGACGTTACGCAAACGCGAACTCTCCGCTCGCTTCGCGGTAACAGTGGCGCGATAAATACCTACTTCGTAGGGAAAAGCTGGCCTTCGGATACAATTGATGTGAATCTGATCGGATGAAGAACTCTTCAATAAATAACGGCAAATCTCTTGGGATTGCTGCAATCGCATGTCTGTTTATTGTTTATATCATTTCATAACATAACATCACGCCAGTACGCTCTAAAGGGGTATGCAGATGTGTAGTTCACCTTGGTGCACTCCGGTTATGTTCAAGTTTCATGATATTCGGGTAATCTATTCTGGCATTAAAGGTACCTTATCTTACTAAACAACTTGCCTATTAGGTAGGTACAACTAAAAAGCGAAAATTAAATAAAAACTATTTTAAAATAAAATACTAGTTACTGACTTACAAATAAAAAAACTACAAAGTGAAAAATAACTTTCTTTTTGGAAGTCGGTATCCATAACGCAAAAAAATATTACCCACCAAAGACATCTTAAAAGACTTAAAAAAAAGTAATTTTTCACTTTGTAGTTTTTTATATGGAAATCGGTAGTATTTTTTGTGTAAATGTTGAAAGTGGGCGAGTGAAAGAGGTGCTATCTGGCATTGTATAACTGCCTCTTTCACTCGCTATTACGTTCCTCGCATGTCCTGTCTCGCTTACTCTATGCAGTATGCTCGATAACAAACTGTTTTTTGCGTAATGGGTTGCATAACCAGCTTCAGAGACATAGATAGATACATCATTTATTTAGTGCACACAAAAGACAGCACAACACACAAAATCTTATTTAAATTATTTCAATTTACATGTAAGTAGGTTTAAAAACAAGGTGCCAACATAAAAAGAATAGATATCCGCGGTAATATGCACAAGTCTAGGCGAGTCGATACATTAAGTATCTTGGACGGTCATTGGAGCTTCGAAGGCATTCCAAGCGCCTGGTCCCCCGCATTGCAAGGCGGTGGGTGGTTTGCATAAACTACTGCCCAATCTTGGAGGGTTTCGGGAAGAAGTTCGTCGCCTCTACGCGGCGCGGGTGTCATGCAATCGATTCATCGATTGTCACTTATGGGGCAACTCTTTGGTGAAACAGACTGTCAGTTGTCCGAAGCTGCAGGTCCAAAATAAAATAAAAATACAACAAAAACAACGTCGTTTTTTATCAACTGCGTGCAGCGGAATATGGCTATTCGAATTGCACGTGGACAACAAACGGTTTCCTTTGAGGCGGCTACACTCCTGGCAAGCTTTCCATCGCTGTGCATCCTGGCGGATATGGTCGCGTAGGTCTATAAACGGATACGCGCCCTCCTGCATCCTCCAAAGTGACAATAATATAAATATATAGCGTGCCAGGAATCACTGCAGTAAGCAGGCGGCAGGAACGGCAACACGTGCTCGAGCGGTAGACGCGGAACTCGGTAGTACTGCACAGCATGATTTTCTTCTTGTTTACGTCTTTTAAGATGACTTCTTAAGCAGTCGGGATTTTTGATTTTTTTAATTATTAACGAACTCGTTTTATATAAGAACCTATAACTTTTTAGTTCTTCATATGTGTTTTATATTTTTGAAATCACTACACGATGGGTTAGGAAGAAAAAAATATGGCTCCCCACAATATGGCGTTAAGAAGAATCGATTGATGTAAGAATCATCAAAATCGGCCAACGCGTTTGGTCTCTAGAACGCCACATAAGAACAAACATAAGTACATACATGGATTCATGGACTGGTTAGGTTAAAAGGTTAAAACGGGCTGGTATCCGCAACTCCACTACCAAGCGCGTATTTTGCGTATGGACTGATACACACATTACCCTCCTTCGACAATCAGGTAAAAAGGGGAGCGCATCTCCTACAGGCAGGGCCGTCTTAACTGATACGGGGGCCCCTGGGCACACCAAGTTATGTGAAAAGGACCCCGGAAAAATTAAAACAGGCCACATTTTGTAGAACCCCGTATTCAAATTATTATGCGCCCATACATTATTATACTGCTTTCTGCATAATAACGTTCATGATCCTGTCCTAGAACCTACAATTCGAAGGCATGTGACATTCACCAATCCGCACTGGGCCTGCGAAGTGTATTAGGGCCCATTCCCTCTCTCATGGAAAAGAGGATTGTTTTCCAGCAGTGGGTACTTCAAAGACGACGAATTTAATGATGATGATCCTGTCTTCTACCTACCAAACTAAATTGCTCGTATGAAATGTGTAGAATACTCGCCTATCTACGTAAATAATGCGCTTATTATATTCTTTACTGTTTTTTTTTATCTTATATGGATTTTGGCGCTTATTCCGTTTATCCACCCTAAAACATCCACCCTAAGGTGGATATTCGGAAACGCGTGTTCATCTATCCACCCTGTACAAGGTGGATAATCGGTATTCACTTCTGATTGTTCTTCCGACTTTATATCCCGAGTACAGTCGACAGTGGAATAAAAATCTATTAAAAGTAAAAATTTGCATCCTGTATGAAAAAAATAACTATTTTTAATAAACAAAACAATTCTTACTTATCTACTAACTTAAAATAATTTAAAAAAAGGTACACCCGTGAAAAGAGCAGAAGTTTTTTTTTTATGTTGCCCTACACTAGGAATTGCTTCCTCTATCGTGGGTGCGTTTACAAACATAAAACTCACATACACAACCACCCAGAGCCGGAACAACTATCAGTAGGTCATACAAATATTTGTTCCGTGCGGGAATCGAACCCGCGACACGCAGCGCAGCAGTCAATCGCTTAACCACTGCGCCAACCGTGCGCCCGTAAGTAGTCTAGTCTACTACCGCACTCTCGATGTGGTACACTATTATATTCAGCATAGTAAGTGTCTTTTTCTCAAAAATGGTATGTAATATTGCCATAACATCTCTAAAAAGTCTCCAGAAAGTGAATTCTACCAGAGACTTATTCACAACTGTCCAGTAAGTAAGTATGTAATTTACTTACTGGACAGTAGTAGGGTTTGGTCCGATATATCAAAACGTAACTTATATCGGATACGTGTTAGATATCATATCATATCGATATCAATATCAAAATAACCGATATTACAAAAACTATATCTAATATAACTGTACTACTAATACCGATATCTGAAAACCGAACCAAACCATTTACTTTTCAAAATCAATGACGAACAACGAACAAAAATAATTATGCCCGCGTTAGGCCATTTTATTCGCGCCATTTTATTCGCGCGATTTTTCGCTCATTCTGCGGCCTATGGAATTGTATGAAGCTGCACGCATTGCGGTAAAAAACTACATAAATCCGCGCAAATAAAATCGCAGCGCCTGCTAAGCCTTAAAGTGTTCATTTGTTTTTTTTTTTTCAATAAACAGCTTTCTATTAGCAAGCCAGTTCGAAATTTAAATAAAACCTTTGATAAGTTATCTCCTTGGTTGCCATGTTTCGGTGAAAAAGATCGTTCCATTTTTAAATTACACGACAGATATGAGTTAATATGTACTTTATTTGGCCGCTACACACGGCAGATATGGATTTTCATACAACTTTTGCCGGCCGCTGCTCTCATGTATTTGGTCTGTACTGCAATTTAGATTTTTCTCGAAGGTTGTCAAAATAATTCTCAAATTTCCAAGCATGTTTGAGGAAATATAAATAAATGCCCCCGATTAGGGCAATTACTAATCGATCACAATATAGATATTGTGATCGATTAGTAATTGCCCTAATATGAATGTTACCTAAAATATTAATTAAACGAATTTGTTGTTAAACTTTCTTTCATTTTTGAGAAAAGCATTATACAAGCCTCAACCAGTAAGAAAGACATCCTGGCCTCGTATATAACCGGACCTCACCTGCGGTTCGGTCCGGTTAACTCATACTTGGCCAGGAAGTCTTACTTACTGGATTCTGCAGTAATGTACTAAAACAAGCCCGCGCTGTTGACTGTACACAAGCGGGTAGAGAAAATGAGAAGTAAGAAATTATGTGAATTCCGATTATCCACCCCGTACAGGGTGGAATGATGAACACGCGTTTCCGAATATCCACCTTAGTGTGGCTGTATTAGGATGGATAAACGGAATAAGCCGATTTTTGGGGTCCCCAACGAACCGGGCCCAGGGCATGTGCCCCTTGTGCTCCTAAGTTAAAGACGGAACTGCCTACAGGCTCACTCAGCACTAACCCGACACGGTTGCTTCTGTGAGTTTCTGAATAGGATTAGGCGAGAGTCCACGGCAAATTGACAACATTGCGGAGGCGACTTAATGTAAATTCAGAAGTAGACTATTAAAGGCTGATGATGAATAACATGCATAGCTTTTTTTAGGGTTCCGTACCTCGAAAGGAAAAAACGGAACCCTTATAGGATCACTTTGTTGTCCGTCCGTCTGACTGTCTGTCAAGACCCTTTTTTCATGAACGCGTGAAGGTATCAAGCTGAAATTTATACCAAATACTCAGGTCTAATGTCCCTTAAAGCTGTGAAAAAAATCAAACTTCTAAACCAACGCAAAAGATACGCTGTTTATGTCGCAAATGTCCGACACTCTCAAGAGAATCAAAACCTACAGGGTACTTCCCATGAGCTCAGAATCTTGAAATTTGGTACGAAGCAACGTCTGGTAGCACAGATAAAGGAATAATGCGAAAACCGTAAATTTTTAGTTACATGATATTATAAAAACATTTTTAATAATTTTTAACTTACTACCCCTTTCCTCATGAACGCGTAGAGGTATTAAATTGAAATTCATATCAAATATTCAGGTCTATAATATTTTTAAGCTGAGGTTTGTACGGAACCCTCGGTGCGCGAGTCCGACTCGCACTTGGACGGTTTTTTTACCTGTAGGTTAAAACTGTAGAACGACGACGGTAATGATGAAATGTGTTTTATAAACAGAGCGCTAGTAATTGCTGCAGGAGTGACTTACGGCGGTAAAGAAGACGTGCTTTTTTATTGGTTTCAAAAGGCTTGGGAATGCGAGCCGATACTGCCTATAATCGGCCGAGGAAATAATCCCGTGCCTTTGATTAACGTTGCGGACTTGGCACAGTGAGTATTGGAGGTTTTTTTTTTATTTATTAAATTTGCACGTAGGTAAATAGTTTAGGGATACCATTTTTATTGAGATTTCGAACATCAACCACCTAGGTACTTAACAAGTACCTACTCAAATCTTACTTTCCATAGCTAAAACTCCAAAACTAAGTAACAAAACTATTGCCGTGATTAAAATAAAAAACATTCTATTATAAAGTGAAATTCATTTAAATATTCTCCTACTAAATGTTGATCACCTAGGTACCTTGTACCAATCCCAGTTCTTAGGGATTTTATAAAAACAAAAGAAATTACGACAGGGAGATAAGAATTAATAATATTAATCCTGTGCTACAGGGATCAGTTCAGTTAGAATGGGTGTCACAGGTTGGTACCGCAGGGTTCCTAATCAAATTACCGTTAATACTTTGTTGGGCAGGTACCTAAATCATCAACATCCCTTTCAGAATTGTCTACAACCTGCTTCAGGATTTCCCAAGAAAGCTTTACATATTGGGGGTAGAACAGAACATTTCGAAACAAAGAGACGTAAGCAACAATGTAATTTGTTATCTCTCATACTAGAGTATGGTATGTTCTTGCGATAATTGCATTCCTGTTGCAGATAGTGAAGCCATTGGGCCGCATCGTTGGTTCTGGAATGTTCAAATGTATTCCAACAGAGGATGCTTTCTTGATTCCAGAAATTAATGTAAGGAGCGTCTTGCATCTTTGCATCTACCAGATTATTTGTAGGTAGTTAAACTATCGATATTCTAGTAAACTATTATAGGTACTACTTTACTGATTATTAGAATATCATTGTCTAGGTACTTTCAACCATTGTTTATAAAATTACAGCAAAGAATATACGATTTGATCACTCTTAATTTGAATATGGAGCCGACTTTCATAGTCGAGACAATGCCGATACATTGGGTTTCTGAATTGACCTTTGCGGAGAACGTGCCCGCTCTTATGAAGCAATTTAAGAAAGAGAGGGGATTGAAACCTTTTAAGGTACTTAATAACAAAAGGTTTGGATAAGAGTTGTTTATTGTTACAAGGTAAAACGCCACTAGAACTCATGGATACATGTATATTCCCACAGATTGTCATATACGGCCCACCAATTACCGGCAAAACGACTTTGGCAAAAAGTATTTGTGAAGCTTATGGCCTCGTCTACGTTTCACCAGAAACCATAGTTCAAGATTTGCAGGACGATTTAGTGAGCTATAAACATATAAAATTTTGTTTGGAAGTGCATCATACCTAGATACTCATAACAGAATGGCATGGAACACAGATGGCTGCTCATAATACTCAGATAAACTTATCAATAGCAACGTGACCATTGTAATTGATAGCTAGTGTGTCATTTTTCGAATAGCTAAGTGTTCACTATTGCGCAGAAAAATGCCTTTAATAATCGCAAATTATTGTACCTACTTTGTTTAGCTTTTTGTTTATGAGGTCAGCAACAGTGCCTACAAATAATGAAGCAATAAAATAACCTAATGTCGTCGCCTGTGGGTACAGGGGGGTGACCATAAGCTCTTAGAGTAATGTTATTTTGAGATAGAGTAAGTGACAGATGTAATACACGTCATATACATCTGTCCCTTACCTACACATACTCAAAATAACCTTATACTAAGAGCTTATGGACACCCCTCTGTAATGAGGTTGCATTGCTGCGTTCCCTCTATTATTATTACTGGCTGGATACACTAAGAGTCATTCGTGTTGAGAATAAATGGTTGGTACGGTCGGCATTCCTATAGATTTTGTATGGTCGGTAGCATAATAGAAGGTACTTCTCTCGCAGGCGTTTCGTGTGGCTCATTGGGAGGCTGGCGAAACGGCTGCACTAGGCCAACCAGATTTTGGAGAAGAGGAAGACGCCAATATGTTAGATGCTGACGACGACATGGACGAAGAGGACGGGGCAGCTCAGGAACAAGCGAGACAAACCTTGGCTATTTTGCAATCGGGGCGACCGCTTAGCGATGAAGAAATTATGGCGTAATTTTTTTGCATATTGCATTTATGGCGTGATTTGAACCATGTCTCAGATGTCTTCATTTGAACCAGAAAGTCAAAAAGCCAGGGCACTAATCGATGGTTTATGTTACCAAATTAAATAATGTTATGTAGTGATGTCAATTCATTGAAAAAAACAATCCATTTTTGCGTTGACGGAGAATATTAAAACCCTAACTCGTAGTAAGAGGCATCGTAGTAAGCGCTCTCACATCTCGTGAGTCGTGAGTTTTGAATTTAACGCTCACTAAAAAATGCAAAACGTTTTAATTGATTCGAAACTCTACAGATATTTGCGCCAGAAGTTATTATGCCGTGATGCTGCTAATAGAGGATGGGTTCTCGACGGGTTCCCAATGACGATGGCACAAGCTCAAACACGTAAGTAGACATGCAGGACAAATAAGTTCCGTCCGTGCTATAAGACGACTGATTTAATATTTGTCTTCTTTCTTTCATATTAATTCAATCATTTGCGTATCTAGTATTTGAAAAAGGCGAAGAACATGATTCTGAAGTAGGAGAGGAAGCCGATGAGGAACCCTTCGATGAAGATACCGATTTGTATAGCAATGTGTTAAAAAAGATGTTGCCAGGTATGGAATATTCATTTCTCTCTTTTGCTTAAAAACACAGAGTTCATCTTAATTTATATCAATTTTGTTGCAGACATTGTGGTATCACTAGATGCTAACGACGATTTTGTTTGCGCGAAAGCTATGCGACAGCCTGAAGGACAGTCTCGATTGGATGAGGAGTTAATCCTGAAGAGATTGAGCGATTTTCGATCTGGAGATACCCGGGATGTTACTCCTCTCAATTTTTTTGACGAATTGGATATACATCCACTCGTAGTACCCGTTAAAGATCATTTGGATTATTCAATGAAGGGTCCATACGCTAATGTAGCACTGCGAATGGGTCGTCCATGCCGCTACGCAAAATTACTTGGTCAGTTTTAGGGATTCTTAAACATTTCTTCCTCAGATAAACATCTAAATACGCTATTTTAGCATTGAATGTACCTATTGATTCCACAGCCCTTATTGAAGCTGCTGAAAAGAAAGAAAAAGAAGATGCAGACACTTTAAGCGCTCAAGAAGCAAAAGCTAAAAAAGAATTGGAGGAAAAAATTAAACAGGAACGCGAAGAGAAGATGGAATATTGGGTGATTATTGAGCTAAAGCCTTTTTCCAATCCCTCTAGTCTAATTGAAGTAAAATAAATAAGCTTGACTTTATTATGTAATCTTTTTATAGACGGAGTTATACGCATTAATGCGTGAGGAAGAGGAAGCAGCTTTGGCGGCTGCGAGCGAGCCCATGCGGAATTATTTAATTCATCATATATTCCCGACGCTAACTCCTGCTCTTCTTGAAGTTGCCAAATTACGCCCTGAAGATCCGATCGACTTTCTAGTAAGTAAATTTTAGATACTTGCTTTCCCTATTTTTTTAAATGCTAGGCACTAATATTTTTTTACGTCTGTGGAATATTACGTGGGAAAGTTAAGAATAAAGATATATTTACGACATATTTAGGCAAGCTTGTCTATTCTTGCGGAAATAAATTATTTGAATGGCTAGTTGTGACTGTACCTACTAACGTACTACCACGGCTATTACATATTTTTATAGGTTACCTTCTTCCTATCCTAGAGAAAAAAAAAATATTGTCGCCAAACTAGGCAAACCCGCCCGTATAGCCTTAAACAATCTGCCAAACGATAGTCCGTACGGTAGGTACACATCAAACTGTATTACCTACTGGACGGTGTAAGGTTATGTAGGTACTCACTCGTTAAAAGCTTTTGGTTAGTTATATAACAAATTACTTTGGAAATCGTCAGGGGGAAAAAACGTTCAAGTTAAATCCAATTGGCGAAGCGTTGGAAGCAAAATATGAATTGTACGAGGAAAGGAAGAAGATGGCGGCGAATTGTGACGAAAACCCTGTGGAGGCTAATATGGCACAGAAAGTGTCGGACATCGAATTAGGAGATGTTGGTTACGATCGCAGAATGGTAGTTTCCGTTAACACCTTAAAAAGCTTCAGCACTATATCCGGATTTAAATAACCATTTTTTTATTAACTTTTAAATTGTCTGTTTTTATTTCGTGGATTTATGTTTTCTTTAATTGTTTTTATTCACCTGACCACAGACATGACCTATCGAAAGTTGTGGTGATCTGAATTTAAATTGATATTTATGCAGCTCAGCAAGCGATGCTAAAACTTTTACAAATTGATCTACCACCAGTTTATGGCTAGGTACTTTGATTGTATTGTTTTTATTTACTTTGATTTATCTTTGATTAATACAAATGTCGTTGAAAACGAAATAAATGAGATATTTGTTACACTTTAATGTTTTTGATATACCTATGTAGTAAATACTTGTGTAGGTATCTAAGAGTAAGTAGATATATACCTATTCAATAAAAGAAACCATCATTTAGAGTCACTCTTCTTAAATCTTAGTTTTGTGCATTACATTACTTACAAAACAGCAAGCTATGACCATGTAGATGTTGCAGATGTCCGTTGTGAAGTGGTGACCGCACTTACCATCAAGTGACCGCAAGATTTCATGCCTCCCAATCATAAAATGCGGCCCATATGTACTTGCACCTGCAATAAATCTATTATTTCTACTTACATAACTACGAACGATTCTTAGATGATTTTATTTGGTGCTTATCAGGCGGAACACCTTTTCAAGCTGAATCCAACCGGTAAGATGCTTGAACCTGGATATAATTTGCAAGAGGAAAACCTGATGGGAAAGATTAAAATACTGGATGAGGCTTTGGAGGATCTTGAAATCGTAATTGAACCACTAATACCTTCTGAATGTGAAGTAACCGGTCCCGAGCCGCCGCATAAGATTAATCCTATGAGTGCACTTTAACAAGAAAACCTTCTCTAATCTCTATAAAATATAGCTTGAGAACAGCTTCTGTTGTTTTGTGTGGATTCTCAGGAGCTTTTGACACGGTGATGTGCCCTCTGTAACGTACCGTAGGCTACGGTCCATAGCTTTACAGTGAACGTAAAGTAAACGTAGCGTTAAACTTGTGGTCTTTAATAAGAGTGAGATTCTGAAACAGTGCTTACGAGATTCAACTTGCTCGCAAATCTGATGGGATTCCGCAGGGAACTATGCTTGGCC
This sequence comes from Orthosia cruda, assembly GCA_964057195.1. Taxonomy (NCBI): domain Eukaryota; kingdom Metazoa; phylum Arthropoda; class Insecta; order Lepidoptera; family Noctuidae; genus Orthosia; species Orthosia cruda. The sequence continues at coordinate 23,639,675 of OZ059831.1, read as the reverse complement.
TCCATTTATAGGCATTAAAGATCTCGATATAATTCAAAGGTTTATTGGCAAATGAACTTTCTATAACGAGTCAAAGGTGAAGCTTATATCAGCAGCACCACCGTGCCTTAAACTCTTCTTCATAGTCACATATTACCTATGGAAAATCGACACTTAGGTAAATTCATTATGAACTAATATATTATGTGTATATTAACTACCTTCTATAATATTACAACAATTATTATTTGTTGGTTGGTTGGTTAATTGCCACTTTGAATTATTAAAAGCTTTGATAGATAAAAATCAAATTGTATCAGTTTCCATGATACACATATTACTCATACACGCAACCTAAAGTAAGTAATTTGCTTTTAGTTATACGCCTAGGTAGTAGAGATTTTAGGGCTCCACGACATAGTTTCTTACAGAAACAAGAACATTATTTTTAAAATACTGTGAAAAATATATCTATAACGACAATATACTTAGCCTACTACCAAATTGTAATCAGTCAGTCAAATCTAATTTTACATATTAGGTCTCGCGTCCAATCTTAATTCCACAGCAAGGTAGTTCGACCAAGACTGATATTAGGATTCTGAAACATAAGTAGGTATCTACTAAGTCTAGTACTTTACACTAAGTGAGCTGACCTTTAAAAAGTGACCTTTTAAAATGTTAGGCAAGTAATGTTTTAAATATCTATGGACATAACCGTGTTAGTAGTTTATGGAGGGAATTAAACTCCATCAAAACATCACGCAACGGGTGATCAATAATTTCGATGTTATCATTGTTGCGTGATTCAGTCAGCTTATTGCCGATCTTGTGTGTACACAAAGTGAACATTTCACCTGAACATGTGAAAGGACATGAAAGTGTATCCCGAATTCAACTTCAAAAATGATAATTCGGGTTCTCAAAAGAACCGGTCACCTTCAGATGTTAGTGGCATATCGTTGTTGGCTGCAAGTCTACGTCATCAGACGACGGAGTTTTTCAATAACTCAACATTGCATGGAGTACGATACATCGCTGAAAAGGACAGGCCGTTTTGTGAAAAGTGAGTATTCTAGTATATTTCTTTAGACTAAGTACTTATTTGATGAATATTTTTGGCAGCAGCGATGACTGACCTTTCAAAGCCTGTAAATTCTATGATTTCTATGAATACAAGAGGTTTACTTTAAACGCAGTAAGCACTGACCTAGATCACTATTCACACATTGTTTCTTTGAATCGATAAGATGCTGCAACTTCTTTTTTAATCACGTGAAATGGCAGTATCTGCCTTTCAACAACGCATTGCGCCTCTTTTATTATGCGTGCAGTGCAAATACCTGTTGTTGCACTGCACGCATACAATTTATATGTGTAAGCGGATTTTGTATCCTCAAAATATTTTCATTCAATGTATGAAATGGTATGTTCGATTTGACAAGACTAATAAACTGTATCACCCTATGTTCCATTTCAGGTTTATGTGGTTCAGTTTTACAGCCGTCGGTGCAGTGACCACTTGTATCATTATAGTCAGTTTATGGGAGAAGTTCCAAACCAATCCAACTATTACGGGTAAGTGATTTTGACAAATATTGAATAGGTAGGTACCTACATAATAGCGTAAAGTACTTCGCAAAATGTGGCGGCCCCACACTCTGCTAATGTTTCATCGAGGTAGCCCCTGGGGCTAAGTGTGGCTTTGGCTGGAGTGTGCATTTGGTGCTGACTCGCAAAACATGCTCCTTCTCCTGTCCAGCAGGCTTAGCCAAGTTGACAATCTACAATCGAAAAGGCTAATAGAATAATAGTCAAATATATGGGAATGACCTCATCTGAACGATAAGTCACTTGATCAGACCAAAATGTTAGAATGAAATGTAAGTTTCTACAATGATCGCTATACTAAATCCCATAGGAATGGTAGCCAAGTTACAGTTTTAACAAGCGCTAATGAAACGATATCGAAGTTTTTGAACGCTACATAAGCGATCGCCGAGACCCAAGAGTTAACGCTAAAAAATGGCGTCTTTACTTTATGCTACAGCTGTGTTGAGACCGCGAAGTGTTTTCTTTATTTACCATAGTTTTATCGGAATGGCTAGAACGTAACTTACGTTTACGTTAAAACAATTTCAGAGAAACAAAACAACTGTCCTCTACCTACCTACCGCAGATGGTCCCAGACGCCTCGTAAGGGGTTGCCTGGTATAGTGTGCTATCATAAATAACGTAAAGTTGGTGAAGGTGGCCACTATAGAACATCTTAGTAGTTTAAAGGGGGTTGTCCTCTGTGCCACAAAACGAGCAACCGTGATCTTTATGCTGCCAACAACGACGCCGTGGAAGTGGCTAAGCTTTGGGGCACAATTAAGAAGGAGCGTTAAGTAGGTACAAGTAATACATAAATTCATGTTATAGGTTTGGATACGGACTTCCATAATTGGGATGTGCCTTTTCCGGCGGTGACTATATGCGACGTTGACCCCGTTGATGATGAATTACTGGAAACTTACATTGAAAGGTATGGGTACCTATAGTTTACTGACTATAAGGTTTATTGATAGTCTGTATAGCTATGCTAGTATTATATTATCTGTGGTATAGCATAATTAGCTAATATCGTTCCTATGCTCCTGGGGCACACGGGCCTGCTCTATGTGAGAGGGAGTGAGCTATATAATCCACCACACGGGCCCAGTTCGGGTACCTTTTGCAATTTGCCAAATTACTTGTGTATTCTTTCAGTGTTTGGGGTTCTGAACCACCGGCAAAAGCTGGTGAGATGTTGCGTTGGCTGGCGACCCTCAACTATCGGTCCATAGAAGAACGCGCTTCGGAATTCCTTTCGGACCCCGCACTGGTGGGCAAGAACGAAGGAGACGAGCCTAAACCAGCTACAAATCCTAAAGATGCTGTGTTTGAAGTAATAACATTTTATAACCTTGCTCAATACCAAAACATATCAGTTTTCTTATTCATAGACCTTATATATCCCATTTCTTTGCCTTCCCTGTTCTATTATGGCTTGAATGATATCAAACGACTATCGTGTCTGCCTGGTAAGTGCAGTGGTAAAGGTATTGCCTTCTGCATAACGTTTTCGAATTATTTAAAAATACTGGTTCGTTTCCTGGACGTAAACATTTTGGATGGTCTAGAATCTACATGTTGATAGTCGGTGTCTGGCTGTTAGTGAAGAATGTGAGATTTTTCATGATAAAGGCACAGCAGAATTTCCTGTTATTTGCAACGTTTTGTTTCCGAATTATGTTACTGCTGTTTTTGAAATAAAAATTGTAAGCTGCTATTGAAATCAATACGAACAAACCGGGCCGGCGCGCGCGGCGTTGCCGGCGCGGGCGTTGATAACATTGCATTGATATGTTTTGTGTTCCCAGATAGTCCGTCATTGTGAGTCATTGTTTTATGATTGCGAATGGAAGGGAGATTCCGAAGAATGTTGCGATGTGCTAATGCCAGTCTTTACTGAAATGGGATTCTGTTACGCTTTCAACTCTAAACATGCTGAAAAAGTATGGCCCTGGTATGAAGAATTTTGATGTTACAGCTAATTCTTATTAAAGGGGACTTGTCGTAAATTGTTTTTTTTTTAATATTTCGTTTGTTTCAGGCAATCGCAGACTCAAGCTGAGCAATTCAACGAAGCATTCATCCACGAGACCGACGCTAAATGGTCCTTTATGTTTAACTCTGACCGCAAAAATACCACATTTGACGTGCGTAAACTCTTTCCTTTTAGTGTCTTATGGCCTCAGCTGTGTTCGTTATCCTTTAAGTCTTTTCATTGCTATAAACAAGCATTGTCCAAATGAGGCATTTTTTACTCTATTGTTTCTTCTGAGCTCAGCTATTCTTTATAAATCTTTTATACTCGTAGTGTTATCAGTTATAAAGATATCGCTTCCTTGCAGATATTTATACATTCCACGGAAGAAATGGCGGGCTTAGAACAAAGCGCTCAGCATTCTTGGGACCGACGAGTCGAGAAAGTGTCCTTCTCTGTAAAGCACACGTACACTACCGAAGATGCTCGTCAACTGTCCATCCGTCAAAGACGATGTGTGTTCGCTGATGAACTTAAATTGGAGACCTCCAATATTTACACATATTCCGCTTGTATGAGACAGTGCCGCATGCAACGGAGTCGGGCGTTCTGCAAATGTGTGCCGCATTTTTATCCACCTTTGAGTACGTTGTTTTGATTTAATTTTAATTCGGTACGGTCAGCAACGAAATTTTGTAAACACTGGTAACTACTTCTATAAATCAAAATTGACACTTCTTTGCATTTCAAATTTACATTTCAAAGAAGACATATCATTACCTATCTATTATTATCATGCCATATATTGTTAGGGTTTCGTACTCAAAGGGTAAACATAAGACCCTATTACTAAGACCCCACTGTCCGTCTGTCACCAGGCTGTATCTCATGAACCGTGATAGCTAGACAGTTGAAATTTTCACAGTTGCCGCTATAACAACCAATACTAAAAACAGAATAAAATTAATATTTAAATGCAGTCCTATACAACAAACGTGATTTTTTTGACACGGAACCCTTCATGCGCGAGTCTGACTCGCACTTGACGGGATTGTTTCTATTATTCTATTACTATTATTTTTATTTTAACTGAGGCACTTTCGTTGCTGTTTGGATATTAGATAGACTGATGATATACCAACATTCAGGAGATTTCCTATTGTCTAACTTTTTTATTTTTCAGAGGGCTACAAGCAATGCACAATAAGGGAGTTAGGTTGTATAGCAAAATACGCGGCCGCAATAACCGATGTTTCGCGTTGCACCTGCGAACTTGGATGCTCGCACACTGTATACGAAGTGGAAAAACTCTCTGACGTAGAGTAAGTTTTGCCGTTGCGTCACTTCACTCAACCCATTGTCAATCTGTGCTTATTGTTCCGAGTAGGTAGATGACGCGAAACCCATTTGTATTTTACTACGTCATTGTGAAGTAGGTACCTAAGGAGCAATGCGTCATTGGCGACAACATTTTGTAAGCGTAACGAGATAAAATAGATACCTAATTCTGGAAGAGACACCATTGTAATCATCATTAAGTTACCTATTAAATTAAACAAAAAATAAATTAGAGGCCAAATACCCAAAAAAAAATAGGCCAATAGATAACAAATCGGCATTTTTTTAAACTTCATCCAAATCATGAAAACGGTTAAGTGTGGGGTATGGTGTTTCATAGTCAAATCAGTCAGGAATGACGGAAACTACAACCTCTGAAAGGGTCGACTTAACCTGTAGCCCTGTAGACATGGTTCCCTACAGATGCCTATAGGATATCATCTATCACTTGAACAAAGAAAACCGCCCGTACTGCTCCAAAATAAAGGCATTCACCATAAACTCAGAACGAAATTACGTGCTAAGTATCCTTTGTCAGAAGCAATTTATTACTAAGGGCGTGTGGTTCGATGTATCTTTTAATTAATTTCAGTTCAACAAAAAGTAGCGAAAACACATTATTGGAAACAGAGTTCGTGTCATGGCCTATGGTACGCTACAAACGCGAGGTGCTTTTCGGATGGGTCGACTTGCTTGGTGAGTCAAACTACCGTAGAATTACAGCGAAATATTTGTTTGGTTTTCCTATTAGCTGTATTTGTAATTACGGACTTTCCTAACTCATTTTGTAGTTTTCATTGAATGTTTTAATGTTTATCTGCCGACTAACACAGTAAAACAAAATTATATTGTAGAAAGTCTTATTGCCAGATCCTTGTCTAAATGAAAGATTATATTCTATCATTCTCCTAAAAATGAAATATATCAATCTGTCTCATCATTATCTAGCCCTGTATGGAAACAAAAATGTGAAAAAAAAATGAAAGTTATTAGCGTCGAAAGTTCCATATTTCAACACTAATTTTAACGCATCTTTGGGCGGAAATACTACCTACTGGGTCGGATGAGATGGCATGCATTTTAACCTCGGGCACAAAAAAGTTTTGTGCTGTCGACTAGTGGCACCTTAAGGCATCTATATTCCACAATGTTAACAAAGTACTGCAGTCTAACTGCGTGAAAGGCAGGCCTTGCCAATTCACTTTCGCAGGCATGCCTTTCCTCTCGCATGTGATTGGTCGATTGATAGGGTCATAACCCTTTGCCTTGCTGAATTCACTTACGCAATTAGGTTGCTGGCCGTGCGCCCGCTCGGAGCCAGAATATCAATATTGAACCTCCTTTTAAAAGTTTTTTTGCAAAATATTCTTTGATTTACATAATTATGCTATTTCAGTTATGAAGAAATTCCAGCCATATTTTTTTCTGTGTAAAAATATTTTTAAACATAGTCGTTTTAGACGAGTATCCAAGAGTAGCGAAATAATATCGTGTTGCTAATTATTTTTTTTTAAAGAAAAACTATTAGTTGCTCGGAAAACCATGTATCACAAATAACGTACATGAATCTATACTAATATTATAAAGAGGTAAAGTTTGTGAGTTTGTGACGTTGTAAGGGGTAATCTCTGGATCTACTGTACCGATTTTGAAAACTCTTGCACCGGTAGAAAGCTACATTATTCCTGAGTGTCATAGGATATAAAATATTTTCAAAAAAAATAGAGATCCTTATGAAAATTGCAATAATTTAACCCAAGGTAGCAAAATGTTGTCTGTAAAATACATTATTTGGCGTGCGCTGAGAAAACTATTGATGATAGATACAAATTAGTAGTTGGGTAAGTAGGATAGGCACGGTAGGCAGGGTAGGCACGGTAGGCAGGGTAGGCAGAGTAGGCAGGGTAAGCAGAGTAGGCAGGGTAAGCAGAGTAGGCAGGGTAGGCAGGGTAGGCAAGATAGGCAGGGTAAGCAGAGTAGGCAGTGTAGGCAGGGTAGATAAGATAGGCAGGGTAGGCAGGGTAGGCAGGGTAGGCAGGAAAGGCAGGGTTGGCAGGAAAGGCAGGGTTGGCAGGATAGGAAGGGTAGGCTGGGTAGGCAGGGTAGGCAGGAAAGGCAGGGTTGGCAGGATAGGAAGGGTATGCTGGGTAGGCAGGGTAGGCAGGGTAGGCTGTGTAGGCAGGGTAGGCTGGGTAGGCAGGGTAGGCTGGGTAGGCAGGGTAGGCTGGGTAGGCAGGGTAGGCAGGGTAGGCATGGTAAGCAGAGTAGGCAGGGTAGGCAGGATACGCAGGATAGGCAGGGTAGGCAGGAAAGGCAGGGTAGGCAGGATAGGCAGGCAAGTCAGGGTAGCCAGGGTAGGTAGGGTAGGCAGGGTAACCAGGGTAGGTAGCCAGTTGACGGGAGCGAAGCCCCGAGGGTCAGCTAGTCAATAATAAATATATATTTATTCAAACCTTTTTACTTAGCCGTTACTGAGGAGTATGCTTTAGAAAGTAACCGTTTTACGGCACAAAAGCGGCGGAATGGCCAAATTCTAATTGTTCTTTTTTACAAGCTTTTATTTACTTTCACTTGTCCCGGTGTTTGTAATCAAATAAAAATAATAAATAAATTCACTTCACCCACTTGCCGGTGTTGGACTATGCTGAAATTTTGCAGACACATTGTTTCTCGTGACGATAATTTTTTTTTTATATAACAGCTTGTTTAAAAAACTTTTTAATATTGAAGCTTGTTTAGGTACTTAATATTTTTGGGTAGCTGGCAATATCGGTTGCCATAGATGAGAATCTTATAGATGCCCGACAAAATACGCTAGAATAACTTATCAATATTTTCAGTATCATTCGGCGGCATTGCGGGACTGTTCCTGGGCTTTTCCCTACTATCTGGAGTGGAGCTGTTGTACTATTTCACGCTACGAGCATGGTGTGCAGCCGCAAGAGACGGTGACGTGTTGCGTCAAGAGCGAGCGGAACGACTCGCTAAGCCTAAACCACCTCATGATCTGAGCCTCGTACCTTGGTCAGTACATTTTTTATCTATTTGAAAATAGAAACCTAAGTTGGCAACTTGTACTAGACTCCATAAAAAGAAAATTGGTGATTAGTTTTGTTGGCAACGGAAACAAACCTTTATCTTCGTATTTATAAAGGTGTATTTCCACTGTCACATATAAAAGTAAGCAAAAATTTGGAAACGAAAGCTTTGAGTTTGTATGCAATAGAAAATTACAAACATTTTCTATTGCATACAAACTCAAAGCTTTATAGGCAAAACATTTGGAAACGAAAGCTTTGAGTTTGTATGCAATAGAAAATTACAAACATTTTCTATTGCATACAAACTCAAAGCTTTATAGGCAAAACGTTTGGAAACGAAAGCTTTGAGTTTGTATGCAATAGGAAATTACAAACATTTTCTATTGCATACAAACTCAAAGCTTTATAGGCAAAACATTTGGAAACGAAAGAGTTTGTATGCAATAGAAAATGTTTGTAGTTTTGAAAATTTGAAGCTATGCTATCCTAATTTTATATTTTGGTGGACTGTGATATATTACGATATATGAAAATGGTCTTATTTATTGTTGACCAATAATATGTTGGTTTCAGGTGGAAGCAACCGCCAGGGCCTCGCAGCGCTCGCCCCATAGTGGTGCGTGCTAAGAACAGCGTCCAGCCCCCAGTGTACTCCCCGCCCCCTTCATACCCCACTTACTTGCCCTAATAACGCCTACGTGGATATTATTATCTAAATTATAGTATTATTATAAGCTAGTATATAATATTTTTAAAGGCACTTAAGTGTTTCAAGAAATGAAACGAAAATATATTTCAGTTAATATTTATTTCATTATTTTTGGTCATACATACACCCATTCAATGTCGCAATTAGTAGTAAAATTTATATCGAACTACATTATTGTGATAATTGGACACAAAAACAGTCAACAAGTTCCAAAATTCGAGAAATATAAACATACATACAGTAAAGTCTAAAAAAACGAACACAATAATGCAGTTCAATAAATAACAAGTTTACAAAAAAATAAAGTTCCGAAACAACTCGTGTGATATCTGTATGTATTCTATACAATTTTAATTTCACAATTTGTTATCTATGAAGCGAAGGTACTAAATGATACGCAGCACCAAACGTCTAAGTACTAAACAATTAGGAATGAAATTTCTCGACTAATAAAACATAAATATTACTAATATTGCATTCATAAATTGTCTGCCAATCTATTACTCACGCACTTCACTCATTAGCGGTCAATACCGAATGAATGAATCATAAATCATAATACTCTTGCATCATTTTCAAATATCAGATATTAATAATGCTGATTGTATTTTTATCGCAATATTCTTAAAGTTTTAAAGATGTTTCACTTACCAATCTACTTACGGTATGATTACATGATAACATAGACACATAAAAATTGCAAATTCTATTCATCCAATAAGATTTTAAAACCTACAATGCCATATTCAACTATCTTCCAAGGAATCTTAGCAACTTTGGCATTATAAAACCTTTTAAAACCCATTTTAAAAAGGATCTACTTCTATGATCTATTATTTAATATTAATTTAATACTTCTAGTGCAGCATACAGCGTATGACTTGCAGTATCGCTGACGAGATGACAAGTTATAATCATGATTAACCTATATACGTACAATAATAATATTAAAAGTTGCTGCATCGTATTTTTACGTTCAATTAATATAAATAAATACGATACAGCTGTATACGTTTAATATTTAAACAGTTTAAGATGTTCCTTTGGTTTTTACAATACACAAATCGGAAAGCTACTCGCTCACTGGATTGTAACTTACTTTATCTACACTCAGAACGTAATGTTCCAAATATGAATTCAAAATATTGTTTAAACACGTACTTTATATTCGTGGATAGGTAAAATGAAAAAAAAAGAACCATTAAGGTCTATCCACACATATCAGGGCCGTGGGCGGAACGTGCCCCGTCAAGGCTCAAATTAGTATCGTTGTGAACATTTTATATGAACTCGTTCACACACGTCCGTGGACGGGCCGTGCACGGGCCAGTGACGAAGCATCAATGATTGGGCTGTCACGTCCCGGGCACGGCCCTGATATGTGTGGATAGACCTTTACAGTGTATCATTTTCCTTCGATTTTCAAACAACTGCATCTTAAAATAACTATTATTTTTTATAGCACACTTTTACTTTTTAATTTATTTGCCGCTTATGGGCTCATTAACTTAAAAGTAGAAAAGTAGTGACATTGTCTATGGATGCGCGCGCTGCGCAGTCTTGAGCAATGAGAATCTAAATTGCCCGCCATACCACATATTTTTTTATTTCAAATGTATGAGAGAAGATAAAATAGTGTATGCGACGGCATATAATTAGGTATTAGAACACTCGCGTGAGGCTAGTGTTTTAATAACCCCTATTATATGACCATTGCATAAACTACTATTATTTGACAATATCATTGTTTATCGCAATAAAATAGCACATAGGAATATATTACGTTTAATAATACGTATATCAACGGAGGAGAAGCACATTAATACATCTATTGAAGAATACAATTGAAATACATCTCAAACGACGAAATGGAATCCTGCGATTGATGTGAAGCATGGGCGTCAAATTACTAAAATTACATTGGATCAAGTGAACAAAACACACATTGTATCGCATAATGGTCTACGCACAAATACTAGTATTCTTAAGATTATTGTAATATACGTTTAAAAATAGTAATCGATCTATGTCTTTACGAGGTAAAAATAAATAAAGTTAAAAACCATTCTTAATAATGTTTAGCAATTTATAAAATAATTTAAGTAGCACGTAAATTAAAGTAGTAGTACGTAAGTAACTTTGATTACAGTTTTTTGACACGATTTGTGCACGTTTTTAATGTATTTTACGATAATAATACAATACAGCAGCAAACTGTTATCATTGTTTGATTTAGAATACCTTTCCGGTAACAATGTTATTCTCATTGTAATCAGAAAATAGCATTCTGCAACTTAACAGGGATTGAGATATATTACTTGTTTATTTTATTTATTTAACTTATATGTGAAGTACAAATGCAAAATCACAAATCATTCCTAAACTAATCGCGCATACTCAAACATACATAACTTTAATTCATATTTTTATCTATATTTACAGTAATAAAATAAGTAGGATTCAACTTATATTCCTAATTTCTTTAAAAAGGGGCCAAAGGACCATTTGCTAATAAAATTGATTTCTGTATATTACTATGAATAAAAAAATAAGTTAAGAGAAACTCATTTGATTTTTAAACGTTTGTGACAACTTCCACTCTTATGAACAAATAAGAGGTAATTGCACTATGAGAAGACATGAAGTTTCTAGAAGAGTATAATGACAAGATAGTTGATAATGTGTATGCAGTGTTAATGGAAATATAACTGTATGCTTCTGCTACGGTTTTAGAGTTGATTATGTTCACAACGGCTAACAAGTTTTGTACTGTTGCAGGTTTCTATTTAATAGATAACAGGTGAACTATTAGAAGGATTTGGAAAGAGTCTGTCAAGCGTTATTTGGCACTCCTATTTATTGAATAAGTACTTTAAAACGTTTATAACCAGTGATTGGCATACAAAATATTGATTAGACTCACAGACTCCGCCTCGGCCCATTCTTGAATACAAATATTAGTAAATTCGACGAATACCTAATGTTACTTATAAGTTATATGTTAGGGGAGGATTTTTGAGATCAAAGATAAGTTCGAAACTTGTCTTACCTCTGTGTAGAAGATCATTTTTATCCTCCGCTGGTTATGGGGCATGATATTTAGGCGGAACGTGAAATTATTCGAGTGTTAAACAACCATATTTATTTTAGAATATCCGAACCTCGAATATCTTAGTATAATTTGCGCTATATAACTAATATACTGGTTTTATAAATAAAATAATCCGCAACTAATGCATTAAGACGAGTGCGTTTGAAAAAGCATCGAAAATCGATCAAAAACGTGAATCGATTATTTCATTGGTCTACATGTGCATTTTTGTTGCCATACGAATCCACATGGCAATAGGATTCAGAATCGTGAAGCAAAACCAGACGTTTACCCGACTTTACGGCTTCTTAAAAGACCTTCGTGTTCAGATACTTCCCTATTCCAATAGCGACAAATAATAAGTTTGCATTTCATATTGACCGGTAAAATTTTACTTGACAGACTCGGTAAATGCTGAATTAAATAACTTTTTCAATAAGTACAAATTAAATGACTGAAATACACAACCTATCAAAACCGTAAGTAAATCATGTAAAACCAACATATTATTTCTTAAGTAGATAATTGATTTAAATTTTCGAGATTTTAAATATAACCTAAACGTAGAAAGTTCGTAAAACGGGGTTATATTGATTAATTTTGAAATTTGAGTTGTGTTCCGTTATCACGGAGTTAACTTTAAAAAACCTAAAATTGTTATCATCAAAGTTACCCCAGATCTCAATGTAACCCCATTCTACCGGTTCTGTAATCAGGGACATAACTACTTTTAAAACAAAATAGTACAGAAATGCTTCGATGATACGTGAATAATATTCAGCGCTGGAAGTATCCGAGAATTCCTTTATCACAGCAGATGTCACGTCAATCTTGCTAACTGTATGGGTCTAAAACTCACCTGTGCGACAGCATACAAACGTGAATACGGATCAGCGGTTTTCGGAGCTCAAACAAAAAACGTCGTTCAAGATTGCATCGCTGTGAACTTGCTCAACGCTACTATAATCCTTGGCACGTAAGTTGGCAAGAGTCGGCAGATGCGCAGAAGTAATTTTTTAGGTATCTTTGGTAGTGAAACGGGGCGCGGGGAACATTTAGGATCATTCCGAGCGCGCGATTGGTTGGTCAGTTGACACAAGGATCGATTGACCAATCGTGTCGCGTCCACCCCCACTACGCCAAAACCTTGCCAACTTACGTGCCGGGCTCAATACTACAGTGAAGTACGTTTGCATTTGCTGTTTTGAGTTGCCCCCTTACCTCATGTAACAAGATGACGTGACGAAGAATAGGGTTGAACCACAATTTACATGCAATTATTTACTTTTCTTTAGAAGAAATATATCTTTGGGCGAAATGTGCGCTATAGTTATCTCCCGAGTTTTTGGTGTTCATATAATATGCACAGGAACTTCAGTCACACGCTTGCAAAGTGTAACTCAACCCTGACAGCACAGTGGCCGAAGAAAATAGCGCCAGCGCGGCAGCGTTCAAAACCGAACGGCAATAGTATAATTTTACTAGATTCGGACTTAAAAATTAAGTAACAGCCAACTAAACTTCCAGGTAAGATTATTCGCCGACTTATAAAAAATAAATATTTTAATTTACATAGTAACGTAAAGGAGGCCTTGATCCGATTCTTCATCAACGCCTCTCTTACGCTATTGCTACGGAGTAAAAGGTAACTATAGAGCGGGATATTCCCGGTGGCATGGAGTAGGGAGCAAATGGATTGCATTCGCTTATCCTTGAATTAAATTTGAATTCAGAAATTTTGACACTTACCACTTTTTGGAAACAAAGTCAAGGTCACACGGAAAATTAATTTTGGACTTGTACAAGTAGTCTTTTAAAATCAAATTATACTGCACAAGACTATAGGAGATAGTTGAGTAAGTGGCAAAACATGTACACTATTTAGGTTTCTGTATTCAAATTTACAAATACAATTTGAACGCTCACCAAAACAATTTTTAGATGCTACCAAATGTTAGATTAGTTTTTTTGGTGAATAAAATAGGACAGATTATTGGTAAGCGTTTGGACAGCATCCTAAATGATTCCTGTCCTTACTTGGCGTATCCATTGGCTATCTACTCCGTACCGGTTGGCATCATGGTCGTAGTACGGTGAAGTCAGCACAGTTGCACGTGGTCGTTGTGTTCGTGTGGCCACAGCGGACTGGCCGCATCGCCCGCGGGTTGCTTGTCGTTACAGCGACGACGAACCACGCGAGCCAGGCGGGAGAACTTCTCTGGGTCCGATAGAGATGCCTGTGAACAGAGTAATAATGACATTAGTAAGTGCAGGTTGCCCTAGTCGACGGCACGAACTATTTTGTGCGACGGGTTAAAATGCATGCTATCTCATCAGACAACACGTGCGAAAGAGATAGATGCTGTGATGAGCAGTAAGAAGCTAGTACGCGTACGAATACTCACTTTTGCAAATTCGTAGCGAAATGGATGATGATTTACGACGATAACGAGCGCGCGAAATTTTATAAACAGACCTTTGGGAATATGGATATCATGAAAAAACGATTAAATTATCTGTTCAGAATAAACTTATTTGCATCTTTGGACTACTAATCTATCCCTGTATGGTGACTGTTTTGCAATTTTCCTTCTTCTTATGGTGTTTATTTCCGCCCAAATATGCGTTAAAATTATTGTTTAAATATGGAACTTTCGACGCTCATAACTTTCAAATATATATTTTATTTTACTTTTTTGTTTTCATACAAGACTAGATAATGATGAGACAAATTGTTATTTCTTTTTATTTTGAAAGTACACCGTCAAACAGTGGAGTAATCGCCATACTACGTTTGTATGGAAGAATGATCGACTAGGACAACCTTAATCAACGAGATTATTGCCATTGCGGGTCAATATGGTTTTAAAATGCGCGCTTTGCTTACTTAAGGGTCGTCACTCATCTGGCGAGTCACAGTGTACGTTAAGTGGGCCAGTTAAAATAGAATTGAAAATAACCTGACTTTTACCAGAGATTCGCCCCTCAGTCAGCTTTGGAAGTTTATTTTATTTTCTACTTTATTTCAGTTAGTGTTAAGTTGAAAATAGTTTAGCAGTGACAACTGTATAACGTATCGTAGTTATCTGTATAACTTCTGAAAAATATAGCATCGTGCTCACCTCAATAGCAATAGCCAAGATGAAATGAATGGCAGGTATCAGCAGCAAGTAGATACGGAACTTGGTTTGTTCAAAGTTATCGGAGTCCATAGCCTCAAGCTCCATAAAGTCAGAGAGCCATTTCCACGGGCACATCAGGAGTACGGTCACGAAGATGCATTGCGTCACGAGTGCTAATACCATAGAGTCTGAAAATAGAAATGTCGTATTAGGATCTTGAGATCAAGCCAAGAACTGGAAGAAATCAAGGCGGCACTACATTTGGCTTATGAAGCCGAATATTGGCATCGTTTCATTAACTCAGCCTATGGCGTCATACGTACCGCTGTACGAAGGCCAAGGCTTTCTCCAGCAGCGTCATTACAAAATATACTCTATGACAATTGAAATACAGTATATTTTGTAATAACAGAAACACCAATTATCGCACTGTCTCAAACAAAATGTCGAGGTTATACTCACAATTGGTGCAGAAACGTTGTCGGAAAGGCCAGCCTTTAGCATAGACACAGGCCATGATCAAGTACTGGAATGCCGTAATTATGAAGAGGACTGTGTTCTCCCAGCATTGTACTTGTTCCACATCTGGACCTCCTTCAACTGCTTTGAACCTGAAAAATAATTATTCAAAGATTATAAAAATCCATCGATATTCATAAAACTGGGTAGTGGAGTCACAAGACAGTTATATGCCTGACGTCCACTTACAAAATGAAAAGGTAATAAAATTTATAATAGTATTATTAAATATTTTATTTATAATAGTATTTCAAAGTTTCATTTATAAACAACATGTACTAGTAATAAAAGTAACGGTTTAAATAAAAGCACTGTACAATAGAAAGAGTCAAAGCACACGTTTAAGACAAACGACGCATTCTTCTAAAAATGTACATAGCATATTGACCCGTATCTCCACAACTTAATGCACACATTCCTATCAAGATAAACACAAAACGCGAATTCACGCATGTCCGCCAGCAGAATTTGACGTGGTCAATACTGCCGCGCTAATTTGCAACTTCCCGAATAGCTATCAAAATAAGGATCAAATCTCCATAAACAGCTCATTACGAGGATTCCGAATCTATAAGTAACTCAATTTTTATGTTCAATTCCAGAAAATGTTAATTTTACACACATTCAATAACAGATAGGTGCATATCGCGCCATCTAGTGAGATTTATTTGAACCGAATTTTCTTTGTTAGCAATGAAATGATTTAGGCACAAGATAAAAAAAAAAAACAAAATTACATAATAACAGTTACGAAATGACTTGTATGGATCATTATGTAACTGGCAGAATGATACTGAACCTGTAACCTCACGAAAAAGCGCGCGTTGATTGTGTGTATATAGTCTGTGGTTTTTAATAAATTGTTATTGGAAATTATTTGCATTTAATTAAGTAAGCTCATCAGGCAGTGGAAAAGGAATCGTTCGTGTCTCGCATAAAAAGGCTTTATTTAAAAACTCGCATGTAGCTTTTAGCGTCTTCGGCTCACGTCGAAATTGGCTACATCGCTCATGTTAAAATCTCGAATTTTTATGCTCGACACGAAATGTACTATTACGTGACACTATTTTTAAGAGTTTCTCGAAATTGACTATCGAATGTAGATTCACTTACCACGGCTGAGCGTACAGCAGATAGATAGCGGCGATTTGCATGATGAGCACCAGGAACACTTGCATGACGAGCGGCAGGATGCTGGACAGTGCCACGAGCGATACGGGCGGCGACTGGCGGGTGAGCAGGGGGCCGGGGGATGCGCGGCCCAGGGAGAGAGCCAGCAGAGTTGTTAGTACCAGGTCGATGTACAGGAATTGATTGTTGCCCAGGATTGAGTAGAACTGTAACAAAAGAGTTTACAATAATATTATCCAAATAGTACGAGTTACTAACTAGAAAATCCAGCTATAAGTATTTTCGTTTGATACAATCATCCCATTTTTATTATTAGGGTTTAAAAATAAGTCCCTTTAGCCCTTAGCTTTTGCAAGCAGGAATCAAATCAAGTTCATGACTCCTCTGGCTTAGTTTCAGATTTTGTCCTGAATTCACATCACTTTCTATAAAAGATCTTGACAAACACTATGTCAAAATTTGATATTTTTATAATCATTTCATCCGATCCCGTGCGTCTGCATCCAGCGGATCTAACAACATTTACATTTGCAAATGTTCCCGAGTGGCGACCGCGAACCGGAGAACGTTGCGTTGGAACGCCTCCCACTAAGCGGACCGATGACTTGGTGATATTTTTTCAAAAAGCTAGCTGTCCCCCGAGGCTTCGCTCCCGTCAACTGGCTATCTGCCTACCGTACCCTAAATACCTACCCTACCTACCAATTAGTTTTTTTGTTGTTCTAAATCATCTTCGCATTATTGCCTTTCTAATGAAACCGGTTTGGGATACACCGTTTTTTTGTTTCATATATGTATCATTCAATTATTTGACCCAAAATGCCTTAATGTGACTTGTTTGTAAGAGATAGATATATAGTGTCATGGAGTTTCTTTAGATCTACTAAATACGAATATCTATGTAGTACATGGTACTTACGTATAATTAGCAAGTACCCCCAGCGCACGCAGATAAAGTAGTCGATAGCGCTTTTTTTCCGACTTACTTTACTAATATCAATATTTCAGGGTAACCAAGAACTTTGGCGTAATGCTATATAGCACATAACCTTCCTCATGAATGTGGCTATACATATACAAAAATAATTTTTCAAATCCGTCTGGTAGTGCCAGAGATTAGCGTGTACAAACAAACAATCAAATTCTTCCGCTTTTTTATATTAGTATAGATAATTATTTAAGGACGCTGTTACATTTTCGACGAACTCAAATTTAGGTATCTAGTAGCACACAACAACATTACGCGCACGCACTCATTGAAACTACTGAGCGCTCGATTTTATACATCACTGAAATAATATTGGTCCTTGATATTATTTTTTAATTTTATTGAAGTTGATCCAGGAAGGTTAGTTGGCACTTTGAAAATGCATTTGTAGTAGGTTATTATTTTCAACCGACTTCAAAAAAAGGAGGTGCTCTATCTATTCGACCCGTATGTATCCGCGATTTTCTTTAAAACTACTTATCCGATACTATCGGGTTTACGTCGATTAATGTATGTGTTTTCAGGGAAGGTTTTATTGTATAATATATTAGGATATGATAAAGATCTTCGGAGATAGACAATGGAATTCTTCAATAACAAATAGTAAATTACCTGCGATTAGTGTGATCGTATAGTTATGTTTTGTTTTCACTATACCATAATATAAAATCACGCTTGTGCGTTTTTAGGGGGTTAACAGATTTATTTAGTATATCTACCCAATATGGGGTACCAACAAAAACTAAAAAGAGAAAAATAATAACTTTTCCGTGTCGAAAAACGAAAAACAATAGATACCGACACCGACTTTCGAAAAAAGAATTAGCTTTCACTTTGTTGTAGTAAGTAGGTATTTTTACAAAAACGCAACGTAAAATAAGTAGATACCTAAAACGAAATAATTTCCGGTCAAAAGGATTAAAAAACCGGCCAAGTGCGAGTCGGACTCGCGCACGACGGTTTTGTACCATTATTGCAAAAAACGCCAAAAAAACTCGTTTTTTGTATGGGAGCCCCAATATTTATTTTATTCTGTTTTAGTATTTGTTGTTATAGCGTCAACAGAAATACATCATCTGTGAAAATTTCAACTGCCTAGCTATCACGGTTCATGAGATACAGCCTGGTGACAGACAGACGGACCGCGGAGTCTTAGTAATAGGGGCAACCCTAAAAATGACTTGAACATTTTGCATTACATATTATATATATTATATTATATAAAATATTACCATCAAAAATTTTTGGAGTATTACATAATGAGCTAATGACATACTGGGTAGTATAAAGTAAAACCATGAAAATGTCACCCATGACGAAAAGATGTCAAATTTTCGTCGGCGCCATCTTGTATTTTGGTTTTGACCCCGTATTCGATATGAGCGTCCCCAAAATCCATGACAATGACCCCCATGACGCAAAGATGTCAAATTTTCGTCGGCGCCATCTTGTATTTTGGTTATGACCCCATATTAGATATAAGCGACGCCAAAAACCATGAAAATGACCCCAAAATCCATGACAATGACACCCATGACGCAAATATGTCAGTTTTTCGTCGCCGCCATCTTGTATTTTGGTTTGACCCCGTATTCGTCATACATACAAACCGGTTCAAATCATAAATCTCCTCCCACCCATCCACTTCTAACCTTCACCGCCGCCAGCTTAACCTTACCCATCCAAATCCTAACCTTACTAAGAGCTGCTTAAACCCACCCATCCATTTCTCAACCTTGTCAACAACTGCTTAACAATACCTATCCAAATTCCGATCATACCCAACATAATTTCTAAATCACATTCTAATAATAAAAGGAAACTCAAACATACTTTTATTTCGGTCCGGTAAAATATCAACTCCTTTCGATCACGACATACGACTCACGCATGCACACTACAATCTTTTCTATTACTTTTATCGTATTAATTTTTTGCAAAAAAAGCGATACGCTCGTTCTTCCACGAGCGCTTCTGAGCGCGGTATGATAAGCTTCTAGTGCAAAATGTATGAAGAAGTCGGCAAGTGTTTTTATTTTAGCTAATAATTAAAATATATATTGATTTGGGTAAAAATTAATTGTCTGAACCTGTAAAGGACTTTATATACCGCATTTTTTTTTAAATTTTGAAGATAAAAAATGCTGTAAAATTAACTAAACTGGGACCTATTCGGACCCTACTTTTTTAATATTTTTGCGATTATTGTGATGGGCAAAACGTATTTGTGCGAAAATTTTGTATGATGTCATGCAATTTTTCTGATGCCAATCTAGAGCTGAATATATTATCTTCAAATTAAGACCATGATATCTTCACATCTTTGATTGCATATGCATTAAAATTGTACCTGAAAAGCACTGTTATTTGTAGAAAAATGTAATAGCGTCCTTAATATCAAAATTACAGAATTTACTTACGTTGTAAAGAATCAGAATTGAGAAGAACTGAATCAGTGAATAAAGAGCCATGTATTTGAAGATTGCGAAAGAGGTGCTCAGAGCACAGCGACCTTCCAAAGCGAGCAGTTTTACGCATTTGATGTTTTGCTCTTGAGATGTGAATGGAGCTGCCACTGAAAAATTAGAAAAAAAGACAAATTAATCACTGATTATTTTTAATGGAAATACATGGTATGGGACCGTCCATTAATAAGGTGAGGCTTGAAAGGGGGGGAGGAGGTTAAAATCACGAAATATCACAAGGGTGGAAAGGGGTGTAGTAAGATATCAAGTGTATTTATTTTTTCGTGAAACGCGCGATTTCTAAACCGAAAAGCGGCGTGTAGTTTTATTTTTATGCCAGTCAAAAACAACCAGCAACTTTTCTGTATATACATTTTTGTCATGGTCCTTAATTTCAGAATAAAATTAGATTACACTTTATACCTGTATTTAAAGATAATATTAAAAAAAAACTCAGATTCTTTGTAGGTACTAAAAAATACACGTGATTTTGGGTGGGTGCGGGGTTAGTCTTAAACCTCACCACGTATCACCAAGGGGGGTGGGGGCGGAAACATTGAGTGATTAATGCCCCTAAATTTAAAATGAAACATTGAAACGCTTGGGCGTCCAAACGCCGCATAATCGACAGGTTCTCGTACATTACAAATATTAATAAAAGTCACATTTCATTGCTTCACTCTGCGTCAAATTGGTGTTGAGTTGCGACAGCCATTACGGTCTGTGATGTTTTGACATACAGACCAACAATTTCTTTGCTCGACCACGAATACACTGAAATAGTAACAAATCTTACCTGATGCGTCAGCTTCAGAGAGTGATATGCCAACGTGCGCAGCTTTTAAAGCACCGCAGTCGTTCGCTCCGTCCCCGCACATACCAACGATTAGATCTTCACCTTGCAATGCAGTCACTAGCTGAGTCTTTTGATCAGGACCAAAACGACCAAATACCATGCCTGTAGGGGAAAAAAGACATACAAATTAAAGCAAGAAAAACAAATTCTTGGCATACGATTTTGATTTCCCCTTAATAACAGATCAGCAACATAATCTGCACAATGACTTAAGCCAGTGTCAAACATAACTGCGAACCGAACCAAACCGAAAACGTGCAATGTCAACCGAAGCAGAGACGTTAAACTAGGTGCAGGGAACTAGTAGCGAAAAAATAGTTTTGAATTATAAAAAACCGTTGTTTTTTCTCCACGTTTTGGGTTCCGTTCAGTTTTTGACACTAGGCTATGCATAGTATTTTGCGAGCGCACCTTTATCATTTTAATTTAAACCTTATATCAATATACATAAAAGCCAGACCCCCGCACATGATTTGCGAGACTATTCTTAAAATCAACTGTTTCTTACCTCGATTCAGTACAACTGGCATTAGTTCCGGATAATGAGTACGTATTACAGCCCAAGTTTTACCCTCCAATGCCAACACATATGCATCTATTGGTAGTTTCGGATATCCACCTTCCCCAACTACCTAAAAATGAGGTGTTATGTTAGTAACATTAGCAATACTATCAATTATTCAAATCTGATTAGTAGCATGTAAACATAGGCGGATCCAGTGGGTACGTGCCTCTCTCCGCCTCAAATAAAACAAGGAGCTTTGACTCTATTAATACAGAAATAGATCCCGGATCCGTCCATTCAAGTAAACTTACTTCCATCTTAAGAGGCGGTCGTGAATCAGTCGACTGCGGTTGTCCAGTGCTGAAGAGTACAAGTTTCTGATGTGGCTGCACCATGAGGCAGCCGCGCGCCACAGACATGGCCGTCATTATATTATCCCCTTCAAAAAAACAAAATGAATGGTATAACATCATGTCGGAATTGAATAATTTTGGAATCCAATGGAACTACTCACTTTACAAATGTGAATATAAAAACCCGACTGCTTAAGAAGCGAACTAGAAAGACGTAAACAAGAAGAAAATCATGCTGTGCAGTCGGAAGATACATATCGAAGATACGATCGCGAGCTGGCTGAACAAAATCAGATGTATCCTCCATGAAGATTATTTAATTTAAAACTTTTTAGTTAACATTTCTATTTTCGAATTAGGTACATTTAAAATATAAGTGTTATATATATTTGAAATCACCTCTTAATCCCCTTTTATTTTGATACCCCACACGATGGGTTTAGAAGAAAAAAATATTGGGCCCACACAATATGGCGCACAAAATCCGACATTTTCCATTTTCCTATTTTAATGTAGCCAGTGACACTCGCAAGGTTAAGACGAATCGATTGAGAGAATCATCAAAATCGGCCAACGCGTTTGGTCTCTAGAACGCCACATAGGAACATACATACATACACTGATTAACACATCAGCCTCCTTCGGCAGTCGTGTAGAAACATGTAACTGGAACATGTTGCGCAACTTATTTAAACTTGTCATTCCTGCTTTAGTTCTAGTTAGGAGCTCGTAGCTAAATAATAACAGCCGCACGGGTCGATCTTCAAGGTTAAGCAACGCTTGACGAGGTCGGTCCGAGGATGGGTGACCATTTCAACAAACCGAGTTTCCTCCGAGCATCGGAAAGCACGTTAAGCCGTTGGTCCCGGCTGTCATTTGAAGATCTTTGACAGTCGTTACGAATAGTCAGAAGCTTGAGATCTGACACCAGTCTAGCCAAGGGGTACCGTGTTACCCAGTTACTGGGTTGTGGAGCTCAGATAGGCAGTCGCTCCATGTAAAACACTGGTACTCAGCGGAATCCGGTTAGACCGGAAGCCGGCCCCGGAAAAGGCTAAGCAGATTGATTCCTGCTTTAGTAAAGCAAGAAATATAAAACTAGCTGTCTATGTTGTGACGTAGATTTGAATGATTTTGGTGCCCGTATTCGAGGAAAATGGGCGTAAAATAAAAAGCAAAACTAACCTGTGACCATAATCAGTCTCATAGAAGCCTCATGAAGCTCTCTTATCACTTGGGTAGTCTCTGGTTTCAGGCTATTTTGCATGACTAGAAAGCCTAGGAACGCCATGTCGCACTCAAGTGTATCTCGCTTAACCCTCTGTGCGTCGACCCATTTCATTTTGCGATCAAGTTTCTTATGCGCAAGACCAATTACTCGGTATCCATTGGATGTGTAATCATTGAGAACAGAGCTGAAGTTTTCCGGGAGTGTCTCTGGATTGCACATTAGGGCAACCTATAAAAAAAAACACTAAATCAAAATCGGTTTATCCGTTTGGGAACTATCATGCCACAGATAGATACACACGTCAACGTCATTATAGACAAGAGTGCTGTGTCCTTCCATAATGCGATAGAGATTGTATTTACCTTTTCAGGAGCACCTTTCACGAAGTAAACCATCTGTGGCTGGCCAAGTACATTAGTTATAACACCCATTGATTGCTGAGCAGAAGAGAAGTGGAATCGCCGCAGCAAACCGACCTATAACCAAAGATTTTTCATTAAAACCATAATACTTTCGAATTTCTTCATTTTTTCATCGGTACAATTAATATATTTAGTTTAGGGTTTGCTCGAAAGACATTCATTCGAGGTCAAAGCGTCCAGGAGAAAAAAGTGCGTAAAATATTAAAATACAAAAAAAAAATCTTTTATAATATTCACAATGGATCTTTGTGTCTCTGAAATGGCTGCAAGACCCTGCACAGTAGGTATTATTGTGTCAATATTGAAAGTGAAAATGGCATTGTATAACTGTCTCTTCCACTCGCTTACATTTGTCGCATCATCCTATCTCACTTATGCAGTATACTCGATGACAAACTGTTTCTTGCGCAATGGTTGACAGAGCCAACTTCAGAGATACAAAAATCCGCTGTGAATATTATACATTACAGAAACACTCAAATTGTTGAAAAAAAAATTATGACCTCATATGGAATCTCCATGGTGAAAGGATCGAAGTCATCCAAATTCTGAGCTTCATTGGCAGCAGCGACAGGTTTCACGATAACTGGTGTCAAGTTGTCGTACCGAGTGTTCTCTGGTCCCGGTTCTTCAAGTATCTGCAAACGAAACTCAACCAGGTTAATATATGCTTACATTCAAAAATATCAGATCAAATACGACACATTCACGAGCTTGATCTTTTTTATTAAGATTTTGCCGTAGTCACGGGCACCCAACGGGAAGAAAGAAAATTTATTTCAAATAAATTGCACTAGATGGCGTGATAACCTACGAATTGTAATTGAGTCTTGTGAAATATTAAGATTTTCTAGAGACAATCATTAAAAAATTACGTTCTTTTTTAATTAACTCTCCTAAGCCAAAATTAAGGAATATTGGGCTCTTAATTCACATTTCAAAATTATCTGAATGGATCATTAAAAATTGATTCGAATAGATGGGCGCAGTTTAAAATTTCTGGGGCATCCACCCGATTTATTAAATTTTAATACAGTGAAACTGTAATAACGTGCAAAAAATACTATAAAACAAATCATCGCTGTATTAAAAAAAAAAGTATTTACGAACCGAGTAAACACTTTTAGTTGCAAGTCGCTGCTAACACCATCTATATCCGTGAAACGGAAACGAACGCAATCGAAGTTCTTAAAAAAATAATCAGCTTAATCAGACGAAAAACGCAAGTTACGTCGGCACGGTTTCTTTGTATGAGATGAGGCATCTAGTATTATATTATCTGTGCCGTAGTGGACTTAAATCCTCCATGCCCTTCCATTTGGAAGCCAAAATACCACCAAGAGATTTCGAACGCACCATTTGCGTAAGGTTTTAAAACCGGGGACCAATTTCACTGACAAAATCAGTCAGGTCAAGTGTCAATTTAAAATGTTCATTCAAATCTGCATTTCGATAATATTGGAACAAAAATGTGTGTCAGAATCGAGGACACAGACACTTAAGATAAATATCAAGTGTATCTGTTCTACTGGTATCAGATAAACGTCATATCAATGCGAAACATTTAGCTGGATCATTTCCTAGTATTGACGTTAGTAATATGTTATGGGAGCTAATGACATCACTGTTGTTATTTAAATTATATGGGATTTTATCATTGCGGTTTCCTCATTAATGTTATGGTATGATGACACATACAGTGCAGTCAAAAATACCAAGGCATGCAAATTATTCCATAATGATTTAATAATTGAATAACATTGGTGCTACTTTTTATCGTGAATTCGCAATTTGGTTTCCAAAAATGCAAAGAAATATGTGTTTAAGGTTGCCCTAGTCGATCATTCTTCCGTACAAACGTAGTCTGGCGATTACTCCACTGTTTGAAGGTGTACGTTCAAAATAAAAATGTTATCAATTTGTCTCATCATTATCTAGCACTGTATGGAAAAATAAGGAAAAAATAAATAAAGTTATGAGCTTCGAAAGTTCCATATTTCAACACAAATTTTAATGCATTTTTAGGCGCAAATAAATACCATTAGAAGAAAGAAAATTGCAAAACAGTCACAATACAGGGGTAGATTAGTAGTTCAACAATGCAAATAATTTTATTTTGAACAGATAAAATTTGTAGTTTTTTCATGATATCCATATTACCAAAGGTCTGTTTATAAAATTTCGCGCGCTCGTTTTCGTCCTAAATCATCATCCAATAAGCTACAAATTTGCAAGTGTGTATTCGTACGCGAACTAGCTTCTTACTGCTCATTACAGCTTGTATCTCTTTCGCACGTGTTATCGGATGAGATAGCACGCATTTTAATCGCGCGCACAAAATAGCTCGTGCCGTCGACTAGTGCAACCTTCATTTTAAGACCCACACATAAAGATCAGTTCGCCGTGCCACGGAAAGCGCGTTAAGCCGTTGGTCCCGGCTGTCATTTGAAGATCTTTGACAGTCGTTACGGGTACCACCCCTTAAACTACTTAGATTTTCTATAGTGGCCACCTTCACCAACTTAACGTTATATAAGCCTGAGATCTGACACAAGTCTTGCCAAGAGGTATTGTGTTACCCAGTTACTAGGTTGTGGAGCTCAGATAGGCAGTCGCTCCATGTAAACCACTGGTACACAGTTAAATCCGGTTAGACTGGAAGCCGACCCCAACATATTTGGAAAAAGGCTAGACAGATGATGATGACATAAAGATTAATTCTAAAACTTCAATTTTTTTTTATGAATTTGAACAACAAAATAAAAGATATTTAATTTGTACGACACTACTAGAGTCATCGGACTCTACCTACAGACTGAAAAGAAAAAGAATAGCGTCAATTTAATTATGTTCGTGATACTTAACGAGATGACGCATCGCAGGATGTGAAGAATCTCGAACTGCCAAATGAAGGAACAACCAATCTGATTATAGCTCAGAGGCTGATTGCAGATAGAAAGGAAAGAAAAAAAAAAAAAAAATTTGTACGACCTTGTTGATTTTTGCTCAAGTAACAAAGAGACCGGAAAGAAAGGATCGAATTTGGAATAGATATCAAACGTTTGAAATTGCGAAAGTGCCCAGTCGTTTTGGCAAATCGAGGTATAGATTCTCTGTCAGTCACACGTCTGTTACCGATTTCTTTCTAAATCTTGATGAGTTTATAATTATGCACAGGCATTGAAACAGCAGGAATAAGACTCAGTTAAGATCACTCACCCATTGTGTGAATTCAAACATCTTTAAGTCCAAAGGATCTCCTTTCAACTGCCCTCCAATGCTGGTGAGAGAGTGGCAAGACGCCAGTGCTTGTATGAGCGGGCTGGTCTTGGGCAGTCCACTAACATTTACAACATTTTCACCGAACTTCTCACCGGAACGAGCTGGTATTACGGAGTGGAAGTCTAAGCCGTCTTCAGTTAGGGTGCCAGTCTGCAAATAAGAATGTTAAGTCATTGCTGGGGACAGATGCAGAGGAAGAGGATAATACTATTTACGATATTTTGTCAAAGACAGCCCTAAATTCGTCCCCTCTCGTTCAGTCCATATACATGTTCATTTATTGTATTCCATTAGTTTTACATATATTACATAAAGGATGACGATGATGATGGAGACCTGTGTCCCAGCAGTGGGAACATTATAAGGCTGATCATGATGAGTCATTGGAGTTATGCTTGGAATTGACTAACGACTAGCCAATGTCTGTTCACAACTACAGATAATATTCACAAATTTATTCATTAAAAATATTGTTTTAAAAACAAGCTTTTTTCTTATTCTTCTCAGCAAACCCTTTCATTTGATACCCATATCATGGCAGTGCACAAAAAATAACTAGCCCACCATCTTGGGCCGTCCGCCATATTGGATTTAGAATGACATCACTTATCAAACAATGCATTGTCATCCAAATTAAACGTGTATGCAAAATTTCATCTTAATTGGTGGAGAATAACTGCTATGAAATTCAGTTGCAAGATTAGCCCCGAACACACTTACATACAAACATACATCGCAAGTTAATTAAAAGCTTGTAAAAACACTTTATTTTACCTTATCAAAACACATAACTTGTATCTTCCCGCAGATGACGATCCTAGGCGGGGACACGCAGAAGATCCTGTTCTTGCGCAAGCGATTCTGACTGTACACTATTCCGGCTGTCATGGCGGCGGGTAGTGCGGGTGGTACGACGATAGTGATGATGTCTAGGGTGCGGAGGATTATTGTGCCTAACAGACTCTGTGGAAGAGAAGGTATATTTTAGAAAAGATTATCTATAGTCAATGCAAATAATACGCGGGTTATTTGCCGCCTTTATGTCATTGACATAAAGTTTAAATTGCAGTGATTGACGCATAATTTTAAGGTACAATTTGCTTTGTTTCGAATCAAAAGAAAGAGTGTTAAATCGACGACTAGTTTGGTTTATCAAGGGAGCAATTCAGTCATACAATTAAGCGGTTGGCTGTTTGGAAGAAGCTTGTGACACCCTTCGCAATAGACTGAAAATCATACTATTTCTGAAAATTATATTACTAAAACGATAGGAGGTATTCAACTTACGCCTCTAACAACATAAAGCCAGATGGAGTAACCCATTCCAATCGCGGCAATGCAGAACATGAATATAACAAACTTGACGGCATCTTTGTAGAATTGGAACCCAAAGGGTTTTGGGAACAGAATACTTTTTAATAGTTCTCCCTTGGCGGTGTAGAAACCGGTGCGCACTACTTTTGCCAAGACCTGCAAAAAAATAAATTATTAGAATTACATGCACTGTCTGTCTTTATGTTTCTATTTGTTTTTCAGTTAATAATTACAATCTGTTAAATGAAAGTGCCCATATACTAAGAAAGTGTTAAAAGTTTATACCTGATTGTTGCCATAGAATCGCGTTTGCATGACATGAGTGCCAGCAAATAAGGTATGTCGCTTGTGTCCTTCAGTTGAGTATATTTCAGCAGACGAGCAAGGGGGACCTTTCATTACAGGCACACTTTCACCTAAAAAAACATCGATATTTTACAAAGCTGTAACTAGCATATAAAAACTACATTTATCACATATAATGACGTACTAACAAATTGTTATTAAAAATTTTAAAATCTGTTATTTTTTTGTCAAATACTTCCTTGGAATGTGAGGAATGTCTCATTACACTATTTTCGTTACATGTTACATAATAGAATAGAAAAATCTATATATATAAAAATCAATTGCTGTTCGTTAGTCTCGCTAAAACTAAAAAACGGCTGGACCGATTTGATTAATTCTTTTTTGTTATGTTCGCCAAAAAAAATGGTAGGTTGGATAGGGTAGGTAGGTTGGGTATGGTAGGGTAGGTAGGTTAGGTAGGTGGGGAGGTAGAGTAGTTAGGGTAGGGTAGGGTAGGTAGGATAAAAGTACAATGAATTAAAAAAAAAATAATGTTTGGTGTTTTGTTACTTTTATGGCATAACATCGTTTGCCGGGTCAGCTAGTAAATAAATAAATAAAGGTGGCTACCATATAGGGCTGACGCGGAGCTACTGTAATAAAATCCTCAATGGGGCCGCGTCAGCCATTTTGTGTTAGGTGTTAAAAAGAAAAATGTGCCCAATTCGGAAGAGTTCATACTCGAAATAAAACTAAAAGAGTGTTAACATACTGCGAAGATTGTCCAAATGAGCCACACTATTGTATCAACTGTTTCAATTTAGATCACAGATATGTTTGAGTTCAAGCGTGTTTGAACATAACGATTGATGTAGATTTCATTTATAATGTTGCCAATGCTGATTTAAATATGAATAAAAGCAATTAAAACATTTACCTATATGTTTCATTTGTAAAAAAAACAATTATTTATCTCATCACTCTTTTGTTTCGTTTAGATTTTCACTTAATATTTTTTAAGTATTTCTAAGTATTTATCAAAATGTTGGTAAAAGTACCGTTGCCATCACTATAATTATAATTTACCAAGCCTTGTCAGCCATACTATATACAATTTAACATGTAAAATGTGGCTGACGACGAAAAATGGCACTTTGAAAACAATCTTATACCGTCAGCCACATATGGCTGACACGGCTCAATTCGTTTGGAAAATGTCAGTATATGGCTGACGAGGCATTATATGTGTTATGCATAAATATAATATTTCGGTGAGGCAGGCCGTTATCACAACGGATAAAAAAAAGCAAAGAGCATACATATAACATTCTAACACCAATATTGAAACGATTAGTGTCCATCTCGGCGTTCCATACGATCAATTTTTTAATAACAGCAAACCGTCCTGACCTAATTTTCCGATGTCGTCGGTCTCTATTGGACACTTGAGGACAGTTTTAAAATAACCCTTTGAAAATTCCAGCCGACTAGACTCTGTGACATTCATTCATGGAAACTAAAGAATTTTCTTTATATTTTAGAAGAAGTAGCCTTAACATTGCAGATAAGTTATTATGAAAGCAATATATATGAGTTGTTTACATGAATTCATTATGTAATGTGATAATTATTACATAATATGGTGTATAAACAGTAGTAAACAACTCACACCTAACACGTGGCGGCATAAAAGTAAACACTATATATACTCCATTTTGAAATAACATTAGACATGTTTACAACTCTTTTTACAGTCCGTTCAACCGATTTTGAGTTCTATCCCGTAAACATAAGGATAACATAAAAATCATAAAGCTGTTACCAAAACCAACTGTTTACTACAGCTACCATTTGTCGTATCACTAACGCAATAGAAGTCAAAATCGGTTGAACGGGCTGTAAAATGGGCTTATTTAAATGACTAATGTTATCGCAAATGGAGTATAGGTATCAATAGAACTAAATATTGAGTCAAAGTGATGTACCAATACAAATTGATTGACAATATATTCTTAATAAATGTCAATTTCTTTCTATAGATGGAATGCGCGTGTAATTGTTACAAGTAATATTGGTAGTCGGTTTAAATTGAAATGGTTCCAGTTAGGTCGCGTCTGCCATATTAATTTAGCCGTCGCTGGAGCCCGGCGACCGAACTGATAGACGTTTATTCCTTTAACTAAACCGTGGTAAGAGAAAAGTCTGCTATATAAATATCTATTGGTTATTTTTATGAAAAATCCTTTATAAAATTTATTAAACTAGCCCGGCCTATTAAAAAAAAACTGGCCAAGTGCGAGTCGGACTCGCGCACTAAAGGTTCCGTACCATTATAGCGGCGACAGAAATACATCATCTGTGTAAATTTCAACTGTCTAGCAATCACGGATCATGAGATACAGCCTGGTGACAGACGGACAGACAGACAAACAGACGAACGGACAGACGGGTCGTGGAGTCTTAGTAATAGTAAAATACATAATAAATAGTATAATATGGAACACTAAAACTAGAAAATAAAATATTAAAAGGAATGTAAGTATTTCACAGAAATATTCAAAGCCTGTAAGCACACTGCCAGCAACATAAAATAAAATACCTATATTCTAGAAAATGAAGAGATCATTAATTTAAACGCCAGCTCGAAGAATGCCAACACAGAATCGCGTAGCTGATATACATACAAGCAGATGCTTACCCGTCAGCATGCTCTCATCAACGATGGAGGTTCCAGTAAGTAACATGGCGTCACAAGGCATGACACAGCCGTCAGGTGGCAGCACCAGTACGTCGCCAGGCACCAATCGACAAGCGTTGACCACGCACTCTTCTCGGCCCATGCGGGTTGGACGTAGTACGGTAACGGTGAACGCACTAGTGGAACCGGCCATTTTGTGCAGACGGATGCTCATCTGTTTGATAGAAGTGATCATGATAAATTAGCATAATTTTGTGGGCCTTTTTATGGCCTTCTTTAGCTTAGTAGCTGGACGAACTCTTCTTTGTTTTGCAAAAATTACAAGTTACTTGTATAATATTCACAGTGGATCTTTGAGTCTCTGAAGTTGGTTCTGTCAATTAATGCGCAAGAAACAGTTAACTGCATAGAGTAAGCGAGATAGGATGATGCGACAAACGTAAGCGAGTGAAAGAGACAGTTATACAATTATAACTTCACTTTCAATATTGACACAAAAATTGCTACTGCGCAGGCTCTTGCAGCCAATTCAGAGACACAAAGATCCGTTGTGAGTAATATAATAAGGGCCAGGGCTGGGCAAAGAGAGCTGTAACTAAACATTGCGAATCTAATTAGTACATTGGTACATAATGAGATTTTCTTGGATGGCAGGCCTTTCTAAAATTGTAAGCTGGTATAGTTCTCGCCGAATTTCTGGCCCGCCCTGAAGTTGACTTTCCGATGCGCAAGGCACGGATCGGTGCTGTATTTGTATGAGATTTAATACTGCGCAGCTATTGTAGCCAACTTCAGGGAGGCGAAGAAGTTTGGCGAGAACTATAGCTACGCTAAATTAAATTTATTACCTTTTTCGTTTGATACAACGCCAACATACATGTTGCAACAGACAAAATGAAAACGCAAGTCGCATATTGATAGTATTCATCCAAAGACCAAAGTATGATAGAGAAAACTTGGAACAGATAGAAAGGATTGAAAACTTCGTCTTTGAACAGCGTCCAGTAACTCTTGACTGCCACCTCCACTGAGTTTGAGCCATATAGTTTGATCCTGAAAATCACAAGAATGTTACAAACGGGTAATTAAAAATTACAAAACATAACTAGGAAATGTGTAATTATTTTGCACTTACAATTCGTTTTGCTGTCGTTTGTTTATGCCGGACATATTTTCCATCAATAATTGAATAGAAAGTTTCTCATTGAGTGCAAGAACATTGATAAAGATGCCTTGATCGTAAAGCCAAATGAAACGGTTGTATTTGAACATAAAATATCGCAGTCTGTTATCTCTATTGGATATGTTCAGGTCAATTTCAAGCACTTTTTCTGTGGACCATACTCCGTCAGCGTCGATGACTGAAACGTAATCAAATAATTTAGATATTGATTGACATAATAAAAGCAAATAAAGGTACATTGTGTCGAGTCGAACCTGAGGTGAGGCATGGCAGAGCGAATGCAATAGTACATTGTGTATTAAGGGCGGTAAGTAAGAAATTACGATCGAGACTCAAATAGTAGCCCGAAGTCGAAGACTGAGGGCTTTCTGAGTCGAGGTTCGTAATTCCCGTACCGCCCGTGACACATACAAAGTTTTTCATCACATTTGCGAGTAATAGCTTTAATACACAAGTCAGTACAGCTATTATTACAAAATACGAGAACTTTTTTTCAAGCGGATGGCGAGTTTTTGCCCACACCACAGATTATACAAATGTTTCGTTCAGAAACGTTAAGGGCAAATATTTACGTAGGTAGTCAGCCATGGCGGAGTAAAAAAAAAAATATTTTTTTGATACAAATTACTATTAAAATCGATTATTAAGAACATTAGTTGAATATTTAAGTAACATGCAGCGAGATTGCAAAGAAATTCCTGTTTAGATAACATTTTAAGACAATATCTCAATTGCGTGTAAACTCCTTGCTTGAACTTGCATGACCTGTGTGCTGTGCTATAAATTAAAAAAATATTACTTACCGCCCTTGGGTTTCATGACAAACAAAAAAGCTCAAGGGTTTTATATGGGGCATTACGGCCAAGTAAACCTGTATGTTTTGATACTGTTTACGTGCAAGTGTGATGAAAAATAAATGAACGTTGAACCGATACTATGCCACTTAGTAACCATACGTATTCGCCTCAGATCCGGCTCGTTGGAGACGACCTTTGGAAAGAGCGATCTGTTCACAAACTTACCACAAATTTCTTCAGCCGATTTCAGACTGCATTTTATGTATTTGAATCTGTTGTAAGATGGGTAATAAGCCAATGCAAAATATGGGAGGCCGCATAGTAATATGCACACGGTGTGAAGTAAAGAAGCCCGTAATTTTGAATATTTGTAGCCGTGTATGTTGATGGTTTGTTCATCGCCGCTGCTCTCGATAACTTGCCACTGCGTCTCGCCAATGACTTCGTATTCGTCTGCAATATAAAACAAAAGGTCTGCACACCTTACCGGGGATAGCTGTTGGACGTGAGTGGTGGCACTGTGTTTGCATCGAATATTCGCATGCTTCAAGTTATGGGTATGAACTATGAACCACAGAAAGCTGCATTCTTGAGATGTTATTCATGCATTTTGTTTACACAAGTCCGAAAAGTGTGCAAAATTAGAACTGCCTGGGCCTAGCTGATTTCTTTCTATGATTTTTACCTAATAATAATGAATCAAATTACTTGCTCATCGCAAATGTTATAGCATCTCCTTATCTGTTTTATGAAGGCCAGAGCGATCTTTACGGCTCTCTAAGCCAAGTGTTCTCAATTTTAACTACGAATGTCTACGAATGATGACTGTTGTTTCTGCCTACCCCATTGTAAAAAGGAGCGAGTTTATGTATGTATGAATGTTGACTGTCCTAAACACCATTCAAAAAAGTCTCGTGTTCGGGTTGCTGAGTGCTAAACAGCCTCCTGTTATATTTCTCGCCAAAGTTCGGCCGCCCAGCAGCCTAATTGTGTAAGTGTATTCGGCAAGACGAAGGATTTGATCCCATCAATCGACCAATCAAGTGCGAGATGAAAGACGCTTTGTGGCTTTCCGTCTATGTGATTGGTCGATTGATGGGATCAAATCCTTCGCCTTGCCGAATACACTTACGCAATTAGGCTGCTGCTGAAGTTGGCTTTCCGATGCGCAAGGCACGGATCGGTGCTGTTTTTGTATGAGATTTACTACTGCGCAGCCATTGTAGCCAACTTCAGGGCGGCCTTCTTACATTAGCTAAAATTAGGTTACTACGGATATAATGGAGTTGAAGACCAATTTGATATACATTATCCATGCCAAAAAGTGGAAATAATATTATGGTTCATTCTGTTAATTCTTCATCGGCCTGGTATTATAATGTCAAGAAGTTGAATATGTACCGATTTTATTGTTGTAGCACGGATTCCCGGACTCCCATTTGGTCCGTTGTATGTGGATTGTTGTTGGTAATTTTGAAATTAATGTTACCTACCTATATAAAATTCTGCGAAGCATGGCTTATGCTTAAAGATTGTTATTTTTTACCTTCATATCAAATTCCACTTACTCAAGGTGTTAATCAATAAATGTAAAACCGTGAAACTATACATAATTCTATTTGAGTTTAAATCGAAAACGTTGGTTGATTATATTCAACAAGTTATTGTCAAATAATGTTGGTGAATCAGCAAATGCTGATATAAGAATATGTGATAGGAGACTACAAAACCAATATTCATTTATTGGAATATGGATTATCCCAACATTGTCAATAATTTAACAAAACAAAAAGCGTTCAGATCTTGACTTATACTTACTATATACTACTACTATTTAATAATCGCTATAGTAATAATTTTGGTTCATTATATAACTACATATATTTTTAATTTTGAAAGGATTTGTTCATTACATGGTGGACTGTAAACAGATCTTGCTGAGTAATCTTGAATGGTTTCTTGAAATAGTTACACAAAATTTGATAAAACTATTTCTATTTCCTGAAGATAGTATTATAATAAAACTGTTTTAACATAAGAAATGCATGAATGAATTGGCAGGAGATGGCAAAAAATCGGGCAGGAGATAGCAAAGCTATGGGGATAAAATAGGTTGAAAAAAAAAACAAGAAAATCACAAAGGGATAACCAAAGATTATTGGCATGATATCTTGTTTAAGGGAAAAACCTAACATGGGTTTCTTTAAAACACACTGTTTCGTAATAAAGTTATCTACAGAATGCTAATAAAGTTAAAGGTAACAAGGAAAATAGCGAGCATATGAGAGCAAAATGTAAATTGTTTTATGAATTTCCCTTTTCCCTTTAATAAAAGAAAGGCATAAAAATAAAAGTCTATATAATAAAATACTTTTAGCTGTTATGAATAAAAATATTTAAAAAATAAAGCTGAATCGGGTAGTTATTGTAGATAAAAGTGATTTACTATGGCAGTATTGGTTATATGAAAAATACATAAATGATATTAATAATGAGTGAACAAGGACAATTTAGGTACACAAACATAATTAATTAAATTAGCCACAAATGCCACAATATAATAACAAAAACAACTCAGTGCAAACACATAGTGCAATCACCTCACATATAAAAAGAAAAACACAATGCGACTTACATTACATTTAAAATGAAACCCCACTTAAATAATTTAACCACCCTTATTTAAAAAAATTAAAATTTTAAATAGAAAATTAGAATTAAACTCCTGTTAAGCAATGGCTAAACACATGAAATATTTTTATAAATAAGACCCAATGTGTTTTTATTTTTATTCCAACAGTATCCCCGGCAACACATAAAACTTAAATGATAGTGCTGTAAGACATAATGGCAATTATATATACAATAGCTTTTAAATAGATAACTACAATGACGAATTCCTAAGCAAAGGTTGAGCTGATTGATGTGGACACACATTATTATTATGTTAAATATATGGAATGCAATGCACCAGTGAATTTTCTGTAAAACTCCGCTAAGTTGAAAGACAATATAATGCACATGAATTAGGCATGTTTTGGTCAAGAGTTGTCTAGACATAGAATATAAGTCTGTGGAAAGTATTATTTGAAAATATTGATACAGATTTGGAAAAATATATGTGTACTTTGGGAGCACCTCTATCCTACTTTCGGGAAATACAGGTGTTCTTATGTTATATAGATTTAGTGTGGAATAAAACTGTGAGCAGTAAATAAACAGAATAAAAAACTAAGCAATCAATAAATAAATACATAATTGAACAATGATGTGACATTAATGAACCATTACAAAGTTGGGCCACTAAGGTACACAAATGATTTGATGTTCATGAAGGTTTCATAACATTATGACACAGACTATAGCTGTGACACATCATGGAGTTGCAGCGAACTGGAGCTGATGAATGATAAATTGATAAGACTCAAGATAGCCGATGATACAAGCATGTGCAACAAAACAATATTAAAAATGTTAACTACTAAGGAAAGGTTTTAAGCTGATAATTAATGTTTCTGATGTTTATAAAATGAATCTTCACTGCCCTGTAAAATATGATTATCTGACAAAAGCTATTGTAACCTTTTTAAATAAATACTTAATAAAATATTGAAAATACCTGTCATAAGTACATGAAAAACTGTAATATGTTTAAATTTACATGCCTTACTAATTTCGATTTGTTAGTCAAGAAATTGATGTTTTAAAAATATACAGCTGACTTGTTAACAATCTAATTCAATTTATTATAATTTTTGACTCGCCATCGTCTTATGAGGTGTTTGCTTTTGCAAAAGACCACAAAAAAGAGCTAGTATTGTAAGACTGATCCCCTGGCACTGCCTGGCACATTCCAGAATTCTAGCCATAAATTATCAGTTTCCAGAGGATACTTTTATGTAATAATTGTAAAAATGTAAATCCTTTTTCTTTAAAAGCATTATGTATAATATGTTACATGTCTTGTGGGTTTTAATGAGTCACAAGATATTTAATCAAGTGTGCGAGACTTACCATTGGCGGCGCAGGCATTATTAATGTTCGGCATTCCCGCGAAAACTATTATTAAAAAGGTTTATAACACAAAAGAGTTAAGGCATATTACTTAGATGTTGTTTAGTTATTTTTGAGTAACCGGTGCTACCTCATCGCAAATTATTTAAGGTTTTTATGTGGATTTACTCCGCACCTATTCACATCACACCTTGATACGAATGCAAAGAGTACGAATGACAGCGAGGATGAATTGATTCATAGATTATATAAAATCAAAAAATGTAAAGACAGCATCGACTTGTCTCTGGACTCTCTGGCGTGGAAAATACAGAAAATTGTTTAAATTTAAGTTTACGGTATTGATATATTGGTGCTAATTTTTTTTATCTTTGCTGTAATGGATTATCAGGTTTATCCGTCTGAGGATTATACCGTATAAAATTCACTGTAAGGCTAGAGTTATAGCAGCTATCTTTTGCATTATAGATTTTTGGAAAAAACTCAGAATTGTTGAACTATGTGATATAGGTATTTTGTAATGGCAAGCAGACCAAAAATGTACTCTGTGAAGCAGACACTATTTTTGTGACAAGTTTCAAGTCGCTGAAGTCGCATGGCAAATAGTGTAGATGGCGCTAGGTTTGTGGGTTAAGTGTTAAACGGATGTTATTGATTTGGCGCGAACGTGTGGAATAATACGATGTCAACATTTTAGAAAATAAAAATATCGCAGAACGATCCGCTTAGTTTTACAAAATGCCACACGGAGTGTTTGCAAAAAAAAGTGATTTCCTAGAAATCGGTGAATATAATTTTTCGTGGCCTGGTGAAAATGGCACTTTTCAAGATTTTGGTTCTGTAAATTACACAATGCCTTCAGGTATGTGAAATCTGGAAACTGTTTTGTATATTGTATGGTAAATAAAAACATAAGTGTCTGAATTTAATAAATGTACAGGACCCTGGTATTGGCCCTGGTGTCCACTATGGAGAACCACACAGCATCCTCTCTTTCAGGTGAGTAAATATTAAGGTTCTCTAATAAAAACACTGCATGGAACGTTAAAGACTCATTACGGTGTATTTTTAGCTATCCAACGTGCTCTTCGTGGCTTCGTACTGCGCTCCAAGCACCAAGAAAGGTCAATTGTGGATGCACACTAGTTTAATATTTGGTAAGTATACTAATCGACTTTATTAAACCTTGATTTTATTCTGAGAAAGACGTTTGATTGGTTTTATCTGTTTATTGCATGTAGCTACCTAGTTGCCGAGGTCTAAGAGATTCGTCAATTATATATTTAGTGCAGGCCATAGACTATAGAATGAGAGTGCAGGCAGCCAGGGTGGGGGGGCTCAGTAGCCGTGGTTTGATCACCCACTGTAAAGCGAAGAGGAACCCGAGGAGGGACTATTCGTCATGGCTTTTGCAGATTAAGCCGACGACGTACGGCCAACAAGTAGGTTGCGGTGCCGCTTGGTATCCCCTGCAGCTGAAAAGTTGTAGGTGGCGGGGCCACTGACCTGACCCGTCACAGGGGGACCAAGGGTGGCACCCTTGGTCCCCCTGTAAATGGTGTCGTCTGGCACCCAAGTGCTGGTTGGTCCCTGGGGTGATCATGGCGTGCATTGTGTTCTGGTGTGCCGGTGATGGGGGTATATGCCCAAAGGACACAATGGAGTTTTAGTGGGTTGGAGTCCCAGATAACTGCGCTATCTCTCCGTGGTAGCAAAGTATGCATGAGCATTAGTCCAAACTAAAAAAAAGGCAGCCAGGCACACTATTAGAGTGATTGGGTACCTTATTTGTTATTTATTGAAAGCACGTTTATTTTCCAATTTTCCTCTAACGATAGCTCTATATTAGAATAAATAGTAGGTACCTAGATACCCTAGAGATCGACGGATGGCTTGTTTGGAGTGTACCTACGTGACAAATTAGAAGTAAAAAAAAATTTTTTTTCTTAAATCGTTAATTTTCTCGATTCTATCGTATATAACATATAACACTTAAATATAAAGTTACAAGTATCTTGGTGTTTTATGTCTCCGACCAGCCGTTTGTCGTAAAAATGATGTCGAAGACTCGAAGAAATGTTTTAACAGACGCGTTTGGGACATTTGAATTATTGACCCCGAATTCACGTACCTAGACCTCTTTTGGCTGCTACCTCTAGAGTGTATATCAAAACCGGAGGCGCGAAGGGAGAGCAACCCCCGCCCGCTGTAAAAAAGGATAGGCACCCGTGCGAGCCGTAACGGCGGCCAGTCGAAGTTGCGGAGGTGAGCACTAACTGCGGACTGCGGAGGTGGTCACCAACCATGAATATTGACCTGTTACTGCTCCTGAGAATCGCGGATCATGACTTTCGGAATTATGATCATGACATCAAGGTCAATGACCATTGTCGTGTGAAGTCAAGTCAAGTCGTAAATTAGCGAAGTCCGACACGCAATTGACCGGTTTTTTCATAGTGCCCCGTTTCGTATCAACTGATCGATGGCTTCGATAAGACTTCATCATATCAGCCGAAAGACGTCCACTGCTGGACATAGGCCTCCCTCAAGCGTCGCCACTTTGACCGGTCCCGTGCGTCTCGCAACCAACGTATCCCTGCAACCTTCACCAGGTCGTCGGTCCACCTGGTGGGAGGCCTTCCAACGCAACGTATTCCGGTTCGCGGTCGCCAATCCAGAACCTTTCTGCCCCATCGGCCATCCGTTCTGCGAGCAATGTGCCCTGCCCACTGCCACTTAAGTTTGGCAATTCTCCGGGCTATGTCGGTTACCCTGATTCTCTTGCGGATCTCTACATTTCTGATTCGATCACGCAAGGAAACTCCGAGCATAGCCCTCTCCATTGCCCTTTGGGTGACTGTAAGCTTTATGATGAGGCCCATTGTAAGCGACCACGTCTCAGAGCCATAAGTCATCACTGGCAACACACACTGGTCATAGACTTTCGTCTTGAGACACTGTGGTAAGTT
Organism: Orthosia cruda; assembly: GCA_964057195.1. Classification (NCBI taxonomy): domain Eukaryota; kingdom Metazoa; phylum Arthropoda; class Insecta; order Lepidoptera; family Noctuidae; genus Orthosia; species Orthosia cruda. Next base: position 23,599,809 of record OZ059831.1, on the reverse strand, counting down.
AGACGAGAAGATACCGCGCAACTTCCCGAACGCTGCCCAGCCGAGTCGGATTCGACGGTTGACCTCTTTCTCGAAGTTGGCCCTACCCAACTGGATCGTTTGTCCCAGGTAGACATAGTCGCCCACAACTTCGAGTGTATAGTCTCCGATCTTAATAGGAGTGGGTGTAACATGGGCATTCAGCATCACCTTGGTTTTGTCCATGTTCATCCTAAGACCCACTCTTTCGGAAGCTCTACTGAGGTCATCGTGCATTATACAATGTACGGGTTCCGAGTTCTGATCCTGAAGTCGAACTGACATGGTGGCGTTTTTGTATAAACACTTCAACACCTCGATGGGTAGGTCAATTTGGCACCGTTGGAGAGACTGCAGTACAGCCCAAGTCTCGATCGAATCGAAAGCTTTCTCGTAGTCCACAAACGCTAAACAGAGATTCAGGTTGTACTCTTCGGTTTTCTGTATAACCTGCCGCAGCGTATGTATGTGGTCTACGGTGCTGAAGCCTTTACGGAATAAGACTTAAGAACTAGATATTTTTAGGTTCTCTTGGAACCCTTGGGCCCTATTTCCTGGACAAAAAAAAAATACAATTACATATTTATTTTTTACCTTAAAAAACGTCATTAAGTCCGCCTAGATGACAACTTGTCACACTAGCTATTTCGTCGCTATCTCTATTAGGTCTCTTTCACTTATATGTCACTTTGTACATGTAGTCAGTTGCCCAACTCGTCTCAAGCCGTCTCTTTCCCAACTTGTCCGACGCTTATGTACTAAATATTTTAGTAGGTAATCTTATTTTATGATATATAAGAAAAAACCAGATGGCATGACGTTGGTGTCGTGAAGGGTAAGGTAGACTTCTAGTGTGGGACGCAACCTGTGTCGATACCCTTGCGCCTTCTCATGTTCCAAGTACGGTGGCTTTGCCGCCTCTGCCGCAAATACTCGCCGAATAGATGCCCGTCCATTGCCGCCAGCGGCTCTTTCCTGAATCGCATCTTTGAATCACTGATGGCCAGTTACAGAGCCTTATTCGCCGCGCGGTACACCTCATACAGTGCGTATTTATCTTCAGGATCACGTCGCCGTCTCCTTAGGTATCGTGTATACGCAGTATACGGGATGTCTAACAGCCACGCATGCGACGCGCAGCTGCTCATTATCTGCAGACTATCAGTACAAAGGGCGCCTTGTGAACTATGCTTGGACCCGAAGCATGGCTACATCGCTGAACTACTGCGCCCTCCTCTTCGACGTCGATGGGTCCGTCTGTCGCCGACTCCCAGATCCAGGCCTGTATGACAACAGCCTTTTCGAGAGTTTCCATAAGCAGCAAGTGTAGACCGTCTCTTTGCGGGACTGATTGGCTACGGACACCAGTGTTCTGGGTGGAGATGTCAAAACGTATGTATCGGTACTGCGATAGTGTCTCTATTGACCCACCCCGGTGCCGAACCCAGTACGTTTTGTCAGAACTCCGATTTAAGTCGGCTAAACTCGTCGTGATAGCCCAATCCTCCAACACTTCACCTCTGGGATCATTAACCGGGGATCACCAGGCCGCAGATTTGGCATTGAGATTCACGAGTAAAAGCGTGGGGCGCGTTTGATGCCTTGTTTGTTCAGTTTTGTTTGCTCAGTTAGATGCCTTAGGCATATAACTAAACAAACAAAATAAAAAGCTCTCGAAAAAACAAAAAGCTCTCCAAGTCGGTGAGACTCTTTTTGCGTTAAAAATATGCCCCAATGGTGACTATGGCATCCACAAAGGTGGCAACCCAACCGTGTCCTCCTGACGCGTTCTAACCGATGGTAGCCTCAAGGTCTCATATCCAGTTATCTCGGGAGGGGACTGAATATGGTTCAGCGACCACCGCCATGTGAATCGACCAATGCACTATGATCTGGCGCAATAGATTCTAAGTACTGCTACAGTGATTTCCTAATATTTGAAAACAAATTTGTACCTTTTTTATTTTTATTGACAAGCTCGCGTTTGACCACTAACTCACCTGATAGTAAGCGATGATGTGGTCGACGTTTGCCTAGAAGTAACCTTTTCACTCTTGATGTAAAGACTCCCAGGTTGTAGCTACCAGGAAATGCAGACTCCGGCAATGAATTTCGTCCCTTAGCTGTACTAGCATAGTTGTACGCACAATAAAAGTATTCCTAGAAATAACCGCTTTGCGCGTATTGGTTGATGTCCACTATATACCGATGACGCATCGCCATACGTCGAGTAGCCCGATGATGGAACGGGCTAGGTGGAATCAAATTGTGCAGTTACATCGCACACTCCAGATGTAAACGATAAAAACCGACAGGCTGTCAACTCAGCATTTCAGCAACGATGTTTAAGTCTCTGGAGCCTTGAGTCAACCGACAGGCTGTCGACTCAGCATTTCAGCAACGATGTTTAAGTCTCTGGAGCCTTGAGTCGACCAGTTTCTAATTGCCGATGAGCCGCATAACCCGTTTTTCTATCGTCTTAAGTGCATCAAGTTGGTATTTGGCAGATCCCTCCCAGAGATAAGACCAGTACTGCAGAACTCCATGCATGGACGATCTTGCGCTTGATAGAAGTTAAGCAGCTAGCTGGCGTGAAGTACCTACCGTCTTACCTTCGCAAGGATCTACAACGTTTTGCCAGCCAGCTGAGCCTTTGCCTCATTGTATGGACCAAAATTGAGGGTCAATGTCAAAGTAATGCCAAGAAGCTCAAGATGGTCTGCTATCGGAACGGTCACACCTCGGGCAGAAAGAGCCGGGTGGAATTGGCTCCTTTTTGCTGAAAAAATACATACCTGGGTCTTAGCAGCATTGAAACTGAGCAGATTGGCATCGCCCCATTCGGAGACTGCCATTAAGAACAGGTTCTAGCGCTCAACCATGGTCGCCCGGATCTGTAGCCCTCTTATCAACAATGTTGTCGTCTGCATACCCAATGGTTTTAGCAGATCGTAGTTGAGCAAGAACAATGTTATTGAGAGTACCGACTCCTGAGGGACCCCCACATGAATATCCAGTTGGTCTGACCTCGTATTGCATCGGGTATCTTTTCACTTTATAATTTAATACGTTACTGTACATTGAACATATGCGTCGGACAAGTTGGGAAAGAGACAAAATACGGCTTGAGACGAGTCGGGTAAATGACACATGTACAAAGTGACGTATATGTGAAAGAGGCCTATTAAAGATAGTGACGAAATAGCAAGCGTAACGAGTTGTGTCATCACAACCCCTTATTTACGTACTACCTATAAACCGATTTAATAATCAGAACATTTTCGTCTTTAGCCTTCATGCTGTACTCCATATGGGCATGGCACGTGATATGTTCACCTGATGCCTTCTCCTGGAACTTTGGCTTCGTATTCCTGAATCTCGCTCAAGTTGTTTACTTGGTTTACGAGATGAGACCCGTCAAATTCGACCCTGAGCTCGAAGAAGTCTATCATACGCTGTTTGGACCATTCAAGGTAAGTAATGTATGAATTCCTATTTCAGATAGGTGCTATTGTTTAGCAAAAAATTTATTCTCAAGTTATCCTACCACGAATTGTCCAGACAATCAAATAAGACGAAATTCTCCTTAAAAACTCCCGTGACCGTGTGTTTCAATTTTCCTTTGGTATAGAAATTAAATGCTCCCTCATTGTGTAGGTGTCCAGATTGCAATTCAAGCGCATGGTATCGCCGGATTTTGCGCATGTGATGTCATTGCACGCGGGGGAAGCATATGCCATGCAGAACCTTACCAAGACTGACCGGCTTGGACTACTACTAGCTGGCAAGGTAAACATTTTAATAGGATATTTGTTTTCTCTCTACTCAAATTTGTTCTGAGCATTATGTAGCCATCTGGATAGTACTGTCATTGACTGCGTTTAAATAATAGGTGGTGCCGGTAGTTGTGTATGTAGTAGGTAGATAAGTTTGATTGGCCGTACCCCCAAACCGTCCGAACAGTTCGGTCGAACAGATGTTCGGTCGGTTCGGGAGTTCGGCCTGTCAGGGAACGAAGGCACAAAACAACACCTTCTTTGCTTAACAGTTGAATGTTTTAAGGTTATGGTATATAACTAACCGCACACATCCGTGACGTCGCGTGGCAGGGATGTGGCCGCGGCCTGTAGCCTTCTCTTCACACTGACTGAATCTGGGGTGCCGGAACTCAACTTGTAACTTTTTAAAATATGTACCCTACGCAACAATATTTTAGAAATCAAGGCCCGGCTACTTTATGCACACGGAACTCATTTATTTTTGTTCTTATAAAATTATTCAAACACTTACCTACTTAATTATTTATTTTAATTTACCATTTTGATATCTACTTACTAACTCTTGTTAGGTAGGTTACTACATCATAGAGCTAAGTACTTACTTTTGAGGAAGGGATTTTTTAACTAACGTTCCGTTTTTACCTTTAATAATAAAGACGCTTCTTTTGTATTCTACCAATGTTGGTTATAGATGAAGGCCATGCTTTTCTACGTCATATTGCCTTAAAATAAAAAAAGGTCCTCCGCAAGGCACTCAGCATCTCGGAAGATATTATACAAATCTGAATTAAGCTGTCTAGGCTAAACTGCATTGAAAATAGTATCTCCAGACCGCCAAGCTAGACAAACACCAATTTGCTAGTTTATGTATGACAATTTATTACTACAGCCACTACATGTATGTTTCAAGTAATTTGCAATATGGAAAAAACCAAAACTACTCTTCGTCTGAACTAGACTTTATATCATTCAATACATTTTCTTCGAGCTTGATTAAGCTCCGCTCTTTTATCGAAAATACCAAACAGAGGAGGCTGTTTGAGTTTGTATAATTTAGTATTTAGGGTAGTTAAGGTTATTTATTAAGGTACTTATTTAAAAACTGAAAATGGAATCATCGACACGATGAAGAAGAGGAAGGTCAAGATGAAGACGAGGTGATTATGATGGGGATTGAGTGATTTGGATGGGGATTAAGGGGGTGGGTTTTAAATCATCGTTGACCAGCATATAGTAGCCATGCTTCACACTGCTCAACATCTGCTGAATCCGGAGTGGATATTTGTCGCTTTAGAGCTAGTTTGTGTTTTGTTTATGTTGAAATATGTTTCAGTTGGCAAAAAATCTTTTCTTTCTTTCTACTACTAGATGTTAACCTGAAGAGAATCCTCCTTTACTAATTTAGAAGCACTTAATCTAAAAATAAATGTGCTCGATCTTAGTTTTCCCGGGGAAATAATGTTGGATTGTCGTTGTCACGTAATCACGTTGTTTTCGACCTAATTATACTTAATTCCTCCAGTAACTCCTTTAATAAGAAATGTTATTTTTAGCCTGTTTTTCCACTATAACTCAAGTACCACTTACCTTCTTTTTATCTACACTTTCTTATTTTTATTTTGTGGCTTATATGAACATCTAGCCCCAATTTCAGAACAGGGATGATGACTGAAAAAATATTATAGTCCGCCAGTTAGATTTCCAAACAAATATTGGACACGTATTTTTTCTTTTGTCATGTTAACAAAAAAATATAACGAAACAGTGCGTTAAAATATCGCATCACGTCATGCCTTGGTACACTTTTTACATAGAAGTTACGTCACAAGCCCCCACTACCGAAATTTGATGAGCTTTATTTTAATGATAATTTTATAGATTTGAATAAGCAAAAAATACGTGTGCAATATTTTTTGATAAAATCGGCGGACTAAATAGATTTTGCTGTTTTGTACAACGTCATCATCCCTCCATCCTCCATCACCCCATTAACAGTTTAAAATTGAGATATTTTTCAAACTCGACTATAGTCTGAAAACTTGATACGATAACGCGTTCTTCACTTGTAATACTCAATTGAGAAACCCACCCTAAATCTCCTGCACTTATAAAAAACTACTAGTCCCACGTTCGAGCTTGGTTCAGAAAATTTATATTCCATGGGTAGTCATAGAGTTAGAAAATTTAAAACAATTTTTCAGGCAGCACGTGCCAGTGTTTGCAATGCATACGTATCGTACCGCGCTTCACCTAACGATGCGCACGTGCCTTTTTATACGATACCCTCAGATAATATTAGAGTAGGTACATCTATTCCCACTCTTTACCAAACCAACAGTTTATGGAGCCGGCCTGGTAAAATTGATCGGAAAATGCCTGCCGTGGTTCGTGTTTGAAGTTTTGAATGAAAAGTAGAATATATCGCTTTAGGTTGACGAATTAAGTTTGCCTTAGTCGACGGCACGAACTATTTTGTGTGCTGGGTTAAAATGCATGCTATCTCATCCGACAACACGTGCAAAAGAGATAGATGCTGTGATGAGCAGTAAGAAGTAAGTAAGTAAGGAAGTAACGCAGTAAGAAGTAGAGCAGTAAGAAGTAAGTAAGTAAATTTGCAAAACTGCTAATTCGTACGCGATAGTTCGCGTACGAATTAGCACTTTTGCAAATTTGTATCGAAATGGATGATGATTTAGAACGAAAACAAGCTCGCGAAATTTTATATACAGACCTTTGGGAGTACGGATATTATGAAAAAACTACTAAATGTATATTTTCATAATAAAATTATTTGCATTCTTGAACTACTAATCTGTCCCTGTATGGTGTCTGTTTTGCATTATTCCTTCTTCTTATGGTATTTATTTCCACCCAAAGATGTGTTAAAATTAGTGTTAAAATATGGAAATTTGTTTCCATACGGCGCTAGATACTGATGAGACAAATTGATATCATCTTTTATTTTGAACGTACATCGTCAAACAGTGGACTAATGGCCAGACTAAGTTTGTATGGAAGAATGATAGACTAGTGCAACCTTAAGCCCTGCATGTCAAGCTCTACAACACAATACTGGGAATAAAAACAAAAACGAACTTTTACCGACATAAATAGTCAGGCAAATATTAATGCACATTCTGTTGTTCCTTTGCATCACTATCACTACATATTAAAAAAAACATAACCCTCCCTTTTGCTTCGCCGTAGTCGGGTAACAAATACCTCCGCCGCTTCTGTCTGTTTGTCTGTTCGCTATAAACTCAAAAACTACTGAACGGATTTCCATGCGGTTTTCACCAGTAGACAGAGTGATTCTTGAGGAAGGTTTAGGTGTATAACATTTAAGGGTTTTTGCAAATTGGTTGAAATAGGACGATAATTGTCAACAATTCACACAATTATCTAAAAATTACTAATTTAAAAAAATTAAAACAACAAATATAATGCGTTAACCATCAGAGCTAGTGCTAAATTTATAAATACTTGTAAAAATGTAAAAATCCATTTTGAGAAAACTGTTCTTCAAGATACAGGATTTTCCTAGTTTGAAGGACAGGGATCATATTATGTGTAATAGCCATGTCCATTTTTGTAATGTAAACACTGATGTAACCTAGGCTAATCCTTTGGCAAATAAATAAATTATTATTATTATTTACTGTTGAAAATGTTAGCAAAGTCAAGCCGCCTGGGAATTTTCATCGAAAACGCTTTCTAATCCCATTCATTGAGATATAACAAAACAATTTCTGGTGGAATTGTTCCTCTTTTATAGGTCTACCGAACAGTCCGCGATGGCATATGTCTATCTCTTAATGATAGCTTAATATTCCCTCTGCTACCCGAGCGAAGGCGGGTCGCCAGTATTAAGGCTACCCCGAGCAAAACGCCGCGCTAGTCGTTTTTCGTGCAGTTTTTAGGAGCTATCTACTCGTTATTTAAAATGAAATATCAACTAATAAAAATACATAAAATTTCTACATATTATTGATTCCAAAATTGTGGAATTCTTTTTTTTTTAATGTGGTATATGTTTCACTAATCTCCTTCCAACAAAACCATAAAAATGAGAAATAATGATTGATAGCTTGCTTCTCCTCGTAAAGTGTTCATTAATATGTTTTTGTACTAACACTAATAGATAGACAATTTGATAACGAACATTTTGGTAGATTTATTTTTTTCAAAAGACCAATATTCGATTTAATAAATAAGTTATTCTAAAATCTGGGCGTATTCACTACTGTAATTCATACGCCACCAGTGCCGCTAGGCCAATAGGAATGCTCAAATCTCATGCTGATTTTTTGGTCAGGGTACGGCCTTAAATAAAGCTACGCCATGGTAAGCTGTACTATAGCCAATAGAAGGAAAGATAGTACATTTAGTTCCCGGCTACTTCACAGTACAAGTTACCAAAGCGGTCTGTAAGCAACTTCGCACCCCGCTTACTACTCCCGAACTTAATGCTCCCAAATCCCCTCTTACTAATGTGCTGCTGGTTGTAAAAGCTGTTGTAAAATCCAGTCAGAAGTTTCTTTAATTAACCTTATGCTCTTAGATTAGGAACTTTTATTCGGCGGGCAAATACCTAAGAATTTTGGACCATATAATCTGTTTTTTTTTATTTGTCTAGTCATTGTTTTTCCATTATTGGGCAAAGCCCATCATCACTATGACTACATATTATAAAACAAGAGTCTGCCACTGCGTCTTTCTGTCTGTTAGCCATAAACAGAAAAACTACTGAACGGATTTTGATACGGTTTCCACCAGTAGACAGAGTGATTCATGAGGCAGGTTTAGGTGTGTAATTTTTTTTAGGATTTGTGTAAATAGGTTTGATATATGACGATAATTGTTGCAAATGTTGGAACAGTCAACCCGACTGGGAGCTTTCATCAAAAAAAAAAAGCCGGGCAAGTGCGTGTCGGACTCGCGCACGAAGGGTTCCGTACCATTATAGCAAAAAACGGCATAAAAATCACGGTTTTTTATAATTTTTAACTGTCTAGCTATCACGGTTCTTGAGATACAACCTGGTGACAGACAGACAGACGGACCGCGGAGTCTTAGTAATAGGGTCCCGTATTTACCCTTTGGGTACGGAACCCTAAAAACGCTTATTTACCAAAGAGGTCTGTAAGCAACTCCGCACCCCGCTTACTACTCCCGAACTTAATGCTCCCAAATCCCCTCTTACTAATGTGTTTCAGGTTGTAAAAGCTGTTGTAAAATCCAGCTAGAAGTTTCTTAAATTAACCTTATGATCTTAGATTACGAACTTTTATCAGGTAGGCTAAGACCTAAAATTTTGGACCATGTAATCTGTTTTATTTTTATTTTGACTAGCCTGTCAATTTTATTACTTTTGCAATCGACGCACTTACAAAAAGAAAGTCCTAGGTGTAGCTAAGATTTAGCTAGCTAAAACAAAACTTCATTGTGTCTAGGTCAACGTTATGAGCGGTCATCAGTTCCTGCATCCAATTCTGCCTTGTGAGTTCTTGGACTCTCCCGAGTTTGAGTCGAGTCGAGCCACGATTGACGAAAAATTTAAGGTAAGTTGTTACTTGGTACCTATTGTAATTCATTCCTATTGACCATCTACATATAAATCTTTGTGTTGTCAAATTAGTAAATGTGTTATACAGTGTCAGTTTTATACAACAACGAAAAGTCTCGTATTCATCGTCCACCATTAAAAATCACTCAAGTCCGACCCATTTATCGCTACATTTCCAAATATTACCTTAACATCACGTTTGAAGGCGTCTTATTTCACGTAATAATGCTTTGGTGTAAAGCGTCACCTAGTTAAGTAAGGCAATGCGGCTAACTAACACGGTTGGGTGGCCGACTGATGAGTTCATTATCCAGGGGGCGTGGAGTTTCTGACACTGTACTCTGTAGTAAATGCTCCGAACCTACTAACCTATTTAAATAAATGTTATAAGGGTTTTACTTGAGCAAAGGTCGGTTTAATATCAAGTTCCTTTTTTGATTTATGGGTTTTTGGGCGTCTGTTTCTTGGTCTACAATTTAGAGCACACGTCTTAAGAGAGGTACAAAGATATGAGAATAAAATTATAGAGACGTGGAAAAATTTTGATGCCCTTCCTTTTCTCTTTTTGCGTACAAAAAAAAAAGTATTCTAGTGCCTGTAGTGCACAACATTGTTTAAAATATTTTCGTTTGTTTTTATGTCGTCTAGATGCATACTTAGGCATATATTAGTTTAATTTTATATTATTTTGAATGGAGATAATTTAAATTGTTTGAGTTTTATTGATTTTGTGGGGTTTCTTTTATGACCTTATTAATTTTATTGTTTTCATTATTGTTTTTTGGTCGTATTGATTGTATTGTTTTGATTATATTTTTTGAATGTATATTTTATTAACTGTAATGATGTATTTGAATTAATTGAATTATAACTTCAATTTAAATTTGACATACTTATATTGTTATTTGACATTAATTTGATAATTTAACACAGATCTGACATACATTTTTGTATCACATTTGTTTAATATTTTATTATTTTTAGTGTCGACATTTTGTTTTTACTGCGTTTGAATTCAGTTTAGTAATTATTCATTATATTTGATTGATATTTTATTATTTTTAGTGTCGACATTTTATTATTACTGCGTTTGAATTCAGTTTAGTAATTATTCATTATATTTGATTGATATTTTACATAGATTTGACGTACATTTTTATTATATTATTGTTTGTTTTTTTATGACATTATTATTATTTTATGAAATTTTTTATTCTTAACATTTTGTAATTGTTGGGATCAAATTAATTTTCGTAATTATTCATTGATATTCACTTCCAAAATATTTGCACGCCATAGTATGTGGCAAACATGTCCGAACTTTTTCTATTTTTTTAAATGTTATCCTGCATGCACGTATTGTTTATTCTTGCATGTATACACGTGTTTGAGCAAATAAATATTATCTTTATCTTTTAAGAAAGTTACTATTTATTTTATCTGTTATCTACAATGGTGCACAGAAGTTAGACTTTGCATTGGTTCGCTCATAAATTTTGTCGATGCGTAAGTTAAATTGCAAAACTTTTAATAAATTTTTGCTAGAAGTGCCTAAATCATCTCATTTTTTGTAACGCCGTACCTATTCCCAATCTCAAATCAATGGAACCTTCCATACCTGAATTTTCATTCATTCAGGTCGTTCCTAGAGGTATTCCGCTGATTTAATTTCCAAAACCATATGGTTTATCAAAAAAGATGCAGTGTATCAATAGTATCAACACACTGGTTTCGTTTTAAACTGACTCCATAAAAAGGAGGATTAAAGGAGAGAGTTATTTTTGGTTTCGTTTTAAACCGACTTCATAAAAAGGAGGATCAAAGGCGAGAGTTTTCTTTTTAAAAAATATTTTTAGTAGTGCTTAATGTATACCTATGGGATTTTACAATAATTTTCTTCAGGTAAAATAGGCCAACGGTCGTTACCGCAGAGAGTAGGCACTTTTAGCTTTACGGGGCAGGTCATAAACAACTGCAAACTAAATCTCATAAATTCCCCGCGCGTTTCCAAGCCGAAACACCTCGTTGGCTGGCCGATGCACGCCAATTACTCTACCCAACGTGTCAGCTGTGGATAACACCTTTGTAGATTACTTTAAAGGTAATACAGATTAAGGTTAGTATGATATTCGTGTAAAGTTTGTACAAGTATTATTTGAAAGATTATTTTTGTAAAATACATGGCATAAAACATCATTATCATTTATCCAGCCGTTTTTCGTCCTGGTTGAGGTCAGCTTCTCGTCTAACCGGCATCTGATGCAGTTGACTACTAATAGGTATTTTACATCAAGCGACGTGTCCTAGACTAAAAGACGAGAATTTATTGGATAAATCAATGATATACAATATATTCGCAATAAATGCCTACTAATATAAATTGGGAAAAAAAATATCAAAGCAACCGACAAACATAACAATATCATTAGATCTAACCACTAGCTAGATTTAGTCTAGTCTAGGCGTACCTGAACGACAATGGACACTTAAGGCATATCAATATTTTCCAAACTTCTTATCGCCCAATACGCCTACGATTTTACTACAAAATACGAGGCAGAAAAGATAAGAAGAAATTTTATCACCCCTTTTACCTTACGTACTTACATCTCACAATGTGGCACGTATCGCTAAGTGATACATTTGCGCCTGGGGCCACAAGGCTGAGTCATCCTCGTAGGTATGACAAAGAAGTTATGGGATCGGTTACGAACTCAACCCCTCGGCCATTAAGTAAAAAGCTTCCTTCAATGGTATTACAGCAGATATGAGGGGTTTATGCACCGTTTACTAGGTCAGCTTAGAAACTGCCGACTTTTCCACGCGTCTTTCGATTTTATGAAAATATAGTGTTTTTTTTTTTGCATAAAGTAACTTACTAATGCCACACTCCTATACTGAACTTGGTAGATTATGAGGGTACTTGCCTACGAGCTCTATCTTCTGCAACATACTGTATAGCACAACCAAGTTTCAGAACGTTATCTTTCGTGTAAATACGATCAACGCCAGGATACTATTTTCGCCAATCGTATACAGTATACACATTCGTTGATCGCTCTTTGGCATTACCTACCCCATTTCGTTGACCTAATTGTTGCCTGATATGGCTGTATAACAACCGAAGTGGCTATAAATGCAAGAAACTAGGTTAAATATCGACGAAGTCTAAACAGTCTCGTAAAGAAGTGTGGAACTTACCTAAATTGCTTCTTTAGCTATCAATCACATTGAGCTGTAGGATTTCACTTTTAATGTAGCACTTCTATTTATGAACTGAAATGTAGATGTTATCAATAAATCTCACTTGGAAAATGTTGCATCACTATGATAGTTCGACATTTTGTTAGATGACTGTTTCAGAATGTGTGTCACCTTAGGCTAAAGGAAATTGGTTTAGTTTTTGGCTTTAGGAAATAATTCGACTATTATAGTGGCTTAAAAGCTTTCAACGTGCATGCTGACCAGAAAACTGAATATTAAGTCGTGGTTTGGTTGAATGGCTGACCGCAGCCGTGGGGTCTTATCCCATACAAGGAAACTGTCCCGATGTACTGTACTGATTATTTGATTTATCTATCGATATCGATTGATTATTAGACGGTGATCTATCTATCGCCGTGGAACGGAACCGAATGCGATCGAAAAAATAATCGGTATAATCAGATTAAAAACGCTAGTTACGTGACACGGTTTCTTTGTACGGGATGAGGCATCTGTATGCAAGTATTATATTATCTGTGCCGCAGGTTAATATTTAGATATTATCATAACGGTCCAATTTATTTTTAGAGCAGTGGTGGCCCAGTGGTAACGGCCACAACTTACAAGTTGTAGGTCTAGGGTTCGAACCCAGGCAGGCGCTTTACTTTGTGTAAATTATTTCATCACCACTGCTCTCAAAACGGTGAATGAAAATATCGTGAGGAAACCAAAAATTCTAAGACATGTGACATCCACCAACTTGCACTGGGCCCGCGTGGTGGATTACGGTCCCTTACAAACAGGAGGCCCTCGCACAACGGACCAAAAGAGAGTCTAAATGCGGAAAAGGGGATCCATCTATCCTATCCCATCCTAACGGTCCAGTTTGCAATCGCCTTGGTGGTTGTCACATGGTGATTGGAAAAGCTATTATTATGGAATTTTCCACACTGTTCTAGTTGTTGATGAGAATTTTATTAAATTAACATATCAATATGAATATGCCACGCGAGTTTCTCGTTTAATTCTATCAGCCATCATATTCACATAATAATAAAGCACGTATTTTATTAAAATGGCCCCTCCGCCTACACGTTGTGGCGGGCACTCATCAAGTTCACTAATAGCTTTCTTTACACAACCGCGATCACGGCCGACACTATTTTACGTAATCGTATAGTGAAATAACGTGCTGCTTTCTTGTATCTCTTCAATTATGTGGTTTATATCTTTTTTGTAGGAAAAATATTGAAATATAGGTCAGCGGGTCGTTAAAAATCAAAGGCCACACGGAACTCTGTTTAAAAAAAGTATCGTAGAACAGTATTTTTGTACATTTTAAGATTGCGATATAGCTATTATTTCAATAGATACCACAATTAACTTCTGAACTAAACGTTCAAAATTAGTTCAGATTTGTAAGCCACAAATAGTGCCCACCCGCTACGCCTACGTCCACAACGCGGTTAGCCGTAGCGGGTGGGTTATTTGCTACGACGTCGTAGCCGAGCGTAGGCGCGATGGCTTTACGTCAGCGTAGCAACCAATAATTTCGTACTTACTCCAGATACAGTTGAACGGCTTATTGTAGGTACACAGTGGCTTTTCATACATCCATATCACATAGTCATGCTAAATGACGAATTAACTTTCTTTATTTCTTGTATTGAGACACGCAGGCACTTTACTTTTAACCTCTCTTCGAATACCACCAAAGCAAATTATTCTTTTAGTCTAAAACAAAGCCTCTCATTTAGGTGTCGATAGTAGCCGCGTCATCGTGCCGCTACGTGTACTGGCAGCGGAGTTCCCTCGAGTATTTGTTCGTGAAGGAGCCGTACCTTGCTTGCGTAGTTACCACACTGATCGCTCGAGACATTACCACGAAGTTGTATGCGATGAACAATAAGATTGTGACCGAGAGGGGATCGCATCTTGATATCAGGCTGCCGAGTATATCGCATGCACTTGCGAGAAGTCCCAGGAAGCTTCGTGGAGCCAGTAAGCTGCCACCGCCGACGACGGTTCAGCCTGTACCACCTGAAAAACGACCTAGTGAGTATGATCTTAGGTTCAATTTCAGGCAATATCCCATGTTATCTTTGTGTTTTGCGTCGACTCAAGACAAAATGACTCTTGTTTGAGAGACGTCTTGTCAGAAAGTCATAAATGACAAACGCTACCGGAATTTCACGTGGCCTATTGTTTACATTTCTACTGGCCGACAAGGGTCACCATATGGCGGACCTTGGTCCGGATCCGGACGGCTGACTTATTCTGTGTGGACCTTAATATATATTACATAATAATTGAGTTGTGTTACTTGAGTACGTTATTTAATAAATTATCCCGATCTGACGCGCGAAGACAGTAAATTTAATAATTTACTGCCGTCAATCATATCATCAAAATCTTTTTGGTACTTTATCTATATTTGATATATTTAAGTTTTGTTATTGTATAGTAGTACGTGTAGTAACGTATAGTAGTATGGAGCAGTTCTGGCCCAGTGGTTACGGTCCCAACTTACGAGTTGTAGGTCGTGGGTTCAAACCCGAGCAGGCGCTTTACTTTGTTTAATTTATTTAATCACCGCTGCTCTCAAAACGGTGAAGGAAAACATCGTGAGGAAACCGGCATGTCCTAGAAACAAAACATCAAAAGACATGTGACATCTACCAATACGCACTGGGCCCGCGTGGTGGATTATCCCACTCCTTCTACGTGAGGAGGCCTGTGTCCCAGCAGTGGGAACTTTAAAAAAGGCTGATGATATGGCTTTAAACGTTACCGACCGGGCGGCGGTCATGTTATTTTAAAACGGGCCGCAAATAAAAGTAATTGGTGACCCCTAGCCTAGAGTCTCAAGATGAGTTTGTAAAAAAGTTTTGGTGTTGCATAAATTTGCTTGCTTTTTATGAGCTGGCGCTCATAAAAAGCCAGAGCTACGGTGCTACAAAGTCGCTAGTCGCTACGGACGAAGTCTCTACGATTGCATAAATTATTTATGACAGCCGACTGCTGGAGCTGCAACCGTGCATTAATTTGATACTTTATTGTGGTTTGCCCTGCCCTATCACGGAGTGCACGCCCTCCCCGTACTCTTAAAGAATTTCGTACTTATATTTGTTTAATGCATGCAAAATGAAAAAGACAACAGCCCGGTTGCTGCTACGGAAAGATTCCAACTCAAAATATTTACTTTATTTAGTAAGTGTGCAGTATCCTAGGTACTTGCATAAAGTCGTGCCAAAGCAGTTTCAGGCGCTGTAAATTAGACTGGCAATTAAGTGTGATACCTCCGGTTTGTTTGTTGGCGAATCTCTTCAATATAATATTGTAGTTGTTCTTATTTTGGCCAACCGGACACTAGCAGTTGAAATAAGAATATTACTGTGTTTCAGAAATCAAGATTTGCAAAATGCCTTTTAAATAACCCCTTATTTCAGCTATTCTGAAATCACAAAAAAAATCTAGAAGCTAACAGAACCCTCCTTCACAGATATCTGGTCCCGCGACACGGAGCCTCTTCCCACTGCTCTCAAACGTAACTGTAACTCCACATACAACGGAACATACAACGGGGGTGATGAAGAACTGATGCCTTTGGCCGCGCATGAGGCCCCGGCCGCTTCATCAGACGACCTCTCAGTTGCTGACAGTTGTCCTGACACGTCTTCCAAGTACCACAGTTGCGAGGCAGTGGAAACTGATGATGAGTTACGGCATTAGTGTTTCAGAAACCGGTGTTGGAAGAAAACAGTTAGCTTTTTAACGGAGAATAAAAATTGCTAAGCGGTTTATATTAAATATGGAAAATATAAATTTAAGCACCCTATATCTTTGGGACTTCCTTTAATAATAGATTTTGTTTTTGATAAATACTTAAGGTTGCCTTAGTCGGCGACACGAACTATTTTGTGGCCGGGGTTAAAATGCATGCTATCTTATCCGACGACACGTACGAAAGGGATAGACGCTCTGATGAGCAGTAAGAAGCTAGTGTGCGTAAGAATACACAGTCATGGTATTAAAATAATAAATTGATGATTATTTAGAACGAAAAGGAGCGCGCGAAATTGTATAAACAGACTTTTGGGAGATGAAATGAGGAGTTGGATTGATAGGAAATGTAGGTATATGTTTAAAATAAAATTATTTGCATTTTAACTGCTAATCTATCCCTGTATGGCGATGGTTTTGCAATTTTCCTTTTTTTATGGTATTTATTTCCGCCCAAAGATGCGTTGAAATTAGTGTTGAAATATGGAACTTTCGACGGTCATAACTTTCAAATACACTTTTTTTCAATTTACAATGATGAGGCAATTTTATTTTATTTATTTTTATTTTACAGCCTATTCTGTCCCACTGCAGGGCAAAGGCCTCCCCTTCTTCCTTCCAATCCTTGAGACAATTTGATATAATTTTTAATTTTGAGCGTACTCCGTCAAACAGTGCAGTAATCGCCATACTACGTTTGTAAGGAAGAATGACTGACTAGGGCAACCTTAAAGCTTTTCTGTCGGGATGCGATTTGCCAACATCAACGGTTGGGTAGTTTTGAAAGTTGCGAATCTTGTTTGAAATACATTGGTTCAGCTGTTTTGAAATATATTTACAAGATCAAAACCGCAATCGCTTGGTACCTATAGTGTTGAATGCTATGATGTTGGTTACTACAATTACTTTTGTACCTACGAGGTTAGAAAGCGCGAGAGGCTGATGAACGATAAAAAACGAAGTATGAGACAGCAATGATAGTAACAGTTTTATCAAAACTTATGCTTATAATTTTGTTTGTTTAATTATAAGGTGATTTTGTTTCTGATTGACCATTATTTTCATGCCTGGTATTCAACATAAAATGTACTGTATCATGTATTCTTTGATGTTTTATTGTGATATATTCGTATAAGTCTAAGACAAAATAAACTCTGTTTAACACAACACATCGTTTGCCTTATATCAGCCAACCCACAAAGAAAACACTACCCGTTAAGGAAAGCAGAAGTTTTTTTTTCAGAAAAACAAAGAACCCTACCCCATTCAAACACATAAGTAGGTACCGTTTTTTCGAGTATAAAAATATATAGAGAAAGAATAAACCTCAATCCTAAACGTTTTAAATTCTTGCAGTGTCATTGTCATAGCTGTTGCATTTGCATAGCTATTAGCTTCAGTACTTACTCACGACTCACGTGAATGATATGGTAAGTTAAAAGGTGCATTTTGCGATTTCATTCCTAATGACAGGAGGGTAGATACTATAGGAAGGGCGGTATAGTAATGGCTTCATTATAAGTGGAGAGCACGAACGCCATCCCTCCCCGCGACACCTTCGCGACAATCAATCTACGGAACCAATCCAGTTATCGCGACAATGCACACAACTTAGCGGATATTAAGGCGACTGTTGACATTGAAATAGTAACCGAATATTATTTTTGTCAGATTAAGATTAATATTGATGTGGATTTGAATGGCGTCAGCTTCAGGACGTGCAGAACAAACAGTACCTTTATAGGACTGGTAATTTTAAGATGGTTTAAGTGTCACTACAAAAGATACGTTGTAAACTATTTGCAATAATAGGGATGATGGCAAAAGCATCTATTTAGTCCGCCACTTAGATTACCTATAAATATTGACACGTATTTTTCTTTTACTACGTAGACAAAAAAATAAGACGGAAAAAAATAAAAGCTTGTGACGTCACGCAGTGCTACACTTTATACTGACAAAGTGACGTCACAAGCCCCCACTCCTAAACTTTGATGCGGTTTATCTTTGTCAATTTGTATTTATTTGATAAAGCAAAAAATACGTGTCCAATATTATTTGACAACCGCACTGACAGACTAACTAGAATTGTCTTCAGAAAAATTGTATCCAGAAATCATCCCTATTCAGCTTATACCTACAGTAGGTGCAACTAATATCGATATCTAATAAGTTAAAGTACGAAATAAAATTATCTCATAACAATATAACTCACAACAAATCTACGTACCGATACAACAAATATACTTACGTCACTACAAATAATATTATATGAACAACTTGCAAAACTATAAGTCATGCAAGCCAAAGCACTAAAATTAGCATTTGGCATGTCCAACCAAAAATTCTCAAAAAAAACAGACAGATTGATGGTGATATCGAAAGCCCAGGCGAAAACAACGTCTTGGTCGCTGACGGGATAAGTTATAGTTATGATTCGAACCAAACAGTGCAGCACTGTGCCAAATCACTAATTGGAACTCCTTTTCACATAAACTTCTCAGCGCCAAGCGGAAGAAGTAGAGCATAAACTTGGTGTCCAAGCAATAACTAAATCATGTAAGTCTAGCTTTATTTTGTGGTTTAGATATAAATCAAGTAAATTATAACTTGAAGTTATAATTTTTCATGTAGGTAGGTATTACTCACTAGCAAAAATAGGTTTAGGTACGTACCTACGAGGAATTTTCGTGTAACGTAAGGTAGACAACAAGACTTAATTCAGAGACGTAAGTACCAACCTAAGTTAGTAAATTCTGTACACTAATGACAATGGTACTAATCTATTGGTTATCAACCCTTACTCAGTTTAGGATACCTTTGTGAGAGCTCCTAAGCGATAAGACTTACTGAAGTACATGGCGGAGTAGGTATATCATGTATCTACCGTAAACCTACGTGTAGCTTTCACAATTTGGGTGAAACGTTGCTGAAAGCAAATATAGATAGTTAAAGCATGTTTGCGTCTTTGTTCATTAAAGACTTAAGATAGCCGTATAAAAAAATATAAGCCTTTTTGCAGTCTTCTTACCAATGTACACAGTAACTACCTATCCTACCTACCTAATGAAGACTAAAATAAAGCACTACCATTGATACAAGTACTACTAAACCAGAACAAATTGGTTGAATGTTCAAAATAGATATAAGTAGTTTAGTATGTAACGATTAGGATATCGGAATCAATATTGCAAGCTTTGCGCTCCACAGCTGGCTAACTAGTTGTGTAAAGTGTACTTGTGTTGTCCAACGGAAGTTCGCTCAACGAGCTAAATGGGTCTTAAACTATCTTTGAAGTAAAAGTTTACGCAACAGATAGAAATAAAATATCTGAATACTTTGATCTACTTAAAACTTTGCTGCTTTTAAAGTTGTTGCGATAAAATTTCTTCGGCAGAGTAAAATTGTACACCGCCAATCCTTTGCCATCTGCGGAATTAAACACGTATGCTAGAGTCGTTTGGCTCTTAACCTGTACCATGATGCCAGCAAAAGCAGCAGATATCCGTCCCGGTCTGCCAAACACTCCCAGCCGCAGATGCTGGTCTTGTAGCCAAATGAACCTCATCTAACTGAGCTGGAAGCGTGTTGGCGTTGCTTTTTGGCGGAGTCCTCTAGCGTGGGTGAACGATACATGTTTCAAACGCTAATAAACTTTACTTTTACTTGTCTCTGACATTTATGACTATAACGGTCCGGTCCTTTAATGAACAGAAGGTATCTATAGTGTTATTCGCGTTCGTTTCAGTTAGTTCACGAATATAAATAGTTGTGTGTTTAAATACGATTAAAAAGGTAATGCAAGCATTTATGTTAATTACTGTGCTTAATATACACGCGTGTACATAGGTGGTAAACATTCCCGAGCTGTTAAATTAATGCATAAATAATTTCACTAATGCTGTGGTGAACAGAATGATGCGCTGCATAAAATAATACAGTCCACGTGCCTCTTTATTTTCTTTCACTGAACCGTAAAGAGACACACAAGTGCTGATGATGTGACTCTGAGTATCGATACTATCCGTAATACCAATTCTTCTTTGAGGATAAAGGCAGAGTAGGAGTGAATTTAGTTTTTGTTATTTTGTAAGTACGTAGTTAGGTGTGAGTTAGGTTTAGTATAAATAGTTATCTTTATTTATTTTATTTTATTGTAATCGTACAACAAACAGTATTAACAACTAACAAATTTAACATCAAATTAATCAACTACCTAGTAACCAATAACATGTATTCGCATTTAATTTACGATGTATAGCAAGCCTATGAATGAATTACTATGGTGGTATGCATGAAGTGCAATAAAAACAGTTATTAAACCATTTCGAAGCAATGTTTAGTAAGTATTCGAATGAATACATGCGGCTTAGTAGTGATGGTTGACTGGTAGAGAATGCCTTGTGGCATTAAGTCCGCCTATGTACCACTATTGTACATGAAGTTTAAATAAATAAGTCAAATTCAGAAAAGTCAACCAATTTATTGTAGGACTTAGCGCATCTTTTATAGAACGAATTCTGTCTGTAATTTGTGCAGCAGCGGGGGACGTTAAGAAAAATAAAGGGTATTAAAATATTTATGTTTCATAAGTACATAAACAGGGTAAATAATAAATAAGCACAACATCTTTCTACACGATTACTACATAACATATCGCAGGATTAAAGGCACGTGCAAACTTATTTCTAATTAAGGAATGTCTATATAAAAGATAATTCAAGAAGATATACAAGCAAGTATACCCAATAATTAATTTGTTAAAAGATAGTGAACCTATTATCTAACTTCGCAATATATGCGACGTCTGCGAAAAACTTTTAAGCTTTCTGTGAGTCTGTGAGCTGACATGTCTATTATATAGTTGATATATTATCCTGTCAACTTTGGTACTGCTTTTCCGCGACCGTAATTTGACGGAAGGTTTGGCATAGACAACAAACGTTATAGATATCGCGGTATTTCGATATTCGCCGTTCACTCGCATGAAAACTAGGTAAAGTAAACTTGTTAAAGCTTTGCAAACGTGGATTTACCCTCCAAAACGATCGATTTAACTTTAAGTACCTACCTCGCATAAACGGCCCAGATCAAAGTTTAGCAATCACGATACTTACCAAGCTCACCTTAACACCTATCGCATTTTGCTTGGTTTAGTCCAAAATAAGAGATTTAGGTAAGTGACTATTCATTATGCATAATACATTTACAGAAGTAAATAAAATGCCAAGGAAGGCAGTTCTTATGCGGCCGTTTCATGATTGATGAATGTGCGAATGGCTGTGTGTTACTAAGGGGCTCCTAGCCGCTCCTTTCGTAGTTGTGAATATCTCATAAAAACGTCATACGGCACTTAGGCATGTCATGTTTTCAAACTAAGTCATGAGGAAAGGGGTAGTAAGTTTAAAAGTATAAAAAAATATATATATATGATGTAACTAAAAATTTACGGTTTTCTCAAATTTTCCTTCATTTGTGCTGTAAGACGTTGCTTCGTACCAAATTACAAGACTCTGAGTTCACGGGAACTACCCTGTAGGTTTTGATTCCCTTGCGAGTGTCGAAAATTTGCGGAATAAACGTCTGTATCTTTTGATTGCGTTAGCTTAGAAGTTTGATTTTTCATAAATTGTGTGAATTGTTGATTTCATTCTAGTTTTGACGTACAGGAATGATCGATCAAGCAAGTCATGTCAAAGACTTAGGACTTTGGTTGCTTTACATTTGGCAACTATTTTAGAATCTCTAAAGGGGGAGAGGGGGGGGGGCGTTGCCTCTTCCTGGCCCCCCCTTGGCGACGCCCTTGATCGCAGCATAACGTGAATGTGTTATTGCAGATAGGTATTTGCATGCATACCATGTTTAATTTTACTCTTTAATATTTAGATATTACTAGCTTCTGCCAGCGGCTTCGCCCGCGTGTAAAAAATAGATAGTAGCCGATTCTCAGACCTACTGAATATGCACATAAATATTTCATAAAAATCGATCAAGTCGTTTCGGAGGAGTATGGTAACTAACATTGTGACACGAGAACTTTATATATAAGATTATAACGATCCAATTTGCAATCGCCTTGGTGGTTGTCTGTCACATGGTGATTGGAAAGTCTATTTCAAACATCTTTTTGATAAGTACAGAAGTAGGCGGCATAGAGATAAAATTTGTTGCAAATCTTACAAGACAGCCTTATATTCCAAAAGCATTTTCAGTATGGCGCCGCGTGTATACAATCATTTACCAAAGACCATATTAGAAACTCCATCCATCGATGAATTCAAAAAGAAATTAAAAAGATTCTTGTTATGTAAATGTTATTATAGTATTCAGGATTACTTAAAAGATAATGTAAGGACATATTGTTGATGTGACTGGTGCGCTAATTTAATTTTAATTTATTTTTTTAATATTTATTACTTTGACATTTAATTACGAATATATCTTGTCATATATATTTAATATATGACATTTTAAAATTAATTTCTAGTGACATTATTGATAGCTTCATTTGTTATGTTTCATTGTTATTTGCCACACGGTGAAATTAACAAAACAAAACTAAATTGAAATTGTGTTGTTAAATATAAATTATTATTTTTTTGCAAGTAAATGTGTGTACTTGCTTGTGATTTGCATGCCTCAAGGTGTAATATGGTCGGATTGTGCTATATTTTTTTAACAACTTTATGTAATTACCCATATTAGCAAATAAATGATTATGAATTATGAATTATGAATGATTTATTATGGAATTTGCCACACTGTTCTAGTTAGTGATGAGAATGTTATTAAATTAACATATCAATATGAATATGCCACGCGAGTTTCTAGTTTAATTCTATCAGCCATCATATTCACATAATAATATAGCACATATTTTATTAAAATGGCCCCTCCGCCCATATGCTGTGGCGGGCACTCATCAAGTTCACTAATAGCTTTCTTTACACAACCGCGATAACGGCCGACACTATTTTACGTAATCGTATAGTGAAATAACGTGCTGCTTTCTTGTATCTCTTCAATTATGTGCTTTATATCTTTATTGTAGGAAAAATATTGAAATATAGGTCAGAGGCTCGTTAAAACTCACTGGCCACACGAAACTTTTGTTTATTTTTTTTATCGTAACAGTATTTTTGTACATTTTAAGATTGCAATATAGCTATTATTTCAATAAATACCATAATTAACTTCTGAACTCAACGTTCAAAATTAGTACAGATTTGTAAGCCACAAATAGTGCCCACCCGCTACGCCTACGGCCACAACGCGGTTAGCCGTAGCGGGTGGGTTATTTGCTACGACGTCGTAGCCGAGCGTAGGCGCGATGGCTTTACATCAGCTACGGCGTAGCAACAATAATTTCGTCCTTACTAGATACACACTTACCAGATACAGTTGAACGGCTTATTGTAGGTACACAGTGGCTTTTCATACATCCATATCCCATAGTCATGCCAAATGACGAATTAACTTTCTTTATTTCTTGTATTGAGACACGCAGGCACTTTACTTTTAACCTCTCTTCGAATACCACCAAAGCAAATTATTCCTTTATTCTAAAACAAAGCCTCTCATTTAGGTGTCGATAGTAGCCGCGTCATCGTGCCGCTACGTGTACTGGCAGCGGAGTTCCCTCGAGTATTTGTTCGTGAAGGAGCCGTACCTTGCTTGCGTAGTTACCACACTGATCGCTCGAGACATTACCACGAAGTTGTATGCGATGAACAATAAGATTGTGACCGAGAGGGGATCGCATCTTGATATCAGGCTGCCGAGTATATCGCATGCGCTTGCGAGAAGTCCCAGGAAGCTTCGTGGAGCCAGTAAGCTGCCACCGCCGACGACGGTTCAGCCTGTACCACCTGAAAAACGACCTAGTGAGTATGATCTTAGGTTCAATTTCAGGCAATATCCCATGTTATCTTTGTGTTTTGCGTCGACTCAAGACAAAATGACTCTTGTTTGAGAGAGGTCTTGTCAGAATGTCATAAATGACAAACGCTACCGGAATTTCACGTGGCCTATTGTTTACATTTCTACTGGCCGACAAGGGTCACCAAATGGCGGACCGTGGTCCGGATCCGGACGGCTGACTTATTCTGTGTGGACCTTAATATACCTACCTACCTTACCTTAATATATTGACTTGTGTTACTTGAGTACGTTATTTAATAAATTATCCCGATCTGACGCGCGAAGACAGTAAATTTTATAATTTACTGCCCTCAATAACGGACGAATCATCACATCAAAATATATTTATGTCTTTTTATTGTATAGTAGTACGCGTAGTGATGTATAGTAGTATGGAGCAGTGCTGGCCCAGTGATTATGGTCCCAACTTACGAGTTGTAAGTCGTGGGTTCAAACCCGAGCAGGCGCTTTACTTTGTGTAATTTATTTAATCACCGCTGCTCTCAAAACGGTGAAGGAAAACATCGTGAGGAAACCGGCATGTCCTAGAAACAAAACATCAAAAGACATGTGACATCTACCAATACGCACTGGGCCCGCGTGGTGGATTATCCCACTCCTTCTACGTGAGGATGCCTGTGTCCCAGCAGTGGGAACTTTAAAAAAGGCTGATGATGTGGCTTTAAACGTTACCGACTGGATAACATGACCGCCGCGGCGGTCATGTTATTTTAAATCGGGTCCCAAATAAAAGTAATTGGTGACCCCTAGCCTAGAGTCTCAAGATGAGTTTGTAAAAAAGTTTTGGTGTTGCTTAAAGCCAGCTCATAAAAAGCCAGAGCTACGGTGCTACAAAGTCGCTACGGACGAAGTCTCTACGATTGCATAAATTATTTATGACAGCCGACTGCTGGAGCTGCAACCGTGCATTAATTTAATACTTTATTGTGGTGTGCCCTGCCCTATCACAGAGAGCACGCCCTCCCCGTACTCTTAAAGAATTTCGTACTTATATTTGTTTAATGCTGCTACGGAAAGATTCCAACTCAAAATATTTACTTTATTTACTAAGTGTGCAGTGTCCCAGGTACTTGCATAAAATCGTGCCTAAACAGTTTCAGGCACTCTAAAGACTGAAAATTAAGTAGACGTACCTCCAGTTTGTTTGTTGGAGAATCTCTTCAATGTAATATTGTAGTTGTTCTTATTTTGGCCAACCGGACACTAGCAGTTGAAGTAAGAATATTACTGTGTTTCAGAAATCAAGATTTGCAAAATGCCTTTTAAATAACCCCTTATTTCAGCTATTCTGAAACCACAAAAAAAAACTAGAAGCTAACAGAACCCTCCTTCACAGATATCTGGTCCCGTGACACGGAGCCTCTGCCCACTGCTCTCAAACGTAACTGTAACTCCACATACAACGGAACATACAACGGGGGTGATGAAGAACTGATGCCTTTAGCAGCCCATGAAGCCCCGGCCGCTTCGTCTGACGACCTGTCAGTTGCTGACAGCTGTCCTGACACGTCTTCCAAGTACCACAGTTGCGAGGCAGTGGAAACTGATGATGAGTTACGGCATTAGTGTTTCAGAAACCGGTGTTGGAAGAAAACAGTTAGCTTTTTAACGGGGAATAAAAATTGCTAAGCGGTTTATATTAAATATGGAAAATATCAATTTAAGCACCCTATATCCTTGGGACTTTCTTTAATAAAAGATTTTGTTTTTGATAAATACTTAAGGTTGCCTTAGTCGGCGACACGAACTATTTTGTGGTCGGGGTTAAAATGCATGACGACACGTATGAAAGGGATAGACGCTCTGATGAGCAATAAGAAGCAAGTGCGCGTACGAATACACACTAATTGTATTAAAATAATATATGGATGATGATTGAGAACGAAAAGGAACGCGCGATATTGTATAAACAGACTTTTGGGAGTATGGGTATCATGAAAAAATTACTAAATGTATTCGTTTAAAATAAAATTGTTTGCATTTTTAACTGCTAATCTATCCCTGTTTGGTGACTGTTTTGCAATTTCACACTTTTTTATGGTATTTATTTCCGCCCAAAGATGCGTCGAAATTAGTATTGAAATATGGAACATTCGACGGTCATATAACTTTCGAATACAGTTTGTTTTTACTTTTTTTCCCCTACAGGGCTATATAATGATGACACAATTTGATATAATTTTTAATTTTGAGCGTACGCCGTCAAACAGTGGATTAATCGCCGTACTACGTTTGTAAGGAAGAATGATTGCCAAGGGCAACCTTAAAGCTTTTTTGTCGGGATGAGATTTGCCAACATCGACAAGTTGTGAAAATTGCGAATCTTGTTTGAAATACATTGGTTCAGCTGTTTTGAAATATATTTACAAGATCAAAACCGCAATCGCTTGGTACCTATAGTGTTGAATGCTATGATGTTGGTTACTACAATTACTTTTGTACCTACGAGGTAAGAAAGCGCGAGAGGCTGATGAACGATAAAAAACGAAGTATGAGACAGCAATGATAGTAACAGTTTTATCTAAACTTATGCTTATAATTTTGTTTGTTTAATTATAAGGTGATTTTGTTTCTGATTGACCATTATTTTCATGCCTGGTATTCAACATAAAATGTACTGTATCATGTATTCTTTGATGTTTTATCGTGATATATTCGTATAAGTCTAAGACAAAATAAACTCTGTTTAACACAACAAATCGTTTGCTTTATATCAGCCAACCCACAAAGAAAACACTACCCGTTAAGGAAAGCAGAAGATTTTTTTTCAGTAAAACAAAGAACCCTACC
Source organism: Orthosia cruda (assembly GCA_964057195.1). Taxonomy (NCBI): domain Eukaryota; kingdom Metazoa; phylum Arthropoda; class Insecta; order Lepidoptera; family Noctuidae; genus Orthosia; species Orthosia cruda. Next base: position 23,572,728 of record OZ059831.1, on the reverse strand, counting down.
CCATTCAAACACATAAGTAGGTACCGTTTTTTCGAGTTCAAAAATATATAGAGAAAGAATAAACCTCAATCCTAAACGTTTTAAATTCTTGCAGTGTCATTGTCAAAGCTGTTGCATTTGCATAGCTATTAGCTTCAGTACTTACTCACGACTCACGTTAATGATATGGTAAGTTAAAAGGTGCATTTTGCGATTTCATTCCTAATGACAGGTGGGTAGATAGATACTATAGGAAGGGCGGTATAGTAATGGCTTCATTATAAGTGGAGAGCACGAACGCCATCCCTCCCCGCGACACCTTCGCGACAATCAATCTACGGAACCAATCCAGTTATCGCGACAATGCACACAACTTAGCGGATATTAAGGCGACTGTTGACATTGAAATAGTAACAGAATATTATTTTTGTCAGATTAAGATTAATATTGTTGTGGAATTGTATGGCGTCAGCTTCAGGACGTGGAGAACGAACAGTACCTTCACTCTATAGGACTGGTAAGTTTAAGATGGTTTAGGTTTTACTACAAAAAGATACCTACATTGTAAATTATTTGCAATAATAGGGATGAAGACAATAAACACCTATTTAGTCCATCAGTTAGATTACCTCAAAATATTGGACACGTATTTTCTTTTACCACGTAGACAAAAAATAAAAACGTGTGACGTCACGCCGTGCTACACTTTATACTGACAAAGTGACGTCACAAGCCCCCACTCCTAAACTTTGATGCGGTTTATCTTTGTCAATTTGTATTTATTTGATAAAGCAAAAAATACGTGTCCAATATTATTTGACAACCGCACTGACAGACTAACTAGAATTGTCTTCAGAAAAATTGTATCCAGAAATCATCCCTATTCAGCTTATACCTACAGTAGGTGCAACTAATATCGATATCTAATAAGTTAAAGTACGAAATAAAATTATCTCATAACAATATAACTCACAACAAATCTACGTACCGATACAACAAATATACTTACGTCACTACAAATAATATTATATGAACAACTTGCAAAACTATAAGTCATGCAAGCCAAAGCACTAAAATTAGCATTTGGCATGTCCAACCAAAAATTCTCAAAAAAAACAGACAGATTGATGGTGATATCGAAAGCCCAGGCGAAAACAACGTCTTGGTCGCTGACGGGATAAGTTATAGTTATGATTCGAACCAAACAGTGCAGCACTGTGCCAAATCACTAATTGGAACTCCTTTTCACATAAACTTCTCAGCGCCAAGCGGAAGAAGTAGAGCATAAACTTGGTGTCCAAGCAATAACTAAATCATGTAAGTCTAGCTTTATTTTGTGGTTTAGATATAAATCAAGTAAATTATAACTTGAAGTTATAATTTTTCATGTAGGTAGGTATTACTCACTAGCAAAAATAGGTTTAGGTACGTACCTACGAGGAATTTTCGTGTAACGTAAGGTAGACAAGACAGAGACGTAAGTACCAACCTAAGTTAGTAAATTCTGTACACTAATGACAATGTACTAATCTATCAGTTATCAACCCTTACTCAGTTTAGGATACCTTTGTGAGAGTTCCTAAGCGATAAGACTTACTGAAGTACATGGCGGAGTAGGTATATCATGTATCTACCGTAAACCTACGAGTAGCTTTCACAATTTGGGTGAAACTTTGCTGAAAGCAAATATAGATAGTTAAAGCCTGTCTGCGTCTTTGTTCATTAAAGACTTAAGATAGCCGTATAAAAAAATATAAGCCTTTTTGCAAGCCTTCTTACCAATGTACACAGTAACTACCTATCCTACCTACCTATGAAGACTAAAATAAAGCACTACCGTTGATACAAGTACTACTAAACCAGAACAAATTGGTTGAATGTTCAAAATAGATATATGTAGTTTAGTATGTAACGATTAGGATATCGGAATCAATATTGCAAGCTTTGCGCTCCACAGCTGGCTAACTAGTTGTGTAAAGTGTACTTGTGTTGTCCAACGGAAGTACGCTCAACGAGCTAAATGGGTCTTAAACTATCTTTGAAGTAAAAGTTTACGCAACAGATAGAAATAAAATATCTGAATACTTTGATCTACTTAAAACTTTGCTGCTTTTAAAGTTGTTGCGATAAAATTTCTTCGGCAGAGTAAAATTGTACACCGCCAATCCTTTGCCATCTGCGGAATTAAACACGTATGCTAGAGTCGTTTGGCTCTTAACCTGTACCATGATGCCAGCAAAATCCTCAGATATCCGTCCCGGTCTGCCAAACACTCCCAGCCGCAGATGCTGGTCTTGTAGCCAAATGAACCTCATCTAACTGAGCTGGAAGCGTGTTGGCGTTGCTTTTTGGCGGAGTCCTCTAGCGTGGGTGAACGATACATGTTACAAACGCTAATTAACTTTACTTTTACTTGTCTCTGACATTTATGACTATAACGGTGCGGTCCTTTAATGAGCAGAAGGTATCTATAGTGTTCTTCGCGTTCGTTTCAGTTAGTTCACGAATATAAATAGTTGTGTGTTTAAATACGATTAAAAAGGTAATGCAAGCATTTATTTTAATTACTGTGCTTAATATACACGCGTGTACATAGGTGGTAAACATTCCCGAGCTGTTAAATTAATGCATAAATAATTTCACTAATGCTGTGGTGAACAGAATGATGCGCTGCATAAAATAATACAGTCACGTGCCCATTATTTTCTTTCACTGAACCGTAAAGAGACACACTCCCCGTGCTGATGATGTGACACTGAGTATCGATACTATCCGTAATACCAATTCTTCTTTGAGTATAAAGGCAGAGTAGGAGTGAATTTAGTTTTTGTTTTTTTTGTAAGTACGTAGTTAGGTGTGAGTTAGGTTTAGTATAAATAATTATCTTTATTTATTTTATTTTATTGTAATCGGACAACAAACAGTATTAACAACTAACAAATTTAACATCAAATTAATCAACTACCTAGTAACCAATAACATGTATTCGCATTTAATTTACGTTGTATAGCAAGCCTATGAATGAATTACTATGGTGGTATGCATGAAGTGCAATAAAAACAGTTATTAAACCATTTCGAAGCAATGTTTAGTAAGTATTCGAATTAATACATGCGGCTTAGTAGTGATGGTTGACTGGTAGAGAATGCCTTGTGGCATTAAGTCCGCCTATGTACCACTATTGTACATGAAGTTTAAATACATAAATAAATAAGTCAAATTCAGAAAAGTCAACCAATTTATTGTAGGACTTAGCGCATCTTATAAAGAACGAATTCTGTCTGTAATTTGTGCAGCAGCGGGGGACGTTAAGAAAAATAAAGGGTATTAAAATATTTATGTTTCTTAAGTACATAAACAGGGTAAATAATAAATAAGCACAACATCTTTCTACACGATTACTACATAACATATCGCAGGATTAAAGGCACGTGCAAACTTATTTCTAATTAAGGAATGTCTATATAAAAGATAATTCAAGAAGATATACAAGCAAGTATACCCAATAATTAATTTGTTAAAAGATAGTGAACCTATTATCTAACTTCGCAATATATGCGACGTCTGCGAAAAACTTTTAAGCTTTCTGTGAGTCTGTGAGCTGACATGTCTATTATATAGTTGCTATATTATCCTGTCAACTTTGGTACTGATTTTCCGCGACCGTAATTTGACGGAAGGTTTGGCTAGACAACAAACGTTATAGATATCGCGGTATTTCGATATTCGCCGTTCACTCGCATGAAAACTAGGTAAAGTAAACTTGTTAAAGCTTTGCAAACGTGGATTTACCCTCCAAAACGATCGATTTAACTTTAAGTACCTACCTCGCATAAACGGCCCAGATCAAAGTTTTACAATCACGATACTTACCACGCTCACCTCAACACCTATCGCATTTTGCTTGGTTTAGTCCAAAATAAGAGATTTAGGTAAGTGACTATTCATTATGCATAATACATTTACAGAAGTAAATAAAATGCCAAGGAAGGCAGTTCTTATGCGGCCGTTTCATGATTGATGAATGTGCGAATGGCTGTGTGTTACTAAGGGGCTCCTAGCCGCTCCTTTCGTAGTTGTGAATATCTCATAAAAACGTCATACGGCACTTAGGCATGTCCTGTTTTAAAACTAAGTCATGAGAAAAGGGGTAGTAAGTTTAAAAGTATAAAAAAAATATATATATGATGTAACTAAAAATTTACGGTTTTCTCAATTTTTCCATCATTTGTGCTGTAAGACGTTGCTTCGTACCATATTACAAGATTCTGAGTTCACGGGAACTACCCTGTAGGTTTTGATTCCCTTGCGAGTGTCGAAAATTTGTGGAATAAACGGCTGTATCTTTTGATTGCGTTAGCTTAGAAGTTTGTTTTTTTCACAGCTTTGTGTGAATTATTGATTTCATTCTAGTTTTGACGTACAGAAATGATCGATCAAGCAAGTCAAGTCAAAGACTTAGGACTTTGGTTGCTTTACATTTGGCAACTTTTTTAGAATTTCTAGAGGGGGAGAGGGGAGGGGGGGCGTTGCCTCTCCCCCCCTTGGCGACGCCCTTGATCGCAGCATAACGTGAATGTGTTATTGCAGATAGGTATTTGCATGCATACCATGTTTAATTTTACTCTTTAATATTTAGATATTACTAGCTTCTGCCAGCGGCTTCGCCCGCGTGTAAAAAATAGATAGTAGCCGATTCTCAGACCTACTGAATATGCACATAAATATTTTATAAAAATCGATCAAGTCGTTTCGGAGGAGTATGGTAACTAAAATTGTGACACGAGAATTTTATATATAAGATTATAACGGTCCACTTTGCAATCGCCTTGGTGGTTGTCTGTCCCCATGGTGATTGGAAAATCTATTTATTATGGAATTTTCCACACTGTTCTAATTAGTGATGAGAATGTTATTAAATTAACATATCAATATGAATATGCCACGCGAGTTTCTAGTTTAATTATATCAGCCATCATATTCCCATAATAATATAGCACGTATTTTATTAAAATGGCCCCTCCGCCCACATGCTGTGGCGGGCACTCATCAAGTTCACTAATAGCTTTCTTTACACAACCGCGACAACGGCCGACACTATTTTACGTAATCGTATAGTGAAATAACGTGCTGCTTTCTTGTAATATCTCTTCAATTATGTGCTTTATATTTTTTTGTAGGAAAAATATTGAAATATGGTCAGCGGGTCGTTAAAAATCAAAGGCCACACGGAACTCTGTTTAAAAAAAGTATCGTAGAACAGTATTTTTGTACATTTTAAGATTGCGATATAGCTATTATTTCAATAGATACCACAATTAACTTCTGAACTAAACGTTCAAAATTAGTTCAGATTTGTAAGCCACAAATAGTGCCCACCCGCTACGCCTACGGCCACAACGCGGTTAGCCGTAGCGGGTGGGTTATTTGCTACGACGTCGTAGCCGAGCGTAGGCGCGATGGCTTTACGTCAGCTACGGCGTAGCAACCAATAATTTCGTCCTTACTCCAGATACAGTTGAACGGCTTATTGTAGGTACACAGTGGCTTTTCATACATCCATATCCCATAGTCATGCCAAATGACGAATTAACTTTCTTTATTTCTTGTATTGAGACACGCAGGCACTTTACTTTTAACCTCTCTTCGAATACCACCAAAGCAAATTATTCTTTTATTCTAAAACAAAGCCTCTGATTTAGGTGTCGATAGTAGCCGCGTCATCGTGCCGCTACGTGTACTGGCAGTGGAGTTCCCTCGAGTATTTGTTCGTGAAGGAGCCGTACCTTGCTTGCGTAGTTACCACACTGATCGCTCGAGACATTACCACGAAGTTGTATGCGATGAACAATAAGATTGTGACCGAGAGGGGATCGCATCTTGATATCAGGCTGCCGAGTATATCGCATGCACTTGCGAGAAGTCCCAGGAAGCTTCGTGGAGCCAGTAAGCTGCCACCGCCGACGACGGTTCAGCCTGTACCACCTGAAAAACGACCTAGTGAGTATGATCTTAGGTTCAATTTCAGGCAATATCCCATGTTATCTTTGTGTTTTGCGTCGACTCAAGACAAAATGACTCTTGTTTGAGAGACGTCTTGTCAGAAAGTCATAAATGACAAACGCTACCGGAATTTCACGTGGCCTATTGTTTACATTTCTACTGGCCGACAAGGGTCACCATATGGCGGACCGTGGTCCGGATCCGGACGGCTGACTTATTCTGTGTGGACCTTAATATATATTACATAATAATTGAGTTGTGTTACTTGAGTACGTTATTTAATAAATTATCCCGATCTGACGCGCGAAGACAGTAAATTTAATAATTTACTGCCGTCAATCATATCATCAAAACCTTTTTGGTACTTTATCTATATTTGATATATTTAAGTTTTGTTATTGTATAGTAGTACGCGTAGTAACGTATAGTAGTATGGAGCAGTTCTGGCCCAGTGGTTACGGTCCCAACTTACGAGTTGTAGGTCGTGGGTTCAAACCCGAGCAGGCGCTTTACTTTGTGTAATTTATTTAATCACCGCTGCTCTCAAAACGGTGAAGGAAAACATCGTGAGGAAACCGGCAGGTCCTAGAAACAAAACATCAAAAGACATGTGACATCTACCAATACGCACTGGGCCCGCGTGGTGGATTATCCCACTCCTTCTACGTGAGGAGGCCTGTGTCCCAGCAGTGGGAACTTTAAAAAAGGCTGATGATATGGCTTTAAACGTTACCGACCGGGCGGCGGTCATGTTATTTTAAAACGGGCCGCAAATAAAAGTAATTGGTGACCCCTAGCCTAGAGTCTCAAGATGAGTTTGTAAAAAAGTTTTGGTGTTGCATAAAGCCAGCTCATAAAAAGCCAGAGCTACGGTGCTACAAAGTCGCTAGTCGCTACGGACGAAGTCTCTACGATTGCATAAATTATTTATGACAGCCGACTGCTGGAGCTGCAACCGTGCATTAATTTGATACTTTATTGTGGTTTGCCCTGCCCTATCACGGAGTGCACGCCCTCCCCGTACTCTTAAAGAATTTCGTACTTATATTTGTTTAATGCATGCAAAATGAAAAAGACAACAGCCCGGTTGCTGCTACGGAAAGATTCCAACTCAAAATATTTACTTTATTTAGTAAGTGTGCAGTATCCCAGGTACTTGCATAAAGTCGTGCCAAAGCATTTTCAGGCGCTGTAAATTAGACTGGCAATTAAGTGTGATACCTCCGGTTTGTTTGTTGACGAATCTCTTCAATATAATATTGTAGTTGTTCTTATTTTGGCCAACCGGACACTAGCAGTTGAAATAAGAATATTACTGTGTTTCAGAAATCAAGATTTGCAAAATGCCTTTTAAATAACCCCTTATTTCAGCTATTCTGAAATCACAAAAAAAATCTAGAAGCTAACAGAACCCTCCTTCACAGATATCTGGTCCCGCGACACGGAGCCTCTTCCCACTGCTCTCAAACGTAACTGTAACTCCACATACAACGGAACATACAACGGGGGTGATGAAGAACTGATGCCTTTGGCCGCGCATGAGGCCCCGGCCGCTTCATCAGACGACCTCTCAGTTGCTGACAGTTGTCCTGACACGTCTTCCAAGTACCATAGTTGCGAGGCAGTGGAAACTGATGATGAGTTACGGCATTAGTGTTTCAGAAACCGGTGTTGGAAGAAAACAGTTAGCTTTTTAACGGGGAATAAAAATTGCTAAGCGGTTTATATTAAATATGGAAAATATAAATTTAAGCACCCTATATCTTTGGGACTTCCTTTAATAATAGATTTTGTTTTTGATAAATACTTAAGGTTGCCTTAGTCGGCGACACGAACTATTTTGTGGCCGGGGTTAAAATGCATGCTATCTTATCCGACGACACGTACGAAAGGGATAGACGCTCTGATGAGCAGTAAGAAGCTAGTGCGCGTAAGAATACACAGTCATGGTATTAAAATAATAAATTGATGATTATTTAGAACGAAAAGGAGCGCGCGAAATTGTATAAACAGACTTTTGGGAGATGAAATGAGGAATTGGATTGATAGGAAATGTATATGTTTAAAATAAAATTATTTGCATTTTAACTGCTAATCTATCCCTGTATGGCGATGGTTTTGCAATTTTCCTTTTTTTATGGTATTTATTTCCGCCCAAAGATGCGTTGAAATTAGTGTTGAAATATGGAACTTTCGACGGTCATAACCTTCAAATACACTTTTTTTCAATTTACAATGATGAGGCAATTTTTTTTTTATTTTACAGCCTATTCTGCCCCACTGCAGGGCAAAGGCCTCCCCTTCTTCCTTCCAATCCTCGAGACAATTTGATTTATTTTTTAATTTTGAGCGTACTCCGTCAAACAGTGCAGTAATCGCCATACTACGTTTGTAAGGAAGAATGACTGACTAGGGCAACCTTAAAGCTTTTCTGTCGGGATGCGATTTGCCAACATCAACGGTTGGGTAGTTTTGAAAGTGGCGAATCTTGTTTGAAATACATTGGTTCAGCTGTTTTGAAATATATTTGCAAGATCAAAACCGCAATCGCATGGTACAGTGTTGAATGCTATGATGTTGGTTACTATAATTACTTTTGCACTTACGAGGTTAGAAAGCGCGACAGGCTGATAAACAATGTTAAAGCAAGGTAGCAATGATAGTAACAGTTTTATCTAAACTTATTGTTTAATTATAAGGTGATTATGTTTATGTTTGAACAATATTTTCATGCCTGTTATTCAACATAAAATGTACTGTATCATGTGATATATTCGTAAAAGTCTAAGACAAAATAAACTCTGTTTAACACAACAAATCGTTTGCCTTATTTCAACCAACCCACAAAGACAACACTATCCGATAAGAAAACCAGAAGTTTTGGAGGAAAACGATTACATATAAATAAATAGAAAAACAAAGAACCCTACCCCATACAAACACATAAGTAGGTACCGTTTTGTCGAGTATAAAAATAGAGCATTGAAAGAATAAACCTCAATCCTAAACGTTTTAAATTCCTGCAGTGTCATTGTCAAAGCAGTTGCATTTGCATAGCTATTAGCTTCAGTACTTACTCACGACTCACGTGAATGATATGGTAAGTTAAAAGGTGCATTTTGCGATTTCATTCCTAATGACAGGTGGGTAGATAGATACTATAGGAAGGGCGGTATAGTAATGGCTTCATTATAAGTGGACAGCACGAACGCCATCCCTCCCCGCGACACCTCCGCGACAATCAATCTACGGAACCAATCCAGTTATCGCGACAATGCACACAACTCAGCGGATATTAAGGCGGCTGTTGACATTGAAATTGTTACTGAATATTATTTTTGCCAGATTAAGATTAATATTGTTGTGGAATTGTATGGCGTCAGCTTCAGGACGTGGAGAACGAACAGTACCTTCACTCTATAGGACTGGTAAGTTTAAGATGGTTTAGGTTTTACTACAAAAAGATACCTACATTGTAAATTATTTGCAATAATAGGGATGAAGACAATAAAAACCTATTTAGTCCATCAGTTAGTTTACCTCAAAATTTTGGACACGTATTTTCTTTTACCACGTAGACAAAAAATAAAAACGTGTGACGTCACGCCGTGCTACACTTTATACTGACAAAGTGACGTCACAAGCCCCAACTCCTAAACTTTGATGCGGTTTATCTTTGTCAATTTGTATTTATTTGATAAAGCAAAAAATACGTGTCCAATATTATTTGACATCCTCACTGACAGACTAATTAGAATTGTCATTTTTATCCAGAAAACACCCCTATTTAGCTTAAAGCCAGCCTACAGTAGGAAAAAATAAAATCGATATCTAATAAGTTAAAGAACGAAATAAAATTACTCACAACAAATCTACGTACCGATACAACAAATATACTTACGTCACTACAAATATGCTTATATGAACAACTCGCAATACCTATAAGTCATGCAAGCCAAAGCTTGCTAAAATTAGCATTTGGCATGTGCAACCGAATATTCCCAAAAAACAGAAAGATTGATGGAGATATCGAAAGCCTAGGCGAAAACAACGTCTTGGTCGCTGACGGGATAAGTTATAGTTATGATTCGAACCAAACAGTGCAGCACTGTGCCAAATCACTAATTGGAACTCCTTTTCAAATAAACTTCTCAGCGCCAAGCGGTAGAAGTAGAGCATAAACTTGGTGTCCAAGCAATAACTAAATCATGTAAGTCTAGACACAGTAAAAATATACAAACAGTATGGAAACTACCTACAAACGCTCGAAGCGGCGCACTCACACAAACATACGCACTGACGAGTTCTGCAGTGCTGTCAGTAGTGCGAGCCGCTTAGGGAGAGTGTGTGTGAGTGTGCCGTGTCGAGCGTTTTTAAGTAGTTCCCATACTGTTTGTATATTTATTCTGTGGTCTAGATCTAAATCAAGTAAATTATAACTTGAAGTTATAATTTTTTATGTAGGTATTACCCACTAGCAAAACATAGGTTTAGGTACGTACCTACGAGGAATTTTGGTGTAACGTAGGTAGGCAACAAGACGTAGGTAAATTCAGAGACGTAAATACCTACCTAGGTTATTAAATTCTGAACACTAATGACAATGTAGATGTACTAATCTATTCGTTATCAACCCATACTCAGTTTAGGATACCTTTGTGAGGGCTCCTAAGCGATAATATTTACTGAAATACATGGCGGAGTAATTATATCATGTATCTACCGTAAACCTACGAGTAGCTTACACAACTTGGATGAAACGTTGCTGAAAGCAAATATAGATAGGTAAAGCCTGTCTGCATCTGTGTGTTCTTTAAAGATTTCAGAGAGCCGTAGGTATAAAAAAATATAAGCCTTTTTGCAAGTCTTCTTACCAATGTACACAGTTACCTATGTTACTAAACTAAAACAAAACATTACCATTGATACAAGAACTGCTGAACCAGAACAATAGGTTGAATGTTCAAAATAGATAGGTATATGTAGCTTAGTATAAAACGATTAGGATATCGGAATCAATATTGCAAGCTTTGCGCTCCACAGCCGGCTAACTAGTTTTGTAAAGTGTGCTTGTGTCCAATGGAAGTTCGCTCAACGAGCTAAATGGGTCTTAAACTATTTTTGAAGTATAAGTTCACGCAACAGATATATATAAAATATCTGAATACATTGATCTACTTAAAACTTTGCTGCTTTTAAAGTTGTTGCGATAAAATTTCGTCGGCAGATAGGTAGTTATTATGAAACGGGTAAAATTGTATACCGCCAATCCTCTGCCATCTGTGGAATTAAACACGTATGCTGGAGTCGTTTGGCTCTTAACCTGTGCCTTGATGCCAGCAAAAGCAGCAGATATCCGACCCAGTTTGCCAAACACTCTCAGCCGCAGATGCTGGTCTTGTAGCCAAATGAACCTCATCTAACTGAGCAAACACGCTTCCAGCGTGTTGGCGTTGCTTTTTGACGGAGTCCTCGACCGTGGGTGAACGATACATGTTTCAAACGCTAATTAACTTTACCTTGTCTCTGACATTTATGACTCCAACGGTCGTTTAATGAACAGAAGGTAACTACAGTGTTATTCGCGTTCAATCCAGTTAGTTCCCGAATACAAATAAAAAGGTAATGCAAGCATTCATTTTAATTACTGTACTTTATAAACACGCGTGTACGTAGATGGTAAACATTCCCAAGCTGTTAAATTAATGCATAAATAATTTCACTAATGCTGTCGTGAACAGAATGTTGCGCTGCATAAAATAATACAGGCACGAGCCCATTATTTTCTTTCACTGAACCGTAAAGAGACTCACTCCCCGTGCTGATGATGTAACTCTGAGTATCGATACTATCCGTAATACCAACACTTCTTTGAGGATAAAGGCAGAGTAGGAGGAATACTTGGAAGCATAAATGTATATATTTTTTTGTATATATGTAAATACGTAGTTAGTATAAATAGTTAGTTAAGTATTTAAGTTCCATAAGTACATATACAGGGTAAAATAATAAATAAACATAACATCTTTCTACAAGATTATCTACATTACATATCGCAGGATTAAAGGCACGTGCAAACTTATTTCTAATTTAGGATTGTCTATACAAAAGATAATTCAGCTCACTTATTTTCAGTTTAGCGCACACATAACAAAAAGGTCCATTTTAGTAACACAATAGCTGGTCACGCGGACCGCCACTTGACCAGCAATGTGTCATATTTGTTGAACACACTGTTTAGCTTATATTAACAGAGCCCGTGCCTACGTAGGCACTGGTGATTAAAATTAATTACTAAACAATCAGGGAGCACGGTTACACGGCTAAGTTATGGCTTAATTATAGACTGAAGGACGTGATTGATGGATTAGCTAACAGATTACCTTGAGTAGTTACAACAACTCTTACATGAAATCATATGTATTCTATTTTAGTACACAGGTTGGTATGATGTTATACAAGTAATGATACCCAATGATTAATATGTATTTAAAAAAATATAAAATAACTAAAACCCGACTGCTTAAAAAGCAAACTAAAAAGACGTAAACAAGAAGAAAATCATGCTGTGCAGTCGGAGGTTACATCTGATTTTGGTCAGCCAGCTCGCAAACATGTATCCTCCGACTAAACAAGAAGAAAATCATGCTGTGCGCATGATTTTCTTCTTGTTTACGTCTTTTTTAGTTCGCTTTTTAAGCAGTCGGGTTTTGTGTTTTTTTATATTTTTTTTCATCATCATCATCATTTCAGCCGAAAGACGTCCACTGCTGGACATAGGCCTCCCCCAGGCGTCGCCACATTGACCGATCCCGTGCGTCTCGCATCCAGCGCCTTCCCGCAACCTTAACCAGGTCATCAGTCCACCTAGTGGGAGGCCTTCCAACGTATCGTCTTCCGGTTCGCGGTCGCCATTCCAGAACCTTTCGGCCCCATCGGCCATCCGTTCTGCGAGCAATGTGCCCTGCCCACTGCCACCGTATGGTGCCGGACGTAAAGAATTTCACCATCCCATGTCTTCCCGTGGGTGTCGTAAGAGGCGACTAAGGGACAAACCAGAGAATGGGCAGCAGCGTTCTCTGTGCTTCTATAACAACCATACTGCGATCGCCAACCCGCCTGCCAAGCGTGGCGATTATGGCAAAACCCCCCCAATGAATAGCACAAATAAAAAATGGCCCCTGGTACCCGGCAGCTTGCCTACCCTCGACTACGGTAGCGGTCGAGGCTACGGCATGGCAAGGGGTGCTAAGAATCTCCGGACGAGATCCGGCTACCCCAACAATCACCGACGACTGGACCTGGCAACGTACAACACGCGCACACTTCGGACCGACGAGAAGGTCACCGAACTCGAGGAGGAACTGAGCAGGTTGCGATGGAGTATTATAGGGTTATCTGAAGTCCGAAGAGAGGGGGAGGACTCGATAATCCTCAAATCCGGTAACCTGCTCTATTTCCGAGAAGGTGACTGGCAGTCCCAGGGTGGTGTCGGGTTTATCGTCCACAAGTCCCTTGTGAACAACGTGGTGAAGATCGAGAGTGTGTCGACCAGGGTGGCGTACCTTATACTCAGAATATCCTCAAGATATTCGCTGAAGGTCATACAGGTCTACGCCCCAACTTCGGCACACCCCGACGATGAGGTAGAGACCATGTATGAGGATATCTCCAGAGCCATGCATGGTTTCAAAACTCACTTCACCGTTGTCATGGGGGACTTCAACGCGAAACTGGGCAAACGAGACGAGGATGAGCTGCAAGTGGGGCAATTTGGAGTTGGACAACGGAACCACCGGGGTCACCTACTGGCCAGTTTTATGGAGAAGGAGGGCCTCTATATGATGAACTCCTTCTTCAAAAAGCGTGAACACAGGAAGTGGACCTGGCAGAGCCCCGATGGTGCAACAAAAAATGAGATCGACTTCATCATGTCAACCAAGAAGCAAATGTTCAATGATGTCTCTGTGATCAATTCGGTAAAAACCGGAAGCGATCACCGCATGGTAAGAGGCACATTGAACATTAATATTAAGCTTGAAAGGTCTCGACTGATGAAGTCCACGCTCCGGCCAGCACAGATCCAAGTCCAAAATCCCGAGAGCTTTCAGCTCGAACTCCAGAATCGTTTTGAGTGCCTAGGGAGCTCCGTGGATGAATATAGCAACGGGTTCGTGGAAGCTGTCCATACGGTCGGGTAAGTTTTTCAAGACCCGTCGTACAGATAGAAACAAAAAGCTCTCAGATCACACCCTCAAGCTTATGAAGGAGAGGCGTGAGATGATCCTGCAGTCTTCAGATGAGGCGTGCAAATACCGGCAGCTCAATAGACAGATCTCTAAATCCTTGAAAAGAGACCTCCGACGCTTCAATACCGAGCGTATTAAAGACGCTATCGAGCGAAATAAAGGCTCCAAGGTGTTCTCAAGGGATCTGGCTATTGGGCAGAGCCAACTCACGAAACTGAAGACCGACGATGGCAGGATCGTATCCGCCAAACCGGAGCTTCTCAGGGAGATCGAGACATTCTATGGGCAGTTGTACACTTCGATCAGCAAGCCCGTTGCGAGTCTAGCAAACGACCCAAGAGCTAGATTGACCCGACACTATACCGAAGATATCCCGGACGTCAGCCTGTACGAGATTAGGATGGCTCTGAAACAGCTCAAAAACAACAAGGCACCGGGTGATGACGGAATTACGGCCGAACTCCTGAAGGCGGGTGGAAAACCGGTCCTTAGGGCCCTTCAGAAGCTGTTTGATTCCGTCATACTCGAGGGCAAAACGCGACAGGCATGGTGCAGGGGTGTGGTGGTACTCTTCTTCAAGAAGGGCGACAATGCCCGGTTGAAGAACTATAGGCCCATCTCACTTCTTAGCCATGTCTACAAGTTGTTTTCAAGAGTCATCACGAATCGTCTCGCACGCAGGTTTGACGATTTCCAGCCCCCCGAACAAGCCGGATTCCGAAAAGCCTTTAGCACCGTAGACCACATACATACGCTGCGGCAGGTTATACAGAAGACCGAAGAGTATAACCTGCCTCTCTGTTTAGCGTTTGTGGACTACGAGAAAGCCTTCGATTCGATAGAGACTTGTCTACCCTCCAAAACGATCGATTTAACTTTAGGTACCTACCTCGCATAAACGGCCCAGATCAAAGTTTAGCAATTACGATACTTACCACGCTCACCTCACCACCTATCGCATTTTGCTTGGTTTAGTCCAATATAAGAGATTTAGGTAAGTAACTATTCATTATGAGTAATACATTTTCAGAAGTAAATAAAATGCCAAGGAAGGCAGTTCTTGTGCGGCCTTTTCATGATTGATGAATGTGCGAACGGCTGTGTGTTACTAAGGGGCTCCTAGCCGCTCCTTTCGTAGTTGTGATTATCTCAGAAAAACGCCATACGGCACTTAGGCATGTCCTGTTTTCAAACTAAGTCACCGTTATGTGAATAATTTTTAATTAGATTGACTGGCAAAGTTTTCCTCGCGAGATATTCTTTGGCTAACAGTCATAAATATTATGCGAACGAGGCGTTAAATTAGTGCTAACATAGTGACGTTTATATGTACAGCTAATATAACTAACATAGGTGCTAAATTATTAAAACGATGTTCCTAAATAATTTGATAAACAGTGGTTGTATGATTGCGTATCTGTAAGTATCATATCATGTTAGAAACAACTTAAATTAAATAAGAAGTGTTTCAAATTAAAAGCTAAGTAACTATTACTCATCTACTTAATTATAATTTCATCACTTCTGATTCATTTACGTGAAAATACGTATTTATATTCTTACTTTCTGTAGCTTTTGTTTTTCAGCTCCAATTACTTTCAAAGGTCAGTTGCACAGTTAATTCAAGCTGTTTGAAGTTTACCTTGTCTGGATACTCTAACGAGGTTGTTAAAGAAATTGCAAGCAAAACATACTACTAACAACAGTGTAATGTATCGCAAAAGTTTTATATCTTAGCAACGAAAATGTTTTTTCCAACGCCGTCTAAATATATAATCTTATAATTTTGTAAGTGTCTTATAATTTTGTAGTTATAACAAAATACATATATCTAGATGTAAGTTTTTAAACTGTCATGGTCACTAACACTAATATTAACATTATAAGCGGGATATTTACCATGTTTACTGTTTTTAGCGAGTTTCCGATATTTCGGTGCTGTTGCAAGCACCATGATCACGGATAAACTGAAGTCATTGCGGGTGAGTGTTTATGAGGAGACAAAACGGTCTACCCTCTTTCTTGTTCGTTTTTTGCACTCGGTACCGCTACCATTGTCACTCACAACTCGATTCTGTTCCCGACACACGAAACTCACTGTGTCCGCTCGCGAACTTTTTCGGGGTTTACACAGCTGGACCACTGGATTCCAAGCTCTCGACAGTTGAAACCCATCCTCCCGGTTGAAATTTTACACTGTTTATCTACCAGTTACTTCATATACCAAGGTCAATACTACCTGCAGATTGATGGTGTAGCCATGGGTAGTCCGGTGGCTCCAGTGGTGGCCAACATTTGGATGGAACATTTTGAAGAGTTGGCGGTCTCCACTGCATCCACACATATTAAATTATGGAAAAGGTATGTTGATGACGTTTTTGGGATCATTGAAGGCGACCAACATGAGGTAGAATTATGCTTGGCACACCTTAATAGCATACATTGTAAAATCAAATTTACCTACGAGATGGAAAAAGAGAGGGAAATTCCATTCTTGGACGTGAAAATAGGGGCCCGTGCTGACGGTTCTTTGAGTCACACAGTGTATAGGAAGTTGACTCACACGGATCGATATCTACACGCTGATTCTCACCACCATCCCCGACAACTGAACTCTGTAGTGACTTCACTTACCAACGCATATGATCTATGCGACTTGGAACATTTACGTGCTGAGCTAACACATGTGCAGAGGGTCCTACAGAGAAACGGATACACAGGGAAGACTGCACAACCTAATCAAAAAACTGGTTGTAAACAACGGAAGTGCGAGGTTGAGAGGCAGCCAGCATTTTTGCCGTACGTGAGGGGAGTGACAGATAAGGTTGCTAACATTCTTCGGAAATACGCCGTAAAGACTGTTTTCACTCCTTTCAGAAATGTGTCACAGATGCTGCGCTCGCCGAAGGACAACTTTCCGCTGGAAAAGCCCGGTGTTTATAAAGTAGATTGTAGTTGTGGCAAGTCATACGAAGACGAAGACGAAGGTCAGACAAAGCGTACGGTTGCTTGTCGAATTTCAGAGCACATCAGGGCAGTAAAGAACAATGAAACACAAAAATCGGCCATAGCTCAACATCTCTTGGAATCAGGATTGAACCACTGGATTGAGTTACATAACCCTCAGGTCATTTCGACAGAACGCCACTATATCCCTAGACTGGTGAGGGAAGCTATCGAAATTACCAAATATAAAAATTTTAACCGGGAGGATGGGTTTCAACTGTCGAGAGCTAGGAATCCAGTGGTCCAGCTGTGTAAACCCCGAAAAAGTGCCGTAAAAAGTTCGCGAGCGGACACAGTGAGTTTCGTGTGTCGGGAACAGAATCGAGTTGTGAGTGACAATGGTAGCGGTACCGAGTGCAAAAAACGAACAAGAAAGAGGGTAGACCGTTTTGTCTCCTCATAAACACCCACCCGCAATGACTTCAGTTTATCCGTGATCATGGTGCTTGCAACAGCACCGAAATATCGGAAACTCGCTACAAACAGTAAACATGGTAAATATCCCGCTTATAATGTTAATATAAATATCTAGATGTGACATGTGATATATTTATCGCAAGGCACCGGTCAATGTGGCGATGCTTGGGGGAGGCATATGTCCAGCAGTGGACGTCTTTCAGCTGATATGATGATGATATCTAGATGTCTATTACAATTACTACACTTCTGTAAGTTTTCCATTCAGATTTGAAGCGAACAAAAACTTCCCAGAAAATGTATCCTCAAAAGGAATGTGCCCCTACTTACTGTGCAATTAATACTTTCTAAATTGCATTTTACTTTTGGCCTCTAATTACAGTTAGTTTCCTAAGCTATTAAGCATTCACTATGCTTTTAAAATATCATTAATATCAACATTATTTTGTAAGCTTTTAGTAGGTACTTAAGACTGTTTCATTTTCTCATCCTTTCCCCTCCTAAGCACCTACCTACGTATGCCCATTATTACCTTTATAATTGAAATTAGTTAAGACAGGCTTATGTAAAAGATAGCCACCGAAACTTCGTAAATACATTTTGGCTTTCTGAAAGTGGTTGGAAGCTAAGCGAAAATAGATTTTGTATATAATCATTTTACCATGACGAGGTAAGCGAAGGCAAAAATGTTTTGTTATGGCCCATATAACTTTCAAAACTAAAAGCACTTTATCTAATGGGTTTATTCAACCCATATTATTATTATTATTCGTAAAAAAATTTTTTACAAAAAAATACTACCGAATTCCAACTAAAAACACTATAAAGTGAAAATAACTTTCTTTTTGGAAGTCGTTGTCTTTGTACCATTTTTTTTTGTTATGGATGTTTCTATTTGGAAGTCGGTAGTACTTTTTTGTAAAAAAATGTTTTTTTTTACTTTTTGTGTACCTAATAGGCAAGTTCTTTAGTAAGGTACTTACCTATATTAGATTACCCGGATATCATGAAACTTGAACATAACCGGTGAAATGAGAGTGTACCAAGGTGAACTGTGTACCCCTTTTTAGCGTACTGGCGTGATGTTATGTTATGAATTGGTAAACAATAAACAGACATGCGATTGCGAGAGAGAGATTTGCCGTCATTTATTGAAGAATTCAGTTGTATATCTCCGAAGTTCTTCATCAAATCTACACCAAATTAAAATGGACCAATTTGGGAACATACCCTTTCAAAACAAAACGATTATTCAAAATCGGTTAACAATTCATGGAGAAATCGGTGAACATACATAATAGAAAAACATACAGTCGAACATAAAACCTCCTTTTTGAAAAGTCGCCTTATAACTAGTTTAGTACCAATCCAGTTATCGCGACAATGCATACAACTCGGCGACCGTGGACATGGAAATAGTAACTGTTTTTTGTTTAATTATAAGGTGATTTTGTTTATGTTTGACCAATATTTTCATGCCTGTTATTCAACATATAATGTACTGTATCATGTATTATTTGATGTTTTATTGTGATGTATTCGTAAAAGTCTAAGAAAAAATAAACTCTGTTTAACATAACAAATCGTTTGCCTTATATAATATATAATATCAGCCAACCCACAAAGAAAACTCTACCCGATAGGGATACCAGAAGTTTTGGAGGAAAACGTTTACAGATAAATAAATTAAAAACAAAGAACCCTACCCCATACAATCACATAGGTACCGTTTTGTCGAGTATATAAATATATATGGAGAAAGAATAAACCTCGTAAACGTTTAGGATTTACTAAATGTTTTAAATTCCTGCAGTTTCATTGTCAAAGCAGTTGCATTTGCATAGCTATTAGCTTAAGTACTTACTCACGACTCACGTGAATGATATGGTAAGTTAAAAGGTGCATTTTGCCATTTGATTCCTAATGACAGGAGGGTAGATAGATACTATAGGAATGGCAGTATAGTAATGGCTTCATTGTAAGTGGACAGCACGAACGCCATCCCTCCCTCCGACAGGAGTAGTCGCGGGGTGGGATGGCAACAATCAATCTACAGAACCAATCCAGTTATCGCGACAATGCACACAACTCAGCGGATATTAAGGCGACTGTTGACATTGAAATAGTAACTGAATATTATTTTTGTCAGATTAAGATTAATATTGTTGTAGATTTGAATGGCGTCAGCTTCAGGACGTGCAGAACAAACAGTACCTTTATAGGACTGGTAATTTTAAGATGGTTTAGGTTTTATTACAAAAAGATACCTACGTTGTAAATTATTTGCAATAATAGGGATGAAGACAATAAAAACATATTTAGTCCATCAGTAAGATTACCTAAAAATATTGGACACGTATTTTTTTTTTTACCACGTAGACAAAAAATTACGACGATACAGTGCGTTGAAATATCGTCTGACGCCACGCCATGCTAAACTTTATACTGGCAAAGTGACGTCACAACCCCCACTCCTAAACTTTAATGCGCTTTATCTTTCTTAAATTTTTATTTATTTGATAAAGCATAAAATACGTGTCCAATAATATATTATTTCTATCTCACTGACGGACTAATTAGATTTGTCATTTTTCTATCCAGGAGGGTTTGTGTGAGTGTGCCGTATCGAGCGCTTTTAGGTAGTTTCCATACTGTTTGTATATTTATTCTGTGGTCTAGATCTAAATCAAGTAAATTATAACTTAAAGTTATAATTTTTCATGTATGTATTACCCTCTAGCAAAAAATAGGTTTAGGATTGTATCTACCAAGAAATTTCGTGTAACGTAGTTGGTAGGCAACAATACGTAGCTAAATTCAGTGATGTAGTACCTACCTAACTAAGTTAGTAAATTCTGAACACTTATGACAATGTACTAATCTATTCGTTATCAATCCTCACTCAGTTTAGGATACCTATGTGAGGGCTCTAAAGCGATAAGACTTACCAAAATTCATGTGCGGCATAGTTATATCATGTATCTACCCTAAATCTTCCGGTTCCGTATGGTGTCGGACGTAAAGAATCTCACCATCCCATATCTTCCCATGGGTGTCGTAAAAGGCGACTAAGGGATACACCAGAGAATGGGCAGCAGCGTTCTCTGTGCATTTTAACAACAAACTGCGATCGCCAACCCGCCTGCCAAGCGTGGCGATTAAGGCAAACCCCCCCAAACCAAAAATGAAAAGCACAAAGAAAAAACGTCCCCGAGTGCCCGGCAGCCCGTCTACCCTCGACTACGGTAGCGGTCGAGGCGATGGCGTGGCAAGGGGTGCGAAGAATCCCCGGAGTGGACCCGGCTACCCTAATAAACACCGACGACTGGACCTGGCAACGTATAACACGCGAACACTCCGGACCGACGAGAAGATAGCCGAACTCGAGGAAGAATTGAGCAGGTTGCGGTGGAGTATTATAGGGTTATCTGAAGTCCGAAGAGAGGGGGAGGACTCGATAATCCTCAAATCCGGTAACCTGCTCTATTTCCGAGAGGGTGACCGGCAGTCCCAGGGTGGTGTCGGGTTTATCGTCCACAAGTCCCTTGTGAACAACGTGGTGAAGATCGAGAGTGTGTCGACAAGGGTGGCGTACCTTATACTCAGAATATCCTCGAGATATTCGCTGAAGGTTATACAGGTCTACGCCCCGACCTCGGCTCACCCCGACGACGAGGTAGAGACCATGTATGAGGATATTTCTAGAGCCATGCATGGTTTCAAAACTCACTTCACCGTTGTCATGGGGGACTTCAACGCGAAACTGGGCAAACGAGACGTGGATGAGCTGCAAGTGGGCCAATTTGGAGTTGGACATCGGAACCACCGGGGTCACCTACTAGCCAGCTTTATGGAGAAGGAGGGCCTCTATATGATGAACTCCTTCTTCAGAAAGCGTGAGCACAGGAAGTGGACCTGGCAAAGCCCCGATGGTGCAACTAAAAACGAGATCGACTTCATCATGTCAACCAAGAAGCAAATGTTCAATGATGTCTCTGTGATCAATTCGGTGAAAACCGGGAGCGATCACCGCATGGTGAGAGGCACATTGAACATTAATATCAAGCTTGAAAGGTCTCGACTGATGAAGTCTACGCTCCGTCCAGCACAGATCCAAAACCCCGAGAGCTTTCAGCTCGAACTCCAGAATCGTTTCGAGTGCCTAGGGAGCTCCGTGGACGAATACAGCGATGGGTTCGTGGAAGCTGTCCATACGGTTGGGTCTAAGTTTTTCAAGTCCCGCCGTACAGATATAAACAAAAAGCTCTCTGATCCTACTCTCAAACTCATGAAGGAGAGGCGTGAGATGATCCTGCAGTCTTCAGACGATGCGTTGAAGTACCGGCAGCTCAATAGACGGATCTCAAAGTCCTTGAAAAGCGATCTCCGCCGCTTTAATACCGAGCGTATTAAAGACGCGATTGAGCGGAATAAGGGTTCCAAGGTCTTTGCAAGAGATCTGACTATTGGGCAGAGCCAGCTCACGAAACTGAAGACCGACGATGGCAGAATCGTATCCGCCAAACCGGAGCTATTGAGAGAGATCGAGAGATTCTATGGGCAGTTGTACACGTCAACCAGTAAACCCGTCGCGAATTTAGCAAAAGACCCTAGAGCTAGATTGACCCGGCACTATACCGAAGACATTCCGGACGTCAGCCTGTATGAGATTAGGATGGCTCTTAAACAGCTTAAAAACAACAAGGCGCCGGGTGAAGACGGAATTACAGCCGAACTCCTGAAGGCGGGTGGAAAACCGGTCCTTAAGGCCCTTCAGAAGCTGTTTGATTCCGTCATACTCGAGGGCAAAACGCCACAGGCATGGTGCAGGGGTGTGGTGGTACTCTTCTTCAAGAAGGGCGACAATGCCCTACTAAAGAACTATAGGCCCATCTCACTTCTTAGCCAAGTCTACAAGCTGTTTTCAAGAGTCATCACGAATCGTCTCGCGCGCAGGTTTGACGATTTCCAGCCTCCTGAACAAGCCGGTTTCCGTAAAGGCTTTAACACCGTAGACCACATACATACGCTGCGGCAGGTTATACAGAAGACCGAAGAGTACAACCTGCCTCTCTGCTTAGCGTTTGTGGACTACGAGAAAGCCTTTGATTCGATCGAGACTTGGGCTGTGCTGCAGTCTCTCCAACGGTGCCAAATTGACTACCGGTACATCGAGGTGTTGAAGTGTTTGTATAAAAACGCCACCATGTCAGTTCGACTTCAGGATCAGACCTCGGAACCTGTCTTTCTGCAGCGAGGTGTGAGGCAGGGAGATGTCATATCTCCGAAACTGTTCACCGCTGCACTGGAGGATGTCTTCAAGGTTCTGGACTGGAGAGGGCTAGGCATCAACGTCAACGGCGAGTACATCACTCACCTTCGGTTTGCCGACGATATAGTGGTCACGGCTGAGACTATGGAGGACCTCAATACAATGCTCGATGACCTCAGTAGAGCCTCCGAAAGAGTGGGTCTTAGGATGAACATGGACAAAACCAAGTTGATGTTGAATGCCCATGTCACACCCACTCCTATTAGGGTCGGAGACTCTACACTCGAAGTTGTGGATGACTATGTCTACCTGGGACAAACGATCCAGTTGGGTAGGGCCAACTTCGACAAAGAGGTCAACCGTCGAATCCGACTCGGCTGGGCAGCGTTCGGGAAGTTGCGCGGTATCTTCACGTCCAACTTACCACAGTGTCTCAAGACGAAAGTCTATGACCAGTGTGTGTTGCCAGTTATGACCTATGGCTCTGAGACGTGGTCGCTCACAATGGGCCTCATCAGAAAGCTTACAGTCACCCAAAGGGCAATGGAGAGGGCTATGCTCGGAGTTTCCTTACGTGATCGAATCAGAAATGTAGAGATCCGCAAGAGAACCAGGGTTACCGACATAGCCCGAAGAATTGCCAAACTTAAGTGGCAGTGGGCAGGGCACATTGCTCGCAGAACGGATGGCCGATGGGGCAGAAAGGTTCTGGAGTGGCGACCGCGAACCGGAAGACGTTGCGTTGGAAGGCCTCCCACCAGGTGGACCGATGACCTGGTGAAGGTTGCAGGGATCCGCTGGATGCGGGACGCACGGGACCGGTCAATGTGGCGACGCTTGGGGGAGGCCTATGTCCAGCAGTGGACGTCTTGCGGCTGATATGATGATGATGATGATGACCCTAAATCTACGAGAAACTCACACAATTTGGGTGAAACGTTGCTGAAAGCAAATATAGATAGGTAAAGCCTGTCTGCATCTGTGTGTTCTTTAAAGATTTCAGAGAGCCGTAGGTATAAAAAAATATAAGCCTTTTTGCAAGTCTTCTTAACAATGTACACAGTTACCTGCTACCTATGAAGACTAAAATAAAACACTACCATTGATACAAGAACTACTAAACCAGAATAAATTGGTTGTATGTTCAAGATAGTTATATGTAGCTCAGTATATAACAATTAGGATATCGGAATCAATATTGCAAGCTTTGCGCTCCACAGCCGGCTAACTAGTTTTGTAAAGTGTACTTGTGTTGTCCAACGGAAGTTCGCTCAACGAGCTAAATGGGTCTTAAACAATCTTTGAAGTAAAAGTTCACGCAACAGATAGAAATAAAATATCTGAATACTTTGATCTACTTAAAACTTTGCTGCTTTTAAAGTTGTTGCGATAAAATTTCGTCGGCAGATAGGTAGTTATTATGAAACGGGTAAAATTGTACACCGCTTTCTAATCCTTTGCCATCTGCGGAATTAAACACGTATGCTGGAGTCGTTTGGCTCTTAACCTGTGCCATGATGCCAGCAAAAGCAGCAGATATCCGTCCCGGTCTGCCAAACACTCCCAGCCGCAGATGCTGGTCTTGTAGCCAAATTAACCTCATCTAACTGAGCTGGAAGCGTGTTGGCGTTGCTTTTTGGCGGATTCCTCGACCGTGGGTGAACGATACATGTTTCAAACGCTAATTAACTTTACCTTGTCTCTAACATTTATGACTACAACGGTCCGGTCCTTTAATGAACAGAAGGTAACTACAGTGTTATTCGCGTTCGATACAGTTAGTTCCCGAATATAAATAAAAAGGTAATGCAAGCATTCATTTTAATTACTGTACTTTATATACACGCGTGTACGTAGGTGGTAAACATTCCCGAGCTGTTAAATTATTGCATAAATAATTTCACTAATGCTGTGGTGAACAGAATGATGCGCTGCATAAAATAATACAGCCACGTGCCCATTATTTTATTTCACTGAACCGCAAAGAGACTCACTCCCCGTGCTGATGATGTAACTCTGAGTATCGATACTATCCGTAATACCAATTCTTCTTTGAGGATAAAGGCAGAGTAGGAGTACGCAACTGTGTATTTAGTTTTAGTATACAGTAAAACCTGGTTAGGTGAGACATCAAGGGACCTGCAATGTGTTTTCACTTATAGAGGTATTCCACATACCCAGTGTCTCAGATATCCGGGTATAAATAAATATCTGTCTCATTTACAGAGGGTTCCATTAATAAGGTCAGAATACAGGTTATTTCAGTTATAGAGTCGCAATTATTAAATAAAATAACGTGTTATGTAAATATTATAAATGAGTTTTAATAAAAAAAAAGGTATTCATACAAATAAAATAGCCTTAGCGCTGGCCTCACGAAGGTCTTGCATGGTACAGGTGTCTTTACATAAGGAGCAGGAAAGGAGGTGGGGCATCGTCTGTGGGGTGGTTCCACAGTCACACTGTGGCTGATTGGAGTACCCCCATCTGACCAAGCTATGCCTACAGCGGCACACTTGGCTTCGTAACCGGTTTAGGGATTTCCAGATGGGCCATGGCTGCTTATGGCCCGCTGGGAGCTTTTCTGCAAGCTCAACATTGTCAGCTGGAGGTGGGTATTTGAGGAGCCACAGTTTCTTGCGAGCTTCGCTGGGGCTCCTGTCTGTAACTATGATGATAAATCGAAAGAACGAATCCCAGATACACAGAGGTTTGCTTCACCCCACTAACAGGGGTAATTCAGTGCCAAAGTGTTGGGACCTCAGCATGTGTTCTATTTATAGAGATTTCTTACTTATCCGGTCCCACTTAACCAAGTTTCACTGTATATGTAAGTAAGTAGTTAGGTTTAGTATAAATAGTTATTTAAATATTTAAGTTACATAATATGTACGTATACAGGATAAACTAATAAATAAGCACAAAATCTTTCTACACGATTATCGGAGTATTAAAGGAACGTGCAAACTTTTTTCTAACTTAGGCATTTCTATACAAAAGATAATTCAGCTCACTTATTTTCAGTTTAGCGCACACATAACAAAATGGTCCAATTTAGTAACACAATAGCTAGTCACGCGGACCGCCACTTGACCAGGTATGTGTCATATTTGTTGAACACACTGTTTAGCTTAGGTACAGTAACAGAGCCCGTGCCTACGTAGGCACTGGTGATTAAAATTAATAACTAAACAATCGGGGAGCACGGTTACACGGCTAAGTTATGGCTTAATTACAGACTGAAGGACGTGATTAGTTACAACAACCAACTCTTACATGAAATCATATGTATTCTATTTTAGTACACAGGTTGGTATGATTTTTCTTATGGACTTATCTATTTAAGTATTGCAGAAACAAGCAATGATGCCCAATCATTAAATTGTAAAAAAAAAAAATATGAAAATAACTAAAAACCTTTGATTTTGGTCAGCCAGCTCGCAAACATGTATCCTCCGACTGCACAGCATTAATTTCTTCTTGTTTATGTCATTTTAGTTCGCTTTTTAAGCAGTCGGGTTTTTTGTGCTTTTTAATATATTTTTTTATTTATTACTTTTTAGTTATTTTTTTTGGAATTAGGTACATTTAAACATATAAGTGTTGTATATTTTTGTAATCACCTCTTAAAACCCTTTATTTTGATACCCCACACGAGGGGTTTAGAAAATTAAAAATTTGGGGCCCAAAATCCGTCTTTTTTTTAGTTTCCAATTTCAATGAAGCCGGCGACACTCGCAGGGTTAAGACGAATCATCAAAATCGGCCAACGCGTTTGGTCTCTAGAACGCCACATAGGAACAAACATACATACGTAGACTGATAAACACATTACCCTCCTTCGGCAGTCGGGAAAAAAGATAGTGAACCAATACCTATTATCTAACTTCGCAATAGATGCGCCGTCTGCGAAAAAGTAATAAGCTTCTCTGTGAGTGTGTGAGCAGACATGTCTATTATATACTTGCTATATTATCCTGTCGACTTTGGTACTGCTTTGCCGCGACCGTAATTTGACGGAAAGTTTGGCAAAGACTACAAACGTTATAGATATCGCGGTATTTCGATATTCGCCGTTCACTCGCATGAAAAGTAGGTAAAGTAAACTTGTTAAAGCTTTGCAAACGTAGGTTTACCCTCCAAAACGATCGATTTAACTTTAGGTACGTACCTCGTATAAACGGCCCAGATTAAAGTTTAGCAATTACGATACTCACCACGCTCACCTCACCACCTATCGCATTTTGCTTGGTTTATTCCAAAATAAGAGATTTAGGTAAGTAACTATTCATTATGAGTAATACATTTTCAGAAGTAAATAAAATGCCAAGGAAGGCAGTTCTTGTGCGGCCTTTCCATGATTGATGAATTTGCGAACGGCTGTGTGTTACTAACGGGCTCCTAGCCGCTCCTTTCGTAGTTGTGAATATCTCAGAAAAACTTCATACGGCACTTAGGCATGTCCTGTTTTCAAACTAAGCCACCGTTTTGTGCATAATTTTTTATTAGATTGACTGGCAAAGTTTTCCTCGCGAGATATTCTTTGGCTAACAGTCATAAATATTATGCGAACGAGGCGTTAAATTAGTGCTAACATAGTAACGTTTATATGTACAGCTAACATAACTAACATAGGTGCTAAATTATTAAAACCATGTTCCAAAATAATTTGATAAACATGGTTGTATGATCGCGTGTCTGTAAGTATCATATCATGTTAGAAACAACTTAAATTAAATAAGAAGTGTTTCAAATTAAAAGCTAAGTAACTATTACTCATCTACTTAATTATAATTTTACAATTTTACAGATTCATTTATGAGAAGATACGTATTTATATTCTAACTTTCTGTAGCTTTTCTTTTTCAGCTATCTTAACGGCTACAATTACTTTCAAAGGTCAGTTGCACAGTTAATTCAAGCTGTTTTAAATTTACCTTGTCTATCCAGACAAGGTAAACCCTCTAACGAGGTTGTTGCAAGCAAAACATACTACTAACAACAGTGTAAAGTATGGAAAAAGTTTTATATCTTAGTAACGAGAAAGTTTTTTACAACTCCATCTAAAGCTCCATCTTATAATTTTGTAGTTACGTATAACAAAATATATCCAGATGTGATATGTGATATATTTATCGCAAGGCACCGGTCAATGTGGCGATGCTTGGGGGAGGCCCATGTCCAGCAGTGGACGTCTTTCAGCTGATATGATGATGATATCTAGATGTCTACTACAATTACTACACTTCTGTAAGTTTTCCATTCAGATTTGGAGCGAACAAAAACGTCCCAGAAAATGCATCCTCAAAAGGAATGTGCCCCTACTTACTGTGCATTAATACTTTCTAAATTGCATTTTACTTTTGGCCTCTAATTACAGTTAGTTTCCTAAGCTATTAAGCATTCACTATGCTTTTAAAATATCATTAATATCATCATTATTTTGTAAGCTTTTAGTAGGTACTTAAGACTGTTTCATTTTCCCATCCTTTCCCCTCCTAAGCAACTACCTACGTATGCCCATTATTACCATTATAATTGAAATTAGTTAAGACAGGCCTATGTAAAAGATAGCCACCGAAACGTCGTAAATACATTTTGGCGTCCTGAAAGTGGTTGGAAGCTAAGCGAAAATAGATTTGATATAATCATTTTACCATGACGAGGTAAGCGAAGGCAAAAATGTTTTGTTATGGCCCATATAACTTTCAAAACTAAAAGCACTATATCTAATGGTTTTATTCAACCCATGCATATTATTTGTTAAAAAACTTTAAAAAAAAAAACACTACCGACTTCCAAATAAAAACACTATAAAGTGAAAATAACTTTCTTTTTGGAAGTCGGTGTCTTTGCTAGGTACCATTTTTTTTCGTTATGGATGTTTCTATTTGGAAGTCGGTAGTTCTTTTTTGTAAAAAAGTGTTTTTTTTTTTACTTTTTCTGTACCTAATAGGCAAGTTCTTTAGTAAGGTTACCTTACCTATATTAGATTACCCGGATATCATGCAATTTGAACATAACCGGTCAATGAGAGCGTACCAAGGTGAACTGTACACATCTGCGTACCCCTTTTTAGCGTACTGGCGTGAAAAAATGTTATGAAATGGTATAAACAATAAACAGACATGCGATTGCAGCAAACTCGAGACTTTTGCCGTCACTTATTGAAGAATTCAGTTGTATATCTCCGAAGTTCTTGATCAAATCTTCACCAAATTAAAATGGGTCCAATTTGGGAACATACCCTTTCAAACAAAAAATATTTTTTTAAATCAGTCAACAATTGACCGAGAAATCGGTGAACATACTTAAAAAAACATGAAGTCGAACATAGAACCTTCTTTTTGAAAAGTCGCCTAAAAACTAGTTTAGTAGGTACTTAGTACTGAAATAGAAAACGAAATCACAGTGGAAATGGTCCTTGTTGACATTTCCGGAATTAAAATGAATGTTGTGCTCTAAATCTTATTTCAGACTACAATTTATGAACCACGCCGCTGTTTCATAACACCTGAATAAAACAAAGTTAAACTCACCGAACTAAAAGGATAAGTTTTCGTGAATGAATTGAATGGAAATTCACACGACCTGGTAACGAAGAACTTATAATCAATATTTATGGGTTTGTTTTCGTGTAATGTAATCTAATCAGGACAGACAGACCGACAATGGTGTTGTAGTGGCTCGTCCGTCTTTCTTTATCTAAGTAAATGAGCTTGTGACCTTACAGCACAAAGGTGACTCAACAAAGCGATAGTAGCAGATACGATCTGATCACTTGCAGGCCAGGGTGGTTAAGGCTGACCTGGCATGGCTTGCGATGCTTTCTTATCCACCGCTACGCCGCACTATACTTGAGCATTACATGCGATTACCCCCCATTTCAAGCGTTATCTGATGGCCTATGGCGCTACTAACAAAAGACCTCTGAATAAGGTTGAAGTAAGATCGATATGCTTGACCGTCTGATCCAATATAGGGCAGGTTCTAGCGTAAATTAAATAAGCTAATGAAATAATCGTAAACGCATTGTGAATTTATGTAAAATATTATTTGAAGTAGGGATTTTCCTGTTTACACACATTTCGACAATCGAATTCAGTTTGTTCGATTACCTACGGTAGACATCCGAAGACAACATACATCCATAACATATGAAACTCAATATACTTACCAAAAGATACCTACTTTTCGATTTAGTTCATTCCACTTTGGCCATCTTTTATTTCAGGAGGCAGACTTTTAGGAGTACTTTATTTTTACCGATGGCCTTGTAGCGAGCACCAAAACAGATAATAGGTACGAACACAAGTTTACGACAGTGGAGGTAGGTATTAAAAAAATGTTGAAAATGGAAAACCCTGAACCACAATACGTGCCTGAATGAAAGCAGTTTGTCGGTACAATTTAAAGTCTGGTTGGCAACATGAGACTTGTGAATTTGTCATCATAGTAATGTGTTATTGTGCGGAGGATATGAGCTATGACTGCTGGGAGGCTGTGTCGCCGTAGACGCTGCAAGCTCCCGCATCTTGTCACTTTGGAGTGCTGCCAGGCGCTAATCGGCGTGCGGTTATACATTCAATCTCAGAGGTTGACTAAGTCTATTTTGTATAATAAACAATAAAAAACTTGTCGTAAAGCAGTCTTACGCAACCATTAAAGTTATTTATAAATTTTAATTTATTTAACACACTGCAATTAATATACATGCTAATATAAACAAATTCGACATGAAATTGATTAAGAATATCCAAGAAGAAAAATTTAAATAAAAGTCTTGTAGGTATCGCTTCTGAAACTTTTATAATCTCACACCGTTACCGCAACCCTGCTTCCCATAATTTATAGATCATTTCTTGCTGAAAAAGTCTGGACCACTGCCGGCGCTCTCCCTCGTGTCAATACTAGTTTAGTATACTCCGTTATACAAGTAGGCTCCGATTGAGGGTAAGAAATAATGTCACCAACACAAATCGAGTAAGTTCTTTAGTTCAGAAACGTTTTGTATTATTGTGCAACAACCGGCGAAAATTGAGTGAACCTCGAACAGTAATCGTAATTTCTGTACAAATATCGATGGTTCGCAACAAATCACTCGATTTCACACTCGATAAACGACACAATTGACAGGCTGCGGCTATCGGACGAGTTGATGTCGTACAATAATTTTATTGATAATATCTAAGTAGGTAGTAGCGAGATGGGAGTAAGGGTTGAAGCGGGCGAGGCAAGGGGGGAGGTGGAAAGGGGGGTTGGCGCGTGCGTGCGGTGGCGCCGCGCCCGTCTCGCGCGAGAGCGGCCAGTGTCGTGCCGCGCGGCGCCGCGCTCCATCGCCGCCGAGCCCGTGCGCCTGTACACGCGCCCAAGCTCTACTATGCGACTCGCGTGCCGCGCTCACTCGTGTTGTGGTGCTTTATGATGGTACGGCATGAGAGTGCCAGATATGCGGACGTTCCGTGACAGAAGTGCTGCTGAACTCGCCACCGCCACAAGTGGGCGGAGAGACGAGACGCGTCCTAGGCTGCTCAGGTGAGCGGCCCTTCGCATCTCACGCCGTTGCACGCTGGCTAAAGACGCTGCGATCTCGGGGTCGATAAGGCACTTTGCTGGCTAGACTCGAATGAAAGGTACATCCCTGAAGTTTAACGTAGCTTATTTGCTACGAAATGCGTAGACAGTGCTACGCACGGTGCTACGACTCGTAGCGCCATATGGCAATTTTGACTGTGGTTACTCTCAAGTCCTGCTACTGTATCTGCCAATCATAATTTATAAGCAATACTGTGGTGTTTGGCACATCCTTTGCTTATTTAAATACATTTATTTTTAATACTAGTTTTACAAGGCAATCTGTTGTTGCGATGCTGACGCTTGAATAACTATTATTAAAATGAGCAATACGTATACCGTATACTATTGTCTCTCTGAAACGGTAAGATGTGTCATTCTACCATTACCAACATGCCAGTTCTATCAACAACAAACCTAGAGAGACACAATCGCGTCTCGAACTGTCTGAAACTAAAATTGTACACACATTGCTACACACGTAATTTGGCCGAACTTGGCAAACGTAACTACTATCGTATACTTATCGATGTCATTGAATGTCCAATAAATGTAAATAAACAACTCGTACCGTCGTCTTTAGCTATGAAGAGCATCTAATTTCTGACTGGTTTTGATGTAACGTTGCGAGATTTGAAGTCGTCGTTTTACCATTTTCATTCAACGTATTTTGTTTGTTCACGTTACTGCGATGGGAGCTTGTAAGTCAATAAATTCCTCGAGGCATATTTGTAGGGCGATGAGTCGTGAGTTGTGAGTCGTCACGCAACATTGGGAGTGTAGCATATCTTGGAGGCGGAAGCCTTCGAGGCAGCGCCATCAATCTCTGGCCGTACAACGACAGCTCGCATACACGATGCCGCGATGTAATGGTGATTGAATACATAAGCTCTAGTTATTCTTTCACTGTATTATATTCATATTGAACTTATGTTATAGAGGGGATTTGACATGAATACAAAACAGTGAATTAGTTTTGAGAATAACTAAAACCATCCATACTCCATTCTAGTTTTGTTTGGGTAAGTTAACTGTCTGTCTTTTTGGAACCTTTTTTACTAGGCTTAACGAATTTAGATGAAACTTGGCACACTGGTAGATCATAGCCTGGATTAAGACATAGGATTTGTAACCTTGGAGTATGTTCGTTTGCGATAACTTATAATTTCAGAAGATAGTGATACAATTGATTAAAAAGGGCTAGAAGTAGGTACAATCAGCATAGAAAGTGGATTGACACTGTGCAATGTTTTAGAATAGATTATGAATGAGGACTTTTTACATATTGATTTGTTTGTAACAAATTATAGTAAGGAATACTGTGAAGACTAGTTATGACAATGACATATGTTGGTTGGTATTACATGGGACTTTAACATACCTGGTGTAATGTGGGTGTACTATAGGTGCACCTCTGTTTATATTCTCTTCACAAAGTTCTTATATGCTATGCCTTGCAGTTTAAACCAGGGTCTAACTTTGTGAGAGACTGGTGCCTGTGATAGGTTTCAATAAGAACCTGTATTACAGGTTCCTCCCGCGGGTAAGAGCCCATCATGACATACTGATTGATAGCTTGGGATACAAGAAAATAAATTTGCAAGAAAGTTTAGCTTCATAGTCATGGATGATAGAGAAATATGATAACAGTTTAAAATTCAAAGGCGTGATATTATGTGTTGGAAAATAATAAGTTTGTATGGATTCTATTAGATGTTTATATACTTCTGTCATCGACTGTACCAAGTATTAAAAAAATTGCTCTTTCAGTTCTTTTTGATATGTTTTCTTTACAGATATTGAGGAAAAAAGCATTATGCCCTTTTCCATCATGAACCCCTATCGGTCAAGTTGATTGATAGGTCGTTTGTTATTAAAATCTTGTTGTAGGTACTACATTATAAAAAGAAATATTGTTTGTCTGTGCATCAATGCGCTTATATCTTGAGAACACTTATCCGGGTTATATTCCTTGGTTTTCTAAATATTATAATGTGCAATGGATCTCTGATCTCTGGCTGTTTGTTAGTGTGCCTGATATAACTCGAAAACTGTTTTACTAAGGTATTTTCACAGACATTCCCTTATCCCTTATCTCAATTAGGTAATCAGGGGTTGGCAGTGTGTCGTGGTGGCCCAGTGGCTAAGATCTCGCCTCTCGTGCTTGAGGTCGTGGGTTCAAATCCGGGCAAGTACTAATGTCTTTTTCACATATGTACTTTCTAAGTTTATCTTGGACATCACAGGCAACGGTGAAAGAAAACATCGTGAGGAAACCTGGACTTATATAGTTGATGCAAGTCTGAAATAGCCAAGTCAGAGGCCAGGTGGGGTCTCCAGAGGTAGTTTAATTATCTCTGACACCAGAGGTGGCCATATGCTCACATGAAAAGAAGGTTTGGCACAGGTTGATTTCTCCTTCCAGACTTCCTTACCTCAACCGGGAATCGAACCAGCTAAGAATTCAAAAAACGAAACTCTCTCTATTTTATTTCACTAGTGGATACAGTCAATGTTCAAGATACATTTTTCTGTCTTATACTCGTCTGACGTACATGAATATTTTGTACGACAGACCAAAACAACTATTCTATTCTATTCTAATGTTAAAATCGAACCGGAACCATAATTATGATACCAGCACTGATTCATCATCATCATCAGCCTATTAATGTTCTGTTCCACTGCTGTGACACAGGCCTCCTCTCTGTGAGAGGGAACGGGCCGTAATCCACCACGCGGGCCCAGTACGGGTTGGTGGATGTCACATGTCTTCGAATTTTTGGTTCTAAGACATGCCGGTTTCCACACGATGTTTTCCTTCACCGTTTTGAGAGCAGTGGTGATGAAATATTTTACACAAAGTAAAGGGCCTGCCTGGGTACATAGACTACTATTATATAATAGCACTGATTAGCACATTCTTAATTTAAATTGTCTAACGAAAATTTGAATTTAGAATCTACAATACATAAACTAAACATGGTCAGGTCATAAAGTACGTAAGCGGCTGCGCGCCGCACATGGTGCTCTAGGCTTTATCTTTGACACAGTCCATTCACCGTTTCGGTCATCTTCTACTTTTGTCAATCATGCCATCCACATTCATATTCAAAACTTTCCTTATAACATTTTTCAATTTATTATTGAGATATTTTTAAAGCTTGTTGATAATGTTTAGTTAAGAAAAGTAACAATATAAAACACCAATCTTTGTACGTTGTACCTATGGTTAAACAAACAGCCAAAAACATACAGTGGAAATGAGAACCTTCTCCTTTTTGAACTCAAAAAATTAGTTATTTTCTGCCTACCATTTCTCACTACTAACATTCCAACCCAATGATTCCGCCCTCAAGGTTCTCAAAAACCGACACAAATTCGCATCTACAATAAACATTTACACAGCGGGAATCTAATAGGCTATTAATTTACGAAAATGCAATAAAATTGCATTTCTTGTTTCTGTAAAGGTCGGCATTTATTCTGTAAGAAGATATTGTGGATGTAGGCGGCTAGACGGGCGCGACAAGCCGTCGCCACGGCTGATGCTAGTGCCAGGCTGCACTCACACTCTCTCACATACGACATGTATTGTATACAAATACATTGCCTATAAATTACTTGAGAATAACCTCTCACACATGAACCAATTGTTTATTTAGTTTTTTGTTCGCCACTAAGAGACTATTGAGAAAAGTAGATACTATTTTCCACTTGGAAGAGTAGATAACAAAACTGTTATTTTGTCGTTAGGGAATGGCGCACACACGGCATTTCGTCTGTATCCTTCAAAGGCGAAGGCGGAAAGGAATGTTAGAATTAAGTACATGAACATTTCGCCAGTTACCTATATTATGGTCCCATTTTATGGTGATCAAGCTTTTACTATATTCTAAATGGTTTTAAAAGTTAAATTCTTTGTTCCACTCTACTTATCCGCTATGATATCGGGCAACAAAACTCACAAGTTGAGGACGTTAACGACATTGAATAAAAGCTTGAGTCCAGTGGAGGAAATGACTTAAAATATGGGTGTTTGCCACTATCTGGACACATATTCGGGCCCTAACATAATGAATAAGAAGAAAAAGAAGAGACCATTATCAATTTTCACATCCAGGGGATTAAACCCAGAACCCCACGCTCAACAGTTGCACTGATGGCCACTACACCAATGATAGTTTAGTAATTAGTACCTTGTTTACTAAAAGGAGAACAATCTATAAATAATTCATGAAAATGAGAACTGTAGCATAGAAATAAAAACCGTACATTGCAATGCCAATTTCATATAAAATGTGTATTGGTTTTCAAAATGACATCTTATGGCGCTCTTGCCAGCATTTGATAGTAATCTTGTATTGCAACATATTTTCTAAAACCGATCTAAGATATTTCAAGAAAGCAGAAAACAGATAATAATAGGATTAAAAATATTGAAACCATTTAAAGTTACAGAAAATGAAAATTATGTTAACTTAAAATCTCGGCTATATTCACCGAAGAGTTCGGCAAAAGTATACATATAATACACACACATGTCACCAGCATTTACATCTTAACTGCCAGGGGACTGGATAGATGGACCCCTTTGCCGCACTTTTAGATTCGCATTTAGTCCGTTGTGCATGCAGGCCTCCTCTCTGTGAGAGGGAATGGGCCATAATCAACCACGCTGGCCCAGTGCATGTTGGTAGAAGTCACATGTCTTCGAATTTTTGGTTCTAAGACATGCCGGTTTTGCTCACGATGTTTTCCTTCACCGTTTTGAGAGCAATGGTGATGAAATAATTTACACAAAGTAAAGGGCCTGCCTGGGTGCGCAGCACTCATAGACTACCACGACCTACAAGTTGTAAATAGCAGCCGTTACCACTGGACAACCACTGCTCTTTTGCCAAGTGACTGACAAACAATACATTTTCTATTGTCTCATTATCTGGCAGTTGAGGAGTTAAGACTTGTGGCTTGTGTTTCTGTAATGATACACTTGATTAAAATAAATGAATAAACAGATAACTTCCTTATAATAGAGGTGAACCCATTACCTACCGCCAACCGGGCACAAAACCAGACTTTAAAAGTTACTGGAAAATTACTGATGGAAAACCCAAGGGAATTGTACCCAGGATGTCATGCTCAGCAGTAGTGCTTGCAACCACAAGACCCACGAAGAAGTGAGATTATTATTACTGAAAATGAAGTAATCCGAACTGATATTATAAATGCCAATGTTACTTTGTTTGTAACGCTTCCACGTCTTAATGCCTGGACAGATTTCAGTAAAACTTTACGGCATAAGAAGACCAGTATCTGGATTTGAACAGATACTCTTCATCCTGGTGTCATAGTCTCTTGGGATAATAAATCACTATTTACGCGGGTGAAGCCGCGGGCAGGAGGTAAGAAGTAAATAATACCAGTATATATACGTATTTCAGTATTATTGTGTTGTATTTCAGTATAATATTTGTGTAGATGTGTCGCTACTGTATAATTTAAATGCATTATGTTTTACGGCACCGCGTATTACTCCGACGTAAAAATACCTATTCGGTGAGTATCGTATTCGTAACCTACATGTACGGTGAACAAGCCAATAAAACATGTTACTGCTGGGGGCAAGGTGACCGTATCACGGATCGCGTTACCCGTGAGATTTTTACTACAACCGTATTTATACACCATTCTCCATAAACCACATTAATTTTTCAGCGTTCAGAGGTTATTAACACTAAGTTTATGAATTGAGAATTTGAATTTGACTTAGGCAATTAGCTTCTTTATTATATATATATATTTATTATATATATTATATAACTCCGTCATATATAAACGGATTTGCAAAATTCTTTTTTTGTTCGAAAGAAGTTTATTCCGGAATGGTCCCATTTAAATTTAGTAAAGACTAGCTGTGCCCGCGACTTCGTTCGCGTGGTTGTCGAGAGCAAAACAACGTCGTTTAGATAAGAGTATATCACCTTTTTGATGATTTAGATAAGAGTCCTGACTTTGGTATAGTTGATTACGTTAATGCTTCTCTATATACTATGTTAGCGGTGGAATTACCCGGAGCATATACAAAAAGGTTGTTTGGGTTGCTAACACGTGATAGAGAAACATAGAGTTGGCCGTGTGAAAAACAATCAAAAGTAAGGTCTACACCCGCAACGGATAACGTCTGGCCTTGGGCTTTATTAATAGTCATAGCGTAACAGAGGCTTACAGGAAATTGCACACGTTTGAAAGTAAACGGAAAATTATTGGGGATAATGGGTATCCTGGGAATGAAAACAACATCACCGGAGCCGCAACCTGTTAAGATTTCGGCTTCGATGACATTTCGTTGGAGATTTGTTACTCTCAACCGAGTTCCATTGCATAGTTTTGGTGGGCTTAAATTTCTGAGTAGAATGATTGGTACTCCGACTTTTAAATAAATTTTGTGTGCTGGAAGACCTGGTGTATTTAGAGAGTCTAAAAACTCTACTGGATAGTGGGTGGCATCTCCTTCTTCTAAAACCGTGTTAATAGATAAATATTCCCTACTTTCTCCAGAAACATGTACCAATATTTGAGAATTTATTGCTGCTGCTTGGTCGTTGCGAGGTGCCAAAATAGCTCGTTGGCATAGCCAAGCAGCGTCATGGTTCGAGATCTCTGATGGATCTCCGTATACAGAGGAAATGAGTTCCTGCTGTGAGGCAACAGAAGAACACAGGCTTTCGACTAAAGTTACTTTACCTCCTTCTTGAGTCGGGTATGTGCCGTTACCAATTTGAAGTAGTAAATTTGAGAAAACCTGCGCGTTTGCGTCACCTCCCAAATATGCTCGCATATTAAAGCTCAAATTAGTTAATATGACACTACGCCATAAAATAGAGCTCTTTAAACAGGCACCTATTTCATCGGCCCTCGTTCCTCTGGGTATTATAGGGAGTGTCTGCCTGAAGTCTCCACAGAATAGCACCGTTAAGCCTCCCATCGGTCGGTCATTTTGTCTTATATCTCGCAACGTTCTATCTACAGCTTCCACAGCTTTACGATTTGCCATCGTACACTCGTCCCAAACGATAAGGGCGCAATCGCGTAAAACCCTTGCTTTATCACTATTGCGAGACACGTTGCAAACAGGGTTTTCTGTGCGGTCCAAGTCGATTGGTATTTTAAATGTTGTATGTGCAGTTTTTCCTCCTGGTAATAAAGTGGCAGCTATTCCTGAGGAAGCGACGGCAAGGGCAATTTTGTTTTGGCTCCTTATTTGAGCCAAGATAACTTTAGTGAGGAAAGTTTTACCTGTTCCACCAGGTGCATCTAAAAACAGCATTTCTCCTAATGAATGTTCTACACTACAGCATACTCTATCAAAGATTTGACGTTGTTCTGACGTCAAATTTGAACAGCCATTTCGCAATATTTCTGCTAACTCTTCGGGGTTGTAATTTATTTCAGATGTATACTCCCTATTAATTCGTTCCCCACCAACTGTCGGTGTCGGCAAGCCGTATTGACTGAGGGGGTTCCCTCCTATACTTGTAACTATATCTTGTATAGCCAGCAAAGCCCTATTATGGCAGCTTTCACGTACTTGGTCAGAAGTTTCACTATTTATATTTTGCTGTCTCAAAAAATCTTCGGCAAACGCGTCTTTATATTTTTGCCACAACTGCCCAGCGTCCGATAGGCCACAAAATGTCAACAAAATGGCAAATAAATGGCGCAAACGATGTGGACTATCACTGACGCATGCTTCGGCTAAAGCATCATCCCAATGCTGATCGCCATCTAATAAATGCCGTGCGCGGCAAGCAGCTTGAAATGTGGGATATTCTATATCGTCCACTTTGCGGAGCTCAGCAAAAGAAGTAGGTCCTCGCACTGTGTGAAGAAGAAGGCGTAAATAATAACACTCTGCATTATTTGGGTGCACCGTGTATACTCTTCCAATCACGTGTTCTTTAAAAATGCCGGACTCGCCTTCTACAGCAGTTCCACGTCTCCTGCGATTAAAAACACCTTGCTGCTTGTTATAAGTATAATAATGTGGCACTTCATTGTACAACAGAGACTTAGCGAAATTGTCTCTTTCGCAAAGGCGAAAGAATGCGAGCAAGGTGGTTTGTCTTGGGTTGTTCATTCTTTCTGCCACATTTTCTGGCTGAAAGTAAACTCGCTGCCCGCCTTCCAGGTGCACGTCAAGATGGATGACTGGCGGATACCTTTCATGAATAGGGAAACTCAAAATGCGCCAAACTGCCTCCGAAGAGCTTATGTATCGGCCAGATTGATACCTTGTCACTTCATCAAATTGGTTGTTATTTCTTAGTGCTATCATGGCTTGATCACTACCTTTATTAACATATTTACATATATATTTTATAGATTCGACGCTATTACAAATTTCAACATTAATGTGTGCTTGAAAAGCGTTTGACAAAACTGGAGAATACGGTACCACCCAACTATTATTTAGAATTATTTCTTGTCCACGGAATCTGACAGTAGCTGTGAAACCACCTTGTGACGGTGATCTTCGCCGGTATTGCGGATACCCATTTTCCCCAGCCATAGTTAGTTCTTTCAGTGCTCTGGGGTATTTTTTTGAGCATTGACCATCTTTCATGCACGGTGATTCCCTGTTTAAGAGGCCACATGGCCCGTGAACCATATGTGTTTTTACTATGTCATGCAAAATCGGATCTGCATTATAGTCCGGAAATTCTGCACTTATGACACTGTCTATAGCATCGGGACGAATTTTTTCTTCCAGCCACAGAAGAATGTGCGCGTGGGGTAAACCACGCTTTTGCCACTCGACGCTATACATAAAACAAAGAGTTGAACCGAAAACTTTCTCCTTTGTAAGTAGATTAATCAAGACTTTGAGTTTTAAATGAAAAATCCTAGCAATAATGTCATGTCTGTCGTATGACGCCTGTCCTGTGAGAAGTGCCTGGCAAATCTCCGTCCACTTTGGATTTGTTGTAAATGTTATAAAAAGGTCCGGCCGGCCGTATTTACGGACGTAACAAAAAGCATCTTGCGTTCGTTCGTGCATATACCGCGGACCGCCTGTGAAACTGGATGGCAAAATAACCAATCGACCCAAGTTTTCGACGTTATTATCTGATTGCATGGCGTCCCGCAAGTGCACGTATTCTTCAGCGCGTAACCGTCGCTGGTTAGTGCGAATATACACTAAACGTTCAGTTTCTATTTTTGCGTACATGTCCACAATAAATTGGCTGAACAAACCACGAAATCGTTGCAAATATACGAAACTGTTTTGCCTTATTTGTAAAAGGTAGGAATAGTATTGTTGAGCAGATATTTTTTTTTGATAATTAGTGACTCTCGTAGTAGGGTTCACTTGGTACAGCCCAAAATTGTACCCATCTTCACCATGACAATAGATTAGTGGATATTGCAGGGCGTCGTAAGCTCGGTGGGTTTCCAAAATGCGTTGAAGGCGATCGTCGCGTGTACGCAACACGATATCACGTCTCTCACACTCCTGGTCGACTAAAACAACTGCAACTTCATCTGCGACGGGTGCATTGTGTCTTCCACGGTGTTCACCCACAGGACGTCTATCGGCACTTATAACAATTTTGAAATCATTGCTGCCTTGTGGAATTGACTCCAATGCAGCTTTGAATTCACGAACGTACTGGTTAACGCGATGCAGCAATTCTTGAAGTTGACCCAAAAGCTCAGCATTGAGCTGGGGAAAATTGTGATTTCTAACATTGAGCTGTTGCGTGTAATCGGATACAAAATAAATTTGGAGAAATTTGGGTTCATTTTCTGGCAGCAAAGATCCAATAAGGTGATAAACTTGACCTTGTACTTTGAAGGTTGGCATGAACGGTCCTTCCGTTATTTGTTTTGCCCCAAAGGAAGTCATTTGGAAAGCACTGTTATATAAACGAATATTATCCAAAAAACGGTTCGACTGGGGATGATCGCCATTCAGGAGACTTATAAGTAAGTGTGGTGGATCTTGGAAATTTGGAAGAACAATTTTTCCATTTGAGCAGCACATTCCATCTGTCTCTTTCCTCCATTTCAAAGCATGACAAAAATTACAAATTTCTCTCATGTCACCCACGAAAGTAAAGCCAGCATAATTAATTCTAGACGAATATGTGAACCCTGATTTTTCCCTATTGTCCCAAGGTAATAAAATATTTGCATCGTCATTTTCCATGGACTCATCAGCTCCGCTATTTGTTTCTCTATTCATATGGTATCGAGCTCGTTCTATTTCTAGGCGAGATTGACGTTGTTCTGCTGTTTCTGCTCGTCTTAGTTCATCTATTCTTTCCCTTTCAGATGCAAGATAACTTTCATTGTTTCTTTGTACACCTACATAGTTATGTCTAGCTATTTCTAATCGTTCTTCTCTTTGGGAGAGAGATTCAGACTCGCGCGAGAGAGCGTGTCGCTCTCGGTCAGATGACAGACGTGCTTGGCGTTCCTCGATACTCTCTTGAGAACGCAAAGTCGCGGTCCGAGTTCTTTGCGAACTTAAGCGCGACCCCTTTCTGTGAAAGTCTCTGACTCGCGTGAGAGAGACTGGCGCTCCCGATCAGCAGACAGCCGAACTTCGCGTTCCTGGATATTCTCTTGAGAACGCAAAGTCGCGGTCCGAGTTCTTTGCGAACTTAAGCGCGACTCCCTTTCTGTGAATGTCTCTGACTCACGTGAGAGAGAGTGGCGCTCCCGATCAGCAGACAGCCGAACTTCGCGTTCCTGGATATTCTCTTGAGAACGCAAAGTCGCGGTCCGAGTTCTTTGCGAACTTAAGCGCGACTCCCTTTCTGTGAATGTCTCTGACTCACGTGAGAGAGAGTGGCGCTCCCGATCAGCAGACAGCCGGTCTTCGCGTTCCTGGATACTCTCTTGAGACCGCAAAGTCGCGGTCCGTGTTCTTTGTGAACTTAAACGTGACTCCCTTTCGGTGAACGTTTCCGATTCACGTGAAAGAGCGATGTGCTCTCGGTTAGCAGATAACCGTGCTTCACGATCTTCTTCCGATTCCTGAGACCTACAAAGTCTCATCCTTTTCGCATTTCGGCTACGCAGCGAAAGGTTAGTTTTTTTTCTTTGAGGCATTTTCAAGGAAAATTAAAGCAATAAACAAAACTAACAACACTTATGACTGAATAGCCTACAAACTTAAAAGAACGGTGCGTCGAACAGTCTAGTGTGACAACGTATCGTCTGTTCGTGGTCGTGACTCAACGAATTGGCAACACTAACTTACTGTATAACGATTGGCACTATTGGATTCAAACTACGAAGTAAATCAAATACAATCTTAACTTCGTACTTCAAACCAATGACCAAAGTTGACCAAACGAAACCAATAAGATAAGCAAATACTTTTTTTTCGACCAATTTAGAAAATCGATAAACCAAGCAACCAAAGAACTTTTACGACACACGCAAGAACTTTTAAGACACCTAACGAAACCCAATTTGCCTAGTAAACACGGTGGACGTCATCCTCGCGCGGAAAATCTTAACACCGCGATTCAGAAAATGACGTCATTTGCACAACGCCATCTATCGGATTTAGATTTCAACTATCAACATTAGTTCTATTTTTAGTCTTAAGATGTCGTTGCAAGTACTATACTTAATTGCGTAACGTAATATTTTACTTCTTGAACTCACTAAATTAATCATATCTTTTGATAGAGTGAACCGATTTCGATGAAACAAAAACTAAGTTAAACCTCAAGTTGCGTATAATTTTTGTATATAAACATTGTCAGCATTGAATTCTTAGATTTTACGTGATGTGCGCACAAACAAAC
Organism: Orthosia cruda; assembly: GCA_964057195.1. NCBI lineage: Eukaryota > Metazoa > Arthropoda > Insecta > Lepidoptera > Noctuidae > Orthosia > Orthosia cruda. Next base: position 23,529,400 of record OZ059831.1, on the reverse strand, counting down.
AGACAAACAGACAAACAGACAAAAATTTCAAAAATGATGGAAATGGGTTCTGTTACTTATCTTTTCACACGCTGGCTATTTTTTGTTTCAATTTCTTCAATGTACAAAAATGACTTTTCTACAGATTTATTATATGTATAGATTTGTTGAAGAACTTCGGAGATATACAACAGTTAACTCTTCAATAAATGACAGCAAATCTCTCGGGATAGCTGCAATCACATGTCTGTTTATTGTTTACACCATTTTAAAACGTAACATCACACTGGTACGCTGTAAAGGGGTACGCAGGTGTGAAAAGTGAAAAATAAAAAAATACACTTTTTACAAAAAATACAACCGACTTCCAAATAAAAACACTACAAAGTCAAAAATAACTTCGTAATGTTTTTTTTTTGGAAATAGGTTGTATTATTTGTAAACAAGTTTTTATAATATAATTAGTTTAGATAACAGTATTTATCACATTGGGTAAAATCCTGTAAAGATATGTTTGTTAAGGTTGAAATAAATAAATTTCTTCTTCTCCTTTCTGATATTTTCTTTTATTGTGAATGACTCAACACCATAATTGATGCCAATGACACGTAGGTTCTATGAAAGACGAGTTTGTTCAGTAGGAAAACTTATACCTACTGCTGCAAATGGTCTGAATACAGAGACGTGAAAGCACTTATGAAGATCACGACTGGCTGTACTTACTTAGGTGAAAGTAGAAATATTAAAAAATCAAAAATCTGTTCGTGATTACACCAATACAAAAATATTTTATGACAGATCTACATTTTTCTCAATTTGTAACCCTATGTTGAAACGAGTACCTCCATAGAAATCGATTCTAAATGAACACAGTTCGAATCAAGCACTTGACATTGATGGATCAGTTAGACCAAATAAGTTAAATTACGTTATTCCTCATCGCTTTGTATCCCTCAGAAAAGTTCTGAAATACCTTTTTCTGTAACTACATTGTTGAAACATAAGATTTAAATAAATGATAAGATGTATGGTGTATGGTGTAGATATTATGATGTATGGTGCTCGCCTAACTTCTGGAGTTGGCTTTCCGATGCGCAATGCACGATAAGGTACTGCGCAGCCTTTGTAGCCAACTTCAGGACGGCCAAGAAGTTTGGCGAGAACTATACCTAGGTAATGGAATAGGATATGCATCATAAGGCCGATCTCAAATAAATTGGAAACAAACAATTAATTCAAAAAATCAAAAAACTGCTTATGAAGCGAACCCCACACGATGGCGTTGGCAGAAAAAAATAATTGGCCCTACAATATGGCGCCCAAACGCCACTATTTTTCATTTTTTTAATTTTATGTAGCCAACTAGCCCAAAGACCTTATACCAGACTGTGTACCAAAATTTTTGGATAAGCTAAAATGAAATCTATCATCATACACCTAGGTTAGCTATTTCCTTATAAGCGGTAGCTAACCAAAAACGGTCCTGGCGAGAGGCATTCCGCTGGTAGTGTGTCCTTGTCTGACCTCTTGCTAGCTCAACTAATCATTGGGTTTGGTAGAAATGGTAGAAAATTTTATATTTTCTTTTTATGTTATACCAAAACGAACAATTCATAGACTATGACACGTATTTAAATATTTCTAGAAAAGTATATAAATATTTCTACAGTTCCTATATTTAATCAATTCGTTGTATTTAAAAAAATATAAATTAATACTGAGTAAGAGTAGTACTTTTAAATGTTTGGGCCTGGTAATACTAAATGTAGGATGGTGGTTTGCGGATTTTTTGGCGGACTTTGTTCGAGTGAAATTCAGCGGCTGTTAATATTATAGTAGCTGTAGTGTAGATGTATGTTTTTTTAGTCTTATATCTGTACCTACTAACACTAGATTTTTTAAAGTAAATTGTTACTAATCCTATGGACTTTGACTGAAATAAAAGATTTTTAATTTAATTTAATTTAATTATTTGCAAATTGATTCCTAGTGGAATGCAATTGGTGTAGTTTTATTTCTCAACTGTCTACGCAACTGGACAATATGTGAAAGCATAGAGATCCTTTGAGGTATATTTAGTTGCCGGTATTTCAAAGCACTGTCAGAAGACTGCAGGGTCGGATCAGAGAGCTTTTTGTTCCAATCTATATGATGGTCTTGAAGAATGAAACTTGAAGAGATTTGGGATTTAAGGATTATTGAGTCCTCCCCCTCTCTTCGAAATTCAGATAACCCTTTAATACTCCATCGTAAACTGCTCAATTCCTCTTCGAGTTCGGTAATCTTTTCGTCGGTACGGAGTGTGCGCGTGTTGTACGTTGCCAGGTCTAGTCGTCGGTATTTGTTGGAGTAGCCGGATCTCGTCCGGGATTCTTAGCAACCCTTGCCATACCGTAACCTCGACCGCTACCGTAGTCGAGGGTACATGCTGCCGGGCAATAGGGGCTATGTTTTATTTGTGCTATTCATGGGGAGTGCTTTGCAGGTGGGTTGGCGATCGCAGTATGGTTGTTACAAATGCATAGAGAACGTTGCTGTCCATTCTCTGGTTTTTCTCTTAGTCGCCTCTTACGACACCCACGGGCAAACATGAAATGGTGAAAATCTTTACGCCCGACACCATACGGTTAGTGAGATAGATACCAAAAAAATATAAACGCTTTTTATTATTAACGATAAATTAGGTAGGTTTAGGTAGCGCAGTTATGTAGCATCAACATATCGGAATACTTAAACTATCGATTTTACAATCAATTTGTCCCGTGTTCTGTTTGGTCATGGTCACATCATTAGAAAGAGACACACTACCAAAGGGAGCCCTCTCGCTCGGACCGGTTTTTGCGCCATAGTGCATAGTCTAGTAGTAAGAAGTATAAGGTCTTTGCCTTATACAGAAATAGGTATAAGTTCTTTGAACTAGCCAATAACACTCGCATTAAAGACGCATCGATTGACGTCTAACGTCATATTGGCCAACGCGTTTGGTCTCTAGAACGCCACATGTTTGTATGTAACAAAGACAGATAAACACATTACCCTCCTTCGGCGTTAGAGAACTAAATCAAAAATCAAAATCATTTATTTGTAAAACATAGGATTATTAGGACATTACATGCAAGATCTTAAAAAATAGATAGTGCACTATGTTTTGCCAATTGACATACAAATTATAAAAAGAAATACGATTATATGAATGGGTACTTTTAAATTAAAATATAAATTTACTACAATATAATTATTTACGTATTTGAATACTGATTGTATTAATACATGCATGCAGGTTAAATTTTATTATTCATAATCAACTTCATTTCATGTCAAAATTTAAAGTCTTGATATGAATTGATATTCGAAAAAAAATAAGATCAAGATAATATAGGAAAAAAAAATATGTCAACATTATACAGTTAAAGCGATTTGATTTTATAACTTCGGGTATTTTATTATATATTTGTGGAGCAACAGCAAAGAAGCCCTTTTTACTAGAGAAGTTTTACATTTCACAAGGCATAGTTCATTAATATATTGAGCACGCATCGGAGTTTTCTTTACTGAACATACTCGTAGTTTTTTGAATAAATGTGGATTTATTTTTACAAATAATGCAGTTTCTAGGATGTATAAAGCCAGTAGAGGTAATATTTTTAATTTTTGAAAATACGCAATGCATCTATCTGTTGTGTTTAAACCACACATTGACCGTATACATCTTTTCTGCATCCTGAAAACAAGTTCCCTATTTGTTGACTGTCCCCAAAAAATAACACCATACCGCAGAATTGAGGCGACCAGTCCATGATAGGCTGTTAACAGAGTCTCAATATTTATTTTCTTTGAATGTTGATATAGCAATTATGCTGATTTACTTGAACACATGCAAATTTCCTCCAAATGAGGTTTCCAAGTCTGTTTATCATCCACAGTTATACCTAAGAACTTCGCAGCACTAACTTCCTCTATTTCATAATTATTTTAAGCAACATTAACTAGTGGTTTCTCAAGCCGTTGGTGAAATGGCATTATTTTGGTTTTATTTAAATTAATTATAAGATTATTATCATTAAGCCAATTTATTATTTTATTTGATGAAATATTATTGTCATTTTGATAAGATGCATTGTATCATTGCAAGTAGTAGAGTAGAACGCTTTCAATTTAATTTGAATATCCCCTCAAAAATGTTAATCTCACAATACGTTAGAACGGTCTAGTCTAGACAATCGCCAAGCTTTATTTGCGTACGTTATTACCTTCTATGGCAGACACACACACTACGAACAAACACGACACACTAAGAATGTAAAGTAGTTCTTAAAATACACTTAAGTTTTGTTTGCGTCTAAAGTTTAGGATAAAATTTCCATTATGGGCCGTTGATTTGGAAGTTCATTTTTTTTTATAGGTTGTACTCATAAATAGAAAGCTTTTTACAAAACTATCAAGACTCGGCAATTTTATGTTTTTTTGTATGTTTTTCGTGAGGTAAAAATATGAGAATTGGTCCAGGAGCGAGCGAAGCGAGCTCGGGAGCTTTGGGCACCCCGACACGGACAGGTTAGGTTCGAAGAGATGAGCAAAGCGAGCGAACTCAGCTCCCATCATCTTCTTCGTGTTAGGTTACTTTAGACCCTTCAGATAGAAATAGGAGCCCCGCGCAGCGGGGCTCCGTCGATATTGTTGTTAAATAGTAATTGTAAAAACTTTAACCATGAATATCTCCTTAACCATGGGGTTCCGCGGGGTTGGGATGGTACAGTGGGGTAGCCCCACTACCCCCCACTTTCCTACCCACCTTCCCGCCCCAAAAATCGATGGACTTTGATAGAAATTTTGATTCTAACCTAAAAACTTTAACCATGGATATCTCCAAAACCATGGGGCTCCGAGTGGTGGGGATGGTAAGGGGGGGATTAAACCCCTCCCCCGTTCCCCCCGTGCCATAAATCAGCGGCCCATAAAGGAAATTTTAACCAAAGTTTAGAAAGTCTAATTGTGTGTTTGTTATTTCTATACTATCATAAATGCACTTTATTTAATCTACCCTTATATTCTCTTGCTCTATAAATTCAATATACCGTCTTCGTAAATTAATCTGTAAACGAACTGTATCTAAATGGCTGAAAACTCTTGATTATCATGCATCTGAAGGGCTACTGATTCTTATCCGCTAACTACTTACATACACTCACTCACATACACCTGTACACATACATATAACTCATAACATATCCATTCTAGAATCAGCATTTTTGTTAATGTCATAAATTATGCATTGTAAACTTCATCATCATACTTACTCATCATTACTTCTTCAGTTCATACTTTGATCTAGTAACATACAAAGTCTAACTGTAAGACTCTGGGAGCCTAGTGACCCGTAACACAGGTATTCAATACCTTCATCGGGCACCATGAGGTCTCTCACAAATGTTTTCATATTTTTTTTGTATTAGCAGCATTTTAAGCATTTTCTGTACTTTCCTGCAATATTTGTGATGAGAAAATAAAATTATTATTATTATTTATTTTTATATATTATTTAAAAAAATATGTTTTGCTTTTTACCCGCTGCTTCGGTACCCTTGCATATTCAGAAACAAATAGGCTAAATTTCAAGATAAAAATCTATGACAATCAACAATGGCTGCTATCGTTGCAGCTTTCTATCAGTAAAATAATTTTAATTTTTTATAGGCTTGCGCTTGACCACTATCTCACCTGATGGTAAGCGATGATGTGCTCGACGATGTAGCAAGCTTGCCTAGAAGACACCTATTCACTCTTGACTTAAATAAACACTCCCGGTTGTAGCTATAAAGAAAACAAGACTCCGGCAGGAAATTCGATAGTTCGATGAAAGAACGGGCTAGGAGTTCATGCAATTCCAACGCACACTCCCCGAAATGTAACCGATAAAAAACGACAGTCGACAGTCGTAATCGTAATAATCGATTAGTACTTCGTGTCCAGATAATACCCAATATAAAAAAAAAACTATTTTACCTCTTATAATAATAGTTAAGATATTAGTGCAGAATTCTTAGTAAAAGCGATAACAACATCTTATTGTTGAGGTAACTCTTTACTCCGAATATGAGTAAATCTTCCAAACTTACACACAGTTGTGAGTAAATCACCCGAACTTACCCACAGTCTGACAACCAGCAAATAAACAGCTACTAAAGAATAATTTCGCCAGTTTTATGTGCACATGCCATGTCCACTTTGTTTCTCGTGAGTCAGTGTTCACATAGTGCCATAAACGTTACATATTGGGGTGTAAATTCGCCTTTGTACACACTATACTCACCCTGCCGGGCAAACAACTTCTATTCAATGGAAAATTTCAGTATTGTGGTCCTAGTGAATGGGACAACTATTTCAATAACCTACTGTGAGGCTGGCGGGCTTTTAATTAACTCTCGTGCTGAGTATAGTTATAATAGAAATACGGATAATAAAACGGCGCATACCGTACGAACATGTACATGCCCTTTCCCTAAATGTCGGCGAAGGTATGTTTTGCTTTCATTGGGGAGACTATATTTTCATTGTTTTAGAAGTTATTATTTTAATGTAATATTCAATAGTTATTTGAGTTTCAGGGTGCTTTTTCTGGTTTAAATAAATTTCTAGAAGTTTGCTTTGTATTAAAAAAACTGAATGATTTATGTGTCTATAAATTGTTTTAGACAAAATAGTCTTCTTTCAATAGCCTTATATCCGACTGCTCGTCGGATATAAGGGTATTGAACAGGACCCTATTGCTTTTCGCACAACTCCTTGAAACAGTCCTCCCGAGGCATCGTACGCTTTTATTTTATCATACTCGTATATTATATAAATAGTTCTGGAATGATAATGATATCATTCTTTTCGAGAACTATTATGTCGTTTGAAGGGATCACATTAATATATACTCTATTCCTGAGTAACTAAGGGATACTATTCAAAGAAATATAATTCTCATAAACAGAGTGGACTGTTTTTCTGGACAACATCCCACGATGACATTTATATCTTCACCGCCTTTCATATTGAGGTGCGGTTTACCGAAACAGGCGGTTACACTAGTCGATCATTCTTCCATACAAAAGTAGTCTGGCCATTACTCCACTGTTTGACGATGTACATTCAAAATAATAAATGATATAAATTTTTAAACTGTTATGGTCACTAACACCAACTTTATAGGCGGGATATTTACCATATTTACTGTTTGTTTATCCGTGATCATGGTGCTTGCAACAGTACCGAAATATCGGAAACTCGCTACAAACAGTAAACATGGTAAATATCCCGCTTATAATATTAATGTTGGTGATATCAATTTGTCTCATCATTATCTAGCCCTGTATGGAAACAAAAAAGTATAAAAGGTGTATTTGAAAGTTATGCGCGTCGAAAGTTCCATATTTCAACACTAATTTTAACGCATCTTTGGGCGGTAATAAATACCATAAGAAGAAGGAAAATTGCAAAATAGCCACCATATAGGGATAGATTAGTAGTTCAACACCTTGAAACATTTAGTCGTCTTTTCATGATATCTAGACTGTTTATAAAATTTCGCGCGCTCGTTTTCGTCCTAAATCAGCATCAATTTCACTACAAACTTGCAAAAGTGCTAATTCGTTCGCGAACTAGCTTCTTACTGCTCATCACAGCATTAATCTCTTTCGCACGTGTTGTAGGATGAGATAGCATGCATTTTAACCCCGCTCACAAAAAAGTTCGTGCTGTCGACAAGGGCAACCTTTACAGTGTGTACCGATACAGTACCGGTCCACTCGTATAATTATACAGCTGCGTCTAATCCAGAGATTACAGGCAAGCCGGTTAGGTAGGAACGTACATCCATTAGATCTAGTGCGGTACCTGTGACTAGATTAGAGTAGACGGTTTATATATACTGGAGTAGGTAATGCATCGATACTGTAGACCTCAGCTCTGAAGGTTCCTTTAAGCTGGTGATAAATGATTGCATAAATTTGCGAAACTTTTAGGAAAGTTTTGATAATTAATTTATAGGTCTCAAGAGTTTCGCTCTCTTCTTTTTTTAGACTTGCTAGAAAAGGCGATAAAGCAAAAATGTGTTAACGTCTGCTAAATACAGTTCTGCGTTATAGTAAATGGATATTCTTTTATAGGAACTCTGAGTCGAGTGATAGTGTTATCATATTTTTAGCAAGGAAGGCTTCAAATAAGCCATGTTCTAGTTGATAAAGATATTTAAAAACTTAATTTTTGATGACTACTAATTTTAGTTTATATCGGACCGTAATTATTAAGTTGTTATAATTAACGACATAAAACTTGAGTTCGATAAAGATTATTTCGAATGTGAAAAAGCAGTAAAGTAAGATATACTTTAAATAATTAGATCCAGTTCCATTCACACAATCAATAACTGGCTCACAATAATCTACTTTTACATTGTAACCATGTGCAATAAATAACATAGGGTATGTGTAATCCTATCATTGCGTGCTCTACATACCAAAGGCTTCCATTACTGCATCGGATACAGACAGATTTATTCCATTATGAAGGGTTTATGGAAAATAGTGAAATATCTAGTATCTACGTAGCTTAAAAGTGCGTTACATGTTTTACGTTTTAGCTGAAAAGGTGAGCAAGAGGGATAACCTATTCAGATGTAAAATGTAGCTATTAGTTTCAATCACACAAAACGTACGTTTTAAATGTTTCAATGTGCAGTTTTAAACGTATTCGCTTTTTAGGGTTCCGTACCCAAAGGGTAAAAACGGGACCCTATTGCTAAGACTTCACGGTCCGTCTGTCTGTCTGTCACCAGGCTATATCTCATGAAACGTAGACGGTTGAAATTTTCATAGATAAACTTGAGCGACTTCAAAATTTTTGTATAAGGTTTATATTCGGTATGCGCAAATATGACCATGTTTCTGAATTCCGCGAAAATCTCAAGTGGTTGCCAATTCGCCTTTGCCGGAAAGCTCATATTCTTTCCCTCCTGTATAATATACTATTTTTTTCATCTATCCCTCTTTACCTCAAAAACCGATTTCAGTTTTTATGTGACTCGCACACGAAAGTTCTAACATCGGATAACATGAAACTTAAAATGCCAATGCATTCCACTATCTTCCTAGACAAATCTTTTACTGTACAGGCCGCTCGTCTATGGAATGCATTGCCTGTGACAATAAAACGCGCGCAATCACTACCGAACTTTATAAGACTGGTAAAGGAGCACTACCTGTCACTGGGTGACACTGTCAGTGGGTGATCTTATTCATGTTGGAGCTGTATTGTTTTCCTGCCTGTATATTTATATGTATTTATGTATATATTTTATATTTAGTGCTTCCTATGTTTGTAACTTATTATTTTATTTTAAAATTGCACCAAGTGCAACCCCATGTCGTATCCAGGCTATCTTTTCCCACTCTGGGTTGCCTGGAAGAGATCGCAGAACGCGATAAGGCCGCCTGTTGTATGTTTGTTGTTATTATAAGGTTTCCGTATGTTATGTTTTTATCTTGGTGTACAATAAAGTATATATAAATAAATATAAATATTTATGTTGCCGCTATAAAAATAAATACTAAAAACAGAAGAAAATATATAAATATTTAAGTGGGGCTCCCATACAACAAACGTGTATTTTTTGCCGTTTTTTGCGATAATGGTACGGAACCCTTCGTGCGTGAGTCCGACTCGCACTTGGCCGCTTTTTAGTTATATTTTTCGTACTAGCTTGCATATTTGAATTTAGTTTTATAGTAATCAAGGATTGAAATATTATATTATCCTTTTTGCTGTAATTTCATCACCGCTTTTTTTGTAAATTGATTTAAAAAAAAATTATATTGTTGTATGGGGACAAGGGTGTTAGAACGGAAAAGTTAATTTTGACCTTCGTTAGAGCAATGTTCGGTGCCTTGATTGTTTATGATCGTTAGTAATTTTACCTGGTTATTTTGATTTTAGTAACTTCGAATTAAAGAAAAATATTGCTTGATATCATTTGAAATGACCGTTCGTGTTCATATATAAGCTTTTTTGTACTAAAGTGCATTTTAGTTGTTCACTATTTTGTTTTCTAATATATATATCTATATATATTAGAAAATATATATATCTATGGCTATATCACGATTTCATCATTTGTCCGCACTGATATAAAAGAAGGAATATTGTGGCCTTCGTAATTTGATATTGTAAGTCATTCTTCGCCTTCAAATCTGTAACAGGGAAAACGTTAAGCCAATGAACCTTTTATAATATGCTATATCAAGGTCAATTTATGTCTAGGCCTTGGACTATAAATTGACCTTGATATATTCGGCTTCAAATTACAAAAGGCAATATGAAGCTAGTACAGAACACTGTCTCTGTGAATAATCCCTGCATCAAATTTAATGTGTCCCATATACGAAGCCATGCAAGACTTACAAATTATTACTTACTTAGACATTACAAATATTGGAGCAGATTAGTATTCCTCGTCCGTCCCGCAAGGATACAATAGATGAGACTGTAGCAACTTTAAATATTTTATTAGACTCTTTTATGTCACATTTCAAATGGACGTTTACGGACTTTACGATCTTGCATACACATACACTATGTATGTCTACGTTAGTACGGACTATTCTTGAGCTAGAGCTACGTTGTCGGTTTTATTCGTTTGGGAAATATTTCAGAAACGCTCTCTTGAAAGTCTTATTTGAAAGTTATAAAACATGGCCCCCAGTCTAGAAGCTAACGCTGCATTTACAATAGTTTTGATGGTCTGAAAATGATAAATGGATATGGAGTTTAGTCGTATTTTGTAGGTGTATTCTTCGCTGTGAATGTATTGCGTTATAGATAATCATTCGTCAGACTTATCCCCATAATGCATCGGTCGGGTTGTACTCGTAAGTAATGCAATTTAATGCAAATGTGTTGATGTAGCGATAACAAGCCCCATGAGTGCATAAGGCGGATTCCACGGCGCTCGGCCGCCGTCGCCCCGCAGTCGCGCCGCCGCCGAACCGCGCCGGCCCGCCGCCCCGCCCGATGACTTAATGTGTGCGGAAATGTCGTGGATTACACGCCTACCGAGCACTGCATACTCCCCTACGTTCCGTCACGAAATAAACTAGTTCTATTGTTTTGTTTGTGGCTGTTCCGCTATGCAGAACACATACACGTTTACATATTTAGTTCTAACTTATGATGACCAAACCAACTAAGAATCTGTGTGTTGATAAGCGTTTGTTTAAGTTTGTGTGGTTTGTATTTCGTGTTGTAATAAGTGTAGGTATGTAACATTTCAGTCATATGTTTTGTTTAGTTGGGGCCAAAGTGATCAACGCGCGTTTCAATTTGCTTATTTTTAAATGGCGCGATAATTTTATGCAATTTGTTGTTTTACAACCACTATTCTGTCGACATAGCAGTACAATATGGTTGTTTGTAATACAATATTAAAGTAAACACATTCTATCTGGGTCGAAAAACTTTAAAGATGAACAAAACTAATATCGGGCGAAGCGTGCAGTGCGTAGCAACTAGCTACGCGACGTAGCCGACTACGGATGCCTACGCTGCCCGCCGCGTCGCCCTCGTAGCCAAAGTTCGTAGACGAAGCCTACGCAAAGATACAAGTAGTTCACTAACAAAATAACTTTTAAATTAAATTCGCGTTCAATTATTCTCAAGAAAGAGGTCAATGGGCCAAATCCGTGCACGTTTATAACATAGATTTTTAGCAAAGTTGTGTAATTTTACTTCTTAGCCGCGTTAATAAAATAGCGTAGAGATTGTTTCTGGACTTTTAAATAGATTGGTAGAACTAATTGAGAGTTTCCTTCTTGTTTTTGGAATGTTTGGTTACTGCCTCGTGTATGCTAAGCTAGTTACGTGACATTATTAGAATAAAATAGAATGTACTATTTTTGCAGCGGTTTCATAAAACTTTTAAATAATATCTGCCTACTCTTGTGTGCATTATGCAAATTAATTGCAAACTTATACTATCTCAGTAAGTTTTTTATTTGTAAGTTTGGTTGCAGTTTTTGCACAAAATACTTGAGACGTCGTGTTATAAATATTGGTTAGTCAGCAATGGTAGGGTGGGTGGACTGCCTCACCAGCTCGTTTGCTTGCTTGATGATGAGGATGAGAACCATAAGAACACATGATAACTATATACCTTTGCTTGCAAGAGGCACAAATTTTGATCTTACTTATAAATTCCTGTTTGTCTCCAGAAAGGGTGTGCTCTAACGAGAAGTGGGCAGCAGGGTGTGGTGATGGAGGTGGTAATACTGAGAGCGAGAGCCCAACTGAATCGTCTAGTGTCGTCGGGTGAGAGGCGCGCGGAGGGCGAGGAGCGAGCGTCGCGGGGGGGCGAGGACGGCGGCGGCGCGGCGCGGGTGGCCGGGGGGCGCGCGCGCACCATGCCGCCGGCCGCGCCCGCGCCGGCGTCCACCGCGTCCTGGCTGAACGCCACGCTTGTCTACAACGCCACCCGGCTCAACGCCACTTTCGACACCGACTTCGAGCTACTCAGCACGAACTCCACTGACGAACACCACCACTGGTTTTGCGCTAAATGGACCAATGCACAACAAGATCTCTTTCAGGTAACGACATATTAAAATGTCTTGTTCAGGCTTGAAGTAGTGTTATGCTGAGTGTGGCTGAGTTGAGGTTCTAGATGTCTAGACATGTGACATTCTAACAACGAAAGCGTCACCATAGTAATTGGAAAATAATCAACGGTCGTCGCTATCAAAATGACACGTGAGCAATGTCTTACATTTTGATTTTTTGACTATCGCCATCGCTGCTTGAATGACACTTTGTTTGAGCCTCAGCGGCTCTAGAAAAAATGGGACTTATTATCGACCGATGTTAGTGTAAAAACTATTTCAAACCTTATCAATAGGTTGTTCTCTAAATAAAATGCTGACTTAACTCTTTATCCTAAATACAGGCAGCAAATTTGTGTTTCGCAATCGCGTTCCTCGCGCCGAAGAGCTTCAAGCAAAGCATCTTAGTGCTTCGAGCATTAGCTGCAGCAGGCGCCGTGCTCATGGGGCTGTGGGCCGGCGCCGAGGTGTGCGCGCCCGACGTGCTCGCCTGGAGCCTCGCGCTTGTGCTCGTCAACTCTATACACACTGTGTTTCTTATTATAAGGTACGTAGTACTAAAGTTACGATCAACCGTACGACAGAAGACATAAGTGATGCACAAAAACCGTCAGATATCTACTGCTACAAAACGGCGCTGACAAAATGGTTTATTATCGTGTGTGTACTGGAGGTAACTGTAAGAAAAAAAGAAAGAAAATGCATTTATTTACGCCAGGCACGACGCATACCATAAAAAAAGGAAACAATCAAATACAAAGTATGTTAAGTAGGTCATCGCTCAGCATAATGCTGGGACTCTCGTGCGAGACAGAGCCACAGCGCTGGTTAGCTGGATAGCCGGTGTCGACTGAGTGACGTCGAACCAATGAAACCTTATGGCCTATTGTCGGAGCAAACATGTTATATATTTTATAAATAAAATAAATGATTAAACACAAATACGACAACAAGTTTCCAAAACAAAAGTTATAGATAAATTATATTACTTAAACGAAACATTCCTTATTTTTTAAAAGAAACACAACTGCATTCACACATATAAAGAACGAAAGAAAAAAAAAAAATTGTGACCCGCACAGGAGACAAGAGAAATTTCTCGACAAACTTACCTAAACTGAGAATCAAACCAGCTAAAAATTTTATAGTTATAGTTTATTACTTATACGAGTATATAGAATTATATATATAGTAGCAAATATGGTTAATATTATATTTAATCAAAAGTTGGTTGGTAGGATTATAAAATAAGTTTAAGGTAGGTAAGAATAGAAAAAATGTAAATGTACTAAATAGGTGATGTTCTTCAGAAAGGCCAGGTGCGCAGTACTCATAACCGGCGTGTGTGTATGACTAGATGTATGACTGTGAGTGAAGCAAACGAAGTATGTAAGGATCTTAGCAGGTGTCGTTCTGTAGTTTCTGCCTACCCCGGGAAAAGGCATGAGTTTATGTATGTATGTATGTACTAAATTACGACAGTAGTAAAACGGATGTATTTTCTACTGTACTTAATATGGTATAAATATCACCCATTAAAAACTAGTCTAATTTCTAGTAAACGTTCGTAAGCACACCTTCTCAACTTACTACTATTCCATGTTATTCTATAACTGCTTGCTACTGTAATCAACAATTTACCTGGCTAGCAAGTTTAATAACAGACATTTTCCCCTAAAATCATTTACAAACTCTGCATGAAAAGGCACGATGAGAACGCACTAGCCGGGCAAATGCTGCCACATTAAACTGTCGCTGGCCGGACTCAGCAAACGCTGATTGGTGGACTTTGCCCACTTAAATTAAAGCACGTTAACGTTCCAAAATCTTGATGGGCAAAGTTTTAGTAGCACGCAAACTGGCGATCGTGGTACCTATCTATATATAATAAGTACGCTACGCTATATTTTCGTGTTGATTTAAGGGTGCCTTTCCACCCTCTGGTGGAACGTAGCATATTTCTATGCTATGGATGCGTTTGATATCCACCGCGATATATTCATTGGTCCATATAGCACTGGTGGAAACGGCTGCAGCTGAATTGCGCAAGTGATTCAGCGAGGCAAAGGGTTTGACCGCTATCAAATCGACCAGTCACATGCGAAATAAATGACGCCATGTGGATTCCGTCAGTGTGATTGGTCGAGTAGGAGTCTCTGGTGTCCTGAAATACAGGTTACAGCTTAGCTCAGGCACTCGACCGCAAATAATTATGAGGCATATCGTTATTATAATTTTTCTGTTTTTGAGTTTTTAGTTGATAATTGTTATTTGTGGAAAAAATTAAACATGATTTACATTTGATTTTTTGATAGATAGCGGTCAAAATCTTTGCGTTGCCGTTAACTTACGCAATAAGGCTGCCGGTTCTGCTAAGCTATGTTTTTTATATGGATGGATGCATGATCTGGATGCGTGCTATGGAAAGTCACGAGTGGTGTAGCTATGTGCATAGCGCGGCGCGAGCTCCACTACGCTCACCGCACCGCCGCCGCCACGCCGTTCCCCGTGCTTTTCCTACTGTCGAGACATCGCATAGCTCAAGTTGTGCATCTGCCTCGCACAGCTACCTCGAGGCGGCGCATCTTACTAGCCCGCTACATAGCTTAGAATCAGTGGAAATGGTCACATAGCTTAGCTTTCACATTCTCGCAGCACAGCACATCTCTGGTGGAAAGGCACCCTAACCCTATTCATCGATTTGACTCCCTAGTCAGTATGCATGATGTCCAGGGTTCGATTCTCGGGGCAGGAAAACTGTTATTGGGTTTTTACATCTGGTATTTTTCAGTAGCAACCCGGAGTTTGGACTTGTACCCTGTTGATGACAATAGGCTGCCCCATATTTCAGACTAAAACATAACTGGGGCAATGAGGGTATACTACCAGCCTTTTTCCTCTGATTAAACTGATTATTTTTGCACATCGATCGCGTTAGGTTCCGTTCCACGGCGAAAGATAGATGGTGTTAGCAGCTACTTGCGTGTAAAAGGGATTACTCGGTTCTTGAGTATTTTTTTCTTTAAATACAGTGACAATTTGTTTTGTAGTATTTTTTTGCATGTTTTTACAGTTTCATTGCACCAAAATTTATTACATTACAAATATAAACAATCGAGTGGAATGCCTAGGCAATTTAAAACCGCGCCATCTATTGGCATATATTTAAAATTAAACGTACAAATAATATTTGAAATGTGAATTAAAAGCCCAATATTCCATAATTTTGTGCTTAGGATAGTTGATTAAACAAGAACGTACAATATTTATTTTCAATTCCAGAAAATGTTAATTTTACACACAAATCAATAACAAATCGGCGCATATTGCGCCATCTAGTGGTATTTATTTGAACCAAATGTTCTTTCTTAGCGCTGGGACCCCGTGCTATGGGTCTGCCTAATCCTTCGGGGAACACAAGCATGATTTTATGAATGCATTCAATGTTTTATTTAAGTCACTCCAGAATCGTAATGTTTCATTCTCTCCTGCAGGTTTCTTCCTCCAGCGCTATCTCTTGAGCTAACAGATCTGTACTTGAAGCTGTTCAAGCCTCTGAAAGTGAACAAGAAGCACTTTACGGAGCTGACTCGCGAGGCTAGGATAGTGAAGCTTGAGCCCGGCGAGGCGTATGCGGTCGAGGATGTCACGCCGGCCGACGAGAGATTGTCTATACTACTAAAGGGAAAGTATGTTGTTTTCACATTATACCATTCTACTATATTTTATAAAGAGGTACAATTTAATACTTGAAAAACAATATATCACGGGAATTTAACGCGATCATTTCATCGGATGAAATAGGTAGGTTTCATTATCGGACTACCAGACTTACGGCGATGCTCCATCGGTACATTAGACCGATAGCGCTAGGCTATTTTGATGTCATAAGTTTAAAAAATTCTAAAGTTGCTTATTTCTTGCCTGTGGATACATTCGTACCTATGAAGCTTATTATTGCGTTTTGTGTCACATCTTTTACTTGCATTTTCAGTAATTCGATGATTTGTGGTTGATTATTTTTATTCAAATCAAAACTGGTAAAATTAATTTAAAGTTTAAAATAATTATGGTGTCATATCTAGGATAGTCTGTGGAGTGTGCAAACCCAATTTGTGTCATATTCGTCCAGTGCAAACCGACATAGGGTCATTATGTGAAAACAGTGCAAACCATATTGTTTTGTTATTTTTCCAACACATCACGCTTTCGATGATAGATTGTCACTTGTCTAGGGCCTCTGATCAGCTGAGTATATATTTAATGTATAGCAACTGTCTATCTGACTTCCACAATTCTGTAACCACAAAGATATACAATTACATGTTTTCTGAAGCCTCAGATGAAATAAAAAGTCAAGATGGAACGTTGCAAACCAGGTGTAATTGTGTATGTATACGGCAAGGCGTAGTTTTAACCGGCGTCACCTTGATGTTTGCAACGTTACATATAACTTTTTATTTGATCGGAGTCCGAAGCACGCAAGCGTCTCAATATGTTACGGACAGTGACTATCAACGAATCCTCTTCGACAACCGTTGCTTAACCTTGAAGACGACCCTTGCACGACCTTCTCAATAGTTTCCTGCACTCAATATTAATCAAATATCAAGTGTTCAGGGAACCATAGTGGTTAACTTATTAATTAAACCTTATGGAACCTTTGCGTGTGCGTCATACCTATGTTACAGAATAAATTGAATACAGAATAAGTGTCCCCGAAAATTCTTATGAAGATAAAATATCGAGGGTACAGAGCTACAAAATAAACAATTCAAAGACAAGAGAACCCTCACGATGTTAAATAAGATACCTACACATGTTCCTTTTGTTTTTGTCGTAGAATTATTTTTCTTTGTTTTACCATTGCTGTCTTTGTATGGGCTTGTATTGGATGTCATGAACTGTGAGACAAAAGAAACATTCTGTATTCTGCGACTAATTGATTGAGTTTCTGCGACGTTTTTCAGAATCTTTTATTTTAATACAACTTGATGGAATAATGTAAACTTATAAAACTGTTGGCCAATTTCATACGCATAATCACCAGTTCCATAACTATATATATATAGTAAATTCGTATTTGTTTGGGTTGGGCTACCAGGCTAATGCACGGCAGTCCATAAGCTAATGGTTCCAATTCCCCCGTAAGCCATTTCATAGCCACTATAATGAAATTAAGTACCTAGTCTACCAAAAGGCCGCAAATACGCCTCATTAGAGCGTAGTATTTTACTTGCTACCTTAATTACTCTTGCATATCAAATATTACAATATTAAATCACTATATACCGCAGTATAGCAATTGCAATTTCCCAAGCTTATTCAAATTTATAACCAAAGTACGGTGCTGCATAATTATAATAATTAAGTTTAATTATATTCCAAACGCTGCATAATTGTGTGGTTAAGTGGCGTTATAGGTCACGTCAAATGAGCGAATTTATCGCGGTGATTACATCCCGCTTTCATTGATAACTCCAGAGGGAAACCCTTGGGAACTAATAGACCGCATTATCTAATAATCTAAGTTATTAGACTCGCTATAAGGGATCTAATCTACTAAAACATTACCTATTTATGTCCTAGAATAGAAGCAGGATTATTGTTTGAGAAAACTAAGCTGGTTTACTTGTATTCGAACAGGATGCGAGTGAGCTGCGATGAAACACATCTCCACTACATACAGCCCTACCAGTTCGTTGATTCTCCAGAGTGGGAGGCCAATCGCGAACAATCAGACGACGTCTTCCAGGTAATTAAAGGAATATTTAATATTCATCGTAATACTTTACGTGTTTTCCTCAAACCATTTTTATGTGTATTCTTTGGCAGAATTAACGCAATATTACGTTGAATAATGTACAGGCTGCATCAGTAGTTGTTTACTATATTGACCTTGTAGAAACTAAGAAATTTCCGTGAGTTCAAGCGTTTTTGCCATACCTATTATTGGAACCAAATATCAGAAAATATCAAATATCAACAGCTCACAATGTTAGGAACCATTAATATTAATGCAATTTTTTTCCGTGGTGCTAGGCAACTGGGCTAATCCCAGTTGTAAACGACCCTTTGGCCTTGTTTGTTCTGCCTCCTGCTTGATATGGAGGGAAGTGGAAATTTGTATTTTTTCCTAATTCTCCGTTATTCTTTTCTGATTTATTTCGTTGCGGGAACCAAGACAGTTAAATTCGTTCTCCGGGACTTCGCCGAGCTACATTGCCTGGGCGCTTTTCTGGTGGTCGCCACTATTGATTCTGACTTTCAGGAGTTCCAGTGGTTTGGGAATAGTGCGGTGGGATTGTCCCAAGAAAAAAAACAACCAATTTTATTATACAGCAAATGGGCATCTAGTCAAGCCCATGATTTAAACTTTCAGATGATGAATTTTTACGCTTTTTGCTGTGGTCTCAGTAGTTAGAAGTCAGGTCTTTTTGTGTTATTTCTCGATGAAAATCTACTTACCTACTCCATGCGCAAAAACATAAGACTAGATTCGTTAATATATTTTCGCGTATCACTCCAGTCGGACGAGACACAACTCATTGTAATTCCACGCACAGTTTAGCTAAATAATTCAGGAGCGCTTCGGAATAACGCATTATCTTAATGACTGGGGATTTATTATACTGCCTCCACCAGACATAATAAAACTAACACATATTGACGTTTTCCAATATATTTTAGTTTTTTACGATCCCGACGTTCTGGCAAACAGAGACTTCATATAGATACGGATCGTGGATGCGAAGCTGAAGCTTGAACGTGCGTCTAACTTTATGAAAAAAAAAGTACGAAAATAAAAATAAACGTTAACGATTTTTTAGTCAGTCGACTACAACAAAAAGAGAAAGTTGTGAATTCGTCTGAATGATTTTGTATGTCGGTATGTTTTTACCGCGGTCCTGGCACAAGCAACTGAAGGAACACGGATGGGTTTTAGTCAGTAAAAGTCTGACACGCCCTCCCGCTTCACCCAGAGCGGGAGAAGTCATTGGATGATTTCCCAACAAAAAAAAATATGTTCGGCGCTATTATTCAGAATGGCCGTTTCTGAATTAATAATTTGAAGTTTCAACCAACTATGTTTTAATGCCGAATTGTGAGAGGTTGTCAGACTAGATTTTGACAAATACTGAACCAGTTCTTAATTCAAAAATCTTGTGTTACTGGGTAAAGATCATCTTAATATATTTCAACCAAGTTACTCTTAACAAGTCCATGGGCACCAAACTTTCGCTTGAGGGCTGAGGGCGTACCATCTCAGGTGCACAGTAATGATCATCTCGTTTACCCTCATACCTTTACTTAAACCATCGAGGTAGGTACATTTACCTGAAATATTTATGTAGAGAGGAGAGCAGTCTGTTACGGTCGGTTTCAGCCGTTTGAGCGAATAGAGATTAAACGTTACGTGAATATTTTACCTGAATATTCAATTATGTTTCACCTTCCTCATTCGCGTTTTCATATTATAGGTATTGCCGAACACATGAAATGTTTTTGATCACCACACTTGCTCTGATGTTTAGACTTTCACGATGTTTAGATAGAGAAATAGGCATATGTATTACGTATATGTAAAAAAAATACTTTGAGCACAGATAATATACTACAGCTTTGGATTTGGCCGTGACAAATTGGTTGTGATGACAACTCGTCACATTAGCTATGACGTCCCTATCCTTGATAGGTCACTTTCACTAATACGTCACTTTGTACAGGTAGTCAGCTTCCCTATTTGTCTCAAGCCGTATTACGTCTCTTTCCCAACTCGTTTTGATATAAAAATAAAATAAGTAAGAAATAAAAAAGAAAGAATAAAATGACATGGCCGAAAAACAAAATGTAAAATTTAATGACAAAATCCAGCTTTTTTATATTAATAAAAAAAGCTGGATTTTGTCATTTAAGGCCAACCAAATTCTTCTTTTTCTCATTTTGTACCTTACAGTACATTGAAAAAGCGTCGGACGAGTTGGGAAAGAGGCGAAATACGGCTTGAGACAAATTGGGTAGCTGACTACCTGTACAAAGTGTGACGAGTTGTCAATTTGTCATCACAAACGACAAATATACCATAAACAATAAACTTGCCCATTTCTACATCTTTCTATGATTTATCTACCTATGTATAGATAGTTCAACTCATCTTTACGCGCGGTGCTATGTGTGGGTAAGCATGTGTGAGTGTTTGTTTACTCGGACGACGGACGACTGCCGCGTCACTGCCACACAAATGCGTAATAAAAATAGACAAGCGCACGCACACATGGCGCCCCGCGCACAGATGAGTTGAACTATCTATCACAGCGAAGAATGAATAGAAACTCGGGTGAGTACTATACTCAGTACTTCACATAGTTTACGTAAGTACAACATGTAGCCATTTCAAAAGTCACTTCAACTAAAGTCACTTAATATAGTATTACGTAAGTGCATACGTCTAGGTTGTTCGAGCAGATTTAAGTTAAATGTGGATTTCATTCTTGGCTATGATGGTTGTTAGTTTGTTTCGGGCAAACTGGAATACAAAGAGAAACGCCACGGGAAACCGTTGAAGGGTGTATTTGACGTATCCCTTTTGTAAATCAAGCTCTTGATGTTGCGACACAAAAAGGAAATGAGAACTCGTTTTTCATTTTGGCCCGACGACGGTTCAAAGAATTTACACTTTGGAACGACTCATTTATTAATGATCGGCGATTTCTAATCATGAAATAAGTCACGTTCACGCACCATCTCATTTCAAGTTTATTATGATACGGTAAATATTTGAATATACCTTGCTCTGCATATAAAGTATCGAAACTATAACGTATCAACCAGAAAAGTCACTGGCTTTATGAGAAAACTCGAAGCAACTGTATTCAAAGCTATACGAATACTTGTTGGGCAAGAGATCTTATCTCCGGATACTTTTGGTGTACGTGCTTGCGCCGAACTAAAGCATTTAAGTGATGTAACCCCATTTTCCCTGAAAGGAATATCTGGTGCGATTATCTGTGTTTCTCGTATAAAGACGATACCCACAGGAATATTTGAAAATGGAGGGTGTATTTGAAGTGATTTAAATAATCATTGAGCACATGATTGACCTGAATCACAGAAGTAGCTATTAAGCGTATGCATCTTCACATAATATAATGTGATTCGGGCTTGCCTAATTTAAAATGTTGGGATGATTACATATTTTCTTGGTACCTTAATATAATCTGCTCTTTTTAGGATTCCGTTCCGTTCCGACCCGAAGAATCCAAACGAAACCCTATTGCTGTCACTCACGTGTCCGTCCGTCTGTCACACAGGTTTTAAAGCCAAACAGTTGGAGCTACAGTCTTCAAATTTTCACAGTTCACAAGCATCTTGTTGACCCAAAGCCATACAAATTGTCAAAATATATTTTTAAGGGGGTGGCTCCCATACAGCTAAAAGGGGCCTGAAAAAAGGGGTATCGTTGTTTAGAGCTCGTTGCGTAGATAAATACCAAAAATATTGGAAAACAAAGGAATGTGAAGCCACCAAATTTAGCTTTTTTTAAAAAAATTGTTCCGATTAAATTTTTAACTTCCTATTGACCTATGAACTTGAAATGTGGTGATAATGTTCATTATTACGTATATTTTACTAACAAATACCAATATATTGGTACACCAGATTTTCTTTGAAAATCCCTAATTTTTCCTATGCACTTGGCCATTTTTTTTATATATATTCATTAAAGTTATTGTGTTCTGCAGAAACCTAGGACTATATATATAAGACGATATGTTTCTGCCATAAGAGCATTTTCCTTAGTCGTACTCCTCCATATATATATGTAACATTAAATATAACTTCTGACATTCTTTCCCCTTGGGCTTTGCCTGATATAGAAATATCTACTACAACTGCAATATGTCTTCATAATATCTACACAGACTGGCATCTACTCTCAAGAAAAGACACACTGGAATCTCTGTGTTACAATTTAAAACTATTTAATGCAGCCTATGTGGTGGGTTCTACCGAGATCTCTTGCTAGGTAGATTTTACACTTTCATGGACGCGACCATTTAGTATTATGAGTAGCGTTGTAACACTAAACTTAGGCTTACATTGTGTTAGTTTACAGGAGTGTTCCCTAACCTCTTGTTATCATTTCAGTCTGTAGTACGCGGCCGTTTGTATGGCACATCGAGTTTTAGAAAGCTTTCGGGAGCGCTGTCTGTGATTCTAACCTCGGAGTGTTTCATAACCCGGTTTCTGAATGAAGAACTTGAAGTTGTCAACGTGTCAAACCCTAGTTTGATGCCAAAGTTTGACAGGTTTTCAAGTGCAGTAAAATTTGACAAATCATTTAATTCCTTGTTAAAAAAATCGGGCGTAAAACACCATGTAATCTTACCTTTCCGTATTTGTAGAGCTATTCAGTTAAAATCTCATCGTGAAAAATTAGGTGGTTTAGTTGTCAAACTATCCAATCACGGTGGAATGATATTTCACTTCAAGCACACGCCATCTGCGTGAGTTTTCACGGTGAGATGTTTACAGAATAGATCGGCTGTATGTACTCTCTTACGTGGTCAGTTGAACTGACAACCATTCTGTTTCGCAGGTGAGTGTGATTGCGGAGGAGGTGTCCACGTGCGTGTGCTGGCCGCGCATGCGCCTGGAGCGCGTGTTGCGTCACCGACCGGCTCTCAAGGTCGTGCTCGACTGCCTTATAGGTCAGTCCTCCTTCACTGTTGTCGTTGCAACTGAGAATTCACTTAGATTTGAATTTTTGGAGAACTTCAATCATTAGTTGAATATCAGCGCTGCGTTATTTCTTTTTTGTATATGATAGGAGCCTTATAAACTTTCTGACTGAATATTTTAAGCTTTACAGAAACCGCTCGCTAGAGGAGCCGCGTCGCGCTTCTCATGGCCATTACTCTTACTTTTCTTCGAAAAATGTCTGGGGGGTGGGGGCCGCGTGCAAGACACATTAAAGTTATGATATTTTTACATCAAAGCCCCCGACTAAAATAGCTTTTTATTATACCGTTAAGGTAAAGGAATTCTTATTGGTGCCAGGGGCTATTGTTTATGTAAACCGAATTAAGAAGTGAATGCGTGGCTATTCACTTCCGAATACTTCCAATTTGGGCTCCCCTTAAACGGAACAAAGTTCCACCAATATAAAACATGCGGTGACTCGACAAAATAATTTATTCATACAATCTAACTTTTTAATAAAGATTTTGATGTGAATTTTGTTTATATAGCAGTAGGTAGTTTACAAAATAATCGTTTAAAAAGCTTTTTCACAAATATAAACCGATTTCTAAAGCAGAACAATAAAAAGTGCAAATATAACGTTCGTTTCGGCACTCGTTGTCTTTGGTACCTCTTGTTTTTATCGTTTTTCAACACCGACTTCCGAAACGAAACTTATTTTTGCAGTTTTTTATGTTTTGCTATAAAAGTCGGTTTATTTTTTTGTGAAAAAGATTTTAATTCTCTCTTTTTAGTTTTACTATCATTAAAAAGGGGGCAAAGTCAGTAAGGTACCTAAAGGATTAACAAAATACCCATAATAACTTAATTTACACATTCGTGCTGTTTGTCGCTAAGGAGTTCGGGTATACACCCGGTTCCATATCTTAAAAACTGCTAACCGATTTTGATGAAACTTGCACTGTTCCCTAAGTTGATAAAAACATGCAATCCTTCAAACATACATACATACGAACATACAAGCATACAGACAAAAATAAAATAAAAAATAAAATAGCCTTTATTCCCTATAACCTGTTCACAAAGTTTTTTTTTTTTTTTTTAGATTTTTCTTACATCTAGCTTATGATAACTATGCATTACTAACTTACTTATATTAAATTTTATCTTATTTAACTATCAGCTACCAGGTCAGATTTTCTTTTGACATAGGCCTCCTCTAATTCCCTCCACTCCTTTTAATTCCTTGGCTGTTTTCTCCACTCCTTTGGTAAATCGTCCTCCCATCTCTTTATCTGTCTTCCTCTTTATCTCTTTCCATTTCTTGGGTACCATTCTGTAACTTTTTTTGTCCATTCGTCCGTTTTTGTTCTCCACATTTGTCCCGTCCATCTATATTTCAGTGTTCTTGTTTTTACTCTCACATCTGCCACCTTGGTTATGTTTCTGATTTTTGTAGCTTTCCATTTGTCCCTTAGCCTTAGGTTCAGCATGCTTCTTTCCATGCCTCTTTGACATACCCTTAATTTGTGCTCGATATTTTGTGAGAATAGCCAGGTCTGACAACCATATATGAGGCATGGAAGAATACATGTGTTGTAGACTTTTCTTTTTTCGTATAGGTACAGGTATGTTCTTATTTTTCATAACCTCTTTGAGAGACCAGTATCATTGCTGTTATTTATTCTTCTGTCCACTTCTTTATTAGATTGATCCTCCACTGCTATGATCTGTCCCAAGTATCCACTTCTATTTTAATTTTAGCCTTGTTTGTCATCAATTTCGTCTTACTTGTATTCATTGACAATCCTCCTTTATTGCTTTCTGTTAACAATTGTTGTAACATGGTTTGTAGTGTAGTTGCAATGGGTCTTTTGCGAAAAGAACGAGATCGTCTGCAAATCTTAGGTGATGCAGATTTTCCCCATTTATATTGATTCCGAATTCATCCCAGTTAAGTTGTCTAAATATATTTTCAAGTACTGCATTGAATATTTTTGGCGACATCTCCTTGTCTAACGCCTTTTTAAATTTGTCTCCAGTGCATTCCAGTTGCACTTCTGCCGTACAATTTCCGTAGATTTGTTTGATTATTCTGCAGTATTTATTTATAGACATACAAACATACAACATACTAACAAACAAACATATTATCCTTACATTGTATAAAACAAAGTCGTTTCCCACTGTCTGTCCCTATGTATGCTTAGATCTTTAAAACTACGCAAATACTTTTTATTTATAAAAATATAAGACATTTTTTTTATTATTCCATTGTCATCGGTCCCTGATAAGTGTGCAAATAATTCCGTTACATAGATACCAAGCTAATCAAAGCGTGTTATTGATAAAATAGGAACTTTTTATTGACCACGACTGATGTATTTTCTAACAGATCAGAAGCAATACTTGGTTTCGACTCAATTGGGAATTGTAATGTATGAGCACTCCGTAGCGTAAAAGACTATGAGTTTAACACGATTACAAGTCTCTTCAACTGCCACTTAAACATCAGTATGACAAGATTACGTTCAAAAACTTTCCAGGCAAAGACATAACGCATAAGCTGTACTCAGTGAGCGAGGGCCTGACTGCCGGCGTGGGGGCGGACCACGAGGCGCAGTCATCGCACCTGACTCGGTCTGCTAGCGTGGACGCCGTGCATGAAGGAACACGCGGGCGCTTGCGGAGCAACGCGTGGCGCGCGAGGACCACACTTACTAAAGGTACTTACATTGGAGATTTATTGATTATTTTCCTACTTCTTTTGGAGTGGATATGTTAACTCTTTAGATATTTTGGGCTCAGTAGGTGGCCAAGTTGATAGCAGCAGCGGTAGTGGCGTTCTATCACTTGGGGCACAACCCACAACTGAATGTGGCTCGTGTGCACTACACTCACATTGGTTTTGGGTAGGCGAGTCTGTTAAAACCCATGTTGACATGTTGCGTTTGCAAATAGCCGAGCTAAGTTTGAAACTATGTATATTTTAAAATCGTAACCAAGACGAGTTTCTTACAAAATGGCAAACTTGTAGGCTCCCCAGGAACATCGTACTGGCAGCCGATGGTTGCCCGGCAGTTCCTTCGGCAATCACCGTTTGGGCGGGTAGCCCAGCCTCCACGACTGCTGACGCAGGCGTCGTCAGCGAGTCTGCAGCCGGCAGTGGCGACGCGGAAACGGAGTCCGCCGCGACGGAGCACGTCGTTCAGGCGCGGACGGGAGGTGAAGTTCGCGGAGCAGACGATAGCCGCGGAGCCGGCCGTGTGACGCGGGCCGCGGCTCCAGCCCGAGCTGGTGCCGCTCGTCTCGCCACAAACCTTCTCCCCCACCCACACGTTGATCTCGCCGTCTCACAAGACCACCTGACCGCTAGCCGAGCGAAGAGACTCGCCTCGTACCACTGATTTCTAACCTTCAACGTTCACTGTGAATCTTATTACCCAGTGTCCTTACAACCAAGTGCTATATTTTATAACAAAAAACATTGAACGTCTTAAAGTAAGTGAAACGCAAAAGATTACGACGTTTCGTTAGTGTTTTCGGTTCGTACACAGAAAGAGCTTCCTGTTATAAATACTCGATATAATTTATTTTGTTACTTGTATAACGTGTTCTCGTTCGCTCGAAATAAGACTCATACGGTGGAACTATTAAAAGTCTGCTGTGGTGGCACTGATCTAGCAAGTGAAATCTTAGTATAAGAATTATTGTGTGAGAATGTAGTCTAGCGGCGATGTACCTATCAGCTGTTCGCACTACAGTGTAGGTACGTGGTTACCTAACGCTCAAGTACCTAATCAAGAACTGTACGCTGAAGTGATTTTTTTTAATAAAAAGAAAATAATACGAATAGAGCGACATAGTTCCATATACTGATAGAATAATGGAATTGTAATTATACCTAATTTTTTAGCAATTGATAATTCAAATGTGGAATTCTAAAAGTATTGTAATGTTAAAGTAATTAATTGTTTATTAGTGATAAGATGTGTTAAATTCGTGATAAAATAAATTAAAGTTACTGCGCGAGTTATTGAGTATTCATCAAAAAAATCCGCATGTTTTCGAGTTCAATGTTTTGTGTCGGATGAAAATTCTGATATAACCTTAAGCGTCGTTTAATTTTTGCCGAAGAAAACTTCAACATGTTGATAATGTGCCTGTCGTGTAGGTAAGTACAAGCAGCTAAGTTTCCAGTGATACCATCTACAGCACCGTATTATAATAATCGTAGCGTGACGTCACTGCTTGTAATAGTCGTCCCTATTCACAAATAACCGATGGTCAGAACTGGTATTTTTGCGAGTTTTAACTGCTTCTCTCTACAACCAGAAATGTTTATAAGAATTAAATTTGCTCGTTTTGTTAGACCATGAGAAATAGACACCAAATATTGTAGCACTTTTTGACTTAACATAAAGATTTTTATTTTAGCCAACTTATTTTTCAAAGTTTTAGCAGGAAGAGTCAATTTGTACAAAATTTATCAACGATTTGGATATCAACATGCGAGAGTTGAAAGAAAATATTGTAAGTAGTGAAAATTACAACGAAAGAAGTGTTTGATGTGTGAAAAATTGGTGGAATATGTACTTACCTGAAATCTAAATCAAAAGAGTTTGTCGATGTCAATAATAAGTCATGTGTCGAAAATTGTGCCAGCTTAACATTTGTGTATTATTCATACACACGCAATTATGCAGCAAAATCATGGGTTAACCGATTGCCTGTATATAATCAATGAAGATTTGTTGATATACAAATTATACACTTTTAAATAATCCTGGAAAACCTACCGCGTCGTATATAAACATTAAAGAGAAGATTTTTTCAGCTTCATTTGCTGAACTCTCCATGTTACTTGTATAATTGATATCGACCTAAGCATAAGAACAAATTACATCAGTCTTTCAAATTCGTGTTGTTAATGTATAGAATTTTGCCTTAAGTTAACATGTTTTGTGGTACTTACTTTTATACTATTTAACTAAAATTTAGGACATGAAGACAATCCAGAATTTACTTGCAACATTTAAATAAAAATAACACCTTTTAAATAATAACAAAAAAAATATATAAACGACTCGTTTAAGGACACCGAAACGGAATTTATAGATAGTATAAATTTAAGAACTGTTCTAATGTTCAAACTGCACATTTGGAATATCTCACAAAGAAAAATATTGAAATTCATCTAAATGCTAAGAGCTGAGCTTTTAGTTAATGTAAGCATCATGGAGACTCATAATCGTTATCTCTATCTAAATAAGTGTCATAACACATTCTGAATAGAAAAAGTTTCAAACGTCACGGGCTGAGGAAAAAGGAAAAGTGTTACGAAATTAATGACTATGAAGTGTGCCGACATTCAAATTGATGCTAGGAATTGACAACTCACTCCAAGCTCACTTCACCGAAGTTATCCTTATCACGGTAAGATTGTTACAGAATAGTGCTACAGCAGATTCTGTAAAAATCTCACCGTGTATAATATAGTTGAAGTGACATGAAGTGAAACTTATCACGGTGATTGTTACAGAATAGCACTACAGCAGATTCTGTAAAAATCTCACCGTGTAAATTTAGGTGAAGAGAACTTGAAGAATCATCAAAGTGGAATGACAGTTCTTTTCATGCTCACTTCACCTATGTTTTCTAGGCAGGTTACAAGTAAAAAGGTGCTTTTTTGCATTTTCTTGGTCTTGTGATGTTTGAATCAGTATCATAGATACATAATTATTCACCTCGATGTTTAGTTGATGTTGTTGCTTCACTATACGTGTGCCTGTACGGTGTCAGACTATATAAGCATGTAGTTCGGTACTTACTGTACTTAATCGTCGGAATAATACTGTCGACGATACATACGTAATTTAAGAGACCGTACAACGAGGATCACGTCATCACTCTTCACTATTAGATAGGTAATCTTAATTCAATGAGCGATACAGGTAGAATCAAACCGAATGGCGGTTCGGAGTACTCCACGAGTCACTGAGTAGTAGCAAATTGGTGAAAAACTGAGGGGAGGGGGTACTGAGTACCGAAAAGCGAACATCACAGACGTCGTTGAGTTTGAATCGACCTATAAGCGCTCTCATTTTGATAGACTACGGCAACAAGAGAGAACTTCTAAATAATAAGGTTATTACAAAATAGATTTGTAACCATACTTTTCTGATATTAATATTGCAGAGTATTTTTACGTTTTGTAACGTATTTAAAATTGGCAAATAAGCAACTGTGTCAAGTTAAGAAATTGATATACAAGATAATAATTTCGTTGTAATTAATGTTCTTTCAAAAAGGAGTATTTTCACGTTAATAATGTGCTCTGTTTTGAACAACAGGGTCACTTAATTATAATTAATGCTATTCTTATTTCTATCGAGACTTCCAACATTCTGAATTCTTCCATTTTCATTGAGATCGACTGTTTAATCCATTGGCCCAAACATTAATGGCCAAATACTTCCTTTTGAGTCTTCCACTGTTTACTGTTGTTGCCATTGTTGGCCTCTTTAAATGAAGGGACTCCTATTCTAGAAAAGAATTGTCTTCGTTCAAAGCCTCTTCATGAAATCTCGTCACTATTCTCGCCATCATTCTATCCTGATTGTACGGTGTCTGTCACGATACATATCGTTCTTCGTCTTGTCTCGTCTTGTTAGTTCTTCTCTAATGGTGTAGTAATGTTCTCGGTGGGCTAATTTTTTAAAGCAGTAGTTTATACGAACAGACTTCAGATGCATTATGTAGGTATTCACACCACATCGTCACCTTCATGATAGCCGTAAAACGCTTTGTTAACGACTTAACTAGTGGCAACAGACGATCAGAGAATGATGTGGTATTGTTCTATGTAACACTGCAGAAAACTAACTTAACCGTGGTTCAAACGGTTTTTTTTTTTTGCAGTATAATTATAAAACGTCACACGGAATTATACCGCACGCGTTTTTACAGTATTAACAGCAAGATGGTGCAGTTTGATACCAGCATCATACTGCAAAAAAACGTGCAGTATAACCACGGCTTCAAGCAAACGTTTCCTACGCTATAAGATTGGTAACAATATCACATCGTTCTCTACGTTTCTTGCAAATTACAAAAATGTTGGCCTTGCTCTTATGGTGTAATAAAATAACATTATAAAAGGCTAGTGAAATTTTGATAACTAAATACCAACTAGACTTGAAATTATAAATTGATAAGATAAATCATTATGACATTAATTATGTATTAACTAACATAAAACTCACGTGGTGTATTTCATATTCGGCCGGTATATTCTTTAAACATCTCACCGTGTAAACTTAGGTGGAGATAGCTTCAGGGGCACCCTACTTACAGCAAGGTTATTTCGAGAGTGCGTAAGTGACAGACGTATATGACTTGTATACATCTGTCCCTTTTTCACAGGCGAACCATTATAGTTTTGACATGTCATGGTACGAGGCCTTGATTGGAAGAGTTGACAGCTCACTTCATGTTCACTTCACGGTGGTTCTCAGTTTTCACGGTGAGATTTTTACAGAATGGCGCTGCAGATGCTTTTTTGTTTTGAGTGTCATAAGTTACTGATTAGGATTGGGTACCACATGCTTAAGACGACTTCGGAACATGTGACTCGATGTGATCACAGGAATTGAAACTGAAGAACCCGAAATATGCAGTAGCGTCGGAAAATTTTTATTTATACATTAACGAATAATTTGTCCTGACATTCCAGAAAATAGCTGGTTCTCAAGAAATCTATTTTCACTCATAATTTTTTAAAGAGATTTACCTACGTTAACCTGTTTAACATACTTTGTGTTTCAAATATAATCAAGTCTAAGTTCGTATGTTTAGTATCGTGTATTAGCAGCTTAAAATATAATATGCAACGCCCTGCAATATGGTAATGTAATCGCTTGACTGTATTTATTTGTAAGTGTCACTAGGATCTCACTAGTGTGATGATGTAATTTATTGTCAAAGCTACTTATATTTGTACGAAAACGGGAGCAAGTTCTTAATAATTTAACGCTTTTGTATTTTACTATTGTTTCTTAGGTTATCTGTGTCGCTATTTGGATAATATATTGTATAATTTTGTCTATTATGTACAAACAACAAAATAATGTCACTTATAAGTTTATAACTATTCGTTCCTTGTCATATATAGGATCATGAAATGTGTATCTAGATATGTAATTATTTATTATTAAAATAAATGTGATCAAGCACTTATGTACAAAGTTAAAACAATGAAATAAATCTTCCAATATGTTTCTTAAAAGTCAACACTGACATAAATGTAGAACGAGGGATAGGTCAGATTTCTTCCAATATATCACCACTGAACTTTTTAAACACATTCATTTTTAAGTAACTACATCTAAAATAATGTTGTATATTCTTCAGTATAACTAGAAACAAGTAGGCAGTTACGATGTGATACTTATCGACATGTGAAAGGCGCGATTCAGTCAATGTTTTAGAAGTTTTAGTTCGATTCTATGCAGCGAATAAAAGCAATAGTTGATAGTGATAATGAGAACTTAAATGCTATTTTATCTATGTGTGTTGTTACATAGTATGTATATTGTATCTGCTGAACTAAAACAATGATCGGTAGCGACACTTGGCAGAGCGCCTCTGTGATACACGTTAGCTATTAGAATAGGAGTCGTCGGTTCATATTCATGTATTCGCAATCTGATGTTATTCTCCATATGGGTTGCGTCCTGCGTCTCGTCATACACGACATTACAGTTATTGATTATATTATTGTATTTATTCACTTTATTAACATGTTTATTATGTCTTTAATAAAACAATTGCTTATTACATCGTTTTATTTTCGTGACAACATTTCAAACCTGGAATATCTACCAAGTGTTGTAACATAATTTTGTTTAGTTTTTCCTCTAAGTCTTTCGGTTTGGAGCGCTAAACGCAAACAGCAATAAAACAACGTGCTGGATCGCGTGTGCCTCGCTATTTACATAACAATCAGTTGGCAAATAGTGGGGCAACCATGCCGTAATTATTGCAACAACATAGGTAAGTAACATCGGATTAGTTCCCTTCAAACAGCGCAATCATCTAGACATGTTTCATTCAAAATTGTGTTTGCAAGTTGACTTTTAGACGAACGATGACCCCTGTATTACGTCATTACAGACAACATATTCGACTTAACGTACATAATATTGTTTAAAATGGTAATCAATGCGCGAGCACTGATAATGAGCTGATAACTCAGTAGTGTGTGCGAAGGCAAGGCACCGCGCCGGCCCACGACATGAATCTTTTCATTTCCAACTAGAAATTCATTCTTACTTAATACTTAATATTTTAATATAACCACAATGTCGTTCCTCATGAGAAAGTGTGTTGTGAACTTGAAGACTGTGAACAGATGTAGCTCTGTGTGTGTTTTGATGCAAACTGTAAGTAAAACAAACATATTATTTTGGTGTTTTAATATGATTTATTCATTCGTCACTAACATAGTGATGTCTAAATCAATTAAAGCAAGATCATGATCATGAATAATCTAGACATGAAATGTGAGGATATAAAAGTAATTTATTCAATTCGGTAGCAATAAATAATTTTAGAATTTGCATCAGTATAAAAACGGGTTATGAAGGTCAATGCTAAAGTATAATTAATCTTAACTGTTATCACCGGCATTCATTTCGAGCCAGTGGGTAATCGCGGTGATTACCTATATTACTATATGGCACTTTTGAAATAATCAGTGCCACACAAAAATCAGAACCAAGTTCTTCATAGTAATAAGATAAGATGTTATAAAAAAGAAGCAAAGCTTATCAACTAATTGCCAAATAACAGTGGGAGGCATTTTATTAAAGATAAGTCTCAAGGTGATAGGTATTGGATTCGAAAAAGTAAACAAGATATAAAAATCATGCAGTAGAAAATTGAGAATAGAATCGATTAAGTCGACAAAAGTATGAAGAAGTAAATAATACATATAATGATGTAGGTACTAGGTAACCTTTTCAATGCAGTTGTAGCAATACACAAGAATGAAATGTAAAATGAGAAGCCACATACAGTAGAATAGATGGTAATGAGTCAGAACGGAACTGCCGACATTTCCGGTCGACTCATTAGTTTCTTTTCAAAGAAGAATTTACTATCTATGTTTAAGCAAGTCTCTGTCCAGTTAAAACTACTTATAACTTTATTCCAACCCATTTTAACTCGCTATTTTCATTTTATTCATCTATTAAAATTTATTTCTTTATACTGCAGCCGGTTCTTTACTGTTACTTGTACAATAACGCTCATAATTCGAGACATTTTAATTTCATATGTTTCTTGAAGTCTTGATTATATTTTCAGGGGAAGCATCGATCACAATATTCAACAAGTAGTATTCTCAAACGGAGTATATTGTATGATGTGCATCTTCGACACAATAAGTTCCACACAAGTCAAATACTCAACAAAGTCGTCGCTTTCAAACTGTCGGACATCGGCGAAGGTATACGAGAAGTAGTTATCAAAGAATGGTAAGACCCATTATCCTTTCATTTGTTTCTTGAGTTTTATACTCTAGTTACCTTTTATATGATGAACTCGGTAACTAGCTCAATGCTTCCAATGATTGATAGTTTTTTTTTTTAGATACAGCAACACAGTTAATTTCTGGATATTCAAATTAAGTGTACCATTTACTAACGTTATCTCTTGAGATGGTCAGGTCGCTTATGATGAAACAGTTAACAGTTCTATATTTGTACACAACAAAGACTGTTGTTGTTTTAGTAATGACTAAAGGTTCGTATCTTATAACAAACAAACTCTCACAATAATGGGTACGTTATATCAGATGGCCGTCATCTATCTATTAATGAAATATTAAAAGAATATTATGTCTTATCTGTTGTTGACAATCCACGCCCATCGCGGTGTCTGAGATAATTTGATAAGAACTTCTTTTTAGGGTACGCAACCCGAAGGGTCGAAACGGAGCCCTATTGTTGTCACTCACGTGTCTGTCTGTCTATCCCTCT
Source organism: Orthosia cruda (assembly GCA_964057195.1). Lineage (NCBI taxonomy): Eukaryota > Metazoa > Arthropoda > Insecta > Lepidoptera > Noctuidae > Orthosia > Orthosia cruda. The sequence goes on along the minus strand of OZ059831.1, from coordinate 23,495,046 downwards.
TTCTAATCGTCTGTCCATCGTCTGTCTAACAGGTTTTTCAGCCAAACGGCTGGAGCTACAGTCTTCAAATTTTCTTAGTATAAGTATCTTGTTGACCCAAAGCCAAAAGATACTTTTGATTGTGTTTAAGGGCTCCCATATAGATAAAAGGGAGGCGTGTTTTTTTTTATTTCCCTATCGAGTGGGCTATCGTTCTTTAGAACTCGTTGAGTAGATAAATACTGTATTTTTTATTCAAAAAATATTGCAGAACAAAGGAATGAGAAGCCACCAGCAGTGCTGCCAACTCGTCTAAACAAAAACGCGCTGTTAGCTCTTTAAAAAAGCGCTAAATGGTCATTGTCAAAGAAAACGCTATATTCGGCGCCAAATTCAAACAAAACGCCCTATAATTTGAGAGTAGGGATGTATAAACGTTTGTAGTTGTTTCTTTTTAAGGGCACATCCATTTTTATTATCGTCTCACTGCACAACTCCTAAAACTGACTCAGAATAACTGTCGGAAATTTATAAATTACTGACGAAAAATATAACAAAATTACAAAAAAGATTAGCGAGGAATTAGCGTTGCCAACTCGAGGAATCCTCAACTCATAGACTAAGACACCAACATAAGAAACAAAGCAGCATTTAGGTGTATTAGTTCTAAAAAAAATGTGTTTCGTTCCGTATTACGCACATCACAGAATAAATAACAGTAAATGTGCATATCATAATATGATTTCAAAAAGCGCTAGATTTAGCGCTAGGCGTTAGAACGCGCTATTGAACAAAAAAATCACTAGATCTGGCGCTGAAAGGGCTAAGTTGGCAGCACTACACCAAGACAGTTTTTTTAAATAAAATTTTGTTCCGAAGAATAAATGTGCAAAGTGTGACACGCATTTGGCCGGTTTTATCATTTAAATAAAAATTGGAGTCCCTAACTGCTGCAAACAATTTTAAAATACTTGAAATTCCCCTTCACAGTTTTGTCTGTGTTCAGCTTTATGTCCCTAAATACATTAATAATTTCTGGTGGTTTTCAGAATATTGTATTAATTTATTTTTAAACCCACAACCAACAGCACTATCTATGAGATAAAACATTTTCGTTATGAATTTAATTTTTTTCGGGCTGCTTCTGAAAAATTCGTTTATGAAAATTTAATTTAAAATAATATAGAAACTGTTTTCATAAACGAGAATCCCAAATAATGAACAGCCTCACATTTCCAGGTTCGTGAAAGTAGGTGACAAGGTGGCGCAATTCGACAATATCTGCGAAGTGCAGAGTGACAAGGCAGCAGTAACGATCACCAGTCGATACGATGGGGTGGTCACTAAACTGTACCACGAAGTTGACACCACCGCGCTGGTTGGACAACCACTTGTTGATATTGAAGTGCAGGGAGGGGCTGAAGAAGGTAGGGTGGATGTATCAACAGCTAATGCTTTATTGAACATTTTAGAAAAAAATAAAGTAACGAAATAAGAACCGAGAAAACATTCGTTGTTTTAAGAATAGCAACAATGAAAATGGGCATTCAAAGTTCTAGAAACGTTAGTGCGATTGTTTTTTTTCTGACATTTCTGACGCACATGGGGATTTTATCGTGGCGGTAAATTCATGAATAAGAACTCATTTCGAGATCTTTTTGTAAGGGTACTAAATAAATTTGAACACCATTATGAAATCTGCAGCCAGTCTATTCTATAAACATCACACGGTGAAAGCTTAAGTGGAGTAAGCTTGATGTGAACTATGATTTCTATTTTATTGAATGCATTGACAGCTCTTTTCATGTTCACTTCACCTAATAAGTTTTCACGGTGAGATGTTTACAAAACCGCGCTGCAGGAATTTTAGAATAATTCTTCACCTGGGTTGCCAGGTGAAGAATTATTCTAAAATTCCTGCAGCTGTGTTGACGCTTGAACAAGAATTATAATTAAATCAATCTTTAATTTTAGGTGCACCTTCAGCACCAGCAGAAAAACAAGCCGAGGCTATCAAACAGGAATCAGTAGCGGACAAAGTCCAGAAAATAAAAGTATTGACCACACCTTCTGTCAGGAGGATAGCTGCACAATTCAAAGTTAGTTGGAATAAACACTCTGTATTACACGGCTACAATTCCTTCACTGCCGATAAAAATTATATTTGTTGTTTTGTTTTTTAAAAAACGTTGCCCCAAAAAAAACGTTGTCTCAAAATTATATTTATTATGTACAGATACACTGCATCGCTTCAGAGTAATATGCCTGTTTTACATCATCGCTGCATCGTTTCAGTTATTTGTCGTATCAACTCCAAAAACTTACCGAATAACCTTCTTAGCTAGAATAGTTGTATATGGCCAAGATAAAAACACGGTCCATTAATCAATTTCCCCTTTTGCCTTTTATAACTTTATCTACGCATCATTTATTTTTCGCCTTTTTATTTCCCTATGTGTCATTACTTCCTTTTCTTTAAGGTAGACTTAAGCTCCGTAAAAGCCTCTGGGAGGAATGGCAGAGTTCTTAAAGAGGACATGCTGGCGCATTTGAATATTAACTCAGATGGCTCCAATGATGTACCGGATCTAACAAGTGTGAATGCTATGTCAATACCTCTAGTACAAGCTCAAGCCAAAATGGAAGTGTTATTGGCAGATCGAGTAGTCCCTGTATCTGGTTTTACTAAAGCTATGGTAAAATCAATGACTGAAGCAATGGTAAGAAATAGAATGATAAAGTAGTAATCAAACATCATGTACTAACTAAAACTGGAATTAAAAATAATAATATCAAACCTTTGCAGAAAATACCACACTTTGGATATAGCGACGAATATGATGTGACGAAACTAGTTGAATCCCGAGCATCATTAAAGAAATTAGCAGAAGCAAAAGGCGTAAAGTTGACATATATGCCAATCATTATAAAAGCCGCCTCGCTAGGTCTGGAACAACTTCCTATTCTCAACAGTAGTCTGGACAGCACTTGTGAACATCTCACTTACAAAGCAAGTCACAACATTGGCGTTGCGATGGACACACCTAATGGTCTAATCGTTCCTGTTATAAAGGTAACAACACTAGTTCACGAAAAAACAACACTTTGAGAACCTATTAATTCACCATCATAGAATAAGCACTATCCATCAGATAAACCATGTGGTACTCAATTAAGCCACGGGGGTGGTAAAAACGATTTTCTCTTAAACACCTGCAAGCTAGTTATATATCTATTTTATCTTTTACTTTCCAGAATGTACAAAACAAAACGATACTTGAAATAGCGCGTGAACTCAACACACTTCAAGAAAAGGGATTGAAAGGACAACTAGGACTAGGAGAATTGACCGGAGGAACATTTACGATATCGAACATTGGCATTGTGAGTACTTAGCTGATACTTTACGTATATTATACTCCATATGGTAGAAATAGATATAGTTAGGGAAGGGCAGGAGGGGAACTACCGAAATGTAGACGAGAAACTATGGAAGATATCTATATATTGACCCAACCGCAAATAAATAGAGACAGGGGCAAAATAATGATGTTACAAGTATTCTTAGAATTTTGTAACAAGAATAATTATCCTATCCAAATCACTTCTGAAAAATGTTTGTCTGCGTTAAAAAAATCCAAGGAATGACTATTTTCACTATTAGCTTTATCCTATGTTATAGTGCCTATAATGCATGTGCTACCCGTTTCCTGGTGCGTAGCCCTTTTATTTTTGTTCAATTTTATTTAATTCTTAAATTTTATGTACATTTTTGATTTTTTGCTTCATTGTTTTATAAATACTGATGTAACACATATCCTCGCTGCTGATACATACTCCAAATTTTTTACAATTTTACGTATGCAAATGTTGCACAACACCCTTACCACTTCTCAACCGTTGCATTGCTTGTTGCTTGTCCAAGTTTTTCACTTGCAAGCTTACTCCTACCAATGGCTAATATAAATAATATTAATACAGACATAGATAACATCACTATAGCTAATTCTCACATATGCTCTCCAGAACGTTCCTCGGATTTTGTTAGATACCCTCACCTATATCTCAAAGTAATCCACATAAATATTAGATGCATTAATGCTAACTACGACTTAAATAGACTATGATGTCATTGTTTTCACGGAGTGTTACTTCCTACTCTTCAAGGTTATTCGTGTCACGCCAGTCAAAATAATTCTACCCAAAATTACGGTATTGTGATTTATACTAAGAGCACCTTACAAACTACAATGCTCTATCGATGAACCATCCTTTCAAGAAGCCAATTGTTTGGCAATACCGCTGTAATTTGTGTTTACGGTTTAAGACATTTATTTCTCAAAAAGAATACAATTCACTTAATATGAGAAATACAAGATAATCATAAAACTAAATATAAGAATTACTTAAGAAGAAGATACTCGTAAATAAGTAAGTTAGTTAGTAGATACACAATTTTTTAGTGTTGTGGGTAAAAGGAAACAATGAGTGTACTATTACATATCGATTCTTGAAGGCAAGTCAATAGCAATTACACATTCTACCATTTATATGTATTGTAATGTTTCGGAAATACAGAGTAGATATCCAATTTTTTTTTTTTTATGTTTATCCAATTGGTGTGGTAATAAATATAACCCGTATTTAAAACCTAGAAAAATCCTTTAAAATGTGGTGCTTTATGGATTTTTTTGTATAAAGTAAAGGAATGTATCTCTTTAATGTCATTGGGTAATCTATACCAATATTATAAAGAGGAAAGATTTTTTTGTTTGTTTGTTTGTTTGCACCGAATAGGCTCCAAAACTACTGGACCGATTTCAAAAATTCTTTCACCGTTGGGAAGCTACTCTATCCCCGGGTGACATAGGCTACTTTTTATCCCTGTATTCCTACGGGAACGGGAACTACGCGGGTGAAACCGCGAGGTGTCCTCTAGTGTTTAATAAAGACAGTTTTCTTTTATGTTTCCTTCTAAAGATGTCCAGCACTTCATTAGCGTCCATTTTTGCCACAACGTCTTGATGGATATGCATTAAAGCCAATCCATTCAACCGCTAGTTTATTATACAACTCTGCTCCTTCGTATAGTATATTTTTTATTCCGTAATTAGTTCGTGGCGGTCTTAAGCAAATGTTGTTTTTTCGTCTAGTGCTACGTTTTTGTGATTGGCCTTTTGTTGTAAATGTTATTTTAGAGTGAATATTTTTATTTAATAGCTTATGTACTAATATGCGTGTGTTATATTTATATATCTGTGATAGTGTCATCAATTTTGTTTCTTTATAAATTTTTCTGTCGGAGTTAGGTAGTGGTACTGGATTACGAGTTTTATTATTTTGTTTTGACATGTTTCGATTTGTTTTATATGTATTTTAGCTGCAGTACCCCATACCTCTATTAGGTATTCTAGGTGAGGTTTTACCATAGAGTTGTAAATGATATACCTAACAGATGTCGGCAAACAACGGACAATCCCTCGAAGCGCGCCTATGACAGAAGATAGTCTGGATCTTAATTTATCTAGATGTGTCTGCCACGTCAGATGTTTATCTAGATGGAGACCAAGGTACTTCTCTGAAGAAACTTGGGTTATAGGTTCGTTATTTATGTATAGATTTGAGTTGTTTGCGACGTTTTTGTTCCTAGCACTAAAAATAATATAGTTTGTTTATTAACCGTAAGCAAATTGTCTTGGAACCATCTAGAGAGTGTCTAAATCTGGTTGGTTATCACTCCCCATCTTTCTCAGATTTCGAAAATTTCTACAATAGTCTAGAAACCTTATCGATCTTTAAAACGATTCAAAACATAACATTAGTCGGAGACATGAACTTCGATACCAAACCGAATAATCATGACCGTCACTCACATGCCTACCTAACCCTCAGTGCCTCACTTGGACTACCCCCGGCTCATGTGCTCCCCACTAGATCAGGTAATTGTCTAAACCATTATCTTATTAGCGATCTTGCGTGATCGCTTGCGTGATAGCTTGCGTGATCACTGATCATCTACCTATCATCTGTGTCTTAAAAATTACAAAAATAATATAAAAAGTCCAAATACCTTTACCTACCGTCTGAACTATTTAGCCATCAAAAACAAACTAGGCAGCACTGACTTCAGCCCTGTATTAAATGAATCTGATCCGAACCGGTCGGCCGATTAAACAAATTTCCTCTAAATATTCTGTAACCGTAAAAGTATCTAACAGAACCCGAGTACTAAAACCACGGATGACAGCGGTTCTCGTCCGCTGTATCCAAAACCGCGATAACCAACACCTAAAATCCACCACGTCACCTGATAATGATTTATTTACAAAAACCTATACACGTTCCCGCAACTTTCTGAATAACTTATTTAAGAAACTGAAGCACACATACGGCAGGAACGAATTGTTAAAGGCTAAAAATAACATCAAAAATACTTGGAAAGCAGTCAACGCTATCACTAACTCCAGTTTTCAGCGCCAGTCACCCGATGATCCTACCCTGGGTTCTACTGATGTAAATTCGTCCGTCAACCAAATTAATAGGTACTTTGTGAGCGTGGGCGAAAACCTGGCCACAAATATTAAGCCTCCCAGTAAACCCCCTTAAATTATACAAATCAGCCGACTCAGCCAAATGCCCTCGCTATCATTCCAGTCGATTAATCGCAGGTGTATGAGATAATTTGTATTTTTCGAGCAGACTGTATCATTGGCCATGATGTCATTCCAGCGAAAATACTTTAGTATTCCAGTCCTATACTCACTCCTCCCATAACACATGTATGTAATGTGCAATTGATACCGGTGTTTTTCCTAGAGTATTTAAGAGAACCGTAGTCCATCCAACCTACAAGAGTGGGGACAGAAGCAATGTATCCTACTATAAACCGATTTCTGTTTTGAGTTCCTTGTCTAAAATCCTTGTAAAAATATTAAATTAATCCTTAACTTCATATCTCTCCAAATTTAAAATACTTGGCAATAACCAGTACGGATTTAGACAGGGAATCTGCACAGAAGACACTGTCCAAGATCTTGTCCACAGCATTGTTTCTAATTTGGATAAAAAGCAAAAATGCTATGGTGTCTTTTTGGACTTATGTAAAGCATTTGGCTCAGTTTCTGTCCCCACACTGCTTCTGAAGATGTAAAACATTTGAATACGTGGCTTTGCATTAAAAATGTTCACAGATTACTTATCTGGAAGAACTCAGCGAGTAAAGGTCAATTCCTTTGTCAGCGAATGTACCTGTTTTGGGGTACCACAAGGAAGTATATTAGGACCTACCTTGTTTCTAATATATATAAATGATTTGTGCAAACTGTGATATATTCACCTGCGCACAGCGCTTATTGTGTATGATGTTAACTGGGATAAGGCCAAGCAAAGAACGGAACATGCTCTCCGCCTTGTGATGGAGTGGCTTTCAGCAAATCGCTTACCTCTCAATATTGAAAAGACTACACTTTCCTTGCCAAATTCCATCCTTTACCTCGGTAGGTAAAGGTCGGTATTCTAGTTAAAGTCCATTCCTGTTCAAAGCATGATACCTGCTGTAGCAACTGTCTTACGCTTTCCTTAGTTTCGAGTATCAAATACCATATTGGAAGAAATAAAAAAAAAAAATGATGTACGTTGATGGAAAACTAACTTGGCGCACCCACATCGACGTATTATGTACAACAAGGAAGCTCATCTACATATTTAAAGAGTTAAGACATTCAGCTGACCCTGCAACTTTGTCATTGTTCTATCAGAGTCTATGTGCATCAATAATCACCTACTGTATTACAGTATGGGGAGGCACTTATAAAAATCTTCTAATTCAAATCGAACGTGCTCAAAGGGCGATTCTAAAAGTTATGCATTTTAAGCGTAGAGATTTTCCACCCGCCCTGCTATACTCTGAAACCCAAGTCCTCACTGTGAGACAACTCTTCATTTTGCGCGTAGTCTTACGCCGTCACTCCACCCTACCTCTAGACTCAGACATCCTTCTAAGACGTCGAGGTCGTCAGATCTGTGATACCGTCCAATGTCGTTCCGCATTCACTAGCCGCCATTATTTAGTCCTAAGCGCTCGTCTTTATAATAAAGTGAATCGGTTACACGTTGACCAAGTTTGTGCTGAAAGCAAAGATAACAAATTGGTTGCAGAATTTGGCTTACAGCGATGCGGAGGATTTTCTTGCGGTCGCCTCATGAATGCCTGAGAAAGGTACTCAGGGGGTAATCGTCGGAGTATCTTCTGTATGGTTGGAATATATTCTGTAATATAGTAGGTTCAATCGATTTTGCAAATGGCATGCATTGACGGAAGTACATACATAAAATAATAAATATTAATGAGCAGATTGTGTGTTTTAGTGGTAGTGGTCTTGGATACTATTCCTGTAATTATGCAAATATCAAGGTGCGAGTAATCAATTTGTTTAATAAAGCAATCTGTTGCATGTTAATAAATACAATATCATTATGGCAATTACTGAGTCACTAACATTTAAGTTATTATATTCAATGGTTACGAGGAACTTTGACTCCTGAGATACAAGCATATTTTTACTTACTTCAGGAGCCAGCTGTTCAACCTGATTCTGACCACCTTTTGTACAAATGTTTACAGTTTAATTAACCTTGTGTTACTGTTTTGTACAATAAACTTATTTTTGTTTGTTTGTTTATTAGGGTTTCATGGTATGACTTTTATAAATCCCAGGATGTCTCAAATATAGTTCAAAATTATGTGTAGCAACTTTAATGGATGTTCTTGAATGTTTCAGGTTGGAGGAACTTATACTAAACCTATTATATTACCACCGCAAGTAGCAATCGGCGCTCTAGGAAAAATACAGGTAATTAGCGGCATATTAATTTTATACATACTATCCTCAGGAATACTTAGTCATACAAGTACCAGAGACATACCTGAATGGGGGAAACATATAACAGGGAAGTACGGTAAAAAGAAAAAGAGGCATGACTGACTGGCTTTACCCAACAGTGGATCATTCTAGGCAGATATGATGAAGATGGTGATTACTATACGAATGATAGTCAGTTAAAGAAATTTGATTTACCCATGATTGTATTCTTGAGTAAAAAGGCACTATTATCGACTAGGCTAACGCAGTTGAGACCACGAAGCAAGTAGGAAGCACTATAAATCTTCGTGGCCACATAAAAGCCCTGTTTTTTTGTATCCCTAGTTAACTCAACCAATGGTTACATTTCGGTAAAATTATTTCATCGTTTGCTATCATTTGTTATTTCAACAATAGTTAGCATAACAAATAGTCAAATATTTAACTATTGGTTGAAAATATTAACAACCCAAAGTTGGAGTGCCATGTTAGGTCGACTGGTAGAAAATGTCTAAGGCATTAAATCCGCCTCTGTACGTTTGTGTGCATATAGTATTAAATAAATAAATAAATGTTATAAAGATCAGATATGAAATTTCCTTATTTTAACATGCAGGTACTACCGAGGTTCGACGATGAAGGCAACTTGAGAAAGGCTCACATGCTGACGGTGAGCTTCTCAGCAGATCACAGGGTCGTGGACGGAGTCACTATGGCACGTTTCTCAAACCACTTGAAAAACTACCTCGAAAATCCATACTCGTTGCTATTGGACTTATAGAACAAGTATATTCAATGTTGTTTTTTGTTTAAACCGATGCAGGACATACTTTTAAATACCTTGTTGCTTGTTTTAAAGATACGCCCTATATACAGATTTTGATGTATTTTTGTACAAAATAAAAGCATGATTTGTTATTTATAGTTTTATTCTTACTGTAACACATTTGGACGTATTACAAATGCTAACAGTAATATTTTCACTATATCTAACACCGGTAGACAGCAGTCAAGCATTCTAAGTAAGTTCTGTATAAACTCTCAAGCAATGTCAAGAAATAGTGCTGAGGCCTTTTTTTTGGAACCCTGTGGTCTATAAGACTCCATGTTTGTGCAAGACATAATAATTACATATTTTTTTGTTCGATTGTTATTCAAACTTTCTAATTTCTAGTAATTATGTAGTGTGGTCAAAATAATTAATGTTGGTACCACCAGGTTATCAAACTAAGTTTTTTCACTCTGGCATGTTTATAAATTCATGGACAGAAAAATTATCACCTTAGTAGGCCGTATGAGTGCCTTAAATAATTATAAATCTAAGATCTCACAAATCACAAGGTAGTCCCCAAGTTCTGAAACAAATCATCGACGCAGCACTTCGAAGCGAGTCACTTTAAAGTAAGCTATGGTCCATTCTGGGATGCTGTGTGGCGTATATTCTCGATGAAATCTTGCAAATATCTCGGTGAATATAAGAGCGTCTACACTATTGATAGGAGCCCATTTTAATGCCAAAAATGCCATATCCACATCACAATATTTTTTATCTGCAAAATATAAATACTTTTTGCTGAAAAAATAAGTCTTTTTACTTTTATAAAGCGGCTAACATTGACATCCTTGACTATCTTGAAGAAGCAAGTACCAACATTAATGGTAAGTAAGTTATAATAATAAGGGAATTCACTGAAGTAGACAACAGATTAATAAGATTGTTTTGGTACTCGGCTGTATCCCTTTCTTTATACTTTTTAGGTAGTTGAAGTTCTGAATATAATAGTTTATGAGAACTTATTTTTTGGATATTTACATTTTAGAAGCTCCGAAGGATGAGGGTTTTACCTAAGACCACACAAATATCTTTTAGCAAGATCAGATTACTTGTAATTAGAGACAATCCGTGCAACGATTACTTAAACAAATATGTTTATCTTATCTTGTTTTTCGATCACCTCGAAGGTGATATACATAACAAAACAATACCGAATCAATATCTTGTAGAATACATTGTTACTATGTTTGGAAAGTGGAGTACTTCCTAACCTAGCTCCTGATATAATTCGGCTGGAAAACGAAATTTACAACAACTATGAGGCAGCATTTGTAATAGAACTCATTGATATAAATCTCTACCTACTACTTATAAGAATAAAATATACATACCAGCTATCCTAATGAAATAAACCTTCCGAGGGGATGAAATTTGTATATCGTCGAGATGGAGTCCTAACAGGGAACGCTGTTTTTCCCCCCAGTTGCGATCCAACTCGCGCATCAAACTCAATCGAGCCGGCTTCGTCAACAGCCCGTGCAAGTCCTTCAGCTGATTCTTGCTTATAACTTGCGTTACTCGCGAAATAGCCTGCAAAGAGATGCGTGTTCATGATATGTCTAGAAAAAATAAAAAAAACTTTTTTGCTAAAAAATACTACCGACTTCCAAATACAACTACAAAGTGAAAAATAACTTTATTTTTTGAAGTCGGTGTCCATAAGGCAAAAAATTTGGTACCTACGAAAGACACTTTGTAGTTTTGTATTTGGAAGTCGGTAGTATTTTCTGGACAATTTTTTTTTTAATTTTCACTTTTTAGTTGTACCTACGTAATAGGCAAGTTAGTAAGGTAACTATAACGCCAGAATAGATTTCATGAAACTTGAACATAAACGGTGAAATGAGAGATCTGCGTACCTCTTATGAGCGTACTGGCGTGATGTTATGTTATGAAATGGTATAAACAATAAACAGACATGCGATTGCAGAAATCCCAATTTGCCGTTATTTATTGAAGAGTTCTGTTGTATATCTCCGAAGTTCTTCATCAGATCACCACCAAATTTAAATGGGACCAATTTCGAAACATACTTTTCAAACAAAAAAAGAATTTTTAAAATCGGTCCACAATTGACGGAGATATCGGTGAACAAACACAAAAAAAAAAAAAATACAATGTCGAACATAGAACCTCCTCCTTTTTGGGAAGTCGGTTAAAAAGAGGTGATTAACTGACTAATATCAGGCAGTTGATGATGATGACTTATTAATATTAGGGTTAGGGGTTCTATTTTAGGGTGGAGTGGATCATGCATGTCGATTAATAACTGGATTTTATGACGACGGTTGATTTCAATACGAGATCCGAGCTTGAGCATCGTTCTAGTTGAATACGAGGCTACAATGGCGGTCGTAGGATGGTTCGTGATGTTTAGACTTGATGAAATGAATTTCGGCTAATATTGACTGACAAATGTGAGGTTGTCAAACGACTGATGTCTAAGCACATGGTTTCACCGGTTGCTATAATGTCTTAAGCTAGTACTATTTTCGTCGAATAAATAAGCTTTATTTTATCAGCTGTCACAGGCGCCATTAAAGGTTCTTATATGGAATGATAACAGACCCCAGGATAACATAAAACAAGCCCATCCTATGATCAACTTCAACATGGTGTCATCTGTCAGAAAACCGAAGATAGCACTGGACTGCACTACTGTGGTAACACTGGTAAATGTGATAACGGTCTACAGGCGAAGCTGTGTATACTGGTCAACCTTTATAGCACATCAAGCTTGGAAAGCGCTAAACTTTTGGTTCAGACTTACACTTTTAGACCTTTGACAGTCCTTACGAGTCCTTAGTCAGAAGCCCGAACGTCAGACAATAAGTCTTGCCAAGGGGTATCACGTTACCTAGTTGCTGGGTTGTAGAGCTCAGATGGAGGCAGTCACTCCGTATAAATACTGGTATTAAGGTGCAGTGGTGGCCCAGTGTTAATGGCTGCGATTACAAGTTGTGGGTCGTGGGTTCGAACCCTGGCAGGAGCTTTCATCATCATCATCATATCAGCCGAAAGACGTCCACTGCTGGGCATAGGCCTCCCCCAAGCCAAAATTATTTCATCACCACTACTCTAAAAACGGTGAAGGAAAACATCGTGAGGAAACCGGCATGTCCTAGAGTTCGAAGACATGACATCTAACAACCCGCACTAGGCCCGCGCGGTTGATTAAGGTCCATCCCCTCTCACATATAGAAGGCATGTGTCCCAGCAGAGGGAACATTAAAAGGCTGATGTAATAGATAGTAGGTGCACCCGGCTAGATTGGAAGCCGACCCCAACATAACTTTGCGAAAAGGCTGGGGAAAATACATAACTCACTAAGTTTCAAAGTTATTTTCAAGAAAGTGGACCGAATCGGTGGCTATCGGCTTGGGTGATTGATTGATCGCCAGCAGTCGGTGGCTTGCTTTGTTGTAGGTAACCAAGTGCGAAGATACGATAACGACAATCAAGCGAAATTACGAACTTGATCATTTGCTTTCATGATTCGTTAATTAATCATACACCTATCTATAATATGCGTGATTTTAATCAGTCAAATCACAACCACGAGTCAGTCATGGAATTATAATTCCACTTGTAAGCACGGGTGGTATTTACCTACCTACCTATACTGTGATTTTTAATTTCGTAGACTAAAGTGACCTTTGGGGGGTTGTCACTTTAACGTTACATAAAAATATTGTAGTAGCCTGACTATCCTGAGTGATCGAAAGTTGATAAAAATCGAAGTAGATCGAAAATGTAACTATTTCACGTACTTACTTCGGTCCTTATTTAGTTTCTACTCATTTATGTCAGACTTCATTTTATCGACCGCATTTATTTTATTGTTGATTTCATATTTAAAGATATTACATTTGTATTCATAAAGATTTATTAACACCAATTAGTAAAATTAAATTGAGGAGTCATGTCAAATCGATTCGATGAATCACTTAAGATTGAGCCTTACCTACAACACTATGCTCTGCGCTTCAACATTTAAAAAAAAATAAGGCCATTGGCAGCTGTCAGTTTAGTCTACGAAATAAAAAATCACAGTATAGATCGCTTGCAAAAATCTTTGATGAGAGTCGAATGTTTTCCGAGCTTAGATCCTAGCGATCTAGTAGCTAATCGCGTGTTAGTGAATACCAAACTGTAGTTTCGTCGCTGGTGCAGCGCTCAAGGCCTTAGAGAAAAGCACTACAGGGCGGAATACTAAGCCTAATAGCATTACCTACTGATCTGTTTCAATTATACAATAAATTACATGAAATTATATAAAATCTTACACCACCTGCTTGGTCCCGTACTTGAATTCTTTCTCTACGAACAATGGATCCCAAATACTCCTCAGGACGCTGAAGTCAATTTTGATCATTATCCATGTTAACGGATTCTGTAAAAGAATTAATTTGGGAACTCGCCTCTTCTTTGGCTTATCGTTTTTCTTCCTCCATGAAAATGATTTCTGAAAGCCTTTGACGAAACTTAGTGAACTTTTTGCTTGGTCTATAACATCACCCCTATCATTGTTCCGAGGATTTAGCTGACGATATTCAACCGAGGAGCAATGAATAAAATTGGGCGTTAGCGGAGAAAATGGGTTGCATTTTTGGGATAAAATAGAGCAAGTTCTGGTTAGTGCAGAGACATGGTTGTATTTATTAACTTCAAAAACTTTTGTTACAACTGGAAATAAACGCCTGGGAAGATATATCATTGGGGATGCCATCTGAAACAATATCAAGTGGTTTATTAAATGATGATACAATATTCTACCCCTATTAGTAGATAATAAATAAGATCAGCAGTGTTTCATGAACACTTGGAACCTACTCACCATCCTGCATGTTCAGTAAATTTCGTTATTACATTCTTGATTAAAAAACTTTTCCATTTTTATACTTAATTTACATAAACCTGAAAACTTTATCACTGAATTTTGTATATAGAAAAATTTATTAATAATCTAAAATGCCATAATATTGACTTGCAATCTACCGATTTTTTTTTGTTATGACAGATAATACAAAGGTCAGATTGACATTTAAAACTATTGCCGAAAAAAAAAAAAATATATTTACATCGAAGGTTTTGATTTGATCGGAGGACCTTCTTGGTATGCGCTTTTGGATAAAGGGGGTTTTAGGAACATTATTCATATTATATCAGTCTACATGGTCCCCACTGTCGCACAGTTGGCCTAAGACCTTCCCAGTAATTCCACGTCTTACAACAACGAAACAGCTTTGGTGAGTCGTTGTTAACCTGATTGGCATTAATAATTTTGAGCATTATAAGACGGATTTCCTGCGATTTATTACTTAAAATAACTCCCGTCGAGTAGCATTTAATTTTATTTTTTTGGTATGAGAATATATTTATAGGTACATTTGATGCAATTGCGCAAACTTTGTAGTTTGTAATATCAGCCGAGGCTTTATTGCCGTCTGCTATGCAGCCGAGAGCACAATGAAGTGCATCAAACGACGTTTTTCAACACAGGGAAAATATAAATACAATTTCATAAACATATTAATGACCCATGGAAATTTTTTCGACCACCGTGTTCGTTTTTCGTGAGGGCTGTCCAATCTGATAATATAGGCCTGGCGCACTTTTCCGCACGGGTGCGAAATATATGTAGATACTTCATTGGTCGTTAAGTAAGTATGTTGAGAAATGTGTTTCAAAATACATTGATCAAGGCAACATCCTTGTTCAGTGTTCACCTGCCAGACATGAATAATTAGTGTATCAGATACATAAAAAACTTTTTCTCCAAATGTAAACCGACTTCTAAAGTGAAACAAAAAAATGCAAAAATCACTTTTTTATTTCTCTCTTTTTTAGTTTTAGTGTACTCACTAAAAAGTGAGCAAAGTGATCAGTAAGGTACCTAAAGGATTAACAAAATACCCATAATAACTTAATTTACACATTCGTGCTGTTTGTCGCTAAGGAGTTCGGTTGTATGTTCCATAATGTCTTGAAAACGGCTGAACCGATTTTGATGATTCCCTAAGTTGAGAGATACTTACGTGTCGAATTCATTACTTCCTTTTTTTTGAAGCTGGTAAATATACTCACGCCTTCTTGCCATGGTAGGGCAGGCAGAAACTACAGAACGCCACTTGCTAAGATTCTTACGTAGCTACACCTTTTGCTTCATTTACATGCATATAAGTAGTTCTCGCCAAACTTCTGGGCCGCCCTAAATTTGGTTTTCCGATGCGCAAGGCACGAAACGGTGCTGTTTTTGTATGAGATTTACTACTGCGCAGCCATTGTAGCCAACTTCAGAGCGGCCATGAAGTTTGGCGAGAACTATACATCTGCAGCCGAATTGCATAAATGAATTCGGCATAGGAAACAGTTTGGAATTTTCAAAGAGTTACTCGTAGAATCATTTCTTTCAACTTTTTCGGTATTGCGAAACTAATTTGGAAAGAGTATGATCATCCTCCTGATAATTTATTTCCAAATAATTAGGATATAATTAAATTTTGTTTTACTTACAACTAAATGGTCTTCCAATGCTTTTAATTAAAAAGTAAAATTTGAAAATTAAAAAAAAACCCCGACACATTTATCTTACGAAAACATCCCGATTCAAACAGTAAAACGCCCATATCTTTTGAAGGGCTGAACCGATTTTATTCAAACATAGCTAAGAACACTCTCGATACTATCACCTTTCAAACAAAAAAACTAAATCAAAATCGGTTCATCCGTTGAGGCGATATGATGCCACAGACAGACACACAGATACACAGCAACACACGTCAAACTTATAACACCCCTCTTTTTCCGTCGGGGGTTAAAAATGTATAATGGTTCCTTAAAACTGAAAAAACAATTATTCTTTACAATCAATTCTACGTCAAAATATTAGTCATGGAAATATTCATCTCCCTTCCTTTTCAGAGTGTAATATGCAATACGTAAAGTCGTTTTTGTGAAGGTTCCAAAGTGTTTCCTTTGCCGAATTCACTTACGCAATTCGGCTGCTGGTCATACACTCACGTAGGTTAAAGGTCACCAATAAGATCCATGTATCCAGGGCGTCCCTTCCCGGTATTTCCACTCACGTCTGCCTCGTAAATATCTATAATAATCACAACGGATCTTTGTCTCTGAACTAGCTGCAAGGCCCTGCGCAGTAGCTATTTTGTTGAAGGTGAAGATAGCATTGTATAACTGTCCCTGTCACTCGCTTACTCTATGCAGTATACTTGATGACAAACTGTTTCTTGCGCAATGGTTCGTAGAGCTAACTTCAGAGACACAAAGATCCGTTGTGACTATAAAAGGTACCTTTTGTAAGCCATTTCGCCTTTCATCCATCCAGTGTATCACATGTTTTCCTCGATGACTGTTATGTTCTGTTATGACTAGTCTACATTTGAAAAGCATCATTCAGGTAAGTCGTGTGAATGTGCATATTGTCTCGGTTCCGGTTGGATGGGATTGTACATGACCACTATGTAATTTCCATTTCCCCAACTACTTGTATTACTATACACAGTACGAATAGCAGTGACGGTGTAAACTTGGCGTTATTTTCTTTATATACCTGAAGCCTGAAGGTAGTGACCAACTTTTTAATTACTTAATTAAAATCAATCGGAAACCTAATCGATTCATAATTTAACTGAACCTAATCATACTCATTTAATTAAAACAGAAGATTTGAAATATGAAATCATTAATTTAATCGAACACTAACTTCTGCCAGCGGCTTCGTCCGCTTTCGGGATAAAAGCAGGAGCGGATTTATATAAGGGCTTTTTGGGCTGCAGCACAGGGCATCGTGGATATAAAGTGCTGCCCCCATAAGAACAAAATTGACAATATTTCTTACTGGCTTAAATTATTTAATATTCTACAATAGGTACCTTCGAGAAAAAGTATTACAACGCTGCTACAACGCTATTACAATGCTAATATGGCGGGTCACTACAATGGTAAGCTTTGTAGCTTACACCACACAAAATACTAAATGCAAATTGGTGTAACTCAGTAGGGTTACCAGGGCCCCGAGAGTAACAGGGCCTCCATACAGTGCTGGCAGTTTCAGAAAACGGTATATAATTGTTATTAATGGTCATCGTGTCCAGATTTATATAATTGTGGTCATATAAGGGCCTAGTGTCCGAGTCGTAAAAAGGGGTTTAGAATAATACTTTTTGACCCCCGGCGCAAAAAGAGGGGTGTTATAAGTTGTACGTTGACGTGTGTATGTATCTCTGTCTGTGGTATCATAGCTCCTAAATGGATGAACCCATTTTAATTTAGTTTATTTTTTGTTTGGAAGAAAACTTTTTGGAGAGACTTCTTAGGGCTTTTTTCGCAAGATATCGTATTGAAATCACTAGTTTCGATAGATTGTTGATAGAGATAGAGTTTATAATTTAGTTTAAAAATCAAGAAATTAAAAAAAAAACCTCTAATACGAAAACCTCTAAAAAGTAAAAAAGTAGGCCTTCCCTCCAAGTAGTGTTAGCCCCCGGCCCCACAAGTTCACCCCTGGATAAAAGTAGCCTGTATCCTAAGCAAGACATGGTCTACCCGTGATGCCAAGTTTCATCTAAATCCGCTTAGTCGTTAAGACTTAAAAAGGTTCCTAACAAACAGCAACTTTTGCATTAATAATATAAGTATAAATTTTTAACAATATCATTATTTCATAATTCAGACTACTACATAGCATTAACTAAATATACCCTTTAAAAGGAAAGGTATTGAGTACCTACTAACAGATTGTTTTTTTTCGACGGTGATATATTGTTGTTTGTCTTACTGCTAGGCCCCCTACCTTGCCTTCTAAGCCTCTTAATCTTGATTCAAATGTCGCTTTATCGATGTGCTGAGTTCATATAAATACAAGACAATTCAGATATCAGTTCAGTTTCGGCAGTATTTTTATGTTGGTAAGTGTTTTGACATTAAAATTATCTTTATAGAAAAATAATATTAATATTTTCTTGCTTATAAGATCTTCTGGCTTAACTCTTGTTATGTGCTGTGTTATAGAACCTCCTCCTTTTTGGAAAATGGGTTAAAACCACTCGTGCAACTTTTTACTTTTTATGGTTCCGTACCAATCCGTATCCAATACCGTTCGGATCCAAACGGAGCCCTAATGCTGTCACTCACGAGTCCACGTCCGTATGTCCGTCGTCTGTCACACGGGTTTTACAACCAAACTGTTGAGGCTAGTCATCAGATTTTCACAATATAAGTATCTTGTTGAGCCAAAACTATACAAATTGTATTTTTTTTTATTATTGTTTTTAAGGGAATCACCCATACAAGTAAAGGAGGGAGCGAAACACAAAAAATTACCAACCCCATCGAGTGGAATATCGTGCAACTTATTACTTTTTAGGGTTCCGTACCAATCCGTATCCAATACCGTTCGGATCCAAACGGAGCCCTGTTGTTGTCACTCACGAATCGACGTCCGTCTGTCCGTCGTCTGTCACACGGGTTTTACAACCAAACGGTTGAGGCTATAGTCATCAGATTTCCACAATATAAGTATCTTGATGACCCAAAACTATACAAATTGTCAATTTTTTTTATTGTTTTCAAATGAATCACCCATAAAAGTAAAGGAGGGAGCGAAAAATAAAAAATTACCAATCCCATCGAGTGGAATATCGTTGTTTAGAACTCTTTTAGTAGATAAATACTGTGTTTTTTGTTTAAAAAATATTGGAATGAGAAGCCACCAAAGACAGCTTTTGAAAAAAATTGTTCCCAATAATTTTCTAAGTGCCCATTGACCTATGAACTTAAAATTTGGTGATAATATTTATTATTACGTATATTTTACAAACAAATACCAATATATTGATTAATCAGATTTGTCTTTGAAATTCCCTCATTTTTCCAACCAATTTGATTTTGCGGCATAGTACAGAACCCTAAATGAGCGAAGTCCACATCGTCGTCGAGTTGCTAGCCTGTCGGTTTTTTATCGGTTACATTTCGGAGAGTGTGCGATGGATATGCACGATCTAATTCCAACATCGAACTACCAGACGTACGGTCGATAAATGGTGGACATCCCACCCATGCGCACAAAACGTTTTGGAAACACTTTTATTATGCGAGGAGTGGAATTACCTGCCGGAGTCTGTGTTTCCTGACAGCTACAATCTGGGGGTCTTTAAGTCAAGAGTGAATAGGTTATTTCTAGGCAAGCGTGTTTCACCCTCGACCACATCATCGCTTACCATCAGGTGCGATGGTGGTCAAGCGCGAGCCTATACAATAAAAAAAAAGTCCAACACGCACTTGGACGGTTTTTGGAGCGAACACAAAATGTCAGTCCCTAAATTCTAATTTGCCCAAAATAACTCAGTATTAAATAAATAGAGTCCGAGTGCTGCTTCAATCAGATCAGAAATAACTAATGGAACTATAGGGCGACTTACATTGCCAATATTTCAGGGATAGAAAGCAAAATAAGAATATGGACAACTTTCATTATGGGACCAAATATGAAATTGTAAAAAGAAACCTCTGTTTAATTCATTTTATTTAAGTAAGAAATTTAATTTAAGTATAAATTTTTAACAATATCATCATTTCATCATTCAGACTAGGTACATAACATTAACTAAATAGGTACCTTTAATAGGCAAGGTATTTAGTATCTACTAACAGATTGTTTCTTGCGATAGTATAATATATTATTGTTTGTCTTACTGCTAGGCCCCCTACCTTGCCTCCTTAGCCTCTTAATCTTGATTCAAGTGTCGCTTTATCGATGTGCTGAGTTCATATATATACAAGACAATTCAGATATCAGTTCAGTTTCGGCAGTATTTTTGGGTTGGTAAGTGTTTTGACATTAAAATTATCTTTATAGAAAATAAATATTAATATTTTCTTGCTTATAAGATCTTCTGGTTTAACTCTTGTTATGTGCTGTGTTAAAGAACCTCCTCCTTTTTGGAAAATGGGTTAAAACCACTCGTGCAACTTTTTAGGGTTCCGTACCAATCCGTATCCAATACCGTTCGGTTCCAAAAGAAACTTCTGTTTAATTCATTTTATGTCCATCTTGCAAAAGTATATGGAAAAGATATGTATTGTTCATACTTCAGAGTTCCCATAGTGTCAATTGTTAATATTTATGAGTACTTTCATCCCATAAAAGTATGCCAATGGATTTAAACACGCCCTGCGGTATACGGCGTCTCGTAGCATTCCCGTAGCAACGTGCTACGACATTGCTACGAATACTAGAACCAAGCTATTTCGGCACGATGACTAAGAAAAACTGCACAAGGCCAACAAGTGGCATTAGCACCTCTACCTACCTATATAAGTCGTAACTTATAGCTTATGTGACATTACTTACAGAAATGTGGTCGGTATTAGCGGGCGTGTTAGCGGTCGCGTCTTTGGGCGCGGCGTGCACCCCTAGTGTCACTACGGTCAGCGGTACCCACGCTCCTGCCACAGTCTGCTCCGGCGCATTGATCTTCGACGACGACTTCGATACTTTCGATCTCGAGAAATGGCAGCACGAGAACACCTTAGCTGGTGGTGGTGTGAGTATATAAGTGTTTTAACTACCCACATGTTAGTTTAAAAAGCCTATCTGCTTTCTTTGATTTGCAGTAGATCTTTTGATTTTGTGTTCAATGTTGTAGTTTTCGGTAAACTGTTTCTTGCTAACTGTGTTAAGATTTCCTGTGTATCAATCCCATCGAAAACTTTTTAACGTGTTTCGTAATTAAGCCACTCCCAATTTTCAATTGAATTAGTTAATTTGTGTCAATATTGCACCAGTACTAATTAAGAATGATATGAATCTGCACAATATAGTGTTAAAATACTACAGGAGTCTTAATTACGTCGTCACATTTTGTTCTAGAACTGGGAGTTCCAATACTACAACAACAACCGTTCGAACTCTTTCGCACACAGTGGACGGCTGTTCATCCGTCCCACTCTAACTTCAGACCAGTTCGGCGAAAACTTCATCACTTCTGGACACTTGAACATTGAAGGAGGCGCACCTGCTGACAGGTGAGAAGTTTTTTTTAGTATAAAATATAAATTCGAGAAAATCGTAGAACAACCAACTCTATGTCTTATAAAGCAAAGTTCAAATTCCAGTTGAATGCAACCCATACTTTTTTCAGGTCCTTTTTAATACAAATGGTTACTTAAAAATGCACAACGTGAAAAAGTGATAGTCTATATTTTGTTGTTCGGTTCAAATTTCGAATTATAAATTCAGGGGGTGACCATAATCTCTTAGAGCAAGGTTATTTTGAGAGTGCGTAAGTGACAGATCTATATAACTTGTATGCATCTGTCACTTTTTTACAGTCGAACTATGATAGTTTTTACACGTCAGGGTACGGGGGCAGGTACCTATAGAGTTTTGTTGTGTGGATTGAATGAAGTGCGAACATTGTATGGAGGATGCACACTGTGTAAACAGCCATCCTCATTAATAATATTTTTTTTAGTTATTTAATAGGTAGTGCACCTGCCATGTTGTCTTTTACCACCCTGTTCACTGGTAGAGAATGCTTAAAGCATTAAGCCCACATTTGTACTGTTTGTGCATGAAGTAGATATAAATAATAAAGTGTTAAAAACCAAATATTTAGCGGTTCATTGCCAAAATCTTTATGTCGCCTCGCCGGACTATCCATCAGAACTTGGGGATTTCCAACAAAAAGATCTGTTAAAAAACCCCGGTACCTTACTTTTTACCCGTTCAGTGGTAAAAAGTAGATACCTATTTCCCGAAGTAGGTATTTCCCGAAGTATTTTCCAACTACTCAATCGGAAATATTGCGATACGGGGAAGTCTCGAGTCTAACCAGACAGGAAAACACACATCCCCTGGAATTATCTCCAAACCGCAACACGCAGCAGTGCGCACTAACTAAGTATGCTAAGCTAATCAACAATACAATACAATCTGACAAACATGATAAACAAAAACGCACGTCTTTTTCATCACTTTTAATTAAGTATTTGATTCAGATAAGATACCAAGATAATCATGTTGAATGATGATCGGTTTCTGATTGAAAATATTTTTATAATTAGCTTTTTTGTGGTAATATCAAGCACGTACTAAATACTTATATCTGATCTACTTAGGACCCCTGTTGATATTAAATTGGAATCAAAGTACGAAAACGTTGTTGCCTTGAAACGAAACGAATAAAGCGTCAAAGTAAAATAGGAATAGAATAATAATAAGTAGGTAGGCAGTATAATAGGTAGGTACCTACCATATTTTTACCGACATTAAGTCCACAACAATTCTTGGCACCTCGTTTTTAAAGCCAACGGCTATATATGAAAATTGTAATAATTTAATTAAGATTTTGTGTGTTGTGCTGTGTCTTTTGTGTGCACTAAATAAATGATTTATCTATCTATCTAATTCTTAGCCAAAGAGTAGCAAAAAAAACCGGCCAAATGAGAGTCGGACTCGCGCACGAAGGGTTCCGTACCATTATCGCATATTTATTTATTTATTTAATACTTCATGCACACAAACGTACAGAGGCGGACTTAATGCCGTAGGCATTTTCTACCAGTCGACCTTTGGGTGATGCAGAGACAAATAGTGGTAGGTGCAATATTTAAACTTAAAAATGATACCTAAGGTAGGTTTGTTCAAATACAAAGCTATACATACATACTATAAATACAATAGATACTCAAACATGTATACTGAATAAACTAAATACACGAATATACTTAAACAATTAGTGGTAGCAGATAAATGCATATCGCAAAAAACGGCACGTTTCCCGAACTTGGGCACTTAAATATTTATTTTATGTGCTGTTTTTAGTATTTGTTGTTATAGCAGGAACAGAAATACACGGTTCATGAGAAAAAGCCTGGTGACAGACAGACTGACGGACCGCGGAGTCTTAGTTTTTACCCTTTGGGTACGAAATATTTTATAAAAATGACAAATTTTCAGATGTACAAACCCGCAATGGTGGGGTTGCGAGCGTACGGGAACTGCTGTAAACATCTTGAACCCAGTCAAGAGCGCACGTATCCGTACCGTCAACTCCTTCAGCTTCCGTTATGGACGCGTTGAAGTTCGCGCCAAAATGCCCGCTGGAGATTGGTTGTGGCCAGGTACGCAGCTATTAAACTACTAAGTAGACTACTAAAAACAATTTGGAAGGCTACATTACAAGCTGGATCAACGATCTGGTGAAAGTCACGAGAATCCGCTATAGCTGAAGACACAGAACCGGTCGTGGTCCATGCTTGGGAGAAACATGATTATGAGTTTATATCCAGGAATAGATGTCCTAAAAATCTTAAAAAGACGAAAGAATAACTAAAAGACTTACATATGGGTTTTGACTTCGTTCCATCTTACTGATTTCCAAGTGGAAATTATAATCTTGTTTTGTTTTGTCAGCTATCTGGTTGATGCCAGCATACAACACCTACGGCACTTGGCCCGCATCCGGAGAGATCGACTTGGTGGAGTCCCGAGGCAACCGCGCCATGACATTGAACGGTGTAAATATCGGCACACAGGTATGACTCATCATCTTTGTATGACTTTCCACACGAAAATATGGGCTTTTCTCTTTGTTTAATTCCATTTCAAAGATGTCTTTACCAGTTCCACCATGTCGGATGGAGACACAGTTTGGTAAAGACCATCTTAGAGCCCAAAAAACAGTCCGATGTGCTCTTTCCGTTTGTTAACCAACTTCAAAAAGAAGGAGGTTCTCAATTCGACTGTATATTTTTTTTTATGTGTTTTACCTCAAAACTTTTTACTAGGTGAACCGATTCCAATGTTTTTTTTTGTTTAAGCAGTCGAAAACAAAAACAAACGTAGCTTCCTTGCATGAAGCCTCTTATCTTATCTAATCTAATACCTTTAAACGAGCAATTCTTGTATATATGTATCTATATATATAATCTAAATCCCGAAATCGGCTCCAACAATTTTCATGAAATTTAGTATGAAGGTTTAATTTTTAGAAAACGTCGTTTTCTCGGTCGCCCAGGTACTTTTCTTTAAATAGGTTTATCTAATAAACTGAATCTTTGCCAACAGGAAGCCGGCTCAACCCTGCACTATGGACCTTACCCTGCTATGAATGGTTGGGAACGTGCTCACTGGATCAGGAGGAACACCGCTGGCTACGACAACAACTTCCACCGCTACCAACTTGAATGGACCGAAAGTATGCCAAACAGTTACTATATACTAGCTTTTGTCAGTGCCTTCGCCCGCTTGAAAGTCGGAAATTATCCCAAGAGAACATATACTCCCAAAGTAAAAAGATTTATGTCACAATTCAGCCGAGTTTTGTTTGAATATCTTCAGTCATTAGGACGTGAAAGGTAACAAACGGACAGACAGACTTACTTTCGCATTTATAATATTAAAATGTATTTTAAAGTAATTGTCCGTTTCTGTGACAATATATCTAATCTAAGTTATTCTTCGCAGATTTCTTGAGGTTCAGCATTGACGACTTGGAACTCGGACGTGTTACACCCGGCAACGGCGGTTTCTGGCAGTTCGGAGGCTTCAACAGCAACCCTAACATCGAGAATCCATGGAGATACGGAAGCAAGATGGCACCTTTCGACGAGAAGGTACAAACTTACTAGATTAAGGTGTCATATTGCAGTTAATCGCACGATCTAATTTCACCTAGCCCGTTTCATCATCGGACTACCGGACGTACGGCGATGCGTCATCGGTACATGGTGGAAATCCTACCCATACGCGCATACATCTAGGAGTCTTATGTCAAGAGTGAATAGGTTATTTCTGGGCAAGCGTGTTTCACCGTCGACCACATCATCGCTTACCAACAGGTGAGATAGTGGTCAAGCGCGAGCCTATAAAAATATAAAAAAAAGCTAAAATTATTGAGGAGCTCATGGCTTAATAGTAACAGCCGCAAGGACCGGTCTTCAAGGTTAAGTAACGCTTGCCGAGATTAGTCTGTGGAGTGTGGATGGATGGCATACCAAGACTCCTCCGTGCCTCAGAAAACACGTTAAGACGTTTGTACCTGCGGTCAATTGTTCATCTTTGACAGTCATGAAATTTAAGACCAGTTTTGCCAAAGGGAATCGTGTTACACAGTAACTGGGTTGTTGAGATCACAAAGGCAGTTGCTCCATGTACAATACTTATATTCAGCTGTATCCAACCTTAATTAATCAAAGCAACATGTTATATTTTTTTACTGTTTCAGTTCTACTTGATCATCAACTTGGCAGTCGGCGGCACCAATGGATTCTTCCCTGATGGTGTCAGCAATCCTTCTCCCAAGCCCTGGTGGAACGGATCGCCAACGGTAAGCAGTGCTTTGCTAAGTTAAAATAGAAATAACACTGCTCGGTATACCGTGTACTTACAAGACAAAAAGCATCATCAAGCCGATAGTCACATTTTACTATCGTATCTGCATTGAGAATTTGGAGTTAAGAACTTGCCAAACAAACCCTAATTTAATGGTTAAGTTTGTCAGGTTAGAGTTTGTCAAATATTCCATTTCAAATCCCTAATTCAGAAACCAGGGGTTAATCGTCCTAGTTATTACGTTTCTTTGTAATCATGTGGATAAACATGATTAGTTATGTCTGTTTTTACAAACTTTTATTTAACTTGGAATATAGGTATGTAAATAGGTGTGTTCGTGTCAAATCTTGCAACTTAATTTTAAAACAGTTACCCTACACCGATTAAGATGAAATTTTGCATACACGTTTAGTTTGGATGACTGATGAGCTAAGTGACGTCATTCTAAATCCAATATGGCGGACGCCCCAAGATGGCGGACTAGTTATTTTTGTGCACTGCCATGATATGGGTATAAAATGAAAGGGTTTGCTCAGAAGAATTCGAAAAAAGCTTGGTTAAAAAAAAAATATATATCAGGCATTTTGATGGCACTTATTTTAACACATTATTTTTCAATCTCAGGCCCCACGTGACTTCTGGAATGCAAGAAATCAATGGTTGCCCACCTGGAACCTGAACTCCAACGACGGACAAGATGCCTCCTTACAAGTCGACTACGTTCGTATTTGGGCTTTGTAATCAAACAAACCTACCTACACCTAAGTCAAAATGTGATTCCTGAATAAAATAACCCAACTTTGTACATAAACGACTGAAATTACAATAAAATTATTTTAATATTAAGGTATATATCGTCTTTCATTTAAAACATGTTAAATTTGAAATTAACGAATTTTCATTGCAGGCCTTTTTTTTTAGTTCCTGTTTCCTTCGAGCGATGATTGAATACACCAGCTGACGTAAATAGTTGAACTTGAACTAAGGTTTGTGTTAATTTATCAATGGGGACAGAATCAACAATCGTATGGTATTAAGTTGCTTGTTATTTCCTGCTAGTTATGGTAAAGTAAAATAAGGAAAATGCACAGAAGTTACTATGTACAGGCAAAAGATATAACACATTGAACATTTAAATAATCTCTTTGTACAGCCCGTTCAGTCAATTTTGACTTCTATTGCGTTAGTGATAATATGACAAAATGCCAGTTGTAGTAAACAGTTGGTTTTGTTAACAGGTTTATGCTTTTTATGTCATCCTTATGTTTGCGGAATAGAATAGCTCACAAAATCGGTTGAACGGACTAATTAAGGTTGCCCTAGTCGACGGCACGAACTATTTTGTGCGCGGGGTTAAAATACATGTTATCTCATTCGAAAGAGATAGATGCTGTGGTGAGCAGTAAGAAGCTAGTTCGCGTACGAATACACACTTTTGCAAATTTGTAGCGAAATGGATGATGATTTAGGTCGAAAACGAGCGCGCGAAATTTTATAAACAGACCTTTGGGAATGTGGATATCATGAAGAAACTACTAAATGTATCTGTTCAAAACAAACCCCTGTATGGTGACGTGTTTGCAATTTTTCTTCTTCTTACGGTATTTATTTGCGCCCAAAGATACGTTAAAATACGTTACGTTAGTGTTGAAATATGGAACATACGACGCTCATAACTTTCAAATATATATATTTTTTGTTTCCATACTGGGCTAGATAATGATGAGACAAATTGATATCATTTTTATTTTGAACGTACACTGTCAAACAGTAGAGTAATAGCCAGACTACGTTTCTATGGAAGAACGATCGACTAGGGCAACCTTAAGAAGGGTTGAAAAATATCTAATGTTATTGCAAATGGCGTATTAACTTTATAGGATTAGTGTAAAGAAAACTCTCGCTACATAAAACCAATTTAATACAAACACTGGAATGATACAAGAGAACAAAGATCATACCGCGATCAGTCCATATGATAGAACCGGGGACTCATATACTGCGTAGGTTTACTTGAAAGGGGAGTCGACGTGGCCATAATATACTGTGGGAGACGTCGCTTATCAGTGAATGGACTCACTCTTGAATAGTACCGCCGTTCTATCACCTAAAAGCAATGGGAAGTGGTAATTGCATATTTTGGTTCTGATAATATAGTATTTGCTCGTATCAATGTGAGAATATAACAGCTGCGAAAAGGCTTGCGCGGTCGTTTGTCCCGATTCAATAAGCTATAATAATTGGATTTGGAACATTATTTTATCTACACTCACAACGTAATGTTCCAAATATGAATTCAAAAAATATTGTATAAACACGTACTTTATATTCGTGGATAGGTAAAATTAAAAAAATAACCATTGCAGTGCAACATTTTCCTTCGATTTTCAAACTACTGACATATGTCTCAGAGTTTCGCAAAGTCTGCGCAGAAAGATTTGTACTTGCACTGACTTGTTCAATTCGTCAATCAATGAATATAATCCCCGGCATGTAACTTGGCAAGGTTTTAGCTTAGTGGGGTTTAGTTCGCGCATATTCCGCAAACCGACCAACCACTGTATAGAGCGAACGGAACGTGGACGCGACGCGATTGGTCAATCGACCCTAGTGTCAACTGACCAACCAATCGCGCGCTCGGAACGGTGCTAAACGTTCCCCGCGTCCAGCCTGGCAACCAAAGTAATCTATAAAACAACTTGTGCGCATGTAACGACTCTTGCCAAGTTACGTGCCGACAACTATATCTATGGATGCGCGCGCTACGCAATGAGAATCTTAAATTGCACGCCATACATACCACATATTTGTTTCCGTTTCCACTTTTGTTTTATTTTAACTGTATGAGTGTAGATAAAATAGTGTTTACAACGGCATATAATTAGGTATTAAAACACTCGCGTTATATTATTATAAACCTACGCTCGTGTTTTGATATTATATGACTGTTGCATAAACTACATACACATACAGTTAACAGCTACATACATTTATACATAAAAATAAATTGTGGAATACGTACTTTATCAAAGAATCTTGTCAGTTTAACGGAGTTGCTTGTGCCTGCAGCTAATGATCTGAAATATATATAAGAGAACATAATGATTAATTATTTATTATTTTTATTTGATTTATGATACACTAGAAATTTCTCCTAGGTGCGTTTACAAACATTAAAACTCACATACATAAACAGCCAGCCGAAATATTTGTTCCGTGCGGGAATCGAACCCGCGTTGTGCAGCGCAGCAGCCAATCGCTCAGCCACTGCACCGTACGTGCAACGTACAATGGAAAATAAAAGTGTGGTAGTGTACCATCATTGTAAGTCACGACCGCACAGAAAATAACATTGAACTACCCACCTTGCTTGATGACAGTTTACAAATATTTCATCCGCGCCGCATTGCTCAGCTATACTGCTAGCTAGCCTTCTGTACTGATTCTTTCTTTGTTTCTCTTCTGCCATGTCGAACTTAGTTCCAATTACTAATATAGGAATCTGAAATTTAAAGTAAAGGGACTTAGGCATTTTTGATCACCGTTGTGAAATAGATTGAGCATATTATATATTATTACTTATTATATTATTAGGGAAATTAAAGATTCAGACGGTGCTAATTATGGTGTTAACTTTTTCCTTACTAAAGTTATTATTTACTAAATTGTGTAATTTTTTATCCTTTAACGCATAACTATATGCTCTATCGCGGGACGAAAATGTTCACAAGGTTCATTATTCAAATAAAAATCTATGAAATAACATCCAAATAAATAAATAATATGACTGTCCAGTATACTGGCCACTATGTATAGGCCGTCCTGTAAAGGCTTATACGATCTCTTAAGGGGCTGAGGACAAACAGTTGACAATCGACATCTGAGGTTCTAAGCCACGCCCACTGTCATCGATAGTTTAGGGGAAACTTAAATTGGAGCGAAAAGTATTTGAAAATTAAATACACAAGGCCGACCACAGAGGCCCATATCATAAACGGACTCTTCCGATGGTTTTTTTTACAAAAATATAACCGCGCAAGTTCTTATTTCAAACTGGCTAGCATCTGACATCAGATCGTTCACTGTTATTTTGCCTATGAATGAATGCAACCTTATTGCTACGAAAATAAAGAGCACTAAAATAGGTAATCTGGCTAGTGTCATACGAGTCTTTGCCGTGCAAATTGAATAAATATTATAATTATGTCTGCTTCTATGCGACTGCCACATATAAGAACACAGTACGTTACATTTTTTTATATTGGTTTAATAGCTAGATAATTTTATTTATATTATTTTAATGAGTTTTACTATACTGAAATGGACTGTGCAATATTAAACTGGAAACTTTAAATTTGAATTGAGATTTGGTGCTTTCAGTAATCAATTTTATCATTATTTACAATAGGGAAGTCACATCAAATTGTAAAGACACCTTAAATTGGCAAATATCCAAAATTTACTAGGTTTGGAATTGTCTTTTTTAGGCATGTTTAAAATATGCAATAGAATGTATGACGCTATTAATATCATTTGTACAATTAGTAGGTTCATATTCCTTGTTTAGTATTCTCTTGAAATCATAATATATCATTTAGTTACTAATACAAGATGACTTTCCGCTCTCCTGGAATATAATAATTACAAAGCACGTACTGGGTTTTGATATACATCAGCCCTCTGTGGTGAGGTCACGTGGTGCCGCTTTTCTGTATATTAGAGTTAAAAAACAAATAGACAGGGCGCAAAAAACACGGTCATGTAAACTTTATCTATCTATATAAATACAAAAAACCGGCCAAGTGCGAGTTGCACTCGCGCACAAAGGTTGCGTACCATTATCGCAAAAAAACGGAATAGAACACGTATGTTGTATGGGAGCCCCACTTAAATATTGATTTCGTTCTGTTTTTAGTATTTGTTGCTATAGCGGCAACAGAAATACACCATCTGTAAAAAAATTAATTGCCTTGCTATCACGGTTCATGAGATACAGCCTCGTGACAGACGGACAGACAGACAGGGAGATAGACGGAACCCTAAAAATGCTGTATGTGATTGTAAGCGTCTCACTAGAGAACGGCTGAAACTATTTGTTGCTATTGTTTGTTATATATCAATCAATCAATCAATCATTTATTTGCTATAAGTATTGGTACAGTGTAGGTGTTTAAAGATAATATAGAAAGAAAGAAAATGTTTATATGCGCCAGGCACAACGAATGCCATAAAAAAACCGGCTAAGTGCGAGTCGGACTCGCGCACGAAGGGTTCTGTACTTGTTAAATTGTGGTTTACGATTTATGACGTATTTAAAAAAAACTACTTACTTGATCTCGTTCAAACCAATTTTCGGTGGAAGTTTACATGGTAATGTACATCATATATTTTTTTTAGTTTTATCATTATCTTATTTTAGAAGTTTCAGGGGGGGGGGGGGGGGGACACATTTTACCACTTTGGAAGTGTCTCTCACGCAAACTATTCAGTTTAGAAAAAAAAATATTAGAATCCTTAACCTTTTGAAGACCTATCCATAGATACCCCACATGTACAGGTAGGATGAAACAAAAAATTGAGTTTCAGTTTTTTTCTATTTTTGTTTGAAAATCTTAATGCGGTTCACAGAATACACCTACTTACCAAGTTTCAACAGCATAGTTCTTATAGTTTCGGAATAAAGTGGCTGTGACATACGGATGGACAGACAGACAGATAGACATGAAGAATCCATAAGGGTTCCGTTTTTTGCCTTTTGGCTAGGGAACCCTAAAAGGAAAACATAAATACTAAAAACAGTGTATGCCTCACAACCACGTATATGTTACTGTAAAATCCGAACTGTTGTTTCAGTTTTAAAAAAAAAACTATGATCAAACTCATTATTTATCGGTAAAACAGATTTACCAAGTCTTACCGGTAAAAGTCTGAAATCATCATCATCATCTACCTGCCCTTGTCCCATGTTACTTGGGGTCGGCGCAACACGTTTTCTTCTTCCATATCGTTCTGTCCCGCACCACGCTATAATTGACTACCTTTTCTTTAATATCACTCCTCACACAGTCCATCTATCTTTTCTTTGGCCGTCCCCTCCCTCTTCATCCATCCCCAATTAAATTCATAAGAGTACACCTAAGTCATTCCAGACATTCTTTTCCCGCACCGTCTAGAACCAGCCCTCACGGTACGCGTCCAAATCATCTCGGCACCTATTTCTGGACCGGCCTCTCGGAGGCTTGCCCAGCGCTCAATTTGCATGCTACTAACGTGAGCCGTACTGGTATTGGCCCATTTGAGCTGAACAGCCTTTTTACCCACGTCTATTATGCCCGTTTGGGAACACAGCGTGTTCCGTATTCGGTCTGTTCTTTTTACATCCAGAATGCTGCGTAAATCTCTGGCAATCCCCAAGTGTAAGTCTTTGAGTTTACTCTCCAGGGTGATCGGCGGATTTTTTTTTAATAAATAAGAATTGTCAGTGCCGATTTGGCAAAATGATAAGATCAATTAATAATTAGCTTAACAATATTAATAGACTAACTAACTATTATTGTAGCCCGTTATTGCAATTGGGATAGTTAATTGCGAGAAATACAGGACTGATCAATGTGATGATTCTTGGTGTGCTTTATGTCCACATGTGGACGATTTTTGGTTGAAACGACGAAAAATGTCAAATTCGTGAGAAATAGATTATCATTTCCCACGAATTTGAAATTTTTTGGTCAGTTCTAGGTGCCGTATGTTAGAAAGAAACAAAGATTGAAACAAATGGATACGAAGAATTTTATTAGTTCTGTCATTTCGAGACACTGCGAGCGTGGTTGGTACTACCATTCCATGTTCTGTGTTTTTTGCTTCTATTGTTTTCACATGAACGAAGAAGGTTAAAATAGTATTCGACCTTACCTATATTTTAAATATTGTTTAATTCAAATTGAGATAACATTTGTTGTATTTTCAAAGAGGTTCAAATACTTTTTAGTTATGGACTTAGTAAGTAAACTAAACGACGTGAGTCGTTTATAATACAACAAAAATATAGATGCCAGTGACAGCGGTAGTGCCAAAAAATAAAAATAATACAGACTTTGACAATATTACTTGTGATTTCGTTAGTTCCAATTAAAGCCACCAGGCTACATGATCTGGCTGCATTTTACCTGATATTTTTTTGACAGATTGAACTGACGAGAAATAAATTGAATATTATTTTTGCTATTTGCGGAAAAAAGCGACATACGTCCACCTAGCAACGCCGCAAAGCGGTCACTGTCGAATTGCACTGGATGGAAAGAGAAGCACGATGGAATTTGTATAGACTTTTTTACAAAACATAATAATATGAATTACTTAAAAATAATGAATGAAACTTCAATATACACCGTGAAATTTAAATGGTTGTTTTCCCGCAGCGAAATGGTTTTTTCTATGTAATACAATCGTTTCGTAGTTATGTAAAATATTAGAAACAAAAACTGGCATATTTAACATTGTGAAAAACTTAACTCGAAAGCGATCACGAACCAATAGTAATACCTCCCGATATCTACGGCCGAACGACAGCGGGGCGTTGACCCGGGTGCTAAGTAGGTCAGGATCACTGTCAAAAGGATTAGGTTCGAAGGCGGCTCCGTTTGATAATGTTGCGCGCGGGCTAGTTTATGCCGTATTACTACACGCGAGAGCTTATTTTACTTTAAACATTTAATAAATCGGTATTTGCTTTGTCGGCTTAGCGGTGGTATTGTTCCTTGCAAACTATTTTATGACGTATCACTACGTGCGAGAGTTTATTTTGGTTTGAACATTATCTTGTGCATCGCTTTTCTTTGCCGGTGGTGACGCGAGTAGTACCTAGTACCTACAAGTTACTATTGTAACTCACTTTTTCGAGTTGATGAATATTTTTTAAATTATTTTAAAACAAAAACATCGTTATTTTTTTACTTTAACTCTATGCTTCGAAAGTACTCCTTAAGGCAAGTCGTTCTGCCGCGGGAAAACAACCAATTAAATTTCACGGTGTATAAGACAATGAAGTTTTGCGTCCTTTTATGATACGTTATTGGTGTTAATTGTACAAATGTACGCTGGTCAGTATTACCGGAAAAATCTTTTGAAGATCACGGTAAGAGGTTACTTTGCCATTCAATTGTATCGAGGTTTTTGTGCGTAAACGTGTTTCGGCCACAACAAAGTTTTCGGAA
This sequence comes from Orthosia cruda, assembly GCA_964057195.1. Classification (NCBI taxonomy): domain Eukaryota; kingdom Metazoa; phylum Arthropoda; class Insecta; order Lepidoptera; family Noctuidae; genus Orthosia; species Orthosia cruda. The sequence continues at coordinate 23,460,798 of OZ059831.1, read as the reverse complement.
ATATGATCAAGATTAACCTATCTTTTTTCTGCTGCCACATCTTCAATAGATTTGGCTAAAAAATGTTTAAAAGAAAGCCCATTTTGAGTATTCAGCCCCTTAAGACTCTATCGTTACCAAATGGCGTGCCGCGGTCCGGATCCGGAACGCCGACCTATTTTTAACCGACTTCCCAAAAAGGAGGAGGTTCTATGTTCGACTTCATGTTTGTTTTTTTTTTTTTTTGTGTATGTTCACCGATATCTCCGTCAATTGTGGACCGATTTTGAAAATTCTTTTTATGTTTGAAAACGTATGTTCCGAAATTGGTCCCATTTCTTTTTGGTGAAGATCTGATGAAGAGCTTTGGAGATATACAACAGAACTCTTCAATAAACAACGGCAAATCTCTCGGGATTGCTGCAATTGCATGTCTGTTTATTGTTTAGACCATTTCATAACATAACATCACGCCAGTACGCTCTTAAGGGGTACGCAGATCTCTCATTTCACCGGTTAAGTTCAAGTTTCATGAAATCAATTTTGGCGTTATAGTTACCTTACTAACTTGCCTATTAGGTAGGTACAACTAAAAAGTGAAAAATAAAAAAACTTTTTTGCAAAAAAATACTACCGACTTCCAAATACAAAACTACAAAGTGAAAAATAACTTTATTTTTTGAAGTCGGTGTCAACAGCCATCCTCGCTAATCATATCATATCTTTCAAACCGCTAGACGGATTTATATGTCAGGTTTAGTCAATAGTACGGACGTCAAAACAAATCATAAGCACGCCCATGGCGGCAAATCAAGAACAACTACGCATTGGCGCGCTTTTTCTAACCACTTGCATGGTCTGTCCCCACCATGAATATGGCAGTTGAGAAATGACCGCCTTAGAGCGAAGACGTCGTAGAATCAGTGTCGATCCGTAATAATAATAATGTCGAAACACGACGACTTAAAAAGAGGCGCTTCATAGGTTTCGCACACAGGCGTTGCCAAGGATCGGCGCAGCCCTGTTTTGGAGAACAGGCTCATACTTTGTTACTTTATTCAGAACGCAAGATGAACTGCACCTGTAGCCAAGTTGACAATCTACAATCGATAGCGCTAGTAGAAAATGTCCGTATGGTGCCGGACCTAGAGAATTTCACCATCCCATGTCTACCCGTGGGTGTCGTAAGAGGCGACTAATGGACAAACCAGAGAATGGGCAGCAGCGTTCTCTGTGCTTCTATAACAACCATACTGCGATCGCCAACCCGCCTGCCAAGCGTGGCGATTATGGCAAAACCCCCATGAATAGCACAAATAAAAAATGGCCCCTAGTACCCGGCAGCCTGCCTACCCTCGACTATGGTAGCGGTCGAGGCTACGGCATGGCAAGGGGTGCTAAGAATCTCCGGACGAGATCCGGCTATCCCACAATCACCGAAGACTGGCCGACTGGACGACTGACCGCATGGTAAGAGGCACATTGAACATTAATATTAAGCTAGAAAGGACTAATGAAGTCCACGCTTTGTCCAGCACAGATCCAGGTCCAAAACCCCGAGAGCTTTCAGCTCGAACTCCAGAGTCGTTACGAGTGCCTAGGGAGCTCCGTGGACGAATACAGCGACGGGTTCGTGGAAGCTGTCCATACGGTCGGGTCTAAGTTTTTCAAGACCCGTCGTACAGACAGAAACAAAAAGCTCTCTGATCCTACCCTCAAGCTTATGAAGGAGAGGCGTGAGATGATCCTGCAGACTTCAGATGAGGCGTGCAAATTCCGGCAGCTCAATAGATAGATCTCTAAATCCTTGAAAAGAGACCTCCGCCGCTTTAATACCGAGCGTATTAAAGACGATTGAGCGGAATAAAGGCTCCAAGGTTTTTCAAGGGATCTGGCTATTGGGCAGAGCCAGCTTACGAAACTGAAGACCGACAATGGCAGGATCGTATCCGCCAAACCGGAGCTTTCTGAGGGAGATCGAGACATTCTATGGGCAGTTGTACACATCAATCAGCAAGCCCGTTGCGAGTCTAGCAAACGACCCAAGAGCTAGATTGACCCGACACTATACCGAAGATATTAGGATGGCTCTAAAACAGCTTAAAAACAACAAACCACCGGGTGATGACAGAACCACGGCTGAACTCCTGAAGGCGGGTGGAAAGCCGGTCCTTAAGGCCCTTCAGAAGCTGTTTGATTCCGTCATACTCGAGGGCAAAACGCCACAGGCATGGTGCAGGGGTGTGGTGGTACTCTTCTTCAAAAAGTGTGACAATGCCCTACTGAAGAACTATATGCCCATCTCAATTCTAAGACATGTCTACAAGCTGTTTTCAAGAGTCATCACGAATCGTCACGCGCGCAGGTTTGACGATTTCCAGCCTCCCGAACAAGCCGGATTCCGATAAGGCTTTAGCACCGTAAACCACATACATATACTGCGGCAGGTTATACAGAAGACCGAAGAGTATAACCTGCCTCTCTGTTTAGCGTTTGTGGACTACGAGAAAGCCTTCGATTCGATCGAGACTTAGGCTGTGCTGCAGTCTCTCCAACGGACGCCAGATCGACTACCGGTACATTGAGGTGTTGAAGTGTTTGTACAAAAACGCCACCATGTCAGTCCGTCTTCAGGATCTGACCACGAAACATATCCTTCTCCAGCGCGGCGTGAGACAGAGAGACGTCATTTCTCCGAAACTGTTCACTGCTGCGCTGGAGGATGTCTTCAAGGTTCTGGACTGTGACAGGCTTGAGTCACGCATTTTTATCACAGTTTGGAAGCAAAAACCGACTGACTCAAACCTATCACAGAGGCCGTGCTCGCCGGCTGGTATAGACATAAGAGTGACTTACCTGAGTAGAACCGAGAAATTGCTCCGGATCCACATCTACATGTGGCATAGGATTTGAACTGTCTTGATTCAGAATCTCTGACAGCCATTTTTGTAAATTAACTTGACTTTTTCTATTAGTTAAATCGTGCACCAAAATAATACCTGAAAATATATAAAGACAAAGATTCATTTAATTGTTAAATTTAAATTCAATTTGAAAAATCGATTATGAATTTTGGTCCAACTCTATTACAGTAATATCCAAAGTGATCTTACATATCGAACCCCAAAGGGTCCACATCAGCGAAAATATGAATTGGAGGTCCATGAGATGAAAATTACTTTGAAATGATCCACGATAGAGGATTTGATAATCATAATACGAGTACCTAACAATTCTGTTGAAATTGTAACATTTTTTTATCGACGACAGACTCGCGTTTGACCACTATATATCTCACCTGATGATAAGCGATGATGTGGTCAACGGTGAAGCACGCACTCGCACATAATAATACTAATTCTTGATATTTCTTGTCTCAGAGCTTCGCAAAGACTGCGCAGAAGGATTTGTACTTGCACTGACTTGTCCAATTCTTCAATCAGTAAATATAATGCCCATAAATGTAACTTGGCAAGGTTTTAGCTTAGTGGGGTTTAGTTCGCGCATATTCCGCGAACTGACCAACCACCTTATATAGAGAACAGAACGCGGACGCGACGCGATTGGTCAATCAATACTTGTATCAACTAACCAACCAATCGCGCGGTCGGAACGGTGTTAAACGATCTCTGCGCCCCGCTTCACTATCAAAATGACCTAAAAACGACTACTGCGCATCTAACGACTCATGCCAACTTACGTGCCGGCGATTATATGAATGTGAGAGACATAGGTACAGTCGGTAATAGCTATTACCTAACCCAACCTAAAAACGAACTAATTTGGACCCTCTGCCTGCAACATTGAGGATTATTTAATTTGTATGAGTTTATCAGACTAGCGCTACTCGATGAACAAACACCATAATAATACAGATACGCAAATTTGATCTTTAAAACGTTATCGTTAGGATATGTATAACTATTTGTAATGCGATTTTGATTTTTATGCTGCAAGATGTTTATCAGAGTATTGCAATATAATTAGTTTCATAATAGCATATTTTAATTATTATATTCAAGTAGATGATCTGGTCTCGTCGTTCTTGTATAAGGCTGAGACGAACAAGATGCGAGTTCAAAGCCTGCGTCCAGGACATATTGTTTTGCTTTAAATTTAGAATCTATTCATTAAGTATTTTTTGTATTAATAAAAGAACTATAGACGGACACATACTTCAAATATAAAATTGGTGATATTTTCGCATAACTTGTAAAAAGTGGGTAGTTGGAAGACAAATATGTGTATTCAATATAACACTTGTAGTCAAATGTTACTAAGTTTAAGGGTAGGAAAATGAAAATGAACCGTGACAATAAAGCTAAAGCCAATCTACGCACAATTGCAGTGACTACTGTAACAGATTACTTACCTAGTTTTAAAATAAAAATGGGTCTTTTATAGGCACTATTGAAACGAACAATCTGTTGTTCTGTTAACAACTTAAATTAAAAGAAAAACAAGCTTATCATAAGTAGTTCAGTATTCCAACTTATTTTAAATGTTTTAGCTTTAATTACGACAAGTATTTTTTTTTTTTAATAATTATGTGATATTTATATTGAACAAAATCATTATCATAATCATTTCTGTTGTTATTTGCTTTTAAACAGTTAATTTAAATTAACTATTTGAATATAATATAAATAATATTTTGAAATCAAAAAACGTAATTGAATATTGTAAACCTTCTTCTTTCTTTCTTTTCGTGTGAGGTGTTGCCACCTCTGGTGTCAGAGTTAATTAAGCCGCCTCTGAGAAACCCCACAGGCCTCTGACTTGGCTATTTCAGACTTACATTAACTATAAGTCCAGGAACGCTAAAGCAGCAAGAAGTGGCAGGTTAGTTTTGAACTCGCAACCACGTTGAATTAGGTTCACTGATGTAACCACTATACCAATTCAACTTAACAAATTTTGTTTAAATGAACAAGTACATCATGGTGACAAAACAGTAATTACAAACCCTAACGTATTCAAGATCAAATTAGCATAACTCTGTTCTATAATATTTGCCTACTTTGAATAAGTCGTTCTAGTCCGATATGCTCTTACGTATTGAATAATACTTACCTACTGCTAATTACAGAAAGTTCAAAATATTCAAACTTTTAGTGGGTCAGCTAACGGCTGGGTGGATCAGGTAACAGCTATTGCCGACTGTACTATATATATAATATTATATAGGGGAAAGATTTTTTTGTATGTTTGTTTGTACAGAACTCCGAAACTACTAGCCTGATTTAAAAAAATCTTTCACCTATGGAAAGCTACATTATTTCGGAGCAACATAGGCTATAATTAATTTTCAAAAATAGTAGAGATCCCTGTGAAAATTGCAATAATGTAACCCAAAGCAGCAAAATTTTGCCTATAAAATTCATTATCTGGCGTGCGCTGTGAAAACTATTGATGTTACATAAAATTAATTCCTACACGATAAAGTACTCATTATAACCTACAAGCAAGTCTGAGAAAGAATATTTCTAACTATGATAGTTAAGTCACAATAGCAACTTTTGTGTCCTAAAATATAATTAGATCACCGCCGCCCGGTAGAAACAAAAGTAGGATGCATTCGTTTTTTGTATTACTATTATTTATTCTGTGATAGTCTTAGATCAAACCGTAAACATTCTTATTCAAATAAATAGTTTAACAAATTGGTAAGTAGGATAGGTAGGTGGTAGGTAGGTAGCCAGTTGAAGGGAGCGAAGCTGCGGGGGTCAGCTAGTATATTAACAAGAAGCGAATGCATGTTTCATGATCGTTATCCTCGTCAATTATATCGTACATTATGTCGGTACAGCAGGCTCCAATTCTTATTATTAATTTTTCCATATCAATAGATGAAACAGTCTCGAAAACAACACGAGCGCTCGACACGTGACACAAAGGCTATATATAGACGTTATTGATTTTAAGCGTTCAGTGAAAAGCCCCTTTGGCACAAATACATATTTCACATATGAATGCAGCCATTGCGAAATACCGTTGCTGTTCTCTCCTCTGTCGTTTCGCTCTTGGCAGAGCGGTCGTGGTCACGTTGAGTCATCCACTTTGGTGTTAGAGGCGGACACAGCTCTTTTCTCGATCTGCCGCCATCTCTCTCTGTTTGTAGACTGCCTGGTGCAGTCTGATACGCGGCTTCCCACTGCAGATTTAACTTGATCAGTCCAGCGCATAGGTGATCTGCCGCGTGATCTGGTTCCCTCTACTTTTCCTTGCACGACCAGCCGTTCTATAGAGTTGTTATCAAGCCTAGAGACATGGCCAAAGTACTGCAGTATGCGCGTCTGTACTATGGACGATAGACGCTTTGTGATGCCGAGTTCCTGGAGTATGGACACGTTGGTGCGGAACTCTGTCCACGATATGCCGAGCATCTTCCTCCAGCACCACATCTCTAGAGCATCTATCTTCCCCTTTTCCAACTCACGCACTGTCCATGTCTCTGCTGCGTAAAGGAAGATTGGGAACACCAATGTTCGCATGAGTCTGACTTTGGTGGCTTTGGTGATATTGCGATTCTTCCACACTTTCTTTAATTTCTCTACCGCTGTTCTGGCTGTGGCTAATAATCTCAGCCTAGGGGGCTCTACGGTCTACACGTGTGGAATCGCAACGGATACAATATTCTAGAAATCCTAATGGATCCACTTATAGAACTTTAATATTCGCCATTCACAAAATAGTTGTTAATAAGGTGACAGTATTATTATTTAAACAAAAATCGCACATGCAGAACAGTCTCTAAACCCAGGATTGTTTGCAACATTGGCTAAAGAAAGCTGGCGTGGTGGTTAAGGATACCTAATTCTTATTTCAAACTGTGGGAAACGAAAATCAGAAATATTCATAAACGCACCATGAGTAGGTTGATAAAACACGTTCCTAGTATTTCTGTGTCCGTTTGAGCCTCCGACGTCCCATAGCTCCACAAAGAATGTGTTTTGCGCTTGTGTGCCTTCCTTGTACCTGTGTAACTTGACCTCTACGGAACACCCGACAGTCCATCCCGGTGACAATAGTGGTTTATTGTGTGCGATCAAATACGTCAGCGACGTTTTTCCTACACCTAAAACAGAAAATAATATAAAAAAGTAAGAATATATAGACAAGGAAGTTTTACAACCAACACGAGAGTAAATAAACAATGATTACAGATTTGTCGTGCCTTGTCTTATCCTAAAACCCCTTCTGCACAGGCGAGCGGTTGTTCCGAGTCCGACCAAGGAAGATCGTGTAGGCGGTGGAAGGCCAACCCGATTGAGTTGACCTGCCAACAATCTTGGTCGGGAGGTATGCGCTTGCGACCAATTTGGTTGGCCAACCACCGTCTACGCTACATGATCTTTTTTGGTTGGTGCCCCGATCAAGGGCATGATGGGCGGTACAACCGCCCGACTGTATAGGAGGAGTTTAAGGCCCGACATCTAATGTAGGTAGGTACTTATCTCAATACCAAAGCCAGTTTTTTGTCTGTAACCAATCAAAGACCGACTTTGCAATCGAAGTAGGATATTATCGAGATAAGGAATAGAGATTGTAACGATGTAACGCAAAGGATACCCCGCGGGATCGGTCCTTCGATCCGAATCGCATAGATTTACAGCTCAATAGTACATAAATACCCGGTAAGTAATGTAAATATTTTGGTCAAAGTATTTTTGTGACATGAAAAGAAAAGTATAAAATGGAAGCAAAGCTGTGATTGAAAAGATAATGTGCAATAATGATCATTTTGATGCAATTACGATAAGAAATTAAGAATGTTACTCTTTTATACACATGTATCTCCAACGATGGTATGGAGTTCGCATCGCTATGCGATGGGATAAAAAGCAAGTTTCATCGCAGATGTTACTCTTGTAAAGAACGTGCAGGATATTATTGATCGAACGTGCAGCAGAAAAATCATATTTTATTGAGGCAAAGACCGCCGAGATGTCAGAAGAAGTTGCCATTTCAAATATTTCGAATGAGGAAGTTAAACACTTGTATGTTCTAGCATGATGATGGATGACCCACAAGTCCAGGACAGTAAAGAAAGCAGTGATGACCAGAGCGGAGGGAGGAGCCTGGAGGCGTTAGGCGCGTGTGTTTTGATAAAGGATGGAAAATTATATAAATCTAATGCGAATAAACGCTAAATATCGCGTATTATTTACTCTGGTAACATCAAGGGTACCACAGTAAATAGTTAAATTATAAGCGTGTATTCGAACGAAAATATGTTGGTCATCCAAATAAGAGTTTTATGTGTAAACTAAGACCTATATTCCAAGTCAGTTTGAAGAGCCCGCCATGACATTGGAAAACTGTCACTAAATGAAGATGATTCAAGGTAGAGACAATTAGGAGGACATGATTTGAAACATGGCCTAAGGCTTAAAGAGCATTATTTTAGGTTGTTTTAACGCCAACTCCGGGTAACCCATGGCATTCCTATTCATTTAGACGAGGCTGGCATTGAAATGATTTTCCATTGAAATTAAAGTCCAAAAGTAATACAACGTAATATATTGGGGCACACATTGGACCCGCGTGGTGGATTACGGCCCATTCTCTCTAGTATATGATAGTGGTCTATGCCTCTCAAAGAGACCCTGTCCCAGCAGTGGGAACATTAAAAAGGCTGATGATGTTATATACAAATTATGTTGATTGAAAACTCCGACTCGAAATTAGGTCAGGTGGGGAAAATGTCAAGCAAAGAATATGCTCCGGAATTTTAGACGGCTACGTTGTTATCAGGGCCCGATGATGACCAGTTATTACCATGATGTTACACAATTATGATTTAACGCCTTAAATGTAGGTAATTTTAATAATAGTATGCTGTCGTGCAGTAAACAGTTTTTTTTAATTTATTATAAAAAGTTTTTTTTTTTTAAATCTAAATAACATAAACATTCTGCATGCAATCACTTTAGGTTTTCCCGCCAAAATAAACAAGTCTTAAAGGTTGGCTATCCTTCATTGGTGTCATGGCTACAGTCATGTTGGCAAACCACAAGTTAGACCGTGAATTTAGTGTATTTTTTACGTATTTATCAGTGCAATTATACAGGCAGTGTAATAATATATAGGGAGAGTTCATTTACCAGAATCACCAAGAACGACGACTTTAACTTTCTCAATTGCAGCCATTCACAAGTTTTTAACTCGGTTCGTATCTTTTCTATTATTTTGACATTCACCTTACCAACTTTCTAAACATAAAACGTGTATTGCCATGCTGAAGATTTTGTTGTGACACGACTGTGTGTAAAATCGACTAAATTTATTTTGATTTAAAATAAATAAAATCAAAATTTTCACCATTATGTTTAACGTTTTCAAAATGTATTATTTAGGCTTTTTCAAACTAGTACTTATAATATTATTTTATAGCGTTTAAATACATTTACCCGGAAATAAAACGTTTTTAGTATCTTTGTTGAAACTTTTAGTCATTTTTCAGCTGTGAGTGTTGTCATGTTGTGCTTGTGATATTTATCGGATCGGATTGCTCATCATTGTTCGTCCACTGCTGTGCTTCTTTTGCTTTGCGAAGCTAAAATCAATACATAATAAAATAACTACGTCCGCCATTGTACAAGTGTTTTATCATGTTGTATTTAGCTTTACAGTAAAATGCAAGGAACCAATGTAACATACATCGAGTATTTATCTCTCGTAAAATAAAACAATGGACATTCACTACAAATTATTTATTGTGCTTCTTCTTATAAATTCTGTGCATCTATATTGTGGACCATACAATGGACAAATATGTAAAAAATATTCAACTGGGTACGTATGGTATAACCAAACTGGAGGATTTGACAATGAGAAAATTACAACTGGACTTTGGAAAGAAATGATATCGAAACTGAAAGAGCCCTGTCGAAGTAGGGCTGAAAGACTGTTGTGTGCATACGCTTTCCCCAAGTGCATAGATAAAGATGGGGTTGGCTATTTTGCACTGCCACTTTGTTTAGAAGACTGTATGGCTGTTAAAATGCAGTTTTGTTACAATGATTGGATAGTTGTTGAAGAACAAAAACGCCGCGGAGTTTTCTTTGAAAATAGAGGTCACTTTCGGTTTCCAGAATGTGAAAACCTGCCAAAATTCTCAGGAAAAGGTCTACAAGTATCATGTAATAATGTTGGAATTACAAATATGGACTACAGTCAAGTTACAACAACATGTTATAGAGATAATGGACGCTACTACCAAGGCACTATGAATGTGACAGAAACTGGATTAGCCTGTCAAGCTTGGGAGTCACAATCACCACATCAACATACAAGACCTCCTTTAGTTTTCCCAGAAGTTCAGAATGCCACTAATTATTGCAGGAATGCAGGAGGTGAGGAGACTAAGCCTTGGTGCTATACAATGGATCCTGATGTGCGATGGGAACATTGTGATATCCCATCCTGTGCCAACACAAGTGATGAATTTGACAATAGTAATGGACCAAATAATATTGTTATGGAGAATTACTTTACACCTACATTTGTACTGTTGCTCTCAATTGGTGGCCTTGGATGTGTCTTGGGAATAGCTTCAATAGCTTTACTGTGCCATTATTTTGTTAAAAATCATTATTCTAAATGTAATGTTTCAAGTCGCAGGAATGTACCCAATATGGACATAGACCTGGATAAACTGCCTAGTAATTTAGCATACCATACAACTGGTGCACAATTGAATCCTAAGTTGGAAAAATTGGAGTTTCCAAGAAATAATATAATATACATCAGAGATTTAGGACAAGGTGCTTTTGGAAGAGTGTTTCAAGCTAAAGCTCCTGGACTAATCCCTGAAGAAGAATTTACTATTGTTGCTGTTAAAATGCTCAAAGATGAGGCTTCTCATGATTTAAAATTGGATTTTGAAAGAGAAGCTTGTTTGTTAGCTGACTTTGATCACCCAAATATTGTAAAACTACTTGGTGTGTGTGCTATTGGACGTCCAATGTGTTTATTGTTTGAATTTATGGGCAAGGGTGATTTGAATGAATATTTGAGAGCTTGTAGCACAGCCTCCAATTTTCCACCTGTTGAAAATAGGGAAGATCTTAGATTACTTGTTACTCCGCTCAGCCATTTGGATCTTCTACATGTTGCTAGACAGATAGCATCTGGTATGGTCTACCTATCAGATAGGAAGTTTGTCCATCGGGATTTAGCAACAAGAAATTGCCTTATCAATGATGATATGGTGGTGAAAATTGCAGATTTTGGATTGTCCCACAAAATATATTTACAAGACTACTACAAGGGTGATGAGCATGATGCTATACCTGTGAGATGGATGCCTTTAGAGAGCATACTGTATAATAAGTATACATTAGAATCAGATGTGTGGGCATATGGAGTTTGTCTTTGGGAAATATTTTCGTTTGCTCTTCAACCTTATTTTGGTATGACACATGAAGAAGTAGTGAGATTCCTCAAAGATGGCAATGTTCTTGCATGTCCAGACAATACACCCCGGTGTGTGTATGATTTAATGAAACAGTGCTGGAATAACAGTCCAAGTGACCGCCCCAACTTTAGAATTATCTACCAAACACTGGATAGTATTCAACTTATTTTGGAAAGAACTCACCCAGAGTGAATGGAAAGTGTATATTTGATTGATTAGAGTGTAGACAAAATGATTTGTATGATAATTTAAGGACCTACTTTAATTATTTATTAGTATCCACAAAGTGTCATTTAATTGGGGTAATGACTTACAAGAAACAAGGCATCTAAATAAAAATATCCATACCTGTTCTAATCTATCCCAGTTAAAACATTTATGAACTTTCTTGCCCTTAGAATTTATAAATACTTTACTTGTACTTAAGTAATATGATTTCCATCATGCAAGCTATTGAATTTATTGGTCAATTTGTAAAAATAATTAATTATTTATTTATTAAGTAATTATGTTGATACTGTGGCAAACTAGTTTTATATATTTCAATTTCACATTAAATCCAAGACTGATTTTTTTTAGTACTTTGGTATTCTTATTTAATGTAGGCTAGCCTTTAGTTGTTTCTTGTACATTTTATTTAGAAAAAAGTTAAATCTTTTGTAAGTTATGTAGTATTTATAGTATTATGTTATGCCAACTCAATTCTTGTAATTTTTTTGTCATCCTTGTATGAAGGCTTGAATTATTTTATATTTTCATATTGTTTGCATGATTATGATGTTTCTAAGACTTGAAAATAGGATTTGATGGGCTCTGCCACCCACTCAATTTATTAAGTTTTTGCATTTGTGATTTAACAATAATCAATTGACAAGCTTTTCACCATAAAGCAGTTCTTTAATAGTCTGATTTACAGAACCCTTTAACTTTATTACTAAACTTGCCCAGTTCCAGAAAAAAATTAACTTACTGGTTTGAAAAGGAATTATGAATGTGTTAAAAGAAATCGGAATTGCATTGCGGATATGATTTAAATAAAGTAGGATAGTTAAGCAACAAAATTGGACTGAATGTCTCCCTAGTGATCGATAACAATATGTTTAAAGTGATATGTCCAAAGTAAATAAAGTGTACATACTGCCAAACAATTTAAATGTTCTATATATACATACAAAGAGTGAATTGTAATATTTTTCGTAACGCTGACAGTTAATATATAGGCATCTTTAATTTTTAGAATACTTTTATTTATGTACGTATTGATTACAGTTTTACGATGTACCTAATATTATTTTGTCAATGAAAATAATGTAAGTACCTACCTAAATAATTGAATAAAATTGTTTTTATGAAAATGCATTCTTTGTCACTATTGTCACTATCTTCCCCTACTTGGTATGAAGCGCAGATAATTATAAAAAAGTTAACAGCTATCAGTGTGTACCTCCCTAAGTTATTGCTAACCAGGCCAATTAAGTTAAGGATCATCGGGCACTGCCTATCGTTTGCCTATGTGACACATTGGCAAACAATAGGCAGTGTCCGATTTAGCTGAAAATAAAACTATCGACCCACATACTGCTCAAATCGATCCAGTGTGACTGACACTGACATGGCCATCATCAGGGAACAAAAAAATTTTAGAAATTTGTTGCCAGATTCAGAATTGGTTGGCCACTGTTCAAAAGTTAGAGGTTTATAGGTGTCAGATCAACTGGGTAGCATCTCCCCAGCTTGGCCACATTTATATCTCAAAAACTAAGGCACCTAGCGAAGATCTGTTTTCTCCCAAATTTAGTCGCAATTTTTTTTAGTTGGGTCTATGTTTAGATAATTTAATGATGTCGATTTGTGTCCGTTTCGATGGCGCGGCCACGGCGTTTTTTTTTTTAAAAAAAACTATGCCAAGATTATGTAAAAATTTGTAAAACTTGATTCCCAAAACCATAAATTTGTCAAAGTTATGGTTAAAAAGTTTTAAGGGTCTGAACGTGGCCGCGCCATTGAAACGCGGCGAACCGCGCGGCTACGGAGATCTTTAAAACTAAGCGTTGCAGAGACCTGAAATTTTGGCAGATAACAGATTGAATTTGTAAAAATATAGAAAAAATTCCTAGGTTTATATTTTAGGAGCTGTAAGACTAAAACCCCATGGCCGCGCCATTGAAACGGTGAAAAACACGTTATCGCCGATATCTCGCTGAAAAAGCATCGCAGCGGTCTGAAGTTTTTTGTAAATCCTAGATTTGAATTTGTCAAAATATGTAAAAATACACAAAAATATCCTAGGTTTATATTTTAGGAGCTGTAAGACCAAAACCCTATGGCCGCGCCATTGAAACGGTGAAAAACACGTTATCGCCGATATCTCGCTGAAAAAGCAACGTAGAGGACTGAATTTTTTTGTAAAACCTAGATTTGAATTTGTCAAAACATGTAAAAATACAAAGTAAAATCCTAGGTTTGTATTTCAGGAGCTTTAAGACCAAAACCCAATGGCCGCGCCATTGAAACGGTAAAAAACACGTTATCACCGATATCTCGCTGAAAAAGCATCGCAGAGGTCTGAAGTTTTTTGTAAAACCTAGATTCGAATTTGTCAAAATATGTAAAAATACACAAAAAAATCCTAGGTTTATATTTTAGGAGCTGTAAGACTAAAACCCCATGGCCGCGCCATTGAAACGGTGAAAAACACGTTATCACCGATATCTCGCTGAAAAAGCATCGCAGAGGTCTGAAGTTTTTTGTAAAACCTAGATTCGAATTTGTCAACATAGTTAAAAATACACCAAAAAATCCTAGGTTTATATTTCAGGAGCTGAGTACTTTATCGCGTAGAAATAAGTTGTGGTTATCTATCGAAGAAAGAAAGTATTAGCGGTGTATTTTTTTGTAAACAACACCTATTAATATGTAGAATTACCGATAATAGGCAAAAATGTATTTTTTTCATAGTAAAAAACTTTCAATACGTTTTGAATGTTCCGATAGGGTGACCATGACTTATTGTTTACAGAAAACTTTCCACCTGCAAGTATTAGAAACTATATCTCAAGGATTCTAAATTAAATTAAAATTAAATTAGGTTTTACAAAAAACTTCAGACCTCTGCGATTCTTTTTCAGCGAGATATCGGTGATAACGTGTTTTTTACCGTTTCAATGGCGCGGCCATAGGGTTTTGGTCTTACAGCTCCTGAAATACAAACCTAGGATTTTTCTTTGTATTTTTATATATTCTGACAAATTCAAATCTAGGTTTTACAAAAAACTTCAGTCCTCTGCGATGATTTTTCAGCGAGATATCGGTGATTACGTGTTTTTCACCGTTTCAATGGCGCGGCCATAGGGTTTTGGTCTTACAGCTCCTGAAATATAAACCTAGGTATTTTGTGTGTATTTTTACATGTTTTGACAAATTCAAATCTAGGTTTTACAAAAAACTTCAGTCCTCTACGTTGCTTTTTCAGCGAGATATCGGCGATAACGTGTTTTTCACCGTTTCAATGGCGCGGCCATAGGGTTTTGGTCTTACAGCTCCTGAAATACAAACCTAGGATTTTTCTTTGTATTTTTATATATTCTGACAAATTCAAATCTAGGTTTTACAAAAAACTTCAGACCTCTGCGATGCTTTTTCAGCAAGATATCGTCGAAAACGTGTTTTTCACCGTTTCAATGGCGCGGCCATGGGATTTTAGTCTTACAGCTCCTGAAATATAAACCTAGGAATTTTTTCTATATTTTTACAAATTTTTTACAAATTCAATCTGTTGTCTGCCAAAATTTCAGGTCTCTGCAACGCTTAGTTTTAAAGATCTCCGTGGCCGCGCGGTTCGCCGCGTTTCAATGGCGCGGCCACGTTCAAACCCTTAAAACTTTTTAACCATAACTTTGACAAATTTATGGTTTTGGGAATCAAGTTTTACAAATTTTTACATAATCTTGGCATAGTTTTTTTTTAAAAAAACGCCGTGGCCGCGCCATCGAAACGAACACTGTCGATTTTTGAAAAATTGCCTAGAAAAAATAGCTAACTCATACCAATATTAGACCACCATATTTCCGTATATAATAAGTTCTCTGTGCCACAATATGTGGTTGCTGACGAACACCGACGCTTAGATTAAAGCAGCGTGCTTGCTTGCACTTAGGTATATGTTAGTGAAGATAAGATTTATAATTTAATGCCATTAGGAATTAAAAAAAAAATTCCGTGCAGAGCCTAGGTGTTATTTTATTAGGTTGCTCTAAGGATGTTATAGATGCGCTCAGTTACTTCAGAAAGGTGCACTTGTCATTATGATTCACAATTCCATGTTTCAGATATTATGACTGAGGAACGGTTGGTGACTGAAGTGCCCAGCAGCTTGAAGCAGTTGGCACGACTTGTTGTTCGAGGCTTTTATACTATTGAGGATGCCCTCATAGTCGACATGCTCGTCAGAAATCCCTGTATGTAATAAACATTTTATTTTATCACATATATTTTAAATTGGCGATGCTGACTCGCTGTGCGTTAAAAAACCCAACGTTTGGGGATAGGTTTGATTCCCAGGTCAAATAAATCATTATTTGGTTTATCCACTTCGAATTTGCCAGCACCCAAAGCAGTCCGTATTGAAGATGTGCGTCTTTATAATAGCAATAGATGCCAAATGAAATGTGTGTGTACTTACTATTTAGCAAGTACCTACATAGGTAATAGTACCTTATTGTTCGAAGCAATCATTGCAATCGACCACGTTTTGCTGACTTAGCGATACAATGCGATCGCACCAAATGCGCCGCGAGCTCAGTGCATTACGGACAGCAAGCGGGTGCTGTCATTTTCATCATTTCCTCATTTTAGCGATAGCTTAGCGTAAAAGTAATCTTGTTAGCTCTCAATAATAAACCTTTAAAAGTGATTTGAGTGTTTAACTTAGTAGCGTAGCGAAACCCACCAGGTACCACTTAGGTCGCGCCCCTACATTTTGGTTCTTCACATCAGTTTTTATAAAAATGAATTTTCTTCCAAAATATTAGATAATTGGTCAACCAACATGAAGTTCCTTGTGCTTTATTTTATCACCCCGAATGAAATATATTAAACCTATACCTAGCATTGCTCTAGGGTACCTATAATATCTAAAATAAAACAAGGGCTCAGTTAATGAACGCTTGCACAGTGCGCAGAAAAGACTATTTACGGCACTGTTTCTACGGATTTATTATTATTGTTGATGATGTATTTTAAACCTTCCCTTCTATTCTCAGGCATGAAAGAAGATGACATTTGCGAACTTTTAAAATTCGAAAGGAAAATGTTACGGGCCCGGATAGCCACGTTAAAAAACGACAAATTCATCCAAGTGAGATTAAAAATGGAAACAGGTAGGTAACTATTATTATTTTTAACTTTATCGTGCCAACATGAGTGATTAGTACCTAGTTACCTACTAATCACTCATTTTGGCACTAGTTGCTACAGGGATGGTAGAAGAAAAGGATTCTTAAATAGGAAAAAAATAAAATGACATTACTTCATACTCATTCTCAATTTCCAGGACCTGACGGAAAAGCACAGAAAGTGAACTATTATTTTATTAATTACAAAACATTCGTAAACGTAGTTAAATACAAATTAGATCTTATGCGCAAACGTATGGAGACAGAGGAACGCGATGCTACCAGTCGCGCCAGTTTCAAATGCCCATCGTGTGGGAAAACATTCACAGATCTTGAAGTAAGTCAGCATTATAACTTAAGTTGGTACTTATAGGACTTGAAAACCGAGAGTTAAACGAGAAAGAGTTAACGTGAACAGATCACACCTAATCCTATTATACAGGGCCTGTAATTAAAGAGTTAGATTTTCAAGTGGGCGTGGATGGCCAAATCTGAAACTATGAGGAATAGTGAAAAACGCTAAAAGCAGTCTCGAACCCGATTTTAATGAAAACTAATAAGTACTGCATCTTTGAAAATCAATATTTCTAGCCAGGAATCGAACCTGTTGATTTTGAAAAAAAAACAAACACGCTGTGTTAGTGTTATTATAACACCGTCCGATAATGAAGTAATAACAAATGGCAAACTTAAGAAAATACCTTTAAGTAAAGGCTTTAGCACCGTAGACCACATACATACGCTGCGGCAGGTTATACAAAAGACCGAAGAGTATAACTTGCCTTTGCTTAGCGTTTGTGGACTACGAGAAAGCCTTCGATTCGATCTAAACTTGGGCTATACTGCAGTCTCTCCAACGGTGCCAGAACAACTACCGGTACATTGAAATTTTCAAGTATCAGAGCTAGGAACCTATCGTTCTCCAGCGCGGTGTGAGACAGGGAGACGTCATTTCTCCGAAACTGTTCACTGCTTCGCTGGAGGATGTCTTCAAGGATCTGGACTAGAGCGGGCTAGACATCAACATTAATAGTGAGTACATCACTCACCTACGGTTTGCCGACGACATAGTGGTCATGGCTGAGACCATGGAGGTCCTCGGTACAATGCTCGATGACCTCAGTAGAGCTTCCGAAAGTATGGGTCTTAAAATGAACATGGACAAAACCAAGGTCATGCTGAATGCCCATGTAACATCCACTCCTATCAAGATCGGAGACTCTACACTCGAAGTTGTAGACGATTAGTTTATCGGGGACAAACGGTCCAGTTGGGTAGGTCCAACTTCGAGAAAGAGGTCAACCGTCGAATCCGACTCGGCTGGGCGGCATTCGGGCAGTTGCGTGGTATCTTCTCGTCCAATTTACCACAGTGTCTCAAGACAAAAGTATGGGACCGAGACGTGGTGAAGAAAGCTTAAAGTCACCCAAAGGGCAATGGAGAGGGTTATACTCGAAGTTTCCTTGCGTGATTGCATCAGAAATGAGGATATCCGCAGGATAACCAAAGTTACCGACATAGCCCGAAGAATTGCGAAACTTAAGTGGCAGTAGGCAGGGCACATTGCTCGCAGAACGGAAGGCCGATGGGGCTGATAAGTTCTGGAATGGCGACCGCGAACCGGTAGACGATGCGTTGGAAGGCCTCCCACTACGTGGACCGATGACCTGGTTAAGATTGCGGGAAGGCACTGGATGAGAGACGCACGGGATCGGTCAATGTGGCGACGCCTGGGCGAGGCCTATGTCCAGCAGTGGACGTTTTTTGGCTAAAATGATGATGATGAAGGAAAGACCTACATTTTTACAAAAATAACAAAAGTTCTCTGAGTGTTTTTCGCTAAACCTCAAGACTTTCGGATCTGGCCCTCCACGCCTACTTGAAAACTCACCTGTTTATTACCTACTATTATAATCGTGACAGTTTGTGAGGATGGATGGATGTTTGTTATTCTTTCACGCAAAAACTACTGAACGGATAGCTTAAAGATACATCAGAATATAACATAGGTTATAGTTTATAATCTATGCCACGAAGATGGCAACTAGTAACTAGTTATTTTTTTCCATGCTTAATAATTTATTGCTTTTATTAACATCATACATTTGAATATACAAAAAAAAACAAACCTATATACAAAGATTACTAGTTATTAGTTGATGAAGCCGTGTGAGGTCACACAAAAGAGACATTATTATGGGGTTTCCTATTATCTCTTTACAACATGACTGCTTCCGCTATTGAGATAACCCATTTTTACCATGGCATTTGGCGACCTCTTGCTGTTGTAGATAACCCCCTTCCGTTATTAAGCCAAAAGAGACACAAACAAACCAACATATGTAGATATGTGATACCAATGTTTTTACACATTCATAATAAAACACTGGTATCACTTTTTCAAGTTACCTATTCGATACTTTTTCATTTGGTGATCTATTGTTATTATGTCTCCTGGAATGTCCATAATTTTTTTCTGTATTTCAGTGAAGACTTGTAATTGGCTGACTGTCAATTTTACTGTCCTTGGTCTTCCATGTTACCTAAATAAATACTTTCAGGCAGACCAGTTATACGATATGATGACACAAGAATTCCGTTGCACATTTTGTAACCAAGTGGTGGAGGAAGACCAGTCGGCACTCCCGAAGAAAGACTCCAGATTATTGCTGGCCAAGTTCAACGAACAGTTAGAGACACTGTACATTCTACTGCGAGAGGTAGAGGGCATCAAATTATCGCCGGAGATATTGGAACCAGAGCCAGTCGACATCAATACTATCAGAGGGTACCTAAATATCTATTTCATTTTTTTGACTCTTGTGTAAAATTAAAATGTTTTATGTATTAGGTCGTTTGTTCACGAGGCACCGCACGACACGATTTGCGGTTCAATTTTTAACACACGACACACTGCAGACGGTCTGTCGTCCGTTCGTTTGTACATTAGAAACGATTCTGCAACGACACTGCAGTGCACCTGAGATACTTGCGCGTGAGAGACGAGCCACGCGTGTGCCGTGCGGTGCGGCGTGTCGTGTCGTCAACAAGCTCATATTAGATTTGTATTGCCAAAAAAAAACGCGACGACATAGCCGAAAAACCGTTAATAAATCGTGTCGCTTGTGGTGCGGTGTCGTGCAGTGAACATGTCCATGGTCCATACAAATATAAGGAACTCTGAATCGTGACCAGATTTTTCGGTGTCGTAAGTTGTGTCGCTTGTATTGCCAAAAAAAACACGACGACATAGCCGAAAAACCGTTTGTAAATCGTGTCGCTTGTGGTGCGGTGTCGTGCAGTGAACAAACGGTCCATACAAATATATGGAACTCTGAATCGTGACCACATTTTGCGGTGTCGTATGTTGCGTCGTGAACAAACGGCCTTAATCTTAGACTTCGCTGTCATCACCTCAATTGCAAGCTTCTAAGTTCAACACTTGAAATCGCCGTGAAGACCTGGGTTCAAACCCAATTCGATAACGGTTGACGAATGGCCTTGACTGTGACCGTTTTCGTCGGTGACAAGGCTATGCAGTAGTCAACAGAGACTATCTTAGAAATAGATTAATCCGTCATTGTTTCTATGTAAAAAAAGGAATGACGCTATTCCGCCTGTATAGCTCCATTTCGTATCGATGATGAAACGTATCATAATTCGGGCATAATCTGCAAATCATCAGGCATCAGCCGACTGTCCAGTGAAGTTGGTTGTTCATTCACCGATTGATGGACGCACCAGGATGGTTGCCTCTTAAGGTTGCCCTAGTCAGTCATTCATCCATACAAACGTAGTATGGTGATTACTCCACTGTTTGACGGTGTACGCTCAAAATATATCATTTTGTCTCATCTTTATCTAGCTAGTAAAAAAACGTGTATTTGAAAGTTATGCGCTTCGACGCCAGTTTTTCATATATTCAGTTCAAAATCAATTAATGTTGAATAATTCCAACGCATCTTTGGGCTGAATTAAATACCATAAAACGAAGGAAAAATGCAAAACAGTCGCTATACAGGGATAGCTTAGCAGTTAAAAAATACAAATAATTTTATTTTAAACAAATACATTCAATAGTTTTTTCATGATACTCATACTCCCAAAGGTCTGTTTATAAAACCTCGCGCGCTCCTTTTCTTTCCAAATCATTATCAATTTATTATTTTTATATTATTTTTTTTTTTTTTTTTTTTTTTATTATCAATAGGCTCGCGCTTGACCACTATCTCACCTGATGGAAAGCGATGATGTGGTCGACGGTGAAGCACGCTTGCCTAGAAAAAACCTATTCACTCTTGACTTAAAGACCCCTAGATTGTAGCTATCGGGAAACACAGACTCCGGCAGGGAATTCCACTCCTTAGCTGTACGCATAATAAAAGTGTCCCCAAAACGTTTTGTGCGTATGGGTGGGATGTCCACCATGTACCGATGACGCATCACCGTGCGTCTGGTTGTCCGATGATGGAACGGGCTGGGCGGAATTAAATCATGCAATTCCATCGCACACTCCCCGAAATGTAACCGATAAAATATCGACAAGCTGGCAACTCGGCGACGATGTTCAAGGCTCTGGAGCTTTGATTTGACCAGTGCTTCATCGCCGATGAGTCTCTTGGCCCGCTTTTCGATCGACTCTAGTGCATCTAGCTGATATTTGGCAGATCCGTCCCAGAGATGAGAACAGTACTCCATGCTCGATCGAACTTGCGCTTGATACAAGTTGAGCAGCTGTTCCGGCGTGAAGTACTTTCGCACCTTCGCAAGGATCCCCAACTTTTTGGCAGCCAGCTGAGCCTTTGCCTCAATGTATGGCCCAAAATTGAGAGTTGATGTCAGCGTAACGCCAAGAAGCTCAAGATGGTCCGTTATTGGCACGGTTACATCACGGAAAGTTGGAGCCGGGTGAAATTGGCTCTTTTTAGCGGAAAAAAGACACGCCTGGGTTTTAGCAGCATTAAACTTGACCAGATTGGCATCACCCCAATCGGAGACTGCCTGCAAGGACAAGCTTAAACGCTCCACCATGGCCTCACGGAGAGACCGGATCAGTGGCCCGGTAGCACGTGCGTTGGACAAGTATCTCTCAGCAACAGTGCTGTCGTCTGCATACCCAAAGGTGCCGGGTTTTAGCAGATCGTTGATGTGCAACAAGAACAATGTTGCCGAGAGTACCGACCCCTGAGGGACGCCGGCATTAATATCCAATTGGTCCGACGAGCAGCCATCGATAACCACTCGAATGGACCGATCCCTCAGGAAGTCTGCAATCCAATCACACAGACCACCGGGCAGACCGAATGAAGGAAGCTTACCAATAAGGCTTTCGTGCCAGACCCTATCGAAAGCCTTCGAGATGTCGAGGGAGACGGCAAGCGCTTCCCCGTGCCTCTCAATGGCCTCACTCCATATGTGAATGGCATACGCTAGAAGATCCCCAGTAGACCGATTTCGGCGGAAGCCGTATTGGCGGTCGCTAAGGATATCATTAGTTTCTAGGTATGCCAGGAGCTTAGTATTTAGTATACGCTCCATACTCTTACAGAGTATGGAGGTTACAGAGATGGGTCTGTAATTAGCCGGGTCAGCTCGACTGCCCTTCTTGGGCACGGGCTGTACGTTGGCTTGCTTCCAAGCATTCGGCACTTTTCCAGTCTCATATGAAAGGCGGAATAGGCGTGTCAAGATCGGAGACAGTTCAGGCGCACAGGTTCTAAGAACTATAGCTGGTATTCCGTCAGGGCCACTAGCCTTATTCACGTCGAGGTTTCGCAGCACCCTACGGACGTCCTTTTGATGGATGCGAATGTCCGACATACTCGTCTCGCATCCATCAGGAGAAGGAGGGGGCCGCGAATCACCAGGATTCAGACGCGAAGATCCCGCAAAAAGAGAGGCAAATAAATTTGCCTTCTCTTCAGCGGAGTGGGCCAGTGACCCATCAGGTTTCAGCAGTGGTGGTAGTGAGGGACGGCAGAAGTTCGATTCGACCGACTTAGCCAGGGACCAAAACGCTTTACTACCTGCTGGGTAAGAAGCAAGTTTGGTGCCTATTCGGCTAATGTGGTCGAACCGAGCCCTTCGCAACACCTTCTTGCAGGACTTGGCAGCCCTGTTGTAGGCTCTCTTCTTCTGATCCACGTCACTCGCCTTGCGCGATCGTGCGTCGGCCCATGCCAGGTATGCCTCATGCTTAAGGGCATCGGCGCAATGACATTCGGCGCCAAACCATGGCCGGTCAACGCTGGACACCGTTACGTCAGAGAACGGAATGTAGTACTCCATCCCCTGACGCAACACATCTGTCACTGCGTCAGCGCATGACGATGGGTCATCCGAAGAGAAGCAAGTGGGCTGCCAAGGATAGCATGCGAAGAAAGATCGCATGCCATCCCAATCTGCTGACCTGTACCGCCAAACCCGCCGGGTGCCTCTTGGGCTGGGATCGGGCGGGGAGTAGACGGACACAGACTTCACCAGACAGTGGTCTGAACTACCCAAAGGTGAAGTTATCGACACAGAGTATCTGTCTGGATCTGTTGTCAGCAG
Source organism: Orthosia cruda (assembly GCA_964057195.1). Lineage (NCBI taxonomy): Eukaryota > Metazoa > Arthropoda > Insecta > Lepidoptera > Noctuidae > Orthosia > Orthosia cruda. The sequence continues at coordinate 23,437,452 of OZ059831.1, read as the reverse complement.
AAGGTCCAAGCAATTGGCCGTGTGTGTATCAACATCCGGCACCCTTGTTGCCCCATGGACCAGCTGGGTTAGATTTAGCGCAAGCGAAAGCTTACGCATCTCCCGTCCAGCATGGTCAGTGCACCGGTATGGGAAGAGCCACTCCTGGTGGTGAGCATTGAAGTCCCCCAGTAACACTAATTGGGCGGAAGGGTACCGTTGCTGTGCCGCATCAGCCGCCTCACTAAGGTACTCTGTGAGCCTGGTTGTCTCCTGATCTCCTGAATGCGAACGGTAGACACAGGCGTAGATAATTTTATCCAGACCTGTGTCCACGAGAGCCCACAGCGTTGAGAATCTGGAGTCCTCAAGGTTACGGAGACGCCGATAGCAAGTGTCGTCACGGGCGTACACACATACACCCGCGCGTGTTCTAAAATTGTGCTCCAGGGTAAACCCTGGGTATGATAAGTACGAGACGTCTGAAGGACTCGCTATCTGCGTCTCCGTAAGAAAAAACAGCGCTGGTTTCTCAGCCTCCAGGTGGTAGTGGACTGCAGAGAGATTTGAGTGCAGACCTCTAATGTTGGTGAGGTGCACTTTGTGGGGGAGGGGGTGCAGCCGCTGTCTAGCTCCAGTATTCTTTTTCGGTTTCATATCATAAATTGAAGAGTGAATGGATGAGAGGAGAAGGAAGTGAGACGAGGTTCCACGCTGCTAACCTACAGACACGCAATGAAAGGCCGCCATCGTTGGGGCACTAGTCTGGAGACTGCGGGGACGCCCGAGCCCCCCCGGAATGTCCATCGGGCCCTCCCCATCTGGTCGCCAACCAGCACGATGGTGCATTCCGGGATTTTTCGACAGTTGGCGGGGCAGCCTTTCGTGTGTGGCTGGCACACTACTTGGGCCCCCAACTACCTGCGGTCGGCCAGCGGCGCACCGTGCCTCGGATCCCGCTACCCTCCGCGACTAGTCTCCCGATACGTCCATAACAGTGGGCGTCAGGCTAGTCAGCCTGCAGTGGAACAGCTGTCTCGACCCAACTCCTCTAGTGGCTACACCGGGCATCATACCGGAACACGGCTAGGCCGCTTGGCGGTACGTCTTTGCCCGGTGGGTGGTCGCAAGCCTTCGGCCGAAGCCTACCACCAGATGTCACCTGATTTGCACCACCCGGGGACCACGTGTAGGGAATCAGAGGGTAAACTCCTACGGACGTGGGTGACTCGGCCCCCAAAAACATTCATACGCGCACTAACTTCTTACTGCTCATCAGAGCGTCTATCCCTTTCGTACGTGTTGTCGGATGAGATAGCATACATTTTAACCCTGGCCACAAAAAACTTCGTGCTGCCAACTAGGGCAACCCTAATGCGATCTGATAACACCCAGTATGCTGTGCTTCATTACTTGTTAGCAAGTTGTCAGTTAGGACTTTAGGGGCCCCGATCCGTCGCCGTATGCAGTTTAAAGCAGGTCAATGTGACAGTGTTAGTTGTATCCCATATGGTTCAAAATCGCATGACAATTCAAATCATTAGATTTTGTAACTTATCTATTATTTCTTACATTATTCTCACATCTTATCGTGTCCCCACTGCAGAGGAAAAGTCTCCCTCTCCCTTTTTTACACAATTAAGTATATTTTTGCAAGCCCATTATCTTCCCCATGGTCATGATCTCATTTTAAGTTTAATGGAACCCATTCGGTGTTACTTCAAGCCCAGTTCTCATCTGAAATGCAGCTGGCATGGCCGGGTCAATCCTATTTAAACTTAGCTGCTTTCCGGGTAGCAGTATACTCTACAGTAACAGAACAGCACCAATAAAAATTCACAGAGACGTCCATTCCAAAGAGGTGTCAAGCAAGGAGATGAATTATCCAAAAATCTTTTCACTGCCATTCTCTCCTGCCTACATATATATTAATATTATAAAAGTAAATCTATATCTATACTCTATACTAATATTATAAAGAGGAAAGATTTGTATTTTTGTATGTAACGAATAAACTTAAAAACTACTGGACCAATTTCAAAAATTCTTTCACCGTTGGGAAGCTACATTATCCCCGGGTAACATAGTTTAACATTTTATCCCTGTATTCCCACGGGAACGAGAACAACGCGGGTGAAACTGCGAAGCGTCTGCTAGTACTTACTAAGAGTAAACCTTTTTCAGATTAACCTCAAAAATGTTGGGCCAGCGTCCCCCTGGCCAGGAATGGTCGGGCGAGGCGACGCGCAACCAAGGCATGCTGGTTGAGGAGACCCGCGTGGACGTCACCATTGGCGAGGCAGACAACGCCAACGACACCAGTCAGCTGCGCAAGGAGCGGCCCGTATGGATGGTGGAGAGCACCATCGTTACTAATGAACAAGTACTGGGTTTTTATTACTATCTTGTCAAAAATATTACAGTTGTTTGCTGATGTTTGAAGGCACAGTCGGTCAAAACTGTAGTCTACCATTACCAACAAGGTTCAAGTCCACTTGCAAGACATGAGATCTAATGTGAATCTAATTTACCCTTTAGTGCCGTAAAACGGTAACTTTCTAAAGCATACTCCTTAGTAACGACACAGATAATATAATACTAGTATAGTAACGGCTAAGGCGCTATATACGCCCCAATGTTAACGCAGAACTGGCCGTGTCCTTTTGAACAGTTTTGTTTGCAAAATGTTATTTGATTTACATATGCTTTGTTAGTTATGAAGAAATTCCAGCCTTCAATTTTTCTGTGTAATAATATTTTTAAACTTCCAAGTCGTTTTGGAGGAGTTTCCAAAAAGTTGCGAAAAATATCGTGAGGTTAATTATTTTTTTAATTCAAAACCTCAGATCAAATATTTAGTTGATCTGAGTTCAAAACTATTAGTTATACGAAAAAACCTTGTGTTCAAACTTATGTACATGAAGAATAATAAATATATATTTTTTTTCAAACCTTTTAACCTAGCCATTATAAGGAGTATGCTTTAGAAATTTACCGTTTTACGGCAACAAGGGTATGTAGGCCCTTAAGTGTTAAGTGAAAATCTTCGAGTGTTATGCTGAAAAATCAACCTCCGATTTCATTCATCTGTTAGTACTTACATCACATAACTGATACTCAGACCATTTTTTTGGATTATTGTAGGTACCTACACAGCTATTTCTGCTATCGTATACTTAAATTATTTGAAATTGCACGTTTATACAAATAAATTTTGGAGCTTACAAACTGTTTTACAAGGTAACTGACCAATTCACAAAGGCTTTTAAAAGAGGCTTATCTGCAACTTTGCGCATAGAAACAGCGAAGTTGATGGTTTTACAAAAGACGCAATTTTGATGTCATGTCATTACCGTTATCACGTTTATCTAGATTTGACATATCGACATCATTGTTCAAATACTTATTTCGAAATGCCATCTATATTTAGAAACGCTCTACTTAATAACAATCTCCCCTTTATTTATATCGTGGCAATTATGCGATCGTTTTAAATATCTCCTTTGTAAGTTACTAACATGTGACTTGACCTAAATTTTAGCGCAGTATCTGCCGATATCACAATTAAATGCGCATATACTGTGTGATTCACTAGGAAATGACTTGTGTTATGTTTAACACGAAATCAGGTGAGCACGTTTCCTGCTTGATAAGGTGATACATTGATAGCCGCCGATTAGTTCCTTTTAGAAAATCTTACCAGGAAATAGTTCATTTTCGAAAATAACAAGAATATATGTTAGATGGCACTACCTCTTACAGGTAACAAGAAAGAAAGCCCTACAGGGTATACAATGTGTCCGGACTTGTAGTAATAAAACTTTAGGGCTGCTATATACACTTAATTTTATCGATAAAAATACCCCACATAAGGGGTCTAAGACTCACGTTTTTATTGCACTTCCTAAAATTCTGCAAAAATGCGTAGTGGCACTTTTAAGGCAAAGATTAGTACATTGTGTATTAAGGGCGGTAAGTAAGGAATTACGATCGAGACTCTAGTAGAAGCCCGAAGTCGAAGACTGAGGGCTTTCTGAGTCGAGGTTCGTATTCCCGTACCGCCCATGATACATACAATGTTTTTCATCACATTTGCGATTCATAATTATGAATTGTAGCTTAAATACACAAGTCAGCACAGCTGTTATTACGAAATACGTGAACTTTTTTTTAAGCGGTTGGCGAATTTTTGCCCACGCCACAGATTATACAGTGTTTCGTTCAGAAACTTTAAGAGCAAATACTTAAGTAGGTATACAGCCATGACGGAGTGTAAAAATAATTAAATAATTTCGACGTTTTCTTAATGTAACTATTAAAATCGATTATTAAGAACATTAGTTGAGTATTTAAGTAACATGTAGCGAGATTGCAAATAAATTCCTGTTTAGATAACATTTAAAGACAATTTTTCAATTGCGTGTAAACTCCTTGAACTTGCATGACCTGTGTGCTGTGCCATAAATTAAAAAAAATATTACTTACCGCCCTAGGGTTTCATGACAAAAAGAAAGCCCGAGGGTTTTATATGGGGCATTACGGCCAAGTTAACCTGTATGTTTAGATACTTTTTACGTGCAAGTGTGATGAAAAAAATTTAAACTACAATATAGGGCTGTGATTCTTATGTCAGTGTGTAACAACTCAAAGACTAAAAAAAAACTCTTAAAAGACGTGTGTAAACCCTAAAAAATATTCTGAATATTAGGAAATGCAATAAAAACGTAAAATTATGTTTAAAAAACTCAATCGCTTTCGTGGCTCAATACAAAACTTACCTTTTGTGTGTTGATTGAATATTTTGTTAGATTAGGTATCTATGATATGACCGTTAAAATAACATGAAGTGTACGCTTGTATGAGACCTAGGTCAAAAGTTATGGTTGTTAGACTATGGGGATATCGTAATAAGTAAGTCTTGACTTACTAAAATTGCTCTATCTTTGAGGGTGTGGTATTGCGCCTCATAAGGGTGTTTTTATCGATAAAATTATGTGTATCTATTTTACGGCCTTAAAGTTTTATTACTACTAGTCCGGACATATTATATAGATTACCGGTTTTCTAAATTCCATACAAAATGTTATGTTATGAATCGGTAAATGGTATTGACAACCTTAGCAAACAAGAATCAGGAGAAGAGAGAACTCCTTTTAGAAAGTGTCATAGAGTTTTTTTTTTTTATTATTATAGAATTTTCCATTTTATTTTTTTAATAAAACACTTCATGTCAACAAATATCACTAGTACTAGGCAATCCTGTATCACACGAGCATAAATTAATGAATGAGCATGATCATAACTATTCTACCACACTCATAATAGCATACTAAATAATACGTTCTTGATACATTTACAGAGTGACAGCGTTCATTCGACGGATGCTGCACTGGAGAAAGCAGCCAGCAATGCAAGTAACGCGAAAACTGTTGGGAAAGAGAAGAACGATGACATTATGTCTGTCCTGCTTGCTCACGAGAAACAAAACACTGGTAAGAATAAGATACATGTAGATCAATGATGTTCTAGTAAACAGATATGTTATGAGCGCTTGCATTGTGAAGACTCGAATACGTCCTAATTGGGACGTATAGTCCTTAGTCTATGTCACGCATGGCGAAGAGCGATACGCTTTGTTGAAACAAAAATAAAATTTAAAATGCCATCGTGTGTATTTAGAAAGTGTACCAATTATGATACCAAAGTACATAAAACAGAAGGGATCACATACCATATGTAAGTACGCAATACACCTCAGTTTACTAATTTATTTATTTTTTTCCCTAATATTCTGATAATTAGAGGTTAGAAAAAGAAAAAAAACATTGGTGGTCAGAATAATGTTTGTATACTGCCTACCCTTCCTACCACCCTATATTTACTACCCTACCCTACCTATCTACCTTCCTACCTGCATACCATATTTTTTTCTAATTATTCTTTCCGTAACAACCATCTACAAAAAATTTTAAAACTGTAAAAACAAAAGTTGCATGAAATCGGTAAAGCCGTTCTCAAGTTAGGGCGTGACCAAGGGAAATAGGGATTTATTTTTATATATTTAGACTAGCTGACGCGGCAAACTTTATTTTGCCATAAAAACACCAAACATTCATGTACCCTACCTACCATACCTATCATAAACCTACTTACCCTCCCCTACCTATGTAGGTAAGGTACCATTTTTTTTTCTTATCTTTTTTTTTCATAAAAATCTTCTCCTTACAATAACAAACACAACAAAAAAAGAATAAGCGAAATCGGTTCAGCTGTTCACGCGTGACGCCGTGACCAAGGGAAATAGGGATTCATTTTTATATACAGGGTGGGCCAATAATTTTTGCAAATTGCAACACTAAATTTCTCGAATACCGTTGGAGGGAGGGGTGCGCGGGTGGCGGGAAACTATGCGTCGCTACATGCAATTTTAGTCACGATGGAGCGCTTCACGGGACAACAGCGTGCTTTTTGTGTTAAACAATTTTACAAAAACAACGATTCCTACGTTACTGTACGACGCCTGTTTCGAATTGAATATGGATTACGCCGTGTAAGCGAGTGTCCAAGTGTGAATTTAATCAAAGCTTGGGTCGTGAAGTTCGAGCAAACGGGATCGACAACGAATATTAAACAAACAGGCCGGCCACGTTCAAGAAGAAGCGATGAGAACATTCGAGAGGTTGAAATTTCCGTTCGGAACGATCCAGAATTATCTACGCGTAAGCGTTCGGCGGTTCTGGCATTACCGAGAACCAGTCTACGGCGGATTTTGCATCTAGACCTCAAACTGCACCCGTATAAGCTTCAAATTGTGCAGGAGATGAAACCAAATGATTACATTCAACGTAAGTTATTGGCTGACACAATGCTGGAGCAATTCTCTAGCCTGGAGAATGTATTGTTTACGGACGAGGCCCACTTTCACATCAACGGGCACGTGAATAAGCACAATTGTCGATATTGGAGCAGGGAAAACCCTCGCCTTAAACACCAAAAGCCACTTCATTCACCTAAAACGACAGTATGGGCTGCCATATCAGCAAAGGGCATAATTGGTCCGTATTTCTTTGAAAATAATCAAGGAAATAATGTAACTGTGAATTCAGCGGAATACGTCAAGATGTTGCGAGAATTTTTGACGCCGCAGTTGCATGAATTTCAAGGATACAACAGCAGGACCTGGATGCAACAAGATGGAGCAACATGCCACACGTCAAATGTGACTTTACCGGTAGTCAAAGAAATGTTTCCGAATAAATTGATTTCTCGCAGAGGTGATATTCCATGGCCTCCGAGAAGCCCGGATCTTACACCATGCGATTTTTTCTTATGGGGATACCTGAAAAGTCGAGTCTACCTTAATAAACCGACGAATATATCCCAATTAAAACGAAACATCCACGACGAGATAGCCGCGATCCCCCGCAGCATGTGTCAGCGAGTTTTCCAAAGTTTGCGTAGTCGATTGCTAGAGTGCCAACGACGAGACGGTGCACATCTCGACGATGTCATTTTTAAAAAATAAATTTCATTAAATTTTCAAAACGTTAAAAATATAATCAACAAAATAACAGTTGTAGTTTTATTTCTATTCATGTTTTAAAAGTGCAAAAATTATTGGCCCACCCTGTATATATCTACAAATCAAGTGTTATATCTTGAGTACATGTAAAAAGTATGCTATTCTGTAAAAATCTCGTTGTGATGACTTACGTGAAGTGAGCTCGAAGTGAGCTGTTAAACTATGGAGGCTGGACGAGGGGTCTAGAATCGAGTTAATAAAGCTCGTGAGATTGGAGTGGTGAAGTAGGGGAAGTCCACTACTTGACCCCTTTAATCGGACTACATTTATGAAATGTAGTTAATTATTATCTCAACCTATACCTATTATTATCTATACCTATACTAAAACAAACATACTAAAATCTTTGACAACTCGTTTTTTAATTACAGGAAACAATGCAGCAACAAACGCTGTGAAGGGAATAGAGGCTGATAGTTCAGATTCCAGCGACAACGAATCTAAAGACCCGTACAAACTCAAGGACGAACTGGCTGCAGTTGGTAAGAACACACAGAAATACTTAAATCTTTTTCACTGCACGTCCATGATAAAAATTAGACTTTATGTCGTAGCAGTAAGGTTGATTTTCGTAGTTCAAGTGTTACCATTGCGATTGACAATTTCATGAAAGAAGATGTTTCATTTTTGTATGGGATACCGACCATAACATGTACCTTTTTATGAAAGCTGGGAAGCTAACCCCTGAATAGATTACAGTATTTGACGTTTATCGTGACAGATATGTGACAGCCATGAGAGGTTTTAGTTTTGACTTATAAAAGTGAAGTGACACTCAGTAGTCAAACAAAATGTCATTTTGAATTATTCGTTCAGAAGTAAACTTCAGAAGAGTAAAATAAATATTTTTTTAACGATGAAATCGTCACACTTGCTTTTATATTAGTCGTAAAAGATGTTTATGAGTATAATTGTAATTTTTACTAGTACAAGAACACTTACCTTTCATATTTAACGTCTACGTTATTTATGCTTTGATGTGACATGATTTCAGAACGAAATCGAAATGAAAACTATGAGAGCCGCCATTTTGAATGGATTAAGGCAATAATTGAAAAACTATTACTTTTTCTATGCTAGAAATCAGGTTTAAATTCACGAAAGAATATTTTTCTCAATTCGTGGGATTTTTTCTACATTTTTGTTAAATGTACATCTCATGGCCGAAAATGATACATCTCCTTTACATATTACATCATATTTCAGCTGAAATGGAGAGTGAAGATTCTGATACTGACGACAATGCGCCCTCGGTGTTGGTCAACGGCAAGACGGTGCCACTAACAAGCGTAGACGATGACGTCATAGCCCAGATGACGCCCTCCGAAAAAGAAACATACATCCAAGTCTATCAAGAGTATTACAGCCACATGTATGATTAGATAAGCGTTAATTAAAATCAAATCAACATAATCAGACGTTAATAAATGTCTTGTCTTTATCTATTGCTTTTCAATAAGGTCCTATACCCTTTAAGAAATAATTTTACCGTTATTTTTAAAATCTCTGAGAGTGGTCAAACTGATCGCTTCCAGCTGAAAATTGTTAGGATTGTTCAAAACACCATCATAAATGAAATCTAAAAAGTCCTCATCGATTCGACACCTGGAAAAATATTGACACGGGGTCAAAGTTCACACAAAAGGGGTTTTAGCGATTTTTAGCAAAACGGTAAGTTTTATCATAAAATTAGATCAGATAACAACCTCCTTCCTGTTGCATAAAATATAAAATCCTATCAAATGAGTCTAAAAACTTGTTCAAAAGGAGTCTCATTCCCATTCAAAAAATTAGGAATCCAATCAAAACGGATATATATTTCTGCTTCAAAAAGTTCTCTTAAATTGTTTTAAACAGAACAGGTATATGTATTTATATTATAATATTTTTTTATTCAATTTTAAGTTCATTTTATTTTACTGGTCAAAAGAGAGAGGATTTTGAAATTTAAAAGTACGTGAAAAACCTCTCTTTTCCTTTCAGCAGGTCTGAAAATAAGGTATACAATTTAAAGGCCATACTGCTCATTTTCATTTTAATCGCAATCGGATGAACCCAATAATTTCTTGACGCTCTTTTCCGGCGGCGATATCTTCGGTACAAAATCCACAGTCCAATCAATCGTTCTCGATCCATCATCAATACATACAATAAATCTGTAGAGAAGTCGTTTTTGTACATAGTTTCCAAAAAATATTGCCAGAGTGTTAAAGGAGAACCAACAGAATCCATTTCCAGCATTTTTAGACTTTTTGACGTAAAATGTACAAAACCAATGCAGATAACCTTTATTCATAAAAATGCGTAACTTGAAGTATAACTTAGTTTTTGTTCCATCGCAATCGGTTCACTCTATCAAAAGTTATATGAATTTAAAGTGTTCAAGAAGTATAATATCGCAACATACGCAATTCAGATAGTGTAAAATTAATAGTTCGGGACCTAATGCACGAGACAAAAAATATGATATAAAAGGTTTAAGACTCTAATCATACTACTAATGTCAATAATGACGTTGACGTGCGTACAACGTTGTTCGTAATTTCGCTGCCACTATTGCCCTTCGGAATAGCCTAATAATAAACGTGGTGGCTTACTATACTTAAGGTTGCGGGTTCGAGTCCCAGCTATGGATAGGTATTTTTAACCCCCGACGGAAAAAGAGGGGTGTTATAAGTTTGAGGTGTGTTGCTGTGTATCTGTGTATCTGTGTATCTGTGTGTCTGTGTATCTGTGTATCTGTGTATCTGTGTATCTGTGTATCTGTGTGTCTGTCTGTGGCATCATAGCGCCTCAACGGATGAACCGATTTTGATTTAGTTTTTTTTGTTGGAAAGGTGATTGTGTCGAGAGTGTTCTTAGCTATGTTTAAAAAAAAACGGTTCAGCCGTTCAAAAGTTATGGGCGTTTTACTGTTTGAATCGGGATGTTTTCGCAAGATAAATGTGTCGGGGGTTTTTTAAATTTTTAAATTTTACTTGTTAAACCGACTTTCCAAAAAGGAGGAGGTTCTATGTTCGACATGTTTCTTTTTTGTCTTTTCACCAATATCTCCGTCAATTGTGGACCGATTTTGAAAATTCTTTTTTTGTTTGAAAGAGTATGTTCCCAAATTGGTTGGATCTGATGAAAAATTTCGGAGATATACAATAGAACTCTTCAATTAATGACGGCAAATCACTCGGAATTGCTGCAATCGCATGCCTGTTTATTGTTTATACCATTTCATGACATAACATTACGCCAGTACGCTCTAATGGGGTACGCAGAAGTGTACGTTCACCTTGGTACACCCTCATTTCACCGGTTTTGTTTAAGTTTCATGATATTCGGGTAATCTATTCTGGCATTATACCTTACTAAAGAACTTGCCTACTAGCTACAACCAAAAAAGATTCAAAACAAGTAAACTTTAAAACCCCTCATCCCGATTCAAACAGTAAAACGCCCATAACTTTTGAACAACTGAACCAATTTTATTCAATCATAGCTAAGAACACTCTCGACACAATCACCTTTCAAACAAAAAAAACTAAATCAAAATCGGTTCATCCGTTGAGGTGCTGTGATGCCACAGACAGACACACAGCAACACACGTCAAACTTATAACACCCCTCTTTTTCCGTCGGGGGTTAAAAATACTACCGACTTCCAAATAAAAACACTACAAAGTGAAATATAACTTTATTTTTGGAAGTCCGGTGTCCATAACGGAAAAAATGGTACTTACCAAAGACACCGACTTCCAAAAAGAATAGTACATTATGGTACAAGTGTGTAACGTTGGTGATTACCGCTGAGGCGCCATTGAGACCCGAGCCGAGTGAGGGTCTTAAGAGAGCCGAGGACGGTAATCATCAATACACACGTGTATCATACGACGTTTTTCAACACACTTGTGAAGAAAATAATACAAAAAAATCATTTCCAACAGTGAAAACGAGTTGTGAATTTTTTTTCGCAATGGCGGGCAAAATTAATCAGTTTTCCTATGCGCGCGCATCTAACAATGGCGATCGGTCATAGACTAAAAATAATGAGTTATCTTTTTTTTGGCTTTTGGCGCATAGCGTTTGAGCCACGTACAAAATGGGGCATTTCAAGTTTTCTTTATTACAGACAAAAACAAAAGTTATATTTAAGTGAAAGTTTTATTTATGAAACACGTTCAAGTTGAAATTATCTATTTAAATACGAATTTGCATGAAATGTGTTGCATTTCTACTATTGAGCACGATCTTTTTTGTATCGAAACTTTTTTAAGAACATAGCAACTCAACTAATAAATAAAAAAAACTGTTTATCTCACTTGTGAATAATAGTAATGAAAAAGTCACAGTTTGATAACAGGTGTCATTATGTACCTAATTGCGGTGAAATTAAAGCCACTTTATGAGCAAGTGTGTTGAAAAAATATTTTTCACTTTGTAGTGTTTTTATTTGGCAGTCAGTAGTATATTTTTGAAAAAGTGATTTTTTTAATGTTTTCGTTCTGTTTGGTGTTCTGGAGTGCTACTAGATGGCGCGCAACAAATCTGTCCTTCCTTTTTTGTATGAAGTCGATATTCTTCTCCCTAGAGTAAATAGTATTCTGTGCAACAAACGCTCGATCTAGATAGGTAGAAACGTAAGGAAGGTAGGTAGGTCTAGATAAGTAGCGTAGGTACAAGTAGGCAGGTAAGTAGGGTAGGATAGGCAGTTAACGGAAGCGAAGCTGCGGGCACAGATAGTTTTTAATAAAAAAGAGAGAACATTATATTATGTACGTAGTTCTTGCTCAGTGTACGCGTTTACGGTCTGTCGCTACTGGATACAAAAACGTCGGGTGTTTGTTGTTAGGAGTGTCGCTCTATGATATTAATTTAATTAAATGATGTTGTAGATGTCGACATAATCTATTGGACCTTAGCTAATGCAACTCCCTACACGAATTCGTACCAGTGCAATGGTTCTCTCTGTCAGCTCAGACGTAATGAAAATGCATTAACGGTAACCGCATGTATGTACTGACGTGCGGTTTTGTCGGTTAGACGAAACCGGCGTAAGGTTGGTAACTACGGTACTACAAAATAAAGATGATTTTTAAGTCAAAATGTCGATGTGCATATGTCTAAACGAGTTCCATTTCGTATTGATGATTTGATTTCAATTCTAAAGTAAGATTTATAAAGTGAATTCAATAATAAAAGCTAGATTTAAAATGTCAATTCAACTTTATTTTAAATAATAAATTACTAACAAAATAAAAATATGCTTTAACGTAACTGTACAAAAATATTTTACAAAAAATATAACACAAGTTGGAAACATCATGGAACTATTAGCCTAAGATCCCACTGCAAAAAAAAATCTGCAAGTATTTTCGTTTTTGATAAAACTTAATCTTCGTTAATAATACTTGATAGTAGATTAGATTGCTGCAGGGTTGCCTGGCAATATCTAGCCTCAATTACCTAAATTGTAATTTATGTTTGATATAACTATCAAACATAAATTACAATTTAGGTTAACCCCAGTCATATAAGTTTTTAAAGTGAATTCAACGTCATTTGAAAGAAAGTGATATAGAAAATAGGAAAAATAGTGTGGCCAGCTCTCAGTTAGTAGTTATGGGTTGCCAGTTTATCTGGATACTCCTGGAAACTGAGAGCTGGCTAATGTTGCCTATAATATATGTACCTGCGACATAGTAGAAGTTCCTAGTGCAGAGCTAAGTTTTAAAAAAAAGACAACTAATTGCGGCTAGATATTACCAGGTAAACTTGCTGTAATCTAATCTTCTATCAAGTATAATAAAAAAAAAATTGTTTAATCCAAAAAGAAATAACTACAGATATTTGCGGTGGGATCTCGTACTATATGGAATATAATTCTGAATAACATGAGAATGTTATAATACTGATGTTTGTTATTTAATATAAGTACCATAAGTAGAATAATCATTACGTAACACATTAACTAATATAGGCACTTCACATTATTACTAACGTTTGCAACATCTCACTTATAAAAGTAATTCTACTTATTATTAACACAATCTCAAATTTTGCTATTTAACTAATTAAATCGTCACATTAATTAAGATGTTTGCCCCATTTCTCCCAATACTCTTCTGTTTGCATTTCCATAATTCTGGAAAGACTTCTATCACAAGCAAACATTTCTTCTTCGCCTGTGAATATTGCTGCATTGACATCGTCCTGGTGGAAAACAAGGGTCTTTAGTAAGAGCTCTGAAGATTATACCTTCAGAAGCTTTTTTTTTAAAATGGACTAATTTGCATTATAGCTGCGATAGAAATACTATAGTGTTATATAGTGCTATAGTTACGCATGCAAGCATTATCTGTGACTTTTAGTAACTACAATTCGCTTCTTGTCTATTCCGAAGTTGGATCACTGAACTAAGAATGAATTTCATAGTCATTTAATTCCCGAAGCCATGTAATTATTATAAGCTGGTGGTTAAAATGCTTTCGCGCTGGCGTGGCTATCTGGACTCGTTCTTGTCAGAGTGACTAGAGAAGGTAAAAATGATAACTAATAAAATATGAAAGACACCTTTACCACGGGCACCCAACGCGAAGAAAATTTGGTTCAAGTAAATTGCACTACATGGCGTGATAAGCTTAGATTTGTTATTGAGTTTTGAGAAATATTAAGATTTTCTAGAGACCATCATAAAAAAAGAAATGTTCTTGTTTAGTTAACACTCCTACGCACAAAATCAAGGAATATTGGGCTCTTAATTCACATTTCATAGATTATTAGAAAGGATCATTTAAAATTGATAACAATATTTGGCGCGGTTTTTAATTTCTGAGGCATCCACTCAATTTTTTCATTTGTTTTGTAACACATTTTGGTACTATTTTAAACTGTAAAAACGTGAAAAATATACTATAAAACAAATTTTCGCTGTATTTGAAGAAAAAAAAGTATTCACGAAACCAACCAACTATATCCGCTAAACGGAACCGAACGCAATCGATGTTCTTAGAAAAATAATCAATTTAATCAGACGAAAAACTCTAGTAACGTCGGCACGGTTTATTTGTATGGGATTCGGCATCTGTATGTCATTAATTATCTGTGCCTTTACCCAGCAGTATGACAACGTAGATTACCACTTTAAAAATATGCTTTACTCAATGTCTACTTCATCACAAACATTCGAAAATGTAAACCACAAACTTACTGAATCTTTTGTAATCTTCAAATCATCCATAAGCGCTCTATCTGCATCAGCGAAATCCGTTTTTACATCTGATTTAAATAAATCCTTCGGCTCACAATCCGCTGCTATGACGACCTGTAAAATATTTTTATGACTCAATAAAAAAAATAAGTAATTAAAGTCTGACAGTTGTAATTAGTACTCTATTGTTAAGGTTGCTCTAGTCGATCAATTCTTCCATATAAACGTAGAATGGCGATTACTCCATTGTTTGACGGTGTACGTTCAAAATAAAAGGACATCAATTTGTCTCATCATTATCTAGCCCTGTATGGAAACAAAAAACTAAAAAAAGTCGCAAGTTCCATATTTCATTACAAATTTTCGAAGCGCATCCTTGGGAGGAAATAAATACCCTAAGAAGAAGGAAATTTGCAAAACAGTCACCATACAGGGATATATTGGTAGTTCAAAAATGAAAATAATTTTATTTTGAGCAGATAAATTTAGTGGTTTTTACATGATATTCATATTCCCAAAGGTCTGTTTAAAAAAATTCACGCACTCGTTTTCGTCCTTAATCATCATCCATTTCGCTACAAATTTGCAAAAATGTGTATTCGTACGCGAAATAGCTTCTTACTGCTCATCACATCATCTATCTCTTTCGCACGTGTGTTAACTCCACCCACAAATTAGTTCGTGCCGTTAACTAGGGCAACCTTAAGTTAATTTATACTTACTTTAACTCTGTTGTCGTAGAACGTATCAATAAGCGTAATAAATCGCCTTAGTTGAGATCTTAGCAATGTTACTGATAATTGAGGCAGGTTTCTAATGAACACAGTATGGAACGTCTTGGATATCACAAGATATATGCATATATATAAAAGATATATGATAGCATGCATTTTAACCCCGCCCACAAATTAGTTCGTGCCGTCGACTAGGGCAACCTTAAGTTAATTTATACTTACTCTAACTCTGTTGTCGTAGAGCGTATCAATAAGCGTAATAAACCGCCTTAGTTGAGATCTTAGCAATGTTACTGATAATTGAGGCAGGTTTCTAATGAACACAGTATGGAACGTCTTGGATATCACAAGGTAATCACTGGCTCCCAATGGCTGGAACATAAAACAAAATTGTACTACAGTAAGCGTCAAACTTAATGGCGGCTGAAAATCACCCTACTCGCTGCGCATTACTCCACTGTAACATGAATTTGCTACTGCAGCGACTAGTCTCGTGTCGTCATTTAGTTTAAAACATGATACTTATACAAATGATTAAAAAAAAGTTAGTAAAATCATATTCACAACTCTCTCTCTGACTGCACAGCATGATTTTCTTCTTGTTTGCAGATTTTTAGTTCGCTTCTTTGGCAGTCGGGTTTTTTTGATTTTATTAACTTTTTTATTTGGTATCGACCTCCGGTCTCCGGAGGGGAGTGATGTAGCGGCACAAAAGCCGCCACTTACGAACGAATGACATGACGTCACACAAATCCAACACAGTCGATTAGAACACATACAACAGTCCGACAACAACCGTCGGGCAGTTGCCCGGACCAGACACAACACCCGTCTGGTCGGAGGAACCTCCCTTTTCTATGGAGGTTTGTGGGACTTTACACCCTGTTCCGCATGCCCCCAAACCTACAACTATCAATTTTTTTTTTCTTTATTTTAAACATTGGTATATATTCTATTCTATATTTTGGTAATCATAAATACCCCTAAAAACACTTAATTTTGATACCCTACTCGAAGGATATGGAAAATAAAATTAGGACCCCCACAATATGGCACCCACAATCCCCGTTTGTTTTTTAAATGTCACTTATCTAAGACACTTAGGCGGTCCGTCTAGTGGTTTGAAAATTATAATATATATATTACATACATACATAGAAGATACGCGCGAAAAACATAACCCTTTCCTTGCAGTCGGGCAAATAGCATAAAAAATCTGTGTAGTTTTCTATTCTAATTGCATCCAAATCAATGTTTTTTCTTACCCTGTCACACAATTCTTCAAATGTGGAATCCAGAATTCTTCCACATGATTTTGCAAACTTGACATTTCTACCCATGATGTTGATCACTCGCGGCCTTACTGTGTCATTCTCCTTGGATATTAAGAATTTGAACAAATTGTCAACAGCATTGTTCTCAGGAGTGAGCTCATTATTTCTGTAATCAAATTAAATTTTATGGTTTTAGCCATATAGTTTTATGGCAAAATTATGTTCATTATGGGCAGCAATACAAAGAGTATAATTGAAACTTTGACCATCACGAATCACAAAAAAATATATGGAGTGCTTATATACATTGTACATGGTGATGATATTTATACATGTCTCTGGATGCTGAATGAGGCTAGAACCACAAAGTACATAAGCGGCGGCGCTCCGCAGACAGAGAGTCCACTACGAACAAAGCGCCATTTTGAACGCACACATTGACATTTCGATTTTACAGGGAATAATGGGCAATATTGGACCGAGCTCAGTCGCGGCTGCCACGAGTGCTTTGTGCGGGCGTTTGTCACGTCATTCATACATAAAGTAGGTACTGTAAAGAGGTTGCATTGGCTGGGTTACCAATATTATTTGTTACAGACTGAATATACTTTAAATTAATTCAATATAATTTAAATTCGTTCTTTAATTCATTTTAAGTTATAAAGGTCATTAAATTTTTCAAGATGATTAGTTAGAAATTAAATATTTAGGAAAATAATAAATTATTTTAAGTCCATAGACGAAATTGGAAAGGGTATGAAACTTTTCATATTAATATGGTTTAAGTTTAAGTCATCTAGATCAAAAAAAAGTTTCCTCCGATTGCAAAGCATAATTTTCTTCTTGTTTAAGTACCTACATCTTTTTAGTTCGCTTCTTAAGCAGTCGGGTTTTTTGATATTATTAAAAAAAGTCACATTTATTTTTGTCTAGCTTGGTGCTTTTCACATTTTTATGTTTTTGGTGGGATCATTATTACACCATTGTTACGTATTTTTACCATCCAATCTTCGTCGTATGTGGAGTCGTGATCTTTAATGGATATTTGATGCTCTGTCTACCCTCTAAATCATGAAAGCATGATATGTTGTATGTTTAGACGAATCGGTGTATTTATGTTTGTAACTTATACGACCTACTCTTTTTTAAATTCGGTATCAATATAGTAGCAACCTTAGTGAGTCTGTCAAATTAAGCTTTCAATTTTCGAAAAGGCGGGAGTGGCCCTTCTGTATACTTTTTATTTTGTGCTAGAACCCACAACACAGAATTCTAGGGTGACGTTATTTTTTTTGTCTTTTGGGGATATATTTAATTACAGTAATACATTTGAATATATATATATATTGAAACATAAGCCCTAGTAAAAATAAATGGTATGTATTTTTTGTGTAAACAGATTTTTAGTTCTGCAAAAAAGATCGAAAACATGATATGACAATTTGGTACTTACAGAAAATATTTACTATATTTTGTGCCCATTCCCCGTAATCTATAGTCAACACCTGAATCTAATTGGACCATGTTACAATGATGTTTTAGCACAGGTATAAAAGGCAAGAAGTTCGACCTCTGAAGTCCATTTTTGTACAAATCATCAGGTTTTCTATTACTAGTTGCTATCACAACACAGCCGTTATCAAATAGCTGTGTGAATAGTCGTTTTAATATCATTGCATCGCCAATATCTGTTACCTACAAATAAAAGAAACACAAACATACAATAGGATTAAGGTCATTAAATTACATAGTCGGAAAACCAGATAGTTGAAACAAGGCAGGAATGTGATAGCAATACTTCACACTAATTCTTTTTATTCTACATTCTCTATATTAAAACAAGTAGATAATCTAATACAAAATAGTTGGTTAAAAACAAAAAGGGGACACATGAGCAACAAGTCATTCATTATAAACTATCTTAGCAACATCCAATACTACTTCCTACTGCATATATATAGACATTTGATACCTGGCACATAAATTTATTCTATGACTAAGATAACATAAGATGACTTACTTGGAATTCATCAAAGCAAATGAGCCAAGATTCCTGTGTGATGTCAGCAGCAACTGGGGGAATTGGATCAAATGGCTTCGAGCCCTCATCACGGAAGGAACTTGCTCCTTTGCCTGATTTGATCTTGAGCTCATGAATCCTGGCATGGATATTCAACATAAATGAGTTAAAGTGGACTCTCAACTTTTCTTTTATCTGAAAATAGGTATGCAAACTTCTTTTTAGTAATGTAACTGTGGGTACAGGTATCTCCTGTTACTCGGAGATGTTCCCAAGTATTTGTCGTGGTGCACTACTATTCGAAAGGAAACATCCAAATAAATTTAGCACATAGTTATATAGTCTTGGGAAAACGATCCAACAATTACGGAAAGACTTTATCATCTGACGTCTTATCAACATATCACTTAATATATTCCAAATTATTCAAAAGGAAATAACAAAAATTCTCTATGTAACATAAAAGGAGGTTTCTACCCAACCATGTAGGCGGATTGTACGCCGCCACATAACCAAAGACAAAATACTAAAATAAAAAATAATGATAATGGAGACAATGAAATATAAAATTAATATTCACATTACTCGGGTGTAACTAATACTGTATAAAATGTAATGGGATAAAGAACAATTAATTACCGGAACTGTTTCATAAAATAAATCCATCAACATAGTCTTCCCTCCTCCAACGCTGCCAAATATATAAAGTCCATTTGGTGCTATTATCTTTTGGGGCTGAGGTTTTTTAAAGAAGCTAAATAGAGAGCCTGCACTCTGGGTTTGAAGGACTGGACGTTCAAAGGCGACCACTTCATCATACACTCTCTGCAAGTTCTTCACAACATTTTCTTGATGCTCATCTTTACTTATAACTCCACTTGACACTTTCTGAGAGTACACTGACCAAGGGCCTTCGCTAGATAGAGAGCTTTCCCGCGCTTGCGAAGATAACAGCTTCATACATTGATTACATCTCTTCCAGTGGTACTTGACAAGTGAAGAGACATGGAAACATGAATTTGGTGCAAACATCTTGTTCATTGTCAACTGACTGACTCGAATGCGGAAAATATTTTCATTATATAACTTTCAAACCTCATAACCTTGCTTGGATACTGTAAACAGTTTTACAGGTTTTCCGGGTTTTCCATTACAACATGAATCACAATACATGTATCAATAGTAACATTTCATTCGATGTTTGTCGTTGTCAAGCAATTGTAACACTGTCTCCGTTATAAATTACACTGTACTTCTGTTCATCGAATTATTGGACGTCAAATTATGGGGAAATACCTAAGAATTAAAGTTTTTAAATAAAATAGAGATCAGGAGAGATACGGAACGCAGCTGCCCAAATTCACCTTTTTTGACAGTCTGACGTTAAAATTAAAGGTTATACTACTGTCATCTGTCACTGTCAATATCATATTAAATTTTATTCGTTCGGAAACGAATACGGTTGCAAGTTACCATCAAAAGCTTTAGAACGAAAGTGAATTTTAAGCATTGCACCATACCCAAACAAATGAGCAATATTATGTGATCAGATCGATATTATACGGGAGCTATTTAATCTGAATAGCATAATGGGCCTTCATACAATGCTTCTACTTCTGGTAGAATACATTAAACAGGTCGAGTCGTCTCTCTGGCCAGCTCTCTATCACCATTGTTCGGCAACTTGCACAAAAACAGTATATTTAATTCAAACAATAGTAACTAAGTCAATGAGTAGGCCGTAGTGCCAGTAGTGTGTTCCAAGTAACAATGGGCTTTGATGTAGAGCAGGAAGAGGAAGAGTGAAGGTCCTAGTATGCTACCCTATGGAACACCGAAATGAATAAACTGATCATCACTCGTTACATCGTCGATTCTAACAAACTGAGTGCGATTTTGTCTTTAAGAATGTCGAGAAATATAGCATTTCATACCTTTGTCCAAGTTGTAAACTAAAGTTTTGGTAAGATCAGCCACAGCATCCTCCGTCAAGATTTCAGGTCTAATATATCTTTTCCGAAGAGGCGTGCAAAATTTAGAGATCTTTACGCTCGCTCTTGCGATATGTTGACAAAGAAATTTCGATATCTGTTTTTTTTTTAATAAATATTATATAACCAATCCGAGATGCTGAGATTTTCGAGCTCGCTCCACTCGCTCTTGCATAACATTGTAGTGTTATTTTGATAAATCATCGTTAAATGGCTAACCTAGTAAAAAGTTTTCTGGTTTTTGGCTAGTTATGTGGTGGCTTATATACTTGGGCCAGGGCCGCGTAGCGTTACCATTTTATTAATTTGAAAAGTCCTGGCCAAACGACTAATATTTATTTTGCAAAAAGGTTCGGATGTTTGTCATTTTAATCCTTAGTTCTTCAGTGATAATAATAACAATAATACCAGCCTCTAACTGTCCCACTGCAGGTCAAACTGCTCTCCTCATACAGAGAAGGCACGATCATTGATCACCCCGAAATTAAAAAAAAAAACAATATCAAAAATCAAATAGTTAGTTTATTTCAAATAAACCTAGGTTCCTTTGAATTTTCAAACAAAAAAAAATAAAAAGATGACTCTAGTTGCAAATGCGCAAGCGTCAGTAGGTATCAATGGAGAAGAATTTGCAAAAAACTCCACGGACACTCTTATCCGAGTGTCATTCTGAATAGTGGCGTCCGTTCACGAACATGACGTATGGATCGGCACCACTTAGCTCAACCATCATGAAGGGAACCGAATGATCCAACACTTATGCCACCATCAGAGAGAAATTAGAGAGAGCATGACACACTCAACTACCAGGGCACACAGAAGTCAACGAACGACACATAGATACAGTGAATGGTAGATTTACATTTACCGAACATAGTACTCACACATGTGCTGTGCAGTTATATAATACTAAAAGAAATTGAGATTATACAATACAAATAATTATATTCATACATAATTATATTCTTCAGCAGGTCCAACAATACTTCAAAACTTTTCTGCCACTAATTGTTATTGCGACCTAGTAGCTGCGGACCAATACGGGTTGGCGATTTCAGATTTACATTACCTATAAGTCCAGCAGCCAAATTGCTTATATGAGTTCGGCAACTTTCATTGGTGAAGACTATCGGTCCACAAAAAATTGTCATATTCTTTCATGGAGTCATACCCTTTGCCCTGCCGGACTCACTTACGAAATTAGGCTGCTGGTTTCCTCACGATGTTTTCCTTCACCGTTGTCTTTCCAAGATAAACTTAGAAAGTATACATATGAATTGGAAAAAGTCACTTTGGTACTTGCCCGGTTGTATCTACGTAAATAGAGTGTAAATCTCGACAAATGACAAAGCCTGAGCTGGGAAACAAAAACCCATGCGTACTTATCTTGTTCGTATGGACGGTATCTAGTGGACGTCACATGACTTCATTTTTAACAGACTCCAAAAAGGCTCAGTTCGACTGTTTTTTTTAATATTTTTAGGTACTTCAGAACTGTTTACACTAGGTGAACCGATTTTGATGATTCTCTTTTTATTTGAAAGCTATTGCTTCCCATTTAAACTTGATCAAGCTCTGATGAAGAAAATCCGAGATGTAGAACAGAACTTTCAATATATGACAGCAAATCTCTCGGGATTGCTGCAATCGCATGTCTGTTTATTGTTTACACCATTTCATAACATAACATCACACCGGTACGCTCTAAAGGGGTACACAGGTGTGTACAGCTCACACTTTTACTCTAATTTCACCAGTTGTGTTCAAGTTTCATGTTATTCGGGTAATCTATTCTGGCATACTGTGGTCATTATAGATTTGTACCTACCACAACTAAAAGTGAAAAAAACCTTTTACAAAAAATACAACAAAATTCTAAATTAAAACAATAACTACAAAGTGAAAAATAACTTCGGAAGTCGGTGTCAAAAAACGAAGAAACAAAAACAAGAACACCGACTTCCGAAATTAAAGTTAATTTTAATTGTACCTAGTGTGTTGTGTGTGTTGTGGTTGTATTTCTTGAACGAAAAAACGAAGTTTTGATGAAGTTTAGATATGATGTCTGTTTTCAACGTTGTTAAAGCAGAGGTGATGAAAAAAATCGCACTAATTAGATCAAGTACTCGCCTGTCTGGGTGCAAACCCACGAGTCCCACGATCAATGACGTCGGGCTGATACCGCTGCACATCCACTATACATCATAAATTCATAACCCGTTCATAGTATACCAACTACTGAGGGCACATACCTACAAGTAAAGAAATCCGCCAGACAGATTACCTACAACACTATAAACTTATTCGCCCTTATTTCTAGGACCAGAAACCATCTCCGCAATACCTTGGCTGGTCCTTTAAGGGTCGGCGCAACACGTTTTCTTCTTCCATACCGTCCTGTCCACCGTCACACTATCGCTGACCCCCTTTTCCTTAACAACACTCTACACACAGTGCATCCATGTTTTCTTTTGGCCTTCCCCTCCCTCTCCATCCATCCACATAACTCTTTTAGTAGCAAGCGTTTCATTCCGCCTCATCACATGACCATACCAGGACAAACGGTTCCCTTTCAACTTTTCAGTCGCCACTTTCAAACTTCCTCTAGTACCTATACTCATTTCTCATATTATCCTTTCTCATCACTCCGCACATCCATCTCAATTTTCTCATCTATGCTAAATGAAATCCCTTTTCATCCGTGTTTTTCACAACCCAACATTCTGGTTCACACTGGCGAATGAGAACTGGCACTATATAAATTGGAGTTATTCTGGTTAACAAAATATTGGGTTTAGCTTCTCTGAGGAGTTTAGGTACATACAATTCTCCTAAAAAGGGCGTTATCCTGCGATATATCCAATTTAATTTATTAAAGTATTGTCATCGTTAGAGTTAACTCAACAAGAAAGATTATTTCAGAGTAGCTGATGCCATGTGAACATAATCTATATCTATTTATAGCTAAATATGATTACTTACTAATTAAAAAATTGTATCATCATTGTTGTGATGGCCCAGAGGTCAAGCATGAGGTTGCGTGTTTGAACCCGGCAAAGTATGACTGTTTAGTGTTTATTTTGTAGGTAACCATAGCTTTACGACTTACGAGTTCGGCGAAGAAAAACGTTCGTGAGGAAAGCATCTAAAAAATAAGAAGTTTCGGGATCAATGTTGCACTTTGCCTCAACAAGGAGCATAGGTACATAAAGGAATATAATATTAATAACCATTACAATGTTGTAAAAATTAATAAGTTACCATTTTTGAGAAACTTCTAGAACAATAGCGAAAATAGAAGAATAAAAGCTCCCAATATTTTTCGCGACATGTATATAAAACTTACCGTTGAAACACAAGAAGGGGTCAGAGTGCTGATTTAAAAAAGTCTCGTATAACAATATATAACAAGAATATCATGAGAAAGCAGGATGTGGTCAAATTGAAATCGACGTCCTGACTGAATTGATGCAAAGTAAGTGCTTATTGCAATCAACAGTCACACATTATCGTGGCATCCTCTTTTTCTTGAACGAGATGAAACAGGGGTGCCACTTGAGTATGATGAATGGTAATCTGTTTTATAAAAAGAAAATTACCCTGTTGTTTTGGCTTCAATAAGCAAGCGCTTCTTTCTTTCTGGATGAACAATAATAAATATTGGGTATGAGTCATGGGCGTGATTTACTCGTACAGTTAATTTATGGTGAGAGTATTACAGGCCCTTTAGTGATTAAAAAAGTGGTTAAAAAATTAATTAATTAAGGGATGTTTATCTAAATATAGCTTAAGGTTGCACTATTCGATCATTCTTCCATACAAATGTAATCTGGCGATTACTCAACTGTTTGACGATGTAAGTTCAAAATATATCAATTTGTCTCATCATTATCTAGCCCTGTATGGAAACAAAAAAGTAGAACCAAAAAAATATTTGAATGTTATGAGCGTCGAAAGTTCCATATTTCAACACTAATTTTAACGCATCTTTGGGCGGCAATAAATACCATAAGAAGAAGGAAAATTACAAAACAGCCACCATACGGGGTTAGATTAGTAGTTTAACAATGCAAATAATTTTATTTTTAAAATATACATTTAGCCTTTTTTTTATGATATCCATACTATTAAAAGTCTGTTTATAAAATTTCGCGCGCTTCTTTTGCGTCTTAAATCATGACCCATTTCGCTACAAATTTGCAAAAGTGCTAATTCGTAGCGTACGAGAACTAGCGTCTTACTGCTCTTCACAGCATCTATCTCTTTCGCACGTGTTTTTCGGATGAGATACTCGTAGCATGCATTTTAACCCCGCGCACAAAAAGTTCGTGCCGTCGACTAGGGGAACCTTAATATCTAGATACTTATATTCACATAATCTTCTTATCACAATCGGCAGAAACAAATCAATAAAGTTCAAAGACCGTATCTCCTTTCAGTTTGAAGATTGTGCCTTTGTTGAATCAATCGGTTTCCTTCATATCTTAGCAAAATAAATGTTCCGCTTTCAGTTCACATCTGGTTTAGTATCTTGTACCGAATAGTAGACAGAAGTAGTTAAATATATCCTTCTCTCAGATAAATCCACTATAATGGGTCTACGCCCTGTAGCCCAGACCGTTTAATATCCTTTGAAGTATCAAATGCTACTTATTTTACTGTAATCTAAGTTATAAATAACGCAGAAAACAACAAAGGTACTAAATGAAACCTAAAACAGCCCTGAATGAAACGGCTGCGCACACGCAACGTCACCGGCCTCTTAATTTACGTGGTGTTCCTTTTTTTCTGTCTGTGTCTCCTGTCTCCTGGAAATCCGTCGCGGCCAATGCTACAAGTTATTTTCAAACACTAAGTACGTACTTCAGCTGCCCAAATGCGTATCTATGTACACTTGTGTGTAAAGTTTAACGATACTTATACGCTGCTTCAATTCTGTAGACATGTTCGCGAAATTATTTGTAGACAGATTACCGTGTCCAAACATCTGCAAGAAGAATATGATCATGCAGTTAGTATTAAGTTACTGTCGGTATTTACCTTTACCTACAGTGGGTGATATGATAAGATAAGCGCCAAAGTGCATCATTATTTGCCTAAAACGTGATGAGCATCTTACGTCATGATACCCTGTTTTCGTGAATTGTGCGCCAATTCTAAGCGTACTAAATAACTCAGCTGATAACAATTAGGAACCCAGCGAATTGTGTAATCGGTAGGTTCTTAGTACTATTATCATTAAATATTTTTGTTTGCTTACAGCTGAATTAGATAAAATTATCGATTTGCGTACTAGTTTAACATAAACAAACATTCCAGGTGTAACTATTGTAGTCAATGTCAAGGTTACCTTCGGCGAACTGACCTACGGAACCTAAATTGCTCTTGAACTCGCTCACACACTGGCCTCAATTGTGCGGTTGCCCCATCTAATGCACCGGTTAACAACCTCTAGTGTCAAGGTGCCTGGTGTTGTTTGCATAGTGAAAGGAAGTCTCAAAACGATCACATCTACGAGAGATGATCCAGTCCACAAACTGATCACTGTCTTTCATTCATACCGATTCATACGTAGGTAGCACTGAGATAGATCTCGTCCAAATTAAAATCAAAATGAGTTGGAATGCAATGCAAAAAAAGCTATTTGGAGTCTAATGTGATTGGCAGCTGCAATCATATTTTGAGCAACAATGCTACAATTAAAATGATCAATGATCTTTTTTTTTGCGATTCTAGTAGGTACCAGCTGCTAAACACGGGCAAGATCGTTAAAGGTGATATTTAATGATTGATGTTGATTATTTACAATGATCAAAGAATGGAAGATAATTTATATGAAACTTATGGATACTTATGAAATCCCAATAATTGAACGCGAAATCTACTGGAGCTGCTTTATAATATTTGAAAGTATGTGAGAACCATGTTCCTATTTATCAAATTAATGAATTTACCTGTTGAATTTATTAATGTATGTACTTATTTAATTACTGTGAAACACATATTTAAAAAAAAGAGTAATTATGGAGTTTCTTGTGCGTTCTTCTCCATAACAAGCTACTTTTCCGAATGCACGGTAGAATAAATTTTTATTACTTATAAATTTTGTTTTTTCATTGTTTGACGTTCAAAAGTGGCGCTTATTGGCCTAGTTGAATAAATATCTTTGACTAGCTTTGACTCATGAAACCAAAAATATCTACTATTTAACAAATAATCTGTGAGAAAATGAACGTGAGCTCTCCGAACTGTCATATTATATTCTCCTTCTAATTTTAATTATTTGGGATCTATTAGACACAATTTCGATAATTTCATCTATTTCATTTTTAACAACTTCTAAAAAAGGAGTTCATCAATTCGACACTATGTATGTAATATCGTTGGAATTGCACAATATTCACTTAAGTTATTCTATGTAGGCTCCTGAATATGTATGCCAAATTTCATAAGTCTATGTTTTTATGTATGTATGTTTGTCAACGCATATTGCCGAAACTAGTAATTGGATTGTTATCATTCTTTTTTATCTGAAATGTTATCTCTCAACTTAGGGAACAGTATAAGTTTCATTAAAATCGGTTCAGTAGTTTTCAAGATGTGGAACATACAACCGAACTCCTTAACGACAAACAGCACTGGATGTGTTAATTGAGTTATTATGGGTATTTTGTCAATCCTCTAGGTACCTATAGAACTTGCTCACTTTTTAGTAATGGAGTACCAAAACTAAAAAACATTTTTTGATTTTCTTCATATCTCTGCATCACCTACATAGCTAGCAGAATCCTTTGGGCCATGACCTGACAAAAGGTATCACCCAAATAAAAAACAACCATCTCTTTCATAAATAGTTCAACCATCTGCATTGTATGTACATGACCTAGTACAAGACGCGGATACGTCCGACCAAAATCCGCGCGGTGTGAGAATACGTAGGATCATCATCCATTGTACGAAACAAGCAATCACGTGCGTGGTCGTGCACTGTGGCCATGATGTATAAAAAGTTAAACCTTATCCTGCCCGGTGTTGTAAACACATCCCGGCTACCAACCCTACCAATTACGAATTTGTTGCGAAAACGCGAGGGTGGTCGAACCATGCGGGCTCAGCTGCGTATAACTTTGCACATAATTTTGCACTACACACTGTATAGGCACAGATAATATAAGTATAGGTATGATGTTTGTACCTCTATTTAAGTCTGCGGATGTGCTTCCCATACTTGAGATATCCGCTATCTTTGTCTGTAGTGTTGGAATGAATGAACTCTTGGTCTACGTCGGATATTGCAACGTGCTTTTCAATTTCGTGACTCTAAAGTGTGTAAGGGAAACTTTTGAACAGTACAAATACAAGTCTGCATTTTGAGAGTGACTAAGAATCATCTGTATTATTTAATTTATAACGCATTTTGAACCGCATAGTTGGTAATGAAAAAATACTATAATCTGACTCGAAAAATTAAACAAGGTCGGCAAAGAGATCGATCAAATCACTGGTCTTTAAAAGGTAGTTTGAGGTAAATCAATATGGGTGAACCCACCTGCAGGCTTTCCAAAGCAAAGGACTCGGGGCGGGTCTAGGGCGTTCAGTAAAACATAAGATAACAACTTTCTTCAAAGCACAAGACATAAATAGAGCATGGGAGATAGGCAATCACTGGTTTTTAATAGGTAGTGTGAGGTAAATCAATGTGGGTGAACGCACAGGCAGGACTTAAAAAGCAAATGACTCGGGGCGGGTCTAGGGCGTTCAGGAAAACATAAGATAACAACTTTCTTCAAAGCACAAGATATAAATAGAGCATGGGAGATAGACAATCACTGGTCTTTAAAAGATAGTGTGAGGTAAATCAATGTGGGTGAACCCACAGGCAGGCCTTACAAAGCAAAGGACTCGGGGCGGATCTAGGGCGTTCAGGAAAACATAAGATAACAACTTTCTTCAAAGCACAAGATATAAATAGAGCATGGGAAAATGAGCAATCACTGGTCTTTAAAGGGGTTGCCTGGTATAGTGTGCCGCTTTCCATAACGTAAGGTTGGTGAAGGAGGCCACTATAGGAAAACTCAGTAGACAAATAGGGGTACGTGGTCTTTAAAAGGTAGAGTGCGGTAAATCAATGTGGGTGAAGCCAAAGGCAGGACTTAAAAAGCAAATGACTCGGGGCGGGTCTAGAGCGTTCAGGAAAACATAAGATAACAACTTTCTTCAAAGCACAAGACATAAATAGAGCATGGGAGATGGGCAACTGGAATTGCTCAAATATTTTATTGCATGGCGTTTCCAGATGTTGCTAAACTGTTTTTTACTGAATGTTTGCCAACCAATCTTCGGGAGCTCCCATTCGCTCAGGATGTGGCACTCTCTGGTGCCTGAAGTTTAAAGATATTGAAAGTGCGTGCGTGCGTGTGTGTTATTGTTAAGTTTTAAGTTATTAACGACACTCTAGAACTTCTTATTTTGCTTGCACAAAATGTTTTTTTCAGCTGATGTTAGTCTTAAAGCTAAGCGTGATGACGGACCTTCAGTAAATACATATTTTTTACTTTTCTCTGTTCCTGGCTTTCGCCAATGTAAATTTCTATTTCTCAATGAGGACTAAAGTAAACTTTTCCTAGCCTACTATTGTATCTGACTCGCGTACAGTGAGTGAAATATCTTTCATGGCTAGTGGTGGTAGTGTTTTAGATATTTTTGCCTATATAAAAGTTCAAAAACCAGTAGGTATGTGTAAAATTCTGATGAACACGATACTAAGTATGAAAAGTAGACAGTAAAAAAATGGCCCAATACGTAATAATAGTGTTTTAGATATTTTTGCCTATATAAAAGTTCAAAAACCAGTATGTGTAAAATTCTGATGAACACGATACTTAGTATGAAAAGTAGACAGTAAAAAATGGCCCAATACGTAATAATAGTGTTTTAGATATTTTTGCCTATATAAAAGTTCAAAAACCAGTATGTGTAAAATTCTGATGAACACGATACTTAGTATGAAAAGTAGACAGTAAAAAAATGGCCTAATACGTAATAATAGTAGTGGCATACAAAGAAATCGAATCATCCGAAACGTATAAACTTATCAAAACATATCTTTATTAACCGAGGCCAATCCTGATCATTCCATACAAAAGCACTCGTGTCATCTTGATTCACGAGCAATTAAGGTGACTGCCAGCAGCCAAAACAATCGATCGTTGCAAATGGCCGTCTCGTTGACACGCACTGTTCAGACGCGCACGAGACAGTCTTGCCTGTGTCTCCCCGTAGTCCGTACTCACTGGACCGCCAATACCAGCTTTATATTGCAGAAATAAGAATTTTTTTTTCGCTGATAGCGTGCTATAAATGATAATATAACTTTTAGGTCACGTTAAGATTAAATTGAATGATCCCACACATGACACACTAAAGTACAACTGTAGTAAAATCCAGGGTTTCAATTTAGACTCTTTAGTAGAGCCAGAAATAGGTGTCATTGTCAGCAGGTTTGCTTATCGCAGAATTGTTTTCCTCACAGCAACAAATAAGATCAGCTTATGAACTTCCTAATTTAAGTCATGAGACTTAAGCTACATTAAGATATTCAATTAGGAAGACCTATATATTTTTTTAATAACTACATTAGTGCCTAGGTATTTATATATTTGAATTTATTTTGTAGATGATAATCTATCACGTGTGTGTGCGCTCGCACTCAGCTGATCGCTAGAGTGGGAAGCTATGTTGTTGCCAACCGCACTCTCAATTAACAGTTCTTAAGTCATGAAATCTTTGCTGTAGATATTAATTGTAACCAAATCATTAAATAAATTAAACATTACAGTGCATAGTATAACTGTTCCATTGAATGCATAAATGATTATCATAAGTAACATGCTAATAGTAGAGTCTTTAAAAATGCAGAAACTGTAGGTAAGCGTTTAAGATACGTATTAAATTTAACTCGTAACAGTGTCGCGTCCTTGCTTCTCATGATAAGAGATGATTATATTTATAAAAGTAACAAGCACATGCTACACATAATTAATGGATATTTGACAATGTTACATTTAATGAAAGATATACCCAATTTTGCGTCAATATATCTTAATAATGTTCGGAGATGCAGTGATGCGGTAACTGATTTATCGATCGTAGACATCGTTTTGGCAGGATGTTGCCTGTGGGTCAAGGGGAAATCAATCAATAGGAGCGAAAGTTATGGTACTGTTCCAGAAATCATTCAATTAAACTGAATATTGCTGTTTTGTCGGTGTAATCACAAAATGGGGTCCTTTTTCCACACCACCAAAGAGGTAAGAACCGTAGGTGCGCTTTTTTTATAGAGGTCTCCCCAATAGGCCTATTCCTCTTTGAAATTCCTTTCATAGGGAGTAACCGGTGGCCTTAAGTATGATCCGGAAAAAAATTGTAGTGTAATTTCGCCTAACAGATTGTCTTGTGATCTTCGAGGTCCCAAAACTGAAGTAGCGTACGTTGTCGAGATTAGGTAATGTGTTAGGAATTGTGTCATTCAGTTAAACGGAGGCGGTGCGTTTGCACGTCGATTATATGAGTCGAGGGCAGTGTTCCTCGGTCAGCGCGAATGGCAGACACAGAGACGTCGACCGCCTACTCGGGTACTCACCTACTCTACGTCAAAGCCGCGATTGGCAATTGCGATCAGCTTTTAGGGCAGTTCAGCCGAATTATAAATCTGGACAATGAGAAAATGGGTTTTTTAATAACATCCCGGTCAGAACGTAGTTTCAAATCATACGTTGTGCAAAGCATGGTTGTTTTAGCACCAACGGATTTGGAATGACGTTGGATGAAAATTTTCGATTTTGAAATATTTAGAAATCACAGGGAATATCGAAATTTTAACAAGTATTAATTTGATTTTCAATTTCCAGGAGAACAAGGGCGAAACTTCAAAGTCTGCCTATATATTTATGGCACATACGTTAGTAAAAAAAGAAGATGCAAGACGCAATGCATTACATAAAAAAATGTTAAATTCTGTTGTTTCCTAACACAAATTCACGCACTCACGCCTTTTCTATGGGCACAGACAGAAACTACACAATAACGTTCTACGATCCGTTCTGTGTTTCTGTCTTAGCTATTTTCACATTCAGTCAAGTTTTTATCAGTTATAGTTACCAACCAGATAATAAAGTTTTGTGGTGGCGGCCACGCACTTTTACCCAACAGGTAAACGTAACAAATAAAAACATTGCGGTTTTCCATCTCACATTTGATTTTTCGAGTCTCATATGCGACTTTTACAAATTCATTTAAGTCCATACAAAATTATGTTTCCTCTACATAAAAATACTAAGTACATTTTGCATTGATATCTTGCACCTTGTCAATGCGCTTCCAAGAACGCTTGTGATGGCTTTATCAGCTCGAATATGCTATAAATAACGTAGATACCTAACTAGTGCTCTGGGTCGGTCCATAATCGTGGGAATAACAGCTGGCCAGAAAAACCAAGTTTTAATGACAGAATCAACAACAACTAATGCTTAACAAATTATAAAGTATAAAAAATAATAAAGGCTTAAAATTAAATGACAACTTGGTTTATAAATACATTTTATCCAAGAGAGACCGACAATTTATGCGTGCACTAACATTCGAGCGTTATTATTGGAGTCAAGAGCTAGAAACTAAAATTAACAACATACAGATACGAAATCTTAATCTACACCATGTTTGATTAACTTCTGGGTATTATTTACTTTGCCAAATGGTTTATCATTATCAGCATTCTGGTACTCCACTGAATGCAATATACTTATTACAATATATTTATTTTAGGTTCTTTCAGCCGTCAAAACTTTTCTGTTGCCTACCATATCTACTCATATCTGATTTGGCTTAAGTGCTTCGCACGAAAACTAATCTACTAAGAGGCGATGAGACCTAATAGTGGGCTATCAATTAATTTTTGCGCTAAAATTGTTCAATTAATCGTAAGCTATACAGTGTGGCAGTGGAGTTAACGTTATCGTTCGCGGTCGAAGCCCCTCGCTCACGTTACCAGATTACATACTAGCCTGAACTTTGATAGCCCTGTTTTCGCATTACAACAATTTCACCCTCCAACTTCTGTGTCATTTCTATATTTACTAATATCGATAAAAAATGCAAAACGTACATCACAAGATACGCATTATCCATTATTCAAAAACTTCTCTCGTTGAAAAACCCATTTGGAAGGTATTTGATTCCAATCGAAGATACACTCTACATAACAAGAAGAATATAACTTTGACTTTGCTTGAATTAGAATATTTAAGTAGGTACCGAAATGCTCAATAGACATTTACATTGACCGTTGCAGATTTTATTATTCAAAAGTTGTCGGAGACGATCCGATAGCAATCTCAAGTTGTCGTGTTCTATAGACAATGGCACATAATATAAGCGTTGAAGTTGAAGCAATCATTGGCTAATTAAAATTTGCTGTGCGTGACGCGACCACGAAGTGCCTTACTCACTTATAGGCTGCACACGTGCCTGTCAATGAACTTTGCAGACCATGCCAATACCCGAGCACGCGTTAAGCCGCCAAATTTCTAGGCACAGGGATTGATCTATCCGTCACTCGTCGTCAACCAAAAACTCACAACTTTAAACATATATATTGCATTCACTGGAATATATTTGCAGTTTCTTGCATTAAATGTACGAAAAATATAAAGATAAACCACTTTCCAATGACAATATTATTGAAAGATTTTTGTGATTTACTGTCTTATATGAACCTACGAATGGGCTGGTGCTTCTGTCTAGACTAGGGGCATCGAACTTAGCTCTACATCGATATTAAACAGTATATTTAACTGATTACTAAATAACTTGTTACGAACTTAATTTCTTGTAAGGTACTAACGTGCAAAAATGAGGACATTGTCGGTCCGCGCGAGGAAGTCGTCCTGTTCCGTGTGAGTGACGAAGGTCCTGGACGGTTCTGGTGCATCGGCCTGCACGCCGGCGGGCGGCTTGCGGCGCTCGAAGCGTTCCATCATGTCTGCCGGCACGGTCGGCAGCTCCCGGCCTGTCGTGTTGGGGGCTTGAGTGAAGCCTAGTTTCGCCAGCAGGCTCTCGCGGATCACTCGTAAGCTGTGTTCTCGCGCGTTCTCGTAGGAGCGGCAGGAGGCGCACGCGATCTGAGCCGCCGGAGGGTCCTGCGGACAGGCGATCTCGGCAGCGACGGCCGCCAGCCACGCGGCCAGAAGCAGCAGGCTCGCGGGCCTGGCCCGCGGCCCGCGCGACGCGCCCAGCGGACGCGTGGTGCGGCAGAGCGGGGAGGCGGCGGCGTAGCGCGATGAGCGATGTGAGGCCGCGGGCGGCGCGTGCTACACTGCACACGACTCACATTCGACACTACAGTCGCACGCCACGCGGCGTTGCCCGGGGCGCTGCAGCCGCCCCGCGCCGCGCCCCCGCAGCCCGCGGGCTGGCCTGCTGACTCACGCGCTGGCGGCGCCAGGGCTGCGCTGGGAACTCGGAAAATGCGCCCAATGATGAAGTTGCACTGCCAGCGTGCAACGCGCCGCCCGCCCTGCGGAGACGCGTAAACAACCTGAAAGTTATTAACGTAAACTTCACGTAGCAGGAAACACTTCTACAGTTAAATAAACAATAAAAATACTTACTTAGACTTTCACAAAGGAATAGAAGGAACTGAAATATTTTTCATGATTTCCACTGTTCTGGTTGGAATAACGATCTATAAAATCCTCAGAAAACTGCTAAATTCAACGTTGATTTTAAAGTTATAGAATAATGTAAAGATACCGCTGATCTAATAAATTTTAAACAGTAGCAACAAATCAGTTACTGAGCGGAGCTACATGCTATAAATTCATGGTAAAATAAAATATATCTGCTGTTAGAAATATTTATGTAGTAATTTTAAACAGTTTATTTTAACAAGTAACGGACTAATCCGTTGTGTCGAATAGAATAAATATTTTGACAGCTCTCACGAAAAAATGCGAATTCCTACCTATCAGCTAAGACTAAAGAAAAGTCTGGATTATATATCTTGTTGAGGAATAGGATAACACGAATGTATGTATGTAGGTATGTGGGTTAGCAAACATGATCTATACAAACTAGAGTGTTTCATAGAGAACTCGTCATTACGTTATATATTCATAGTATGTTGAACACTTAAATGCAATACAATGATCAATCTAGAAGTCCCATTTTTGGATGGATTCGATAGAATCATCATCTGAAAATTTTCCATGTAAATCGTACACTCTTTAAACCGTTTCACGAGTAGTAGAAATTCCCGTATAATGTCTCACACTACAGATTACTGACTCATTATAAAGTACTCGCTCAAATAAAGTGGGTAGTATCAATTTGCGTACGAAAGATCTAGTGGAGCTCATTCTCACAATAATGATAATTGCCGAAAAATGCCGATTAAAAAAGAATTAATCTGATACGTGTACTCTCCACCTTGCGCCGTGTTCCTCATTACTGAGGGTCGTGATTCCCCCGACGAAAGATCAATCTTTCTCCTATGATGTTCCTCCATCGGTGTCTGTTCTTGGCGTCGGCCGTGGAATGCTTCGTTCAAGTTGGTGTTGAGCGTTGCACGAATTTGGTCAGACCACCCGATCGGGCTGCGGTGCCGCGTCCTCCAGCCATTGATCTTGCCATCATTAACTGCTCCAGGTTATGACCTTCTGTTCGGACAATGTGGTCAAAGAATTCCAGGACTCTTCGCAGGGTGGTGGTGGAAAGACTGGCTTTGATGTTGAGCTGACTAAGGATAGACTGACCAGTTTCATCTTCGTCTTCCGAGATATGTTGCAGTCCTTCCATATCCGCTGTAGTTGGGACATTGCGCTTTTGGCCATACAAACCCAAGAAAATCCCTCTATGAAAATTTCAACTGAGACTTGGATTAATAGCCTTATGGTGGTGCTTCC
This sequence comes from Orthosia cruda, assembly GCA_964057195.1. Taxonomy (NCBI): domain Eukaryota; kingdom Metazoa; phylum Arthropoda; class Insecta; order Lepidoptera; family Noctuidae; genus Orthosia; species Orthosia cruda. Next base: position 23,401,714 of record OZ059831.1, on the reverse strand, counting down.
AAAGAAAGCTGAAAATTAGTATAATTAATTACGTATACGTAAGGGTAAACAAATTCAATTGAAGAACCTTCTACTAATTCTGAAAAACAACGGAGACAAAACGCTACCCTGGAGTACTCCAACACAATGTGCACTAAAATTGCAAAAGCGTTATCGTTGAGGTAACTATATTATATAAAGAATACACAATATGTAAAGAATAAATTATTTGAAGAATACATTAGAGATAAGAGACTCTGATAAACCGTATTAAATCAAAGAAAAGTATTACTTTAAGTCAGTATTGACGATGTTAAACGCATTTCTAAGGTCGACGCTACTGCTTTTCTCTCAAGCAATTTAAACGATAAATATAAACACGAAAGGTACTCAAATGGATAATCTGGTTTGAATTACCTTCGTCATAATAATTAGACTCACACCACCACTACTTCTCTAAAAACGGTGAAGGAAAATATCGTGGGTAAACCAGCATATACTAGAACCATAATTCGAAGACATGTGACATCCACCAACCTGCACTGGGCCCGCATTCCGTCTCTCACAGAGACTAGCCTGTGTCCCAGCAGTAAGAGATTAAAAGGCTGATGATAATGATGATGAATAGACTTAAAATCATTCTGCCTAGTATTTTGGGGTTGGGCTCAGGTCTAACCTGATAAAGCTGAATACCAATATTTAACATGAAGCGACCGCCCATAGATCTGACCTCCACAACCCAGTAACTGGGTAACACGATAAACTTGGTAAGGCTGGTGTCAGATTTTCCAGCTTCTGACTACCAGTAACGATTGTCAAAGATCTAAACATGAAAGTGTCGTATAGCGGACTCCAGCTTCATTTTCCCTTCGTTTTTAGGGTTTCTTACTCAAAGGGTCCAAATGGAGCCCTATTGCTGTCATTCACGTATCTGTCAGTTTGTCTGTCGGTCGTTTGTCACACAGGTTTTACAGCCAAACGGTTGGAGCTTAATTCTTCAAATTTTCACAGTATAAGCATCCTGTTGACCCAAATCCACAGAAATTAACAAAAAGTATTTTTTAATGTTTAAGGGAGGCCTCCCATGCAGGTAAAGTCAAGGGGGGCGCGAAACAAAAAAATAAGACCTTCATCATCGAGTATAATATCGTTGTATAGAGCTCGTTGCGTAGATAAATACTGTATTTTTTTTATGTGTGTTCGCGGATAAATTCGTTATTTTGATGATTCTTTATTTGTTGGAAAGGAGATATGCCAAGGGTGAGACCATGATAAGGAAACCAGGATCTGATGATGACATCCCAGAGAAATCGAGAGAACTTCTCAAATATCATAGGCATACATATAGCGATTGTTGACAGTATTTTTATCAACAATGCAATTATTTACACTTAGAAAGTGTCATTTGGTGAAATAGAACTAATGAAGAATGGATGGCAGATGTCCACAGACGGCCACTGGAATTCCTTAATGCTAAGTATGTCACGGGTATAAGATATATCGAATAGCTAACCGACTACGATGAAGCAAATACTTATAAATAAATGGTAATGATGAAAATGGTAACATCGAACTGATCTGATGTTGAAGCCGGAAGGTAGGCAGTGGCACTCCGAAATAAAACAATGGATCCAAGTCGTGTCTGGGCTTATTGGAATCCTCATGAGATTTGCTTTGGCTATAAATGATTTTCATGGTATTTGGAGGTACCTACCAAAACTAAAAAGAGATAAATAAAAAAACTTTTTGACAAAAAAATCAAACCGACTTCCAAAACAAAACACTACAAAGCGAAAAATAACTTTCTCTATAGTAAGTACCTAAAGGATTGACAAAATACCCATAATAACTCAATTTACACTTTCGTGCTGTTTGTCGCTAAGGAGTTCGGTTGTATGCTCCATATCATGAAAACTACTAGACCGATTTTGATAAAACATGCACTATTCCCTAAGCTGTAAGATACTCAATCCAACAAAAAAATAATGATCAAGATCGGATAAGTAGTTTCGGAGAAATGCGTGGACAAACATACATTTGGCCCCATACGTTTGGCGCACGGTTGCCGCAGTGTTCAAGCTCAGTGTTCACTGCTGCGCTGTGTGTTGCGGGTTTGATTCCCGCACGGAACAAATATTTGTATGACCTACAGATAATTTTTTGTGTAAGTGAGTTGTTTTTTTGTAAACGCACCCACGATACAGGATAAATTCCTAGTGTGGGTCAAAGTTTAGAAAAAATACAAGCAATCATACATACACACACACATACATATGTTTTCATTTTTTATGTTTATGTTGTGTGCTCTAATTGCTTGTGTCAAATTAATGTGTTTCCTTTCTTTCTTTTTTCTTTCATACACTCATGATATTGGACACACGTGTTTAGATTAGAAGCCCACATATAAATAACATATATTTATGAATAGATTGCAGTTCCAACAAACCGTGTCGAATAGAAGAAAGAATAAAAGAAGAAAATTTTGTGCCGAAGAATATTTTTACTATTTTACTTTCCATTGACCTAGGAGAGAGTTGACCTTGAGTGCAGTGCTGGCCCAGTGGTATCGGCTGCGACTTACAAGTTGTAGGTCGTGGGTTCGAACCCAGGCAGGCGCTTTACTTTGTGTAAATTATTTCATCACCACTACTCTCAAAAACGGTGAAGGAAAACATCGTGAGGAAACCGGCATGTCCTAGAACCAAAAATTCGAAGATATGTGACATCCACCAACCCGCACTGGGCCCGCGTGGTGGATTATGGCCCTTCCTCTCTCACAGAGAGGAGGCCTGTGCCCCAGCAGTGGGAACATTAATAGGCTGATGATGTGATGTGACCTAGGAACTTGAAATTTGGTGATAATGTATATTTTACTAACTACTTGTTACTAAAGATGTGATTAAGCGAAATAAGCGCTCCAAGGATAATAAGCAAGAGATCTGTCTATTGGGTCGAGCCAGCTCACGAAACTGAAGACCGATGATGACAGGATCGTGTCCGCCAAACCGGAGCTTCTGAGGGAAATCGAGAGATTCTATGGGCAGTTGTACACGTCAACCAGTAAACCCGTCGCGAATCTAGCGAATGACTCTAGAGCTAGATTGACCCGACACTACACCGAAGACATTGCGGACGTCAGCCTGTATGAGATTTGTTCGCGACGAGGCGTCACAAACAAATGTTAGAATAGTTTTGTAGATATAAATAGTATAAACAAAACATACGTCTGCTTACCCCAGCGCGCGAGGTCGTACTAAAAAGTTTTAGACGAGAATTTTTCTTTTATAGTTTTTTCAAACATAAAATTTCGACCACTTTTTGAGGCACTAAACATTATGTTTTAGTGTATATGAGTATGTATTAAGTAAATATGGGGTCTAACGAGTAAATTAGAATCGTTACATACATACTAAATGCGGTAGTTACGGAAAGAAAGCAAATTCAAAACAAGTCAAATTCCGTAAAAACGACCGGTCGCCACGACCGTTTAGTTCGAAATGAGCAGTCAGATGGCGACTCACGTATATATAGTCTGGCGCGTAAGCAGGCAAATTTGGTATTTTAGAATAGCGTTTTAAGGGCTTTATAATAGCCTATAGTACGCAATATGCGGTTATCTAGTAGTATTATAGTTGATATACTTTAGATATAATGTGTAAGTAGTGATTTAAGCAAATAAAAAATATTTGTTTACTTATTTTGGACCCCCCTAAAATAGCTGGGTCGCAAGTATCGATAGGTGCGCTCTGCCCACCTACCAATCGTATTATTTTCCTTACACATTTGTTTTGTTAGGAAACACCATCTAGGTGTTCTAGATAGTATACCTTGGTGCTATGACTGAAAAAATGTACATAATAACAGTACATAGCCAGGTTTAAAACAGTTTCACTCTGAGATGGTAAATACATGCATTTTTGCTCAAGTAAGTAAATAGAAATTTCGTTATAAGCGATTTAGCGCTTCTAGGTGACCTGGAACTGTGTCCAGGCCCTATATATAGATGGCATCTATGTAATTCTAGTACATAGATATTACTTACTTGAAATAATGTGTCTGTATGTGCCAGCATGGACGTTTCTACGCGTCTGCCAGAGGGCCCACTACCTTCAGACACACTTGGTGCCTGAAGGATTATTGATATGCTATCTGAAGCATTACCTTTGGGGACCCTCGGGCACACGCCTGGACTCAGTCACAACACATATCTAATATATAGCTACACACACACACACAGAGGCGTTAAAGCCGTGGAACAACACGATATTTTCTATTTCGGCCGCTTCCCGGCAACAGAAGTCCCAGAAGGGCTGGTGGTACACCCATCAGGGTACCACCATTCGATAGCCATATTCTCCAGCTTCCCAACCACATTTTTGGAAGGAGCCTAGCTCTGGTGGTTAGGGAACTAACCGACTTAATATAGTAAGAGGTTCCATGGTTTTCTCGCATCGTCAGCCACATCAGAGTGAATACTGGATCGAGGGTTGGAGCTGTATCCACCGGACTTCCACCATGGGATGGCCCATTGCGAGGGCTATCCGATGATGGTTGGTGAATGCGGATCCGCCCACCAGCTCGAGTACAAACTCGCTTAATATGCCGAAAACAGGCACAGAAGCTATGTTTTCGCACTTTCACGTGGCTGTGCCCGTGAAGGTGACAGATGAAGCTGTGGAACTGTCACAGATCGATGGTCCAGGAGTAGGGCTACAAGTCCCTCGCTGGTACCCTGGCACTAAAGTGCACCATTGTATTAGAAAGTAGCGTGTAAAGCTATAAATTGACAGAACTTCCCCTTATTAGGCGTTCTTCACGCAAGGGCTCCCTGAAGGTAGCAGCTATGGACCTGGACCAAGGTCCGGAGGGAAGGTCTTCTCGACCTATCCAGAGACACAAGTCTCATCGAAATCGGTTCAGTAGAAGGGGAGTTTCTGTCGGTTTTCAGCGACTAGTCATAATAATTAATTTGTTAATTAAAGTTTATGCGCGGTCGTTGTTTTGAGGTCGTCGTTACGGTCAAGTGTGGTGGTAGGATAGTGCGCTGAGACACTGTCCTAATTGTAGCCATTATTTCTCAAATATTAAATCCACGTCACTTTGCGTAACGAAGACCATGAAGAAGCGTCGCTTTTGGCCATGAAAAATCAAGTCTTTTACTGAACTGGACATCACGCCTTCCCCTCAACATACTTGGCAGCCTTCCAACCACTGCAGGGTCGGTATTTGCTCGAAGACAACGAACTATAGGTGCAAGGGGCGTCAACGCGTTCGAGCTGGAGCCTTACAACCTCCGGAGTGCCTGCGGCCTCGAGCGATCACGTCCGTCCCGCACAAGATTAGAATGGCTCTGAAACAGCTTAAGAACAACAAGGCACGACGAGATTTCGGCCGAACTCCTGAAGGCGGGTGGAAAACCAGTACTTAAGGCCCTTCCGAAGCTGTTTGAATTCGTCATACTCGAGGGGAAAACGCCACAGGCATGGTGTAGGGGTGTGGTGGTACTCTTCTTCAAGAAGGTTGACATTAATGCCCTAGTGAAGAACTATAGGCCCATTTCACTTCTTAGCCATGTCTACAAGCTGTTTTCAAGAGTCATCACGAATCGTCTCGCGTGCAGGTTTGACCTCCCGGCCTCCGGAACAAGCCGGATTACGTAAACGCTTCAGCACCGTAGACCACATACATACGCTGCGGCAGGTTATACAGAAGACTGTAGAGTACAACCTGCCTCTCTGTTTGTCGATTGTGGACTACGAGAAGGTACATAGAAGTGTTGAAGTATCAGACCTCGGAACCCGTCCTTCTGCAGTGAGGTGTGAGACAGGGAGACGTCATATCTCCGAAGCTGTTTACCGCTGCAGTGGAGGATGTCTTCAAGATTCTGGACTGGAGAGGGCTACCTATCAACGTCAATGGCGAGTACATCACTCACCTTCGGTTTGACGACATTATAGTGCTTATGGCTGAGACCATGGTGGACCTCAGTACAATGCTCGATGATCTCAGTCGAGCTTGTTATGTTACACCAACTCCTTTCAAGGTCGGAGACTCTACACTCGAAGTTGTGGGCGACTATTTCTACCTGGGACAAACGATCCAATTGGGTAGGGCCAACTTCGAGAAAGAGATTAACCGTCGAATCAGAATCGGCTGGGCAGCGTTCGGGAAGTTGCGCGGTATCTTCTCGTCCAACTTACCACAGTGTCTCAAGACGAAAGTCTATGACCAGTGTGTGTTGCCAGTGAAGACATATGGCTCTGAGACGTGGTCGCTTACAATGGGCCTTATCAGAAAGCTTACAGTAAAGGGCAATGGAGAGGGCTATGCTCGGAGTTTCCTTGCATGATCGAATCAGAAATGTAGAGATCCGCAAGAGAACCAGGGTTACCGACATAGCCCGAAGAATTACCAAACTTAAGTGGCAGTGAGCAGGGCACATTGCTCGCAGAACGGATGGCCGATGGGGCAGAAAGGTTCTGGAGTGGCGACCGCGAACCGAAAGACGTTGCGTTGGCTTGCCTCTCACCAGGTGGACCGATGACCTGGTGTAGGTTGCGGTTCCGCTGGTTGCGAGACGCACGGGACCGGTCAATATGGCGACGCTTGGGATAGGCCTATGTCGAGCAGTGAATGTCTTTCGGCTGATATGATGATGATGATATTTTACTAACAAATATCAATTTATTGATAAATCAGATTTTTCCTTGAAATTCCCTCATCTATCCTAATAAAACGTGTCCGACCCCGACCGTCCGACCGTCTGTCCGTCTGTCTGTCCGTCGTCTGTCACACAGGTTTTACAGCCAAAGGGTTGAAGATAAAATCTTCAAGTTTTCGCAGTATGCATCTTGTTGACCCAAAGTCAAACAAAAAAAAAAAAAGTTTTTTTAATATTTTTGGCTCCCATACAGCTAAAGGGGTATCGTTGTTTAGAGGTAATTAAGTCGATAAATATTGTATTTTTTCTTTTCAAAAATATTGGATAACAAAGGAATAAGAAGCCACCATTTTTTTTTGCCCGGTTTTGAAAATCCTCATTGGATGTCCTCCGCCCTGGGGGGGGGCGGAGGGGTCTGTCAGACTCGTACTGACTAAAAACCACCCCGGTGTTTCGTCTCACACCTACACCGGGGGTTGCGGGAACAACGATACTTCCGCAATATCGATTCGTCTTAACCCTGCGAGTTTCACTGGCTACATTCAAATTGTAAAATAAAAAAATGGCGGATTTTGGGCACCATATTGTGGAGCACCAAATTTTTTTTTCTTCCATAACCATCGTGTGGGGTATCAGAATAAAAGTTTTTAAGAGGTGATTTCAAAAATATATAATAACACTTATATTTTTATATGTACCTAATTCTAAAAAAAATACTAAAAAGAGTAAAATAAAAAAGTTAATAAGTAAAATCAAAAAACCCGACTGCTTAAAAAGCGAACCACCATTGAACCAACCAAACCCATTTTTAATTAACTTTTTTTTTTACTTTTTAGTTGTTGTACATATAATGCCAGAAATGATTATCCGAATATCATGAAACTTGAATATAACCGGTGAAATGAGGGTGTACCAAGGTCCAAGGCGGTCGCGACACATCTGCGTACCCCGTTTAGAGCGTAGGTACTGGCGTGATGTTATGTTATACAATGGTATAAACAATAAACAGACATGCGATTGCAGCAATCCCGAGAGATTTGCCGTCATTTATTGAAGAGTTCTACTATATATCTCCGAAGTTCTACATCAGATCTTCATCAATTTGAAAACATACTCTTCCAAACAAAAAATCAAGTATGTATTGATCTAGTTCCGAAGATTTTTTTAACTTTCCATCGACCTATGAACTTGAAATTTGGTAATAATGCTTATTATTACGTATATTTTACTTACAAATACCAAAATATTGATAAATTAGTTTGTTTCTTTGAAATACCCTTATTTTTAGGGTACCGTATCCAAAGGGTTAAAACGGGACCCTATTACTAAGACTCCACTGTCCGTCTGTCAGAAAAGTTCCCAGCTGGGAATAAACTGCCATGGCCTACCGGGAAATCTCTAAATAGGCTTCGAAGCCAAGTGGGCCGCTCTAGGTACAACCTGGCCAGATGGGGGTACTCCGATCAGCCACAATGTGACTGTGGAACCACACCACAAACGATGCCCCATCTGTTGACCTGCTCTCTGTGCACAAACACCTACACCATGAAGGACTTGTGCGAGGCCAACGCTAGGGCTGTCGTCGTGGCTGAGTTCGGTCGAAGCACAACATCTAAATTAAAATCTGAAAATGGAATCGTATGTATTTCTGTTGCCGCTATAACAACAATTACTAAAAATATAATAAAATAAATATTTAAGTGGGGCACCCAAACAACAAACGTGATTGTTTTGCCGTTTTTTGCGATAATGGAACCCTTCGTGCGTGAGTCCGACTCGCACTTGGCCGGTTTTTCCTATTTCAACCAACTTGATTTTGCGCTTTGGTTCGGAACCCTAAATGTGCGAAGTTCGACACGCATTTGGCTGGTTTTTATATAGAGCCAAGCCGTCTTCTTCTTCTTCTCGAGTCGATGGCAAACTCTTGCAAATATTTTGGGCCCAGTAGATTGCCACGCCAATTGTGGCGCCACAGGCGCTTCTATGGGAACTTGGGACACTCCAGCATATTGTGTGTCACAGTCTGCAAAGGGGCAAGGGGACCGCACTCACACTGGGCATCAAACGGGTCTATCTATACAACCCCATTTCGCAAAATTGTGTTTACAGCGACCTATCTGAGTGCGCAAACGATTAAGTGCTTTCCATATATTAGGCCACTGCAGTTCATGTCGAGATGGCAGGTGTTCGTGGGGTTTCAAGAAGTCGGGTGGTTGTGGATGAACTTCTTCAAACAGCTTGCTTGTAGGTGCTTGGTGGGCTGTTCTTGGATGGCCTATTTGCAGCGTTGACAGCTCATCCGGCTCTTAAGACCCGGGGCTGTTGTATGTTCGTAGAAGGGATGTCAGTTTTATTTATCTAGCTCGTATGCGACATCGCTTTGTATTACTGGCGGTGCAATGCCAGCCAACGGGCAGAGCTTGTTGAGCGGAGCCGGTTTAAGCATCCCGATATAATTCGACACGTCTCGTTTAGGGCGATGTCGACTTGATTTGCGTGTGCAGATCGGTGCCACATGACACGCGAATTCGCCAGCAGAGAGACATAGAGAAGCATGCGAAGGTCATCGGGTGCAGCTCCCCAGTTGAGAGAAAGAAATCAACGGAGCTGGTTGTTTCGTGTCCCGACCTTCTGCTTTGTCTTATGGCAGAGCACATTAAAAGTTAAGGTTCTATCTTCTATAGTTCCTCGCCACGTGATCTAAAGTTTCCTATTTGCAAAACTATTGCGGAGATGAAAGGCTATAAATAAGTTATAGCTTTAGCAAATAAGTTATGGTTTTGACATTGACTTTAATTACTATATTAAGACCTGAGTAAAAGTCTGCATCCAGATTGATATTGACTCTAGCTGCACTAATCCAAGCATGCATGCTGCATTCTTTTCTATCTCCAAAGAATAAAAACAGCCCTTTTGTACACATGATCACTTTTGCGTTATCTAAAGCTTTCTTTTTACATTAAATAATTGGTATTCAAAAGTGCCGCTTAGTGGCCTAACTAATTGAAATAAAGGATCTGACCTTAGCTTCGCTTAGTTCGGCTTGGTGTCGCTCAGCTCAGTTGAGTGCGGCTTGGGTTGGCTAGGCTTGGTCTGGTTTGGCTCCCCCCCGGTGGGTTCCCGCATTGCCGAGGCGGGGGGCTCAGTATGTGGTATGCTTGGCATCGCGGCTGAGGGTTGGAGGCCGCGGGGGATAGGAGAGCCGGTATTATGGTGCGCCGCTCGCCCTGTCCTCCGCGGCCTGCACGGAGTCACCACCGTCTAATAGCAGACAGGGGGGGGGGGGGGGCATGGGAGGCGAAGTGTCGGTATAGCGTTGGCCACTCTCCCTATCCCCTGCGGCCGGAAAATGGTAGGTGGCGGGGCCACTGTCCTCAACCATCACAGGGGGACCGAGGCGAGGGTCCATACACGGGGTCGTCTGGCGCCCATGTGCTGGTTTGGTCCCTGGGGTGGACACAGCGTGCAAAGTGTTCTGGTGCGCCGCTGATGGGGGTTACTCCCCAGAGGAGGTCCGGTCACTGAAAGCCACGGCGGGTTCGGGGATGTATGCTGACGCGTGCCCGTGTCTCTGCCATAAGCGGCACAGGAGTACACCGTGGTCTGGACTTTGACTGGACTTTTATTGGAATTTGTCTGGATTTTGACTGGACTTAGACTGGACTTTGAATGGACTTCGACTGGACTTTGGTCCTTGAGATCCTCCATGGTCTCAGCCATGACCACTATATCGTCGCCAAACCGAAGGCGAGTGATTTACTCGCCATTGACGTTGATGCCTAGCCCTCTCCAGTCCAGAACCTTGAAGACATCCTACAGTGAACAGTTTCGGAGATAGGACATCTTCCTATCTCACACCTCGCTGCAGAAGGATAGGTTCCGAGGTCTGATTCTGAAGTCGAACTGGCATGGTGGCGTTTTTGTACAAACACTTCAACACTTCGATGTACTGGTAATCGATTTGGCACCGTTGGAGAGACTGCAGTACAGCTGAAGTCTCGATCGAATTGAAGGCTTTCTCATAGTCCACAAACGCTAATAGTCCAGGGCCGAAGCCTTTCAAAATAATAAAAAGTGACAAAAAATAATAGTAGGATGAAACCCGCAATGGGTTTCATTAATATCATTGGAAAAGGAAGAGAATATAACAAAAATGAAAGGAAAAATAATTTACGGGCGATCTGAGATCGGGAAGTGCAAGGGGGTGAGTTTTAAGGGTAGAAAACGATTTATCTTGATTGCCGGCAAAACTACAAGTCCTATGGAAGAAAGTTAAATGGCAAAGTTATAGGTAATAAAAAGGTCTACAACTTCTATATTTACACTTTTTTCACATAACCTCAAAATGTATGTCGAAAATTCTAATATCCAAGTTTTTGGTTTTTATAATTATCTTTCAAAAAGAAAAACACAAAGTTTGGAGAAAAAAAAAAACACAAAGCTTTTTAAAACCCGAAAAAAAAAGAACACAAAGCTTTTTAAAACCCGACGGAAAAAGTGGGGTGTTAAAAGTTTGACGTGTGTTGCTGTGTATCTGTCTGTGACACCATAGCGCCTAAACGGATGAACCGATTTTGCTTTTTTTTTTTTTTTTGAAACGTGTTTTTGTCGAGAGTGTTCTTAGCTATGTTTGAATAAAATCGGTTCAGCCGTTCAAAAGTTATGGGCGTTTTACTGTTTGAATCGGGGTGTTTTCGCACGATATCGTGTCATAATTACGTGTTCAATAGATTGCTGATCGAAGCGTATCTAGTAGTACCAATTTTCAAATCAGGCTGTAACAGTGATCCCTCTAATTATAGACCTGTGTTTCATAGATTTTACTCAGTGCTTCCAGCATTGAGTAAAATCTATGAAAAAATCATGCTGGACCAGATGTCGTCTCACTTCAATTCTAATGGGATCCTGCATAGTCAGCAGTTTGGTTTCACGAAAGGTAGGTCGACAACGGACGCAGGAGTAAAACTCATCAGCCACATCTTGGAATCTTGGGAGAAGTCCCAGGATGCTGTTTTCTGTGATCTCTCAAAAGAGTTCGACTGCGTCGACCACAACACACTGATCTGTAAATTACACCACTACGGAATTCGAGGACAAGCTGCTGATCTCGTGCTTTCCTATTTATCAAACAGACAGCAAAAAGTAAATGTTAATGGGGCGACGTCCTCCGGGTCTCTAGTCAAGATGGGCGTGCCCCAAGGTTCAATTCTCGGCCCTTTCCTCTTTCTTGTTTACATTAATGATCTCCCCTTTATGATGTCCAAATTATCGGATATAATTATATTTGCTGATGATACTTCGCTAATTTTTAAAATAGATAGGAAAGATACGGATGTCTTACATGTCAACGAAAGTCTAATTATTCTCTCAAAATGGTTCGCAGCTAACAATCTCTTACTGAATGCGAAAAAAACAAAATGTCTTAAGTTCTCTTTACTAAATGTACCACAACGTAATGTACCTAAACTTAAACCTTGACGGCAAAAATCATGAAGTTATAACGGAAACTGTATTCTTAGGGATTACTATCGATTCAAAATTGCAGTGGGGCGCGTACATTAGAACTCTTTCGGGAAGGTTAAGTTCAGCTGCATTTGCAGTAAGGAAAATAAGGCAGTTAACCGATGTAGCCACAGCTAGGTTAGTATACTGTGCTTATTTCCACAGTATTATGTCTTATGGCATTCTGCTGTGGGGATCAGCAGCAGATGTTGACTCAGTTTTCATATTACAAAAGAGGGCAATCCGCGCGATCTATAAAATGGGTCCTCGCGAGTCCCTCAGAGATAAATTTAAAGAGATCGATATACTGACTCTACCTTCACTTTATATTTTGGAATGTATTCTGTATGTCCGCAAAAATCGAGGGCTTTTCAAAACTAGAAGCTACTTCCATAATTTCGGAATTTCCTTGCGTGATCAAGTCAGAAATGATGAGATCCGCAGGAGAACCAAAGTTACCGACATAGCCCGAAGAATTGCCAAACTTAAGTGGCAGTGGGCAGGGCACATTGCTCGCAGAACGGATGGCCGATGGGGCCGAAAAGTTCTGGAATGGCGACCGCGAACCGGAAGACGATACGTTGGAAGGCCTCCCATTAGGTGGACTGATGACCTGGTTAAGGTTGCGGGAAGGCGCTGGATGCGAGACGCACGGGATCGGTCAATGTGGCGACACCTGGGGGAGGCCTATGTCCAGCAGTGGACGTCTTTCGGCTGAAATGATGATGATGATGAAGAAAATTACAGTCTGTTTGGGACTTGGGACATAACAAGTAAAATTACAACAGTTCAAAAATCACATCAAACGGTCCTTATTAAAAAAGCATATTATAAAATCAAGGACTACGTTCAAGATAAAAATGTTGGCTTTAGCTCCTTCTGCGCATGCGGCTTTCCTGGTAACTCATAAACGGCACAAATATGTGGATGTCTCTAACTATTCTCAATCTCATTTTTTCATTTGTTTTTGTTTTTCTTCTTTTAATTGGACTTTTTACAATAGTTCGCAATCATCTTTATAGCCCTCGGCAAAGAATAGTTACAGCACTGATAACAACATTTGTGCCACATATTAAATTTAGTCTTGTTATATATGTATTTTTTTTTTAACTTTGTATAGATTCTTTTACCGATTATTTTGTGAATGTGTGAACATTGTAGGCCTTCTAGATGTTAGTTAACATTTGTTAACTTAGTTATATATTATTTAAACTTTTTTTTTATTTTTAGTTTCTTACGACTTATTGTCGGGCCTACGTTGTCCCCCCATAGTACTGATGCTGTAACATGGAAATATTGTAAAACCAAACCATTTTTTAAAAGAGTAACCATGGAGTTTCTTGCAGGTTCTTCTCCATAGGAAACGACCAACCCGAACCGTGCACCTTTTGTCGACGTTTTATAAGTGCCCATGTAGGCCTATAGCCCTCTCCATTGCCCTTTGGGTGACTTTGAGCTTTCTGATAAGGCCCATTGTGAGCGACCACGTCTCGGTTCCAAAGGTGATCACTGTAATTGTAATTGTAACTGTGTAATTTTCTTGATTAAAAATATTTATTTTTAACCCCCGACGGAAAAAGAAGTTTGACGTGTGTTGCTGTGTATCTGTGTGTCTGTCTGTGGCACCATAGCGCCGAAACGGATGAACCGATTTGGATTTAGTTTTTTTTGTTTGGTTAAGGTGATTTTGTCGAGAGTGTTCTTAGCTATGTTTGAATAAAATCAGTTCAGCCGTTCAAAAGTTTTGGGCGTTTTACTGTTTGAATCGGGGTGTTTTCGCAAGATATGGTGTCATAATTACGTGTTCAATAGATTGCCGATCGAAGCGTATCTAGTATATACTAGTTAAATTATGAAGCATGAAATAAAAATGTGACGGGGGTTTTTTAAATTTTACTTGTTTTACCTTATTTTGACTTAATATCGAAAAAAGAACCCTAATTTAAAATTTTCCGTCGGTCACTTAGGTATATAAGTTATCTTAAAACAGCAATAAATAGGCGTCTACGCATATAATTTATAAAAGATTCTAAAACTTTCTCAAAATATTGTAGATGTCTTATTAAATACTGCCTAGCACTCCGCCCGCGACTTCGTTCGCGTGATTTCGTTTATCCTATAAATGATTTTCTTATGTGTAGTTAGTGAAGGTGACCTAAAAATAAGCTACTATTAAATCAATAAAAAATGGGGAATTTATACTAATATTATCAAGAGGAATGAATTGTATTTTTGTATGTAACGAATGAACTTAAAAACTACTAGACCAATTTCAAAAATTCTTTCACTCTTGGGAAGCTACACTATTCTTATTCTTTATTGTACACAAAACATAGAAACATACAAATACAATAGGACAGTTTATGTACAAAGGCGAGCTTAACCCATAGTTGGGTTCTCTAACAGCAAACCTCAGTTGCGTAGAGAAATAGGTATTTGAGGATAGTACATCTATGTGCACAACAAAAGCTTATTAAAAACTCTTAACAATTTTAAATACTTATTCACTAAATAAACTAAACAAATACGTGTGCAACACACAATGCATAAACATAATACATATCTATTTATTACAAAACTAAAATATTACAATTGTAAATACATAAATTAATGAGTCATGTTGATAGGAAATATTCCTTAATTCTTCTCTTGAAAACCTCCAATGAAGGGCTATCCCGTATAGAGTGTGGAAGAGAATTCCAGAGGCGCACAGCGCGAACAGTAAAACATCCACCGTAACGACTTGAAGAATGGAAAGGAAAAAGAAGGAGAAGAGATGATGACAGACGAGAAGGTTTTCCTCTCGGAACAAGATACTCAAAGCGTTCTCGAAGATACAAAGGCGAATTAGGATTATGAAGTACAGAAAAGAGTAATGAAAGAGTGTGAGCATCTCGGCGCTGTCGAATAGCCGTTTCAACCGCCTCCGAAATTCCGACACATGGTTGTATTTTCGGAGGCCAAATATGAAAAAGATGCACAAATTCTGTAGACGTTCGAGCTTATCAAGAAGTTCCTCAGTCGCATCAAGAAAGCTGACATCAGCATAGTCAAAAAGAGGAAGAAGGAGTGACTGAGCAAGAGTAACTTTAGTCGGAAAAGGCAGGAACTTCGAGAGACACTTCAGGGACCGAAACGAGCAAAACACCCTACTGCTTACTTCTGCAATGTGAACATTCCAAGATAAGTGGCAGTCAAGGAAAACCCCTAAGTTTTTAACTTTTTTGGAATATTCTATGGCGACGGCATCGTACAAAACAGGTGGAAGAGACTGGCTACTCAACAGATTTATGAAGTATCTGCCACCAATAATAAAAGCTTGTGATTTTGCTGGGTTCACTGGGAGTCCAAAACTTTTAGCCCATTGACAGATGTTTCCAAGATCATTACTGATGGCATCGATAGTTTCAGTGAGCTCTTCGATTTTAAAGTGACGTTAAAGCTGCAGGTCGTCTGCATAGAGATGAAAGTATGAAGATAAGACCTTCGTGATAGCGTTTATAAAAACCGAGAAAAGAAGAGGAGGAAGGACGCCGCCCTGAGGAACACCCGCCGCGAGATCGCACCTGTCAGAGGAAGCATCCTCTGAGCGAACCGACTGCGAGCGGCCCCGAAGATAAGAATTAAACCATGCAATCACAGAAGGAGACATTTTTAGAGAGGAAAGGATACCTAAGAGGATGGATAGGGTTTATTGGTTCGGGACGATTCTTTATTTGACCCGAGCAAAACGCCGCGCTAGCCTATAGCTTGCTAGTTTTTCCTGCAGTTTTTAGGAGCTATCTACCCGTTATTTAAAAATAAATATCATCTTTTAAAAACACATTAAATTTCTACATATTATTGATTCCAAAATGGTAGATTTCATTTTTTTTTATGAATTATATGTTTCACTAATCTCCTGCTAAAAAAACCATAAAAATGAGAAATAATGATTGATAGCATGCATCTTATTATTCATACGCATTCTGTTAATTAATGTTTGTACTAACACTAATCGATAGACAATTAAATAACGAACATTTTCTAAGTTTTTTTTTTCCAAGGACCAAAATGCGATTTTCTATAGAACTTATTCTACTTATTCTGGGCGTAACTCATGCGCCACCAGTGTGCCGCTAGGGCACTAGGAATGTTCACGGCGGTGTTTTGGTTAGGATAATACATTTTAGATTACCGCCATAAAGTAAAATCATCCCCAAAAACTTAATAACCCGTTTTTGCCCCGTTGAGGATCGAGTTTTGAACAAGCCAAATACGTTATTCACTCTTTTCTTCTCTTTTTTATTTTTCGTTTATGTTAGTCTGATTGCACAGTAAGATGCCTCAAAAAAACTTTAACAGGGGGTGTTAACTCCATCTGGGGGGTAGTTTAAAAAAACGTTTATGTAAATTTTGATTGTTTACTTTTTTGCCCCATTTCACCCCATAATGGTTGACTTGCCTACTTAGTGCTCCCCTAGAACCCTACGTCAAAACCGTAAGATTTTTAGCTTAGGGTTAGTTTCCAAAAACGTATAATGAGAAACTTTATTGTTTACAGTTTACCAACCAACCAGTTATGTCAAGTTTCAAGTGTATTAACCCAAGACATAAAATTCTTCAAACAATATTTAACACTCCCTAAATCTGTTGTTAAGAAAAACTAGAGACAATCTTTATTGTTTATTTAGGTTGGTATTTATGTCAACTTTCAAGTTTATTAACCCAAGAAATAAGATTCTTCAAAAAAACTTTAACGCCCCTAAATCGTCCTTTGGGTGTAGTTTATAAAAATAAAAATAACACCCTTTATAATTCATTTAGGTAAGTATTAGGGCATGTGATATCGAAAGATTTTCAATTCCGATATTGATTTCCGAAATTAGATCTCTATATCAGAATTCCGATATTAATATCGGAATTGCGGACTTTCGTTAAATATCGCTATATTTTTGTTAATTGCACAAATTCGGTATAAAGTTAGATTGAGTACAATAAAAAAAACACTTTTATGCCGCGACATAATCGGATTTTCTATTGTGTCTCTCTCTAATCACCAGTGACTCTAATCGGGCGCTTATTTAACTAATCTGCACATTTGTTCCCAAGAAAAAATATAAGTAATGTCTCTTTGAAAAAGGATAACGCATAAATATCCAGAAAATAAATGTTTATCGTTCCCCTGAAAGTATTCCCGATAAGTGTAGTGAGTAATCATCATCATCAGCCTTATAATGTTCCCACTGCTGGGACACAGGCATCCTCTCTATGAGAGAGGTAATAGGCCTTAATCCACCACGCGGGCCCAGTGCGGGTTGGTGAATGTCACCCGTCTTCGAATTTTTGGTTCTAGACATGACGGTTTCCTCACGAAGTTTTCCTTCACCGTTTTAAGAGCAGTGGTGAAGAAATAATTTACACCAAGTAAAGCGCCTGCCTGGGTTCGAACTTACGACCTACGATACGTAAATCGTGGCCGTTACCACTGGGCCACCACTGCTCTTAGTGAGCGTCATCGTCATTTCAGCCTAAAGATGTCCATAACTGCTGAACATAAGCCTCCCCCAAATGTCGTCAAATTGGCCGATCCCGTGCATCTCACTTCCTACGGATAACCGTAATCAATGAAAAGATCATTGTTACTTGTACATTTTTAGCAATATTAGGACTGTAACCCCGGGATTCATCAAGGCACATATTATTTGTTCATGAAGTGAAGTTTAAGTAAATAATAGAATAGAATAGAATAGAATTTATTTTTCCAAAAGTAAATGTTACATTGTACACCACCACCCAAGACTAAACACTAATCGAAATAAGTACTAGTAATAAGTTTACAAAACTAATATAAAGCCCTAAAAAAAAAAAAAAAACACTTTGTAAACATTTTTCACTAAATTGATGCGGTTTTATTCGAACTTAAAACCAAACAAAAATTTTACTGATGTTAGAACCATATAAAGAAAAGATAAACAATTGGCGGTATACAGATAAAAATTCTTTACCTTCCGCGCTAGTCAAAGACTGTGTTACGGCAAGGTAAGGATTCTCACTCTAGAAAAACCAACTGTAAGTTAATTGTCATAAGGACAGTTCTCCATTGTTTATAATCATAAAAAGTATACAAAAGATGCGATAACGACTAATGAGTTTTGCGTAAACAAGTAGTACATGCAAAATTATCAGACAACATGACTTACAAACCTTAAATGTTATTTTTAGCCTATAAATAAAATACAATGTTACTTAACAGTAGTTAAGCTACTTTCATAACAAACTTATATTAAACAGTAGTACGAGTAGTACATGGATTTTCAAACAGCATACCAATCTTAAACGAAATCAACACAGCTGTATATGTACCAGTATATACATAGAACACACACACATGTATGCTTATACATATATATATATATATACATATGTAAATTAGGATTAATGTATATTAAAAAAAAAAAGATGCGCATGTATATTTTGTTTATATATATAATAAGAATACATACAATTTACTTGCATATTTGTATAAATTTTTCTGTCCGTTCATAATCTAAACTACTCAGAAACTCATCCAGTGCCTTCCCGCAATTATAGCTTGTCATATCTTTTAAGATCGTAACCTTACTTATGCGATTGTACAGTAACGGGGCCAGGAAGTAAGAAAAACCCTGAGCAAAGGAAGTCCTGCACGAAGGAACCTTAAAAACTTCATGTGATCTTCTAATGGATTGAATCTTAGGTCTTTGGCAGACATGTTGTCTCAGAACAATACTTTTAATGTAAAGTTGACGAATATTGAGGACCCTAAACTCCTCATATAATTTCAACGTGGAGTATCTAAAGGGTTTGAAATTAATAACTTTTAGAATACACCTCAGGGCACGCTCAATTTTTATAAGAGTACTTTTTCGTGCACCACCCCAGGTGGCGACACCGTAAGTAGCGATTGATTGACATAAAGCTAGGTAAACCATTCTGTTAGTCTTTCTGTCTCTCAGGTTTCTAATTTTTTTGAAAATTGGTATTAGTTTGCGAATTCTAGATTTAAGATTACTGATATGTGGTTTCCAATTCAAATTTTTATCAATTTCAATGCCAAGGTATTTAGTATTATTAGTTGCAGATAAAATATGGCAATCGCAATCTTCAATAAGAAGAGAACAATCAGAAGAGTGTGCTCTCAATAGGAAATCAGAAGGGGGCTGCAGATTGTTTTTGATGCTAAAAGTTATATATTTGGTTTTATTTAAATTTAACGTGAGTAAATTGCAGTCAAGCCAATTTATAATTTTTCGGAGTCCATTCTCAGCTGATGTTTTGACTTGTGCCCATGTTGAATGTTGAAATAAAATCACCGTATCGTCAGCAAATGTAATTACTTTTGATTCAGGTATTTCAGTATCCTAAAATTATTAACATAAATTAGGAACAAGGTAGGCCCAAGCACCGATCCTTGAGGTACTCCAAAATCTATCTTTAATTTTGAACTAGTTATATCTCCGATTTTTAATGTTTGTGTCCTGTTACTAAGATAATCTTTAAAAAGTTCCAGTGGCATCCCCCTGATGCCTATATACTCTAACTTACGAATCAGTAAAGAAATTGAGACAGTGTCAAAAGCCTTGGCTAAATCTAAAAACACTCCTATGCATTTCTTTTTGCAATCAAGATTCCCAGCTATATTGGTAACCAATTCCTCCACAGCATCCACAGTTGATTTGTTTTTTCTAAAACCATATTGATTTTTGGACAAAATATTATTTTTCTCTAAATAATTTACCAATCTATGGTTCATAACTTTTTCTAAAATTTTGGCCAAAGTAGGCAGTAGTGAAATCGGACGATAGTTAGTGACACTGTCTCTCTCCCCTGATTTGAATATAGGCACAACAATGGAGTCCTTCAGTACGTTTGGGAACCTGCCAGAAGACAAACACAAATTTAGTAAATACGTTAGTGGTGTTTTTAGTATATTAATATATTTTTTTATAAATAGTGATGATATGCCATCCCAACCAGTAGTATTAGTATTTTTCAGTGACATAACTATTTTGTTTACCTCTAGTTCATCTGTTCCCAAAAGCATGAATGAGTTCAATGGAGTGTGATTACACTTAAAATCCTTGACTATATCATCTTCAGTAATTTTTAATTTCTGTAAAATGCTGTTTGAGAGTTTAGCACCCACATTAACGAAAAAGTTATTAGCATAATCAATTGATTCCTGCGGTGTCGACTTAATATTTAACAACTCATATGGTGTTCCAGATTTATCAAACACATTCAAATTACATACACGTTTTATAACGTTCCAAGTCTTTTTTATGTCATTTTTACTATCATATAAGTTACGTTTATCGTGTTCATTTTTTAATTTATGTAGAATATTGTTACAATGATTACGATAACGTTTATAGGTAGTTTTTAGTTCTATGTCATTTGGTGATTTTAAGTGTCTTTTATGTAATGTGTCTCTAAATCTCATACAACGTAATAATCCGGGTGTTATCCATTGTTGACGAGTTTGTTGTCTGTTTGGTATTTCCGTTATTTGAGTGCTTTTCTCAATTATTTCAGATATCATTTTAATAAACATTTCAGTTGCCTTATTAGGGTCGCCTAAAGATGTTATACTTGAAAAATCAATTTCATTAATTAGGGTGTTAGTCATATCATAATTAAGTTTTTTTAATGTATTTTTATGTGTTTTGTAAATAGTACTTTGTTGCGATAAAGATATATTCAAATATAAGCAGCTATGATCAGTGACAGATGACTTACAAATCACAGTCAACATTTTAGAATTAGACTTAACAAAACAGTGATCAATACATTTGTTAAAACGAGTAGGAAGAGAATGACTAGGCAAGAGACAATGGGTTGCAAGCAGATCCAAATACTCATCAGATTTTGATTCATCGTTATTGGTACCAATATCAATATTGATGTCACCTGTTAAATACACATTGGGTATGTGTTTCAGTGTAATTAAAAGTTCGTCTAAAGAACAAAGAAAATTAGATAATGAGATAAAAGATGGTGATCTATACAAACAAATAAGGGCGTTTGTTTTATCTATTTCAACCACTAAACAATCAGCATCTGCAATATTGGGTTCATACACTACAACATTTGCCAAATTACTTTTTGCATATACAACCACACCACTACTCTGATTGATATGTTTCCGAGTGTGGTAAGAATCGTATTGTTCTATTCCTGGAATAAAGTCTGAATTCTGTAACCAACACTCAGTCAGAATAATAATGTCGTAGTCTATATTACTCCTCGCCATAAAAAGTTTAAAATTCTCAAAATTTTTATGTATACTTCGAATGTTCTGTACAATTATTTTAAGAGATGGTTCAATATTAAGTCTATATTGCAAAAATGACTCCGGATCCCCAACCAAAAATGAATCACCAGCGTTGATATTATTATCAACATCAGCGATCACATCTTCTATATTGTTACACATTGTTTATAATATATATATTCAGGATACAATAATTTTGGCTGAGGGATATAGTTTCTGGTGTTTGCGACAGAAGTAGTAGATACAACACTAGTTTATCAACGGACATGGAGCATATAATTATAATATAATAATATAGTAATGTGATATATGAATAAAAACAGTATAAAATATATGCATAAACAATAAGCACCCGATTAGTAAACAGAATATCCGACCACTGGTAATCATTTTTAGTCAACGGGTTTAACCGCTCTTTCTCGCTCGACGTTTAACAAGGAGTTAATCAAGGTATTTTTCTGATTCCGAGATTCCGATATTGGATCACTCAGTATCGGAATTGAAATATCGGTGATTTCGTTCCGAGATTCCGATATTCATGCCCTAGTTAGTATTTGTGTCAAGTTTAAATTTTATCGACCTAAGAAATCAGATTCACCATACAAACTTCATCACCCCCTAAATCAACATTTAGCCTTCTTGCCATAACCACGACATGCATCTGCTTTTATTTATACTCGCATTTATATATATTTTTTGTCTTATTTTTACTTTTCTAACATCATTTAAGAACTAACTATGAACTAATTAAGAAAATGTATGTACTAACTTTCAAAATCTATGATGAAATAAAATGTAATGTTTGAACGTCGTTTTGTGGAAATTATTTTTTCTTCACTCTTTCTTATTAATGACAACCTTTATCATTTACTTAGATTACTATTTGTGCCAAGATTCAAGAATTTTGGCCGAAGGAATTAGATTTTTCATAAAAACTTTCAACCCCCTTTTTACCCCTTAGGGGTGGAATTTCCAAAAATCCTTTCTTAGTGCTCACTTACGTCACTTAAGGAACCGTCCTGCCAAATTCCATGCTTCTAATAATTACATACACACCTATTTTTGTCTTTGCCTAGTGTGGGCCGCAGTTCAAAAAAAGTCCTGGTAGTTTGTCGGAATGCGCTCATTCCGACAAACTACCGGTACTTTTTTTGGGACGCTGATTCATAATGCCCGGGTATTATACATAGTGCACTGATTAGTCACTTTGTCCTTAAAACCCCTACATGCTAGTATTATATTATCTGTGCCCTTACACAGTTATGGCCAAAACGGTGCTAGATTTGCGCTAGTCCTACAAAGCTATTACCAACCAAAGTAAACCAAACATTTCTGCCTGAGATGTTTCCAGTTCTGTTAAGTGGGTCTTGTTGTCAGGGTCACAATTGCTACTGCTGGAAGAAGCTAGGCTCGGTCCAACGAGGATTCGTCCAGAAGCTCTGTAAATCTTACCGTACTGTCTCCCTGAACTCGGCACTGGTACTGTCCGGAATATTACCTCTAGATCTACGCATACATGCATTAGGCAGCTGCCCTGTATGAAGCGAGGAGAGGGTCATCCCTGTTTGAGCCAGGAGATAGGGAGATCGAAAGTGCGGTTAGATTTGCAGAGGCTCCTCATCCAGCTACACAAATGCCCCTGGAGTTCATGTGCCTAGCAGACCAACAGTTGCTAGACAGCAACAATGTGCAGGCATTACGAATCTTCACCGACGGCACCAAGATTGAGGGGAAGGTCGCCGCCGCATTATCCATTTGGGTTAATGAAGGCGATGTCCGGAACCTCAAACTTAGCTTAGCCACGTATTGCACAGTATACCAGGTGGAACTCCTGGCCATCTGCAGTAAGCGACGGTCGTGATCCTCACGCGGAAAGAGACGAGCTATGGTTTGTATTGCAATGCAGCCGCTTGCAA
The DNA here is from genome assembly GCA_964057195.1 of Orthosia cruda. Lineage (NCBI taxonomy): Eukaryota > Metazoa > Arthropoda > Insecta > Lepidoptera > Noctuidae > Orthosia > Orthosia cruda. Next base: position 23,378,361 of record OZ059831.1, on the reverse strand, counting down.
ACCATGGCTCTCTCCATCCCCTGGCGGTTCACGCGCGCGCCAGTTTGGCTCAAGCCCTGGGCCAGAGCAAAGCTGTGACATTTGTTCAGGATCAAGGTCCACGCGGGCCTGCCGGGGAATGAGCGAGCGGACGAGTTGTCAAAGAAGGCAGCATTGTCGTTACGGAGGAAGCCGGACTACGACCAATGTCCGGTGTCATATATCAAGCGACAGATCCGTTTGGAATCGCTTGATGAATGGAACCGAAGATATGTGTCGGGCGAGACAGCCTCTGTGACGAAAATGTTTCTTCCGGATGCCATAACGGCTTTTCGTATTATAAAACAGGTGCGGCCCACTGGCGTTCCCACGCAGGTTTTGACGGGGCACGGAGGGTTCCCTGAATACTTGAATCGCTTCAAGTGTAAGGAGAGCCCATCATGCGTCTGCGATCCAGGCGTGGCAGAGACTGTCCAGCACGTACTTGTAGAGTGCCCGTTATTTATCAGGGAACGCTACCAACTCGTATGTGAACTGTACAGGAGACTAACGTAGGAGAGCCTGCATGGGCTCATGACTAAGCAACACAGGGAAAAGTTCCTAGTGTACTGTGTAAACGTGGCCTCCTCAGTCATTGCACGAAACCGAAGCTGAAGCGGCTCTATGCTTCATCAGTATTATTATAATATTTTGTAAGAAGCATAGAAATAGCACGCCCAAGCTGCAATGACACACAGTGCACTGGGGTAGGACCTAAGAAAACAGATTGTCTGTATGGTGAAAAGCACTTTTGTGCTTTTCATCCCTAAATGTAAGGCATCATTTATTATTGTTAGATTCCCTGTGATATTATTTTTTATTTATTTTTGCACTTTTGTATTCTGACTGTGATAAATTGCACTTTTTTGCACAATTGTATTTATCAACAGCACTTTTTGCATATTTTACTATGATTAACAGCACTTCTGTATTTCTTGTATACATATATTTTAGCACTTTTTGTCTTTTGACCTTACACAAAATAAAGAAAGCTGCCTTTAAGTATCTAAATAAAGTGGGGGTCCCACCCACAGTATACAAGAAGATGTATGGAAGAAGAACAAAAGTACGAGAGGCATGAAAGAGGAATAGTATGAATGAGTTTGTACAGAATAGGCACCAACTTCGTTGGCGGAATTAGTTTTTTTTTTTTTTTATATGCTACTGCTGAGCGTAAAGTTCAGAGTTCCAACCCCAAGTAAAATTTAAAAAACCCCCGGCACATTGTTATTTCATGCTTCATAATTTATCTAGTAGTAGACACGCTTCCATTGACAACCTAATGAACACGATATCTTGCGAAAACCGCCCGATTCAAACAGTAAAACGCCCATAGATATATATTTCTATGAAAACGCCCTTAACTTTGAACGGCTGAACTGATTTTCATTTTTTTACATAGCTAAGAACCCGCTCAATAAAGTCACCATTCAAACAAAAAAAAGAACAATCAAAATTGGTTCATCCGTTTAGTAGCTATGATGCCACAGACAGATACACAAATAAACATATACAAAAAAATAATTTCAAAAACTAAAACCCGACTACTGAAAAATAACGCAATACGAAAAAAATCTCGTAAATTTACCGAACCGCCTAAAGTACTGAGCCCAAATTTGAACTCAGCTCCCGTTATTTCCTTCATCGTAGACTTTGAAAAAAAAAACTATTATTACACTATTCGATAGAAGTCGCTAATAACGATCAAATTCAAAAATGAGCCTTTTCCTTAAGTATGCCATATGCCATTATTGCCCAAAATTTGATCCTTAATAACGAGATAGAATGGTGTAATAATACAGAGAGTTATTTTTTCAAAATCAATGGATTGGATTCCTGGCTATGAATATTGATTCTTCAAACATCCATTGAAGCAGTTTTAGTTTTCACCAAAATCGGGCTCGTGACTCCTTTGAATGTTTTCCGCTGTTCCACATAGAGTGTTTTCCGCTGTTCCTCATAGTTTCGGATTTGGCCATCCACGCCCACTTAATTAACTCACTCTGTTTATAAATTATACCCAGTACTTGTTTTTCTCTTTTCAGTTAATTCATTTTCATCAACCGGGTTTTTTGGATTTTATAATAATTTGTTTTTGGTGAGATTTATTCGAGTGAAGTTCAGCAGCTGTTTAATTATTCGCAAATTGATGCCTACTGGATATTGTGATGTAAAATTCGTGATTTGTGACTAAGTTTCTAAGCAACTGGAAAATATGTGGAATCATTGTAACAGGCGCAATCTCGGTAAAGTGAAGGTAAGCATTTTATTGTAGCACTAGCTGTACCCCGCGCCTTCGCTCCCGTCTACTGGCTACCTACATACCCTACCCTATCCTACCTACCTACCCTACCTTTCTACCCTACCCTATCCTACCTACATTCCCTGCCTACCTACCCACCTGCCCTAAATATCAACCTACCTACTCTACCCTACCTTACCTTAAATTCCTAACTACCCTAACTACCTACCCTACCTGCCTAGCTTCCTACCCTACCTACCTAACCTACCCATCTACCCTACCTACCTACCCATCTACCCCACCTACCTACCTGTACCTACCCACCTAACCGACCAATCCAATTTGTTTAACAATTTATTTGAGTGAAGAAATACGAATGTAACCACTTATTGTTTCTACCGGCGATCTAATTACAATTTAGAACACAAAAGCTGCTATTGTGATTTAACTATGATAGTTAGTTAAATACTCTCGCGGACTTTTTTGTAGGTAATAATGAGTACTTTAATCATGTAGCGCACGCCAAATAAAGAATTTTATAGGGAAGAATTTGCATTTGTTTTTCTTATAGCATATGTTACGTCTTGATAATTTAGCTTTCTATTGGTGAAAAATTGTTAAATTCGGTCCAGTAGTTTCGGAACCTATTCGGTACAAACAAGTTTATTACAAAATAATCTTTCCTCTTTATAATATTAGTCTCAGACCAACAAATCTTTTTTTGTTGGTCTGAGATATTAGTATTAAACATAGATAGAGACGGTTAGCTTTTTCGGCAAAGTCATAAATTCGCTGAGGTAGTCCTCAACGAAGTTTGCCGGCTAACCGGACTGGATATATTTGCTGCTAAATACTCCAAAAAACATTAGTAGGTGTTACAACCGATTTCTAATGCAGAAAAAAAGAAATTACTTTTAAAAACTAAAGAACTAACTTAAAGACCTCAGTAGTTAATTCATTAAATTCCCAAAAAAGTTATTATCATACATTTGTCACTGTCAAGTGTCAACGTCAAGTCTGTGTCAGGTGTCAGTCTGATCCTGATTTCTTGTTGTTGTGGGTTTGTGATTGTGGATTGTTTTATATTTACCTTCAAACTATAATTTTGATTAGTATTTATTATAAGAATTTTATGATAGTTATGGACAAATGTCGTATTTGCTTACGATGTCGCAAAAATGTGCTCTCAATATTTGCGAAAACAGACGGAATTACGTTTGCCGATATGATGACTTCCTTTGCTAACGTTAAGGTATTTATTATTTTTATAAGCTACAGGTTGGTTTTATAAGTTGAAGAATATGGGTTTATATCAGATGCAATACCGTTTAAACCTGAAAATCATCATAATATTTAAAAAATGTTCTGGGAGCCGTAGCATTTGCACCTATACGAAGATATTAATTAAATTTGTTTTTGTTTTAGATTCGATATGAAGATGGTTTTAGTGATAAAATTTGCCGTTCCTGTCGCGGGAAACTCACAGACGCTTACAATTTTAAAATGGAAATAGAAAGGTATTTGTGTTGTGTCCATAAACACCTTTGATGAAGAATACACTAGATTCCCAGTCAGCGCTTCAAAAACGGGCCGAATAATATGGCCACAAACACGGTTGTGGCGCTATTTCAAATTAGTATGGTCCAATCATAGCCAACATTAATACGTTAAAAATGCCGCAATGTGCATTCAAAAATTGTGCAAATAACCACCGTAACACCGTGTTTTTCATAAAGTAAATACCGTTTTAAATAGTAAATATGAATCAATTACTAAATATTATGATTTTTTGACCAAGGTTTGCGTCGAAAAAGCGAACATGCCAACTATTGTAACAAACATTGACTGTTCTGGAACATAGAATGCATGGAGTAGTTCGTAAAGCTAAAGAAAACAAAAATAAAGTAACCCCGAAATTTCCTACATAGTGTTTTTAACCTTATTGCTGAAATTTTAAGTTTCAATAAATATTTTTGTACCTACATATAACCTTTTTTTTATAATCTTTAGTCTCGTGTTTGATCACTATCTCGGCTGATGTTAAGCGATGATTTGGTCTAGGCTGACTTTTAATTTTCAATTTTTCAAGCAAACCCTACCCTACCTACCTACCTTCCTACCCTAGCTACCCGCCCACGTATATATATATATTTTAAACTGTCTCTTTATTCGAGCGAACAAAATCCAGCTCAGCAGATCGATCCAGCCGTTTTTGAGTTTTATCGAGACCAACAAACAGCAATTGATTTTTATAATATAGAAAGATAGGTAGAAAAGTGTGTGTGGCTATTTGAGCGACTTATTTTCGTTCCTGATTCTTAATCTAGTATTTTTATAGATTGATGATATAAAAAAAAAACTTTTAACAAAAAATACAACAGACTTCCAAATAAAAACACTACAAAGTGAAAAATAACTTCAATTTCAGAATTTGGTGTTCTTATTTTCATTTCTTAGTTTTTTGACACCGACTTCCGAAATTGAAGTTATTTTTCACTTTGTAGTGTTTTTATTTGGAATTTGGTTGTATTTTTTGTTAAAAGATTTTTTTATTTTTCTCTTTTTAGTTGTGGTACATAATGGACCAGTTATATAGGCTAGGTACCAATAATGCCCAAAGTGAAGCCAGAATAGATTAACCCAATAACATGAAACTTAAACAAAACCGGTGGAAAAAGATTACACCAAGGTGAACTGTTGACACCTGTGTATCCCTTTAGAGCGTATGAAATGGTGTAAACAATAAACAAAAATGCGATTGCAGCTATCCCAAGTGTTTTGGCCTCATTTATTGAAGAGTTGACTGCTGATACTGATGTATATCTCTTCATCAGATCATGATGAAAATTAAATGGCACCACATGACAAGCATCAGCTTTCAAATTAAACAAGAATCATCAAAGTCAGTACACCCAGTAACTAGTTCTGAGGTAACACACATAAAAAAAACAGTTGAATTGATAACCTCCTCCTTTTTGGGAAGTCGGTTAAAAAAATAATTGAACGTTTCGACTCCACTCATTCCTTGTCCAAGCAGCGAGCTCGAACATAAATTGTGAAAATTCCAATTGTTTTTTTTGGCACATTGTAATTTAGACTTTAATACTTGCGTGTAAGACTAAATTTGTATTGAGCTCATAATTTTTTTATTTCTTTGTACATAGTTTTGTGAATCCAACTTTAAACATTCCATTTAAGGTTGAATTTGCATTAAAGTATGTTTATTTTAAGTAGAATTCTTAGAATTACCTAAACACAATTGGCGTCAGTTTTAAAGATAAGTTTTGTATGGGATCCTACATCTAGTGTATTCTTCATCGAAGATAAACACAATCAAAAACCTAATTACTTTTTTACCTATTATAAACATTTTACATGAGAAGAAAGCACGCAACTCAACTCTTCTGATATAATTTTGTCTCACATTTTATAGGGCTGACATGGTACTACAAGAAACTTCCAAGTTGAAGAGAATAAACTTTAGTAATTTACAGGACATAAAAATAAAAATTGAAATTGAAACTGACTGTAAGCCTATAATACCTTCAATGGAAACCTTTTCTGAGAAATTATTTAAAGAAAGATTTGATTGCCTAGAATACAATAACACTATTATTAAAAAAATTGAACAATCAAGTGAAAATGAGGATGGTAAAAAAAAGAAAGCGTTGTCTGTGGGTGAATTTCTGAATTCAATTAAAACAGAATCAGACGATGACTGTGATTATGTAAGTATGTTTTAATTTTTTTAATGTATCTAGTATGTTATATTTTTGCAATATTTACCTAGTTAGGCCCAGTGCACACCTGGAGAGGCGCGGCGAAGACACTGATACAACCGACTTTAGCTGAGCTTACCGATTCCGAGCGTGGCCAAGAGCCACAGAGCAGAGCGCGGCCAAGAGCCACAGAGCAGAATGCGGCCAAGAGCCACGGAGCAGAGCGCGGCAAAGTGCCACGGAGCAGCGCGCAGCGGTGCGGTACTCACAACCCCGTGATGTTCGAAGGCAGGACAGATGTTATGGATGTTGACTGGGACTTGGTTATTAATGTAACGCTTGAAGAAGAAGAAGAACAGAGGAGATGGAGTGTCTGGCACGAAACAACCGCGCCGCCTGCGCCTGTCGGGCATCCGCGGCGAAGACAGGAGCAGTTGGGCATGGTCCCGCACCGGCTATCGTGGCCGCCTCACTTTGTTGTGCGCCGCTCGCTGTTATTTAACTTTGCCATGACATTGGAAAAAACAAATTACATATAGATTTTTGCAGTGGGATCTTAGGCTATATAATTATAGTTGTTGACTTTGTATTATATTTTAAAATAGGGATCTCGGGTTACTTGTGTTTAAATTTGACATGAGGTTGGTCTTAAGGTCACAAAGATAAAGCCTCTCCATATAATAAAAAATCTTGTAGGTATATTGTAATAAGAATAGGTACAGTCTGAAGGTAAGTATTTGATGAAAGTAGGGATGAAAAACTAATCTGATTTGTTTTATTGCAGCAGGGCTATGAGATAGGTGCTGATGACTACAACTCTGAATCAGGTAGTAACTTTAGTTATGATTACGATACAAAGAAAAAATATGCAAAAAAGAAAAAAGCAAAGGGTAAGTACCAAATAAAAACAAATGGAAATCTGTAACTACTTCTTTAATTAACAGATTCTTGTTTGCTAAAAATATACTACTGCTTTTTGTAAGACACCAAAAATATAAAAAAATAGTTTCTGTGAACCATAGAGCAACACGGAGCACCGGCGGCGGCCCGGCTCCGTGTTACTCTATGCAGTGAACCCTCTTGATAATAAGAGTATAGAGACAGAAGAACTTTCGAAGAATTTTTAAAAGTTAATTAATACCTATTTTTTAATTATAATAAAATGAATTATTTATTCATATTTAATTACTTTTAAATTATATTATTAAAATAATAATAATTATACATAAGATAGACTAAACTTTAAAACCAAAATATGCTTTCAGAATCAAAAAACACCAAATCTGACAAACAGAGTGAATGGTTTAAACCTCTCTTAGCCAAACCTATAAAGCCTAAATATATAGCCGATTTGAGGCTAGCTCGGACTGATCCTTTGGTGAAAAAACCCAGGAATAGAAAACCTCGTGAACACCCTGCTCAGAAGATAAATATTTGTCCTTATTGTGGCAAACTATTTACTAACTTGAATTCTCATATAATGCAACATACAGGTAAAAAATATAAGCGAATGTAATTAAGATTTTATTCAACCTAGCCATAACAATACCCTTTTCAAGTGGTCGTGGATAACCACATCCACTGGAAAACCATGTTTCAAAATCAACTGTTTTGATTCCTGATGCAGTTTTAGTTCTCATTAAAATCGGGCCTGAGACTCCTTTGAGTGTTTTTCGCACTGACATAAATCTAAATAGATAACGCAAGTCTCTCCATCTGTATGAAAACCACTTATTCACAAAAAAAAATGAGAACACATTTACTTACCAATGGGCAATGAAAGAAAACATTTTTAACGCCTCGGCCAACTTTTTCTATACATTCTTTACAGCTCAATATGGCATAAAAAGGCATTTTTCTAGATTTTGGTAGATTTCCAGTGCCCTTAACTTTTTGAGCGCCAAGCGGTACTGAACGCGATTTGTCCCCCAGCGCCAAGCTATAAATGTATAACGAATATATAGTAAAAAGTAGTGATGCGGATAATTGTAGTATCGATAAATGTTACGTACCTACATGTTTTTATTATAAATATACCAGAAAAATTGAATTAATGACGTATTTCGATATCTCAATAAATAAAATAATGTCAAATTTCGATATCTTGTTTTATTAGCAATAGTTGTGATAAGAAAAAGCAAAATACACTATAGAAAATGACCAAACAGATACATAACTCAATTCATCAATAAGAAGTTGGTTACATCCCTATTGTCTTTTGGCGTCATCTAGTAGTCTTCTTATCAAGACCATGGCGCCCGTAGCAAGTAAAATTTTATATGTTATAAGGGATGGGTATGTTAAATTTTCTTATTTTTCATTTTTGTATATTTCTTGATTGTGTTTATGCTAAACACACATTAATATTATTATTATCGATCTGGATACGGCTTCGTTTTTGGATACGGCGTATCGCATTCAAAGTAAGAACGCAATTTTTGGTGTTCTATATTCTGAGATATCATACTAATTTCGAATGTAGGTACCTACTTACGCCAATCTAATTAGGTTATTGAACGAAAATATTTTATTTATTTTTTCATACCGTTAAGGGCGCGGCGAAGCATGAATTGTCCATACAAACGTAATACCTAAATTAATTTGTAAGTTGAGCATATTTCCACCATATTATGCTGATATTCGGCTTTAGACAGTATTTATCTAGGTTCCTACGTTTTTATTTTTTCATAAAACTTACCTAAAATGAAGTTTTAGCGAATTACATTTCGTACATTTTTACAGCGTAAATGGCATGTTTTCTTATTGATTTTTATGTATTATAATAATCAATATCTACAATATTGTCGTCGTAGGAACATAGCTCATATTATCAAGTTACAAATAATCGAAAAAAATATAAAAATCATTAAGTTTTCATTCATCATTTTTGGTATTACGGAACACATCAAATTAATCATACTTTTTCAATAGCGAGTATTGCTGTCGCGTCAAGCAAAAATGTCAATGTGTGCGTGGTCGTACTGCTCACGGTTGTGCATCGCTCGTACGGGTTTTGTTCGGGGCACTTCGGGTGTGCTTCGGGGATGTTTCACTGTTTCTTGTATTATTTGTGATTTGCTTGTTGTAGACGATTACTTTACTTACTGTGCTGTAAGTGCGTATTTATTTATTTTCTAAATTGTACTTATTGTAATATTTCTGACACTATTGATCTATTCTATGAAATTTGATTTAGATTTGCCTTGTGATTTGAACTTTGGTATTGAGTACCTAATCTACTTTATTACGGACTGCTTTGTTTACGGACTTTGTTATTATTTACGATTTGGTTTGGTTGCCGACATGGACTCCGAACGTTGGGATGTTTCTCACAGTAAATACCTATTTCCCAATGACATAATAAAATAAATTACATTAATAGGTACATTAGTATATCTTATATATAAAATTCTCGTATCACAATGTTATTTACCATACTCCTCCGAAATGGCTTGACCGATTTTTATGAAATTTTATATGCATATTCAGTAGGTCTGAGAATCGGCTACTATCTATTTTTAGTTAGGGTAGGTAGGGTAAGTAGGATAGGGTAGGTAGGGCAGGGTAGGTAGGGTAGGTAGGGTAGGGTAGGGTAGGTAGGGTAGGGAAGGTAGGGTAGGTTAACACACAACATTTATCTACCCTACCTACCCTACCCTACCTACCCTAGGTAGGTATGTATGTTTGGTGTTTTTATAGCAAAAAAAAGTTAGCCGGGTCAGCTAGTATTTTGTATAAATTGTTATTTACCTACCTATCTACCAACTTGCGAAGCTTTGTTTTTTTCGTTTGTTTATTCATGTCATGAATGAGACAATGCGGGCGTAAGTAATTATCTCAAGGACACCGCTAAGACTTACCTACACTGCATCTTTACTTACCTACTGTGACGTTAGTTCGGCTCACTCAGGGTAGGGTGACCATACGATTGGAATTGCCTGCACAAGTGCGGCATTTTGTAAAATTCCTATTACATAAAACTAAAATTAAAAATCCAAGGACATTCTAGTTTTTTTTCTAGCTTTTTAAATTATTCTAGGCTTTTTATCTGGACTTCGGTGACCCTTATTACACTGGGGAGGCAGCCCCAAAAAACTTTGATAACTGGCTGGCTAATCGACTTCATAATAAACTGCAAAAATATTTACTGAGCCACGACGATCAAGTAAAAAACGCCTTTGGCCATCAGTTTCCAGGCGGAAACACGGAACAAATAAAGAAAATAAGCGTTTTATGAGGTGAGTAATCGAGCCTAAACAGTCGATTATCATCTTATGCATGGTATCTACTGCAGATTACCTATTTATACATATTATAATACCTACAAGCCAAATCTTATAAATCAGCGTGTTTTGTGTGGATCTTTGACACTTTGTTTTCTGATTACCATTATTGTATTTCGATCAGTCGATTAATTATGGTCACCCTACACGATTTTATCACATTTCGATTTACATTTTTTAAATAGATGAATGATAATATATAAAGTAAGAACATAACAAAATAAATGTTTATTCAAAATAACTAGGTACTTATTTTTATTTTTAATATTCTTAGCTCAGAGCGCTGTTATTTATCTGTACCTACCTACTTATGCGTAAATAGGCATAGGTAGGTACATTATTGGAATATTTGTCTTTTAATAATACTTTGCCTAAGTAAAGCTTGTATTATTTTACTTGCATGCATTATTTATAATAACAATACATATTTGAGGTTTATTAAAAGGAATACCTACATAAATAAGACAAAATAACGCCGGCGCCGCCGCGGCTTTTCGGTGTCGGTGTCTTTTGTACCTACCCTACCATTTTTCTCTTTTTAGTTTTGGTAGGTACCTCCAATTAACATGATTATCATTTATAGCCAAAGTACATCTCATGGCGATGCCAATAAGCTCAAACACGACTAGGATACATTGTTTTATATTAGAATTCCAGTGCCTACCTTCCGGCTTCATCATCTGATCAGTTCGATGGTGCCATTTTCATCAGTACCATTTATTTATAAGTATTTGCTTCATTATAGTCGGTTAACAATTCGAGATATCTTATTCCCGTGACATATTTAGCATTAGGAGTTACAGTGACCATCTGTGGTCTTCTTCATCAGTTCCAAATGATACTTTCTGAGTGCAAATGATTGCATTGTTGATGAAAATACCAAAATCGCTATATGTTTGCCTATAATATTTGAGGAGTTCCCTCGATTTCTCTAGGATTCCATCATCAGATCCTGACTTGATGATTATGGGACCAACTAGGAAGTATACCCTTTCAAACAAAGGAAGAATTTATGAAATCGGTCCAAGCGTCTTTGAGTAATCGGGTAACATAAAAAATAAATAAAAAAAAAAGAGATTCCGACGAATTGAGAACCTCCTCCTTTTTTTGAAATCGGTTAGAAACACCAATATTATAAACTTACAACATCGCTTTACAAAAGTACCCATTTTGGCAAGATACGCATGACGTACAAAGCCAAGCGATATGTAGCTAGCTATCCTAAACTTGAGGATATTGTAAAGAAATTTCGTAAAAACGCATTACTAGTCTGTAAATTTACCAACGATTCCATAAAGTAGTCAACTAAAAAAAGCAAATAATGAACATACCTAAATAATAACATTCTAAATGCTTCCGAGACGTTACAATGATTAGGTAGCTATGTATCGCGGCGCTGTGCGCAGCCGTATGTATGCCTATCGAGTATCTACTCGCACACACACAGCGCCGCGTGTGCGTGCAAACTGAGATAGCAATACTCCGGACGAATTTTTCACGCGACTCGAATTGCATTTGCGAGCTAGGTTCGCCGCGCTCTTAAGTAATTATACTAACTCAAAATCATCGTCTGATGTACTCTCGTATTTATCGGATTCAGTTTTCTAGTCCACACCTTGTAGGATTTTTAAAAGTTCTTCAGTACGTAATTCATTAGCTTCACTCATTTTTATTCATATCGATATCAATCCATAACAGCGCTGCACTATGTAACACTGACCTTGATTCACTTACGTCTATGACGTCACAGGTTGTCTTCTATTGATGTCCATGGCGCACGAGGCACCGATATCTATTAGTTTCGTAGTGACGGGATCTTTCAATATCGATATCAGTATAAATCAAAGTCCGGCTTTGTGTTTATTAAAAGATTTGAGTAAATACATGTGTAAGGACTAGCAAAATAACGTACATTCTCCATAAGGATCGCATTTATTTCAAAACTCAACATTTTGATTCGAAATAAAAGTGTTTTTTTAAACTTCTGTGTATATCGACACTTTAAAAACTTAATCAAGTAACCACAGCACTAGACGTCTTCCTATAAATACTACGGCGCCTGGGACACTACAAAAATTTTGGCTGGTATTATTTTTCTGTTTTTAATAAAAACAAAGACTCCTATTGAAATAAAACATTAAGTTTAGGGTTTTAGGCAATAGTAACAATACGCACAAAGCATTTGTTCATGTATTTCAATGTAATAAACGATAAGATTAGGTATATATTGTCTTCTATCTTCTAATAAAGACGTGGCGTGGAGGGCACGAAAACGGTTGTCTTCTATAGAAGACCGTGGCGCTCAAAAGGTTTAATTCTAAATGGAAAGCTCAGATTACGATCATCGACCGTAACTTTACTCCGTTTTTTGAAACGCGAAGTACATACAATCGCGTCATCTACATTTTTACATATCTTTGTACAGTCCGTTCAACCGATTTTGAGTTCTATCCCGTGAACATAAGGATGACTTAAAAAGCATAAACCTAATACCAAAACCAACTTTTTACTACAGCTACCATTTGTCGTATCATCAACGCAATAGAAGTCAAAATCGGTTGAACAGGCTGTAAAATGGGATTATTTAAATCTCTAATGTTATCTCAAATGGAGTATAGTTAGATTTATATCTGTGGTTTTTCGCAATCCCTCATAGTTCCGGATTTGGCCATCCAAGCCCATTTAAAAAAATCTTCTGTGTATTTATATGACTGTATAAAGGGTACCTATTGTTATACACAGCATTTTTACCTAATAAAATGTGTTAACTATTTTTCAGCTGAAAAGAAATTTAAATGTGATCAGTGTCCGAAAGCATTCTTCACAGAAAGATGTTTGAGAACGCATATAAATCTGCATTCGGCGATTAAAAAGTTTAAATGTGACCAATGTATTGCCGCTTTCCACACCGCCACATCATTGAAAAGGTACGATATTATCAAAAAAAAACTTTATTTTACTTATTTGTTTAAAAAAAACTGATACCTAAATCAAAATTATTTTAGTATGAGTAATGTTTCTATTGAATCTACCTATGGGTGTCTCAAATTGCAAGTAACTGGTTATGCTATGCAAACAGCCTCTTAAAACGCGTTTCAAACGCAACTAGAAGAGCTTTTTGAATTTTAATAAGTCGTACGAAAAACGTCGTTTGCATAGGTCCAATTGTATAAGCAGATAATACCTATTGTTACGAGTTGGAGTTCAAGGATAAATTATTTAAATAGCACACTTTTATTAATCAGACTTTATTACTGAAACACTTCTTAAACAATTTTATTACTTCGCACTTTTTCCTTTTCGTTCGCACTGTATCGCTTTAAATCGAAACTGACACACGACGAACCCGACAGGCCTTTATATAGCACGAAAAATGTGTCTGGAACGTTCCATACTGTTCTAGATACATCAGGAACCATCCAGAATAATCGAATCTCGAACCCATTGTTCCCGAAGCGACGAGAAACTTCCAGAATTTTCAAGCCAAGTTCCATTCGACACGAGCTTTCGAGAAGATTAGTTCCGCTTTCGATACTAGATGGTGCTACTAGTTCTTCCTCTCGTGACTAGTCGTTTCCTTATCTTATAACACTATTTATAATATGGTTATTTTCTGAAAGAAAGTTTCACTTTTTAAGTGCATTTTGTTTTACTTTCAGTCACACAATGTGCGTGCATGGTGATGAAAGAAAACACGTTTGCGATGTTTGCAGTAAAGCATTTAAAAAGGTATGTATAAAACAAATATCATTAGTAGTTTCAGTACGTAGCGATGTGTTAGGATCAGCTCACACTACAGCGCGGCATACGGTTGCCGAGTGTGCCGCATGAGAAGCCGCGTAGTGCCCTCGTTTCGGAAGTGGAAAATGATCGGTCACAACCAACCATGGCTCGCTCAATGATCGGCAGTGCAGAGTGTTGGGAAGCGGTGATCTCCTACTGTGATAATGTGGCAATAACACCTAACTCCCCACTACGGGATGACGCAGCGGCAGTCACAAACGCAGCCGCAGCTACCGACGCAAGGGTGCGAGGGAACACCAGGGTGACAGATCCCTTTACCCACCCCAGGCCGGAGGACATCCATAAGGTTAACTAATGATAAGCATAAAATATATTCCCATAATTTACATTGGCATAAAGAAAATCAGCATAATGATCATTACGCATAATGTTATTAGGCATAAATGCTTTGCCATAATACTGTTGGCATAATAATAATAATGATGCATAATCTTATAAACGCATAATGACACGTAAACAATGTCACATAATGTTCTTTGGAATAAAACAAACATGTTCGCGGCTCAAGGGCCACCCCGCCGCACATTAACCTAATTAATTTCGAGTCCTTATATCGAATATATTAAGCTGGCCTTACACACTCTGAATTCTTCTCTGAATTCAGAGTTGGAATTCATAATCTGAATGCCGGCAATGAGTAAATCATAATCTGAAAAATCAGAATGTGTGTGGGGGGGGGGCATAATGAAATTGTATGCATTGCCGGGCTTTCTTAAATAATAATATGAATTCCGAGTCTGATTCAGAGAGGAAATTCAGAATGTGTGTTAGACCAAGGGCGGATCCAGGATTTTTCTGGGACGGGCACAAGGGGCGGACTGGCAAAAAAAAACAAAAATAGCTGTCAGTAATAAAATTGAAGTATCATACTTTATGTTTATTTCTACAAGTTCAAGTATGTATAGGAAGGTTTATGAAAGAAAAGAGTTTCACTCATGTTCTTTCTGTTCATCATCATATCAGCCGAAAGACGTCAACTGCTGGACATAGACCTCCCCCAAGCGTCGCCACATTGATCAGTCCCGTGCGTCCCGCATCCAGCGGATCCCCGCAACCCTCACTATGTTATTGGTCCATCTGGTGGGAGGCCTTCCAACGCAAAGTCTTCCAGTTCGCGGTCGCCACACCAAAACTTTTCTGTCCCATCGGCCACCTGTTCTGCTAGCAATGAGCCCTGCCCACTGCCACTTCGGTTTAGCAATTCTTTGGGCTATGTCGGTAAACCTGGTTCTCTTGCGGATCTCTACATTTCTGATTCAATCACGCAAGGACACTCCGAGCCTGGCCCTCTCCATTGCCCTTTGGGTGACTTTAAGCTTTATGATGAGACCCATTGTGAGCGACCATGTATCAGAGGCATAGGTTCGTCTTGAGAAACTGTGGTAAGTTGGACGAGAAGATACCGCGCAGTTTCCCGAATGCTGCCCGACCGAGTAGGATTCGACAGTTGACCTGTTTCTCGAGGTTGGACCTGCCTAGCTGGACCGTTTGTCTCTGGTATACATGGTCGTCCACGGCTTCGGCTGTGGAGCTGCTGACCTTGATAGGAGTGTGGGCGACATGGGCGTTCAACATCATCTTGGTTTGTCCATGTTCATTTTTGGACTTTTTCTTTCGGAAGCTCTACTGAGGTCATCAAGCGTTGTACCACCAGTGAGGACTCCAGGGTCCTCCATGGTCTCCATGACAGCTTTACCATCGGCGAACCGAAGGTGAGTTATGTGCTCGCCGTTGACGTTGATGCCTAACCCTTCTCCAGTCCAGAACCTTGAAGACATCCTCCAGTGCAGCATTGAAAAGTTTATTTCTGTTATTTTTTTGTTTTCTCTGACAACTTGATTTGCTTCTTAGTATGTACTATGATGGAATCTCCACAGAGGTCAAGTACTTGCGGATGATCTTTGATAGCAAATTGTTCTGGAACAAGTATCTTGACTACAAACTCAACAAGTGCACGATCGCACTCTACCAGTGTAGAAAAATGATAGCAAAAACATGGGGGTTCTCTCCAAAGATTACTCTGTGGCTATAGACAGCGGTGATCAGGCCAATGTTGGCTTATGGCGTTCTGGTTTGGTGGACGAGGACAGAACTCTCGACCACCATCACCCGACTCCAACGATTCCAGCGACAGGCCTATTCAGCTATCACAGGCTACATGAGAACCAACCCAACAGCAGCATTGGAGATAGCCCTACAAATAACTTCCCTGGACCTGTACATACAGCAAAAAGCGGCGCTAGCTGCCATCAGGCTAATGCATCTAGGCATATGGGGGCAAAGCTTTAGAAAACAAAACTAACTAACAACAAACTTATTTTTGAGTGCCAACTTGGCCTGGAGAGTATATCGAAATCCAATCGAATTACCCTCCATTGGATCAGGGGGCATAGTGGATCCCTAGGCAGTGATGCCGCACATGAACTTGCGAGAAGGGGCTCCGAGATGTCAGTGCTAGGCCCGTACCCACTTATCCCCCTTGCCTTTCTCGCAATTTCGGGCGTGGATTCGTCAAAGATCAACAGAACTACACAATAACAGATGGTCACGGGCAACAGACTGTAGACAGTCAAAAAAGGCTTTGCCAAACGTACACCCGCGTCTTACTAAAAAACTCCTCAGCCTGAGTGGAAATAACCTCAAAATAATTATAGGGACAATAACGGGCCACACCCTTTTTAACAAACACTTATTCAACATAGGCGCCACGGACAGCCCACTTTGCAGGGGCTGTTTTAACGCCGAAGAATCAGCCACCCACGTAATCCTGGAATGCGAGGCCGTGGCATATCAACGCGAAGAAATCTTTGGAACAGTGAGGTCGCTTCGTGAAGCCTGTGAAGCTCCCAGGAAGCTTCTGTGCTTTTGGACGGAGCTAGGGGGGCCGTGCCACCAGTTTTGCTATCATTGTTCGGAGTTCGCCACAGTAGACATCTGCCGTTATTGCTTGACCAGATCGGAGAAAGCTATAGTGAATAACACCATGCTGAGACCACCAAACAATTACCATTACCTTTTTATTGGTAAACTTTGCTTTAGGACTGTTGCGGCGTTTGACCTGGGGTCAGCCATTGCATTTTTCGCTTACGGTTATCGTAAAGAATCCACTATTCATCACATGCCACAATTCGATCCAATATTCCTACAGTTCTGTATCGATTTAACAAGGCAACACAAGTTTCAACACGCGTTTCTTTCTGCAGATCAGTCAAATCATGAGGTACCCATTTTTCATATTTTTTATTTTATTGATTTGACGCAAATGAGTCAATATTGTTGGTAAGGTAAAGTTAAACCATGCCGCTAATTCCTGGGTAGTTTGGCTCGGATCGGCTTCCAACATATGTTACAATTCATTGTTATTCACTTGTGTGGGCGGTCTTCCCGTTCTAAATCAAAGTTTCTATCACGAAAGCGTTTAAACCAAAATCGCACGGTGCGTTCATTAGCAGTCCCCTCTCCAAACACAACATTTGATATTGCGAGCTGTTTCTGCCGCGTTAGTTCCGCGTCGGAACTCGTATTCAAAAATCACTCGAATTTTCGAAGTATCCATCCACAGAGTACTTTTATTATATAGACAGTATCCATCTTTCTTGTCTAAGCTGAATAAAAAAAACAACTGAGTGTCGATAATCGAATGTTGCACATTTTTTAAAAGAAGAACTTCATAGGTACCATGTGAAAAAGTTTCATTTAATTAGACATTTTAAGTTTAGGTAAAACAATTTTCAAACGATATTAAAATCGATAATAGAAAAAAAAAACAACGGGTCAATTGACATTTTACCCGTAGGTATTTTACTTTTAGACGTTTAAATAGGTACCCTTAAAATTATTATGACGAATAAATATTGTGCTTTAATTTTTATGCAACTACAAATTACGGCAATTTTTTTTAAATTTTAATGACTTGTTTCCTAAAGATACCTATATCATAATATTTTATTCTGTTACAGAAACACTTACTAAAACGGCATAAGATGATACATAATTTTGGAACCAAACCTGTCAAGTGTGAGCTATGCCCTATGACTTTTATCACTAAGTACAATTTGCGACACCATATGCGTGTGCACACTGGCGAGAGGCCTTTTAAATGCGAGGTAAAAATTTTTGCTTGGTGTTTTTTTTAGTTCTTAAGTATTTAATTTACCAAACAATTCTAGATGAAATTACACTTGATCAGCGATAGCGATTTTCAGAAAGTGAATAAGTAGATAGTGGGCTACCAAAATGTCACTAATTCAATCCTAAACATTCAGGGTCTGGACTACGAGGGCTAAAATGCGTTTGTATTGGCCAACGGTCAGACTAGCAGCGGGAAGACCTTTACTATTTGTGTTTACGAAAATTGCTTTCGCTGATAGAACGTCAGTTTGTCTTGAGTCAGATAGGGTGATTACAAAAAAAAACATCAATAGTTCCATCATGGAACTGTTAATGGTACTAGTGCGGCAACGAAGCGGTAGTAGGTAGTTACTGTAGAAGGCGTTGACAGAGGTTATATAAATAAATTACCAAATTACTTTTATAGTTTATATATTTCGTAAGAATTTACAATATGCCTGCCTTCTGGGCGGCTACACTAGAATTGACAATCAAAACATATTCACTTATTTTCTAGTCTAAATTCATTTACCTTTCAAGTAATACCAATTGCCAGTACTTTTATAGGCAAGTAGGTTGCCTTCTAGTTAAGCAGAGTCCTCACATGAGCTACGCCCCTGCGAATAGACGCGCAGAATCATATGAAGTGCTTCTATTCTATGTCTTGAAAGGTTACATAAAGCCTACCTTACCCTAACCCGAGCATTTACCTAATAGGGAAATCACATTTACAATTGAGGTACGACCCTTAAAAGAGGAAGGCTTAATCATGACAAACGAGTTATCGGATGCTCCGATATGTGCTTTTAACTTCAGTTGACGTGCACATACGCACTAACAAATCAACGCCGTCATGCTTGAACCTCCTTGACCAAAACCCTAAAAAAGGAACAAGGCGTCCTCCCAACACAAGAATGATGCGTCAACTCACATCGACCCGGATGGGGTTTAATCTCAAAAATTCAAATATGATACAATTTTTCGATCTCGTGCGTTTATCAGGCCAGAGAAGGAAAGGCTGGATCGCATCGAATTTCCAATCCTATTCATAGAGCTTGCACCAGGGTTTATTATTATAAATGCATTTATTCTTTTAAACATCAGACATAAACTGGACCAATGATGTCAACTCGACATCCTTTGCAAAGGCTATGCCCCGTTAGCAAAGTCGGTTTCAGTTATGACTATTACTTTAAGAAACCCCCTGGGTTATATTATTACCCTGGCTTGTGCCTATGCCTTAATCGCATAACCAAAAAACATTTCTTCGATGCGTGGCCAACGTTGCCAGCCTCTTCTTCCCCCTGCGGCTCACAACTCATCAGCACATCATCAGCACATGCAACGGAAAGAACTAATTTAATTATATATATCGATACTATTTGAGAATATCGATAAGAAAACTATCGATACATTTTTTCCTACTTTCCCATCCCTATTAATTTCAATATGTCAAATTTGATAGTTGTCATTCATATTTTTTTTTTTTCATTTGACAACGGGCCTCTTCCTTTATGGAACCTTACTAACCTTAACCTATTCTTACCTATTTAAACCTATCTCTTATCCTACTCTAACATTAAAAGGTTTTAATCTATTTACATGTACTATGTCCCTAAATCGCCTATTATTATTTTTTATAATTACATAATTTACATCATATAAACTTCTAACTATTCGGTATGTGCCTTTATACAACCTACATAGTCTTATACTTCTATTTGTGGTCCGGCCTAACTAATCTGTGGCTAATACGGCGCATAGAGTATAATTAAATTTAATTATGGTGTGAACACTGTGCTTTATTATATTGTTTATGGCATTATGTGTCAAACCAATTCTTATAATGAAAACTATGCTTTACTTTTGACAAGGTTTTGACACTGTCCTTTTTTGTATTATCTGTGGGACTACGTATCAAATCAATTCTTATAATGAAAACTATGCTTTACTTTTGACAAGGTTTTGACACTGTCCTTTTTTGTATTATCTGTGGGACTACGTGTCAAACCATTTCTTACCATGACATCTATGCTTTCAAAGCATTTATTCGCCTTAGGGGCTTATAAGACTTTTCTATAAATTTTTGACTGTTTCTGACTTAGTCCTTATGGATTTGTATTTGGACTTCGTCAGTAATTTCAAAAGCTAATCCTATTTAGTAAATAAAGACAAGGCAGAGGAATATTTAATTTCATAAAAACATATACAGATAAATAATTCAAACAATCATTCGCATTTAATTTCATTCGATGCCCAGCGCGCATCGCAAATTCCTTACCGTATCCATTTGCACGACATGAAAAGAAAACATTGGTTAATAAAGCACAAAATTTAAGACACAACATTAAATAAATCAGTTTGTATAATACAATATTTACAAAACTTTATACCTAATCTTCTTTCTATAAAATTTCCATAATTTGCATTTTACGAGTTCGAATTGCTTTATGTATTCGCAATGCAAAAATCTTTGTACAATGTTACATCGAAGAAAAATATGAAGTGAATTTTTCCTTGCAAAAATCATAGTAATTTTACTTGAACCAAACCTTGCTCCCCAAGAAGTTTTATTAAAAATTCTTTTGAATTTAATTCGAATATTTTTTTTATTGATCGCCTTCTTTAAATTTATGTTGGCGCAATAAGAAATCTTACAAAAGACTCTTTTGAATTTCCTATGGATCTCTTTCGGTTTATTTCGAGCATTTTTTTTCTTAATGGCTGTCAACTTCTTTCTTTTCAAAATGACTTTTATAAAATTTTCTTTTAAGTCAGATTGAGAAATTTCAATATTATTTTCAATTTTATGGTTAAAATCAATTGGATTAATGTGCATGTTAACATCCGATACATATTGGTGTCCCGATGGAACCACAACTAGTTGTTCCGACAAAATCTCATCACTGTTCTCTGCAAGACAAATGGAATTAGTGGAGTCAATTGGACTGGACCGATACATCACAATACCCGCGTCCGCGCACTCGCTGTTGGATAGGGAGTCCAACTCGTCGTCAGCCGGGCCGTCCGCACGCTCGTCCTGGAACACAGACTCCACCTCCAACTGGACATCGACGGGGCCGTCATCTCCGCTGGTCTGGTCACCATCGTCCTCGAACATGCAGCTCCCTCCGTCAGTGTGATCGCCATCGCCATCAATTGCGTCGCCTTCTCCGTCAACGTGGTCAACGCTTTTTTCACTGCACTGTATATTGTTTTGTGTTTGTTCGTCCTTAATCACGATACTAGAAAATAAATGTGCATTAACATCCTCACACAATACATCAGGTTGTTTTTTATCTGCTTCTATTTTAGCAATTATTATGCGCTGTTCGCAATAACGGCATCTGCGGTGAAATATAGAGAATTCACTCCTCAAGCGATCGCATAACACTTCAAAGTCCATGTCATATTTAAAAATCATACGGTAAAAATAATATGCAGCCCCCTGCATGAATCCTCCCAAGATGAGGCTGTAGTCGCTCTCTCTCCATTCATTTATTTCGGCCACCGACTTGAATTCGGTTAAAAATTCCTCTAGACAATACCCGTTCGTTCCCGTGTAATAACTATCCATCATGCTTGCTTTATGCTCAATTACACCAAATAATAAAACCACTTAGCTTTATTCCGACTCTTCCTTATATTTCCATCCGCTTAAGAGAGGGAATAAGAGGTAACAACCCTCTCTGTTAAAACTTATCTCGCTTTATGTACGCCGATAGGGCTTCGTGCACTGTATATCGCCATGCACACGCGAACTTCTGTCTTCAAACACTTTCTTCACTCACTCTTACGTATACAGTACGCCGTATACACGCGTAATATACTTCATAACATTTATTTTAACACTCATTTAGTTTATTTTCTGGGATTCTGTACCCGGCGCCTCCACCAAATGTAGAAGGCGTAGACAGAGGTTATATAAATAAATTACCAAATTACTTTTATAGTTTATATATTTCGTAAGAATTTACAATATGCCTGCCTTCTGGGCGGCTACACTAGAATTGACAATCAAAACATATTCACTTATTTTCTATTCTAAATTCATTTACCTTTCAAGTAATACCAATTGCCAGTACTTTTATAGGCAAGTAGTATGTTTGCTGAGAGCCAACCCGTCAAGACCTGTGAAAAATAAACATTCTACCCTAATGCTCAAGCGTTTACGTGGGGTCATTCAACTATTACACAAGCAAAATTATTGTAAAGTTTAAGGTTTTTGTAGGGGTTAAACATTTACCCCTTGGCAGCAAAAGTAAGGACCCTCTCTCCTTTGCGTACGTAAACCTTTGTATATTTTTAAATCTGTTCAGATTTCTTCATTGTTATTCATGAGCAACAGATTCATCGGCACAGGCATCGCCCGTGACAAATTATACACAAAAACCTTCCCAGGGCCCGATCTAGCTATTTCGTCGCTCCGGGCATAGACAATATTGGCCGCCCTTGGCATCCCTTAAAATGACGCCCTATACGAAGGTAAATGTTATCCATTGAAAAAGAAAACCGGTATTTGACTGTCGGATCGGATATAGCCGCTTTTTTGACAACTTCGAGCGAAGTGAAAACGAAGTGAGCTCGAAAATTTCACCTAAGGTTTTTTGCAACATTATGAATGTTAAGTTATTCAAGGGTGGGTTTACAACAAGAACCAATAACATTCGACAGCGAAGCCAGCTTGGAAATGTGTGCACCACGCCGCGAATAAGTTAGGTTTTCTGATGAAATGAAAAGAGATGTTAGTGCAGTTTGGCCGCCCCTCATTTATGCCTTTCTGAGCATTTGCCCGGCTCAAGATCCGGCCGCTGTTACCTTCCTCGTTTCTCACTCTTTCTATTGGTGAAAAACGCATGAACATCCGTTCAGCAGTTTTTGATTTTATCGCGCACAAACGCGGCGGGGGACTTTTTTTATAATATGTAGTGATAACGACTGGCCCCGGCTTTGCACTGGAAAGGAGAATGCCCATTTTGTAAGGGAACTTGGGCCCCTTTGAAAAAATGGTTGTATCTTGATGAATTTGGTTGTTATATTGTAGACAAAACACTTTATATTCATAATTAGAAAACATTTTTAATTTATTTTGCAGGGTTCACGAGATATAACGATGTTTCTGATCTTGAAATGAACCCTTATTACAATGCAATAAGGTGCATACAAATGTCCAAGTGAAGGAACCTGATCTGTTGTTGTCTGTACTTATAAAGTAAAGGATAGGTCAGGTCAATCTGGTCAGGTATAACGCTGCTAAAACCCAGGCGTGTCTTTTTTCCGCAAAAAAGAGCCAATTTCAACCGGCTCCAACTTTCCGAGATGTGACCGTGCCAATAACGGACCATCTTGAGCTTCTTGGCGTTACGTTGACATCGACTCTCAATTTTGGCCCATACATTGAGGCAAAAGCTCAGCTGGCAGCCAAAAAGCTGGGGATCCTTGCGAAGGTGAGAAGGTACTTCACGCCGAAGCAGCTCCTCAATTTGTATCAAGCGCAAGTTCGATCATGCATGGAGTACTGTTCTCATCTCTGGGATGGATCTGCCAAATACCAGCTTGACGCACTAGAGTCGATCGAAATGCGGGCCAAGAGGCTCATCGGCGACGAGGCGCTGGTCAAGTCAAAGCTCCAGAGTCTTGAACATCGTCGCCGAGTTGCCAGCCTGTCAGTTTTTTATCGGTTACATTTCGGGGAGTGTGCGATGGAATTGCACGATCTAATTCCACCGAGCCCGTTCCATCATCGGACTACCAGACGTACGGCGATGCGCCATCGATACATGGTGGACATTCCACCCATACGCACAAAACGTTTTGAGAACACTTTTATTATGCGTACAGCTAAGGAGTGGAATTCCCTGCCGGAGTCTGTGTTTCCCGACAGCTACAATCTGGGGGTCTTTAAGTCAAGAGTGAATAGGTTATTTCGAGATAGTGGTCAAGCGCGAGCCTATAGGATATAAAAAAAAAAAAAAAAAAAAAAAACACGGATGGAAATATCACAAAATATAAATCCTATTTTTGGATAACATTGAAATCGCAGACACGATACCTCATAAGGGGCCTGTGTTTGGGCAATCTCCTTTTATACACAAAAACCTTTCTCGTTCATCGCTCTTTCTATTAGTAAAAACCGTTGCGTGGTTTAACTTTAAAGGAAGTTGGCGAAAAAAATCGAAATAACGTCGAGAGAGGCGGACAGCGAATTTGATACTATTTAGAGATAATTACCAAACATTTCGGGGAATCGCTACATCAGATATCAAATCAGTATCTAGTTAATTTTACAATAACAAAGATAACATTTAGATAGATTAATATGAATAGCGTGCGCGGTAATTTCCCTACTTCGTTTCTTGCTAACTTAATCATGAAACACCGCGTAACATTGAGTAAGCAATATTTTTATCCATGAGCATGCTTTTCGCTTTCCAGCAAAAACATGTATGGCCATATCTGTTCAAATCAGAATCTGCAAAATTGTTCAGAAAATTAAGAAAAATAAAATAAATATTGCTGACGTAATCACCATCCAGTACATCCCGTCCCTCATGTCATCCAAAATAAGCAAAACAAAGCCTTAATTTTTTTCCTTAGGTAAACGTACTTGAATGACTCCTTAGTTCTTCTAAAAGCGCTTATACATTACAAGAACTTTTATCCGCTTGTTACCTTACCTACCTACCGTATAATTGTTAAACGGAGAAAAGCCGCTAAGAAAACCCCCCTCATGATAGATAATGACTCAGATCAAACAGTAAACAGATAGAACGTACGGAACAAGAGAGCGGAGCCGCGATCTATATAAGTGTGCATAACAGCGAGGAGCGGCACTGTAGGGACACGAACATCTGTGTGCGTATAAGGATGCCAGATGTTGGGAAAAAACTCCCACATTTCTTTCGATGTTTCTCATGAATATTATTGTTACTTAAGTAGTATTTGAACGGAGTAAGAATACATAGTTTTTTAAAGAATTGATAAGCGATGTCATACATGTTGAATAATTACGCGATGAACTTGAAAATGTGATTTTTTGTTTGTTGAGATATTTTGATGATGTTGGTGTCAAATGAAAGGTCATGGCCTAGAACCATTTTAAAATTTGAAAAATGTTCATTACAGATTTGCTCGCAACCCTACAGCTACAAACACGATTTCAACCGGCATTGTTTAAAAAAGCATGGAGTCTTCATGAAACGAAGATCGGTGCATGTGATGAACGAAGAAGTTTTACAGCAAGAAAGAGCTATTATGAGGGAGCTATCCCTTCGAGCACACGGCATTATAAAAGGTGGTGAAGTAGAAAATCCATTTGATGGTCCACAGGCAGCGATGGCATATGAACAAGCCATGAAAGCCATAGAAGATAACAAGATTCCTATAATATTTTAAATTTTATCTATGCAGAAAAACTGCATGTAGTACTTACAGTTTGTTTACTTATAAGATATACCTAATTAAACTGTACGTCTGTACCTGTCCAAAATTAGGTATTTAATAGTTATAAAATCCATAATTACGGACATAGACGACCTCATTTTTTTTTTTTTCGTATCTTAGCTTTAAAATGTTATTATTACTTTTATGAATGGTGAAAAACTTATTTTGTAAAACAATCTGTTGATTAATACAAGTTGATTGAAAAATGGTAATCTGTTTTTTTGTCATTCATTTCCAAATCCTGTACTTATTGTTTATAAGACAAAACCTGTTTTCTGAAACAGTCTACTACAACCCTTTTCCTCTACGCCGTAAAGTTTACGGGTATAATTTCAGTAGTCAACTCATTATAATATCACAATAGGAACACAGATCAGGCATGATCCAGTAACCCCGGTCCAGTCCATCAGGAGTCCACAGAGTAAATTAATTGGATCTCTGTCAGTAGTGTAAAAAATAATTGTAGTTATATAGGTACCAACAGCTAAGCTGAAAATCGATGAAAAGCATTTTTCCAAAAAAACCGACTTCCAAATAAAAATACTACAAAGTGAAAAATAACTTTAAATTCGGAAGTCGTTGCACTGGTTTTGTTTCTTCGTTTTTTGATAGCGAAAATAGGTACAACTGAATTGAGAACCTCCTCCTTTGATTGAAGTCGGATAAAACCTGAAAAGGGCCTGCTTAATAATTACAATAAATAAATGAAGTCTGTTAAATATATTGTTCTTAAAAATAATATCTTTTTTACCAAGCTTTTTAGCTTACCGTGCATTGTCAACCAAAACCAAACGTTTATGCAAAATTTCATCTGAAGCGGTAGGTATTGTGGTTCTATCCGGCCACCGTCAGGGATTTTATTTTCGATTGAATTGGACCGACGGCTTTTTAACCCCGCGCACAAAATAGTTCGTGCCTAATGATGATGATTTAGGACGAAAACGAGCGCGCGAAATTTTATGAACAGACCTTTGGGAGTCTAGATATCATGAAAAAACTACTAAATGTATATTTTCAAAATAAAATTATTTGCATTGTTGAATTACATATATGGAGGCCGTTTTGCAATTTTCCCTCTTCTTATGCTCAGACCAACAAAAAAAGATAGACAGCGCATCGCGAACATCATAAGTGAAGCCACAAAACTATGCTCCTCCAAGTAAATATACACGCACACATCTGCACTAAAACTATGCTCATCGCTTTTAGTACGTCACGAGACGTCGTCTAGTTAACATATATTTAAAGAAATAGAATTATGCCTTCCTGTGTAGTGAAAACTTGTTAAAACAATAGCAAACCACATTAAAAGTCTCACGGAATCACTTTTCATTTGCAAGTGCTTGAAATAACATCGTTTATTTATTAAATATACTATGAATTTTAGGTTACTTGGAACAAAAAACCTCAACGAACGAAAGCAGTGACATAAAGTGCGAGAGTTGCCATAATTTGATTTAAAAAAGCCCCATACGATTAAACATATTTAAATATGATTTCTTACTTCGAGTTATTTTGAATTTAATAAATTTGATTGAAAATATAATTAGGTACCTATATTATTTCAAAACAATTTACATAATGACTCATACCCATGACGATGTTATGATTAACGTTTCAGCAACCTTATAATGTATAATCAATTTTCTATGAGCATGGTTATAGGAAGAAGCTGTATTTCACTTCTTCCGATCCCAAGACCCTGTGACAGGCAGGGCTAACTTAAACCTAAACATATACCCCATAGTAGAACTAAATCTGCTAATTTTAAATCATACACACTACACTACCTCGCCCATTAGCTCACTCTCACCTATACTCCCACACATCACACAAATACGCGCACGTTTTTTCTCTGTATAACGTTCGTTCACTTCTAGTTTGCTTTTTCTATTATTTAAAACTTATCTATTTATATTTTTTTGCATTCAGTTTCATATTAATGGATATTGCTAAGCGGAATGAAGTCTCCTAACCAGTGGCGGGGCAAGACCTAAATTTGATGTGGGCAAGACAGATTTCGCGAGGCCCTGTTCTGTGGCGACCTGAAAACGGATTTTATAAAATAATAAAAAAAAACAAAACAATTAACACTGCCAAGTTTTTATTCATAAAAATACAAATTAGATTAATATTAATGAAAAATTACAAAACGTAAATATATAGGTGGAGATGACAATACCAATAAATTAAATATCGGCTTTCAAAGGATGCTTCCAGTCCAAAAAATTAACAATTTAATTCCATTTTTTTAAATTATGGCTCCATAGTACTGACGATGATTCTGCCAGTGATATTTATGCAATCAGGACAGCAGTTAGGACATAATATAACGTTTTAAATATTTTCTTCATGCTGTATAAGGTACCACCATAGGGATCAATGATCTATGCATCGGTAAAATATCATGTTAACATATTGACAGTTTCTGATTTCTTGATTCAGTGATTATTTTTAAAGGGATATTGCGCCAAAGAATAATGTTCGTCACTTAAAACCGTGTCGTTGCTTAATTTTGTGTCTGATTGTGGCTGAAATTGTTTGGATAAAAAATATATTTTTATTTTTAACTACATTTTTTAGTTTTAATAGGTACGTACAGTCATAAAAACAAACAATAAAGAATAACATAATTACGTTTCTATTGTTATGCGCCTAGCGACTGCGTTGCGTGCGTGTGGTACTTTGAATTGATTGGTTAGCTATAGCTTCCTAGTAAAGAAAGTAAACAAATAAAACAAGGGATTCCCCGCACTGGTCGGCGGCGGCAAGGATTACTCGCGATAATTATAATAGTTACGCAACGTAAGCAAATGTTGCCAGACTAAAAAAACATATTTCACAACAAAATTAATTTATATCTTTTTTTATTTTATTCTCGCTTTGAAGCAATGCATAAAATATTTTGAGGCGCGAGGCCCCTTATACCGCGAGGCCGTAGGCGGTGGCCCACGTCGCCCACGCCTTACGCCGCCACTGCTCCTAACACAAGCAAGTCTTGCATAAAAGGTGATCTCCAAATCATAAGTATGTAAAGCCACTTTCTAATTGTTCCTTTAAATGAATTTTTCGATGTTACAATATTTTTTTTTTCGGCATAGAAGTTCTTCTAAACAATTGAGATACAATACAATACTCAACAATATCTTACTTGAACAATATTATCCTAGCCACACAATAATATTATAACCCATTTTATAGGGAAAAAACTTAACAAATGGCAACCCTTCCAAACACACATGGATAAAGATGTGGCTTCACTTTTGATGTTCGCGGCGCGCCGTCTATCTTTTTGTGTTGGTTTGAGTTCTTATGGTATTTATTTCCGCCCAAAGATGCGTTAAAATAAGTGTTGATATATGGAACTTTCGACGCTCATAACTTTCAAATATTGTATTTTTTACTTTTCCGTTTCATACAGGGCTAGATAATGATGAGACAAATTGATATCATTTTTTATTTTGAACGTACACCGTCAAACAGTGGAGTAATAAATATAATGTAATTATTTATCGAACAAAATGTGGCTTTAGTCGCTGGCAGATAGATCGCGCTCCGTTTAATTTATGTATAGTATTATTATAAGTTCAAACTGTCTCTGTGGTAGGTACCTCAGGGACGCGTTTGTTAGGGGTGATTCATTTATTATTCTAAAGTAATTTAGAGCATTTTTTTAAGCTCGCCGAAATGCTCGTGCATACTGCGCTACCACGGAGAGATACCGCAGTAATGTGGGACCAAAACTAAAACAAAAATACAAAAAAAAACCACTAAAACTCCACGGTGTCTTCCTTTGCCGCTTACGGCGGGAACACGGGCACGCGTTAGCACTCACTCAATTCCTGGTGGTGGCCAAGCCAGAGTGAAACACACGAATCGATTGAGGATAATTGCTTTAAAATTCAGTTGCAAGATGCATACCAATATACATTGCAAGTTAATAAAAAGCTTGTAATAAGATAAGGCTTAATATGGGTATTAGGGCAGAGATAACGGTCTACAAAACAACTTGTTCTAACACGCGGTGTGCAAAACGCAATAAAAGTTATTAATTCAAAATGCCTGTAATTTCTGATTTTGTTATAGACTGACCTTAAAATTCTACTAGATTAGGTTTTAGAAAACCCTGGGGCGAATAAGAAACCGAATTATGATCAAGAAAGGGACGGCCTAGAACCCAACACTATAGGTACCTGGTTGCCTGGAAGAGATCGCGGACGCGATAAGGCCGCCCATTGTATGTGTTTTTAGTTTCCTTTATTATTGTAAATGATGGTGTACAATAAAGTATATAATAAATAATTAATACCTACCTACTTTTTTGTTTATTTGCCACAAATTGCATTTTTTGTGTTGGGTCACTTTCTTTCTAACACTATCACCAGAATGCTCCGCCCTACTGAAAATAATGGCAGTTACGCCTACATAGCACGGTTCGCAGAGTGGCTGCTGCGATGCCCGTCGCGGGTTCGATTCCCGCACGGGACAAATAATCATGATTATTGATGACAATACAAAAAAAAAGCACATAATTTTTGTTTTTCTAACATACTAATATAATGAATACTTAGTGATAATAAGATTAGTGTTTAAGTAAAGTTATTAGTGCCTGCCTGCACATGAATAAAATTTATTGTAATTTTTATGGGATTTTATTAATATGGAAGGACAACAAAATTAGGCCTATAGTACTTTTAAGCGGTTAGGGTTGCCCGCTATGTTGAGCCGCCTAAACAATGATAGTTTCACTTCTTCATCGTATTACCTATCGATGATTCCAACATTTCAAAATTAAATATATTTTGACCCTTATGTGGCTTAAGAGCTTATCTGACGGATTAACGCATTGTATGCTACACCTGCAACGCAAGAGGGCACCGCACGTCGCCGCCGTCGCTGCGCTGCGTAGCGTCTCGAAGAGTGGATTTCAGATTCGACAATGGATCGGAACAAACACAGTCTGTCGTCGCACCGGATCTGCGACAGCACAGCGCATCATCCGCCTCCTGCTTCGTCTCTCGTCCTTCGAAAGTTCGCGTGCGACGACGCAACGCATAATGTCAATAAAAATATACGTAAACCGACGACGCAACGCAACGCACTAATGAGGCCTCAGCCTAACCTGTATCTTTCTGCGATTAAAAGTACCCCAGAAACAGGTAGAAAGACGACCGGACCATACAGCGAGGGCTGGTACGATGCGGCGCGCGAAAAGAATTACTTGAGGGACTTGGGAGAAGCTTTTGACAAGCAGTGGAACATTAAAAGACAATAAAAAAAAAATAACCAAGGTATCTTGGAATTAATGCTATATCATAAGTCATAAGCTTTTTACAATCCATTTCATGCGAGAAGCGGCAACAGTTAAACCAGTGTTAGGTACAAAATTTCACTTGACGTCTTATATCTTTTCCCGCTAAGGTTTAGACACCATTACACCTTGTCATAATCCTAATAACCCTTGTCACCAAGCCCATTACGAAGAAAAGGCTTTTGTTACCTCAGTAGTGTAATCTGATACACATCTTCAATCAATTATAAATAACAACGCGTCGTTTTCTTCCCACTAATGGACTCTTTTATCCACCTATCAATCAATATCTGCTATATAAGGGTGAAAATTTTTCTCAAGAACATCAGTCTTTTGCGAAAACTTGAGAAAGCTGTACTACAGTCATGGTGAGTACTACCTACTTGAAATTTATTTTATTTTGATACAATTTTGGGGATAAAAATCATGGAATACATAGGTACAGTAAATATCTAAGTCACGCCACACAGGACTAAAACATAACGCCTGCCTGTATTCCTCAAAGGGGTGGGTAGATGTATAACTCTGCTCAGTAATACTTTACTAAACTCACATAGCAAAATGAGATAAACAAATCATGACTTGTATATAGGAACTTGAATCCACGTCAAAAAGGCACGATGATTAATTTGCTGCAAGCGCGACTCAACGGTAAAGTTCGTGGTAAAGTTATGCAAATGCTTAGGTATCTGTAGTCGTCGCACGTCCATGGTTTTCAAGTTCAAAAGTTCTGCCGATACGTTGCCTATACTTTTATGAAGGACAAGAATTAGGCAAACTTTTTAATACATATTTTAAATAGGTCTCTTGCTAAATTAATCAGTTGGCGCAATGGTTAATGGTAAAATTGGTTGCCCTGCACGTCTTCACTGGTTCGACTCAGTCCTGCGTGTGCGTGTTAAATTTTTCTATTTCTATTTCAACGTAATTTTTGTTTCCAGATAACACGGCCGCTTGTCTTCGTGATACTATGTTTTGGATTCTTCATTTTAATTCAGTCACTAGTCCCGAAGGTGATGGCAATGAAGAATTCGAACGTTGACGAGTACATGCTAGAAGACCAGAGAACTCGCAAAAGGAAAAACTACGTCTTGCGATTGGCTCGAGACAGTGAGATATTAGGCAATTCTGCAAACCTAGGAACCAATTACGACACGGATTCCATTCAACCTGATCCTGCAAACCCTGAAGAGTTGTCAGCTTTTATTGTTGATTATGCCAATATGATTCGGAACGATGTCGTTCTCTTGGACAAGTCTGTCGAAACAAGGACTCGAAAAAGGGGTAACATTAAGGTTGGGAAGCATCATAATGTGAGTATGCATAGTTTGTGAAATTTGTCTCAGTAAAAAACTTGAACATTACAGTGCGTGCCACGAAATATGAGACTTGAGACACGTGGTTTGACTTGCGCAGTAGACGATTTATAGTAGGTCTCTTTAGCGGTATGAGTTCCGAGTGCGGCAAAAACCGGGGGTCATCGGGGCGGCTGACAGAGCGCGTGAGGCGCGGTCAAGTCTCATCTTTTGTGGCACGCAATGTACCTATATTTCTCGCCAAACTTCTTGGCAGCACTGAAGTTGGCTACAATGGCTGCGCAGTTGTACCTAAATCTCATACAAAAACAGCACCGATCTGTGCCTTGCGCATCGGAATCTTGTTATTGTTTTAAGGTAGTTGTTGGAGTCTGTTCTGTCATTTTAAAATGATTTATTAATTCTATGACACTCTACTAGTGGTACCCAAACACAAACTTGTTCTGTGGGTGCCAAACAGGTTACCAACAGGAGGAAAAAAGTGGATAAACCAAAATTGGAATGCTGGGTCAAATTAACGATAAAACAAACAGAAATTTATTTATTTATTTATTTACACATACAATTATTTTTACAGGCAGAACCCAAGGTAATAAAAGTAGTCATACAATGCGACACTCAGAGACGCCTCTCGAAATCTGATCACACACCTACTCGCGTCTATGATAGACCAGTCCCAAGTAACGGCTCCTTGTGCCGGCACAAGTTACATAGAGGACAACACAGTAATGGTCACCCTCTGGAATTCCGCCAAAGAGCAGGAAAAAATGTCCAACCGTTGAGAGATGCTATTAATGATCGTAACCGCCCGACATACGGGTGCAAACTTTAATAGTTTTGTACGGGCTACCGGAGTTTTAAACAGACCTTCCCTCGGTCCCAACCGTAGCCTACTGTTTGGAACGAGTAATCCCAACGATTCCAAGATTTGCGGATTGTTTAGCATCCCACGAAACACCATAAATACATATTTAACCAGAGCAAGATTGCGCCTTACTTCCAACTTATAGTACCCAACCATTCCTATTACAAAGAGAGTTGGGTACATAAGCGGGTAAAACGGGTAGACGCCAAATTGCCTCATATAGAGATACCGTGTAAACTTGTTCTGCATCTTTTCCACCATCTGAGAATATTTAGTTTCATAAGGATTCCAGATGATAGCACTAGTTTCCAAGTTACTTCGCACCAACGCATTATAAAGTGATTTCACTGCTGCCATGTTAGTGAAGTTCTTAAACTTATACTTTATCTACTTTTTGGTAAGTTACGGGCCAAATACTGTTTTTTAGGGTTCTTTACACGAAGGGTTCAAACGGAGCTCTATTGCTGTCACTCACTCTTTTCTGTCTGTCCATCTTATGTCACACAGGTTTTAGAGCTGTGGTTGGAGCTAGTGTTCAAATTTTCACAGAATAAGCATCTTGCTGACCCAAACCTATACAAATAGTAAAAAAAAAAATTTTTAATGGCGACTCGTAAACAGCCAAAAGCCCCCGAAAGCCATAGGGGCTCTCAATTGAAAATTTTATCAAAATCGTTAGAGCCGTTTTAGAGACCGTGATTACAAACACAAATATTGCTCGTTTAATAGTCTAAGATAGTGGAATGTGACTGCTCGTTTTCATGTGAGCAGAACTTGAATTCAAAAATATTAATGTAACATTAATTTATGATTTCAGCAAGCTATTCCGGAGCCTCCCTGTACTTGTAACCCTAACGTAAGCTTATAATCATTCAAATATATACTGAGGTACTACAACTGTATATATATTTTTGTATTGACCAGTATGTAATTACTTTTTTTCAGAAAACTTCTCTACTCTTGGGCGAAGACACGTTCCCGAGTGACGTTGACATTTTCGTTTGTAGCAAACAGTCATGCCCCTGGCCTTATCAATGCAACGAAACTATGTACAAAGTAATAATAATAACATCACATTATATTTTTGTTTCTATAAATAAGACGTGGTCGCTCACAATGGGCCATATCAGAAAGCTTAAAGTCACCCAAAGGGCAATGGAGTGGGCTATGCTCGGCGTTTCCTTGCGTGATCATGTCAGAAATGAGGATATCCTCAAGATAACCAAAGTCACCGACATAGCCCGAAAAATTGCAAAACTTAAGTGGCAGTGGGCAGGGCACATTGCTCACAGAACGGATGGCCGATGGGGCCGAAAAGTTCTGAAATGGCGACCGCGAACCGGAAGACGATACGTTAGAAGGCCTCCCACTAGGTGGACCGATGACCTGGTTAAGGTTGCGGGAAGGCGCTGGATGCGAGACGCACGGGATCGGTCAATGTGGCGACGCCTGGGGGAGGCCTATGTCCAGAAGTGGACGTCTTTCGGCTGAAATGATGATGATGAAATAACTGCGCACCTAATAAAATTTTATGTTGTTTTAGTTAACAGTAATCAAAAGGAGGGAGACGCAAAGTCAAGTTTCCGAGTTTATATTGCCAGATGAATTACATCGCAAATGGGTTGGTGAATATCGTCTCATCAGCGTGGGATGTGTGTGTTCCCGAGACTACTACGGAAGAGTGAACTAACCAACGTGCATTGACTAACTTACGACAATCGGGAAAGCAACTCGAAAATGTCTTTCCATATCAGTTAAATTGTGAATCAGCCGCTACGGGCACATTTTAACCATTGAGAATTTGAAGCATAAAATGTTGATCTTGATATTTCTGTTTTTTATTTATTATCCTTATCCCTATACCGCCATTTCAATTCATAGATTTCTATACTCCATTTGAAATAACATTAGAAATTTTTACAACCCCTTTTTACAGTTCGTTCAGCCAAAGATAATATAATACTACAGTACAGATACCCAATCCCATACAAAGAAATGTCACCTCCTTAAGTCGGGCTATTGGTTGGGCTATTTTTTCTTTCTCCATATTTTTAACAGGCGGCAGCACCAGTGACTCTTTAATAGCCCGAGACTGTGGTTTTCTAACGCCTTCTAGTAGTTTGCCTAGATACTAAATCATATGGCAATTTTAGCGAGGAATCGTATCATGTAGGTACTCAGAGACGTTATTTGCCAGTTGTCTTGTCCTTGAACGCTTACTTCGTATTCGTAATAATAACATTAGGTATGTTCGGTTCGGGACAGACTCCGCTCAGACCGCGGTAACTTCTTAAATCTAAGTGGTCGCACCAATTTTGGTGAATATTGCGAATTTCACAATATTCACGAATATTCCAAATCAATCAAAACTATAGAATTCGTTGTAGAATTAAATGTAGGTAGTTAGCTTGCTTCCGCGGCAACGGAATGACACGAAGTAGGTACCTACTTCATGTCATTTTATTATTCACTATAAGGGTTATCCTTTTTTACCCGGCTGCAAGGAAAGGGTTATGTTTTTCGCGCGTATCTTGTATGTAAGTATGTGTGTAATATTCTTTATTACCTCGTATCTTTCAAACCACATGACGGATTTTTATAATTAAGACATCGTTAGATAGGTCTTGGCCACCCAAATATTCATAGAACAGTGCCATTAAAAAAAATGGCGGATTTTTGGCTCCATATTGTAGAGGTTGCAATTTATTATCTTCGTAACCCGTCGAGTGGGGTATCAAAATGAAGGGCTTTTAGTGGTGATTACAAAAATACATACCACGTATATGTTTAAAACAATTTATAAAAAAAAAATACTTAAAAGTTGTTAATAAAAAAAGCTAATTTAAAAATCAAAAAGGAAGCGAACTAAAAAGCTGTAAACAAGTAAAAATCGTGCTGTGCCGTCGGAGGATCAGGCAGTTCGCGAATATGTATCCTCCGACTGCACAGCTAGTTATTTTCTTGTTTACAGCTTTTAGTTCGCTTTTTAAGCAGTCGGGTGTTTGATTTTTAAATTAGCTTTTTTATTTTAGGTTGGTACTTAGATATATAAAGAACAAGATGTTTTTACAAAAATGATTACTTTTAATACTTTAGTTAGGTACGCAGCATGGCAGTACCTACCCTACCCCTCACCCCCGCTGTCACATGAAATTGCTAGCGCGTAGTGGCTCACGAAGTGTTTCAGCCGTTATTAAGTTTCAATCAAACTGTACCTACTATGCGTCGCGTAAACTCGGACGGCAAGCGGCACACGCGTCGCGTTATCTCTTATCTTAGTACCCGTGCGATTTGAGTAGGCCCTAGCGCGATACGAGTCCTGTTCCAGCGAGGTATCTAGTTAATTCGACGTGTAAACAAGCTTCACAAAAAAGTGATTTTAAATAATAGACCAAAACTTTAATATTTGAAATTACGCCAATAATAAATAATAACTATCCTACATAATGAATCTTACGATGGATATATAGTTTAGGACAAATTGTGAAACACGCCATCTATTGCAAAGAACTCAAAACAAAACGAAACGTCGATAGCTACTTTCAACTAATTTAACATACAAAGTCTTCACTTATCTTTTTTGTTCAAAAAACCTGATTAATGAGTGTAAATGGATAAATTAACATTAAATATGCAAGTTTTGATTTTTACTAAACTTATTTCAGCCTGAATCTGCTGTTTAACATTTTTAATTGATTGTTACTTTCACATTTGTTACCTATGCAGCCATCTATGATCTTTTTTAAATTTGAAATACTAATTATAATTTGTATGAGTTGATACCCCATGGTTCAGCCGACTTTGAGTTCTTTCCCGTAAATATAAGGATGGCATTAAAAGCATAACCCTGTTACCAAAACTGTTTAATACAGCTGCCATTTGTCATATCACCAACGCAATAGAAGTCAAAATCGGTTAAACGGACTGTAAAATGGGATTATTTAAATAATGTTATCTCAAATGGAGTATAGTATACCGTGATCATTTTGTTTTTTGAACTTAAGCATTTGAAATTGTATTGGATCTCCCCTTGCAGTCTCTTTCAAAAACTAATTCATGAAATCCATAACAGAAAAATATAAAAAAAAACGCAGCTAAGTGCGAGTCCAACCAACATAATTAGGTAAAAATACTGAAGTTCATAAACAATGAAAGCACCGAATATTGCTTTCACGAAACGAAAACTTTTACTTTTCCAAGTACATTTTATAAGTTGTTCAACTATTACTCGTAAACTTGTAAAGCCTACTTAGCTGTGATAGTTTTAATTTCTTTTTAAATACTACTGCCGAGATTTTTTTCATATACCCAAAAGCAACCATTTTGCTGGCAGGGGACACTTCGACTCATAACAAAAGTTTGCATTTTAAAGCAAACGGACCCCTGAATCTAAAAATGGTTTCACAGACCCGTAATATTTTTGAAAGGCCTATACAACGATACTCCAAACCATGGGATAGACGAGAAAAAAATCAAGCCTAGTTTGTACAGGAGATACATTTTTTTTTTCATTGTTTTGCTTTACCACTTCATCGGCGTGATTAATATGTACATCCATGCCAAATTATAGCTTTCTAGCACTAAGAGACTCTGAGCTAAGTGGCGGACGGACGTCGGACGGATATGGCGAAACTATAAGCGTTCCTTGTTGACTACGGAACGCTGAATACGGTGCATGATAGTCTATCTTTGTGAAAATATATGATCTAGAAAGGGGTTGACTAATAGCAGGGTCCACACCGGACGATCCACCGCGTTTGCCGCGTCGGCACACGTATTTAGAAGCCCACAACACTTCATACATACGGGTCGGCATGACAACCTTCTTTTTTGAAGTCGGTTAAAAAGAAACCACTCGAATTGTAATGTTAAAACTAATATATTTAGTAAAGTATTAACAAAAACGATGTATTTACAATAGAGAAAATATCAATTTTCTAACTTTTTATTATATCACGCTATTTCTGTAGAATATTTAAATGTCATAATAACATAAATCTTACATGTACACAATTCTTAATGACATTCGAAAATAAAACAAGATGAAAATAAGTTGGAAAGCTTGTACACTAAGTTCATGATATAGTTTCAAGAAAGATGTTTTAAGAATTAAAATTAATTACTCCCTGTTGTCGCATCAGGATAGTGAAAGAACCGTTTCATGTGCAGCAGGCGTGGGTACTTCTCCCAACTGCGGCATAATATGCGACAGTGCAACTCTTGTCTCGTTTATCATGCTCATCTCCCGTCGAAGCACATCCTCCGTCACAGTATGAATAGACTTGAACTTCAGGTTGATACCATGCACTTTGAACACGTGGTTATTCAAGTTCACTTTGTAACTGAACGCAACATTGCAGACCTGCAAAAGAAAGTTTTTGTTTAATACATGCACTGTTAGAGGAAAAATGTTTGAAGGTTAAACGTCTACTAGCGACAGGCACATGTACACGATGTGGCAGCCTAAAGGAGAAGAACTTGGTAAAATAATAAACATTACTTGGAGTTGTAATCAAAGTTGAGGTGTCGAGAAAATTGTGTGGCAAAAAGGTAAAGTGACAAACCTCTCTGGTCTAGAGTCTACATGGCTTCCCAAACATTTTTTGAAAGATTAAGAATTTAAATTCATATGAAAGAATTAGTTTTTTACGACAACTCTATTTGAGTAAAATATAGGAATTAGAAACTGGCAACATTGCAATGTTGCCTGAATTGTTGTTTTGA
This sequence comes from Orthosia cruda, assembly GCA_964057195.1. Classification (NCBI taxonomy): domain Eukaryota; kingdom Metazoa; phylum Arthropoda; class Insecta; order Lepidoptera; family Noctuidae; genus Orthosia; species Orthosia cruda. Next base: position 23,339,526 of record OZ059831.1, on the reverse strand, counting down.
AAGATATCGGGATCTTACAGCACTGAAATAGTAAACGTAACTTGGAGTTTATGTAATCAAACTTGAGGTGTCGATAAAATTGTGTGCCAAAAAGGTAATGTGACAAATCTCCCTGATCTGTCTACATAGGCTGCCTAAACATTTTTTGAAAGATTAAAAATTTATTTTTTTATGAAAGATTTCATTTTTTACGCCAACCCTACTTGAGTAAAAAATAGGCATTAGAAACTGGCAACATTGCAATGTTGCCAGAACTGTTGTTTTGAAAGATGTCGGGATCTTACAGCACTGAAATAATAAACGTAACTTGGAGTTTATGTAATCAAACTTGAGATGTCGAGAAAATTGTGTGCCAAAAAGGTAATGTGATTAACCTCTCTGGTCTATCTCCATAGGCTTCCTAAACAATTTTTGATAGATTAAGAATTTAAAATCTAATGAAAGAATTCGTTGTTTACGGCAACACTACTTGAGTAAAATATAGGAATTAGAGACTGGCAACATTGCAATGTTGCCAGAACTGTTGATTTGAAAGATAATCGGGATCTTACAGCACTATAGTAATTGGTCAACTAAGCAAAAAAGAATAGGTATAGTGGCTATTGTGACTGTTAGAATCAAATGAAGCCTACTGACCTCGCAATTATAGGGTCTATCGCCCGTGTGGGTAATCAAATGGTTCTGCAGATGGTGGCTTTGGGTGAATTTTTTATTGCAGAAACCACAGTTGAACCGTTTTTCGCCGGTATGTATCGCCATATGGCGGCGCAGACCAGCCATCTGGAACGTGACAACATGGTATAAAGACTATGACGCACCTGACATGTGTACGGCCGCTCCCCGGTGTGCATTCTCTCGTGGTTTTGCAACTGATGTTTCGCGTTGAACGACATTGTGCAAGTGTTACATTTGTATGGTTTGTAACCCGAATGTATGCGCAGGTGCCGATTCAGATCACAACGCTGAAATACATCAATTGCACTTATTTTTCTTTAATTTTTAGCAAGCACATAAAAGGGGATTTAGAAAACAGCCATAACAAAAAAAAAATACTATCATTGTAAAGGTTTTATACTTACAGCAATGAATCGCTTCGTACACAAATTGCAGGAAAATGGTCTTTCTCCTTTGTGTATTAAATTATGTCTGAAACAAGATAAAATTACTACATAAATAAGGTAAATATTTGAAAACTATAAATGTAATACCACAGGGTATCCCAGCGCTAAGAAATAACATTTGGTTCAAATAAATATCACTAGATGGCGCGATATGCACCGATTTGTTATTGAATTTTGTGTATAATTTCCATTTTCTGGAATTGAACATAATAATTGTATGTTCATGTTTAATCAACTCTCCTAAGCACAAAATTATGGAATATTGGGCTCTTAATTAACATTTCAAAGATTATTTGAATGGATCATTTAAAATTGATGCCAATAGATGACGCGGCTTTAAATTTCTGAGGTGTTCCACTCGACTATTTAAAGTTTACTGTAACACATTTTGGTGCAATGAAACTGTAAAAAAGTGCAAAAAAAAATAGTATAAAACAAATCGACGTTGTATTATAAAAAAGTATTCACGAACCGAGAAAACCTTTTACTTGCAAGTCGCTGCTGCTAACACCATCTATCTGTAGCCGTGGAACGGAAACGAACGCGATCGATGTAAAAAAAAAAACAGTTTTATCAGACTATTATATTATCTGTGGTAATACATACCTAACCAAAGATTTCTGGCTATAGAAACCAGCTCCACATATTTCACAAATATGATCTTTTATGCCTGTATGTTGTTTAGCGTGGACCAGCAAATTACTCTTCTGTGCGAATGATCTTGGGCATTGAGCGCAAGTGTATCTCTTTTTCTCTGCAAGATATAATAATGATATTAGTTGCTATGAATGGTTTAGTTACAATTAATTTAGCAGTGGAAATATCAGAATATTGTAAAAGCTTAAGAGGAAATATGGGCAAAGAGTGCCAACTGAATTTACTTAGTAAATAGTCATAATTCGAGGGTAGGTTTGGCTCTCGCCTATTTCCTCCTCCAATTTAAAATATATTCCATTAACTCAAAATGAAAGATATTTGCTATGTCCCTATGTTTTCCTTTTTGATTATTCATTATCTTTAGAAGCACTAGAACTCAGAGAGTTCTTGTACAAATTTGACAAATATAAATGAATAATGGAAAACATTGGGGCATAGTAAATATCTTACTTTTTCAGTTTATGGAATATCTTTTAAACTGGTCCTATATTGGAGGAAATAGATGAGAGCCAAACCCTGAATTATGACTTTTTAATTAGAAAATTTAGTTGGTGCTCTCTGCCCATATTTCCTCTTATTGGAATATTTATATTACCTTGATGTGTTGCTATGTGATTGCCCAGAGTGAATGTAAGTATACCGCATACAGGGCACACTAGTTTCTCTCGTTGTTTGGTGACAGCAGTCCGTACCATCCTCACAGGTTTTTCTCTACGTGCAATTTTTTCTCCAGACGACGATGATGTTTTCGTTTTGTATCCTGTGTGAACTTTTAGTATGGTTGCATCCTTTGGTCTCTTTAATAGTATCGGTTGGCCTCTTGTACCATTCTTCATAATTGGAACTAAAATAATATAATTTTAATAAATGATAAGGGTTTATCTACAAAAAGCAGCAGATTTGGAATTAATTAAAGTGGCTGAACACTTCAGTGTCAAATCTGCTGGACTCTACTTTTCATGCCCAACCAGGCAGAATATGGGTCTTCTGTTATTCACTTTTATTTTTTCATGATAACAATAATTAAAAGCATGATAAATTCCACCATTGGTTGATTAGTTAATAATAGCATTTGGTAAGCTTACAATCACAACAAAACATTATCGGATATTTGAAATCCAATTATCAGTTACATGATTAACACATTTAATAGTTTTAATTGGCCATAATCTCTTGGATAACTACACTAATCACTTGGTACTTACAGCAAGTGATTGTAGTAGCTCGTGATTTATTCTCGCCGGAACCACTGGAATCCATATCAAATTCATCTTTGAATTTCTTCAGCACTTTTACTTTTCTTACAACAGTTTTACCTTTGAATACTTTAATATCTGACAGTTTTGGTTTCTTAAATTTAGTCTTAGGCTTTTCAACTGGAGGAACATAGTCATCATCATCATCGTCTTGGAAAACATCATCATCTAAATATTCTACCTCGGCCTGAAAAAGAGTTATGCCAAACTAAGTATTGTTAAATGTATGGAACAAGACAATCGGAAACACAATATGATAAGAATAAGAATCAGCATTCCTATCCAATGTGTAAATGCTGGCAATGTTCTGGGCACTTTTCACATAGACAGTGATGCGGAGAATTTTTTGATGCCCTTGTTATTATTATATACGCTTTCATAGTTATTTTTAATTTAAGTGTATATATATTTAGTTATTGTTAATTAAGTATTTTATACTATGTAAATTTATATATTGGTAATAAATAAACTATTGCTAAATGATAATTATGAAAACTATATTAAAATAATGTTTTACTTACATCAGGGTCATTTTTAGTAGCATAATTAGTTCTTGTAGTTCTCCAAGTTAACTGCACATCATCGTCAGAGTTATCAATTTTAACCTCCTCTGCATTAGGGTCTACTTTTCTTATGACTGTGTTGGCAATAACAATATCTTTGCCATCCATCGTTTCCACAGACTTTTGTGGCACTTCTATTTCCATCTCCCATTGTGGTTCAGGTTTTATTGTCAATGGGCCAATTTCACTTTTTATGTCCGTGAAAGAATCAAACGCAATTTTCTTAGTTGGAACATTTTCTTTTTCTCTTGCTAATATTTTCTTTAGTTTCTTATCAGACCTATAAAAATTTGACACAATTTTAACACATTCAGTGCAAAGGACTCGGCTCCTGAGTACGACACAATAGCTTTTTAATTGTTTCAGTTATTACGGCAGCGGCAATGCGATAAATATGAAATAATGAGGACAAAAGTGTGAGAAAAAGATAAGGGATGTCTTTGCCCTACAGTGGAATAGCATGGTACTTGTTTAGATTTAAAAATTGTGCAAATTTATATTTTTTTGTACATTAAGTGAAAAATGCATTTAAGTGTGTATAGTCCTCGCCTAACTTCTAGGACGCCCTGAAGTTGGTTTACTGGATGCGAGAGGCCAGAAACGGTGCCTAAGCCATTATAGCCAACTTCAGGGCGACCAAGAGGTTTGACGAGAACTATACTAAAGGTAAAAACAAAGAAAAAAGGGTAGTTATAGTGGAAACAGTTGGCTAACAGACTCATAAAATTTTGTTAGTGCTATATGCAATAAAAAGTTTATCAATACAGCAATGATTGGGCAATATTTATTTTTTAAATAAATCATGACTGTAGTCATTAATACCATAGTCCTAATTAGATTGTTAAACAAAGTTTGAGCTTACCTTTCGGCCACTGTTTTAAGTAGGTATGCTTTCTCCAAAGTAGTGCAGCATTTGAGGCAAATCTTTTCAGGTAATCCATCATTGGATGAAACCTGAAACATTTGTATTCATGGTCTGAACATTTTTTATTGCAAAGATTTAATAACATTGTTAATCTTCTGTGGCATGCATACATGCTTATAATAACGTACATGCAATCTTTTTCTATTGTACTTGTTTTGCTACAGTTTGTTGACAGAATTATGTCAATTTTACATTGCATTCAATGATAGTTTTGATTTATGCTGGGGTATTTTGGCAACGATCGTCAGCAGTTATCGGTTTTTATTGCAAAGATTTAATAACATTGTTAATCTTCTGTGGCATGCATACATGCTTATAATAACGTACATGCAATCTTTTTCTATTGTACTTGTTTTGCTACAGTTTGTTGACAGAATTATGTCAATTTTACATTGCATTCAATGATAGTTTTGATTTATGCTGGGGTATTTTGGCAACGATCGTCAGCAGTTATCGGTTATCACTTATCCCGACACTATTGAGTTTGTTTTGGTCAGAAACCAACTGACAAGCACGAAGGCCCGCTAGTTTGTATACAAAATAGAGGCATTTTCAACTTACCTTTACGTCGGCAATCGCTGTAAGCATTTCAGCATAATTACCAGACAACTTATATCTGAATAGAGGACATAATGGTTTTTTGTTTGTCAGGCAAATACGACACGATTTCATGTCGATAGTATCTATTGGATCTAACATTTTCCACCAAAACTAAAGTGATGACAGTATAGTAATAGTAATCCGTTTTTATATCGAAGCACTTCACTTTTCGTAAATAATCTTTAGGGATTGCTTGCTTGGTACGATTTTATTACAATCTCTCAGTTCACCACCTCACTACGCCGCCATAGACAACGAAAAAGGAAATAGTGTGCGTCGTAGTTCGCGTCAAATTTCGAAGCACAATGTTGCCAACATTTTGAAACCCTGCTCATTCTAAAACCGAATATTTTTCAAACTCAGCTCAATGTTTATCAAAATATTATTTTGTTAAAAAAAAACATGTTATTCAAATGCATATCGATTTAGTAGTTCTCAAACGGCCCTTTTCACACCTGTGTGGGCTTAGTGTGAGTTTTTACTCGAGCCCATTCGAGTTAACGTAAACGTCAATTGGTATTGAAACTGGATAAGCGCACTGGTGATAAACCTCTTTTTTGTATAATTTTGACGCGATCGTATACGTCAGATTAACGTTATCACTTATCACGATCGAGTACTAAAAACAACTCAGAATAAGACCCCTTCTACACAGTTGGAACCACCGCCCGACCATGGTGCCCTTGGTTGGACCGAAAACTGGCGCGTTCGTTCTACACTTTCGCGTGATTGACACAATTTTAGTTATTTTGTTATTCGCGGGCAGTCATACAAGCACGAAATGGCGTCTCATAATATCAAATAGTTGGAAGTGGTTCTTCATTATGAAAGCGACGATAAAGCAAAAAAAAAAGACGTGTGGCACTCGGGGACTGCCGCGGTAAAGCTATTGCATAGCATTTATTCTAGATCCGGTCCTGGAAAATGCGTCTGAATGTCGAATTGTAAAGAGTTGCAAAACCACAGTATTTTAATTTTATCATACTCCTAAAAATTTAATAATAATAAAATAAATAATTTTCTATGTATATCCAACCGTTGGCGTCCGAATCTGCAATAAGTAAAATAAAAGCCAGCTGAACAAAAATTTGCTTTTATTTAGTTTTAGTTTTGTAAATGTATGCCGTACGTAATTTCTCTTTCGAAATAATACTCAAATTTGACAAAAATTGCTATACTTGCATATTAAAATATATCAAAATGTAAAAAAAAACTTCTATTTATATATATATTATTTTATAACTAATAATGAACAAATAAAATTATGTGGGTCATCTATTCTCTAAGTGTGTTCCGCGGAACTCTAGGGTTCCGCGATACCTCTGTAGGGGTCCACAAGAATTTAGAAAAAAAATCAAAACACCTCTCTCTGGTCGAACGTTTTGGCTCCGCGGCCGCGCGTAGGTATATTTATTTGTATAAACATGTGTTACAATAGCTGGTACAATATCTCATAAGTTTGGTATCAACATGTATACTTGTATACTTGTGAGCGCGCAATCCCTTTGATAAAAGCCGCCTCTGAATTAGACGCTATAGTTGTCAAAAAGCGACTTTCGACTCTAACTTCAAAATATAAAGTCGAGATTGTTTACAACGCAATTTTTATATTTCTCTTTTTTATCGAGTATTTTCGAGAATATTCGAGATCGAGTCTAAGTATAAAAGCGGCGATAGGGCGTCGCGCCTCGTCAGTCAGTTAGACGATGTCGATTAGCGTTCGGAGCGATAAGTTTTTACCTACGTACTTTCAAGCTCGCTAGCGAGAAACTAGTGTTCATTGTTCTACTGCCTGCTGTATTCTTTTGTCTCAGTTGTATACATTTCTTCATTGTACTAAACTTAGTCTCTTATACGCAGTAACGATTGTGCATTATTTAGACCCCACCATCCTGACGCGTAAATAAAGAAGAATGGAACGTTGGCTTAAAGGTGTTAAACGTGTTGCAACAACATCTTCTAATGACGCTGAATGTTTAAAAGCAGTACGCGCGGAGAATATAGCAATCACCGATCCAGACGATGATGCCACGACGTCAAGCTCGACGGTTTCAAAGACGAAAAAAAGGAAGTATGATGAATCATATATCAATTTCGGATTTGTTGATTCCAACGGCTCACCTCTCTGCATGCTATGTAGTAAACTGCTTCCTAATAGTTCCATGGCACCTGCCAAATTGCGCCGACATTTAGAAACTGTACACCCCGAGTTTAAAGACAAGAATAAAGAATTTTCTGTTCGTAAAAAACATCAGTTTTTGGTAAGTCAAAAAATATGATGCATGTAACAAAAACTAACAACGAAAAGGCCACGGAGGCATCATATTTAGTTAGCTATCGCATTGCACAAGCAGGTGAAACGTACACTATCGCTGAGAATTTAATAAAGCCATGTGTATTAGACATAACAAAATGTATGCTCGATGAAAAATCTGCAAAGCATCTTTCTACTGTGCCGCTATCAAACGATACTGTTTCACGGCGAATCCATGATCTGGCAAGCTACGTCAAACAAGAACTAATTACACGTCTACAAAAAACACGATTCGCCTTGCAAATGGACGATTTGACTGATGTCGCTGGTTTGGCTATCTTGCTAGTTATCGTGAGATATCCATATGAAAGTTCTTTTGAAGAAGACATGCTTATGTGTTCACCGCTGCTCACAAAGACTACCGGGGATTTTTTTTTAAATAAAATAAATATATTTTTTGAACAAAATAATCTCAGTTGGAACAATTGCATTGACATTTGTACAGATGGGGCCAAGGCGATGACAGCAGGAGCAGTGTCACAAATAAAAAATAAAACGCCTAATTGTAGTTCCAGCCATTGTATTTTGCATAGACAAGCACTTGCGATAAAGCAAATGCCGTCAAATCTAAAATTTGTTACGCTAAAAATAATTAATTTTATCAAATCACAACCACTACAATCCCGATTGTTCTCATTATTGTACGAAGATTATGGCAGCAAACATAAAACACTGCTGCTCCATACGGAAGTGCGATGGCTGTCTCGGGGTAAAACTTTAACAAGGCTGTTTGAACTTGGAGCCGAATTACAAATGTTTCTTTCAGCAGATACTTCTTTTAATTTGAAGGACCGTTTGTATGATAAAACTTGGTTGTTCCGATTGTCTTCTAAGGCGGATATCTTTCAAAAACTGAACGAATTGAATTTATCATTGCAAGGTAAACAGACAACAGTGTTTCAAGCCTATAACAAAATAACTGCCTTTAAAAGAAAATTAGATTTTTGGATTATTTGCTTTGGTAAGAAAGAAATAGAAAGCTTTACGTCACTCAGTGAGTTTGTTAGCAATAACGACTCAGAAATGTTTCAAGATGATGTGTTTGAAGAATTGGTCCAATATCTCAGTTCAGCGCGCATCTTTTGAAAAGTATTTTCCCGAAGAACAGAATACAAAAATGAAACAGAATTCATGGATTCATAGTCCTTTTTTACCCAACTCGCAAAAGCCCGAAAGTATGTCAAACGAGATATATGAATCTCTTTTAGAAATGTCATCAGACACAAGTATGGAGTCACTGTTCAAAACGACGCCTCTCAACGATTTTTGGTGCAGAATCCGTGATGAATATCCAATGCTTGGCAAAATGGCTCTGAATATTCTTCTCCCGTTCCCAACAACATATTTGTGCGAAACAGGATTCTCAACCTATGCAGCGACGAAAACAAAATATCGCAATAGACTGGACGCCGAATCTGATATGAGACTTCAACTGTCTTCTATCAAACCTGATATCAACCAATTGATGAAAAATAAAAAACAGTTTCATACCTCCCATTAGTTAGATTTTTCTTTTTTAATATCTTCTATTATTGTACGTGCCATGTGGTAAAGTAAGTAATAATTAGTAACTGTTACATTGTACTTTTATTATAATTATTAATAAAGAATACACTTTTAAAACCGGCCAAGTGCGAGACGGACTCGCGCACAAAGGGTTCCGTACCATTATCGCAAAAAAAGGCAAAAAAATCACGTTAGTTGTATGGGAGCCCCACTTAAATATTTATTTTGTTATGTTTTTAGTATTTGTTGTTATAGCGGCAACAGAAATACATAATCTATGAAAATTTCAACTGTCTAGCTATCACGGTTCATGAGATACGGCCTGGTGACAGACAGACAGACAGACAGACGGACCGCGGAGTCTTAGTAATAGGGTCCCGTTTTTATCCTTTGGGTACGGAACCCTAAAAACTATTGTTTTATTGTAGGGTTCCATCAAGCATTTTGCTTCCCAAAAGGGTTCCGTCACCAAAAAAGTTTGAGAACCACTGATGTAGGTTTTACAACTCTATGTATGTCGTTCTTTTATCAAACATATTTTACAACGCCATCTAGCGGTGAGAGGAGTCCGTGTTCCCGCCGAGCCTGTCGCTACACCCAAGTCAAAGTATCACCGCTGTGCCGGTCGGAGTGGGGGGTGTTAGGTTATTTTCGTTACGGAATTTCTGGATTCGGTCTCCACGCTAGAGGCCCGCGATAGAAGCTATGCAATAGCTTAAAAAGGACGCTAATCCAGACGATAAAGATAAAATAAGAACGCTAATCCAAAGTCATTCAAAGTCGGAGTAAGAGTCAAATTGTTTATTTCAAATAGGCCACCCCTCAGCCAGCGCGAGACCTTACAAAGCGTCTGTTTTATTGTTTTTCTATTGTGTTTGTAATTATACCGGGGGTGCTTTTGATTGTCAAAACTTTTAATTTAAAATATAGTAACAATTGAATGTACCTTAATTTGCCCTTGGTCGCCAGCGCATACCACCCAAACGAGGTTGTTGGACGGTCACATCAATATGGTTGGCTAACCACCGTCTACACCAGCGGTTCTAAACCTTTTTGGCTGGCGACCCAAAATATTGAAGCCCGTGACCCTGAAGGTTTAGTTTTCTTTCAGTGATAATAAAATAAAAGGATAAACTAAAAGATCGTAGATTGTGAGCTATCCACGGTCTTTTATATATTAGAGATGGGACACAGCCTTCGGTAAAAAAATACTTTTATGGGCTTTATCGATCGTGAGAATAATTTAATACGTAAGAGAGAAAAAATCCCAGTAATTTTTATTATGATTCATTTTTAAGTAATAGAAAGCTTTAAAGGTTAACTGAAAAATGGTTTTCATTCAGATTGCAAGCTATAAACTAGTGGATAGCGTGCTAGTAAAGTTATAGCGCATTACTGTCAAATCAGTGAGATTTAAATATGGAGATAGGCTAACAACTTATCCTTAAAACTAGTATATTTGAGCAAGTATCTCCTCGCTCAAGTACACTAGTTAGTTAATACTTACAATCGTTCGGATTCACTCGGTTGGCGTTCATTGGATTCGTGAAGGGAACATCATTTATACATTAATAATAATAAATGAGATGGATAATAATTTACAACGGACGTATTTCTCGCTCTCATCGCTGAGATCCTGTCTCTGTAGTGTTAAGGTGCAAATAAGAGTGACATCGCATTCCAGCAAGGTGAAGACTTATATCAGTTTTCAACTCTGTTTCAGATGCAGATAATAAATTGTTTGGCTTCAAAACATTTGTTAATATGGACGTGATGATTGGTACAAAAGAGAGGCCTGTGCTCAGCAGTGGGGGAAGTCGGGCTGTGAATGATCATGATGATGATTCCAGAATTTAGTATTACACATTGCTTTTGAACATATTATTACTGATTTTTAGGCATTCATTTATCTTTCATCACCAATACTAATATGAGATATTTAGTTCCAACTGATAAATACTGATAGTAACAATATTATAATATTTCCAGGCGAATATATTAGTATTACCTAATTTTGAGAAATATCGGTATTGACCTATCTCCTGCCTATCTCTAAATGTGTTAATTTTAGTTCCTGAGAACCTCGAGCGGGGCGCTTTGAATCAGCACAAAAATCAACTGTCATTTCCTATAATAAGTTTAGTCCAGCGTACTTGTATGATAGAGGTCAGTGGTCTCACTTCACAATATTTTGGACAGAATTATCTGTGCAGCCTATTCTGAGCAATGAAGCTCAAAAGTTTCTGCTACCATTTCCAACTTGTTAATTGTGTGAAACAGAATATTCGTGCCTTGCTGTTTTAAAAATCAAGTACAGAAATAGACTGGATCCTCAGCTCAGCATAACATGCGGTGTGCACTTTCCATAAACATAACTCCACGTAAAAAACTTCTTTGCTCAAAAATACAACATCAGGGTAGTCACTGATTACAATTAGTGATGATAACTCTCAGGCTATATGATTAAAAATGAAAAATAGTTTTTCTACTATGAATGCTGATATTGCCGATGTACGCTTTTTAAATTTAGATTAGAATTAGGGGAGCCTAGTGGAACGAGTGGGTATTTCTTCCTGTAACGTGGGTGCGTTTACAAACATATAAACTTACATACACAAACACCCAGGGCCGGAACAACTATCTGTAGGTTATTCAAATACTTGTTCCGTGCGGGAATCGAACCCGCGACACGCAGCGCAGCAGTCAAACGCTCAACCACTGCGCCAACCGTGCGCCCAAAATCTGTTTTTTAATACTCCATTACCCTGCAATTCTTCTTGTATTGTAATCCAGCCATATCATTTTCAACCCCCATTACATCTACTTCAAATGGATTTATTACCCAAGTGTATTTCTCGACATGGATATTTTGTGGAATATATCTTGCCATTTCATCTTCAAGATGTCTCAAATATTCTCTCTAGAAAAATATGGTTGTTATTAAGAAGGCGTAGTTTTAACCGGCGGCGGCGTCACCTTTTTGTTTGCAACGTTCCATTCCATTTTGACTTTTTATTTGAGCTGAGCTTACAAGGCACACTACTCGTAGTTAGTTTAACACACACCACAAGAAAAAATAAAATTAAAGACAGACAAAGTGTAAATAACTTTAATTTCGGCATCGACATCCGATATTTCTTTTTATAATACTTTGCCCCACACTGGAATTTTCTTCCTATATCGTGGGTGCGTTTACTAACATTTTAACTCATATACACGAGACACCCAGATCCGGTAGTTGTTCCGGATCTGGGTGTCTGTGTCTGATCTGTAGGCCATACAAATATTTTTTCCGTGCCGGCATCAAACCCGCGACACGCAGCGCAGCAGCCGATCGCTCAACCACTACGCCAACCGTGGCGTCATCAAATTATTATCTGAATGCCGAAATTATTATTGTGCCGGTTATTTTCCACTTTGAAGTGTTTTTATTTGGAAAACTAGGTTGTATTTTTTTGCAAAAATGTTTTAACTTTGCTACTTGCTTAAAGTAGTTGATAGGTGATATTTCAACGGTAGGAGAGTGACTGAAAATATGTAGCTTAGCCAATGATATTCTAGTAAACAGATACGTTATACACTCACAAAACAAATGAAAAAAGTGTGCCGCGCAGCAGCGGCAGCACACATACACACTTTTCATTCATCTGACATTTCACTACAAGTTAAAAGGGATGGCTTGATAAAACCAACAAGAAAAATAAAGCTAGTGTTTGTCAATTGCGTGTGAATGTAAACAAACATTTTTCTGGCCACCAATGTATTTACCATCTCTTTCTTTTTCTAACCTCCAAATAACAGAATATTAGGAAAAAAAAAAAAATGTAATTTGAGGTGTTTTGCGTACTTATATATGGTATGAGATCCCTTCTGTTTTATATACTTTGGTATCATAATTGTTTCACTTTCTAAATACACACGATGGTATTTTTTTAAATTTTGTTTTTGTTTCAAAAAAGCGTATCGCTCTTCGCCATGCGTGACATAGACTAAAGGCTATACGTCCCAATGACGTATTCGAGTCTTCACAATGCGCGCGCTCATAACATATCTGTTTACTAGAATATCATTGAGCTTAGCCAAAACCTTTTTAGACTTACAACTTTAAAAAAAATTGTGGTTCTAATAAATTGTTATAACCAAATTTGCCATGCAATGTTGCGATCTGTTGCAAGTACTGGACACGGTCTTTAGTTCACTATTTAAAAAAAGTTAATTAAAAAAATACAAAAAACCCGACTGCTTAAAAAGCGAACTAAAAATTTAAGCAGTCGGGTATTTTGTTTTTTTTTAATTAGTTACATTTAAACATATGAGTGTTATATATTTTTTAAATCAGCTCTTAAAATCCATTATTTTGATACCACACACGATGGGTTTGCCATTTTTTTCTTTTCCAATTTTTATGTAGCCAGTGACACTCGCAGGGTTAAGACGAATCGATTGACGTAAGAATCATCAAAATCGGCTAACGCGTTTGGTCTCTAGAACGCCATATAGGAACAAACATACATATATACATACATACATAGACTGAAAAACACATTACCCTCCTTCGGCAGTCGGGTAAAAAAAACGTGGTTCGGCAGCAGAAACAGAAAATCAAATCCTCTGCTGTGTAGAAAATCTTGCAAACACTAAAACCAGAGACAACTTTCATTTGCAGTTACAAAACATTGCAGAATTAATATACCTGTCAAAATACAAGTCAAGTCAAATGTGTGGTGTTGGTGTGTGAGGAAAACAGGACTGAATTACGGTTTATTTTATGATCTATGTCTAATTCTTATAGAATTTATTGAAAGTATTTATGTCCCTACACGTTGCTGTAGCATAAGAACACTCATTGCTTTTACAAACTGTTGCGTAAAAAATGTTATAATGGCCACCACCTACGAAAATTGGTTGAGTCGCAGGAAAGGTAAATATTTGTAATTTATTTGCTAAGTATTCATTCATTCATAAAATTATATCCATTTCCTAATGGTAAACAATAATATTAATAAACTAAGTACTGTTTTATTTACATGTGCGGAAATGTATCATTTCATTAATGGTACAAGCATTACACATTTCAGGTAAACAGAGTGATTTATATAAATTGGATACTAAGAATAAAACACCCGAAGAGAATATAAAGGAGATTATTCAAGGTTTATATTTGAAGAAGCCATTCCACAATGACACCTCACCCACCAACAAAAATAACCCTATGGAGTTCAAGTCAGGTCTTAGAGGCATGCAGAAAAGTGGATCTGATAGCCGTAGACTTTCCTACTTAAATGCCCTAGTCACACTTTTATGTAAAGAAGACAGAAATAATTTGGGCTTCACACCTGATGAACTAATGACTTGGTAAGAATGTATCCTCCAAACTTATGTGTACTAAAACAAATTGAACTATTACTTCTAAAGAGGTTATGTTGTTAAATTGTTCATGACTTTATGATTGTATAGAGCATAATATTCATCTTTATTAACATTTATAAGTAAATACCGGATTATATGTAACATAAAAAGTTTGAAATATGCATGAATATTTGTAAAATATGCATCATTAAAGTTATAGAAAACGAAGAAAAGGAAAAAGGTGGTAGGATTTAACATTTTTGTAAACGTAAACAATCAGTTAGGTTCTAAATATTAATATATATATCAATCATAATATTTTTATAAGTGAAAATTGTTAGTGTATATGACGAAATTTTGGTTAAAGAGTCTATTATTACACTTATCAATAGGGTAACCTATGGAAAAATATAATAAATATAGCGAAAATATGCATCATCACTAGATATTAGATATAATATGCAAATGCATATAATCCGGTCTCTATTTATAAGCAACAAATGTAAATACGTGGGCAAGATATTGTTTAATTATATTTTTTTGTTTACAGTATTCGTGTGAGTCTTGTTGACGATACTATGGTAGTAAGAGCTTCGGCTCTGAGAGTGTTACGCTACTTAATCAAGACAGAAACTGATGTAGCAACATTCAATAATTTAAAACTACCATTCTTAGTTATAAGGTAAACCTTATTTTTATTTTTTTTACCTGTTTATATTGATTGTTTTGCAAATATTTAATATTTATCAGTTTCATAATGAGATGCAATAGGCTTGTAGAACATAATCCAGATGCTGCCCTGTATAAGAATTGCTTTACCTAAATTGTAAAAAACTGTTAAAGAGGATTTATTAATCTAGCTATCAAAAAAATGTACTGAATCTGCTACGTAAATGGTAATTAAACAGGAAAGACAAAGTGAATCACTTTTTCCAACTCAAAAATGAGAATTTATCCTATAGGTTTTTTTTTTATCCTGTTTTCACATATTTGTGATTGAAACAAGTTGTATAACTGTATATAAAATATCTTGATGAAATGGTGGCAGCGGAATTAAAATTTATGCTTTTCATGTTTAGATAAAAAGTAAAAGTCTAACCCTACGGTAAAACTTTGATTGCTTTTCAGTCTTCATAAACCGACAGATTGGCTACTCAGCGTCGGTTTTTTGTCGGTTACATTCAAACATTCAATGCTCCAGAGCATCATTGCCAATGAGCCTCTTTGGTAAAGCATAAACTAATTAGCACTAACTCCTTAGGTCAATGGATTTAATGCTACGCAACGAAGAAGAACGAGCGCAGGCCTTGCGCGTTGTGCGTCGAGTGGTTGCCGTGGTCGGCGCGACGGGTGGAGTTCGACGGCAGCGCGGCGCCTTCGTGGAACATGGCTTACTACGCTGCCTCGCCGCAGTGGCCCGTGCGGCCACTGCGGAAGGCGCGTGTGACCGATTGTCAAGGCCCGCCATTGCTACTCTTGCTGAGATCTGTAAGTAGCTGTTGGGTCCCATTAAGGGTAAACAAGTCAAAAATTCTTCCAGACAAACGTAGTCTAGAGATTACTCCACTGTTTGACGATGTACTTTCAAAATAAAAAAAGATATCAATTTGTCTCATCATTATCTAGCCCTGTATGGAACCGAAAAAATAAAAATATAAAATATTTGATAGTTATGAGCGTCGAAAGTTCCATATTTCAACACTAATTTTAACGTATCTTTGGGCGCAAATAAATACCATAAGAAGAAGGAAAATTAAAAAACGGCCTCCATACAAGGATAGATTAGTAATTCAATAATCCAAATAATTTTATTTTGATCAGATACATTCATTTTTTTTCATGAAATCTAGACTCCGAAAGGTCTGTTTATAAAATTTCGCGCGCTCGTTTTCGTCCTAAATCATCATCCATTTCGATAAAAGATTGCAGAAGTGCTAATTCGTACGCGAACTAGCTTCTTACTGCTCATCACAGCATCTATATATTTCGCACGTGTTGTGGGATGAGATAGCATGCATTTTAACCTCGCGCACAAAATAGTTCGTGCCGTCGACTAGTTTAACCTTAAACGTGCATCTAGCAGAACAGAACTATGCAGAACTTTTAGATAGCTCAAAGCTCGTGCGATAAAATTATTCATTACTTTTTTATTTATAATTTTTTAGTTAAATTATTTTTTTCGAATTAGGTACATTTAAACATAATATATTTTTGAAAGCACTTCTTAAAACCCTTTATTTCGATAACCCACATGATGGTTTTTGAAAAAAAAAGTAATTGGGACTCCCCAATATGGGCCCAAAAGCTACCATTTAAATTTTTGAAATTTTAATGTAACCAGTGACACTTGCAAGGATAAGAAAAATCGATTGACGTAAGAATCAGCAAAATCTTACGTTTGGTCTTTAGAATGCTCCCTAGGAACAAACATATATAGACTGATACCCTCCGTAGGCAGTCGGGTAAAAATCCGTCTGCCTGACAGCGTAAAACACGCAATGAATACTGTTGAATTGTCAAAATGAAAGCTTGCGCGCGTGCTTTCAGCTATCAAATAAGTTACGCAATTACTTTGCTGGTTTTTAACTAACCCCCCGCTTTTAGAATTAAAATCACAGCAAAAATGTTGTGTCAAAATACGGCGAAAGCTGCTGTGATTGATCGAATGAATATTCAACAGCCAATCGCAACACTTTTAATTTTAATTTTTGACGCGTCGAATCATTTCTTGCCAGAAAATGGAAGTAAGAGCAAAATCCACACAAACAGTACAAATGTACATAGCATATTGATCCCTACCTATCTCTACCACATTCCTATAACAAATGAAAAACCCGTAAATTCGCGCACGTCCTACGAATTTGACGCGTAGCTTCGATTAAGACTACGTCGTGGATATAGAAGTGAGTATGATATGTACATTTTTATGCCGATGCGTCGCTTCGCTTCTACTCTGCTTTAATGTGCTTTGACACATAGTAAAACAACAAAAAAATGTCTAACCTACCTAACCTGAGGCATTAATAAGAGCCAAGTAGGCAAGGCTCATATGGATTGCCCCAAATGTAAAAATTAATAACTACCAATAAATTTCCAGGTGTTCTCAACCCCGACATGTTCATATCATGTGGCGGTGTGAACGCAGTGACGCGCCAACTAGCCGAATGCGCGACACCCCGCATGGCCGAAGCGCTATGCGGAGTCCTACTTCACGCCCTCAACGACCCCACTTCGCGAAGGGCCGCGCGAATCGACCTCATGTGTCTCAGTTCACCTTACTGTGATTTTCACTTCCGTCCAGCTGGTACTGAGATGAGCAGGTATGTTATGGTTTTAGTTGCGTTGTATCTTGAGTCATAAATCTATAGTACAATAGTTGATTTCGGAACGACATAAAGTACTACTGTTGTGAGCTTTCCATAGCTCGTAATTTCGCATTTCACATGTGTGAGTTAAGGCATTGCAATTTAAACCTTATTTCAATGTCCACTTGTCTTGTCACGCACTTGTGATTAGCAACGGTTACTACCCAAAATATCCTGTAGATCTACAGCATTTACTATGGTGACAATGCAAAGATAAAGTTGAGGTAATATGCATGAAAAAAATATTTGTAATTATAGTCTATCTCTGTGCCAAATTTCAAACAGATCCAACCAAACTTTCTCATTTATAATATTAGTAAGATTTGGCCAGTTTATCGATAAAAATACTAATAGTGAAAATAAAATCAAAATTGATAAAAACCGATTGAAAAAAAACAATAAAAAAATACTGTCCCTCTCTTCTAAAACGCCCGTTTTCTGTGGCAGCTGTATGCGCGTCGTGCACAATTATGACGTCAGATGGCACGTCGGACTTCTCTTTCTAATTCTCAACTTTGACGCTTTATAACTTCGTCTCTGATCAAGATATTTTAAAAATTCTTACTATTGTTATAAACCAGAAAGTTTGTGAGGATGGATGAATTTTTGATACCTTTTACGCAAAAACTACTGAACGGATTTTGATGAAACTTTACAGAAATATAGCTTATACATCAGTATAACACATAGGCTATAATTTATAATAACACGCAGGCGAAGCCGCGGACGGCAGCTGGTATTTCATATTTGCTTTCTATAGTGTTAATACATTACACTACAACTATTTTATAAATGTCCCTCGGCAATCATCGCATTTCCGAATACAAACGAATTCTAATTTCCATGTCCATCAATTATTAGATTCATCGTGTATAATAATTTGAATTCAGAGCTAAGTACTTTATTGTTGTTTTTTTTTATTTCCGTGTGAACTATATAGAGCTGTAAAACTATTTATGCCTGCGACTTTAGTAACTTTCCTCCCATGTTTTAAATAAATTACATTAAGTTAAAATAGTATTAACAACTCTATATACTTCCAAGTTGATTGAGAGCGTTTGGTCTGCACTAAGTGCAAAAGATAGAAATCCGACGATCGGCGAAACACGAAGTTTGCCGAGGGATATTAAAAAAAATAGTTGTAATGTACACGCATATTCCCTATTAAGACAAGATAGAGCAATTTCACTCACTACATTCCACTACCATCTGAAATAACATGGTGTAGAAAAGCACTGTTTTATTTACTTTTAGTAAAAAAAAAAACTAATTTTAAAAGTCATTTTTCTCAGAGATGAACGCGAGATGCGGTTCACGTGTAGTCGCCTCGCACTGTTGTGCGTGCTTCGCAGTTGGCCAGGCTTGCTCCACTTCTGTCATCCATGTAGTACTGGCGGATTACACGCCCTAGTCGCCGCCCTCTACCTACCGCGATTAGAGGTTCGAGTGAGTAAACAACGTTTTATATTGTTTATTAGATTTGTAATTTGTGTTGAACAAAATATCGAATCTACACATGGTAGGCAACAGTGACACAAAATAGTTGACAGCAACTGGTGATGCTGCTGACAACAATGTTAATATCACACTCTGCTACTAGCAAGACCGCAACACAGAATATTATTTAACACATGTTGGGCAACAGAGACACTAAATAGTTGACAGCATCTGGGAATGCTGCTGACAACAATATTTGTCACACTCTGCTACTAGCAAGACCGCAACACTATGTTGCCAGCAACACAGAATGTTGTTCAACATTTGTTTACCTTAAATACGGTGTTTCCGAACATGTTTATTAAAAATTTATGTTTTCTTAAACAATATGAAATTATTCAATTTCAGAAAGCGATATTAGATCTCTTGTATGAACTAGTCGGATTACCACAACCGGAATGGACAGATGAGATTTCTGTAGCTTTAGATGCAGTTGATCCATCTGACTTTCAAGTAAGTATTCTTCCGTCTTCATTTAATACACATCGTATCTCTGTTCGTTTATTGCAACATGTGTTGAATATTTTAGGATTCCTGGCGACTGAACGAAGGTTTTGTTGCCGCCGAAGGCACAGCCATATTACCTCATCTTGGTGCTACGGGCCCTGATATAATAGAAATTCATCTTGCACTCTTACTTCAGTGTTTCTTAGAGGTATGGTACCCATATTTATGAATTAATAAGTATAGTTATAAGTTTCAAAATTTAATGCAATTTGTGTATTTCAGGCTGGATTGTTAGACGGTTTAGCTGAAGTGATTGTTACAAGTGATACTTTTATATCAGTCCGAGCAACTGTTTTATTGGGTCAACTATTGCATTTAATACACCTGTATCTACCTCCTCAAATATGTAGTATAACGCCGGCGCTTCCGACGCTCATGTCCCAGGCTTCTGCCGGGAAGCCACAGGCCTTAGCCGCAGTGGCCGCCTTAAGGAGACTGCACTCTATGCTCGAAGCCAGGCCAGCTAGTAGCAGCTTGTTCCTAGACCACATAATACAGTATTGTAGTGGTGCATTTAGAGAGAAAGTAGAAGATAATACTAAAAGTCGAAAAGAAAAAGACAATGCTAGTATGGTTAAGCCAAAACATGACGTTGCCCTCCATAAAGAAAATAGCATTGAATTCTTGAACGATTCGGATAACGAAAACGAGCCAAAACAGAGGCACAGTGTTGGCTCCCGGGCTGATGTTCCTAACAGAAATGTGAGTGCTTTAGTTAAGAGTAAAAGTGTTAGTTCTCGCACTAGTGCTGCAGTCAGTAGAGTTACTAAGTCTGCGAAGTTTTTCAATCTGTTCGAGCGAGACAGCGACAGTTTGATTCGATGTACGTTGGTCATGCAGAATAAGGACGGCAACACCTGGAATTGGGATATAATAAGGACTATATTGAAGGTATGAAATTCATTAATTTGCCGTACTCTTTAATGATTAATTTAAGTACATGATTTGTTAATAATAAAGTATTGTTTCAGGAAAACGACACTCCGTTATTGAACCTTAATGACAGCGGTCACAAAGCGTGGGTTGCGCGTATAATAAGCTACCTGAAGCCGTCTTCCAATAAATATTCTCACACAGACTTGTCTAGTACTTGCCAAGGTCACTCTGCCACTCGCGCGGGCTGCCAACTAATTAGACATCTATTGAGACATAATGATGTAAGTAGACAAAAGTTTTCTATGTTTTGTTGCCCGCTACTAAAGGCAATATAAACTTACTAGCTGCTGCCCGCGGTTTCACCTGCGTGGAATTTGTACTTCCCAATATCTTTATAAATTATAGCCTATGTGTTATTCTGATGTATAAGCTATATAACTGTGTAGTTTTATCAAAATCTGTTATGTTATTTTTGCGTAAAAGAGTAACTAAAATCCATCTATCCATCCATCCATACTCACATACTTTCGCGTTTATAATAGTAGTAGGATACTAAACGCTAAGACTCGAGGCAGCACAGATATAAATCTAAATAGATGACGCGATTGTATGTACTTCGCGTGCCAAAAAACAGAGTAAAGTTACGATCAATGATCGTGATCTGAGCTTTTCATTTAGCATTATCGGCACCGGAAATCCACCAAAATCTAGAAAAATGCCTTTTTATGCCATATTGAGCTGTAAACAATGTATAGAAAAAGTTGGCCGAGGCATTGGAAATATTTTCTTTGATTGGTAAATAAATTTGTTGTTAAATTGTTTGTGAAAAAATGGCGCCCAAAATCCGCCATTTTTTCTTTTCGCATTTTATGTAGCCAGTGACACTCGCAGGGTTAAGACAAATCGATTGACGTAAGAATCATCAAAATCGGCTAACGCGTTTGGTCTCTAGAACGCCACATAGGAACAAACATACATACATATATACATAGACTGATAAACACATTCCCCTCCTTCGGCAGTTGGGTAAAAAGTGGCACGCTTGGTTTTCATACAGATGGAGGGACTTGCGTTATCTAGTTAGATTTATGTCTGTGCGAGGCAGTAACAAAACTCACGAGTAGGGTGAAAAATCATACCAAGGGTACCATACGGGGGGTCGTCTGGCACCAATGTGCTGGTTTGATCCCAGGGTTGGTCACAGCGTGCAATGTGTTCTGGTGCGCCGGGGATGGGGGTACTCCCCAGAAGAGGGGCCGCAGCGGGTTCGTGGTGAGTGCTACCGCGTGCCCGTGTTCCCGCCATAAGCGGCACAGGAGGATACCGTGGAGTTCTAGTGGGTTGGTGTCCCACATAACTGCGCTATCTTCCTGTGGTAGCACAGTATGCATGAGCATTTCTCCACGCAAAAAAAAGTGGCGGAAAAACCTCAATATTGGTCTCATAAGACTTTGTAAAACCTATACAGAATCACGTGTCTTCTCGTTGGCGTATCCTAAAGTTGCACGTATATAGTGAATTCAATTATTTAAGGTTACACTAGTCGATCATTCTTCCATACAAACGTAGTCTGGATATTACTCTACTGTTTGCCGATGTACTTACGTTTAAAATAAAGAATGATATCAATTTGTCTCATCATTATCTAGCCCTGTATGGAAACAAAACGAAAAAAAAAAAACAAAGTTATGAGCGTAGAAAGTTGAAAAAACAGTAATTTGTTGAAATAAGGAACTTTCGACGTTTAACGCATCTTTCGGCGAAAATAAATACCATAAGAAGAAGGAAAATTGCAAAACAGCCACCATACAGGGATAGATTAGTAGTTCGACAATGAAAATAATTTTATTTTGAACCACATTTAGTCATTTTTTCAAGATATCTAGACTCCCAAAGGTCTGTTTATAAAATCTCGCGAGCGCGTTTTTGTTCTAAATCATCATCCATTTCGATTTCACTACAAATTTGCAATAGCGCTAATTCCTACGCGAACTGGCTTCTTACTGCTCATCACAGCATCTATCTCTTCGCACGTGTTGTCGGATGAGATAGCATGCATTTTATCCCCGCGCACAAAATAGTTCGTGCCGTCGCGCGTCGGCTAGGGCAACCTTAAAACATTTATTTAATAGTATTAATTATTTATTTATTAATATAATAATAAATATTCGTTTATCCTCGCATTGGAACGCCTTGCAGCAATTACATCATTGGAGAAGACATTACTTGAGAATCTGCTGCTTTCCAAAATCCTGTGTGCAGTCGAGTGGTGACCATCAAATGCAAGGTTGCGGCGGTGGCTCACGAACACTCGCTTGCGCAAGATCAGGCCGCCGCTCCTCCAGGGTTCAATATGTCGTTCCATACCGCACACATTCTTTAGGACAATTTTGACACAAAGTTTTACTTAAGAGCAGAGGTGACCCAGTGTTAAAGGCCCCGAATTATGTAGTCGTGGGTTCGAACCCAGGCAAGCGCTTTACTTTGTGTAAATTATTTCACCACCACTGCTCTAAAAACGGCGAAGGAAAACATCCTAGAACCAAAATTTCGAAGAAATGTAACATCCACCAACCCACGCTGGGCACGCGTAGTGGACTAAGTCCCTTTCCCTCTGGAGAAGGAGGCCTGTGTCCCAGCAGTGGGAACATTAAAAGGCTGATGGATGATAATGTGGTTTTACAAAATTAAGTAATTTAATATGAAGAAAAAGCACGGCAAAATATTGACAAGAAAATTATGTTTCAGCTTGAGTGCCAAAGGTTGTTGGAAGACTTATTCCTGGACGTGAGCCGTCAGATCGAGGCTATAGAGACGGGTCTGAAGGCTCACGAGTGCCTCTTCAGCCCTCAACATATGTGCAACACTATGTGCCAGATGTACTTCCTCTTCATTGGCCAACTGTGTCACTCGCAGAACGGCTTGAGGCTATTCAAACAGACCGGATTGTACGAGAAGTAAGTTGGATACCACTTTTACCTTACATAAGAATGGTGTTATAAGTTTGACGTGTTGTGTACATGTGTGTTTGTGTATCTGTCTGTGGCATCATTACTCCTAAACGGATGAACCGATTTTGATTTCGGATTTAGTTTGAAAAGTGACTATATCGAGAGTGTTCTTACTATGTTTGATGAAATACGTTTCAGCCGGTCAAAAGTAATGGATGTTTTACCTTTGAATCGGAATAAGTTTTCTACTATTAGATAAATTTGTAGCATGAGGTAAAAATGTGTCGGGCGTTTTTTTTTATTTTTCTTGTTAACGTATTGGACTATGTTAACGTAAACGTACTCTTGTGTCAATTTGTATATAAACATAGGGGTTTTCCCTGTCACCAGACTGCGCGATGTATCTTGCTATCTTTTTTCAGCACTGGAAAAATAATTTATTTTGAGTTTTATACACCGTTACTCTTTGTATAGCTATATCTCTTTTTCGCATTAAAACAATGTGATATGACTAAGGAAAATTCATCCATCATTTCAAATTTGAATACCCTTTTTTCAGCCTCTTAGAACTCTCAACAAGAACTCATCATAGCTGTTATGTGAAGTTAGTTATATCCAGTCTGGATTACACTTTGGACTCGTTTCCAAGGGACATTTTAGCGAAGACACTGACATGTAACATTCAAGCATCCAGATTGTATGCAACACAATTTTTGAATGTGTTATTGAGAGCGTCCAGAAAATCTCGTGAGTTGGTTCGAAGAAAGGCTAAGCTGAAGAAGAATACTGTTAATGACCATCTCAAAGCAGCTCAAAGAGATAATAGTGAACCTAATAGTGGTGTGGACATGGATACTTGGATATTACAAATGTTGGTCAGCCAAATAAAAGACGAATCGAAAGTGGTTGTTAAGACTGCGCTCACCATTTTGGAAGAAGCTTACCATGTTCCTGTAAGTGTTATTTTTACAAGCTTTTTATTAACTTGCAATGTATGTATGTGTGTTTGGGTCAAATCTTGCTACTAAATTTTAACGCAGTTATCCTCAAACGATTAAGATGAAATTTTGCATACACGTTTGGTTTGGATGACAATGCACGGTTAGGTAAAAACTTGATTTAAAATAAAGTTTTTTTTATTGATAAATAATATAATCTTGAAGATTTTGTTGGGCGGACTATACGAATGAAACCAAAATAATGATAGCCACCTCCTTAGAGTAAGAAAGCAAGCACAGCAGTGCTTTCTCTCTGTTTTCTTTCTATATAGAGATGTAAGCCAAAACTCCGCCTGTACCTTGTCTATGATTCGACTCAGGGCTTACTTAAATAAAAACTTTTTAGCCATATGACTATGACTAGCTACTAGATTCTTAATTTAAATTTCGCCACCATTTAGTTTAAAGGTTATAAATGCCCGTTTTTAGCAAACGGCCTTTAGTATTATTGAGAGTCGTTTTAAAATAAAACATAAAATAATTAAATCTATTCTACAACAACTCCACCATTATACTTTTTAGGGTT
Organism: Orthosia cruda; assembly: GCA_964057195.1. NCBI lineage: Eukaryota > Metazoa > Arthropoda > Insecta > Lepidoptera > Noctuidae > Orthosia > Orthosia cruda. Next base: position 23,314,515 of record OZ059831.1, on the reverse strand, counting down.
CCGTACCCAAAGAGTAGAAATGGGACCCTATTGCTAAAACTCCGCGGTCCGTCTGTCACCAGGCTGTATCTCATGAACCGTGATAGCTAGACAGTTGAAATTTTCACAGATAATGTGTTTCTGTTGCCGCTATAACAAAAAATACTAAAAATAGAATAAAATAAATATATAAGTGTGGCTCCCATACAACAAACGTTTTTTTTGCCGATTTTTTGCGATAATGGTACGGAACCCTTCGTGCGCGAGTCCGACTCGCACTTGGCCGGTTTTTTTATTTTTATTGAATATTTACATCTAATAAAATAATTTCAATTTCCTGCAGTCGTACGTCGAAAAGTTGATAACGATGAAGGAGACGCTCTGTCAGAATTGTAACTTGGATAAGCACACGGAGCCGTCCACCTTGGATTTCGCTGTCATCAGTGACAGAGGATACTTACTGTGGTTGAGTCTCGAAGTCGCTGTCGCCGTACAATCGGTTGATGCGAAGTCGATCGCATTTCTCAAGAAACATCTGGATTTCTGGACTAAGTCGTACAACTATCGGTAAGCATTAAAAAAAAAGTCCAAACGGAGCCCTATTCCTGTCACTCACGTGTCTGTCTATCGGTCGTTTTTTACAGCCAAACGGTTGGAACTAGTCTTCAACTTTTCACAATTTATGCATTAATTTAAAGGGGGGAGTGGAAAAAAGATTAGAGCTCGTTGCGTAGATAAATACTACATATATATATATATTTTTTGGGACAGTCCCACCACACTATTCCCAAACCAATAAAAAATAGTAATTAATTTCGTTGCGGAATCCAAGATAGTTAAATTCATTCTCCGGGACTTCGTCGAGCTTCATTGCCTCGGCGCTTTTCTGGTGGTCGCCACTGTTGATTCTGGCTTTCAGGAGTTGCAGTGGTTTGGGATTTTTTTATTTTATAAGATATTGGCAAACAAAGGAATGAGAAGCTACTAAAGACAGCATTTTTTACAAAATTTTCTGCCAAAGAATTTTGTAAGTTCTCATTAAGGCGCTATATACGCCCCAATGTTAACGCAGTACTGGCCGTGCGCCCGCTCGATGCCGAAATATCAGTATTAAACCTCCTTTTGAACAGTTCTGTTTGCAAAATAGTATTTGATTTACATATGCTATGTTAGTTATGAAGAAATTCCAGCCATCAATTTTTCTTAGTGTAAAAATATTTATAAACATCCAAGTCGTTTTGGAGGAGTTTCCAAAAATTGCGAAAAAATATCGTGTTGTTAATTATTTTTTTAAAGCAAAACTATTAGTTATACGCAAAAACCTTGAGTTCAAAATTATGTACATAAATCTTTTTTTTTTTTTTTTTCATACCTTTTAACCTAGCCGTTACTAAGGAGTATGCTTTGGAAAGTAAACGTTTTACGGCACTAAAGCGTATGTAGGCCCTTAAGCTAAATCCTAAACTTGAAATTTGATGATCATGTTTATTATTACGTATATTTTACTAACAAATTGCTTGCTAAATCAGACTTTTTCATTGAAATTCGCTAATTTTCCTATTACAACTAACTTGATTTTGCGGTTTGGTACAGAACCCTAAATGTGCGAAGTCCGACACGTACTTGGCCGGTTTGGGTGAAACCTTCAAAAAGCCCCTGGAGAAAAAGACTAGATAGTGTGTGATTTTACCACACTAAAACCACCCAAGTGATTACTATCAGCTCACAGGAAGGGCCCCGTGACCTCTTGAAATACAACCCCCAGAATCCCGTCTGTGCAAGGCACATCGCTGGGATGCTATAACTATTTAGACCTCTTACTGAAGTTCTGTTACCTCAGCTACGTGCGACTAGTAGAGGCGGGCGTGCACGAGGCGCTAGCGGTGAGCGAGGCGGGCGGGATGCGTGGTGCGCCCCGGGCCAGGCGCGCGGCTCGCCCCCCGCCGCACCTGCACGCCGCACTGGCCCCCCGCAACCGCACCGCGCACCCCGCGCATCCTACACACCGCGCGAGAGCGTTGCTGGCCGCTGTACTACCCGATCACTATAAGGTAAGTGGCGTGAGACCGTACACAGAGTATGCATTAGACTACATTTGAATCACTAATTTTAATTCAGAATTTTAAATACCTAATAATAAAATGTTTGGACAGCAAACTCTATGATATACAAGATAAAATTAAAATTCTATTGCAAATTTTCTTTTATAGGTTTCTAGCTGACCCGGCAAACGTTGTTTTGCCATATAAATTAATTCAAAGATTCCCAAAAAGTTTTGCATGCACTGAGTATTATAGTATTTCTTGGAAAGGTTTATACAGGTAACACAATGGTTGTTGTTAGCGGGACCTCGTGATACGTGTTGAATACTATTGATTTATATGAGATCACTTAATTAACTGTACGTGAGAACTATCTCGAGCAAAATGGCACCTACCCTACCCTGCCCTACATACCTACCTAGTCTAGCCTACCCTACCCTACCTATCAACTTACCCTAATCGACCTACTACCTACCTACCCTACCCTATCTATCAACTTACCCTACTCGACCTACCTACCCTAGCTACCTACCCACCTACCCTAGCTACCTACCTACACACCTACCCTACCTACATACCTACACACCTACCCTACCTACCTAACTACCTGCCCTACTATACTTTACCCTACATTCCTACCTACCCTAACCTACCCTACATTCCTACCTACCCTAACCTACCCTACATACCTACCCTACCCTAACCTACCCTACATTCCTACCTACCCTAACCTACCCTACATACCTACCCTACCCTAACCTACCCTACATACCAACTTCGCATTGCCTTTCTAATGAAACCGGTATGGTTATGACTTTGGGGCATATCGACTGGATGGTTTCAAAGTCTATTACAGAAATAGGTAGAAACATTTTTTGTGTTTTATAATTACAATTATAGGATGAATTTCAGAAAAATCGACAACGTCAGGCAATACCGGAACCAGCATACAACGCCATGTTAATTTTTGTGTGCTTTGTTTCTATTTTGCATCAGAGATGGCACTGTGTTCGCAAAATGTATGGGAAAATGTTTATTTTTTACCGTTAATTTTTCGATGTTTTGTTACTTATCCGGACGAAGATAAATCCAAAAACACAAAAATCATAAAAATAGGTCCAGCCGTTCTTGAGTTATAAGTGGGGTAACTAACACGACTTTATCTATACTAGTCTATACTATAATATACTATAATCTATACTATCTATACTAATATTATAAAGAGGTAAAGTTTGTGAGTTTGTGAGTTTGTGACGTTGTAAGGGGTAATCTCTGGATCTACTGAACCGATTTTGAAAATTCTTGCACCGGTCGAAAGCTACATTATTCCTGAGTGTCATATGGCTATAAAATATTTTAAAAAAAAATAGAGATCCTTATGAAAATTGCAATAATGTAACCCAAGGTAGCAAAATGTTGTCTGGAAAATACATTATTTGGCGTGCGCTGAGAAAACTATTGATGATAGATACAAATTAGTAGGTAGGGTAGGTAGGATAGGCAGGGTAGGCAGGGTAGGCAGGATAGGCAGGGTAGGCAGGAAAGGCAGTGTAGGCAGGATAGGTAGGGTAGGCAGGGTAGGCTGGGTAGGCAGGGTAGGCATGGTAAGCAGGGTAGGCAGGGTAGGCAGGGTAGGCAGGGTAGGCATTGTAAGCAAAGTAGGCAGGGTAGGCAGGGTAGGCAGGATAGGCAGGGTGGGCAGGATAGGCAGGAAAGGCAGGTTAGGCAGGGTAAGCAGAGTAGGCAGGGTAGGCAAGATAGGCAGGGTAGGCAGGAAAGGCAGGGTAGGCAGGGTAGGCAGGGTAGGCAGGATAGGCAGGGTTGGCAGGGTAGGCAGGGTAGGCCGGGTAGGCAGGGTAGTCAGGTTAGGCAGGGTAAGCAGAGTAGGCAGGGTAGGCAGGATAGGCAGGAAGGGCAGGAAAGGCAGGAAAGGCAGGGTAGGCAGGAAAGGCAGGGTAGGCAGGGTAGGCTGGGTAGGCAGGATAGGCAGGATAGGCAGGGTAGGCAGGATAGGAAGGGTAGGCAGGAAAGGCAGGGTAGGCAGGATAGGTAGGGTAGGCTGGGTGGGCAGGGTAAGCAGAGTAGGCAGGGTAGGCAAGATACGCAGGGTAGGCAGGAAAGGCAGGGTAGGCAGGAAAGGCAGGGTAGGCAGGATAGGTAGGGTAGGCAGGGTAGGCTGGGTAGGCAGGGTAGGCATGGTAAGCAGAGTAGGCAGGGTAGGCAGGGTAGGCAGGGTAGGCAGGATAGGCAGGATAGGCAGGATAGGCAGGATAGGCAGGGTAGGCAGGTTAGGCAGGGCAGGCAGGGTTGGCAGGGTAGCCAGGGTAGGCAGGGAAGGCAGGGTAGGGGCAGGGCAGGCAGGGTAGGCAGGGTAGGCATGGTAGGCAGGATAGGCAAGGTAGGCATTGTAAGCAAAGTAGGCAGGGTAGGCAGGGTAGGCAGGATAGGCAGGGTGGGCAGGATAGGCAGGGTAGGCAGGAAAGGCAGGTTAGGCAGGGTAAGCAGAGTAGGTAGGGTAGGCAAGATAGGCAGGGTAGGCAGGAAAGGCAGGATAGGCAGGGTTGGCAGGGTAGGCAGGGTAGGCCGGGTAGGCAGGGTAGTCAGGTTAGGCAGGGTAAGCAGAGTAGGCAGGGTAGGCAGGATAGGCAGGAAGGGCAGGAAAGGCAGGAAAGGCAGGGTAGGCAGGAAAGGCAGGAAAGGCAGGGTAGGCAGGAAAGGCAGGGTAGGCAGGGTAGGCTGGGTAGGCAGGATAGGCAGGGTAGGCAGGATAGGCAGGGTAGGCAGGATAGGAAGGGTAGGCAGGAAAGGCAGGGTAGGCAGGATAGGTAGGGTAGGCCGGGTAGGCTGGGTGGGCAGGGTAAGCAGAGTAGGCAGGGTAGGCAAGATACGCAGGGTAGGCAGGAAAGGCAGGGTAGGCAGGGTAGGCAGGAAAGGCAGGGTAGGCAGGATAGGTAGGGTAGGCAGGGTAGGCTGGGTAGGCAGGGTAGGCATGGTAAGCAGAGTAGGCAGGGTAGGCAGGGTAGGCAGGGTAGGCAGGATAGGCAGGATAGGCAGGATAGGCAGGGTAGCCAGGGTAGGTAGGCAGTTGACGGGAGCGAAGCCCCGAGGGTCAGCTAGTAATCTATACTAATATTATAAAGAGGTAAAGTTTGTGGGTTTGTGAGTTTGTGACGTTGTAAGGGGTAATCTCTGGATCTACTGAACCGATTTTGAAAATTCTTTCACATGTAGAAAGCTACATTATTCCTGAGTGTCATAGGATATAATATAATCAAAAAAAAATTGAGATCCTCATGAAAATTGCAATTATGTAACCCAAGGTAGCAAAATGTTGCCTGTAAAATACATTATTATTATCGTGCGCTGAGAAAACTATTGATGATAGATAAAAAATAGTAGGTAGGTAGATAGGGTAGGTAGGATAGGCAGGGTAGGCAGGGTAGGCAAGGTTAGCCAGGGTAGTCAGGATAGGCAAGGTAAGCAAGGTAGGCAGGGTAGCCAGTGAAGGCAGAGTAGCCAGGCTAGCCAGGGTTGGCAGGGTAGGCAGGGCAGCCAGGGTAACCAGGTTAGCCAGGGTAGGGGCAGGGTGGCCATGGTAGCCAGGGCGGACTGGGTACGCAGGGTAGCCAGGGTAGGCAGGGTAGCCAGGATAGCCAGGGTAGGCAGGGTAGCCAGGTTAGCCAGGGTAGGCAGGGTAGCGGCAGGTTAGCCAGGGTAGCCATGATCGCCAGGGTAGCCAGGGTAGCCAGGGCAGCCAGGGTAGGCAGGGTAGGGACAGGGAAGGCAGGGTAGCCAGGGTAGGCAGGGTAGTTAGATAGGTAGCCAGTTGACGGGAGCGAAGCCCCGAGGGTCAGCTAGTAATATTATAAAGAGGTAAAGTTTGTGAGTTTGTGACGTTGTAAGGGGTAATCTCTGGATCTACTGAAACGATTTTGAAAATTCTTGCACCGGTAGAAAGCTACATTATTCCTGAGTGTCATAGGCTAAACAATATTTTCAAAAAAAATAGAGATCCTTATGAAAATTGCAATAATGTAACCCAAGGTAGCAAAATGTTGTCTGTAAAATACATTATTTGGCGTGCGGTGAGAAAACTATTGATGATAGATACAAATTAGTAGGTAGGGTAGGTAGGATAGGCCGGTTAGGCAGGGTAGGCAGGAAAGGCAGGGTAGGCAGGGTAAGCAGAGTAGGCAGGGTAGGCAGGGTAGGCAGGATAGGCAGGGTAGGCAGGAAAGGCAGGGTAGGCAGGATAGGTCGGGTAGGCAGGGTAAACAGAGTAGGCAGGGTAGGCAAGATAGGCAGGGTAGGCAGGAAAGGCAGGGTGGGCAGGGTAGGTAGGATAGGCAGGGTAGGCTGGGTAGGCAGGGTATGCATGGTAAGCAGAGTAGGCAGGGTAGGCAAGGTAGGCAGGGTAGGCATTGTAAGCAGAGTAGGCAGGGTAGGCAGGGTAGGCAGGGCAGGCAGGATAGGCAGGGTAGGCAGGGTAGGCAGGAAAGGCAGGATAGGTAGGGTAGGTAGGGTAGGCAGGGTAGGCTGGGTAGGCAGGGTAGCCAGGAGTAAGCAGGATAGACAGGATAGGAAGGGTAGGCAGGGTAGGCAGGTTAGGCAGGGTAGGCAGGGCAGGCAGGGTTGGCAGGGTAGCCAGGGAAGGGGCAGGGCAGGCATGGTAGGCAGGATAGGCAAGGTAGGCAGGGTAGCCAGGGTAGGTAGGCAGTTAACGGGAGCGAAGCCCCGAGGGTCAGCTAGTTTTATATATATACAGAACGCAAAATACGCGCTGGAGTGCGCGTGGAGTTGCGGAAACAGCCCGTCGAAACTAAACTGTATAGATTTTAACGCTCAAGTAATAGATCAAAGTAGTCTCAATTTATGAATTCAAGGCAAAATTTTAGTATCACCGAGTGAAGGACAAGAAATAATAGATATATTAAATTATATTTGTGTTTTTACTCACACACAAATATAATTTCTCTTTTCTCAAACATGCTTGGAAATTTGAGCATTATTTTGACAACCTTCTTCGAGATAAATCGAAATTGCAGTACTGGCCAAATACAGCCGAGCAGCGGCCGGCAAAAGTTGTATGAAAATCCATATCTGTCGTGTGTAGCGGCCAAAGAAATAAATAGTAAACTCATATCTGTCGTGTAATTTAAAAATGGAACGATCTTTTGCTCCGAATCATGGCAACCAAGGAGGTAACTTATCAAAGGTTTTATTTAAATTCGAACTGGCTTGCAGATAGAAAGCTGTTTATTGAAAAAAAAACAAATTAACACTTCGCATTGCGATTTTTATTTGCGCGGGTTTTTGTAGTATTACTCCCGCGTGATTTTTTTACCGCAATGCGTGCAGCTTGATACAATTCCATAGGCCGTAGAATGGGCGGAAAAAAAATCGCTCGAATGAAAGTCTCAGTGCGTGCTAAGCCTAACGCGAGAATAATTATTGTTGTTCGTTGGTCGTCATTGATTTTGAAAAGTAATTGTATTTGACCAAATGAGTTCTAGGTACTACTTAGTTTTAATTTCCGCGCATTATTTGAGAAAAGCACTATACAAGCCTTGGCCACAACTAGGCATTGATGGACTTACGTATTACACGTTCGTCCATCAATGCCTCTTTTGCTGGCCGCTGCAGTAATGTACTATTCATTAACATATATACAAACTTTGCCCAATGATTGAGCCCCAACAAAACGACCGTCACGGTACAATTTCTCTAAAAAGCACAAGTTTACTAATGTCTATTAATGATTAACGCTAGGCAAACGCTGACATCAAATCTATACAATAACAATCCTTTCTCGATGGCTGCAATAAACAATAAGAAAATTTGCTTATAGACGATGGTATCAGATTTCTACAACACTATTTCTTTCAGATTCTGCAACGCAAGAAATGCGCCAACGAGCAAGAGATCGCCGACATAAAGGCTTCGTTGTGGGCGGTTGGCAACACTGCTGTGACGTCACAGGGTCTTCAACAACTTATGAGCTTGAGTAACGGGTACTTGGAAGACTCGGTATTGGTTCACATCGTAAGGTTGGCTAAGTACAACCCGGTGTATTCCGTGCGAGCGACTGCCTTTTATGTGCTTGGACTTATTGGAAGCACTTACGATGGGGCTAATCTGCTCTCCGATCTTGGTAAGGATAATAAACTAAATGTTTTTGTGTCTTAATTACTTTGTTTCTTTAACCTTATAAATATGTTTCGTTGTATTTTTGTAGGGTGGCTATGTGTTAGACATACAAGACACGATCAATTCCCAGTGATTCCCGACGAAACCTACGCCAACTTTGAGCAAGGCACTAACGTGCATTACTATGTGACATCACCAGAAAGTCGCTACAATACCTACGACACTGAAATGAGCGAGCATTCAGACCATACCGACCAGAGTGTAGCAGAGAGTTTACACTCGGACACTACCAAACTCTATGGAAAAGCTGGTTCAATATCTGCTGATGCCTCGGAGATAAAAGACCAAGATGTGACTGACAATAAAGGTTATACTGACGGAAGACAAGACAAGAGAAAGTCCCATACGTTACCTTCGCAAAGCTGCTCGAGTACACACGACCGACCTACGTTATCAGAGTCAAGAACAGTCGATATACTCCGAGATTGCTCTAGCTACGAACGTCCGGGACCTCATCGGGAAAATAATAGACTTTTAATAGGCAGAATGAACTCTTTAGAACATCATGAAGGCAGAGTGAGGAATACCAGTGAATCTAGTACAAGTGGAGTTAGTAGTTGCGATTCATTTCTTGGGAAATACGCTATTCCGTAAGTATATACTCTTAGTAATTAAAATCATTCCATCACATTTTATCACATTCATCATCATCAGCAGCCTATAAATATTCCCACTGCTGAGATACAGGCCTCCTCTCTGTGAGAGGGAATGGGTGGTAGCCACCACGCGCGCCCAGTGCGGGTTGGTGGATGTCCATGTCTATTAATGTTCCCACTGCTGAGACAGAGGCCTCCTCTCTGTGAGAGGGAATGGGTGGTAGCCACCACGCGCGCCCAGTGCGGGTTGGTGGATGTCCATGTCTATTAATGTTCCCACTGCTGAGACAGAGGCCTCCTCTCTGTGAGAGGGAATGGGTGGTAGCCACCACGCGCGCCCAGTGCGGGTTGGTGGATGTCCATGTCTATGAATGTTCCCACTGCTGGGAAACAGGCCTCCTCTCGGAATGGGTGGTAGCCACCACGCGCGCCCAGTGCGTGTTGGTGGAAGTCACAGGTCTTCGAATTTTTAGTTCTAGGATGGTTTCCTCGCGATAATTTCCTTCACCGTTTTGACAGAAGTGGTAATGAAATAATTTACACAAAGTAAAGCACCTGTCTGGGGTCGAACCCACGACCTACAATTTGTAAGTCGCGGCCGATACCACTGGGCCACCACTGCTCCATCATCCATTTACAGCATTCACATTTCGCAAAATGTACTGTGCACTTGGCGCATTAGCGCTAGGTGCCAAGCGCGCATTACTGACGGTTGGGAACATTTTGGTATGTTGGGGCTATTAGGCTAATCGCCAGGAGGCCCGGTAAGATCTGGGCGCTAAGTAAGCCGCCTTGGCAGTGCATTTTCGGCCTAAGAGCTTATTAACACAGGACTTATTGTCATCAGCTAAGCACAAATAGTAGATTGTTTACCTAGGGAGCAAACGACTATTTTAAAGGCGAGAGTGTTTTTTTGAATCCAGAGCGGAGTTAAGGATTCTAGAGTGGAATCCCGAGCGTAGCGAGGGTTTCTAAAGTAGAATCCTGAGTGTAACGAGGGATTCAAAGTACGTCACTCGAGCTTAAAATAGTGTTGCTCCCGAGGTGGACACTCTACTTTTTATAACCCTCTATGAGAAAATAAGTAAGTGCAACTTATGAACAAGAACGTTATGTTTATTTATTTACATAAAATTAAGAACCATAAGACATAAAAAAACATAATTTGAGGCTAATGTTTATATTTGAACAATTATGGAAGTGCATCGTAACAATTTTATTAGTTACATCCGTTACAGTTGTAGATTTATTTATAGCTTGGGAATTAGAAATAGTCACTTATTCAATACATTGTTCCCGCATGGTTTGTGATTCATCTCTTTGCTGATTGGAACATTTACTAACGATATCCACATTCCAAAATCAAATCACTTTTAGTTCCTAGGGATTAATGAGCTATTTTGGTCCCTGTTTACGAGGAATAAACTATCTCTTTTTGAATAGATGTGATAAAAAGTTAATTTCGGGCTTTGAAAGCCCAATAATATGGTGCCCGGACAAGGAATGAAAAAAAAATATAATGTAGGATTACTCTGTCCTCTTAGTAATTTGACTATTTTCTTGTATTCTGACGTTGCTAATTGTTTGCAGTGACAGGGTATTGACTTTGAGTCCAATCCCGAGTTCGTCGAGTTTGTACGGAATGAAGAGCAGTAACAGCACGCATCGGCCGAAAATATCGGAACTACAACGTCGTACTTCTACATCCAGTGAGTTGGAACTCTCTCTTCTCTTTTAACATAATTACTTTTTTGTTCCATGCGGTTTTTGTCCCACCTTCATTTGTTTTTGTGTCGATTGGTTCTTTTTTCAAAATATAATATTGTGTTGCAGGTTTCACGGGTAACGAAGTAGCCAGTTCGCCTCCATCTCAGATGGACATGACAGGATATGCGACTTTGAAGTCACTTAATAGACGGTAGGTACAATGTCAGCAAAATTTGCCTTTATTTCGATGTGAATCGTGGTATTTTTTTCATAGATTTTGTTACTACTGCAATATTGGCTGTCTATGTCCAAACTTTAGGTCTAGAATTGCATGTACTCTTCTTTTGATCTCAGCTGTAATCCTCTTTGAACTCCATTGGTTTGATGACTTGATAAATCTAGTTGAACCGTTCATAGCCAGAACTTTTTATCAATTCAATTGTCTTACATGTGACTTATCTTTGAAATATTTCTTCTAGGCCATACTTGTCAGAAAGCGCTGCAGGTTCAAGTGAAATGGACGATTTGAGCTGGTTACTATCGGACACAAACAGACGTTCAAAACCATTCTCTTCACTGAGGGACAGAGCTAAGTCTACTAAAGAAAGAATGGCGAAAATGAGGTAATTAAATGATGAAGTCTCCGTCAGATAACAAAAAAAATAATTCATTGATCCGACTTGTATCAAAAATTATAATTACGTAACTTGAAAACATGTTTTTTTGTTTATGGAGATATTTTGATAATTTTCGTCTCAAATGAAAGGTGTAGAACCATTTTATCCATTTAAATCATGTAAATCGGTACACGCGCTTATAAGATAATAACTCATTACTGAATGCCAAATGAAAGAGGTTAAGGCAAGGACGCCCCTTACCGCGATACGTTTGTTTTGATCGTGTTAGCGACACTGCCTTTACATCTTTTTCGTGTCTTTTTGAAATGTTGCAATACATTGGTAGACAGGTGTTATAGAATTTTATTTTTTTGTTATCTTGCGGTGACTTTATACATTGTATAATTTGGACTTGAAGTTGTGAATACCAGCCCGACATACAATGCAACTTTTGTGATTATTGACATAAGGCTCATATTACAATAACTGACACGCAATCTCAATTTGCTACTTTTTTCCAACTGTTAGGGTCGACTTCCAGTCTAACCAGATTCAACTGAGTACCAGTATTATACATGGAGCGATTGCCTACGAGTTTACCAAGGAATGGAGGAGTCTTGGTATATAATGTATAGTCACCCATCTATGAACCAACCTCGGCTAGCGTTGCATAACCTTGAAGGTCGACCCGGGCTGCTGGTATTACTCAGCCATGTGAAACACCTCAAATATACTTCTTTGTTGCAGTCTGTTAGAGTACGACTGGAAGCCACTCCCATTGGGCGACAACGCTCGTGCATCTCCTCCGAGCGTTGCAGGCGGTGTGGGCGGGGCTAGCGGGGTGGGCGGGGCCTTGCAGACGCGTCGTGCTACCTGCCCCGCCGCCCCCACGCCCGTGCGACTGTCGCATGGACACTCGCCCGCTTATATTGGGATATGTCTTCCTAAGGACTTGATGGAACTGTTTCCCCGGTATGTACTATTCATAAAGACTTCTGAATTAATACCATTTGATAATAGAATCAACAACATCCAACTTCGAGAAAGAGGTCAACCGTCGAATCCGACTCGGCTGGGCGGCGTTCGGGAAGTTGCGTGGTATCTTCTCGTCCAATTTACCGCAGTGTCTCAAGACAAAAGTCTATGACCAGTGTGTGTTGCCAGTGATCACCTATGGGACCGAGACGTGGTCGCTTACAATGGGTCTTATCAGAAAGCTTAAAGTCATCCAAAGGGCAATGGAGAGGGCTATGCTCGGAATTTCCTTGCGTGATCACGTCAGAAATGATGATATCCGCAGGAGAACCAAAGTTACCGACATAGCCCGAAGAATTGCCAAACTTAAGTGGCAGTGGGCAGGGCACAGTGCTCGCAGAACGGATGGCCGATGGCGGCGAAAAGTTCTGGAATGGCGACCGCGAACCGGAAGATGATACGTTGGAAGGCTTCCCACTAGGTGGACCAATGACCTGGGTATGGTTGCGGGAAGGCGCTGGATGCGAGACGCACGGGATCGGTCAATGTGGCGACGCCTGGGGGGGGGGCTTTGTACAGCAGTGGATGTCTTTCTGCTGAAATGATGATGATAATAGAATCCATAGTTATATTCTTCTTCTTCAATCGGTCCTTCATTACTGAGGATTGTGGTCACTTTAAGCGGAAAATCTATCTTCGTCGACTCCGGTCCATAGGTGCCGTCACCACCTGCTGAAATTTACCTTCTTTTACTTGGGCTGACCATCGTGTTGGCGACCGGCCTCGTGGTCTCTTTCCTTCGGTTGCCAACAATGATCAGCTGTTCAAGACTGCTAAGGAGTACCTTATGCATTATGTGGCCGATATAGGTCATCATACGCTGTAGGTAAACTGTAGACAATCGGGTCTTGGTATTGAATTGAGAAACGATCGACACAGTAATATTATAAATGCGAAAGCATCTCTGACTGTCTTTCTGTTTGTTACGTTTGACGCCTAAACCACTGAACCAATTTTGATTTTAAAGAGAGAGATTGGACCTTGAAGATCATTATTTGTCTAGCTTTTCTAAACTATGCTGGGTTCAGCATAATTTAAGTACAGTACAACTCTTTTCTTAATGTCCCTCGGCAATCATCGCATTTCCGAATACAAACGAATGTTAATTTCCATGTCCATCAATTATTAGATTTGTCGTGTATAATCATTTGAATTCAGAACTAAGAAGTTTATTGTCGTTTTGTTTTTTTTTTCGTGTGAAATATATAGAGCTATAAAAATAGCAGCTTTCCATCCATTTTAAAAATAAATTATATTAAAAGAGTATCAACAACTCTATATAATTCTAAGTTGGATTGAGAGCATCCGGTCTGCACCAATTGCAAAGGGCAACTGATAGAAATCCGACGACTGACGAAACACGAAGTTAGCCGAGGGACATTAAGAAAATAGTTGAACTGTACCACTGACTTACGAGCCTCGAATAAAATCATCAGTCGGGGCTTTGTAGATTCAGCATTCTTGGTATTTAGTATGTATGGGTTAGATCTCAATACGATGCTCGGTACGTTTTGCTAAATATTTGTATTTTACAGGGACGAAGATATGACCGACGAAGACACTGACAAAAGTGAGCATACGAAACGTGATCGACTCCCATCGTTCCTTGTAGACACGAGTAGTGCTAGCACGGAAAACAAGTCACGAGCTACGCCTGATAGTCAAAAATTGGCTTCACATAAAGGTACACTAATTTTAATGACTTTTTTAGAACTGCATGAACAACTTTCACTCTGGGAAAACACTGAATTATTTAGAAATCGTGTCCCATACATTTGGTAGGTGAGTATCGCATTTTGGTTTGAAAGACAGCCCTCCTAGCCAAGTTACAAACGTTCCGTATCGAATCTCCTCTACAATCGATAACGCCTTCTATATGTATGTTCTGACCACGGGTTACACTAGTCTATCATTCTTCCATACAAACGTAGTCTGGCGATTTCTCCACTGTTTGATCCGATGATATACGTTCAAAATAAAAAAAATATATCAATTTGTCTCATCATTATCTAGCCCTGTGTGGAAACAAAAAAATGAAAAAAATATATATTTGAAAGTTATGAGCGTCGAAAGTTCCATATTTCAATACTAATTTTAACGCATCTTTGGGCGGAAATAAATACCATAAGAAGAAGGAAAATTGCAAAACGGCCTCATTGATTAGTAATTCAACAATGCAAATAATTTTATTTTGAATATATATATTTAGTCGTTTTTTCATGATATTTACCCCCAGTTTCCCAGCTCAAAATTATCGGCGAATTAATGTGACAAATTGTCAAGTACGCGTTATCTGCTGTGATTGGTTCAATGAATTTTCAACAGCCAATCACAGCAGTTAACGCGTGCTTGACAATTTGTCAGATTAATTCTCCGATAATTTAGAGCTGGGAAACCGGGGGCTAGACTCCCAAAGGATATTATTTATAAAATTTCGCGCGCTCGTTTTCGTTCTAAATCATCATCCATTTCGATACAAATTTGCAAATGTGCTAATTCGTACGCGAACTAGCTTCTTACTGCTCATCCTAACATCTATCTCTTTCGCACGTTTTGTCGGATGAGATAACGTGCATTTTAACCACGCGTACAAAATAGTTTGTGTCGTCGACTAGTGGAACCTTAACGTTCAGATGTGTCATTCCCTTACATTGACTCGTTTTATACTAGCTTTATCGATTGTAGATTGTAAATTTAGCTACATGTGCTGGTTTTTTTCATTGTTATTTGCCACACGGTGAAATTAACAAAACAAAACTAAATTGAAATTGTGTTGTTAAATATAAATTATTTTTTTGCAAGTAAATGTGTGTACTTGCTTGTGATTTGCATGCCTCAAGGTGTAATATGGTGATTATGAATTATGAATTGTTTTAGTATCTTTCCCAGAGGCAGTAATGTTAAAATTCGTACTGTGTTCTGTATGAGTTTGTACAATCCCAAACGACACATTGTATATCTTCTTAAATTATTTGGGACTCATTACAAAAGTTAACTCTTCTTTTACAGCAAGTTTAAGTACCATAGCAGTTCAAATTCACAAACTGAATTTGGACAAAGCTGATACAACCGCCTCCAACGCAGACACGTCTATCGCTAGCGTAGAAACTAGTGACAACTCACGCGCAACCAAAGACAAAACCAAAAGGATTGTCACTACAATCAGTGTAGAAGAAACTGCTAGTACACCAAGCAAAGTACCAGATGAAGAAAAAGCGACTAATAACGAAAACAAAGAAGATAATACAGCTCTTATAGCTGCTGGAATAGAGGCTCAAGTCTCAAATCAAGAAGTGTCACTTCGGTCTATTACTGACGGAGGCGACAATAACGTTCAAAGTGTAGGGGCAGTGGTTACTGAAGCTACTGCGAATGCTAACTCGTCGTCTTCGAGCAGAAAATGGCGTCATATTTCTGCGGATTGTCTGGCCTGCGTGAAGACAAGACCTCCTTCGTCCCATGAGCTGCGAGAAGCTTTCTTTGCCGGTAAGGACTATTTACGAGATATTACGTTAAAGGGTTGATTTTTTTTCTTCAGGTAAAGCGTAAATGAATAATAAATATGGTAGGTTGAAAGATTTTTCATAAAAAAGCTGTTAGACCGCCATTTTTATTCCTCAGATAAAGGTTACGTAAAAAAATAAAAATAAGCCCTCTATTTTTTTACTTATTTGCAGATTAGATGAATATTATATCTTTAACTTTAAATGCTCTTTCTAAATTGTTGTATCTATTTCCATTATAGGTATTTGCATAAATATAGATTATCGAGTTTTGTAAGTTACCTAAGTACCTTGGCGTTTTAGTTTTATTCGATGTATTACTTAACACCCAGCTATTTTATTTTAATTATAAATATGATGTTCCTAGGTATGGATGTGTCAGGCACGAGCGGCCTAGAGTCCCGCAGTCCGACCACCGACAAACCAGTTCCTGATAACAAAACAGCCCCGCAAGCAGAACTATTGCATCAAGTGCACTTCATGTCCAATCCTATACATTTGAAACAGGTATCGTATTTATTTATTTTTTGTCTTTCTTACAAATATATCAAGGAATGAGGGGATTTTTATGATTACATTGATTAATGCTAAAAACCCGTGCCATCATCGGGCCACAAGACATATAATAGTCACAACGGGTCTTTGTGTCTCTGAAGTTGGTTCTGTCAACCATTGCGCAAGAAACAGTTTGTCATCGAGTATACTGCCTAGAGTAAGCGAGATAGGATGATGCGACAAACATAAGCGTGTGAAAGAGACAGTTATACAATGCTATCTTCACCTTCAACATGGACATAAAAATTGCTACTGCGCAGGGTCATGCAGCCAATTCAGAGGTACATGGCGGACATCCCACTCAAACGCACTAAATGTCTTGGTAATACTTTCATTGCGCGTAAAGCCACAGATTTCATAATATTTTATACGTACCAGATACTTCACTCTTGAAGAAATCGCAAAAAACCTATGCGATTATCACGTACAGAGCGTCGCCGTATCCAGTACGAATGAAAATATGTCTAAAATGCTCGCAGCCAGAGTTTGAATTTCTTTGCCGACGATGCGGCTGCGGACGCATTAGGTTTGCTTAAGAACAGAAATAAATAAAAGTCACGTTAATAAAATGCCTTTATCTACTCTCATATCGTAATATTCGAATTATAAAATTCAAAACGAGTTTATATTGGCATACTTTATAAACACAATACCGAAATTTAAAAATAGAATCTTATTATAACACTATTTCTCTAACAAAATAATGCTATAAAACAATTTTTTTTCTATTACGATACAGGACAAGTCCAAGAAGTTAATCACTAAGGAGTTTCCATCATTTTTTTTTTGTAATGCCATTTTATAGTACCTATTAAAAAAAGATTTGATTCCAATTTTAAATTGTCTATGACAATGCCCGCTTTAGACTTAGCACGCACTGCGATTTTTCTTCGCGCGAATTTTGTTTCCTTATACCTGTTCATAGAGCTCAAAATATTCGGGCGAATAAAATTCGCGCCGTAGTGCGGTGGATTCTGTGGGAAAACACGGATTTCTTGCGGTATTATTTCCGCACGATTTCTTTACCGCAATGCGAACAACTTTATACAATTCCATAGGTCGCAGAATGGGCGGAAAAAATCGCGCGAATAAAGATCGCAGTGCGTGCTAAGCCTTAGCGCATGCGCGGTTAATGCGGTGATGTGCTGGGTTTTGGCGCCATTCATACGTTTTGCAAGTTTTGTTGTACTGAATTTCATGAGTTATTTAAATTATTGTTTAAAAATGTCTGATATCAGTGAATGTGAAGAAAATTTGACTCCACCCGATATATTAGATGCGGCGAAGGAAATTACTCTTTAATTTATTACCAGAAAAGTCGAGAAAAGTATATGACAAATGCTATCACGATTTTATGACATGGAAAATGCAAAAAGAGGTATTTTGTAGGTTCAATCCCAATTTATGAGTGTAGATAAAGTAGTGTATGAAACTGCACATAACTAGGTATTAAAACATTCGTGTGAAAACACACACTCATGTTTTAATACCCCTCATTATGCAACAGTTTCATAAACTACTATTAATATGTTTTAAAGTAATTAGCAGGTTCGTATATATACATATATCTAATACCTTTAAACGAAAAAATCTTGTATATATGTATAATTATATTTATATTATCAATTCAAAATCATTTTTTTTTTTTAATTGATTAGTGAATTCGGCAAGGCAAAGGTTTGACCGCCATCAATCGACCAACCACATGCGAAATGACAGACGCGATGTGGATTTCCATCTATGTCTTTGCCTTGCCTGCATAGAACACTTTGCCTTGTCGAATTCATTTACGTAATTAGTCTGCAGGGAATTCGTTGACGGAATCTGTGTTTCTTGATACACAACCTTTAAGTAAAGAGTGAATAGTTTACTTCTAGCACGCGTGCGTAACGGTCGAACACATCATCGTTTACCATCAGGAGAGATAGTGGTCAAACCCGAGCCAATCAATAATAAAAAAAAAACTATATGAAATGAATTTTAGCCAACTGATAAACTGCAAAAGTAGTCCAACCATTGATTGAGAGAATATCAATGGTTGGACCACTTTGCACTTTATGGCATTGAAAATAGCGTGTATATTTCTATGTCATCAGCAAATCCTCTGCGTTCCTTTCCCAATCATTCGCTGTCACTACTAAGTAATGTATTCTTCTTTCCAGGCACGATCAGTACTGCTGTCAATAAAGCAACGCCACCCCGAGGTATTTCGTAGTCCTTGTGTTTATTCTGACGTTAGTGCCTTACTGGCGAGAGACACATACATGTTGTGCGCACGGCGGTTCGTGCAAGAACTGTTTCTTGATACGTGCTTCGATTGTTTTGCTACGGAACCCGCCGCGGTTCTAACGCGTCATGGTGTTGCCTCGCCGTCAGCTAGCGTTGCGCCGGTCGTACGCCAATAGTATTTTGATATTTACGGGCTTGTATGGTCGCGGACTTTTGGTTTATAAAAACAATATTTGGATCAGATTACTTCAACGTTTTCTTCTACATAGTCACAGATGCTAAAATTGTTTTTTTTTTATATAGACAAAGTAGACCAAATAAATCGATCAATTTTAATAATAATAAAAAATTTAAGATAGATTTTATAAAAATATATTTTCTGTACACTGTAAATATGCCCTCAATCTGTCCAAATGCTAGTTCGCGACCTTACAGCGTTGATCATAATTATTAAAGATTACTACTGAAGTTTTACTTCTATTCAGGTTTTGGTAATTTATAAGATACTAATTTAATTATTTCCGATGCTGTAACTTACTGTTATTCTATTTTCAAGCACTTGTATGGATTTGAATTTATATTATAGCACTTTAATATAGATAGGTTACCTTTAAATAGAAATGTAAAAAAAAACAACCTAGTTATTTACGATTTAACGATACACAACAGTCTTCAATTAGTATTAGAAGTTATTGTTGCAGTTGCATGTAAAATAATGCTAATTTATATTATTTTATAACGTAGGTCTTCCGATTATATCGGATGAATATAAAATAAAATTATGACCTTTCGGTAAGTGTGCGTCTATTAAATCTAAACTAGAGTTTTGATTGAGACCCAATTAACTCTCTACAAAGGTTTATTAGTGTGACAAGGTTTTACATGAACGTGGGCTACGTTACTGACACTGGTCGCCATAATGGTTGCTGGTTTTTTTTTTCCTAATTGGTGGCAACGTTTTTTAAAAAGAGAAGGTAAAGACTCTTTCGTCAATCCTTCGTGGTCATACAAATTAAAAACAATATGTTTTTAATTTCAGTGCCAGGCTTTGGCAACCATATTTTTTATTCAAAGCACTGGGTTTGTTACTTTTTGCAGCGCCTGGTGCTTAAGGCGATATATACGCCCCAATGTTAACGCAGTACTGGCCGTGCGCCCGCTCGTTGCCAAAATATCAATATTGAAACTCCTTTTGAATTGTTTTGTTTGCAATTTGATTTACATATGCTATGTTAGTTATTAAGAAATTCCAGCCATCAATTTTTCTGTGTAAAATATTTTTAAACATCCAAGTCGTTTTGGAGGAGTTTCCAAAAGTTGCGAAAAAATATCGTGTTGTTAATTATTTTTTAAAAGCATAACTATTAGTTACACGAAAAAACCTTGTGTTCAAAATTATGTACATGAATCAATAATATATATATATTTTTTTCAAACCTTTTAACCTAGCCGTTACTAAGGAGTATGCTTTAGAAAATTACCGTTTTACGGCACTAAAGGGTTTGTATGCCCTTAAATATATGTTACAACCTAAGAGCGACTGGTAGAAAATGCATAAGGCTTTAAGTCCGCCTTTGTACATTGTTTTTACTTGTGCATAAGGTTTTATTAATGTTACCCCACGTTCATGGAAAATCGTTTATCAATACAGCAATACTAAATAGCAGCACATTCAACTGATTATTATCATCCTTTAAAAAACAAACCGTATAGCTTTATAATAAAATGTGAGAATGCCGAATAACCAATTTATGTAAGTGAGATAAATTCCGCTAATTGCCAAGATCTTATTATATACCTACATTTAAATAATAGAGGTGTTGTCTGGGTAGAAAAATGATAATTCTATTTATTCCGACAATGAGATTATCAAATAATATTGGACACGTATTTTTTGTTTCATCAAATCAATAAAAATTGACACAGATAAAGGGCATTAAAGTTCAGGAGTGGGGGCTTGTGACGTCACTATGTCAGTATATGTAGCAAGGCGTGACGTCACACGATATTTCAACGCACTGTATCGTCGTCACTTTATGTTTACGTGTCAAATGAAAAAATACGTATCCAATATTTTTTGTTCCTCTAACAGACGGACAAAAAAATATTTTCCAGCCAACATCCCTATTGAAGGTGATTGCAGAATTCTTATTTGCTGAACAAAGCTTTTTATTTATTTAGTATGAGCACCTAAAACGACGCGATTGCCTTAATGTGTTATTCTTTTAGGAAAATAACGAAACTATAAATTTACTAGTCTCACATAATGACAATAGTTACTGAGCCAACTGACTGAATATTCCACCATTCCCACTGACTCCAATAGTTCATATTCACCGATCCCACCTTAAACAACGATACGAAATGTTCCCTAGTTTCAAGCATATTATTATAGTTTTAAATACATCTACAGGAACGTCCCCACTGGGAGCATTCGTTCGTGAGCATTTGTAAACAAGCAATCGTAGGCGAGCAACAAATGCTTCCCAGCGAGCCCAGCATTCAGTTTCGAGCAAAACTATGAACGTTCAAGTCGAACATTCCCTTGCGAGCTTGGAGCATTCGAATACGATCTCGTTAAATGTCATTAATTTCGAACACAATAATACGATTACCCAAGAAGTTAACAAACACTTAAGATCAAGGAACTATTCCTTGCTTTACAAGTGGCCAGTCGTATTCCTACATACACTCATTCATTTCATTATCTGAGTACTCGCTTTCGAGCGTTTTATTTGCGTGAATATTCGAATGCGAGCAGTTTCCGCGAAAATCGTTGCGACTTCCACACCGGTCGAAGTTCTATACGCAAGCGCGAAGCTTTGTAACGCTCCGCTCGGCTCAACGCCACGTCACCACTTGAATGTTCGACGTCGAATGCTCATTACACGTGAATGCTCTCAGTGAGGAAGTTCCTTTTTACAACCTTGTGTTCATTATTTTACTAAAGTCTTATGTTTGCATTTAATAGTGTTTGTTCTCTTTTATCATTGTTGTTATTTATGGAAACTCGATCAGAATAGCAATTTAGTTTTACTTTACATGATATTATAAGTATTAATACAGAGCACGCTGATGTCACATATTACTACTTGTTATATAATCGTTTGTTAATGTTCAATAATAGTGTGTAATCTGTAGATGAAGTAAGTTTTTCATACCACTTGTGAATTGTTATTGAATTTTGAATAAAAACTGTCAAACGCAGCAGTATTTATAGAGGAATGTTCTTGTATGCTATCTAGTTTAATAATTTATGCGTCCTCGATATCCTGCATTTAAGAGACTGTAATTTAATATGAATATCAGATAATAACCTCTTATGTACTGCTACCTGTTATATACTAGTTCTAAGAGTTGATTCTGATACCGAAATATTAAAATACTAGGTACTCATTTCATTAGTCGAAATTCATAATTGCATATCTAATTGTAATCTGTTCTTTTGTAATGAGTAAAAGACACGAAAAAGTGCCATCGTGCTGGTTCCTTGCGATTATATTAAAATGTTACATTACTCTTAAGTACCGACCTTCTATTATGCCACTTCATTACAATAAATATATTATTTTATAATAATGTACTATAATGCGTCTTATTTTTCCTAGTTACCATGTTTCTCCCTACATTGCTAAGCCTTGACAAAGTTACCATCTACAGGAGATAGAGATTGTCGAAAAGTTAGGTATGGGCACAGATAATATAATACGGGAAATTATATGTGCGGCAACAAAAGTTTTCTTTAGCACCTGCAACCTAGCGTCTTTTTTTATATGTGGGCGACGAGTTAATAGAACAGCTTCAATTATATTAATTCATCATCTTTACTACTCCAACAGAATATCAAAAAACCAGCGTCAATTTACGAGCGTAAATTAATATGACTCCGAGCTACCGATAAATATATTTACTTCTGATTTGATAACTCAGCGACTAATGTTGTAAGTGAGCTACTTTATATATTTTAGAGATTCAACATCTGTCTGCTAATAAAATCAAATTCCAGCCTCAAAATTAGCAATCAAAGTTTTTCATTCAACAACTAAATTAATAAATCATATTCTTTTTTCGTGAAAGTTTGCAACACAAGCGCGGGAGTGTAGGTACCTGACGCTCGTTGGGAATCAGAGGGGCGCGACCGGCCATTTGCACCAATGACTTGAGCGAGCTCTATTCGGTGCGTGCAGCAACGAGTTCACGTGTATTTGTTTACATTAATGACACGATTAAGGAGTGCTCGTATTCAATTAAATATAAAATAAATGTGAATTAGTCCAAGAGCGAGCGAAGCGAGCTCGGGAGCTTAGGGCACCCCGACACGGATAGGTTAGGTTCGAAGGAGATGACGTTAGCTGAAGTGAGCGAGCAAAGCGAGCGAACTCAGCTCCCGTCATCTCCTTCATGTTAGGTTACTTTAGACCCTGCAGACAGAAATAGGAGCCCTGCGCAGCGGGGCTCCGTCGACTTTGTTTCGTTTCCCCCCCTCCCTTAAAACTTAAATATTTTGTTGCACTCGAAGAATTATTAGATTTACTTTTAGTTAACAGATAGTTATTCAGTAAAACAGTTAAGCTTTAAAGATCTAGCAGTATAGTATAATTCATTTATTTGATGAGCAAATTTAGTGTGCAATTCAGTATTTTTGGTAGTAATTTCGAATATTTTGATTGAAAAAAGGGGAATTACAGTTAAAGTATTAAATACCACCCATATTTTTTGTATGTTCATTTGGGTAGGTATAATAGTCAATTACTTATGGTAACATTATAAATAGATAGGCGAATACATGAAATTATAGCTTTTATTGACCATTATTTGATGACAATAATAAGGAAATTTTATGTTCAAATATAGTAGATTCACTCATCAATTACTTATGCTAAAGTATAAAAATAAAGGTGACTCTATGAAATTAGAGTACGTTGATATTATTTTATAGATGAAGTTGATACACTTATTAGAAGCTAGCAATGAGTAGACATATCACAAATTTAGTTGCTTAAGAATTATCACCATGTTGCGTCATATTAACAGTAGCTTGTTTTACAATATATGGTCGCTTATAAACCATTTATTAGACGCTAAAAGTTTGTCGCTGACCTATTAATTAATTAGACAACTAAATATATTTGCAGACGAGAATGACATTTTAAAGAAGCTGCCTTAATTAGCACCCATATAATACTAGCATACAGATGCCTCATCCCATACAAAGAAACCGTGCCACGTAACTAGCGTTTTTCATATGATAATACCGATTATATTTTGTAAATCGATCGCGTTCGGTTTCGTTCCACGGCGATAAATAGATCACCATCTAATAATCAATAGATATCGATAGATAAATCAAATTATCAGTATAATCAGTACAGTACGTAGGGACAGTTTCTTTGTATGGGATGAGCTCACGGTATGGGATTGATAAGCGTTACCGGAATATTTCGTGGTCAATTCCGTACATTTTGATTTTTTGAAAATATAAAAAACCTAGTTTTCGTCCGGTACTGAAAAAAGTGACAGATGGATTTGGCCAGTTTTGAAACCAAACCACTCAAACTTACGTTATTGCTGATAGAACTTCACCCTCTAGAGCAGGGATACCCAAACTATTTTAGGCAACAGACCCCTTTTCCAAAATGAACTGGCACCTCAGATCCCCATAGCCAAATTACTTTAAAAATCCGCATATTGTGCCGAGTTTTTTATCTTGTACGAACTTGTGTACGCTTATCGACTTACAACAATGATACTTCCTACTGAAATATTAGTCATTCTTATAACAAGTTGGTACACCTAACACAACTTATACAGTATCTTGAAGGTTTCAAAATATGAACTTGTGTTGATTAATAGGGGAGTTAGATTTTTATGATTATGCCCGATGTCCACCACTGAGGGACAGCGGGAAAACTTAAAAATTATTCCCGCTGTCCACCACTGAAGTTAGTGACACAGAATTTTAAACATTCCCTATGGCCACCGCTGGGAGACAATCTTACAATATGTTTAACTTAAATATATAAAAAATATCATCATCCTTTTATTTATTAAAGGTGTGATTGCTTATTTTTTTAGGGTTCCGTACCCAAAGGGTAAAAACGGGACCCTATTACTAAGACTCCGCGGTCCGTCTGTCTGTCACCAGGCTGTAACTCATGAACCGTGATAGCTAGACAGTTGAAATTTTCACAGATGATGTATTTCTGTTGCCGCTATAACAACAAATACTAAAAACAAATATTTAAATAGGGCTGCCATACAACAAACTTGATTTTTTGCCGGTTTTGTGCGATAATGGTACGGAACCCTTCGTGCGCGAGTCCGACTCGCACTTGGCCGGTTTTATTAAATTAACCGACATAATATTTTTACAGTGATAACAGATTTGTTCTGTGTCGCTGTCCCCCAATGGTGGCCAACTAAGTGGTGGACATCGGGAATAATCGGATTTTTAGACCTCGTCGACCCCCCAAATCAGTTTTCGTTCATATCGACCCCTAGAAAACCGATTTCGACCCCAAGGGTCCGATATTGACCACTTTGGGAATCCCTGCTCAAGAGCCTCTAGACAGAATGTTTTCATGGAGAGGGAAATGAAACAATCAATTAAATTATAAATAATAATTTACATAGGTAAGTACACTTAAATTATCACGCATTAGCTAATGGAGGTCGGAATCAGGCTCCCTTAGAATATCCTTAGGATTTATTATGATGAGTTTAACCATTCTACGAATCTACTGAATAACTTAAGAGCTACTTTGACGATCCTGTCCCAGAAACCCGGTTCTTCTTCCTCGCGCTGGCTTGCTGTCGGGTATTCATCATCAAAGTTCTCCAACTGCCGCTTTTCTCGATGGGTGTCTTCGATGCTGTCAAGGTTTGCTGAGAAAAAATATAATAGATGAATAATTACGGTTCGTGTAAGTAATTATTCATCACGTTAGCTTCACACTTTATAACGGGTTTTTATGCAGGAAATTAATGATTTCAACATGATTACATCTTATCTTCGGCGCAGATACCCTGCCAGTGTCTTATTTTAAAATGAAAATCACATCTAAACGACTAGTCGTAATTTTTTTTATAACACGTTGGTTATATTAGACCATTTTTCTGATTTTTTGATCTGCGAACATTTTGAATTTTATTCGTAGTGTTATTAATTTGTGAAGTTATGTCTGACACGGACAAAAATACGACAATCGCACCAAAACCGCCGGCGGCCGGGCGGGCGTATTTTAATGAAATTTTGACCATCTCAAAAATAATTTAATTATCTACATTTTGACCTAAGGTTATTTTTTAGTCATAGAATAATAAGATAAGTTAAAAAAACTACTGAATTTTGGGTCGCGCGGCAACTAGTGCGTGTTTTATTCCCTCAAGTTCGAACGTTGGCGACTGTCGACGTCATAATATTAAGTATGGCTATTTTTTTTTCGATAGATATCTACCTAATTGCAGGGCGAATACGAAACTGTGAGAAAAAGAAGTGGTCAGCAGAATAGTAGGCAGCTATAAAATGAAAAATAAATTGATACGCTGCCTTCCATTTGACCGAAGAAGAGGTTGATTAAACCATACTTACATGAAAAGCTAGGAGAATCAAATGAAATCTGAAACAATATAAATGATAATTTAATTACTTATTAATTTATTAACTTATATCCAAAACTATTAAAAACACCGCTTGAGGTGCAGCATGGAATTCGCTCGCGCCAATTGTGGCAACTAACTTTATTTATTTTAAATGACTTTCTTCGTTTCTTTCTCGTTTCTTCGTTTTTTGACACCGACTTCCGAAATTGAAGTTATTTTTCACTTTGTAGTGTTTTTATTTAGAAGTCGGTTGTATTTTTTGTGGATTTCTTTTTATTTTTCACTTTTTGGTTGTGGTACATACCTAATGGGCCAGTTATAAAGGCTAGATACCAGTAATGGCCAAAGTGAAGCCAGAGTGGATTAACCCAATAACATTAAACTTAAACACAACCGGTGGAATAAGAGTATACCAAGGTGAACTTTTTACACCTGCGTACCCCTTTAGAACGTAGGTACTAGTGATTTGCCGTCATTTATTGAATAGTTCTGATGTATATCTCCGAAGTTCTTCATCAGATCTTGATGAAAATTAAATGGGACTACATGACAAGCACCAGCTTTCAAATAAAAAAATAATCATCAAAATCGGTTCACCCAGTAACAGTTCTGAGGTAACACACATACAAAAAAAAACAGTCGAATTGATAACCTCCTCCTTTTTGGGAAGTCGGTTAAAAATTAAACTGATCACTCACTTGATATGCCAATATACACGAATAAAATAACGTTAAAAGAGCAACGGTTAGCAGTATCGTCCTCATGTCTCCGGTTTCAATCACCACATTGATTCGCAATGACTGTGAATTTGCCTTTTATACGAGGGCGTGGTTTCGCCTGATTGTGGCGGAAAATCATGGCTTGCAGTGTCATCGCTCTACTATGGCAAGTGTTCAGAGCCTTTTTTAGGGTTCCGTATCAAAAGTAAAGGGAATCTTCTCTTTTTTCAACCGACTTCAAAAAGGAGAAGGTTCTCTATTCGAATGTAAGTATGTTTTTTTATATTTGTTACGCAACTACTCCGCCAATTAAGAACCGATATTGATGATTCTTTTTTTATTTTAAAGCTGGTGCTTCTCATGTACCTAATCCCATTTAAATTTGATCAAACCTAAAAGATAAATTAAACCGACATCCAAAACAAAACACTACAAAGCGAAAAATAATTTTCTTTTCGGCAGTCGGTGTCAAAAACGAAAAGAAATATATGTACCAAATACACTGACTTCTGAAAAGAAAGTTATTTTTCGCTTTATAGTATTTTGTTTTGGGAGTCGGTTTATGTTTTTTGTTAAGAAGTATTTTCAGTTACTTATTGATTTTAAAATAGCCGAAAATATGTTGTATTTTGATGCAAGTGTGAAATATTTATCATTTCAGTAGAGGCGGAATAGATGCCCTAGCTGAAGGCGAGACCGTTGTTAAGCCAAGAAACTGCCCGTTGAACTGGTCGCAAGCGCTAGGTACTGCTGACCTCAGGGTCCTGGGTTCAATGCCCGAGTTGGGCAGAGTTTAATTAGGTTTTTCCATTTGGAATTTTGCAGTAGTAGCCAAAATATAAGCGTTATATTATGTTATTAGATTATTTAAAGAGCTTTCTCGATAGTGCGAATATGATACCTACTTATCTACAGGAAGGTACAATAAAAATTAGGTAGCTTACGTTTAACTTGGTTAGCAAAAACATTTAATAACTAAGGTCAGGATCAGTACCTATTGAACACACGAGAATGAAAAAATGCCAGCCTTTGGGCTGCTGACGCTTGGTTATAAAAAAAAGAAATTGTTTTTATTAATTCTTAAAACGGCCAAACACGCATTTTTGTACGGAACCTTGCTTGCGCGAGGCTGACTTGCTCCTGGCCGTCGTTTTTTGTATTTTCCGACAGGTACCTTCCTACTTCATTGATATAGGTAGCATTACATGTACATTCCTTAAGAGAAATTTTATAGTTCAGCGTTTTTAGTAACTAGCAAATTCCTGAAATCTAAAATGGTAGGTAGGTATATGCGGTGTATGTACACTAGCTTTGAGAGCCTATATCTTGCCTGTCTTAGTTGTACCTACTACACAGGTTTAAGAACTCGCTCATTTCTTTTTTCGCCAGTACCTACCTGATTTGTAGAAGCCTTGCTGATGTAATAGAAGTGAGCTTATTACACAGCATACACATCAGTTAAAAATTTCAACAAAGAAAACAAATATCATTTTGCCGGACCTAGACGTCGAAATAAGGACCATCTGCTCTGCTCAGCGGTTAGGTAGGTACGCTTGCGAGGCTTTGTAAGTAATCATTCTTCATAATTACTTAAAAAGTAAACGAACGATCGGCTGTCTAATACCGGTTTGCAACACTCCAAGAAATTCCTGGGCTCTACGTTCAAGCTCGGGAATGCAATTGGAATATGAGCAGGGGGCAAATCCCGTACCTGTTTGGGGCCTTTACTGGGCACTTTGGAACCAACGACATGCTAATGAAGATAGGTTTAACCGCGACACCCTTGTGCAGGTTGTGTCGAGAAAATACGGAACGCATGGAACACCTTTTGTGCACATGCGATGCACTGGCTGGTAAGCGAATCAGTCTCCTAGGGGTTGGATATTTAAAACAAGAAGACTATAGAAACTATAGGCTCATATCTCCTAAGTCTCGTTGTAAAACTCATAAAACGAGTCTTCAACGAGATTGGGGAGGAGTAGGTTATCGAGGGGACCACAATAGATCCCAATGGGTCGAAGTGACCGAGTTGTTTCTCGGGCTCTCCACACGACAAGAGAAGATAAACGAACGATTGTAACACTTAGTCAAAAAGAAGGACATAGTTAAACTTTGCGTTTATTGGCACAACATTTAATAAAACAAAGACAAGAGGAAGGTCAGGTTCCAAAATTTAAATTCGGCTTACAGACTTTTGATGTCGTCTGTACCCACACATAAGATTGTGGTACTTCGTGTATGTTTTCATTACCTGAAGTGACCTTGTCGATTCAGTTGCATGTTCCGCATGAAAGCATGCATACAATAGAACACTGGACACTATCATAGGCGTGGAACGCAAACGGAAATGACCAGTCATCGCCACGTAATGTTTTGATTACATATGGGAATGGTCATTAGAACCTAATTATTTTTCTGTTTACATTTTATCAATTGAGAATTCTACAAAAAATAGCAAATTAGCTTTAATTTGGTAACTATTAAAAAAATAAAAACTTTATTCCATTCATTTTACAAAATACCTTCCTACAATTAGTGTCCGACTGAAACTGGGTTTTCTGCCGAAACCGAAAATTACTTAAACATCTAGCGTGGCCCAGCATTCAGCCACGACAACACCGCTTGGCGACGCAGCCATAAGGTCTTCACATGTAGGTACCCACAGGTTACAGGGCATGTAATACATGACGAACTGTGAGCCATGGTCTTCGGAGAGACGCCATACAAACACTGAATATCGGTACCATCCGAGAACTCCCACCTATGGAGGTGGTTTTAGGTGCGGCCGACCTGAGTGCGGAGTCTGTTTATAATTTTCAGGTGAGCCATGGCAACGCGTGTTCAGACTGCCCAGGCGGAAGGCTCTCCGGTGGCCCGATTAAATGTTCAGGAGGCATGAGCTGCTCATGTCCAAGGTCGTATCTATCCAAGGTGGTGTCACCATGGGATGGGCCACGCATGCTAGGAAACTTTTTCGGCTTTTAAGTCTCCGAGGCAGATTTCAGCTTTCGACCTTTCTATTCGGCTCGCCATAGTCTTGCGAATTTCTGGGGATGCCGATTAGTGGATACCATTCGTACCGGGGTGATGTTAATTCTTATTTTATTTCCGTGTGCATTATAACAACGTTTTTAACAGCTATATTTATGACTTCATTGAAAATATTGAAATGAAGAAAATATTTTTTTCAGTTTATGGTTTTTCACGTGTTAAGTAGAGTTAAAAATATCCACGTATTGCTACTGATGGTCATGCAATTTAAAAAAATAATTAATATACAGAAACACCAATATTTTTATAAATTATCATCTGGCCAACATGAAGGTACACTATTTAATAGCAAAGCACTGACACTACACAAAGACAGCTCTAGCAACTGACAGCAGGGATGAAAATTTTAGGTTCGCCTAATCTAATCTTCTAGTCATAAGACCTTGGATATTCTAAGATCTCAAACTATCTTTCTTCTGTACTAACTCAGTTAAATCGATGTACAACAGATTAACATTCTTTAATGAATTCGTTTTATTTTTGTTGCTGAGTAGAGGGAAGCCCTAAAAAGTCTTCAATCTATTTCAACCTCAATGGAGAACAGATTGAGTAAATAGTCACACAAATATAGTCAAATTTACCACAGTGTCTCAAGACGAAAGTCTTTGACCAGTGTGTGTTGCCAGTGATGACATATAGCTCTGAGACGTGGTCGCTTACAATGGGCCATAGAAAGCTTACAGTCACTCAAAGTGCAATAGAGAGGGCTATGCTCGGTGTTTCCTTGCGTGTTCGAATCAGAAATGTAGAGATCCGCAAGAGAACCAGGGTTACCGACTTAGCCCGAAGAATTGCCAAACTTAAGTGACGGTGGGCAGGGCACATTGCTGGCTGAATAGATGGCCGATGGGGCAGAAATGTTCTGGAGTGGCGACTGCGAACTAGAAGATATTGCGTTGGAAGGCCTCCCACCTGGTGGACTGATGACCTGGTGACGGTTGCGGAGACCCGCTGGTTGTGGGACGCACGGGACCGGTAAATGTGGCGACACTTGGGGGAAGCCTATGTCAAGCAGTGGACGTCTTTCGACTGATATGATGAGTCACATGAAACTATAGTGGGGTACCAGAGTCTCCATTAGCGGGCTTAAGGTCCCTTTATGTTTCCTAGCCCGTGGTAAAAATAAAACAATGAATTAAAGATCGAACACATTTTATTTATAACTATACTTTAATAATAATTATCCTATTTCTTAGTTCCTCCAAAGCCAGAGAATCCCATGATCTGAGCTAGTTCGGACTGAGCTGGTGAATCTTCGGGCTCTTCGGACTCCATGAGCTTGCGCTTCTTGTCCCGGCGTCTTTCACGACGCTGTTCTTTGACCCTGGCTTCTTCCTCCGCTGCTTCCCTTAGTCTAGTGTCGAGCTCGTATTCACGCTTCTTTTCTTCTAGTTTTCGTTTATTGTTTGCGAATCGGGCTTTTACCTGTAAATATGAAAGAAATGGATGTTAATTATTTTTATATAGATCACTACACATTCAAACATACAAATATGTTTACAGGTCAGCTAAGCCTAAGCTCACAAACTGCCACAAACTGAGATGCCCCTCAAAAACTGATCACAGACATTTTAGTGATCTTAGTTGACCATTCACAGCTCTGGGTATTCGCACAAATTTCACAGAGGACAATAACCTACTGTCTGTAAAATTCTCACCAAACTTCTTGGCCCCCCTGAAGTTGGCTACAATGGCTGACAAGTAGTAAATCTCATGAAAAACAGCGGATCGGTATCCGTGCCTTGCGCATCGGCAAGTCAACTTCAGGTCGACCAAGAAGTTTGGCGAGAACTATAATTTTATTAACGGGCAAGAAAAAATGACTAACCGCAGAGAAACGTTATTTAGTAACCTAACTGCTCCACACTGGTGCAAACTTTAACAGTATGGGTTACCGGAGCTATAGTTATAACTATTACGTTGCGACAATCAGGGAAGGGCTACGTCTGGAAGTAGATGTATTTCAGTTGAAATGGTCTTTCTTCTGAAACTAAATAAATTCAGAGCCTTCGAAATCATTATCGGTATACAAAGTTCCAACCACAATGAAGTAATATATATATACTAGCTGACCCTCGGGGCTTCTCTCCCGTCAACTGGCTACCTATCTACCT
Organism: Orthosia cruda; assembly: GCA_964057195.1. Lineage (NCBI taxonomy): Eukaryota > Metazoa > Arthropoda > Insecta > Lepidoptera > Noctuidae > Orthosia > Orthosia cruda. The sequence continues at coordinate 23,282,559 of OZ059831.1, read as the reverse complement.
ACCTTGCCTACCCTGATTACCCTGGCGACCCTGGCTTCCATGGCCACCCTGGCTACCCTGCCTAACCTGGCTACCCTGCCTACCCTACCTACCTACCTAGTAATTATTATCTATCGTCAATAGTTTTCACAGCGCACGCCAAATAATGTATTTACAGGCAACATTTTGGTATCTTGGGTTACATTATTGCAATTTCCATAAGGATCTCATTTTTTAAAAACAATATATTATGGCCTATGACACTCAGGAATAATGTAGCTTTCTAATGGTAAAATAATTTTCAAAATCGGTTTAGTAGATCCAGAGATTACCCCTTACAACGTCACAAACTTTACCTCTTTATAATATTAGTATAGATATCTTTGAACTTGCCCCAACACTAGGAATTTCTTCCTGTATCGTGGGTGGGTTTACAAACATACTCACACACACAACACCCAGAGCCGGAACAACTATCTGTAGGTCATACAAATATTTGTTCTGTGCGGGAATCTAACCCGCGACATGCAGCGCAGCTGTCAATCGCTCAACCACTGCGCCAACCGTGCGTCATTATTGGTAAAGTAGTAAGTACACACTGTTTAACTACAATGGCTCAATATGCGGAGCAGTGGTGGCCCAGTGGTAACGACCGCGACTTACAAGTTGTAAAGTGTTGTTGTAAGTTGTTGTTGTGGTCGTGGGTTCGAACCCAGGCAGGCGCTTTACTTTTTGTAAATTATTGCATCACCACTGCTCTCAAAATTGTGAAGGAAAACATCATGAGGAAAAATTCGAAGACACGTGACATCCACCAACCCGCATTTGGCCCGCGTGGTGGATTACGGCTCAATCCCTCTCACAGAATGGACCAAATGGTAGCCTAAGTGTGGCAAAGGGGGCTATCTATTCTATCCTATGGCTCAACAAGAAAAGCCCAGAGACAATTAAAAATATAGGCACATACAGACTGCTTGCATGCTTGTTTTAAGAAAGCATTTGCAACAAGACACAGTGACACTTAACCAGGTGGAATCAATCTTTAAATTTGTTTTCCTTGTTTATCTTGCAATCGATTGAAAATCTTTAGCAGATGTTTTTTGCGGATATGGCCTGGTGAGGCTCTAAGGCTGGCACGCATTGCGATTATTTGGTGCGCGAATTTTTGTCCGCGTACTGAATCATACTAATAACACGCACTGCGGATAAAATCCGCGCGACTTTTGTCTCTTTCTACGTGGTCAAAACATTCGCGCCAATTTATAATTTAAAACCGCAATGCGTGCTAAGCCTAAATGTATCTTATATTGCGATAGGCTCGCGTTTAGTCACTTTCTCGTCTGATGGTAAGCTATGACGTGGTCGAAAAACTTTTCTCTAGACGTAACCTATTCACTCTTGACTTAAGTACCCCTAGGTTGTAGCTATCAGGAAACAAAGACTCCGGTAAGTTATTCTATTCCTTAGCTGTACGCACAATGTAAGTATTCGCAAAACAACGACAATCAATATTTATAATATAAATAGTATCATAAAGTGGTGCAATTCATATTTGCTTGGAAGGGCTGATAGAAACTCAAAAATGATTTCACTGATATAAAGCTTACACTTGGGCTAACAGATATTTGCCCGAAAATTTTAATGTTCCCATAGGGTGGGCCGTTAGTCATAAAAGCAAGACCAAGCTCCTACATATTGATTGTTTCGAAGCCATCCAGTCAACAGATCTTCTAACGGAATATGGAACAGTCGAACAGTTTCGGTATCTTGGTTTGATAATTACAAATACACAGGGAAGCTGTGAATTAGAAATTTGAAGACGATTTGGCATGGCTAAAACAGCAACAACTCAACTCAGCAAAATTAGGAGAGACAAAAATATCACAAATTGGACGAAGAAATACCTGGTCCACACACTTGTCTTCTCCATCTTTCGCTATCTATCTACTATCAAATCTATCGACAGGCAAATAATTGACGCTTTCGAAATGTGGTGCTGATGTCGTCTATTAGGAACTACCATGGACACCCCACCGCACAAATGTCTCGATCCTCAAAGAACAACAAATAGAGAAAGCGCAACAAATGTCTTTAACCTGTCGTGAGATACTTCGGCCACATTGCTCTCAGAGGAATCAACAAATTGTTAACTGGCAAAATAGAGGGTAAAAGAAGATAACAGTCAGCAGTGAGAGAGTTATAGAAGGTTGGGCCATGGGAGCAAAACTGCAGGAACAACACACACACCATACAATAGGGACAAGCATAGATAATGATACTGATTCCATAAAGACTGTATTAGAAAAGCAGTAGATCACAGAACATTGGAAAATGAATTGGAACTGACTGCTGGTTCTAACTGGAAAAGAGGCAATCAATACCCATTGAAAGATGCTAGAGGAGACCTTTGCCACACCTAAGTAGTTATTAATTAGTAAAGTACTAAGGACCTAAGAACTTTACTAATGTACATCAATTATCATATCAGTTAAAAGATCCAGTCCCGTGCGTCCCGCATCCAGCGGATCCCTGCAACCTTCACCAGGTCATCGGTACTATTCCATCAATACTATCAATGAAATGTAGGTATATTAAATCATTATAATACACAAACCTGATCCAATGAGCTCCTTTCAATTTTCATGGACATTCCAAGATTCCTTTGATGTTTCTTTCCATTGATGTGGTCCAGGAAGTTGATGGAGTCTTTGACAACACAATCACAGACATTGCAGTAGTATCCTCCTGATTGCGAGGTCGGGGTGTTCTTGGTTATCACAACACTTTTACCGAGCTTGGAATCTAAGTCAACCTTGTAGTCTCGCTGTTTGAGGAGTTCTCTTTTGACTGGTGTGGCTGAAAAGAAATAGGTTTGTCTTAGATTTGTTTCACTATAGTTAATTAGGTCAGATCAGTATTTGTTTTTAGGTTTGTTTAACTACTATATAATTGCTTTTAAAACTATAAGTTAGCTTAAAAGCTTGGTAATTTAATTAAGATGACACATGTTATTGCTTATGTTAAAACACTTGTTGGAATCATCAAATCTATTGGCAGACTCAGGCATGGTAGAATAAGACAAGTTAGCATACAACATTACTTCCACTACAAAATAAAATTGTCAGGGCCCAAGTTTTACTAATCAGGAAGCTACTAGTAATGGATTGCAGGCTTACCTTTCTTTTTAGCTCGTTCCTCTTCCTCTATTTCTGCTTTCAACCGATCTGCTGCGATTCTTTCGAATTCGTCTTTGTCCCATTTTCTACGGTGATCATCTGGTCTCATAGTCATGATGGCGGACTAATGTTTTTGCTTAGACGCACAATAACAGTGCTATTTCTTTCTTAGGTACAAAATAATCACCACGTTAAATAAATGGAAGTACACTGTACAATGAGAAACACACAAACACAAGAGCAATGAAATTAGGCATTTATTTTGACGTTGACACATTGATTTGATTGTCAAAATACAATGACACTTGACAGTGACAGCCAACGCATTGTTTGTTTCGGGTTACGTGTCTATGATGATTCTAGAAGTTTCGCATTTGGTCAAGTTTTTCAGTAGAAAATCTATGTCTTAAAAGTTGGACAAACCGCTGTATCTAATCACTTTTGGTTATTCGCTTTAAACAATAATAGCAAATTATATTACAGTACAGGCCACATAAATGATTTAGTTAGCCTCAGACGTTGTAGATGGCGTGTTTTGACTTCTGTAACACAGGTTTTTTAAAGTTTTTTTACCTAGCTCACAAGTCAGGTTTTCAATTATTTTGGAGTAAATATTTATTTGTCAATAAAAATATATGGTTTTGATTATGAGCAAGTAAACTTAAAAGAATCCGTCCATCCATTTATTTAACATTTGACAGCTCAAAAATCAATAATTTTGGCTGCTGCCGGTGCAGAAAACCTCAAACAGTGCAAATATAACAACCTTACTGGAAGTTATATGTTTGAGCCGTTTGGGGTTGAAACATTAGGTCCATGGGGTCCGAGTGCGCATTGAGTTTTTCGAGAAATTTCGACAAAGCTCGTCGACTCAGATCTGTTCTCGGTTCCGATTCCTAGCTAGGAATCGGAACCGTTGATGTTGGAAAAAAAACACACGCTGTCATGTATAGTTTTCGCCAAACTTATTGGCCGCCCTGAAGTTGGCTACAATCGCTGCGCAGTAGGAAATCTCATACAAAAACAGCGCCTCGCGCATCCGGTAAACCAACTTCAGGGCGGCCAATAAGTTTGGCGAGGGCTATACACCATTCCTCTCATAGTGTCGCTAATACGGATATAATTCTGCCAAGTAACGTCATACGGCAAACTTGACGAAAGACTTCGTTTCAAAAAATAAAAAAATTGTTTTACTTAAGCCTTCATGGGCACTTATTAAACGTCGTCAAAAGGTGCATGGTTCGGGTTGGTCGTTTCCTATGGAGAAAACCGACAAGAAACTCCACGGTTACTCTTTTAAAAAAATGGTTTGGTTTTACATCGAAAAATATTTTCTATGTTACAGCATTAGTACTTAGATATGGGGGGACAACGTAGGGCCGACAATAAGTCGTAAGAAACTAAAAAAAAAAGATTATATATTATACTAGCTGACCCCCGGGGCTTCGCTCCCGTCAACTGGCTATCTACTTACCTACCCTGCCCCTTCGCCTACCCTGCCTACCCTGCCTATCCTGCCTACCCTGCCTATCCTGCCTACCCTGCCTTCCCTGCCTATCCTGCCTTCTCTGCCTACCATGCCTACCCTGCTAACCCTGACTGCCATGCCTACCCTGCCTAGCCTGCCTACCCTGCCTTCCCTGCTTATCCTGCCAACCCTGCCTGCCCTGCCAACCGTGCCTTCCCTGCCTATCCTTCCTACCCTGCCTACCCTGTCTATCCTGCCTACCCTGCCTTCCCTGCCTTCCCTGCCTACTCTGCCTACCCTGCCTGCCGCGCCTACCCTGCCTTCCCTGCCTTTCCTGCCTATCCTGACTAACTTGCCTACCCTGCCTATCCAGCCTACCCTGCCAACCCTGCCTACTATGCCTACCCTGCCAACCCTATCTAACCTGCCTACCCTGCCTTCTCTGCCTACCCTGCCTACCCTGCCTACCCTGCCTTCAATGCCTACTCTGCCTACCCTGCCTGCCGCGCCTACCCTGCCTTCCCTGCCTTTCCTGCCTATCCTGACTAACTTTCCTATTCTGCCTACCCGGCCAACCCCGCCTACCATGCCTACCCTGTCTACCCTGCTTACCCTGCTTACCCTGCCTAGCCAGCCTAGCCTGCCTACCCTGCCTACCCTACTTACCTACTATTTTTATCTATCATCAATGTTTTTTTCAGCGCACGCCAAAGAATGAATTTTATAGGCAACATTTTCCTACCTTGGGTTACATTATTGCAATTTTCATAAGGATCTCTAATTTTTTTGAAAATTTATTATAGCCTATGACACTCAGGAATAATGTAGCTTTATACTGGTGAAAGAATTTTCAAAATCGGTTCAGTAGATCCAGAGATTACCCCTTACAACGTCACAAACTCACAAACTCACAAACCCACAAACTTTACCTCAATAAAATATTAGTATAGAAGTATAGATAAACAAAAAAATATCTTTCAAATACATGCCATACAACACCTAGATATCCTACATACACTTATTTGTACTTATACTTAAGTATCTACCTAATTTTCATTTAGCCGAACCGTAGTGATATACCTACATCGCTACAAAGAAATCTAAGTCGAATCGGTCATCAAAGTAATTTATACTTTCTAAGGATGCAGGAATGCTGGTTGGGGAACGGCTGATGAGGTAAAGTGACGTCATTACGAAGGGAGCAGGAAAAACTGATGGGGGTAATGACGCCCAGCGCTGAGTGTCCAATAAAAAGCTTTGATGAGGGACCGACAGTTCTGTAATGCTGCGAAGACAGGAATTTATTAGCTTTGAATACAATTTAATCGATTTGGTGTCTATTTTCTACAAAATATTTAATCTTTAGATAGAATTTCAGCAGACACTTGGTGTTATATCGGGATGAGCGATGAGAGACCAGTCTGTGAATATTGTGGCATATTTGCGGTACTTATCCATCATAGAACGTAATAATAATTCTGTAGGTTCATATCTACGTTGGTGACTTGGTCGACTAGGGCCACTTATACCTACCCAATAGGGTAGGTATAAGTTGCCCTAGTCGACGGCACGAACTATCTTGTGCGTGGGGCTAAAATCCATGCTATCTCATCCGACAACATGTGCGAAAGAGATAGATGCTGTGATGAGCAGTAAGAAGCTAGTTTGCGTACGAGTACACAATTTTGCAAATTTGTAGCGAAATGGTGATGATGTTTTAGGACGAAAAAGATCGCGCGAAATTTTATAAACAGACCTTTGGGAATAAGGATATCATGAAAAAACGACTAAATGTATCTGATCAAAATAAAATTATTTGCATTGTTGAACTACTAATCTATCCCTGTATGGTGACAGTTTCGCAATTTTCCTTCTTCTTATGGTATTTATTTGCGCCAAAAGATGCGTTAAAATTAATGTTGAAATATGGAACTTACGACGCTCATAACATTCAAATATATTTTTTGTTTACTTTTTTGTTTCCATACGGGGCTAGATGATGATGAGACAAATTGATATCATTTTTATTTTGTACGTACACCGTCAAACAGTGGCGTAATCGCCAGACTATGTTTGTATGGAAGAATGATCGACTAGGGCAAACTTTATATCTGATTTTACTTTTTTTTACCTTTACATTTGATTTGAAGAAAATTTTGAATTATTGTGTGCGCTTACGAACTTAAACGAATGTAATTATTTACAATTTCATTACAATTAATAGCACAATTAATTATGCAACTAAGCGTAGGTTTCTACATAAATTGTTTCAGTGCACGTCTGTAGATTTATATTTCTTTCTTTATTATAGCAGTCCTCATAGACAAGCGTGGGTTAAGGCGACGCGATTTGGGACAAGAAGCTTGACGAAGTGGCGTCATGAAGAGAACGAGCGTGGCCTCCCAAGCGTGACACATGGCATGGCTATAATATTATTATGACGAGTAATTTCTTCACTTTTTCCTTTTTGCCGGCGAGATAGCAGTTATCTATCATGTCTCTTGTTTTTTTTTGTCCTAGGTATATCTATTCTAAGTATATACTTAGATACCTTCTCTTAATAATATTGCAGGTACGTGTATTTACTTTTACTCTGGAGGTAGTTTTATTGACACTATTAGGTATTTGATGAAAGAAAGTGTGTCTTTGAATTTTAGTAAAACATTTTTTTTTTGGATTAATCTTCTATCTACAGAAAGAAAATTAATTGCCGCATGTAGATAGATCATCGTCTGAATACGGCTTGACCGATTTGGATGTTTTTTTTTGTCGTGTAGGCACATAACTGTTTAGGACAAGGTTTGTATTTTTTTGGAAAATCCAACGGAAAAGTCGAAAACCCGCGCGATGTCGGGGTGGATCGCTTATATTATAATAACATAATTTGTATGAAATTCGTATAGTACAAAATACAGTAAGTATCTATTTCAGTTCAGCCCTACCTATTCCTTCGTACCTAATATTACTATAACATAAAATATAAATGATATGTATCTAATAATGTCTACCTCAACGTAGTAAGGGCTTGCTTTGATGAAACTACAATGAGGCTTCGACGACGCTACAAAATTTCTACGACGCTACGAACAAGATAAGACGGTGCCACGAAAAATCTAAGACGACGACATAATATGTCATGTGTGTAAAAAAATTAAAAAAACTTTTTACAAAAAATACAACCGACTTCCAAATTAAAAAACTAAAAAGTGAAAAAAAACTTCAATTTCGGAAGTCGGTGTTCTTGTTTTATTTTATTCGTTTTTGACACCGACTTCCGAAATTGAAGTTATTTTTCACTTTTTAGTTTTTTTATTTGGAAGTCGGTTGTATTTTTTGTAAAAAGTTTTTTTATTTTTTTTCTTTTTAGTTGTGCTGCATAATGTATATAGGCTAGGTACCAATAATGCCCAAAGTGAAACCAGAATAGATTTACCCAATAACATGAAACTTAAACAAAACCGGTCGTATAAGGGTATACCAAGATGAGTTGTTTACACCTGCGTACCCCTTTAGAGCGTACTAGTGTGATGTTATGTTATAAAATGGTGTAAACAATAAACATAAATGCGATTGCAGCTATCCCGAGTGATTTGCCATTTATTGAAGAGGTCTGATAGAGATACACATCTCCGAAGTTCTTTATCAGATCTTGATGAAAATTAAATGGGACCACATGAAAACACCAGCTTTCAAATAAAAAAAAACATCAAAATCGGTTCACCCAGTAACAAGTTCTGAGGTAAAAAAAATAAAAATGTACAGTCGAATTGAGTAAGTACAAAAGTCTAGGTCGCTATAGGTCGCTATTAACCGGTTCAATGCCGTAATATATAATATATATTACTCACCGAAAATATTAAAAGCCATTGTGGCTCGCGTGGATTCACGTTTCGGGCAATCAAGGAGTTAAACTCATGATAGTTTTTTATTTGACCGGATTATGCTAAAACAATGCTTAATTGGATTACCTACTTTTAAAATAGGTTATAGTAAGTGTTGCTCCACGTGTTATTCTCCCAAAAACATGAAAAGATCTCTATCAGCGGAACCCACTTTCTTTACATAATAAACTTGGTTAGGATCAATCCTACAAGGAATTATCTTCACTCCACTCTCCGTAAAGCGGATTTTTTGCAGTCGCTTTCAATGTAAATTGCATCGGTCTCGTGAGGGGAACATGACCTGAAAGAACCGACGAGGAAGGGTGGAGCGGTCCGACACACGACGAGTTTGTGACAAATTGACTTCACCAAACAAATTGGCACAATTTTCTTTACACGCCATCACCTTTACAGTCATTAAGCTAACGCTAAATCGTTGGTTCTTAACGTAAAAAGCAGCTTTTTCAGAGTATAAAGGGAGCCATTATAAAGATGAGTTCGTAAGTAAACACTGGGATACTTTGTGACTTGGATCTATGTTACAGTTAATGTGTGAGAGGTAGCGCTGTTATTTATCACCACTTACCGTGATACTTTGCGTTAATATTTTAACGGTTGATCTTGAGTAACCAGAGGGCAATATGGATGTTTCCTGGGCAGAAAAAATATAATTTATTTAATCCGTCAGTGACATTATCAAATAATTTTGGACCCCTATTTTTTGCTTTATAAAATAAATAAAAATTGAAAAAGATAAAGCGCATCAAAGTTCAGGAGTGGGGGCTTGTGTCGTCACTTTGTCAGTATAAAGTGTAGCACACCGTGACGTAACACGATATTTCATCGCACTGTATCGTAGTATTTTTTTATAGCAAAAGAAAAATTACGTGTCCAATATTTTTAGGTTGTCTGACAGATGGACTAAATATATATTTTTTGTCAACTACCCTATTACGATATATCAAGCGGCAAATTTCTATATTGTGATGCCCCACAAGTTATAATGGATATAATCTATGGTCGAATAGGAAACTATCCGCAAAGCTGAGTTCAGATGGCGCCACAGGAATCAGAGTAAACAAACCAAACTCTTAAAGTCGAGCGACAAAATTTCGCAGTTATGCTTACAAAATATAAAAGTAATAGTGAAAGAAAAGTGGAACTAACTAAGAATTGAGGAAATTAGACCATACTGCAGCTAAAAACCCGGCTTCGAGAGCGCGGTGCATCAGTAAAAGGAAAAAAATACGGATTTAGCTGAAAGGTACGAATATGAATGCGTACGTTGAAAGTCTTGCTTAACTTGCAGATATTTTGTTAATTTACTATGTAATGAGATTAATGTTCATCCAATTAATATTCAAAACAATATTTCCAGCTTGATTTTATATGACAGTCAGTGACAATCCAGTGAACTATGAAGATGTAAAACATGTCACATGGGATTTGCTAGAGTCGTCTAGGTGTTGCGGACCGCTTCGGCCGTTAAGGAAACCGGGGTTTCGTAACTGGTTTCCATGAAGGCTTTTTTTATACGTCTACGTAACTGGTTTCCATGAAGGCTTTTTTATACTACTACGTAACAGGTAACAGGTATTTCAACGTATTTTAAGCTAGCTTACTTAATGGACTTTGCTTAAAATTTTAACTACTTTTAAACTCCGAAGCTAGTTTTCGTGGGTTTCTCGGTATCTATGAAACAAAAGGGCTAAACAAAAAACGTTATATATAAACAATGCACGCCCGTCACGCGTATGACTGACCGAACGGTTGCAAAATAAATAAAAGTTGCGTAGAGAAAAGTTAGGGCGGCGAACGGCGACATCCGTAGCAGCCGCGCAACGCCTGGCGCGAAACATACACACTTTGCTACACTAATACCCACTAGACAAATAGGGATTCTTTGTTACCCTATCACGCAACCACAAAGTTAGTCGAGTTATTATGGAAACAAAAGGTATCAGCTAACCTGATCCCTTTCTTTAACCCGTGTCATGCACTGCTCCGCGGTATATTTGCGTAAGTTTTGAAATGTTTTGTAGGGGAATGTTTTGCTGTCTACATAATAAGTATTTCAGTAGAAAACGTCAGAATCTTTCATGTTCTTTCAGCTGAATTTCAAAAGTAATTAAAAGCTGTGTACAGATAATTTCGTACGCAAAAAGGTCTCGAGTTATCTTATTGAAATATTCCGCAAACATAAACGCGTATAAAAATTATGTCTGACATCTTGGTTTAAACTTATTTAAATAAAAAAAACTGTTCGTACATGAGTAGGCAAAGGTATTTTTCAATATTAGACTCTTGAATCGTATTCGAAGCGTAAATATTTTCATACATGATTCCGCCACACAATTTTCCCAAGCGGGCAATTCCATAAAGCGCAGGTACATTTTATAAGCTCGATGGTATTGCACACTTGGTTTTTAAAATATTTCAACTCGTATTTCGATTATATTAAAGAGATATTTTATGGGTCAACTGTCAATGAAAACTGAAATATCAATAAGTATTTTCGGTCAACACTTATAAAACACATATTTTAAAAAGCAGAAACAGCGAACGCCAGCTGCAGCGATTTTTACCCGACTTCCCAAAAAGGAGGATGTTCTCAGTTCGGATGTTTATTGTATATATATTTTGTACATACGGTTGTGTCTTAAGTTTTTTCAAGACCCGCCGTACAGATATAAACAAAAAGCTCTCTGATCCTACTCTCAAGCTCATGAAGGAGAGGCATGAGATGATCCTGCAGTCTTCAGACGATGCGTTGAAATACCGGCAGCTCAATAGACGGATCTCAAAGTCCTTGAAAAGCGATCTCCGCGGCTTTAATACCGAGCGTATTAAAGACGCGATTGAGCGGAATAAGGGTTCTAAGGTCTTTGCAAGAGATCTGACTATTGGGCAGAGCCAGCTCACGAAACTGAAGACCGACGATGGTAGGATCGTATCCGCCAAACCGGAGCTATTGAGAGAGATCTAGAGATTCTATGGGTTGTACACGTCAACCAGTAAACCCATCGCGAATCTAGCAAAAGACCCTAGAGCTAGATTGACCCGGCGCTATACCGAAGACATTCCGGACGTCAGCCTGTATGAGATTAGGATGGCTCTTAAACAGCTTAAAAACAAGGCGGGTGAAGACGGAATTACAGCCGAACTCCTGAAGGCGGGTGGAAAACCGGTCCTTAAGGCCCTTCAGAAGCTGTTTGATTCCGTCATACTCGAGGGCAAAACGCCACAGGCATGGTGCAGGGGTGTGGTGGTACTCTTCTTCAAGACAGGCCACAATGCCCTACTAAAGAACTATAGGCCCATCTCACTTCTTAGCCATGTCTACAAGCTGTTTTCAAGAGTCATCACGAATCGTCTCGCGCGCAGATTTGAAAATTTCCAGCCTCCTGAACAAGCCGGTTTCCGTAAAGGCTTTAACACCGTAGACCATATACATACGCTGCGGCGGGTTATACAGAAGACCGAAGAGTACAACCTGCCTCTCTGCTTAGCGTTTGTGGACCACGAGAAAGCCTTTGATTCGATCGAGACTTGGGCTGTGCTGCAGTCTCTCCAACGGTGCCAAATTGACTACCGGTACATCGAGGTGTTGAAGTGTTTGTACAAAAACGCCACCATGTCAGTTCGAATTCAGGATCAGACCTCGGAACCTGTCTTTCTGCAGCGTGGTGTGAGGCAGGGAGATGTCATATCTCCGAAACTGTTCACCGCTGCACTGGAGGATGTCTTCAAGGTTCTGGACTGGAGAGGGCTAGGCATTAACGTCAATGGCGTCATAGCGGCGCATATAGTGGTCATGGCTGAGACTATGGAGGACCTCAATACAATGCTTGATGACCTCAGTAGAGCTTCCGAAAGAGTGGGTCTTAGGATGAACATGGACAAAACCTAGGTGATGTTGAATGCCCATGTTACACCCACTCCTATCAGGGTCGGAGACTCTACACTCGAAGTTGTGGATGACTATGTCTACCTGGGACAAACGATCCAGTTGGGTAGGGCCAACTTCGAGAAAGAGGTCAACCGTCGAATCCGACTCGGCTGGGCAGCGTTCGGGAAGTTGCGCGGTATCTTCACGTCCAAATTACCACAGTGTCTCAAGACGAAAGTCTATGACCAGTTTGTGTTGCCAGTTATGACCTATGGCTCTGAGACGTGGTCGCTCACAATGGGCCTCATCAGAAAGCTTACAGTCACCCAAAGGGCAATGGAGAGGGCTATGCTCGGAGTTTCCTTGCGTGATCGAATCAGAAATGTAGAGATCCGCAAGAGAACCAGGGTTACGGCCATAGCCCGAAGAATTGCCAAACTTAAGTGGCAGTGGGCAGGGCACATTGCTCGCAGAAAGGATGGCCCATGGGGCAGAAAGGTTCTGGAGTGGTGATCGCGAACTGGAAGACGTTGCGTTGGAAGGCCTCCCACCAGGTGGACCGATGACCTGGTAAAGGTTGCGGGGATCCGCTGGATGCGGGACGCACGGGACCGGTCAATGTGGCGACGCTTGGAGGAGGCCTATGTCCAGCAGTGGACGTCTTTCGGCTGATATGATGATGATATTTTATATAAGTTCGTGCATAACTCCGTAATATATAAACGGATTTGAAAATACTTTGTAATTGAAAGAAGTTGATTCCGAAATGGTCCCATTTAAATTTGGTAAAGATCTGATGAAGAACTTCGGAGATATACAACAGAACTCTTCAATAGAAGACGGCAAATCTCTCTCGGGATTGCTGCAATCATATGTCTGTTTATTGTTTACACCATTTCTTAACATACCATCACGCCAGTATGCTGTAAACGGGTACGCAGATGTGTACCTACAGTTCACCCTGGTACACTCTCATTCCACCGTTTAAGTTACATGTTATTTAGGTAATCTAATCTGGCATCACTGTGGGAATCATAAGTACCTTACTATAGAACTTGTCCATTACGTATCACTAAAAAGTGAAAAATTAAAAACTTTATAACAAAAAAATAAAACCGACTTCTAAAGCAAAACGCTACAAATCGAAAAATAATTTCTTTTCCGAAGTCGGTGTCTAAAAAAATGAAAAGCAGTAGTTACCAAAGACACCGACTTCGGAAAAAAAAAATATTTTTCGATTTATAGTGTTTTGCTGTAGAAGTCGGTTTTATGTTTTCGTTAGAAAGTATTTATACTAATAAAATTGTTCGCGACGAGGCGTCACAAAATGTTAGAATAGTTTTGTAGATATAAATAGTATAAACAAAACATACGTCTGCTTACCCCAGCGCGCGAGCTCGTACTAAAATGTTTTAGACGAGAATTTTTCTTTTATAGTTTTTTCAAACATACAATTTCGACCACTTTTTGAGGCACTAAACATTATGTTTTAGTGTATATGAGTATGTATTAAGTAAATATGGGGTCTAACGAGTAAATTAGAATCGTTACATACATACTAAATGCGGTAGTTACGGAAAGAAAGCAAAATCAAAACAAGTCAAATTCCGTAAAAACGACCGGTCGCCACGACCGTTTAGTTCGAAATCATTCGAAATGAGCAGTCAGATGGCGACTCCCGTATATATAGTCTGGCGCGTAAGCAGGCAAATTTGGTATTTTAAAATAGTGTTTTAAGGGCTTTATAATAGCCTATAGTACCTAAAATGCGGTTATCTAGTATTATTAGAGTTAATATACTTTAGATAAAATGTGTAAGTAGTAGTTTAAGCAAATAAAAAATATTTGTTTACTTATTTTGGACCCCCCGAAAATGGCCGGGTCGCAAGTATCGATAGGTGCGCTCTGCCCACCTACCAATCGTATTATTTACCTTACACATTTGTTTTGTTAGGAAACACCATCTAGGTGTTCTAGATAGTATACCTTGGTGCTATGACTGAAAAACTGTACATAATAACAGTACATAGCCAGGTTTAAAACAGTTTCACTCTGAGATGGTAAATACATGCATTTTTGCCCAAGTAAGTAAATAGAAATTTCGTTATAAGCGTTTTAGCGCTTCTAGGTGACCTGGAACTGTGTCTGACCTGAACTGAAGATTAAGTTGGAGCTTGCACAGTTAGCCCTCCAGAGAGCAGAAGAAGAAGCTTCTGAAGCGGAATATATGGATGACAGAGACTCAAATGAAGAGTACGTGCGTTCCTGGCTCGAAGAGGCACCAGAGCCCACACCGTTGAGGGAGGACGACGTCGCCAATGGGAAGCAAGATAGGACTCCACCTGCGAGCGGCGACGCTGTAGCGGACTCCCAGACCCATATAGACCAACCACAAACGAAGGCTAACATCGAACCGTCTAGGACAGAGCCGTCCAAGACGGAGCCACCAGGGCAAACAGAAGCGAAAGAATCGCTCCGTCCGTTTCTAACGGAGTTGACAACCGCTATAGCGTCGCTAGCCGACAGGAAAATCGAACCATGGACGCCTAACCGAACGGCGTCGCAGGTTATGTTGACTCTGCCGAACTTCGGTGGAGCTCACACAGAATGGCTGTCTTTTCGAGCCATTTACGAGGCAACTAATGCCTACTTCAGCGACATCGAAAACACAGCAAGACTCAGAAGGAGCTTGCGTGGTCGCGCACTGGAGACAGTGAGCTCTGAACTCATCGGGAACGCGAAACCGGATGAAATCATGAGAGAATTGGAGCTACAATTTGGACGTCCCGACTCAATAGCCCAGGCTGAAACCGACCGACTCAGAGGGCTGCCACGCTGCAGCGAACAGCCCAAAGATATATGCACCTTTGCAAGTCGGATCAGAAGCGGAGTCGTCACCTTGCGGGCCCTCAAGAAGGGCCACTACCTACTCAATGCTGAGCTGATGCGCCAGTTAACTGAGAAGCTGCCCAATTCTCTACGTGTACAATGGTACAGGACGTACACAGAAAAGTACCAGTCGCTGCCAGACTTGTCACTCTTCAGCGACTTTATAACAGAGCAAGCTCACTTCTGCAGTGCATTCGCACCGCCCGAGAACATCAAAGAAACGGACTCGGTGGCGGGAAAACGCGTCATACAGAGGACGCACGTAGCTACCGCCAAGCCGGTAAGCCACTGTCGAATTTGCGACAAGGAGGGTCACTACTCGTCTGATTGCATAAAGTTCACAGACGCGGCACGTGACAAGAAATGGGAGCTAGCCAAGCAATACGACTTGTGCTTTCGCTGCCTAAGAGACCGCCGTAAGGGCCACACCTGCAGCAAGAGGCAGTGTGGCATCAAGGGGTGCACAGCTACTCATCACCGACTTCTTCATAGGACAAGGAAGCCTCAGACAGACAGGACAAGGAAGCCTGCTGTTCCAGAAGCGAAGAAGGAGTCTCAGGAGACGGTAGCCAGTTCGCGAACTGCATCAAGTAAAGCCTTCCTGAAGATGATACCGGTCTGGGTTATTGGACCGGCGGGAGAGGCAGACACATACGCACTCCTTGACGACGGGTCTACCGTCTCGCTGATCGACGAAGCAATCGCTCAGCGAGTGGGAGCAGTGGGCCCAATTGATCCACTGAAGATCGATGCCATAGGAAACACCAGGATCGATACTCCACTATCGAGACGAATAACAGTCGTTCTCACAAGCCAGTTGAAGAATCGGGTGCCCTTCAAGGCGCGCACCATTGCGAAGCTCAACCTGTCTCCACAGGCAGTCAATCATAAGGACCTGGCACGATGCAGGCACCTTCAAGACTTGACGTCTGAGCTTATGTATCCGGCGGGAGTACCGAAGATACTCGTCGGACAAGACAACTGGCATTTGCTGCTGGCCACTGAGGTCCGTAGGGGACCAAGAGACCAACCCATCGCGTCAAGGACCATGATGGGCTGGACATTGCATGGTGCACACACCAGAACACTGGGCCAGCGGGTGCATTATGTCAACGGCACTCAGGCCGTTGACGCAAGGCAAGATGCGGAGCTGAACGAGCAGCCCCGTGAATTCTTCGCCAGCGAGACTTCTGACCCTCAGAAGAGGGCAGAAGACACGTCAAACCGCGACGGAAGGCGGTTGAACTATGTCAACGGGACTCAGTCCGTTGACGCAAGGCAAGATGCGGGACTGAACGAGCGGCCCCGTGAATTCTTCGCCAGCGAGACTTCTGACCCTCAGAAGAGGGCAGAAGACACGTCAAACCGCGACGGAAGGCGGTTGAACTATGTCAACGGGACTCAGTCCGTTGACGCAAGGCAAGATGCGGAACTGAACGAGCAGCTCCGTGAATTCTTCGCCATCGAGTCACTGGCTATCAATCCGAGAAAGCCAGCTTCTGACCCTCAGAAGAGGGCAGAAGACATCCTGAACCGCTAAATAAGGCGGCTCGAGAGCGGGCACATAGAGACCTCTATGCTATGGCGGGAAGAAGCCATAGAAATGCCCGATAGTTATGGGACAGCCCTTACAAGGCTGGTCTCTATAGAAAAGAAGCTGGATAGAAACCCAGCTCTTCGTGTGAAATATTCACAACAGATGGACTCCCTAATCGAGAAGGGATATGCTGAGAGGGCCCCCAAATCAAGCACGCCAGGAAGAACCTGGTACCTGCCTCATTTCGATGTCTTCAACCCAATGAAGCCAGAGAAAATTCGTGTAGTACATGATGCCGCTGCCAAATCGAGAGGAAAGTCACTCATTGACTTCCTGCTAACTGGACCGGACTTGCTGCAGTCGCTGCCCGGCGTCATGATGCGATTTCGTAGACACTGCGTGGCCATCTCTGGAGACAGCCGAGATGTTCATGCAAGTGAAGGTGCGGAGTGAAGACCGAGACTCACTTCGTTACCTATGGAGAGGCAATAGGAGAGAGGGAGCCCCAGATGAGTACCGCATGACGTCCATCATTTTCGGCGCGGCAAGTTCGCCGTGCACCGCCATCTTTGCGAAAGATTGGAACGCAAGAAGGCACATCGAACAGCATCCAGTAGCAGTAAAGGCTATCATAGAGAACCATTATATGGACGATTATCTGGACAGCTATAGAACGGTCGAAGAAGCGATAGAAGTCGCGACCAGGGTGAAGGAAATTCACAAAGAGGCGAAGTTCGACCTATCGAAATGGGTATCGAACAGTTCGCGCCTGCTAGAGAGCCTAGATCCGACACAAACCTGTGCTGAGGTTGTGAACATCGGAGATGCGACAGGCACGGAGAAAATTCTCGGCCTGATTTGGAGACCTAGTGAAGACACGCTAGGTTTCAACCTAACGCTTGCGAGACTGCCGCCAGGAATCCTAGAGAAGGAGGCCCCTACAAAGAGAGAGGCCCTCAAGATCGTCATGTCACTGTACGACCCGCTGGGACTCGCCTCACCCGTAACGATTCGAGCCAAGCAAATACTGCAAGAGGCATGGAGGCGAGGCATCGATTGGGACCAGCTTTTAGAAGACGATCAAGCAGCTCAGTGGAGAAGCTGGATCGAAAACCTGCGGCAGCTCAAGGGCATCAGCATTCCAAGATGCTATCCTGGGTATAGTGATGCCAGTGAAATACAAATACATGTATTTACCGACGCAAGCGAGATGGCGTACGCAGCAGCTGTGTACTGGCGAGCCACCACAGCAGAAGGCTCACAGAAGGTGAGCCTAGTCATGGCCAAGGCGAGAGTAGCACCATTGAAGCTACAATCGATACCGCGCCTCGAGCTGCAGGCAGTGGTGATGGGAACCCGTCTGGCTGCAGCCGTGAAACGTGAGCACGACAATGAGCAATCGTCGATCACGTATTGGACAGACAGCAAAACAGTTCTGTCATGGATACGAAAAGGAGCACGAACCTATAAAGCCTTCGTAGCTCATCGTATAGCTGCCATAGAGGAAGGCAGCAAAGTGGAGGATTGGCGATGGATTTCAACAAAATTGAACATCGCCGACATAGCAACTCGTGACGTGCCACACAAGTTCGATTCGAATCACGAGTGGTTCTGTGGCCCCAGTTTTTTGTATGAAGACCCCACTTCATGGCCATCAGAAAAGCCTCCAATGGTTGAAGAGACAGGAGAAGAAAGAACTCTCACTGTCACGTAAAACGAGTATGAAAAAGATGTTTCGGAGGAAAAAACCCCCAAACATACATACACTTCGAAGCTCATAGAAGCTATACCTAATCCCGTCCATTTTTCAAGATGGGAGCGGCTATTACGTGCGACTGCGACTGTCCTACGTTTTATTTTTCTCTGTAAACAGAAAACAGAGAAAACGTTCTATAAAAGAACACAGAAGAACGCAGAAGAGGACACGGACTGGCAGAAGAAGAAGAAGACAGCGACTGCAGCAACAAAGCCGTCATATATAGCGCCACAAGTCCGAAAGCAGTATATTGAAGCGAGTTTTCTCCAAGAAGCTGAGAAAACACTCATACGAGTCGCACAGCAGCAATCGTTCGCTCAGGAGATAGCCCGATTGCACGAGCACGAAGTAGTGGACAAGAATAGCCCACTACATTCGCTGCAAATAGAGCTAGTAGATGGCCTACTACGCATTAGAAGCCGTATAGCCGCCACGGACGAGATTACAGAAGATGTGAGGCGACCGCCAATATTACACGGCGACCATCACATAACACAGCTCTACATAGACTGGACACACCGCAGCCTACTGCACAGCGGGACGGAACTCACAATTAATGAGGTGCGACAGCACTATTGGGTCGTGAGGATGCGTCCCACGACGAAGAAAGTACTGTCGCAATGTCTTCAGTGTCGAATACGTAAGGCACAAGCTCCAGTGCCAGCGACCGGCGATCACCCGCGAACGCGCCTCGCTCATCATCAGAGGCCGTTCACGTATACGGGGCTAGATTTTTTCCGCCCACTATCAGTAACCGTCGGTCGCCAACATCACAAGAGATATGTAGCCTTGTTCACATGTCTCACCACACGAGCTGTCCACCTCGAGATAGCGGCCAGCCTCAGCGCAGACAGTGCTATACTAGCGCTGCGCCGATTCGCCGCCCGCAGAGGATGTCCAACCGAGATACACTCGGACAACGGCACCATCATGCATGGTGCCGATCAAGAGCTACGAGAGGCCTTCCGTGAGGAGGCCAGTCGCCGAGGCATCACTTGGCGCTTCATCACCCCATCAGCGCCCTTCATGGGAGGCGCATGGGAGCGTCTAGTTCGTTGCGTGAAAAACGCATTGTATACCGTGCTCACAGAGAAACACCCACATGAAGAGGTGTTGTCCACACTGATTTGTGAGGCAGAGTACACGGTAAATAGTCGCCCGTTGACACATGTTTCAGTCGACTGCGATGACGACGAGTCTATCACGCCGAACCACTTCCTACTTGGTGGGTCGGCAAGACTACCAACCCCCGGCGTGTTCACCGAGCAAGACATCGACAGTAAGAAGATGTGGCGTCGGTCACAAATCCTGGCTGACATGTTCTGGCGCCGTTGGGTGCGAGAGTACCTGCCTGAGCTCCAAAATCGGCGGGAGCCCCACAGCCGCGGGCCTGACCTGCTGGTGGGCGACCCCGTCCTTATCGCTGACGGCCAGCTGCCACGCAACACGTGGCCGCGAGGCCGCATCCAGGCCATATACCCTGGGCCTGATGGAGAAGTCCGGACCGCTGAGGTGCGCACCACTGGCGGCACTCTAAAGCGTCCGGTGAAGAAGCTCATTCCACTACCGAAATGAGCGTAGCAGAGTTCCCGCGGCGAGAGCTGAGCGACGTGTCGCTGAGCGTCGCTCACTATGCTTGATGCAGCGCCGCGTCAACACATCCGGTCGACACGACACTGCACGGCGGGAGAGATGTTCGCGACGAGGCGTCACAAAAATGTTAGAATAGTTTTGTAGATATAAATAGTATAAACAAAACATACGTCTGCTTACCCCAGCGCGCGAGCTCGTACTAAAAAGTTTTAGACGAGAATTTTTCTTTTATAGTTTTTTCAAACATAAAATTTCGACCGCTTTTTGAGGCACTAAACAATATGTTTTAGTGTATATGAGTATGTATTAAGTAAATATGGGGTCTAACGAGTAAATTAGAATCGTTACATACATACTAAATGCGGTAGTTACGGAAAGAAAGCAAAATCAAAACAAGTCAAATGCCGTAAAAACGACCGGTCGCCACTTTAGTTCGAAATGAGCAGTCAGTTTTTTTTTTTTTTTTTTTTTTTTTTTTTTTTATACTTGGCTCCTCGCAGTTCAGCCAAAGTAGCCGTCCACTGCTTAACCGGACTAACCTGTGGAGACTAAGCTATGTAGCCTCCGGCCAGGCTTAAAATTTCTAAACCTAAAGCGACAGCACTAAGGGCTACCCCAGTTGGGGTCGGACCTCTGCTCAGGGCGTCGCTTGGGGGATGGCAAAGGCCGGATCTGATAAAGTGATTCTACCATCCGTTCGGAAAAGCCTACGTGGAGAAAAACGGACAAGAAACTCCAATAATATCTGACTGGCATTTAACTATGGCTCAGCACGCGGGCTAGCTTATATGAATCGAAAGGGATTACGCGACGAGCCTCTGCGGTGAGGACGGAACGAATATGTATATTAAATTTTGTATGAACGGAGGGTTCGTACTATTTACGAACCCACTGACCGTCCTTGTAGACAAGGCTATCGAGCTCCCTAGTAATGGACTCATACCTCGAAAAGAGGTTGGCGCATTCAGCGGGAAGGAGAGAGCCCGCATTCCGGATTTCAGTATACAGAGCACGGGCTTGAGGGGTCATAAATATGGAGTACGCGCTAATTATATTTTTAGCGACGCATATATATGGCTTTTGCCCGGAGGGGGCGACAGGGGGCTGGCACTTTGCAGCAGGGGTGGTGGAAGCCACCTTCTGGCTTTGTGCGGTCATAGGGGCGGCGGGGGGCATTGTGACACTGACCAACGAGATGGGGACGGTATGGCTTTTCAATGGAAATGCCTGATAAGTTACATACGGTCCGGATATTAAATATGGGGTTGTGACCCTCGAAGGGGAAACACACGACAAGGACCATGTCGTAGAGATCTCCGCCTCTTGTTTTATGCAATCGGTGGACCTCTGACACAGGGACTTTTTCCGCTAGTAAATCCTTTCGGATTTCTTCCGTCGGGATCTCCTTCGGAACGCGCTTTATGACTACTCTAGTAAACTTTTCCTCCGGAAGGGAGTAAGTATGGAAAGAAGCTTTCCTTTCTTTGAGAAAACGAGTTAAATCTCTATAATCACGGGGAGTGGGGACTTGAATTCTGATGCCTTGTTGGCATGCAGTGGCCTTGGTGAAATTAATTTTACGCGCTACACAGGCGCTTGAAATGTCGCTCCATTTCCCTTTATCTTGAAGATAATTGGGTGGAGGAGGAGGAGGCTTCCTAGTGGTAGTATTTACTACTACCAAAGGGCTGGGCGAGCGATTTAACCGCTGAGAAGGACTAGCGGGGGTGGGGGCGGGGGAGGGTTGCCTGTCGGGCAAGGCCGGCGGCAGAACTGGCCGGGGAGAGGTTTTGGCTACTGGCTTTTTGGCCTTGGTAGCGTGAGGTGGACTTTTCCTCATCTTCCTCTTTTCTCCAGAGTGGACAGTGAATTCTCTGTCATCAGAGTCAGAAGAAGAGGACATGGTGGCATAGTCCTCTGACAAATCGGGGTTATTGGGGTCAATTGGGGGATTTTCTATAACCTGATCGATGTGGTCAGCTACTGCTGCCCATTCATCGTCGGTACTAAGGGCTGTGTCCATATCAATGGGAGAGTCACCTTCCTCATCGACCCAAGATTTGGATCAACAGACACTAGGTGTGTCTGCGTGAATAGCGGCTACGCGCTCCTTGTACTTTTTGTACTGAAGACGGTCGGACCTTCTACGAGGAGGAGGCTTAGTAGCCGAAGTCTGGGGCTTTAGAGGGCTACGGTCTCTCTCAGAGGGAATTGGATCTGGCTTTCTAAGAACCTCGCCCTGGGAAAGGGTGGGTGATCTAGGCCCGGAAGTGGGCCTGACGGGTGGGGAGGGTGATCTGGGAGAGTCCTTCTCCTCACATGGCACGGGGGCCATGCTAGGTTCGGGTTCCAGTACATCTTCAACGGTCGGATTTATGTTAGGTACGAGGGCTTCTAATACTGTGCCAAAAAGAGTGGCGAGTCTAGCTCGGAGATGACAGTCCTGAGCGAACCTCTCCTTAATGGTTTTAATGGCGTATTGCACATTGTCTGGGAGATGACTTATGTCAGAATAGGGCGGGGGGACAGGGGCACTGTAAGGTGCACATCTGGCAAGGGAGGCAAGAATAATTTTGAAACGGGACTGGTTTTCATGACGCGGACTGGGATCGTCCGACATCAAGTCCTTGACGAGCTCTATTAACACCTCAACGGGATGCATCGTTGTCAATAGAGCCAGAACAAGGAGAAGAGAAAAATCTAAAACTACTAAGGGGCTGATAACCTTATTCCCCGGGTGGATGGGCCCGGGGATGTGTGAATCCTACCCTCCCAGCCGGGTTAGAGTGGGAGGTGAGTATCTGGTGAGCCCTAAGCTTGTTATCCTGCCACCAATCTTATTGGGTGGCAGGGGTCCTAGGGTACCGGTGAACCCACCGAAGGTGGGCCACTCTCCTCCTGTGTACCGAAAGTCTGGCACGTCGGGGTTGAGACACCCGACCGTGCCAGGTGAATCGCTGTGGGGCAGAGACAGGGGTTGACTAGGCTATCTACCAAGGCCAACTACCCTGCTCCCGACTCCTTCTGACTGCCGTGTCCAGTCGGGACTTGGCGAGTGGGCGGGTCACCACTCCACTTGGCTTCGTTAACACCGTTAGGTATCCACCAAGGACCACTAAGTCGTGGTTTTAACCCGGAAGGGGCCAAAAAAGATGTCCCTACTAGTAACCGAAGTTACTAGTAGCGACACCTGTGGGCGGCGCGCGGAGACGCGGCGACCGCAGTGACGTCACGCAGTGGCGCGACGAGTCGGAGAGAGGGGCGCGGCGGGGCGCGCGGTGGGGGCGGCGAGAGCGGCGGGTGGCAGCGAGACGTCCGCTCGGCGGCGATGGCAGGCGAGGGAGCAGTCAGATGGCGACTCCCGTATATATAGTCTGGCGCGTAAGCAGGCAAATTTGGTATTTTAAAATAGTGTTTTAAGGGCTTTATAATAGCCTATAGTACCTAAAATGCGGTTATCTAGTATTATTAGAGTTAATATACTTTAGATAAAATGTGTAAGTAGTAATTTAAGCAAATAAAAAATATTTGTTTACTTATTTTGGACCCCCCGAAAATGGCCGAGTCGCAAGTATCGATAGGTGCGCTCTGCCCACCTACCAATCGTATTATTTACCTTACACATTTGTTTTGTTAGGAAACACCATCTAGGTGTTCTAGATAGTATACCTTGGTGCTATGACTGAAAAACTGTACATAATAACAGTACATAGCCAGGTTTAAAACAGTTTCACTCTGAGATGGTAAATACATGCATTTTTGCCCAAGTAAGTAAATATAAATTTCGTTATAAGCGTTTTAGCGCTTCTAGTTGACCTGGAACTGTGTCCAGGCCCTATATATAGATGGCATCTGTGTAATTCTAGTACATAGATCTTACTTACTTGAAATAATGTGTCTGTATGTGCCAGCATGGACGTTTCTACGCGTCTGCCAGAGGGCCCACTACCTTCAGACACACTTGGTGCCTGAAGGATTATTGATATGCTATCGGAAGCATTACCTTTGGGGACCCCCGGGCACACGCCTGGACTCAGTCACAACACATAGCTAATATATAGCTACACATACACACACAGAGGCGTTAAAGCCGTGGAACAACACGATATTTTCTATTTCGGCCGCTTCCCGGCAACAGAAGTCCCAGAAGGGCTAGTGGTACACCCATCAGGGTACGACCATTCGATAGCCCAATTCTCCAGCTTCTCAACCACATTTTTGGAAGGAGCCTAGCTCTGGTGGTTAGGGAACTAACCGACTTAATATAGTAAGAGGTTCCATGGTTTTCTCGCATCGTCGACCACATCAGAGTGAATACTGGATCGAGGGTTGGAGCTGTATCCACCGGACTTCCACCATGGGGTGGCCCATCGCGAGGGCTATCCGATGATGGTTGGTGGATGCGGATCCGCCCACCAGCTCGAGTACAAACTCACTTAATATGCCGAAAACAGGCACAGAAGCTATGTTTTCGCACTTTCACGTGGCTGTGCCCGTGAAGGTGACAGATGAAGCTGTGGAACTGTCACAGATCGATGGTCCAGGAGTAGGGCTACAAGTCCCTCGCTGGTACCCTGGCACTAAAGTGCACCATTGTATTAGAAAGTAGCGTGTAAAGCTATAAACTGACAGAACTTCCCCTTATTAGGCGGTCTCCACGCAAGAGCTCCCTGAAGGTAGCAGTTATGGACCTGGACTAAGAGTCCGGAGGGAAGGTCTTCTCGAGACCTATCCAGAGACACAAGTCTCATCGAAATCGGTTCAGTAGAAGGGGAGTTTCTGTCGGTTTTCAGCGACTAGTCATAATAATTAATTTGTTAATTAAAGTTTATGTACGGTCGTTGTTTTGAGGTCGTAGTTACAGTCAAGTGTGGTGATAGGATAGTGCGCTGAGACACCGTCCTAATTGTAGCCATTATTTCTCAACATTAAAATCCACGTCACTTTGCGTAGCGAAGACCATGAAGAAACGTCGTTTTTGGACATGAAAACTCGAGTCTTTTTCTGAACTGGACATCACGCCTTCCCCTCAACATCCTTGGCAGCCTTCCAACCACTGCAGGGTCGGTATTTGCTCGAAGACAACGAACTATACGTGCAAGGGGCGTCAACGCGTTCGAGCTGGAGCCTTCCAACCTCCGGTCAGCCTGGGGCCTTGAACGATCACGTCCGTCCCGCACAAAAATATTACAGTAAAATCGAATGGAACTCGTCATGAAGAATTATTTTAACGAACCAGTAATAGTACATTGTGTAATAAGGGCGGTATGTAAGGAATTACGATCGAGACTCTAGTAGAAGCCCGAAGTCGAAGACTGAGGGCTTTCTGAGTAGAGGTTCGTAATTCCCGTACCGCCCGTGATACATACAATGTTTTTCATCACATTTGCGAGTAATAATTATGAATTATAGCTTTAATACACAAGTCAGCACAGCTGTTATTACGAAATACGTGAACTTTTTTTAAGCGGTTGGCGAATTTTTGGCCACACCACAGATTATACAGTGTTTCGTTCAGAAACTTTAAGGGCAAATACTTAGGTATACAGCCATGACGGGTTTATTCCCACCTGCCACCTTCATTAGTTTAGTTGGGTGGTCGATTCTCATGACCGTAAAAGAAAAAAAAAGAAAAATGTTATGAAGGTTCATATTTGACTATTTATCATTGAAGGATTTTGGTAGAATTTTAAACCATTACACATCAACATTTTTTCTTTGCGTTGGCAACAATTTCATGTCATTTTTTTCTGCGTTCTTTTAGAAACCTCCTCTTGCTCTGTCCTTCTTATACTACTGATTTTGTTCACTCTTCCTTCCATAATAACTAGTCCATTCTTCCTTCTATATTCAGTCCATTCTTCTCTGGAACGTGCTTCCTTTCGTGATCAGGACGGTTACAAGTCGGTTTGCATCCAAGCGGAAATTACGGATTTATTTTCACAACTAAGGTGCTTGTCCCATCGCCGACGATCAGCCAGCAGCCAGTAGAGTTAGAACCTAGATACGAGTTGGCAAGAAGCGAGTGTGTAATTCCGTTAGTTTTACCGCTCGGCTATGAGCTAGTGTTTTTGTGCGACGGGCGATTACTCGCACCACTCGCTTGTGTGGTCAGTCCTGCACGCGCTTTCTTCTTTTCTGTTACTTCATAAATGTATTTTCTGTTTTTTAACTATATAGGCTCGCGTTTGACCAACATCTCGCCTGATGGTAAGCGATTATGTGGTCTACAATGAAGCACGCTTGCTAGAAGTAACCCATTTACTCTCGACTTAACTTAACCCAAAGGTTGTTGCTATCAGGGAATACGACTCCAGCAGGAAATTGCACTCGTTAGCAGTGCGCACAATGAAAGTATTAAAATCGCTTTGTGCGTATGAGTGGGATGTCCACCATGTACCGATGGTGCATAGCCGTGCGTCTTGTTAGTAGATTACCTTAATTAGTATCTTTGTGCATGAAGTCTAAATATATAAATAATAAATATCAAAATTGACATTGACCACATCGACCTGCGTAACATCAGTCAACCATATTAATGAATATTTCGCGAACATTGGTAAGAGCCTTGCTCAAAAAATCCAGCCAACGTTAACCTATGATCAAAATGATCTAGGCTGTTTACAATTAACTCAACCCAACTCATTCGTAATGTTAGACACTGACGATGATGAAGTGAATCATATTCTAATGAGTCTAAAATCTGACAGTGCGTCTGGTTGGGATAATGTTTCTGCTGCATTTCTGAAATATATAAGAAAGGAGGTTGTTCCCATAATTAAACATCTTGCTAATCTATGCTTTAGTAAAGGCATCTTCCCGACTTCCTTAAAGATGGCTATTATTACGCCAGTGTATAAGAGTTGGGACAGAGACGATGTCTCTAACTTCAGGCCCATATCTGTATTACCCTCTATATCAAAAATAATTGAAAAACTTATCAATATAAGGCTATTAACATACCTAAAAGATTTCAAAGTTCTATCTGAGTCACTATTTGGCTTTCGTCGAGGGATTTCCACTGAAGATGCAGTTACTGTACTAAGTACTCATATAACCGAACAGCTTGACGATGGTAAAAAATGTATAACTGCATTCTTAGATCTAAAAAAAGCCTTTGACACTGTCTCTGTCCCAATCCTTGTAAGAAAGCTGGAATCTATTGGGGTACGCGGAGTGCCTCTTGGCCTTTTCAAGGATTATCTTAGAAACAGGAAGCAGAGGGTTAGAGTGGGTCAGTATACTAGTGAAGACGCAAATACGTCATACGGTGTCCCTCAAGGAAGCGTATTGGGACCTACATTATTCCTTATCTACGTTAATGAACTTTGTAACATGAATATTGTAAACGCACAAGTCTTCTCTTACGCGGATGATACTGCTGTGGTCTTCACTGGTGATACGTGGCATAATGTTAAACTTAGTACTGAGACAGGCTTGGCTAGAATCGCCAAGTGGCTGACAATTAATTTGCTTACATTGAACATCACAAAAACAAATTACATTTGCTTCAGTGTTTGCCAACGTACACAACCAGAGGAAAATTTTAATGTTACAATTCATACTTGCAATAACGGTAATCGCAATAGTTGTGGTTGCTCAACAATCAACAAAGTACCACATATTAAGTACTTAGGTGTTATCGTGGACCAAAGACTATCATGGTACCCACACATTGAGCAGGTTGCCAATAGAGTTAGGACATTAAGCTGGATGTTCAGGACTCTTAGATACGTCGTTCCCAGGTCTGCCAATAATCATTCAGGCCATCAAAAAGATTTCCTTAAGTTAATTTATGTTGCGCTAGTCCAATCAGTACTTTACTATTGTATACCTGTCTGGGGCGGTGCTGCCATAACTAAATTTCTAACGGTGGAAAGGGCACAACGCGCTCTTATCAAGTGTATGTACTTTAAAAAAAAGAGATATCCTACTGAAGACCTATTTCGACTTAGTAACTTGCTCTTAGTCAGGAAACTTTATATTAAAAAAACATAAGTCTCTTTCCTATGATGATAGCATACTGAAAAAAAGAAGGAAAGACTTAATATTAAATATCCCTAGGACAAGGACTTTGCTTGCCAGTATGCAATTTAGCAAAAGATCTGCTGCGCTATATAATAAAATCAATAAATACATCTACATTTACCCCAAAAACTACTATGACAGTAAAAAAAAAATAATGGAATGGATACAAACGCTTAACTACAATGATACCGAAGCATTTCTGAAACCTTGACGCAAACACACGCTCACACTCATGTACTCGTCACACCTACAGGCTACACTCTTACACACATATACTCACACACATACTTACACCCACTCATACAAATATTTGATTTAAGTTAATGTTTAATATATGTAGTTTTAGTATATCATTTTTATAATATGTTTTGTTCTTTGTATGTCTTGCTATGGAAGAGCGGACTCTCCTAATACAGGCACTATCTGCCTAAAAGGAGGATCCAATCAAAAATGTTGTTTATACCTAAACTTGTTTTACCAATAAACTTTTTTTCATATTTTTTTTCATTATCCATAGCATCCGTAATAAAATTTAATTATTTTAATAATATAAATATAATAATAATATAAAATAATATAAATATATAATCAAATTAGAATTGGTAGACCGTCCTTTTAAAAATCCGTGTTGAAAGAGCTAGCACGGGCGGGTATAACCTGGTTATAAACAATCCTCTAAATTTTTTTGCTATAATGCACAGCTTGGATATAGGCCCATGATTAGTAATCTCTTTTTTAGACCCCTTCTTATGTACAGGCGAAATAAAAACAGATTTCTATAATTTGGGGACAACACTTTGAGTCAGACTTTCAAAAAATAAAATTGAAATAGGTAGAGCAATGCAAGGCGCGCATTTCATTAGAAATTTAGATGATATTATTATGTTATCAGGGACAGCACCTTTAGTTGGATCCAAGTAACAAAGTAAACCGGTCACAGCATCAACATTCACTTTTATGTGACAAATGTCATGAGAATCGACCACCACCCCGGTGGCAAATGGGAATAAAAGATGGTGGCAGATTTCACTAAATAAGTCCCATCGACCACCGGGGTGGCAAACGCCACTAGTTAGTGCCATCCGCCACCCCGGTGGCAGATGGGAATAAAGGAAGGTGGCAAATTTCACTAATTAATTCCCATCGGCCACCGGGGTGGCCATTCGAGGGTGGCCGATGGGAATAAACGAAGTGACGGAGTGTAAAAAGAATTAAATAAATTCGACGTTTTCATACTATAACTATTAAAATCGATTATTAAGAACATAAGTTGAGTATTTAAGTAACATGTAGCGAGATTGCAAAGAAATTCCTGTTTAGATAACATTTTAAGACAATTTTTCAATTGCGTGTAAACTCCTTGCTTGAACTTGCATGACCTGTGTGCTGTGCCATAAATAAAATAAAAAATACTTACCGCCCTAGGGCTTCATGACAAACAAAAAAGCCCAAGGGTTTTATATGGGGCATTACGGCCAAGTTAACCTGTATGTTTTGATACTGTTTACGTGCAAGTGTGATGAAAAATATAAATAATAATTACGACCCTGACTTATTACTGATTTACGACGCTACCTTGTGTTTGGGATAGTTTCGGAAAGCCACTGCGTGATGTCTTCTATGAGGGTAGGTAATTACTCACATAATATTGTAGTGATTATAGTAACTAAGACCTATAATTATGGAAGACTAGTTAATATCCTCCACGTGATTAATGATCAAAGAGTGTCAAGTGAACTCTGCTACTCATACTCCATTTATCAAGTTAATAAAGTAAATATATTTAAAAAAGAAACGTATTTATAAAATGTGTTTTGTAAAACAACGAGATTATTATCTGACCACAAATAACAAAGCTATCTTCAACATTGGTTAAACAGAGTTATTCGCGAAAGTTTTATTTCAACATGACATACAAGCAAACCGTGAAAACATTTTCGTACAAAGCACAGGAGCACACGCGACGTGTGTCGGAAACACAACCGCGAGGATTATGTCTGCGGCTCTCCTCTACTACATTCTAATATTTTCTGAGTCTTTTCCTTCAAATAATCTTTTAGATATATATTAGTATGATATCTGATTTTAACACGCTTTTTTGTTCTATTCTATTTATATTTTTTATGGCAAGCAAAGCCGATGTCGACTATTCTGCCAATGTCTAAAGTTAAAAGGAAGAGCAAGAATGTTTTATTACAAGTTTAAAAACAGGAACTGTAGATCGAAACGAAATTCTTCTATTTAAAACAGTTGACACTTGTTGGGTTAGTACGGGACTGAAACAAACAAAAATAACATAAATAGCTTTGATTATATATTTGGTATATAATCAAAGATAAATAGTAATATAAATATAATAGTAAAGATACGTTGTATGCCAAATACAAATAGGAGGTAGTTTAAATATGCTTTTTTAATTTCGTAGACTATTTTTTTTTTCATTATATTTGGCTATGCCACTGGCTTGGTTACGAGACCTTTAAGCCAAGTCTTTAACAGAAAAGTCGTAATTTGAAGTTCGTAGACTAAACTGATATTTGGGGTGTTGCCACTTTATCGTTATATAAAATAGTGTCGTATCTTGAGTGATCGAAAGTTCATCGAAAAAAATTACGTTTGTTAAGAAACTAGCGGTGTTATATAACTTCTAGCCATTTATGACAGATTTCATTATATCTATCGCATATATTTTATTGTTGATTTCTTAATTTATTACAGTAAAAGTTTATGTAGTATGTGTATTAATACCGTTATATTTAAATTTATTACCTTTTTATTCATAAAACATTTATTTACACCAAGTAGTAAAATCAGATTAACATATTCCCGGTATAAAAGGTACCCTATGTGCTATTCCAGACTATAATCTATCTCTGTTCAAAATTTCATCTAGATACTTTCAGCTGTTTTGGCGTGATTGAGTAACAAACATACATCCATCCAGACTTTCACATTTATAACAGTAATATAACAGTCGCACGGTTTGACGTTCTGTTAGACCTTAATTTTTTTTTTTTTTTTTTATTACCTGGCGTCTCGCAGTTCGGCCAAAGTAGCCGTCCACTGCTTAACCGGACTAACCTGTGGAGACTAAGCTATGTAGCCTCCGGCCAGGCTTAAAAATTCTAAACCTAAAGCGACAGCACTAAGGGCTACCCCGTTGGGGTCGGACCTCGGCTCAGGGCGTCGCTGGGGGGATGGCAAAGGCCGGATCTAATAAAGTGATTCTACCATCCGTTCGGAAAAGCCTACGTGGAGAAAAACGGACAAGAAACTCCAATAATATCTGACTGGCATTTAACTATGGCTCAGCACGCGGGCTAGCTTATATGAATCGAAAAGGATTACGCGACGAGCCTCTGCGGTGAGGACGGAACGGATATGTATATGAATTTTGTATGAACGGAGGGTTCGTACTATTTACGAACCCATTGGCCGTCCTTGTAGACAAGGCTATCGAGCTCCCTAGTAATGGACTCATGCCTCGAAAAGAGGTTGGCGCATTCAGCGGGAAGGAGAGAGCTCGCATTCCGGATTTCAGTATCCAGAGCACGGGCTTGAGGGGTCATAAAAATAGAGTACGCGCTAATTATATTTTTAGCGACGCATAAATATGGCTTTTGCCCGGAGGGGGCGACAGGGGGCTGACACTTAGCAGCAGGGGTGGTGGAAGCCACCTTCTGGCTTTGTGCGGTCATAGGGGCGGCGGGGGGCATTGAGTCGTGGATAAGAATTGGCGCTGCGATGGGAGTAGCCATCAGCGCTGGAATCGGCTGGGAGCAAGACTGAGGAGCCACACTTTGGTGGTTCAGCTTACCCCAGGGTGAAGGCCTCTGAGGGGCTAGTCTGGGGGGGGGGTTGAGAGGTAGGGGCTTGGCGCGCTTGGCGCGCGTCATTACGCCTGGCCATTTTAGGCGCAAGTTTAGGGGCAACCACGGTAATTAGCCGGGTGCCCGACTTGTCCACAAAGCACGCAGCTGGGAGGCTCCGTGCATTGTGATCGGTCCTTTGGACGGGAACAGTCCTTGGTACTGTGCTCTCCCATGCACTTAACGCACCTGGGAGGCGCGAAGCAATTAGTCTGAGAGTGACCGTAGAGTTGGCAGTTGTGACACTGACCAACGAGATGGGGACGGTATGGCTTTTCTATGGAAATGCCTGATAAGTTGCATACGGTCCGGACATTAAATATGGGGTTGTGACCCTCGAAGGGGAAACACACGACAAGGACAATGTCGTAGAGATCTCCGCCTCTTGCTTTATGCAATCGGTGGACCTCTGACACAGGGACTTTTTGCGCTAGTAAAAACTTTCGGATTTCTTCCGTCGGGATCTCCTTCGGAACGCGCTTTATGACTACTCTTGTAAACTTTTCCTCCGGAAGGGAGTAAGTATGGAAAGAGGCTTTCATTTCTTTAAGAAAACGAGTTAATTCTCGATAATCACGGGGCATGGGGACTTGAATTCTGATGCCTTGTTGGCATGCAGTGGCCTTGGTATAGTTGATTTTACGCGCTACACAGGCGCTTGAAATGTCGCTCCATTTCCCTTTATCTTGAAGACAAATGGGTGGAGGAGGAGGGGGCTTCCTAGTGGTAGTGTTTACTACTACCATAGGGCTAGGCGAACGGTTTAACCGCTGAGAAGGACTAGTGGGGGCGGGGGCGGGGGAGGGTTGCCTGTCGGGCAAGGCCGGCGGCAGAACTGGCTGGGGAGAGGTTTTGGCTACTGGCTTTTTGGCCTTGGTAGCGTGAGGGGTGAAGTATGGAGGTTGATTGAAACACGTTCGTTCAAGACAAGCGTTTATTACTGACTAAACTTAACATAAAGGTGTCTTAATGCTAAGTACATTTATGCACTTCACCTCCGGGGGTGAAAGAAAAAAAAATAACACAATCAAATCTAAAGTAAAAACAAAAGCAAAAGGTACCTTTTCATAAAAAAATCTTACTTACTAAATTTTTTTGTCCTATCTTTATGTATTATATCTACCTTACCATTTTTAATTATCTTTACATTAACGCCTAAATCTTCCAACACTTCAAAAGGTCCATCAAAAATACAGTCTAATTTACGAGCACATTCATTCTTTACTAAAATAAGATCATTTTTCTTATAAAATACAGGATTACATGATTTATCATATTTGTCTTTTCTTTTTTCCTTACAAGCTACCAAATTATTCCTTGCATCTCTTAAAGCTACTTGCAACTTATATTTTAAATCTAAACAATAATCATCAGTATTATAAAGTGGCTCTACACCATATTCTAAACTGTTTGGCAAGCGACATTGTTTTCCAAACACAAGCTCATAAGATGTGTATTTAGTTTGGGTATTTACACTAGTATTAAAACTAAAACACCAGAAAGGTAACCAGTCTGACCATGAATGATACACATTATTACAATAAGTTCTTAAAAATGCTCCTAAATGTTTATGAGCTATCTCTAGTGAACCGATTGACTGATGGTGGTATGCAGTGGATTGTAACTTTTCTACCTCTAATAGCCTACATACCTGTTCCATAACTTGAGAAATAAACTCTGTCCCCCTATCCGTAGCTATGGATTTCGGGATACCGAATCGTAAAATAAAATTATTTACGAAAGCTTTTGCTACAGTAACCGTTTCCTTATTTGGTAATGGATATGCCTCTATGTATTTTGTCAACTCGCATTGTAAGGTTAAAATATAACAATTTCCTGACTCGTCCCTGTCCAAAGGTCCAACTAAATCAAGGAAAACTTTTTCAAAGGCAGCTAATGCTGTAGTAGTTATAGTCATGGGTTGTCTCGTATATTTACTTTGTTTCATTTTCTGACACATCTCACATTTACTTATAAACTTACGAATATCCATATCAAGACCTGGCCAATAATATTTTCTTTTAATATTATTCGCCATTCTATTCATACCCGCATGTCCACTCGTGGGCAATAAATGATAGTTATTCAAAATAAATTCTTTTTCCTTTTCGTCATATATTCTTTTAATTCCTCTCAAAATACATATTCGGGGCCCGCTCCATTTCTTTAAGGATTTAATTTCACTACATAAACCTCTTATAAATTCATTATTATTATCATCTTTCACTATGCATAGTTCTTTTACTTCTATTCTTTTACAAAACTCCTTTAACTTAGTCGCAAATTCGGCTCGCGAGAATTGCAATCTAAAGTCAAGGTTAATACACAATAGCATTTTGCTTGGTATATAAACAAAACAATCCTTTTGTTCCCCTATCATATTTTCTCTTTTATACTTCCTTATAATTTTTTCCTCTACTAACTTCATTTCAATAGAATCACATGGCTGTCTTAATAATTCCACGACCCTTGGTTGATCAGGCCAATTGTCAGTGGGTTTACTAAGCACAGTTTGTTTTTTCTTACAACTCTCTTCCAACCTCCTCTTTTGTCCTCTAGTTGT
The DNA here is from genome assembly GCA_964057195.1 of Orthosia cruda. Classification (NCBI taxonomy): domain Eukaryota; kingdom Metazoa; phylum Arthropoda; class Insecta; order Lepidoptera; family Noctuidae; genus Orthosia; species Orthosia cruda. The sequence goes on along the minus strand of OZ059831.1, from coordinate 23,247,931 downwards.
TACAGCTAAAATTTGCTCTTTCATATTCTTTAATTCATTCGATGTTATGCATATCCTTGATAAAGCATCCGCAATCACATTGTCCTTACCTTTCACATAGACTATCTTAAAATCATATTCTTCAAGTATTAACCTGAATTTGATTAATCTGCTAGAAGGGTCTTTCATACCGAATAAATAAACTAATGGTTTGTGGTCTGTCATAATAGTAAACGTTCTGGCTAATAGATACGGTCTGAAATATTTTACTGCCCATACTATGGCTGTTAATTCTTTCTGTATTACTGGATAATTTTTCTCTGCCTTATTTATCGGTCTGCTGGCATAAGCAACAGGTTTCATATTCTTGTTACACAATACAGCTTCTACTGCCAGATCAGATGCGTCTGTTTGTAATATAAATTCATTGTTTGGCGAGTAATCTGGATATTGTAATATAGGAGGCGTCGTTAATGACGTTTTTAGAAAATTAAATGCATTTTGACATTCCAAACTCCAAATAAAAGGTTCATCTTTCTTTAGCAATCGATTCAAAGGCATAGTAATTGTTGCAAAGGACGGCACGAATTTCCTATAGTAGTTGCAGAAGGCAACAAACCGTCTCACTTCATCCACGTCTTTTGGTATTGGAAAATTTTCTAAAACTTTAGTTTTGTCAGGGTCAGGCGAAACACCGTCAGCAGAAACTACATGACCCAGATATAAAATTTCTTTCTTCAAGAATTGACATTTAGTATGATTCAATTTTAAGTTAACCTTCCTCAGTCTTTCAAAAACATCAATAAGATTTTGATTATGTATAGTTAAAGATCTTCCAAAAACGATTACGTCATCTAAATAAACAAAACACTTCTCAAAAGCTAATCCTGACATCGCAATTGACATAACTCTACTAAATGCACTACAAGATGTCTTAAGACCCATTGGTAATCGTTTTAATTGGTAATGTCCTGTACTGGTTGAAAATGCAGTATATTTACGGCTTTCAGGTGCCAGTTTCACTTGATAATATCCTTGTTGAAGGTCTAAATGAGTAAAATAGATTGAGCCAGATAAAGAGTCTAAAATATCTGTAATGTTTGGCAAAGGGAATTTGTCATCTACAATATTTTCATTTAATTTCCGAAAATCAATTACTAAACGCCACTTTTGAGACCCCTCTGTCTTTTTTGGAACTAGTAGTATTGGGCTAGACCATTCGCTAGTTGATACTTCTATAATATCATCCTTAAGCATATTATCAATTTGCTTATTTACTTCCGGCTTTAAGGCTTGTGGTAACCTGTACGGTTTATTATAAATAGGATTAATGTTACTCTTCAACGTTATTGATTGTTCGCAAATATTTGTTGTTTCTAACTTATCTCCGGGTAAAAAGAAAATATCAGAATATTTAGTACATATTTTCTCAATGGATTCTTTTTCTTCTCTGTTTAAATGTTGTAATTCTAAAATAGGTAATAAAGTAATGGCTCTTTTTAAACTACTTTCATGTTTGCTAAATTCAAAAGTGTGGTAGTCCTCTAAGGCCTCTACGTTTAATACAAAATTGTTTAAACTAACTTCTTCATCTCGAGTATTTAAAATTTTTATAGGCAATCTTTTATTTTTAGGCCTAACTATAGTACCTGCTAGGAAAACATCCTTTTCTAACTCTCTAGCGCTAACAAAGCAATCACCTTCCACTTCCGTATTTAAATAAACATAATGGATGGTTTCACTTCGAGGTGGGATCAGTAATGAATTACTGTAATCCGGTTTGTCAAATATTGGTTGAATATAATATTTTTCTCCTATCTGTAGCGTTAACATATTTTCATTTAAATCAATATTAGCTTTATACCTTTTCATAAAGTCTAATCCTAATATTCCATCAACGGTTATCGGTAAAGTTTTAAAAATATGAAACTTAATTTGAAATGAGTCAGTTTCAGAAGCATATAAATCGAGCACAACATATCCTGTAGAGTAAACCTTACCTCCAATTCCATTGACCGCTAAATTATTGCTAAACACTTGGGTTCTCTTTGGAAGTTCTTCTTCCTTAATAATAGAAATGGATGCGCCTGTATCTAATAATAGTATAAGCTTTTTACCGTTAATATAGAAGTTAACAAATTTAAAATTACCTGTACTGGTATTATAAACAAAATTATTAATCACGAAAAAACTGATTCTTATCAGACTTTTGTTCCAAATTATTTGTAATTCGTGCTTGAGTATTATCACTCTGTGGCGGGATCGTCACTTTGTAAAAACCTTGGCCACCACGTCTATTATAGTAATAACCCTGTCTGTTATACTGTCCTCTGCCGCGGGGGCCGTACCGAAAAGGTCTGGAGTGACCTTGGTATCTATTTGAGTGGTAACCAAAATTATTAAAATTATTTTGATAATGACCTCTGTTGTTATTTTGATAAATTTGACGACCACGTCCCCTATTTTGTCTCGAGGGCTTAGAAAAACGATAATTGTGCCTACCTCGAAAGGTTGACGTCATCTCCATTACCTCAGCAGGCCTGGAAGAAGACGATGATGGCTGGGACTCGTCCTTGGCTGCCTGAATTGCGTCCTTCAGATCTGTGTAGTTGCGTGCAGCGATGATCGTGCCCAACCTTTCACTCTTAAGTCCATCTGTAAACTTTTTCACGGCCATTTTTTCATTAATTGGCTTCAGAATAGCGCATTTGGCAGTGTCTCCTTCAGCCTGAGAAATATTTAAATCTGTTAATAATCTTTCAAGTTCAGACCCGTATTCCTCGATAGTCCTATAGCCTTGGTTCAGTGATTGAATTTGATTTTGAACCGCAGTGAAGGATTTTTTTATTAATAGTTTTTTTCTAAAATCCTTAATCATGTCACTTATTGTGGAGTAAGTGTCTGCTACTCGCAACTTGGCATTTTCAGATAACCTACCCTTTAGTATAAACTTAATTAATAACTGTTGTCCTACATCACTAAGCATGTCTGCATACATCTCCACCGCATCAATCAATCGCTTTGTTGTATTTTCCTTATCATCTAATATAGGTATTAACATACACGCAGTTTTTATATCAAATTCCATCGTTTCTGATGTTAGTTCTAAGCTAGACAAAGTACACAATTTAGATATTTCATGAAATAAAGCACAAATCTTATTGTACGTCACATTAATTAATTCAATTTCCGATTTCTTTATTATGTCACCTAAAGAAGAAAATAATGTCTTACTTTTGTTTAACAATATCTCAGCCTCTTGCAACTTATCTGACGATACCGAACCTTTATATCTACTCTGGCCTTTTTTTATAAGATATTTCCGTATTTGCAATAATTCTTCATACAATTCGATTAAATCGTCAGCCATAATATAATACGCAAAACATTATAATTTCAAAATAATAAAGTTGTTGCACCATAATATCATATTTCATTCATTACAATTTAACTTAATCTAACTCGAGGCACATTCATTCAATGCACCGATAAAAAAAAATGCTGAGTTGAAATTCTACGTACTACGGTACAGCGACGTATTACGGTACAAACTATTTTTAGAACTTAATATTACTACTTACATACTTTAAATCTAAGATTGTCAATACTCTTACGCGTAAAACACTTCACTTCACACACTTTTTCTTCTTTCACATGAGTACTCACGAATCTTCTCCAAAATTGAATTGGCTGCACTCACTCAAACATCTTCAGCTTGAGTTTGGTCTCTCCTTCCGGATAAACGCTGCCGCATCCTCCTTATAAATGCAGAATCCACCTGCTGGTCTATCCACTTCTTATGTCCTTTTAAACATTTCTTGTAAATTAAGGCAATAATTACAATTACCATCAGCACCAGGAATGTCGTCATTAAGATATTATTAAATTTTATATGATTTTCTTGTTCCGTATTGCTGGAACTATTACTGCCTCCCGAAGCGTTTTGGGAGATGATGACTTCCTTATCCTCTGTTTTTGAGTAACTTTTGCCCATTTTGTTTAATATTCAAGTTCCGTATTACACAGTTAAAGTCAATCTCAGTCGTGAGTATAATATTTAGTTTTATAAACATTGTAACTTGGAGCACCGAGGCACACAGGAATCCGCCGCGTTTGCACTTTGCGCCCGCTATCCGATAGCTCGCAATCGTAGTTCCCGGAACGTGTGTGGCAGGGTCGCCATGAAGTATGGAGGTTGATTGAAACACGTTCGTTCAAGACAAGCGTTTATTACTGATTAAACTTAACATAAAGGTGTCTTAATGCTAAGTACATTTATGCACTTCAGGGGGACTTTTCCTCATCTTCCTCTTTCCTCCAGAGTGGACAGTGAATTCTCTGTCATCAGAGTCAGAAGAAGAGGACATAGTCCTCTGACAAATCGGGGTTATTGGGATCAACTGGGGGGTTTTCTATAACCTGATCGATGTGGTCAGCTACTGCTGCCCATTCATCGTCGGTACTGAGGGCTGTGTCCATATCGATGGGAGAGTCACCTTTCTCATCGACCCAAGATTTGGATCTGGACCTAGTATCTGCGTGAATAGTGGCTACGCGCTCTTTGTACTTTTTGTACTGAAGACGGGCGGACATCCTACGAGGAGGAGGCTTAGTAGCCGAAGTCTGAGGCTTTAGAGGGCTACGGTCTCTCTCAGAGGGAATCGGATCTGGCTTTCTAATAAGAACCTCGCCCTGGGAAAGGGTGGGTGATCTAGGCCCGGAAGTGGGCCTGACGGGTGGGGAGGGTGATCTGGGAGAGTCCTTCTCCTCACATGGCACGGGGGCCATGCTAGGTTCGGGTTCCAGTACATCATCAACCGTCGGATTTATATTAGGTAAGAGGGCTTCTAACACTGTGCCAAAAGGAGTGGCGAGTCTCATTCGGAGATGACAGTCCTGAGCGAACCTCTCCTTTATGGTCTTTATAGCCGCTTGTACATGGGCTGGGAGTTGACTTATGTCAGAAGCGGGCGGGGGGACAGGGGCACTGTAAGGTGCACATCTGGCAAGGGAGGTAAGAATAATTTTGAATCGGGAGTCCTTGACGAGCTCTATTAACACCTCAACGGGATGCATCGTTGTCAATAGAGCCAGTGCAAAGAGAAGAGAAACTAAGGGGCTGATCACCTTATTCCCCGGGTGGATGGGCCCGGGGATGTGTGGATCGTACCCTCCCAGCCGGGTTAGACTGGGAGGTGAGTATCTGGTGAGCCCTAAGCTTGTTATCCTGCCACCAATCTTATTGGGTGGCAGGGGTAGGACCCCTGCCACCCAATAAGATTGGTGGCAGGCAATTGGTGGCGGGGTACCGGTGAACCCACCGAAGGTGGGCCACCCTCCTCCTGTGTACCGAAAGTCAGGCACGTCGGGGTTGAGACACCCGACCGTGCCAGGTCAATCGCTGTGGGGCAGAGACAGGGGTTGACTAGGCTATCTACCAAGGCCAACTACCCTGCTCCCGACTCCTTCTGACTGCCGTGTCCAGACGGGACTTGGCGAGTGGGCGGGTCACCACTCCACTTGGTTTCGTTAACACCGTTAGGTATCCACCAAGGACCACTAAGTCGTGGTTTTAACCCGGAAGGGGCCAAAAAAGATGACCGAAGTTACTAGTAGCGACACCTGTGGGCGGCGCGCGGAGACGCGGCGACCGCAGTGACGTCACGCAGTGGCGCGACGAGAGAGAGGGGCGCGGCGGGGCGCGCGGTGGGGGCGGCGAGAGCGGCGGGCGGCAGCGAGACGACCGCTCGGCGGCGATGGCAGGCGAAGAGTGAATAGCTTTCCCATCAGTAGAAGTCGCTTCGGCTCCGTCAGGAGGCGAGGCGAGCGGTGCCGGAACAATGTTCCCAGCCCGCGGGTGCAGCACCGGAGCTCGCAACAGCGAGCTCGTCCTTGTGGTGCCCACTGGGCCTAGCATTTTGCTAGTGCGGTCATAATACTGACCAACACTAGCTATGTTTACATGTTGTATGTGACTGTGGGCGCGCCGCGGCGGCCGTTCCGAACGGTCCGCCGCTTCTTCACGACACCTGGCGGTCCACCCCCTCCGAGTGAGACCCAGGGCGTGCCCTGGGAGGCTCAGAGAAGGCGACCAGCGGCAGGTGTGTCGACTTTTAGACGAACCCACAGTTTAGTAATGTAAGCGACTACTAGCGCCGCCGTTTGTGTATGTAGGAGCGGCAATGTTCTGTGTTACACCGCTCATGAACCAATAGCGCGCGAGGTACTCGCGACGCTATTCGGTGCAAGTGTACTAGCGAGTGTATGGTTATGAGTGTCTGTTTACGGCGTGAAATGAGTCTATATTAACTTAGAACAAACTTCACGCCGTGAATGTCGTGTGGGGTGGGTAGTGTTACTGTTTGAGTAAACAGCGTGTAGACTGATGCTGTTTACTCAGGCGTCAAGTCCGGGAGGTGGATGGGGCTACACAGTCGGTAGTGAGGAGGACACGTGGGAGGCGCTTTTTGTCCGGCGGGCGCGCGTGCCATGGCGCTATGTTTGCGATATGAGGCCAGGCAGAAGCGTCGGCCCGCGCGAACATTGACGTGGCGAGGCGCCCCACAAATTCGTCCAGGCTCTTGATACGGATGTCCCGCAGTATTACATCGTTCCTCACGTAGCGAGGAGCGTCCATGATGCGGTGCAGCGTGATGTTTTGCTGCGCTCTAAGTTTTTGCTTATTCGTCTCGCTAGTGAGGGCGAACCAAGCTGGGGTTGCATAAGTTAGTATTGATCTAATGTAAGTTTTGTACACGCCCAGCTTGGTGCGGGCGGGGAGGCGGGACGAGAGCACCGGGTACAGCAGGTTGCGGGCTACCCTGCATTGTGTCACCACTTTGGTGACGTGTAGCCCCATCGTGAGCCGGCGGTCGATGGTCACGCCAAGGTACTTGGCCTGGGACGTCCATTCGACGTCGGCTCCTTGTAGCTTCAATGGTGGTGGCAGAGTTCCAGCTCCTGTAACAAGAGCCTGCGTCTTACCCACGTTAACCGACAGTCGCCACTTTGATAGCCACTCCGGGATTTTGTCGAGGGCACGCTGCATCTTGCGCGCTGCATGCCTGGCGTTCATTGAGGTTGTGATGTAAGCCGCGTCGTCGGCATACAGCGCGAGCGTCGCTTCTGGTGTAGTGGGAATGTCGTCGGTGTAACGTGTGTAACACGCAGGCGATAAGCAGCTGCCCTGTGGTACGCCCGCCAGTATCGGGCGGGGGGCGGACAGCGCTCCTTCTACCACCACCTTGAAAGTCCTGTGGGTGAGAAAGGATCGAATAACACTAACTATACGACGGGGCGCGCTGGACTTGGACATCTTGTACACAAGCCCATCATGCCATACACGGTCAAAAGCCTTCTCCATGTCGAGGAATACTGCTACCGCGTACTCCTTCCTGTTCATAGTTGTCGACAGCAGGTGCAGTACCCTCGACAGTTGGAGCGTCGTGCTGTGTTCCGCGCGAGACCCGAATTGTTCCTCGCGTGGCGGTATGTGTGGTGTGAGATGTCGCAGCAGGAGCGATTCAAACACCTTGGAGATGGTGGGCAGGAGAGTGATAGGCCGATAGCTCTCCGGCTTCAGTGTGTCCTTTCCCGCCTTGGGCAGCATGATGACGCGCCCTTCTTTCCACGAGGCCGGGAAGGAGCCCGTGCGCAGGATCCCCGTGAACAGGCGCGCCAAGGCCGCTACCATCCGGTAGGGCAGGTGGCGCAGCGCTGTGTTGGTGATCCCGTCGGCACCTGGGGCCTTCCGGGGCCTCGTTAACAAGATGGCGCGTCTGACTGCGCCAGGCGAGAAGGAGATGGGGTCTTCATCGGGAGCCATCGGCGTTGCGAATTAGTCCTCCAGATGTTTCTCCACTGCTGCGACATGTTCGTGCTCTGTGGTCGGGTTCGGTTGGAACTGACGCTCCAGATGTTCTGCGAAGACCTCTGACCGGTCCTCTCGGATGACGAGAACAGGATGATGGTCCGATTGTAACTCGTCGTCCAGTACTTGCTGCGTGACCTGGCAATGTAGCCCTCGGTGAATCATTATGTCCAGCACGTCTGGCATATGTGAATCTCTATCTGGGTAGTGTGTGGGCGTATCAGGGCCGGACACAGTGAATCCGAGGGCCTCCGCGTCCGCGAGGAGCCGCCTCCCGTCCTGGTTGGCGTAGAAGGAGTTCCACGCTGGGTGTTTGCAATTCCAATCACCGGCGAGGATGGTAGGATGCTCGGTGTTGGTTAGCAGTGTGCGTAAGTCTCTATTGTCTAGCCTGTTACCCGGTGGTTTATAACAGGCGTAGACGTCTATGTCCTCGCCGGCTACGTGCAGCTGGACACCCAGCGCGTACGCACTATGTAGCGATGGCAGCGGAAGTTCTTGGTGGACGACTCCTCTCTTAACAAGTACAGCCAGGCCACGGTAACGGGCATTTAGCGCGTTTTTCTCATCTTTTCTGTAAGCGAGATACCCCGGGAACTTGTACCTATCCTCAGGTCCCAGGTGTGTCTCGCTTATGAGCGCCACGTCGATGTTTTGTTCCTTCAATAAGTGACGGAGGGATGTGGCCTTTCCCCTGAGGCCACGGGCGTTCCAATGGATCATCCTCAGCGGCTTAGACATTATGATATAATGTTAGAAGGGCTGCTAAGCCGTCGAGGATGACCTGCTCGATATCCTGCCCCTGTCTGATGGCCCTGATGAGGTCCATGAGGAGCTGCATTGCGCAGGTAGTGAAATCTCTATTTATTTTAGTATTATTTTCGTCGTGCATACGTTTGTTTTCATGATTCGTCGCCTCAGAATTGCTAGTGCGCCCTGATTGGCGGACGATATTTTTACTTCCGTTTTGGTCCGCGGGATGGCGCTTGGTTAGCGCGGCGGCGACACTTGTGTTTGTATTTATTTTCTGTTTCATTGCCTGCGCTGTTTCTAGTACAGGGGTTGCCCCAGGGGTGTCCTTTGTTGTTTGAGGGGTAGGTTTCCTACCCTTACCCCCCCTCTTCTTCCTCCGTCGTGTGGAAGTGGAGTCGCCTCGCTGGGTGGGCCCGTTTGCTGCCGCCATCAACGTAGCACTTTGTGCCTCGGTTGCGAGTGTGTTTTTTGTATTCTCTGCCGGTACCTCCTTCTGAGGTTGGCGTGAAGGTGCGCTAGAGATGGCGACAGTGCCCGCTCGCCTGTTTTTGATCTCGTTTTGGAATACGGGGCATTTTATGTTATTTGCAGGGTGGGCTCCCTTGCAATTAGCACAAGTGGCTGGTTCTTCTCGGGGGCGCGGGCAATCGCGCGCCGTGTGTCCCTCCCCGCATCTCACGCAGGCGAGCGGTCGGTGGCACTGGTGCGAGCTGTGTCTGAATTGCTGGCACCTGTGACACTGGGCGGGCCCTCGTTTCCCACGCCATGCCTCTATCTTCACGCCATTCATGTACATGAAGGTAGAGGTGTCGTAGATGGCCCGTACATTTTCTGTTTTTGTTAAGACGGCGTGAAAAACGCAGCCGGGTCGTCCCTGACGTGCGTTTATATGACGCACGTACTCCGGCTCATAACCCAGCGTGCGTAATTCTTCCTCAATGTCTTGCGGATCTGTATCAGCTGGCAGCCCCCTTATGGCCACCTTCAGCTTCTTATCAGCTGGCAGCGAATACGCAAACCAGCTGATTCCTGTTTCTTTCTCTAGGTTTGTGAGATATTTTTGGACCACCCTATATTCTGCGTCGCTTTCTGGGGAGAAACGTACTCCCTGTCTGAAGGGGCGAGCATTTGGTGGGCGGCCCAGCGTGGCCGCCAGGGCCCTAAAATGGGTGGCCCAGTTTGGCAGCTTGTCCACCACTAGAGGTGGGTAGCGGGGCCTTCTGTGTTTTTTCGCCTCTGCCGCTGTTTTGTTGTCGGAAGAGGTGAGATTAGGGGCTGCTTCTGTGTTCGTGGTACGTGGTGATGAGCCACCTACCCCCATTATCGGTTGAGTATTTTGGGAATTTTTAAAACCCGATTTTGGTGACGGTGTATGGCGTGCGGCCTCCGCAAAAGTGGGCGAGTGTGCGCCCTGCCTGTCGCTCACCTGTGGGTGCTGGGAGCTGGGGCAGTATCTTTTTGGTTCGTCCGATAGCTCGTCCGGACTCCTTCTTCGTCTTAGTGGCCTACCCCCCAATTGAAAATCGACCTCCATGTCGGTCTGCGTGTAAGGTGAGGTAGGTGTGGGCAAATCGTCCGTTTCTGTCTCTGCCCTGCGCCCGTAGGAAGCAAGCGAGGTGCTTGACCCACTTAGCGACGATTGGCCAGAGCGCATTGCGGGGGAGTCGTACGCGGCGGTGCGGGGGGGTGCAGGCGAGCCGGGATTGGCGGCTGAACCCACAAGTGGTGCCATCTGGTGGCGTAGTTCCCGGCTTATACGCGGATCACGTCGTGTATCTGCTGTCGCCGAGCCCGCCAGCAAGGGCCTGGGTGCAGGTGGTGCGGCGCGTGTTTTTGGCATTGTTGCCATGGGGGTAGGTGCGGCACGATTTGTTAGGGTGCCTTGTGGGGCGCGCGCTGTGTTGCGCGGCGGTGCGGGTGCGCGAGGCGCATTTGTGCGCGTCATCGTTTGCGCAGTAGTTTGTGCCGTCGTATTGTTGCTTTGTGTACGAGGCTGTGGGTTCGCTTGAGAACGAGGTGGGTGAACACCTGAGCGGGTGGACCTTTGGTCCGTGTGGGTAGTCGGTAAAACCGTGGAAAAACTGGATTCCGGGGTTTTTACCGACGTACTACGGGTTGCGGGTACCGGAGTGTTACTCGGACGGCTTTGTGTAGTAGAAATGTACCTACTTGTAGGCGATGTGGGTGAAGCTGGGGAGTCGGTGGTCGACTGCCTTCCTCCGGATGTCTGGTGCTGGTGGTGGCGGCTACCCTCGGTTGGTGGTGGTGCTCCGGGTGTCCTAGTCCCCAGGTTGGGGAGCGAGGCGGTCCGGTCCAACGTCGGTCGAGGCTCCTGCTGGCTGGGGGCGCCGCGGCCCTGGTGGCCACGGGCGCCTGGCGGTGACATCTGCTTCTTTATCTTCTTTCTTCTCCTGCATGTAGATGCTAAAAAGCATGAAAACTAGGGGTGGGCTAGTTTTCCGCGACCACAATAACGACTGTGCGTAGGCCTCCAGTCGTTAGGTAGCAGCGAAACCCGCCCTGGATACTCCCGATAGTGCAAATTCAGAGAATTAACACTATCGACAGTAAAGAGGGTAGGCTGGTGATGGTGGTCCGTGCGGTTGGTGATTTTTAAAGTACAACGATACGTGCTTAGCGGTGCGCGACTAGTGGCAATCCGAAGAGCTTTCAAACATATGAGCCTCTTTTATAGCGGTTTGTAAAGTAAAACCGCGCTGCTACATAGTGAATTTATAAAGCAACGCATTGCGTTACGAGCGTCTAGTTTTCTATTCCATATACTTTATCGCCCTTACATGGTACAGCTCGCTAAAAGCCTTAATATATCGCAGAAAAAATGATTTAATCTTATGAATCGTGACGGCTTAACGAACTATTATAATTCATGACTGCAATATAGAGCCTTTTCGTAATAAAAGTTTTTCTTTAACTTTGTACTGATAATGTAACAAGGTCATTACTACAATCAGTGTCGTAATATGACCGTTACAAGACCATAAAACGTGTAAGACACCATAGCTTTTATTCATTACTTAGTCTATAATTAGGTGCATGTTTGTAGCAGCAGTGTCGCTTGCAGCGTTTGTTTGCAGCGATCTTTCATGGCTTAATTACTTGTGAAGTATGATGCATGTTCGGAGCAGGGACCGAAACCGGTGTGATTAATACCGGTATGTTTCGGTTAGTTGCAGGTATTTTAAAAGGTTACCTTAATTTTTAAATATTAATAATAACCTTTATTAATACCGGTTACCGAAATAAAAATTACCTCTATCTTACACGTGCCGTCCGTCGGCATTAATCACTGTCAAAGCGCGCGCATCGCCTGTGTGTGTGTCAAAGAGTCGAGCCTACCCGCGCGCGCCGGCGAACGCCGAATCACGGCTATGGCTGGCACGGCGACGTTTCTCTCAGTTTGCTAGCGAAGCGTGTGTTGGTCGTGTTGGATAGTTTTGTTGGCTTGGTAATAGATAATAATATATAAAACATATTACTAATATATTTGGAAATGGGAAGAAAGCAAAAAATAAATGTTTATGAATATTTCGAACTGTCGAACTGTCAACACGCGAAGGCGCGCTGTTCGAGAATTTAGTGACTTTCGTGTGTTAAACCGCGAGTTTATGCCTAAAAACATTGTGAAAGTGAACCTTTAACTGTGAAACCTGTGAACAATTGTTTGTAGCTTAAAATAATAAGTGATTGAAACAAAAAACAGTGATCTAAAAACAAAAGTGACAATCAAGTTTACATAGTTTTTTCAATCCACCCCCACAATTTTTTTATTTTTTTGTCGTCAAGTTTTTAAGCAAAAGCCGTAATCCTGCAGTCATTTTAGTGGGAACGGTGGTCTTGGCTTAATCACCCGGGCCAAGAGGAAGAACATCTCAATAAAAATTACCCCTATCCTACGGTGGGAACGAGCCAAGAGGATACCAATCGGTGGCTAGTGGGAAACTAGTCTTTAGCGCCAACCTCGATGTACCAGGCAATCATCGAGTGTACATAGCCTTCTCATAGGGATGGGCGTCACCCTGTGAGCGACCGTTTAGCGACCCTACTCGTGGGAATCAAATAGATACAAATTTAAATTTAAATCAAAACAAAAACCTACCCCACACCCAGCAAAATCGGATAATTTACCACCAACAAGTTTTCCATAAAAGCTTATTTGAAACTCGACCCAGAGCTAACTCATTTCATGGAACCACAACAGCAGAAACTGCAGTTATAGAAATAAACGATGATACACAAATGTCAACAAATACTAAAAACCTGCCCTCGGAACCGCCAGAGAGTTCAGAAAAAATACCACCAGCTTGGCAAAGAGTACCTGGCTCTAAAAAACGCAAACTATCGGACTCTCCTCCAAGCCCAACTACAGTTACAAGGAACAGCTTTTGTAATCTCCCAGTTGATGAGCCAGAGCAAGTTACAGCAAAACTTCCAAATAAACCCCCACCCATAATGCTCCATGGAATAGATGATGTCCACGAGCTCTCTAAGTTAATTGAAACTGCCATTAACCCAACCTGTTTCAGATTTAAAATAGTTAATATGAATATGCTTCGTGTTATGGTAGACGGGATAGAAGACTACAAAAAAGCTGTTCATCTAATAAGACAAAAGGGTCTGATCGGTCACACATTCTCAAGAAAAGACACGAAAAGCTACCTATTCGGTAGCTTTTCGTGTCTTTTCTTAAAAAATCTCCACCACACCACACACCATAATGCCATTGTAGAAGAAATCGAAAAAACAGGCAATAAATAAGAAGAGAAATCATCAATTGCAGGTATGGACCTGACAAAAAACCCTCATCCACATTTTTCATAAATCTTTAGCCTAGTACAAGTAACAAATCAATTAAAAATATGCAATACATCTATCACCAACGTGTTAAAATTGAAGATCCCCAAAAATCTAGAACAATAGTGCAATGCCAGAGATGTCAGCAATATGGCCATTCAAAAAATAATTGTATGCGGCCATTTAGGTGTGTCAAATGTGGCGAAGGACACAGAACAGCAGAGTGCCCAAAAAGTGCACCCCTGCCAAGTGTGCATTGTGTTCATGCGACCATCCCGCAAACTACAAAGGGTGCCAGGTCTACAAAGAGATCCTTTCTAGAAAAACCAACAGACCAAAACAACCAGTATCAACAAATAAATGTGATAACAGATCCTACTCCAATGTTATCTCCAATCTTAGAAATACCGACCGAGCAGATGATTCTGATCCTCTACTTTCTCAACAATCTCCAATCGAAGCTATCTTAACAAAACAATCTGAGAAGATAGATGCCCTCATTCAACAAATAGGAACACTGATAAACCTATTGACAACCGTAATATCCAAAATGAATACAAAATGACATCCTTACGTATCGCAACTTGGAACATAAATGGATTGTCACCTAACACACTAGAACTTGAAGCAATCCTTTACAAAAATAAACTAGATATAATGCTTATATCACAATCTCATGCAAAAACAAGACGTTCGTTTCGCATAAGGGGTTACAACATCTACGCTACACCCCATTCTGATGGTGGCGCTCACGCAGGAACAGCAGTCATTATTAAATCTAACATAAGCTAATGCTGGTGTGCGCTCACCGCGAGCGCACACCAGCATTAGCTTTGCAAGAGTTAGTAGTGAATAGTTGCATGGTGCGCAAACTGTTGTATAAACTGAGTTTAGTTGGAACTAATCACGATTAGTTACATTGGTGAAATCGGCCTTTAGAGGTATTTGTTTCTCTTTGGTACGTGAAATATCCATTTTAATTTTTTTTTTCTTTCTTTTTTATTTAACTGCCATCAGTCGTTTCTGGACTATTATCAGTTTAGTTGCGTATTAGTTGGCGTTTCAGGTACAAGGGCCATTGCCGCTGATACCTCTTCAGATTACTTGACCTCTCTTAAGTCGATTTATAGATTTGCTGCTGTCCAGCAATTTAACAGCCAAAGGATTTGGGTGGATGGCTAGACGATCAGCATAACGCTTTTTATGTATATTAATTTCCTCAAAAATGGTCGGAGTGTTGAGATAATTATGGATTTCTTCATTCCGTGTGAACCATGGTGCATTTACAATATTCCTCAAGATCGCGTTTTGAGCTCTTTGGAGGCACATTATGTTGCTTTTGCTGACCACTCCCCATAGTTGGATGCCATACGACCATTTAGGTTTTAATACAGAATTGTACAGCAGTAGTTTGTTGTTCGAAGATAGGACTGATTTACGACCCATCAACCAATACAGGTTTTTATATTTGGCATTTAGATGTTCTCGTTTTTGTTTTATATGAGTCTTCCAAGTGAGCCTTTTATCCAAGTGAAATCCGAGATACTTAACACAATATGTGTGTTACTGTGGGACAGTCAGCTCTTCTCAAAGTGAAGGTAATGTGACTTGATTTTTGGGCACTGGCACAGATACGCCACTTTTGCAGCCAGGTATTCATTTTATCCAGTATAGTTTGTAATTTGTTACTGGCAATATCGATAAGCAACGTCATCTGCGTATGTCGCTACCGTAACATCTGCTGTAGTTGGAAGATCAGTTGTGAAAATATTATATAAAACGGGTCCAAGGACCGATCCTTGTGGAACTCCAACTTTGATATTATACAGACAAGATCGTTCGTCTCCTTGTTTTACTTGGAATTGTCTGCCCTCTAAATATGAAGCTATGATGGGAAACACAGAGTGGGGGAGGTTTTCCTTTACCTTGCACAGTGATGCCTGCGCCACGTATTGCGTGACAGACTCTGTGGACCTGTTCGGTAGTTGAATGTGACTTTCTAAATCCGAACTGGTGTGCAGGGACAAGTTCACATTCATCCATTAGTACTTTGAGCCTGGACAGGAAAATTATTTTCCAGAGTTTAGACAACACTGGCGTGAGGCTTATAGGTCGATATGATGTAACATCGTGTGCTGGTTTACCAGGTTTATGAAGCATGATGATTAAGGAGATTTTCCATAGATTAGGAACATAGCCCGTACTGAATATTCCGTTAAACAGAGCAGCTAGGAACGTAACTGCTTTTTTGGGTAGCTCCTTGAGAAGTCGAGGCGTAATTAAATCAAACCCAGGTGCTTTCTTTGTATTCATCAATCTGATTTCTTTCGCGATTTCTTTAGGCGATGTTGGTCTTATAGGCAAACACAACTGTAAGTCCCGATTCAGAATGTCTTCAACATCTTGTTGGTCTAACCCCTCATTGGGTTTGAAAACGGTTGCCAAATGTAAGCCAAAGATCTCGGCCTTTTCCTTGTCAGTTCTGGTTAAAGATATGCTAGATCTAATGGGCGGATTATGATTTTGAGACCTGTCGAGATTTTTAACGGCCTTCCACAAGGAATGTTCGCCTTGATCCGAAGTAGACAACATTGATATTTGCTTTTGCAGAGAATTATATGCGGTATCTCTTAGCATGACTTTTAGTTCTTTCGCGGCACGGTTAAATTTTGTCTTATCCGACGAATGATGAGAAAGGTGCCAAGCTCTTCTGAGGTGACGTTTTTCTTCGATTTTTCGTTTTATTTCTAAAGATTGTGAAGGTAGTTTGCATGACATTTCTAGCTCAGGTGTATTGATCCAACAGGCCACTTGTATTAAGTTGGTGATATATTTGCATGCGTCTTCGATGTCATCTGGTGACTGAAGTGCTATTTTTAGGTTTAAATTGTCTTCAAGGTAACTTCCAAACCCTTCCCAGTCTGTTTTGAAGTTATGCAAGGAATCAGGTTTCTCTGTGGTGATAATATTGTTGCTAATGTTAAGTATCACAGGAGTGTGATCGGATGATCCGTCCAGGCACGACTCAACAGACAGGTGTAGATTACTCATTCCACCAGAAATAAAAAAGTCCAAGAGATCGGGAACTTTCTTCGGATCTGATGGCCAGTAGGTTGGATTACCATCCGACCAGGACCTCAAATTGTTTCTGTCTACTGAGTTTTTCAATGCTCTGCCTCTGGTTACCGTGCATCGTGAGCCCCAGAAGGTGTGCTTGGCGTTCCAATCTCCCCCAGCAATAAACCGATGCCCAAGATTTCGAAAAAAATTGTGAACATTTCTTCGCTTATTTTATGCTTCGGGGGACAGTAGATGGCCTACACAGTGATTGGGCCAGCTCGATCCTCCAACCTGACTGTGGTGGCTTGTAGATAAGCCATTTAGTGTTCTTCCAAGATGGAGTGCTTTATGTTAGATTTAATAATGACTGCTGTTCCTGCGTGAGCGCCACCATCAGGATGGGGTGTAGCGTAGATGTTGTAACCCCTTATGCGAAACGAACGTCTTGTTTTTGCATGAGATTCTGATATAAGCATTATATCTAGTTTATTTTTGTAAAGGATTGCTTCAAGTTCTAGTGTGTTAGGTGACAATCCATTTATGTTCCAAGTTGCGATACGTAAGGATGTCATTTTGTATTCATTTTGGATATTACGGTTGTCAATAGGTTTATCAGTGTTCCTATTTGTTGAATGAGGGCATCTATCTTCTCAGATTGTTTTGTTAAGATAGCTTCGATTGGAGATTGTTGAGAAAGTAGAGGATCAGAATCATCTGCTCGGTCGATATTTCTACGATTGGAGATAACATTGGAGTAGGATCTGTTATCACATTTATTTGTTTATACTGGTTGTTTTGGTCCTTGTTTAACTCACATACGCTGTTTACTACGTGATTTGGACCTGGTCTGTTGGTTTTTCTAGCAAGGATCTCTTTGTAGACCTGGCACCCTTTGTAGTTTGCGGGATGGTCGCATGAACACAATGCACACTTGGCAGGGGTGCACTTTTTGAGCACTCTGCTGTTCTGTGTCCTTCGCCACATTTGACACACCTAAATGGCCGCATACAATTATTTTTTGAATGGCCATATTGCTGACATCTCTGGCATTGCACTATTGTTCTAGATTTATGGGGATCTTCAATTTTAACACGTTGGTGATAGATGTATTGCATATTTTTAATTGATTTGTTACTTGTACTAGGCTCCAGATTTATGAAAAATGTGGATGAGGGTTTTTTGTCAGGTCCATACCTGCAATTGATGATTTCTCCTCTTATTTATTGCCTGTTTTTTCGATTTCTTCTACAATGGCATTATGGTGTGTGGTGTGGTGGAGATTTTTTAAGAAAAGACACTAAAAGGTAGCTTTTCGTGTCTTTTCCCCCGTCTACCATAACACGAAGCATATTCATATTAACTATTTTAAATCTGAAACAGGTTGGGTTAATGGCAGTTTCAATTAACTTAGAGAGCTCGTGGACATCATCTATTCCATGGAGCATTATGGGTGGGGGTTTATTTGGAAGTTTTGCTGTAACTTGCTCTGGCTCATCAACTGGGAGATTACAAAAGCTGTTCCTTGTAACTGTAGTTGGGCTTGGAGGAGAGTCCGATAGTTTGCGTTTTTTAGAGCCAGGTACTCTTTGCCAAGCTGGTGGTAATTTTTCTGAACTCTCTGGCGGTTCCGAGGGCAGGTTTATAGTATTTGTTGACATTTGTGTATCATCGTTTATTTCTATAACTGCAGTTTCTGCTGTTGTGGTTCCATGAAATGAGTTAGCTCTGGGTCGAGTTTCAAATAAGCTTTTATGGAAAACTTGTTGGTGGTAAATTATCCGATTTTGCTGAGTTTGGGGTAGGTTTTTGTTTTGATTTAAATTTAAATTTGTATCCATTTGATTCCCACGAGTAGGGTCGATAAACGGTCGCTCACAGGGTGACGCCCATCCCTATGAGAAGGCTATGTACACTCGATGATTGCCTGGTACATCGAGGTTGGCGCTAAAGACTAGTTTCCCACTAGCCACCGATTGGTATCCTCTTGGCTCGTTCCCACCGTAGGATAGGGGTAATTTTTATTGAGATGTTCTTCCTCTTGGCCCGGTCGATTAAGCCAAGACCACCGTTCCCACTAAAATGCGCGCACGCCGTTTAGTTGATACATAAAATAAGCTGTTTTGTGCAATTGTCATATTATTTGTAAGCAAATATACCTTTAGAACTAACATAGTCAAAATATTTATTAATCAACAGTAGCTTCTAATGTTTCTACATGCCCTGACTACAATAAGTATTGCTAATCATTTTGTCTCACTTGAGTAAATAGTAATCTGTGGAAAATGTAGTGGGTAGTAATTTGTTAAGTCAATATGTTTAAGACACTTTGTATATTTTTAGTATACTACTGTTAGTTTTCCCTACAAAAATAAATAAATAAATACAAATTTCGCGTTTAGCGTTCTGATTGGTTGGTACCGCTGAGAAACTACCAATCAGAACGCTGTATTTGAGTAAACTGAGTATAGTTGATCAAATCGCGCGCGTAGATTTGGCATTCTTCACTGTATCATTCGCAGCGCTGTGTCTTGGTTGTTTTATTTGGTCTGTGGCTGTGGCTAACGTTTGTTATTGTAATGTTTATTTTTGTTTTAATTTATGCTTTCGGGCAAGTGAAGGTAGTCAAACAGAACACAGAGCGTGGCTAACAGTTGTGCATCGGTCATGGCCAGATCTTAGAATTGATGATTTCATGAAGGTGTTCGGCCATTTCATGAAATAGAATATCGAACGCTCATGATGTGGTTAGACGCACGACTACTTCATGATGTGGCTAAATATTCGTGATCATAATTAATTTTCCGGTCTTGATAGCAGTGGGTGTATTATGGCCATTCCACATCACCTTGGTTTTGTCCATGTTCATCCTAAGACCCACTCTTTCGGAAGCTCTACTGAGGTCATCGAGCATTGTACTGAGGTCCTCCATGGTCTCAGCCATAACCACTAAACGTTGGAGAGACTGCAATACAGTCCAAGTCTCAATCGAATCGAAGGCTTTCTCGTGGTCCACAAACGCTAAACAAAGAGGCAGGTTGTACTCTTCAGCCCTCTGTATTACCTGCCGCAGCGTAAGTATGTGGTCTACGGTGCTAAAGCCTTTACGGAATCCGGCTTGTTCGGGAGGCTGGAAATCGTCAAACTTGCGCGTGAGACGATTTCTTGAAAACAGCTTGTAGACATGACTAAGAAGTGAGATGGGCCTATAGTTCTTCAGTAGGGCTTTGTCGTCTTTCTTGTAGAAGAGTACCACCACACCCCTGCACCATACCTGTGGTGTTTTTCCTTCAAGTACGAAGGAATCAAACAGCTTCTGAAGGTACTGAAGGTTCAACTACTGGTTTTCCACTCGCCTTCAGGAGTTCGGCCGTAATTCCGTCATCATCCGGTGCCTTGTTGTTCTTAAGCTATTTCAGGGCCATCCTTATCTCATATAGGCTGACGTTCGGAATGTCTTCGGTATAGTATCGGGTCAATCTAGCTCTAGGGTCATTTGCTAGTTTCGCGACGGGTTTACTGGTTGTCGTGTACAACTGCCCATAGAATTTCTCGATCTCCCTCAGAAGCTCCGGTTTGGCGGATACTGCAATCATCGGTCTTCAGTTTCGTGCGCTGGCTCTGCCCAATTGCCCAGTAGACAGATCTCTTGCATAGACCTTGGAGCCCTTATGCCGCTCAATCGCGTCTTTAATACTTTCAGTATTAAAGCGGTGGAGGTCGTTTTTCAAGGACTTTGAGATACGTCTATTTAGCTGTCGGTATTTCAACGCATCGTCTCAAGACTGCAGGATCATCTCACGCCTCTCTTTCATGAGCTTAAGATTAGGATCAGAGAGCATTTCGTTCCTATCTGACCGGCGGGCCTTGAAAAACATAGAACCGACCGCATGGACAGCTTCCACAAACCCATCGCTGTATTTGTCCACTGTGAGCTCCCTAGGCAATTGAAACGATTCTGGAGTTCGAGCTGAAAGGTGTCGGGGTTTTGGATCTGGACCTTTGCTGGATGGAGCGTAAACTTCATCATTCGAGACTCTTACCATGCGGTGATCGCGACCGGTTTTCACCGAATTGATCACAGATACATTATTGAGCATTTTCTTCCTGGTTGACATGATGAAGTCGATCAGAAATCATATAGTACTTTTTTATTTAGTTTTCTCTCAAAACGCTACTCAATTTTAAGTTAAGTGTTGCTGTCTCTATCACTCTAAGTCAAAGTGACTGTATCACCACGAGACTAAAGCCCTATTTACAAAATAACATCAGTTTTCGTATAACTGGAGTTACACTTAATTTAACATTTATACCTTTTTAGCGTTTTTTGACAATACTATCCTCGTAGTTCAGACTGTTCACTATAACTTGTCCCTTGCCTTCATGTTGGCACCATGGCTTGCCAAGCTTAGACAGAGTACAGCAGGTGCTTTTGTCGACAGTAGCAGTTGCTTCTGTCAAGAGCTGCAGTTGCCTCTGTCGACAGTTGAAGTTCGCTTAGTCGACTACAAAGTTCTGCTCGTCTGTTTGACGCCTTAGTTTCAATATTGAAACTAATAATATTAAGAGTGCTACCAATCGCTTCACGGGACAAGTCATAATGGACGGGCTGTATTTATTCACAAAAAAACGTAACCTAACCCATTTGGTTGGGGTGCCATGTGCTCCGTGAAATGCAACATAACACTTACAATAAGATTATAAAAAAAACAAGTCGCTTGTGGCACCCCGACCAAATGGGTTAGGTAAGAAGTGTAACCACCCGCGGGTGCGCCAATCGAGTGCTACTTCCAAATTGGTCGCTTTCCATAACAATTATCATATTTGGAAATCCAATAAAAGTCTATCGACTTTTTTGCTTGGTTACCCTACTTTGTTTGATTTGTTTTATACCGCCGCTATGATGCGAACGGAAGTGCGTAGGACTATGGGAAGCCGTATAGAAAAGGCAAAGCAGGAAAATGACTCGCGCCACCCAATGCACAAATACACCTCGGTGCCCCAGAGGCTTAAAAGCCGAAAAAGTTTTCTTGGTTGCGTAAGTCCTTCTACCGGAAACGTCTCCTCGGAAAGATGCGATCTTTGGCGAGAGAAATTGAAACTCCCTGATGATTTCCTAGAGCCATCGGAGAGCCTTTCGCCTGGGCACGCATTGCCTTGGCAGACCTGGAAAACTCTGAACAGACTCCGCACTCAGGTCGGCCGCAGCAAAGACAATCTCCATAGATGGAGGTTCTTGGATGGTTCCGATCTTCGGTGCTTGTGCGGTGTCTCCCCACAGATCATGGCCCACCTTTCGTCTTGTGCCGCATGTCCTGTTGTCTGTTCACGTGAGGACCTTATGACTGCGTCGGCGGAGGGCGTTGCCGTGGCTGAATTCTGGGCCAGGCAAGGCATTTAACTAAAAAGAGTCTGTTTGTCATCGACACGCTAAGAAGAAGATGCACAACAAAAACAAAGTGACATCAACTCCTCTACCGGCGGATAATCTTTAAAATTCAAAAAATTCAAAAAATTCAAAATTTTTATTTACTAAAGAACAGTATTATATAGATTTTTACATTGGCCCCAAACTAGGCAAGCCTGTATCTTGGGAACCAATTTTGAGAGTAAACATTTAAAAGATGTTTGACACATGTTCGGTTTCAGAGGAAAGTAAATTAATATCAAACAAAATAAAACAATTAAATTATAGTAAACAATTAAAAAATGCCTGATATAATAACATTTTATACTTCATAAATTTCAACGCTATTTTGTTAATATGAGTTTGAGTATGAATATGAGCAAAAATATGTGAATGCAAATGTGAGTGTAAATGTGAGTGTGACTGTGAATATGAATGTGGGTGTGAATGTGAGTATGATTTGTTTTAACTTTATTTTGCCACGGTAATTAATTTTTCAGCTTCGTCATATGATAGGCTCAGAAGCCAGGAAGTTATTTTATTTTTTGCCTGTTTTAGAGTGAGATTTTTTATGTTGCACTTGTTAATAACTTCATTGTATACATAATAATGCAGAAAAAGTGGCAGTCTTTGTGCGTATGCGGATTTAGCTGCCGGTGTAGGTATCCTGAACTTGCGTTTGGTCTGCAAAATACTTAGGTCACTTCTCCTAAGAGTTTTGCTGTGGGTCTTTGTTGTTACCTTTAGTATGTACATTTTCCTTACGCTTAGAATCAAGGCATCCGAATATAATATTTCTGTTGGGAAACGGTAAGGCTTATGTAACAGGGTTTTGAGAACTGCGCGTTGTGCTCTTTCGAGGGTTATCATGTGAGATTTTACAGCTCCTCCCCAAATTACTATGCAATATTGTATTAGCGACTGACACAGAGCCACATAGACAAGTTTTTTTACATCGTCGCGAGCACAGTCTCGTATCATTCTCATAATATATATTTGCTTCCGTACGCGTTTAACAAGTTCTATAATTTGTGGTTTGAATGAAAGGTGCTGGTCGATGATAACTCCCAAATATCTCATAACGTCCACTCTGTCAATGTTATTGCATGAGCATTGGGTGACGGTGTCAAATGTGCTATGACAACTTTCTTTGTGGATTTTTAGATTCCATAACGGTATTTTGGTAGCCAGTGTTTTCCTAAAAACTATGAACTTCGTTTTTTTTATATTCAGTGTAAGTAAATTCCTGTTAAGCCAGTTTGCGATCATGACCACTGCTGCTTCTGCTTTGCCATAGACGTCCTCCCAGTCGGTTCCGTGGATTAGTATCACCGTGTCGTCTGCGTAACAGATTACGTCAGCATTTGGTATGGTAAGATTGAGTATATCATTCATATATATAGTAAAAAGTGTTGGGCCAAGTATGCTGCCCTGCGGGACTCCGAAGCTTATTTCCTGTTCTTCGCTGACTATATCTTCAACTCTGGTGCACTGCCGTCTCCCACCCAAATAACCACGTAGCCAGTCAAGTGCTGTTCCTCTTATTCCGAACCTTTCAAGCTTTCTAAGGAGTATTGGAATAGAGACGGTATCGAACGCCTTAGCAAGGTCCAAAAATATACCAAGGCAACGTTCACCACCATCTATATGTTTGGATATAATGTTCGTCAACAGTTCGACCGCGTCAGTTGTCGATTTTCCTTTTCTAAACCCAAATTGCCTTTCTGAGAGAAATGAGTTTTTTTCTAGATAATTAACTATGCGAGTATTCATTATTTTTTCCAAAACTTTTGAATAGATGCTAAGCAGAGAAATAGGTCTATAATTATCCGGGGAGTTCTTTGGTCCGGCTTTATGAATCGGGGACACCACTGCCACCTTCCACTGCTCGGGGAAAACCCCTGTCGATATACTCAGATTACATATGTAAGTGAAAGGTTCTAAAATACTGGTCCTTATCACTTTGATTAGAGACGGTTTAATTTCGTCCAGCCCAGGTGCACTATCGTGTTTGAGGTTTCTTATAATAGAGTCCACCTCCATCATATCTGTCGGTGTTATGAACATTGAATCCGCCGGTGGTGTATTACAATCAATATTAGCTGCTAGTGCTTCTTCAGTACTTCTTAGACTCTGCAGTATCTGTTCAGACAAGGTTTTGCCTATCGTAGAGAAGTAGTTGTTGCAGTGTTTAACCGATTCTTTTGCAGAACTTTTGGCTTTTAGCAGATCGGCCGAGTCATTTCTTTTCTGCCGCATGTCGCATATATCTTTTATTGTTGTCCACAGTTTCCTTGTATTTTGACTGTTTTCTTCCAAGGCTTTACTTTCGTAATTTTTCTTCGCTTTTCGTATAATTCCTATAAAAAAGTTTCTGTATCTAGTGTACGAAAGTTTAAGGGTGTCATTATTAGGGTCTAGATTTACCTGTCGGTGTAAACTATCCCTGTGCCGCATGCATCTCATCAAGCCTGGAGTGATCCAAGGCTTTAAGTTGTATTTCGAGCGGCTACTTTTAGTTAAGTGTGTGTGTGAGTTTACTGCTGAACTGACAATATTAGTAAAACATTCCAACGCCTCATTCAGTAAACGCACATTATGAATTAATGTGCGTTTACAACTGTCCATATTGTCCAACGTTGAGTATTCAATAATCTGGCCCGCACTCTAATTGCGTAACACACGATCAATCAAAACAATTCTGAATCATTCTATTGCTTCATAAGTTCGATTTTTTCATAAGTTCGTTTTTTTCTTCTCAACAACGTAAATAAAGCAATGAAAGTTGTTGAACTGTCGAAATGAAACAAATTATGATTGGTCGTGTATTACGCAATTTGGGTGCGTATGCTGACCACATCATGATACAACCATTTCATGAAATGGTCGTACTCATGACAATGTTTTAATACAAAAAGTGTAGGTACTCTGCTAGCGCGCTCAAACAAATTTCAAGCAAAAAGATAAGCGCTTTGTTTATGAGGAAGTGCTGCCCTCTATTAAGAAAACGGGCGTGTACGTTTCTCCACAATTTAAATAAACAAACTACCGAGTTGATTTCTATGATGAGAGAAAAAGATAACCAAATGGTATTTTACCAATTCATAATGTAATATTATCTGACTATCTTAACCTTTGTCCATTTTCTTTTTTTTACTTTAACTCAAATACGCCGCAAAAAGGCAAACTAAATAACCGTAAACAGTACTTGCGTGCAGACGCACACACACGTACTACAGCACGCACGACTATCTCCCTGGTAATGTATTTTCTAATGCCAACAAATTGTCGGCATTGCGATATTCTGTTTCTTTCTAATCTAGGTCCTTTTTAGGTAACCGGTATTAAAACGGTAACCCAAATAAAGGTAACCTGTTTCTTCTTCTTGGATTACCCAGATAGCGGTTACCTAAATCGTAGAGGTTACCAAAATTCTTCGATACCGGTACCGTAATTTATAACGGTTTTTGGTCCCTGGTTCGGAGTGGCACCTGCGAGGAGAGGACGGGCCCGAGGGGCGGGCTAGTTTATTTCGAGAGCATCCGGCGGCTCCCAGCTGTCTACAACGTTAATATGACGACAGCGACATTGTCACTTCTATTCAATCTTCCAAAATATAAATTAAATGTCAATATCGAGAAAATGACTTTTGATATTTTTATGCTTAGAGTTTACGTTGGACGTTTTATAGCGCCGATGAAATATAATTTAGTGAGCTTTGAAAACAAGGACCTAATTAAAATTTCATGACCGTATCGGATCACGAACTCCAATAAATTGCCTTTTTAATATCATTAATAAAAAATATAAAACAAGTACAATCAAATATGGATTCTAAACACAACTGTTAAAATGTATTAACATACTGTAAATTGTCATTGTGTAAATTACTAAAAGGATTCATAAGCCAGGATGTGTACGTATATGAAAAGGGTACTAAAACAGTCAAATGATGTTCATTTATATGCTCTGAGCAATATCCGGTTAGTCCTCGGTACTCCCGATGGATATATTTAACTACGGGGCAATCTCCGCTGAATGAAGCAAATTAGCATTTTATGATATTATTAAAATGTAACGCGACGAGTGCTCGGCCGAATCTAATTATATACGTTCATCATAATTATAAGTTCGTAAAAGGTCTGATGATGAACAGGCTGGCCTCGTCACAGATTGCTATGACGCTCATTGGCTTAATCACCTTAAAGGGCATAAGGATTGCTGATTCCAGTATTGCAGAAATAGGAATTTTCAAAGAAACATTTCTGATGTTGCAGTTCAAAGCGGTGCCCACAATAGAACATCCCATTCCGATGGCACGACACACGGTGGTATTTTATGGGCTATTATCTCTGGTTCCATTGTTGACTAAGGAAAAGGGAACTTTTTCCAAAAAAATATGGTGCCAGTTTACGCCGAAATCAAGGTTTATTTGACCACTGCTCTACACAAAGAAGAGCTCATAGTTTTGGCTTTTGCTCTGAAAGCCTTACTCGAAATTCTATACTTGCTTTTGTACTAAACCCGCCCAAATCCTGCCTCCAATATAGATCATTGGCTACACATTTACCTACGTCTATCACCACTGCGGATACACTAAATGAGCTTTCGGTGCTTACATTTCAGACATAAACCCGGTGCTGTTTGTGTACTAGTATCGCATACTAAAATATGTAGACGAGGTCCCCACAAGACTGCGAAGCTTGTGAGATTCACATGTATGTTTCCAAACAATAGCTTAAATATTACTGGGAACAGTATTCCGGAAAACTATCACGTCTATAATCCTTGAAGGAGATCCCTAAAGCTGTAGTATCGCTGTGCTATTATACAGCACGTTTATGTCGGTCTTAGAAGCCTATCCTTATTGGGCATAGTTCCAATCTCGGGTGCCTACCTAGAGGAAAACGGCTTTGGGGAGCAGTAGGTATCAAACGCTTACCCTACTTGAGATAATAGATGGCAACCCTGCGACATATTTCGTATACCTACCTATATATCCCATTTTCAAAAACACCATATATTTCGTAAATAACGTTTGGTATAAATAAAAAATAAAAGGTACAACAAATTCTAATTTTCAGGAAATACTTGTATTGTAGGTATGATTTTGATAAAAGGTTTCTTCTCGATTTCAAATAATATTTGAATCTTAAACATTGATATAAAAGCTTTACCTTTGGAAAACTATCATTAAATGTATTAGTTAACCCGTCCCCTGCAAAGTTCTACGAACGAACAGAATCAAGCGTACCTTGAACCCCACAACTCTTTTGCTTAATCTGCATTAATTTAATTAATCTTGCAGCAGGAATGCAACATAATGGTCAAATTGTATGACCCTTTTTATATTATTGAAAACTCCTTTGTGCTTAACAAGAAAACTTTTATGTTTTGAAGTTTGTTTCCAAACGAATTATCGGCTGAATGGGTCTTGAATCAAATCGCTTGACTGTACCTAAACATAGTGGTTTTACTCGTAGAAAGGCAAAGATTAAATGCCATAATTTATTCAAAACTAATGTTATAACCCAGTAACTACCTGATTAGCTAACCAGTGTAAAATTCTACGAACGTACAGAATCAAGCGTACCTTGTACCCACATGTATTTTGCTTAGTCTGCATACATTTAATTCATTGCTGGGTAAATTAAGATTAATGTTTACATATATTAAAAAAAATATGCTGGACGACAGTTAATTCCCAATACAAAGCATAATTTCTGCTTTATCAAAAATCAATTTTTATTACACTTATGTACCTAATAATCTATTCCAATGAACATAACAGTTAAATAGCACTACCCTAAGCCCGTATTGGCACAGGTTTTATATTATTGGGAACGTCATAAATGGTATAACAAAAAACATTTATGTTTTGTACATTTCAAAGGAATTATCGCCTGAATCGGTCATGAATCAAACCGCTTGACTGTACCTAAACATGAAGTTTTATACCGGTGGAAATGCAATGGTTAAATGCAATAATTTATTCAGGACTAATTTCATAGTACAGTAACTAACGAATTAGCTAACTAGTGCAAAATTCTACGAACGAACAGAATCAAGCGTACCTTGTACCCACATCTCTTTTGCTTAGTCTACATTCATTTAATTCAGTGCTCGGTATTAACTAAGATTAATGTTTAGTTTTACCTTTATTAACATAGGTACCAACCAAATATAACTTTTTCCAGTTCTGTTTTACTGACAACATTGAGTTGCAATGTAAATAAACCGCATAGCTGACCCTTGAAACTCGATTTGTATCAGGTTAGTTTTGTTTGTATGTTTAGAAAATGTTTTAATTGTATTTGTTTTTATTTTAGCTGATATATATTATTTTCTGTTGAAACGAGACCTTTGCCTTGAAATTGAAGTAGTATTGCATATCATAAATAAATAGCTAACTAAGAAACTAAATAATTAATCCGCATATTATTTTCTTTTGCAATTTGATGCTGCTTTAAATAAAATTAATTAAACCTTCGTGTAATTTGCTAATTAGTATCGTTTGTATGTAAAGTCTTTGCGTGGCTGGTTAAGTGTACACAACACGCCAGATATCTGCATTTAGATAGACATCTTGTTCCGTTCCCAATTTTCTTGATTGCGATTGGCAAAGCACCACGAATGACGAGTCTTTACGTACCCTCCACTCCCCCACATTACAACATTACATCCCTACATCTACACTATATAGATATCTATGTAATATCAGAAATCGAAGTTTCGACGAATAAAATACAGAAGCTCGTGAAAGTTTATATCATAAATGTTCACATCCAATTTGTAACAATTGCAACAGAACCACCGTTCAACGTCCAGCCCGATCGTAGAAATAAGAATATGACCCTTTTCGCCAACGTCCAATACTACGTGAAGAGAAAAGATAGCTCGACTAATGTAATATACCTATCGGCGAAGGCAAATTCATATACGAGTAAAATAATACTTTGTAGGCAAAATGATCGAGAGTCCCTCGGGTGTCGTATAACTGCTAAGCCTTCGCCCAAATTGAGAAACTTGTTGAAAAATCTCACATGTGGGATACGACCGTGCGAGTTATATTTCAAAATTTAATTGGACCGGCGCCATTGCTTCGTTATGGGCTGCTTAGTTAGATTTGTAATTTACAGTGTATACTAGTTTTATTTCCTTTTGTTGTGGTGCAGAAAACGAAAAGAGAACACGTATTACGAAAACAACGAAATTAATGTGAAATGCAGACTTACTTGAGCAAAATCACATTAATATTATAAAGGCGAATCTGGGTGAAATTTGGCACAGTGATAGATTATAGTCTGGAATAGGATACTTTTTATCCTGAGAAAACGTTCCCTTGGGATAATTTTCGACATTCGCTGACAGAAGCTAGTAAAATATATAAAGAACCGCAGCCTAGTCGGTACAAACAAGAACAATACACTATTGACATATTTTAATTCACGAATGTAAATCTCAAGAACAGCTTTCCGTACGTCATTGATGAATATTACATTACGGGGAGTATATCCACACAAATCTGAGATATTTTTGTAGAAAAACACATTTCAGTCATGGAGTTAGTTATGCCCCTGTATCCGGCAAAACCCCAAGAAAAGCCTCTCAACGGCAATGCTCCTGCCTGTTCTCTAAAATACGTATCAGAAGGAAACTGCAACCTTTTTTGTCGTGACGATACAATACGTTGAGAGAGTATTTTTATATTCAGTTTATTTGTAGAACAAAGCCTATTTTCAGAGTTGAATATATTATAAAATAATATCACAGTTACTAGTTTGATGCAAATTACTAGAGAAATCTTAGCTAGTTTGAAATAACAAAGATAAGTAACGCTGTAGAAATTATTTCTGGAGATGACTAGCTGCTTCCATTCCGCTAAAATAACTGCACATTAAAGTTTTATCATTACAGATTGAACGAGCGAGCTGAGGTAGGATTTATAGAAATCCCCCAGAGCTCATGAGTGGAGCACGTCCCACCGGTTCTACTAGATTCCTCCGTCCTGTAATTCCGCAATAAGACGATCATAAATGTCCAACTTAAATTGAAACAAAGAAAGGATAATGTAAAGCGCTAACGTGTTCTACAAGAAGTGGCACGCCTCGTGCTGGACCCGGGAAAGGTCAGCCACCGTCCGGCATACTTTTTTAAGAAAAGGTTAAATAAAATATTCAGACAAACTAATGGAGCTAAAAATTTAAGCAAAATGAGAAATTAATATTTAATTAGGAGGTTGATCTAAAAACGAATGCCTAATTAATTTAGAAGGTAACGCTTTATTCTTATGCTGAAATACAGTACGGAGCTAATTTAAACAGCAGCATATATCCCTTTCATGAACGAGTGGCGTAATAGCAGTAACAACAGGTAATGTTAATTGAAATGGCCCCACGTTCATTTGCTGCAGTTCAGAGCTGCGACTGCAATCTGCAAGCGTTGAGCGAGCGAAGCGTGTTACATCTCCGGACTAGCCACAATGCACGCGCAACTAAACCAACAATAACTTCTCAATTACGACACAATCGATAAGCAACGCCAAAGCCTCGACTCATAAAGCAACTTATAATAAATGATCCACTCAAACTCCGGTCTAAACGCTCAGTTTTACATTCATAAACAATTTGTGATACTTATTGTTGACTTTTGTACAGTCAAGAGATTCACTTTGAGAAACCGTAGCGAGATAATACGAAGGACGCGCTGTAAATTATCTCAGTTTAGCAGGCACATCTATCAGGCTGTGGTCACATTCCAGTAACGAAAAAATATACGCATTATATACGAGGTGCATTCAATAAGTACCTAGCCTCACTCCTTGGTATCGCTGTAGTTTCAAAAGAGTTTTACCACAGTGTAGCACATTCTTTTTTAATTCTTTTTTCAAATTTTCATTCCAATCCCTTCATTTGTTTTAATTTGACAACTTATGGAAGCGAACGTGTCGATCGGTTTTACAAAAATGGAAAAAGAGCAATATCGTTCGGTGATTCGATTCCTATTTTTGGAAGGGAAAACGCGCATCAAAATCAAAGAGCGCTTGGATGCTGTGTATGGTGACTCTTCTCCATCGATGGCCACCGTCAAGAATTGGTTCAACGAGTTTGCACGTGGCCGTACGTCGGTTTTTGATGAACCACGTCCAGGTGCACCGAAAACAGCTGCTACGGAGGAAAACATTAAAAAAATCCATGATTTCGTATTGGCAGATCGCCGATTGAAGGTTCGGGAGCTAGCTGAGACTGTAGGCATTTCAGAAGGAACATACCCCTATTTGTCTACTGAGTTTTCCTATAGTGGCCTCCTTCACCAACCTTACGTTATGGAAAGCGGCACACTATACCAGGCAACCCCTTACGAGGTGTCTGGGACCATCTTCGGTAGGTCACGCCTCCGAGAGCACTCGCCCCTGGTACTCAAGAGAAAATGTGAGTTGCACCGTGATTATTCACTACCATTTGTCCAGAATGGTATCGGAGCAATAAAGCCAAGAGCATTTCAGAAGGAACAGTGCATCATATTCTTCACGAGGAACTCGGCATAAGAAAGCTGTCGGCGCGATGAGTGCCGCGTTTACTCAGACCAGAAAACAAGCGCAACCGTGAGACCACATCGGAGACGTGTTTGGCGCTGTTTAAGCGGAATCCAGCGGAGTTTTTGCGTCGTTTTGTGACCGTCGATGAAACCTGGATTCACTGGTACACACCAGAGACCAAGGAGCAATCAAAACAATGGATCCAGACCGGGGAACGTGCTCCAAAGAAGGCGAAAACTGTAAAATCGGCCGGAAAAGTTATGGCCACCGTTTGCTGGGATTCACAAGGTGTGATCTACATCGATTACCTCGAGAAGGGTAAAACAATTACAGGGCTTTACTATGCCGATTTATTGGGCCGATTCGACGCCGAATTAAAGAAAAAACGACCCCATCTGGCGAAGAAAAAGTGCTGTTTCACCACGACAACGCACCGGTTCACACGTCTGCCGCTGCCATGGCCAAATTGGTCGAATTACGCTACGAATTGCTGTCCCATCCACCGTATTCTCCAGATTTGCCCCCTTGTGACTTCTTTCTGTTTCCTAATCTGAAAAAATCACTCGCCGGGAATAGATATGGATCGAATGAGGAGGTCATCGCCGCCACGGAGGCCTATTTTGCAGAGTTTGACAAAAAATATTTTTCCGACGGGTTAAAAAAGTTGGAGCATCGCTGGGCTAAGTGTATCGAACTAAAAGGAGACTATGTTGAAAAATAAATTGCCACTTTTCCAAAATTTTCGTTTACTTTTTGTAGGCTAAGTATTTATTGAATGACCCTCGTACCTTAACGAAAATATTGCAGGATTTACGATGTGGTCACCGGCGTCGTGACAGAAATAGAAAATATCTGATAGGACTGCCTTGCACATAACATACATCATACGATGACAGCGACACGGCTAACCGTTAACAAACATTCTACAGAAAACATTGCACGGAATATACGATAAGTTTTCCCTGTCATCTATCAAATCAGAAAGATTGACAGAACGAATAAATAATTGAAAAAGAAATTAGAATTTACTCACTTGTTCATGCAGTCAGAAAAGCCGTCTAAAACTTTGAGACGATTCCTTTATAACATCAATCTTTGTTACAACTAGGGTGCGCAGTCTTCAACTATAAATGTTTTTTTTTTTAAATAGACGAGATTATTCATTAATTGTGAGTCTGAATTCAGAAATCGTTTTCCAATTTTTACCGTTTTTGTCGCCTTTTTTAGGGTTCCGTAGCCAAATGGCAAAAAACGGAACCCTTAAAGAAAGTAAGAAAGAAAAAATATTTATTTGTGACCCGCACAGGAGACACGAGAAATATGCAAAAAAATTAACAATAATATAAAATAAAAAATTAAAACCCTATGCGAGACCAAAAAGGTTCCTATCTCAGCATGTGCAGCGATATCCAAAAAGAAAATAACGCCGCGCTGATATTCTGATAGGACCCACTGTTGATGCCACGGACACACTTACGGAAACCGAAAATACTTAAATAATAAAATAATATATAAATAACAAACAAAATAGAATAAACACAGAAGGTGGGTCAAAGTATGTATATTATAATTATGTGTAAGTTTGATACAGATCTATAAATAAAATCATATTAAATGTAGGTAGACCTATGGATTCTTCATGTCTGTCTGTCTGTCCGTCCGTATGTCACAGCCACTTTTTTCCGAAACTATAAGAACTATGCTGTTGAAACTTGGTAAGTAGATGTATTCTGTGAACCGCATTAAGATTTTCACACAAAAATAGAAAAAAACTAAAAAATTTCGGGGTATAAATACTTAGAAATGAAAGTCAAAAATTTTTTTTTACACACCTATACTTGAGGGGTATCTATGGATAGGTCGTCAAAAATGATATTGATGTTTTTAATTTAAAAAAAATCTAAACTGAACAGTTCGCGCGAGAGACATTTTCAAAGTAGTAAACATGTCCCCCTACCCCTGTAACTTCTAACATAAGAGAATGATAAAACTAAAAAAAATATATGATGTACATTACCATGTAAACTTCCACCGAAAATTGGTTTGAACGAGATGTAGTAAGTAGTTTTTTTTTAATACGTCATAAATCGTAAACAGCAATTTACCAAGTACGGAACCCTTCGTGCGCGAGTCCGACTCGCACTTGGCCGGTTTTTTATGTAAGCGAGCTCCATGAAGCCCATTGTGGAACTTGGAATCAAGTTTTTATCCAAACGCTGAATCGATTCGATATATGAATATACAACTCTTGTCGAGACGTTACGACATACATAGAAACAAATATTTGAACTGGGAAACTTCCTACGGTATGTTTTGACGTGCTGTCATACTTATGTCGAGTTTAAAGAGTTTCAAGGAAATGTTTTGGCATGTTTAATCATACATATTAATATAATAAATTTGGGTCAAGGCAGAATTACGAAGTCAGAATTGAATTATTAATTCGTGTTAAAAAATCGAAATATCTAGACTATTATGATTTTGGTCGTATATTTATTGTTTTATTTATTTGTTGTTTTATACGCTATACACATACATACTGTGACTCACCTTCTGTGTTTATACTATTTTGTTATTATTTATATTATTCTATTTTATTCCTTAAATATTGTATGTTCCGTTGCCCTGAATGTGTCCGTGGCATCAACAGTGGGCTCTATAAGAATATCAGCGCAGCGTTATTTTCCTTTTAATATCGTTGCACATGCTGAGATAGGAGCCTTTTTGATCTAGCACGGGGTTATTTATTTTTTATTATTGTTTGTGTTTTGCTTATTATGTATCTCCTGTGCGGGTCACAAATAAATATTTTTCTTTCTTTATGTTTATGCCCTAAAAACATTGATTTTACTTGTTCATTGAAAAAAGTTTGAGTCTGTGTGTATTTTAAATATTAAAATAAGGTGAATAAGCAACTCATTTTTTTTTGAAACGTCATCTTCATCCTCCAATTAATTATTCTTTAATACAATTTATTTTGGATCGGTGCATTATATCCTTTTCTCCCATATATCTTAACTTGCCGTCATTTTAAGTCACCGTTTGTTCAGTCTTCTTTTACCCTTATATCCAGATTCAAACTCAAAACATTAATCGAACATGTCTCGATTAATGTTTTGAGTCAATTCTTTGCATCAGATGCCTGATTTTGAGGGTTTCGTAGTCAACAAGGAACCCTTATAGTTTCGCCTTGTCCGTCTGTCCGTCCGTCCGTCCGCAGCTTAGCTCAGAGACTCTTGATGCACCCTCACAAGTCACAACAAACAAACCAATATAACGACACAAAAGAGAAGTGTTAAAGACCACAGATAACACGCGAGGTTTCGTAATGATCCACAAATTAGGTAAGCAAGAAATTAATTAAAATATGAAGTTAAATTAAATTATTTATTTCATAATCAACAGGTTTTACATAAAAAATGTAGAGGACCTCTTTTAGGTATGGATATACCTGTACCAGAGAACCTCACTCTTCCATATCCATACATTACTTAAAGAGCCTGTTAACAACATAATCATAATTAAAATAAAAAACGAAAATTAAGTTAAAATGGAATTACATAAAATGAGAAATTAAATAATAATGAATAAAATTAAGTTAAAATGAAATAACTTAACTAAAACAATAATTAATTATGAATGAAATAAAGTTAAAATTGAATGACACAAATAAAAAAAAACTAAATCAGTCAATAATTAAAATGAATTAAATTAAAATTCAATTCAATTCAATTATAATTGGTTTAAATAAGAATAACATTGGATAAGATAAGAAAAATAATAATCAATCAATAAAATAAAATCTATATATATAAAAGCGAAAGGTGACTGACTGACTGATCAATCAATGCACAGCCAAAACTGCTAAGCCTGGAAGCATAAAATTTGGCAGAAAGGTTCCTCAAGTGACGTAAGTGTGCACTAAGAAAGGATTTTTGGAAATTCCTCCCCTAAGGGGGTAAAAAGGGGGTTAAGAGTTTGTATGTAATTTCTACAGTTTGTAAGTTGGGCAGGTGAAATTATAGATTTACGCTCTTGGTTGATAAAAAGAATTAATTTATTTATAATTTTTTGGATATTCGAACCCTAAGGGGGTGAAAAGGGGGTTGAAAGTTTGTTTGTATGTTTGTTTGTTTCTTCAGTTTGAAAGTTGGACACGTGAAAATTTAGATTTAATCTCTAGGTAGATAAAAAAAACCATGTTTTTATTAGTTTTTGGAAACTCTACCCCTATGGGGATAAAATAGGGGTTGTAACGTTATATGAAATTTCTTCGGTTTGGAAGGTAATACCAGTATTTGTTACTTTTGCAAACGCAGCATATTCGTCAATAATACTAAACCAAATGAAAATTAAATAAAGCATCTAGTCCTAAGAACCTAGTTCTAAGAACGATCAAAACAGCTACCTACTTTTAATAACCTTGCAGACTTTAACTACTATATACCAATTCTCTAGGTAAATGTAAACACGACACAAATTAATTCATTTTGTCGTACTGAAGCCCGAAGCTCTAGTC
Organism: Orthosia cruda; assembly: GCA_964057195.1. Lineage (NCBI taxonomy): Eukaryota > Metazoa > Arthropoda > Insecta > Lepidoptera > Noctuidae > Orthosia > Orthosia cruda. The sequence goes on along the minus strand of OZ059831.1, from coordinate 23,211,996 downwards.
GGAACACGTCCAAATATGTGACAAAACAATAATGTCGAATTAACACAAATCATTTTCAATTATCTTTTAACGGTTTAAGTATACACGGGCTTTTTTCGTTCGTTTCCTAGAATTGAAGCGAACGGAGATTTTCATTTGAACCCGCTGTTGTTACTGAAAGTCTATAAATCATATTCAGTTTAATTACTGTTATCAAATAAAAGGGATATTTCAATAAAATTGGGTTATAAGTCATATCATAGCTAGCTTCTTCCCGCGACATCAATGCAGTGGCCTCTCCGAAAGATTGTCGGGATAAAAATGGGTAGTAGGTAATGGTATGTAGTATGTATGTCAATCACTAAGAGAGTTTTCGTAAACGGGTCAGTCAGTGCTTTCAGATATTGGCACCCACGACGCTATAAAATATTCTTCCTCTTCATATTGTTGATATGAAGCAGTGGTGGCCCAGTGGTATCGGCCGTGACTTACAAGTTGTAGGTCGTGGGTTCGAGCCCAGGCAGGCGCTTTACTTTGTGTAAATTATTTCATCTAACTTTCAAAACGGTAAAAGAAAACATCGTGAGGAAACCGGCATGTCCTAAAACCAAAAATTCGAAGACATGTGTCATCCACCAACCCGCACTGGTAGATTAAGGCCCATTCCCTCTCACAGAGAGGAGGCCTGTGTCCCAGCAGTGGGAACATTAATAGTCTGATGATGATGATTGTTAATATTAATACATTTAACACGCAAACCCACCCAGCTACAAAAATATCGTTTAATAATAACATCAACAAATTTAAGTAGCAATAAAAATGTATGTAAAATGAAGTAAACAAACGTATTATACGAATACACGGTTACATAACTAAGCGTAAAATAAATAAATGAAGCCTAACAAAACCTAAGAGTCCCAGTGTATTCTGACTTTGTGAGGCACAAAATGTTACACAATGAATTTACTATCTTGTTAAAAACTCGGGTTCTCTACTTCACATTAGACTTTATTTTTATCACACAGTTAGCAAACATTACCCGGGTTGTTTATTGTGAAATATCAAATAACTTTTCCAAAGGGTCTGTGAAATAGTATTCTAGCGCAACCATAGATGTTTATCTTCAAATGCAACCGCACTTTCATTCTATACTCATTCGTCTATGTCTCTGTGTACGACAAGTAGAAAAACAACTTGTGCCATCATTCTTTTGCACCATCCCAATTTATTTAAGGTTGGCACAACATGTAGGGTCTAATTTACCTGCAGGCTAAACAGGCTATATGATCGCCAAGCTTGGACGCCACGTTTAGATCCTGAAGATCACGAATGTGATGAAATTGCTAATTTGAAGTTTGATTAAGAACAAAACACACAGCTCCCCTTCCGCCTGCTTCAATTGCTTGAATCCTTTGTTATTTTGTAAGTAAGCTTTAATTATACGAATATACTTCGCATATCAAGTGTCAGTAGCTGTCTTTATCATTATAGTTATCAACGCCTACACACCCTTTGTTCTGTTTTAACAGGCACGCTATTAAATAAGGTGCCTGAAACTTAATAATGTGTACAATGTGTGGGTAAAAACGTATATCATTATTTAGGTACGTTTCGAGTACGTTTTGATTGTAATAAAGGCACAAACAAGTACACACTAGGGTAATGTTTCGGTAAACAAAAGAAATGTATACAATTTTAACACATTTCGAGTGGTCATGTTTTTGACATCGAAAAAAATGAATATTGACTGCATAGTGTCACGAATAACGATGTTTTACTGCATATCTACCTACTTAAACATGTTACTGTGGGTACATAGCTACCTATGTTGCCTGATAATTTCACTCGGAATGCAAAAGCATATTTTAAATTCAGCTGCAGCTCGCACTGAAAAGTGCAACGAAAAAAGTTCTTCCTTAACTTTTTTATTTGTCTTCTGGCATCATGTTTTCGTCACCGTGGTGGCCCGCAGATTTTCTTTTAATGCTCACTATCCAAGTATCCACACCTCAGCTAGTTTTATTGCGCAGTTTTATTTTCAATTTTCTACAAGTCGTCTGTTTGACAGTTTTCATAGCATTCCTGAAAATGTTTACTCAAGCTCGGTCACTTGGTTGGGTACGTCAATTGGAGAAATTATATCAGTGGAAAACATTTAGGAACCCTTGGCTTGAACTCAGCTGAAGTCGAGTCTAAAACTATTGAGTCAGGTCTTACTCTGTGTGAGACAAAGTCCTTCAAGACTTGGAACTTCAGTTTGGAGTCCTTAGCAAAACGCACTCAACTTTTTGTGAGTATGGGTGATATTTATTTTAGCTGAAAGAGTTACTTCTGGACATGGGCCGCCTCAAGGTGTTCCACATCGACTATGTGGAACCAGACTAGTGTTTTCCGCATCTAGTGGACACCTGCGACCGTCACCAACTTTTCAGTCATCATTGTGGAGGGTCTTCACGATCATGCAGTGACACTTTAAATATGGCCTTGTCCAATACTTGAATACAATATATCACAGGTATTTAACGCGATGATTTCGATTGTTTATTTACCTATTTCACCCGACGTTTCGGCCGTGTTGCAACGACCGTGGTCCTGGGTAGACTGGTGTCTCGGTGTACTGGCTCCGTTGGGGCAGAAAATTCTTCCTCTACCCTCACATTTCTACACACAACACTGACCGTGTCCTTATTCTATAAGTTCGCCGACTGCACAAAACGAGGTAATGTTTTCCCGTGATATATTTTTTTCAATTATGAAATTATGAACGACCTGCGCCAGGAGGCGGCGAAAAATGGGCTCAAAATTAACATCCGGAAGACCCAGGAGATGCGTACAGGTGTGAGGAATTCTTCACCGATGTTAATCGGCATAGAGGTTGTGGAACGCGTCCACAAATTTACTTACCTCGGGAGTGTCGTGTCAGAGACTGGAGGAACTGAAGAGAACATATTACTTACTTATATCTAATTTTCGCAAACCGACACAACTTTCCAAACTCTGTTTTCCATGTATCAAAGTTTAAACATTAACCGGAGATCAAAACTCAGGCAGCAACTACACTCGCGACCGGGGCAGAGCGTCAACTTAATATTGGTAACAGGTCACCCAACTAAAAGCAGGATTATCTGTCGTTAAGGCCGTGCTTACCGAAGAGCCCCGTGTTTAAAACTAAGCCACGCAATCTGAAATCACTTAGACACATGTTGCTTGCGCCATAGAAATAAGGATCTACTTTAAATAGGTATATTAAAATTTTGTTTCGACGCTATACAAATCTAGGGCGACATTGACATGCCTTAATTACTCTACTTACCTTTGATCACGAATTAGTTAGGCAATGGAATGCTAGTTTTGAATCCTAATGATCGAATTTGCATGTGGAATTTGGGCTTGTATCAGTTGACTCATTGATTTAGGCTAGTTGTTCAGCATCGGGTTAGACTGGAAACTGACCCCAAGGTCAACACAGCAGGAAAAATGCTAGAGCCTTGTGTTTAAAACTAAGCCATGCAATCTGAAATCACTTAGACACATGTTGCTTGCCTCATAGGAAAAAGGATCTACATTGAATAGGGATATTAAAATGTCGGTTCGACGCTATACAAATCTAGGGCAACATTGACATGCCTTAATTACTCTACTTACCTTTGATCATGGATTAGTGAAGAAATGGAATGCTAGTTTGAATCCTGATGATCGAATTAGCATGTGGGATTTGTAGTTGTATCAGTTAGTCTGTTGAGTCACAGATTCGTTGAATATCGGGACCGGTATAAACTGACCCCACACACGAGTGACAGATGATGAATCAACATCGAATCAGGAAATTTAACGTTGCTTTGTTTTTTTCAAGTATATTCAGATATTTCATATCTACATAGTCACAATCACCGCCTGCTTACATTTATTCCATTTGCATCCTATTATTCTGTAAAAACGCGATCTAATTATTCGACTCGAATTACTCTACTTTTTCGTTATATAGTAAGTTCTGTGTATCATTACGTCAATAGTACGTGAGCATTAGGCCGGTAATCACTCTAACAGCTTGTATCCTCAGTATTAATAGCCTCGCCTTGGGTTGACTGTTGACATAAGCTAAATTATCTCAATACTGGCTCAGGTCAATTCATCTTACCGCTAAATCGGGCTCGGATTACGTAATGGTGTAAAGTAATGAATTTACTTACTTGAAGGAAAATGTATCTGTGTTTTTCAAACAAAAGAATCTCTCGCACAAATTAATTAATTACACAAAGGATCTGTCACACTACCATTCTTTTTGTTCGTAGGTGTCGCAGGAAGAGGCGTTAATGTCAAGAATATGAGTCAAGGCTACACATACCAGGAATCACTAATCACTTTACCAAGAGTGGTGATCACGGAAACATTCCATAATAGAACGCTTGTCATCTGTCGAACCCAAGCAACACGTTTGACAATGCAGTCTGATTTGACGAAGGATAGTGTCGTCTTTGTGTCTGGTTTTCGAAGTTTATGCATACGGCTGACTAGGAATATTCTATCGCCTTTGTCTATGGCAACAAAATCGACGTTTCAGTAGCCATTGTTGCATGGTATATTTAAATCACCGCTATTGTTCTGGCACCTTTCAAACGCCCGTTATCCAACCATCGCTCCGTCAAACCTGGAAAATGTGTAGCCTTATACGGAAGCAGTTTTACATACTAGACGGAAGAAATTGGTTTTAAATTACGTCAGAATGGTCGAGATTTTTTTTTAAATTATTTGTAATGTACGACTTTAAAAGTCTAATCAATAATTCCTAAATAGTTCTAAAAATCATATGATAAAACAGTCGCGTCGGTTTCAAAATTATACGTTCTGACGTTACAATTTAGTCTCAACGGACGGGATTTATGATTGCTCTTCTCGGGCCACTCTCATCGTATTAATATTAGTGGGGCGAGGCGGGAGACAGGGACATCGCTCCTAGGAAACCGATCTCGAAACAAACCCAATTAAACGCGCCCGCACCCGTATCAAACACAAAGTAGAATGTACAGAAGGCTGCCTTCTTACAACTACTGAACACAGACACACTCACACATTGATGCATACTTACGGCCGTCACAAAATATAGAGTAGTTTTATAGAGTAGAGCTTCTGCATTCTATTTATTATGTGCCAGTACCGCTCCCGCACCGCCCCTAATCATCCACCCCGTCCCTTCTGTTTCACTAACCTAAATAAATTATCTGCCTTTTAAATGAATCATCGCTTTTAAATACTCTTCTAGGGTTACAAACTTAAATATTGTGTTAAAATAATGTCTAAACTAAAATTAATATAAATATTGGCGGAAATGGTACAGAATTTTCTGTTTGTTTGACCCATAATATGGGCATAGAAGGATGGAAAACAAAAATTAACAGACACACCTACTGGAAATAATTCTTAGAAAAGCTGCTCGCTTAATATTTTTTGATTTCTGTTTTTACTTAGACCTACTTTATTGCGATCTGTCTAGTTTTTAAATAAAAAAAAATATCTATGAAAAGAAAGACAGCAATATGAATTATGAAGCCATATTATAATGTAAGGCATATTAGGGACGTACTGGGGCCAGAAGGTACCCAGTAGCTACTAAATGTTGCTATAAATTAAATTGTAGGCACGATATTTGACATTTTGTCACCATTATTTTTACGACTAAGCTGAAATATACGAGCAAATACCGAACATACTGCTAGATATTTGCAATTTGTCTGTCCATAGAATGAAATGAGACAAGAAAAGATATGTATGGAATTTATCTATTTATGTAATTTTATGTAAGCTGTTTTGTTTGTGTTTGTGGAAGTATGGGCCATTTCATTTCAGTAAAAGTATTGTCGTGCCTGAAAACTATGTTAATAACCTTTTATTTTATGAATATGTTAGACTAGAAAGTGATGCGGCGAATTTCAGGAGCTTAAAAGGCTTTCTATTGACTTTTGCGATTTGACGCAACACAGCGACCAAACATATAAAGCCCGGTACATATTGCACTGGAACTGGTGCGTATATGGGTAGGTTGTGTCATGTTGCATGAACCACGCTTATATTCACCCTGCCACGTGAATATATGGACCAAACAATATTCTCTGCCAGGATAGGCAGATTAGCAGATTAAGCTATTAGATATTTTAAATAGTTGCCTCTGTTTTAGAGGCTTACTTAATGTCGTATTTAGGGTTCCATACCAAAATGGTAAAAAGGAACACTTATGGTGTGACAAAGCTGGATATCTCAAGAACTAATAATGTTATCAACTTGTAATATACTTGTACATGTATATGTAGTTTTAGGTGACGTTTGCCCAACTATTTTGCAAATAAGAAATAATTTTTTAAATTATCTTTTTCATCTTGGACTGAAAGCGGTTCTTAAAAGTTCGAAGTGGCGCTACTAGGGCATGTAGGGTAACACGCTATTTGCATATTCTCTTATTTTTTTCTTTTTTAGTGCGCATATTTTTCGACTTTTTAACAATAATGTAAAAAATGCCGTTCTCCCACACCTTATCTCCGAAGTCTGAAATTATTCTATGTGATACAAGTTTATGTAAAGATTACAGAAAAACGATAACTCTAAATAGCACACTTTTTCAGAAATCATCAAGAATGAAACATCATCATGTGAGTGAAGCAAAAGAAGTATGTAAGGATCGTAGCACGTGGCGTTCTGTAGTTTCTGCCTACCCCCATGGAAAAAGGCGTGAGTTTATGTATGTATGTATGTATCAACAAAAAATATATTAAATAAATACATTAACACATTTACAGGCAGGTTACATTGGCTAAGCAGTTGTGTCTAAGATTTGTAAAGAACCATAATTAACAATTAAGATATAATAGTAAAGTACTGTCCGTCTGTTCGCCGTTCCACCTGTGCGCCTGTCCGCTCATCCACCTGCCCGGCTTACCATCTATCCTACTTTAGAAGGTGAACTGTACGTAAAGTAACACATCCAAAGTACTTATAGATGATGGTACGGAACCCTCGGTGTCCGAGTCCGACTCGCTCTTGACCGGTTTTTTTCTAATTAAGCCAGGGATTTTATAAAGTATTATTTTTATACTTCTTATAACTGATGAGTGCATTTTTCTGCTAATTTGATAGATCAGGCAATTTTACAGTAAATCCCTTGAAACCATATTGGTATCGAGAGATTAACATAACGCGCTGACGAATGTAGGTAATTGTAGATAAGTCGACAGGTACTGTAACTTTATACTCCAGGTGTTCATTCATAACATCAGAAGCACGCTAGCTAGGAAATAGATCCGCAATATTCAGCGGATATGAAGCCGACCGGCGCGTGCGGTTACAGCCCCGCACTAAACAAGCAGACACGTATTGCCTTGTCGGTATTAAAGGTTTTACAACAAAAGTTATGTATGGGTTGAACGGGGTTTTCCCTTCTGTATGATCTAATTTTGTCTCAGTAGGAAGGCGGTAAACGGCGTAATGGGCCTGAACAAAACGCCTCTGATTTATAGAGGGCGCGCCACCCAACTCGTACTCACATAAATAGAAAGTGGCAGACACCCTGAAAAGGGTTACGCGGATATATTCCGTGTTTGCACTACGCTTGAACAAATAAAATGACAATAAATACCTAAGCACTTATTTCGGTCTATCGGTAATAAAATACTTTCCACGTAGTACACGTTAGGGACCGTCCACACTCCACGCGTTTTCGTTGTTTTTTTGTCAACAAATTGGCCTGAGGGCTGTTTAACTGTACTTCGTTTTTATATTAAAATTGTGTTGGATACATTTACTCTGTCAGTTCGCAGCAAAATATTTGGTTGGTATATTTTATTAAAATCCAAAAAAAGTCGCATTGTTATTATAGTAAACATTAATAAAGTTGTGAAAACGTAAATAAATTTATATGTTAATATGCGTTATGGGGTGGTTCTTGGCAGTAGAATTAATTTAATCTATCTGCGTAAACATTGGGTGGTTAATGTAAGTATTGATACGCTGCGGGAGCTTAACGTAGGTACCCTGGGCTATCCTTCGCGCGGATACAGGTCAAGAGCAAAGCTTACTTTTTAAAAGTTTTATAGCCGCCTGTTATCTAGATTGACTGCTCTGCATTGGCAGAACAAAACCACTACTTCTCTCCATAATTTTCTCTCAAGGTTACAGACAACGAATACAAAGACAAAGCCTCATTTATTCAGCATAATATGAATTGAGTTAATTATGACGTGTGTAAATTACATGATAATTTGTTAGCGCGCCCCAAACGAACTCTCCGCAGACAATCTCATCTGCACACAACACGATTCATCACAGAAACCCAAACATAACTAATTTATGTCAAAACATCTCATATAGGTAAACATAAAAGGCCCCGCTAATGAGGTTAACTATTCGGAAAATATTCTTCCTCTCAGAGATAATATGATAACAACATGACACAGATATAAGGAAAATATTTCACACATACGAGTAATTCTATACGAAAAAGGTTTTATGGCTCGTAAAGCCAATGATCCCAAAATTGCCCTCAGCTTTCTTCTAATCCAAAAGGTTTATATGTAAAATACCAATAAAATAAAATTCAAACGTCTGTAAAAATAGATAAAATTATACAATTGAAACGGAGGCGAAAATATAATGGACAGTCGTACATATGTTAATACTTTTTATACTCATGAATTTCAAATCAAATCATTTATTTGCGAAATATGGGTAGTTTTCAGGGTGACATTTTCATATAAGTTCTTTAGACCATATCCTACCATGGCAGGTGTGCAAAATATTACAATAAAATTAATAAAATATTACAATATTAATTAACAATTGCATCATCAATCAATTGTATCATATATTTCAATTATATTATTGAAACAATTACTCAACTTAATTATTTTCTTATTTAAATAATCATTAACAGAATAATAAGCTTTTTTAATTACATACTTTTTAAATTAAATGAATTTTAATTATTATATTCTTGTATGTACTTAGGTAGTTTATTATATATTATAGGGGCCATACAAAATGCACTCTTATCAAACAAACGTTATATGGCTTATTGCACTGAGTGTATTGGCAAATCTTGCACATTTTATTTAAAAAAAAATAGTTCGAATTTTCTTAACTTTTTTAATGAAACGTAAAGATAACGAGATAATTAAAAAAATACTCTCTTATAGGGGTATTTATTATTAAACACTCTTAAAAGTATTAGGTAGTTTATATACGGTCCCTTATATGAATCTGAGGACACAGGTGGACGCGGCGTACTCTCTTGTAAATATTTGATGGATACCCTTAACAGCTCTTTGCTATTATAATTTACGGTATTGTACAAGTACCTTAGCAGTATAACCCTACACTTTCGCCCACTCACATCTCATATTTATGCGTTCAGTTACATTAGCCTTAACATTACTTGAAATCCGCCGCGAAATTTTGTAAGGTTTTATTTTATGTCTCGATGGGTTTTTGTTACTCATTCTCACAAAAACTACTGAACGGATTTCGATGAAACTATAACTTGGATCAATATATATAATATTTTTATCAGGGTAGTAAGTTGTTACATTGGCCTTTACACCACTTGAAATCCAACTACTATTACAAAAATTTGGTGATGTATCTATGGATGGATGGATGTTTGTTACTTTTTCACACAAAAACGACTAAACGGATTTGGATGTAATTTGGAACACACATAGTTTATAACTTTATAACATAGAATATTTTTATCCGGATGTTAAGATCCTTTGGGATAATTTTCGACATGCACGGGGCGAAGCCGTTGGTGAACGTTTACTATCTAATATAACCAATATCTCATAAAACTGAAACGCTTATTTAATTAATTTTAATGCGACTGCGTTAACGTAAAAAATCAAAACGGTACTTTACAAGAAATTCAAAAAGAGAATCTCGAAAATATTTTGATGAAAAATAAGGAAAATCTTTTTCCATGTCACATAATTCTGTTACAACACAAAGTCAGAAGCTTTGTTGTAAATAAAAACCAATTTCGTCTGAACAATGCGTGTAAATACTGACACTAAAAGATGAGGCTTGAGGGCAAATCAGTTAATAGCAATGGATGCTTAATAACAACGTTATTCGTTGCCTATTATCTGAAATGTATATGTCATAGTTCAAGTGATTAATCAGTGCGCTATGTATAATGCCCGGACATTACGAATCAAGTCAAGTCAAATCGGGCAATGTCTTGAATACTGATTTTAACTTCTATATTTATCACATTGTCTGGTCTTTATGAATACTGCTACCTAACAGTTGGGCAATTCGATATTTATGAGCAATGAATTAGTCCAAGAGCGAGCGAAGCGAGCTCGGGAGCTTAGGCCACCCCACCCCGACACGGATAGGTTAGGTTCGAAGGAGACTCTTCCTTCCTCATCTAAATTAGCTGAAGCTCTTCTTAAAGAAAACTTTACTAAGGACATACCAATCTTTAAATTTAAACCAATATGTATTAATACAATTAAAAACGCGTTCAAAAGTCTCAATATAAAGAATACTGAAGACTTGTGGGGGATATCCGTTAGGGTTCTTGGAGATATTATTGACTCAATTGCTCCTGTCCTAACAGGCATATTCAATCAATGTTTGGACAGCGGCACTTTTCCTGACTTAATGAAACACAGTAAAGTAGTACCAATTTTCAAATCAGGCTGTAAGAGCGATCCTTCTAATTATAGACCTATATCCGTGCTTCCAGCATTGAGTAAAATCTATGAAAAAATCATGCTGGAACAGATGTTGTCTCACTTCAATTCAAATGGGATCCTGCATAGTCAACAGTTTGGTTTCACGAAAGGTAGGTCGACAACGGACGCGGGAGTAAAACTCATCAGCCACATCTTGGAGGCTTGGGAGAGGTCCCAGGATGCCATTGGCATTTTCTGTGATCTCTCAAAAGCTTTCGACTGCGTCGACCACAACACACTGATCTGTAAATTACACCACTACGGAATTCGTGGAAAATCTGCTGATCTCGTGCTTTCCTATTTATCAAACAGACAGCAAAAAGTAAATGTTAATGGGGCGACGTCCTCCGGGTCTCTAGTCAAGATGGGCGTGCCCCAAGGTTCAATTCTCGGCCCTTTCCTTTTTCTGGTTTACATAAATGATCTCCCTTTTATGATGGCCAAATTATCGGATATAATTCTATTTGCTGATGATACTTCGCTAATTTTTAAAATAGATAGGCAAGATACGGATGTTTTAAATGTCAACGAAAGTCTAATTGTTCTCTCAAAATGGTTCGCAGCTAACAATCTTTTACTGAATGCGAAAAAAACAAAATGTCTAAAGTTCTCTTTACCAAATGTACCACAACATGACCTAAACTTAAATCTTGACGGCAAAAATCTTGAAGTTATAACGGAAACTGTATTCTTGGGGATTACTATCGATTCAAAATTGCAGTGGGGCGCGCACATTAGAACTCTTTCGGGTAGGTTAAGTTCGGCTGCATATGCAGTAAGGAAAATAAGGCAGCTAACCGATGTAGCTACAGCTAGGTTAGTATACTATGCTTATTTCCACAGTATTATGTCTTATGGCATTCTGCTGTGGGGATCAGCAGCAGACGTTGACTCAATTTTCATCCTACAAAAGAGGGCAATCCGCGCAATCAATAAAATGGGTCCTCGCGAGTCCCTCAGAGAAAAATTTAAAGAGATCGATATACTGACTCTACCTTCACTTTATATTTTGGAATGTATTTTGTATGTCCGTAAAAATCGGGGGCTTTTCAAAACTAGAAGCGACTTCCATAATTTAAATACACGCAGTAAGCACGAAATTGTAATACCCAAATTCAGATTAACGAAAACTAGCAAGTCTTTTCTTATAAACAGTATACGCTTTTATAACAAGTTGCCAAAGTCAGTTATAGAACTGACCGATGGAAGGTTCAAAAACTACATCAAACGTATCCTTATTAAAAAAGCATATTATAAAATCAAGGACTACGTTGAAGATAAAAACATTTGGCCTTAGCTCCTTCTGCGCATGCAGCTTCCCTGGTAACTTGTAAACGGCACAAATATGTGGATGTCTCTAACTATTCCCAATCTCATTTTTCTTTCCTTCTTTTAATTAGACTTTTACAATGGTTTTCAAACATCTTTATAGCCCTTTGCTAAGAATAGTTACAGCACTGATAACAAAATTTGTGCCACATGTTAAATTTAGTCATGTAATACTATTTTTATTTACCTTTGTATAGATTCTTTTACCGATTGTTTTGTGAATGTGTGAACATTGTAGGCCTTCTAGATGCTAGTTAACATTTGTTAACTTTTTTATAAAATATATAATCCTTTTATTTTATTTTTTTAGTTTCTTACGACTTATTGTCATAAGTCGGGCCTACGTTGTCCCCCCATGTCTAAGTACTAATGCTGTAACATGGAAATATTGTAAAACCAAACCATTTTTAAAAGAGTAACCATGGAGTTTCTTGCCGGTTCTTCTCCATAGGAAACGACCAACCCGAACCGTGCACCTTTTGTCGACGTTTTATAAGTGCCCATGTAGGCCTATGTGAAATAAAAAATATTGATTTTGATTGATTTTGATTTTGATGACTGGAGCTGAAGTGATCGAGCATAGCGAGCGAACTCAGCTCCCGTCATCTTCTTCATGTTAGGTTACTTTAGAGCCTGCAGACAGAAATACGAGCCCCGTGCAGCGGGGCTACGTTGATTTTGTTGCTTAAATAGTAATCGTACATACCTATTCTATATTAAAATCAATGTTACAATAACATAATTTAAAAACCGGCCAAGAGCGAGTCGGACTCGCGCACGAAGGGTTCCGTACCATTATCGCAAAAACCAGCAATAAAATCACGTTTGTTGTATGGAAGCCCAATTAAATATTTATTTTATTCTGTGTTTAGTGGTGCCTATACGGCATTATTCATAATGCCTGGCCATTATGAATAATGCCGTATTAATCACTTGGTCCGTAACTTATATAGTAACAGGCACTGATAGGTACATAGGTACTTACCTCAGTCACGCTTATGATGTACCTTTTCACGGCTGAACGGATTGAAACTTGGCCCACGGGTAGATTATGTTCAGAGACAAGTGACATTCAATACGTCGTCATAGCGATGGGAAAAATCAAAATATATGGGAATGCCAAGCGCTATGGATTTTTTCCTACCACTTCTTTATTCCTTTCTGATTAATTTCGTTGCGGGCTCCAAGATAGTTAAAATCATTCTCCGGGACTTTCGAGCTTCATTGCCTCGGCGCTTATAAGGTGGTCACCACTGTTGATTCTGGCTTTCAGGAGTTGCATTGGTTTGAGAATAGCGCGGTAGGATGTTCCCAATAAAAAAGGCATTATCGAAATGTCACGTGACATTGGTCACGTGCCCTTAAATTTTGTCATTTCGACAATCGCCATCGCTGATACAATGACATTTTGTCTATATCTTTTGGATTAGGACATGGGCTGTTTTTGACCGTATAATATATTCCATTGAGATTGTTGCCAACTTTCAAACTGCCCCCAACATTGAAGATTTATTATAGTACTGGACATATAGAGTAAAAGCCGGATAGTTGCCACACTTTCTGCAATCACTCTATATCTCTCACTTCAAAAAGCAAAATACTTTATTTGCAAAACTGGCCGGTACTTTGGATTAGATAAAACATCTTAAAATTTATGAAAAGTAAAAAAACATTTTTTCAAAAATGGTATGTAATGTTGCCATAACATCTCTAAAAAGTATCCAGAAAGTGAATTCTACCGGAGACTTATTCACAACTGTCCAGCAAGAAGCGAGATTTTAAATTTGGAATCTCCTACTGTCCAGTAAGTAAGTATGTAATTTACTTACTGGACAGTAGTAGGGATGGGTCCGATATATCAAAACGTAACTTATATCGGATATGTGTTAGATATCATATCAATATCTATATCAAAATAACCGATATTACAAAAACAGTATGTAATAAAAACATTACTAGCGTGCGAGAACGAATAAATCAAAAATTAAAACCGTAACAATTTCTTGATCTTTCTAAGTATTATTTCGCGTTCGCTGTTAGTATGCTCATCTAAATAACATGTTAACATTTGCAAACTGTACTACTGATATCTATATCTGAAAACCGATTTCGATATCGATATGAAAATTTATATCGGTTACATATCAGTACCAGACACAGATTAGAGTTTAGCCATTATAACATGTTAAGGTTAAGGAGTGAGGCTCCGAATATATATCTATCTCTCTTTTTGGTATGACATTTTATGAGATAGATATATTTACGAGTACATTAATCAAGATGTACAGCAAACAAATATAAATAAATGCCCCCGGTAAATCGATCACCATATCTATCAGCAATTGCCCTGATATGAATGTAACCTAATAGCTATTTATGCAACTGTTACGTTATGGACGGTCTTTTAATACGAGTGCCATTTTTCGGTACAAGCGTAGCGCGTACCGAAATAGGTGGGCACGAGTTATTAAAAGACCAATATCGTACAGTTGCATACAAGATTTTATCTACAAAGGAAGGAATAAAACACAACAGATATAGACAAATAAGTATTTCAGGCAGTGTGTTTAAGTATTTGATTTCTCATATACATGTCTTGATTTTTCTGGTAGTAAATTATTTGTAGCCGCAACTGCTCTATTTGTTATATCTGGTGGAGTATTTTCAATATCAATTGATGTTGAAAACATTTTTAATAAAATTTGGAATAAAATTTCACTCAATCCCGCGTCAACTTTTTATTTTATTTTTTTATTAGTCTTTATTAGGTATAAGGCAAAGATCTTGTAGCCGCAACATCCAAATAGTAAACGATACTTTTGTCCTAAACTTGTTCCATTTTTAAAAACATCATTTACATTGTCTCGATTTCGAAGTAATATTATAGGTACCTGGCTGTATGTTCAGAATGTCTTTGCTTGTGTTTTATAATTTATGACGATTCGCATAATGCAACCCGATGTTGTTATGGGTATCATAATGAAACCGCTGTCAATTTTGTAATTCGAATATAACAAAACTGAAGAAGATAATAGCTATTTATGCAACTGTTACGTTATGGGCAGTATTTTAATACGAGTGCTATTTTTCGGTACAAGCGTAGCGCGTACCGAAATAGGTAGGCACGAGTTATTAAAAAACCAATAACGTACAGTTGCATACAAGATTTTATCTACGAAGGAAGGAATAAAACACAGATATAGACAAATAAGTATTTTTAATAGAAACTTAACTACACACTGACTATTGTTTATCCCGCGTCCACTCATTATTTAATTGTTTTATTTAATCTTTATTAGGTATAAGGCAAAGATCTTGTAGCCGCAACAGCCAAATAGTGATAATTTTGTTCTAAACTTGTTCCATTTTTAAAAACATCATTTACATTGTCTCGATTTCGAGGTAATATTATAGGTACCTGGCTGTATGTTCAGAACGCCTTTGCTTGTGTTTTAGAATTTATGACGATTCGCATAATGCAATCCGATGTCGTTATGGGTATCATAATGTAACCGCTGTTAATTTTGTAATTCGAATATAAAGAAACCGAAGTAGATAAAATATTAATTAAACGAATTTGTTGTTAAACTTTCTTTCATTTTTGAGAAAAGCATTATACAAGCCTCAACCAGTAAGAAAACCATCCTGGCCTCGTATATAACCGGACCTCACCTGCGGTTCGGTCCGTTTAACTCATACTTGGCCAGGAAGGCTTACTTACTGGATTCTGCAGTAATGTACTATATCTTTAATATTTCCAGAGTATTAGCGATTCTAGCGGACCACAATATTTTTGGACATATTTCGATAGCTGCCCCACCGAGAAACAGGACATCTAGATATCCCACAAAAACTTTGATCGCATTTAGCCTTCCCATGCAATCGCACAGAGACATGAGAAAAGTACAGTCGAGTGAATTACTTTGGGTACCAAATTTTTTGTGATATGTTTTAATTATTTACTGAAATACTTATTTACCGCGTTGAGCGGTTTTTGGTAGGGGTAAAACTTATGGGTTCGCCGACGCGTACTCTCCGACAGCGCCTCTGTCCTCCAATCCTTACGGAAAAAATATATCACATCAAAATTAATACTAGAATGCCACAACGCACTAGAACAAATAACCGTATCTAGTCGTAACACGGTGACACTGCAATGGATAAAGGGACATAGCGGATCGTTGGGTTACGACGCGGCTGACGAGCTTGCGAGACGCGGATCCAGCACGACGGTCTATGGACCCGAACCTGTTGTACCCATCCCCTTCAACCAAATACGCAGGTGGCTACAGGAATTCACTCAGGCACAAGCGGCAACCTGGTGGACCTCGGCACCAGGCTGTAGGCAGTCCAAAGAGGCTTTGCCATCTTTGGACAGTAGGCTTACCAGACGTTTGCTACGCCTGGACAGGAATGGCCTGCGCCTGATGACGGGGACCATCACGGGACACTGCTCACTTAACAAACACTTCCACACCATAGGCATAACGGACAGTCCTCTATGCAGGGCATGCATGGAGACTGAGAAAACCATTGCGCACGTTCCCTTTGAATGCACAGAGGTCACCCAGATAAGAACACGGTTTGTGTTCTTATCTGGGTCGGGTCGCCCAGATCATACGCAGACGTTCTAAGTAAACCAGGAAGGGCTCCTGGTTAATAAAGGTAATTACCTTCTGGAGGGAGGTGGGCTGGTTGGAATAATCCACCCAACGGCTGCCATGGCCCACGCACAATGGTCCACCTGAAGGACTAAGCGCGGAAACCAAACCCCATAACATAGAACATAGATATGGGTTCGCGTCAGCCACATCCTAATGTGACAGCGTCATCGACATTCCAATGTGACGTGACGTGCCGTGTGATGGAATAACTGTGTTATTTCTGCGCATCGCCCGTGTGTCGCACAAAAACACAGTTATTCCAAAAATTATAAATTTCACTTCTGCCGGCAGTCCCCATGATTACCAATTTTTACAAGATTTTATTTATTTCTTACTTTCACGTGTCCCGGTGTCTATAACTAAATCTTCCAATAAAATTATACCCATTTCCCAATGTCCATTTCAGTTGAAAATTTGCGCACACGTTTGTTCCTCGTGACAATGCAATTTTTTATTTTAAGTGCTTGTTTGTTTATAAAATATATACACATTTCTAATATATATATATGTCGCATCAAGGGTGGCCGAGAGATGCCAACCATTGGGAAGTCAGGAGGTATTCCCTTAGGTTAAGATATCGTGTGTGGGCAGTTGGGTAGAATCTTAAAAATGCAATCACACAAATTATTCGACACACTGGGTTTATTCAAATTGTTACAACTCACAGTTACAATCTTTCTTACTAATATTACGGATCGACACTGATTCTACGACGTTTTCGCTCTAAGGCGGTCAGTCCTCAACTGCGATATTCTGCTGTCCCACCACGCAAGTGGTTAGAAAAAGCGCGCGTCAATTTGTAGTTGTTCTCGATTTGGTGCCAGGGGCGTGCTTATGATTATTTTTGACGTCCGTACTTACTATTGACTAAACCCGACAAATATATATAATTATATTTATTTTTGATTGAGAGCTATTATTGAAATGTGTGTAGAGTTAACGCGAGGTAATGTTCCTCCATGTTGTGAGCGTTTATTGATTCGCAAATGACATTAAATTCCAATTATCAACAAATGTTCAACCGACCACAAAACTGTTGTATGCTGTTCGAATTTGTCAAATTGTGAAACTACCAAATAGTTACGCCAAATATTTGTTTGAGAGTTATAAATAACAGAGCTTTTGACTAAATCTGCATATAAAAATCAATTGCCGAATATATATGTCACCGGATTGTTGCAAACATTGTAATTGTTTTTAATATTTATAATAATTCAAACTCTTTCTGCGCAATCAGACACGGGTATATTTTAAAATATCTAATTTGGATGTGATTTCTTGTATTTGAAACGATTTGTTCACAATGTATCGAGAATTCCTAATCTCGCAAGAAGAATTACAAACCTGCGGTGTTTGCAGTTATCCTAAAGCATCACTTCAGAACGGCGGGTGCAGCCATTATTAGGTTAATTCTTTTTCAACACACTTGCTCATAAAGTGGCTCTAATTTCACCGCAATTAGGCACATAATGACACCTGTAATCTAACTGTGACTTTTTCTATTATTCACAAGTGAGTTATAGAGTTCTTTTTTAATTTATTGGTGATTTGCTTTGTTCTTAAAAAGTTTCGATACAAAAAAGATCGTGCTCAATAGTACAAATAAATTAATGTACCAATTGCTTGCTCATTTTATGCAACTTCGAATTTGAAAAGATAATTTCAACTTGTACGTGTTTAATAAATAAAACATTCAGTCAAATTTATCTTTAATTTTTCTCTGTAATAAAAAATCTTGAAATACCCCATTTTGTACGTGGCTAAAACGCTATCCGGGAAAAGCCAAAAAAAAAGAAACGTCATTCTTTTAGTCTATGGCCGATCGCCATTGTTAGATGCGCGCGCATAGGAGAACTGATTAATTTTGCTCGCCATTACGAAAAATTTTTCACAACTCATTTTCACTGTTGAAAATGATTTTTTACCATTATTTTCTTCACAAATGTGTTGAAAAAGGTCGTATGGGACACGTGTGTATTGATGATTACCGTCCTCGGCTCTCTTAAGACCCTCACCTCACGGCTCGGGTCTCAATGGCGCCTCAGCGGTAATCACCAACATTACACACTTGTACCATAATATACTATTTTTTTGTTGAGTTTGTAATTGGCAGGACAAGGTTTGTACGAAAGAAAACTGTTGGAAATCTATTACAAATTTAATTGCACCCTTCGAAGCCGGGGCGGGTCGTTAGTTAAATTAAAATAATGAGTTTTATATTTATTCATTAGAAAAATAGTTTGTAGGCTCTTTTATGTAGTTTTCGTATTAGAGTGTAATTTTTGGCAGGATTTAAGAAATTGTAAAAACTTCAGTTTCGAATACTTTTTAAACATCTAGCAAACAGATATTTATTAATATTTATAAGTTTAAGTATTTTTTCTGAAGGTAGTAAATAGTTTAAGAATGACCAATTGTGTGGTAATTGTAGTTATAAAATGGCCGTAATTTGTAAGATATTGTTAGTAGTTAAGTTAGTAATTAAGCTGGGTTGACGGACGCAGGTAAAGACGAGATGTCCGATTGTACGATGTTTGAAGATTAACCATAAACGAGAATTGATGTAAGACAGACCTCTGTTCATCAATAAAGACCTTATACTTTTATATTAATTCCTTGCCCTATGATTTCTTTTCCTGTATCTTAACATTCCGATACTACATTCCAAGTAATTTTGATGAACCATCACTGTAAGCTGCACCGCTATGACAAAGGAATAAACCCTCGATTATTTGGTTATATTTGATGTTTTAAGGTGAAGTTGAGTTGGAGGACAAGAGACTTAGAATAAAGTAGTTAGATGTATATAGGTACGTTTTTTAGCATACTTACTTTATTATTTGGCTAGTATCGCCGCTAATACAATATATCTTAGTTCACTCGCAAACTTGTTTCATTTACAAATCTTAGTTCATAACTTGTTTCATAACTTAGCGAGTCTCTGTAAGTTATTTAGATTAATGAAGTTATTTATCGATGGATCTAGAACTAATCTGAGAATCACTAAAATTATTAGTCCAGATAACAAGTATAGGACCTAAGGGACAAAATATTACATTATTAATATTTCTACATTATTTATTATTTTCATGCGGTGGCAGTTTAATTAAAATTATAAAGTTACAATGCATATAAGGTATTTATTTTTAATGTTAGGTTTGAAAGTGAGTTTAAACAGAATTCGTTCTTTTCTGCAACGAATGCTTTGATAGGCGAAGCGCAAAAACACGAGAAAAGCATCTGCATGAGGATGCGAGTTGACACCACACCAACAAGATAAACATGTAGAGTAGATAGGATAATAATAGATAGATAGTATAATAGCAGAGTAGATTTAGAGTAACAGCCCGATTTATAAAATACGCTAAGTACTTAATCTGCCACAGCTGTTCCAAGATCTAAAAGCTCAAATAGTCTAAGTCAAATCATTTATTTCAATTAAGTTAGTCATAAAACGGACCTTTTAAATGTCAAAATTAAAAGCTAAAAGTAAGTAATAAAAATATTAATAACTAAAACTAAAAAAACTATACACCTACTTAAAACAATTTCAGTTTCCAACAAGTTGGCGGTCGGCGGTGGCGGCACATGCATTCTATTTCCATACTGGCGCGACATGGGTGGCGGTGGCGAACCCGTCATAAATCAACACAATTTGTTCCCCACGTTTTGATCGCCCGTTAATTTCCCTGACAATTGTTAAAATAATACACAAGACACAAAACCGTTCGCCGGGTGCTGACAGTTTGTTATTTTTACATCATTCATTTTATAAACTCCATTTGAATAAAGAATTTAGCCGAAATCAAACAATGTTTTACTCCGGCAAGATTTTTATTCAATATAATAATTGCGAGTTATGTACACAAATTGCCAATTTATGAAAGTTTCGATATTATTAGCGGAATCGTGTTTACAAACTGAATTAAAATGAGTTATTGTATATGTTCTTAAGCGATATTTTAATTATTATAATTGGCGAATGTAATAACATGATAATAGTACATAATGAAAACATCAATTAAATTCGCTGTGTACTGAACTATTAATATTAATTGCATGTTACACATTTTAATGAAGGTAGGTATACCTACCTACTAACTTAATGAACCACTATTTACTTAAGACGTAAAACTGAAACAAAACGAGCTTAACTTAAATATTTTTCTGGAAACCGTCTTAAAATCTAAAATAACCGTCTAAGCGATGAAACACTAAAGCCGAGACATAAGGACAGCTTAAAGAAATTATAGTGAAACGAAAAAAAGGAACGAAAATTGTTTTCACAACGGCTCTTACCTTTTGAAGTATAGAGGAATAGTATAGTGCAAGAGTGCTTCGTGGCACTTCATAGAAAGCGATTTATCGTTGAGAAGGGACTTAGTTTCCAGAATCACTCCGGATGTGGTGGGCAGGGCACTGAAAGTTTTTAAATTGGTTTGTTTATTATTATGATACTTGTAGCGTTACGTTTAGCTCAGAGGGAGCTAAACGTAACGCTAACGTAACGCCGTAAGCCACGTTAATAAAATAAAAAAAAGTAATTAAAATTAAAATAAAGGAAAAGGATATAAACTGAGGGACCGGCTTCAGACGACGTTGGTTGTTAGCGTTCGACAGCTAGGCAGGCAGCAGGACGGACGGGTACTCTTCTCTGCTCGAGGTATGCAGGTGGTGATCAGGTACCTCGACGGCAATCGGATAGGCAAGCTGTAGAGTAGGGCAGGCAATCGGATAGGCAGGTAGGTGGACGAGTAGACAGCAGGAATCTGCGCGTGCTGAAACGGGCGCGCTGTGGCCGCGCGAGTCTGAAGACCTGTCTGCTACAACTCATACACCAACTGTGGTAGGTAGGCAGTAAGGAGTGTCGGGGATCGGACTGTGGCGTTACACGCCGTATATGCGCAGGTAAACGGTAGGTATGAAGGCTGGCAAATTCTACACGGTATAACACTATATATATTTATATATATTAAAATTAGAGCACTTCAGATAATACTACACAAGCCGTAAGTATAATAGTTTAAAGACTTTCAGATTCGATCGTACATTAAGTAGTATTCCGTAATCCACCGACTTTCGGCGTTCCGTCCAGATTCGAAACTAAAAATTTTCGCCCGTTTTTCTTCGTTCTGTGTTCTATCTACATTTCAAATTCAAATTTCAATTAAGAAATAAAGACCAGAACGAATAAAAACGGTTCACAAAAGGGTCTGTCTACGCTACCCTTATAATAGTGTAAACCTAACTTAAAGGAGGTCTAATCCATGGTACCTATGTTACAGTCTATGGTTTAAGAAAAATAAAATAGACAGACAGATGTCATGTCAGATGAAAATGTCACAATAGAAAAATATTGCAAGAATTACAAATTATCAATATAATTTAAGTTTCAGATAGATATAACTAAAAGTATGCTTTTCGGATGATAACAATAGAAAGAATACATAAAAATGAATTACAAAAGTTTATAAAATATCAAAATATATGAAGGTATAGTTTGTATAGTGTTATGAATTGTAAATAGAGTTAAAAAATGTGGATCTGTAAATCAGAACACCACATACTACAAAAGCATCCTTTGTTAACAAGCTACGGATACTCAGTCAGAAACAAGATTGGTTCTAAAGAAGTGACGATTCTGGTAAAATTTTAAGGTTTGATAAAAACATCAAAAAGGTTAATAAGGCAAACTATTTACTTTTGCTTATGAGTGTTAACAATATGTTAACCAAAACAAAATGCAGAAAAGTGTCAGTTAATTTCCCTTTATGTTAGGTTATTCCTTCCGGAACTATTTGCACGGTCGTTAACAAAATGGACCGTGCAGCCAAAAATAAATGGTTCGTGGAAAGCGAATTCAACCAGCCAAGAAGTAGGAAAACTACTGTCGTAAGTGCTGTGACGTAATGGGCATTCTCTAATAAGACCATTTCCGAAGACCTATTGTTGATTTGTTGTCTACAAATTATGCTAATGGCTCATGTAAATAGCGAATATGCGAATCTTTTCTGAACACAATACACACTATATTTACGCAAAAATATCTAAAACTGATACTACCCTCCGTAAATGATAATAGAATAAACATATCTTGTATTTTTATTTTCTCACAGATATGTGAGCGTAAGATACGTATTTTATGAGAGCTTCTCGTACTGCTGAAATGTCTGTCATGGTCTGAGGTATTGAAGATATATTCATGTTTAGATCCCTCGGAGGCCGGAATATCGCTGGCGAGGATAATTCAATTATCCTCAGAGGTTCCCGTGTCATCACTCAAGTGCAGGTGAGCAGGAAATTTCTCACAATCCCGAACTTCATATAAGGAATAAATAAGTTGAATGTTAATAAGGAATAAATAAGATGATATTATCGTAAGCGAGGAACGTGGGGAGTGTTTGTCATGCATAGACCCGCAGCATCCGCCGCTACGAATAAGTATAAGTAGGTCGCGCGATCTGAGGTCGCGAGTGACTTCTAGCCCTAGTGGCCCTGTACCGCAGGCTTCCACCTCCCTACCGAGATGGAATTATAGAAAGGCGGACTTCCATTATTTGTATTTGGGACTTGCAGAGACAGACTGGAGCGCCCTGTATGAAACGAGTTATGCCGACGAAGCATATAGGATATTTCATGACATAGTTTATAGGATTTTGGATGATAGCACTCCAAGAAAGAGCTCCAAGCGTGATTGCTTTCGTTATCACTACCCTGAATGGTTCACTGCTGACATAATTGGTTATATTAAACAGAAGGCTTTTTGGCACAAATCTTTTAAGAAGACTCGTTCGGTCAGCGATTATGTTAACTTTTCTCACTACCGTTCTATTGTCAAAGATAAAATCAGTACCGCATACCATAATTATCAGAGCCGTACTGAACAACAATTTGTTAAGGAACCTAGGTCTTTTTGGGGTTTTGTTGGTAGCAAGCGTTTGAAACGTAGTAAACTGAAGATAGCTAGGAATGGTGAGCCGTTACCAGAGCATGAGTGCGCCCAGGCGTTTGCTGATTACTTCTACTCGGTCTATGGGACGCTGGCGCCGCGATTAGATGCGGCTGCCGCTGGACAGGTGGCGCCCGAGCGCGGCGCCCGGGTTCACGTGGGACAGCTGTCCCTCGGAGAGGTGGATACCGCGCTCGCGCGTCTCAAGCCCAAGCGTTCAATTGGGCCGGACGGGGTGCCACCCTTCATTGGTAGGGATTGCAGGGCAGTACTGGCCCGGCCGCTCATGCATTTATTTAATATATTTTTACGAGAATGCTCGTATCTCGACGGTTGGAAGTTGACTAGGGTTACTCCGGTACCGAAGGGCACTCCAAGCTCGGATGTCAGCGGATATAGACCTGTAGCTGTACTTTCCAGGTTTGCTAAAGTCTTCGAGTCCGCGTTGTGCTCTTGCATCCACTCGCAAGTAGCATCACAGCTCAACGACGCGCAGCATGGTTTCCGTGCGGGCCGCAGCACGAATTCTAACCTAATGTGTTTTTTAAACCAGGCCGCCACAGTGCTGGACTCGGAGCCAGGTGGACAACTGGACGTCGCGTACTTCGACTTCTGGAAGGCATTTGATAGTGTGGGCAATGACATCCTTTTGAATAAATTTGCGAGGGTTGGTTTTACCCCAGCCCTCCTAGAGTTCTTTGCTAGCTACTTGGGTAACCGTAAGCAAATTGTGGAATACGCAGGTTACACCTCGGACTCGTATTTCACCCTGACGGGCGTTAGCCAGGGGACAAATTTAGGACCCTTAGAATTTATTTTAATGATTAACGATCTTCCAGAAGTCATTAAAGACGCTGGTTGTTTGTTATTTGCTGACGATCTCAAGTTATTCATGCGGATCACAGACGAGTTACACTGCGGCATGCTCCAGCGAGAAATCGATCGGGTGGTAGCATGGAGTGAAGAGAACAAATAAATCTTCAATGTGACGAAGTGTAACATTATGTCCTTCACGCGGGCCGTGGTACCCCGACGTCACGATTATTGCATGGGGGGTCACGTCATACCGCGAGTGCGGTTAGTGCGAGATCTTGGTATTACCTTTTCCGAGGATCTGTCGTTTCGTACTCATGTGGTGCAGGTATGTAGAAAAGCCTTCAAAAATCTTGGGTTTATCATGCGTGAAATCCGTGACTTCACCAATATGGCAGCAGTGAAATCGCTTCATAATGCGTTAGTACTAAGCAACTTGGAAACTAGTGCTATCATCTGGAATCCTTATGAAACGAAGTATTCTACGATGGTGGAAAAAATGCAAAACAAATTTACCCGGTACCTATAAATGAGGCAATTTGGTATTTACCCTTTTTACCTGCTTATGTATCCAACCCTCTTTTTTATAGGGATGGTTGGGTACTATAAGTTGGAGGTAAGGCGCAACCTCACCCTTGTAAAATATGTCTTCATGGTTTTTCGTGGTATGCTAAATAATCCATAAATATTAGAATCGTTGGGATTGCTCGTTCCAAGCAGGAGGCTACGGTTAGGACCGAGGGAAGGGCTGTTTAAAGTCCCGTCAACACGCACTAACGTGTTAAAGTTAGCACCAGTGACTCGAGCAGTTAGGATACTGAATAGCGTCTCTCTGCGTTTGGACATATTTTCTTGCTCTTTGGCGGAATTCCAGAGGGTGACACTTAGTGTGTTGTCCACTGTGTAACTTGTGCCTCTACCCAGACCCGTTACTCGGACTGGCAAACAGGCAATGTATCACTACATTTGTTAGCTTGGGTCTTACCTGTAAAAATAAATGTATGTGTTAATAATAAATAAATAAATAAAGTTACAATAAACTGGTCGAGACAGAACCAAACAACGACGTGACTCGAATGCTCATACTCACACCTTTTTGTGGAGAAAATGTTCTAAAAATAGTTGCTATATGAAACTTTTCAAAAATTAGGTACTAGAAAAGTTCAAAATACATGAATCTGAAATTCTTTTTACTTAGCTTTCTAGCATTAAAATTCGCTTCATAAAGAACTGAACCCTTCAGATCAAAATAGAATATTTATTCGCTTTGTGCTTCGCAAAACCCTCATCAGAGTCTACCGTGCTTTTTTATAAGCTAGGAAATCTCTTAGGGTTGTACAATACACAAGCAGGCTATGATCGTACTTTTTACAAAGAAAATACCTGAACTAAAAAATCTAGGTATATTAAATAGCAAACTTGAAGTTTCGAAAATGAGGACATAAACCATGAAAATAAGTTTCAAATAGTTTTAATCATATCTCGATATTGTTCCCTTTGCTATATCAAAGTCGAATCTGCGAAGATTGTGTAAAGTTCCGTTTATTGGTTGCGGGGTTTTGTTCAATCCTTTTTATAATGCAACCGACAAGTAGTACTTATCCCGTATAATCTGTCACGGTTTCAGTACCGGCAAGCGGCTGTAAGTTATTAGTTTTGACGGAGACGTTTTTCAAGAATGTCTTAAGGCTGTTTTTGTATTACTTTCGTATTTAGATATGCATGCATGTTTTTGAAGCTGTGGATTTGGTGTCTGATGACGAGAGTAGATACATATTTAAACACTCCGTAGAAACTATTACTCAATTTTATAGTGAAAATATCTAAAAGTCCAACAAGGTTTTGTCATTTTAGTAAAGTTCTATTTCTCGTTAGTCTGGTTTAAACGTAAGTTATTTTTCTACATAGCAATTACTTCTAATTGGTCTTTACCGTACTGGCCATTTCAAATCAAAATATTTTTTTGTTTTTCTAAGGATTTTAATTTCAAAATACCCGAGTATAAAAACAACTTTTTAATATTAAACGCTACTTGTACTACTTCTGAAATAGACGGCTTGCAACCGTCTATTTCGTTCAGCTGCTTATGGCATAATGGTTCACACCAAATTATTATACATATATATCGTTTATAACACACTAACATATATCTATTTACCTGTATATTTAACACCGTAAAAACTGATTCACATCCGTATAGGTACTTCAACGTAAGGTTCAGTTGAAAACCAGAGTCAGGCAACTCCTAGTTTTCTGGCATCTTGCTGAATTGGACCTATTTGGCGCAGCCGCGGGGTACACTATGTATATGTTTTAAAATTAATTTTCCTGGTTTTGTACCTACATTGTGTGTATCTTTGTGTACCAAATAAACCAGTTTTCTTTTCAAATTATTTTTATTTAAAAAACATGCCGTTCTTTTTTTTAAATAAGTAATTTTATTGATAAGCGTTATGTTCTCAACGCATTTGAATCTTTTTCGTAATCATGGTTACGTTAAAATCGAGTAAAGTATCGCAAGCGGCACGCAACATCAACGTCGTTTAAGGAGCGATAGTGTTCGCTCCGTAAACGACGTTGATGTTGCGCAAAACAAACGCACCACCTGTTTTTGGTCTACCATTCTGGAAATATGAACCTGAAAAATGAACCCCTTGGTCGTCCGAAAACTTTGGTCGACAATGACAAATTAAAGGCGATTGTGGAAGCTGATGATACTCAAACTATGGCTCAATAAGCAACAGCTTTCGACATTAGCATTAAACCAATATTGGTCCATTTACATCAAATTGGCAAGGTCAAAAAGCTTGACAAATAGGTGCCTCACGAACTCAATGATCAATAGCGCGAAGTACTCAACGAGACGTGCCTTGCAATGCTCAACAGGCACAGAATCGAGGGAATTTTGAACCCCGTTGTTACCTCCAAAAAATGGATTCTGTTTGACAATCGCAAACGGTCAGCAAGTTGTTAGATCCTGGTTCAACACCACAATGCCCTAAACCAAAACTTATCCCTAGAAAAGTGATGGTCACTATTCGGTGGTCAGAGCCGATGTGATTAATGACAGCTTCTTACGAATCGGGATAAGCATTGCTGCAGATGTGAACTGTGAAGAACTTAACACAATGATGGAGAAGCTTGAACGTTTGGTCAATCGCACGTCTCCGCTGCTCCTGCACGACAACGCGCGGCTTCATACTACACAGCAGTTGGTCTCCAAGTTACAAGAGCTTGGTTTGGCAGCTCTCCGTCATCCGCCATACTCACCAGACCTTGCGCCTGCATACTTCTGTTTTTGCCCGAATTTGGATAATTTCTTGGCGGGAAAAAAAAATAATACCCAAGAAGCAGTACAAAATGCCTTTGAAGAATTTTTTGCCTCCCAGCTGATTTATTCAAGAAGGGCATCAACAAATTGCAATTGCGTTGGTGATTACTTTGATTAATAGACATAATAAATATAGAAAAGAAATACGTTACGTAAGGTAACATATTTCATAAATAACGCCAATTTCATAGATACAGTGCGTGCCACGAAAGAAGAGACTTGACCGCCCCTCCCGCGCTCTGTCCGCCGCCCCGATGACGCCCGGTTTTTCCCCGCACTCAGACCTCATACCGCTAAAGAAAACTATAATCGTTTACTGCGCAAGTCAAACCACGTGGTGTGTTAAGTCTCAACTTTCGTGGCACTGTAAAGACCTAATATTTTTATTGGCCCAATATGTATGTGGTAGGTATGCCTTTGGGAAAAGCTAAATCAATTAAGAAAATATTGGAACGCCCGTCTAGTGTTTATTTGCCCGCCTGGCTGTACGTGTACACCCGAATGACTAGTCTTTTAACTCAAAGACTATATTTATTCGTGATAAACTAAAGGCTAATTCGTAAACAACTTACCAATAGATATTTCAACAAAAGGTGTAGATTTTGTCCGAAAATATTGTTGACATGACCCTGTTTCTATGATCTGAGAATGACACATGCCAAGAATAAAAGGAACTGACAGAAGAATTATATTTATTTATTTTATAATTAATGTACACACAGTAAATACATAAAGACAACACATCAATACAATAGAGTACAAAGGAACTGCTTATTTCTAAAGAAATTTCTACCAGCAGACCCGCGAAAAGGAAAAATGAAAAAGAAATGTAGACAATAGTGTGTGAGAACAGGAAGAGCAGAAAAGTGAACGACTTAAACTATAGGCACCTACACAATAATGTAATGGTGCATATATACTTACATAAATACATATTTTAAAATGTATCGATTCTTAATATTTATATTTGTTAATATTTTGAACGGCGGACAAATTATATAAGGTTATTTTCTACCGTCCGCTGAAAACCGTGCCACTCTCACACGATTTATCCTTTATGACGTATACGAAACATGAAAGGGTAATGTCCGACTCTCGTGAATTGACATCAAATTATTACATCACCACGTACGATTCGTACGAACCTAACCCCGTGTTTTGAATAAACATAATTACACAAAACACGTACTTATTATGATTGTTATTTCGTTAACTTCCTCCATAATTACTCTCTTAGTTATTTTCATACTGTTGTCGCTATTAAAATTCCTAAAGTTAAACATTAACAACAGACGGAGCGAAAGCCTTGTTTTTGTATTCCATTATTACGAAACTGTTATATTTAAAAACAAAAGTACTGCGGAATATGAAATTTGATTCCGGTTCGGCTTTAGTTAATTCAGCAAATTAGGGGCGGTAACTAATTACCCATGATTGTGTTTTAGAGTGAGCTGATGTGGCAGAAACTTGAGTTGACACTATACATCACTCGGTGTGCACACATGACGAAGCCACTATTAAGTCATTAATTTAGCAAAGACGACATAGACAAAGACAGCCCAGAGACACTCTCCGTAGTCTTTAGCATCTAAGTGATAAAGTTGAAAGTGCTGTAATTTACAGTGGGCATGAAGTTAATAGGTAGCATTAGAAGGACGCCGACGTCGACCGACAGCCACGCAAACAAATAAAGCCACTCGTTAAATAAATCGCCACAGTCAAACATAGTCGAGACCTTTCCGCACCTTTGCACCCGTGAAAAAATTAACACAATAATGTGTTTAGCGAACGACCCGTGTTCTTAAATAATAATAACTTACATTTGATTAAAAACAACATTGGCTTCTGAGCAAATATGTACTATTTATCATAATAATAATATTACTTACAATTTCAAGATCTGCCTCGAAACTTTGTTAAAATAATCCATCACTTTGAGTAGACCGTGCTCCAAAAGGAGCGACCGAAATAACTATCTCAGTATCTCAGACTAAACTTTTATTTTCTACGAAATCTGCTTATCTTTGAGGGAAATTCATTGAGTTAAACGCAAATATCTATGAAGACATTTCCCAGGAAGCGTTATGATTGTTAAATGTTTTAATTATTCGCACATTTATCCGATTTATGATAAGATATTTCCGTGTCATTATCTTTGTGTTCCGTAAATAACGGAGCAGAAACGGCTTCTAGGTAAACATCCTTTTTGACTTGGCTTGTAATAATAAAAATCAATGGCTTCCTAAAGCTTAACTGACGTTGGATACCGCGGCTCTTTGCTTTCATCAGTTTTCCCTTTATATTATTATTTAGTCGAGCCGCAAACAGGATCACCCACGCGAATTCTTAAATCAATAAAGCCTTTATCAGATATCTTGTTCACGGACGGAATGAAAACATATCTCGCTCACTGCTTACCTTGCCAGGTAGGGAGGTGATTTACCTGAATGTTTTTCAGTCATTCGATGAACTGAAAATTTTCAAGCTGTTGAAAATGTTGATGCCGAAAATATTATTCTATGCGTGTGAAATACGCACAGTCGCCTATGACATGAAATCAGTGATAGTGTAGCATTTTATCACTGAAATTATTATCGTAATCAGATCAGTGCCTCCAGAGATAACCTATTACAAACAAACATACATACACATATACATATGGTGTACAATAAACCTATAACATATGGTGTACGATTCTATTCTATAAAATTATACTTAATTAAATTATTATTAAAGATTAAGGTTACTTTTAAAAAGATAATATTAAAACTTTTCTAACGTGATTGATGTGTTTACGTGACACTGTAAAAATATTTAAAACTGCTGAACAAGACTTAATCAATTGTGAAATAACTTTGCTGACTCGGTGCTGTCCAAAGTGATTTTCTAAAAGAGAAATATTGAATCACAATCTTGCATGCATGAACTGAGCATTCACTAAGTTTTTCAATCTCGAAAGAAGTTTGTAAATTCAATTACAGTTTTTCATCGTTTTTTGGGACACAATGAAGCGTCTAATCGACATCAAATCTTGTGGGGGAAAATTAGGCCCATATTCCAAGTCCGTTTGAAGGACTTTCACTCGATTCAATCTCCATGACAACGAAAAAATTACCAAATTTTAATAACGAGCTATTTAAACATGACAATTTGATAAGTCGAGTTGGCAGATAAGACTTGAATACGAACCTTAGAATATTCATGGTTATGACGCAGTTACTTTGAAGTGGAGTAAAACATTGTAGAGGATCATGGCGGTCAATGCGCAATTATTATAAACGCCCTCTCGCTAGAGATTAACATAACGAGACAACTAGTTAGGGAAAAGTTACCGTATTCCTGTATCCTCTGGGAGGTCAGAGCCGAGAATAATGAGTAAACATACCAACTTTCTGAATTTGCTAGGATCGAAGCTATGGGGAGTTGGCTACGTCGCGGCTTAATTTATTGCGATGCTTTTGGTAAATATTATACAAAAATAATTGATAACTAATGCTTCATTTCTGTCTAAGCCAGACAGTTTGCTATTTGGTTCTATTTAACCTACCGCTAACCGTAGTCTTTGAATTCAAAGCGACTAGTAAGTTCATAAGCGAAGCTACTGAGTTGTCTGCTTGAAATGTTTCTGTAGTAAATGTTGTCTCAACAACTATATAAATATTACTAAATAGTTTGATACCAGTATTCTAGATATAGTAAAAGGTATATATCATGAGTCACGACCGCTAATCGATGCCAAACAGGCATAAATGAATGTTACGATGATCTTAAACCACGAGAGTATCACCAAATCCACTTAGAATTTGCTATTGTAATGCAGCTTACGATCCATCAAACTGCTTACGACCTTAAAATTAAATAAAATCGCTGGATATAGCAATAATGTGCTTTCCAAATATTCATCAGAGCTGAAAATTATTATGTGCGTACATAACAATAAGAGTATTGATCTCGGGATCTCTAAGTAACATAATACCGTACGGTCTAGCTAATCCGTTGTGATTCAACCAACCCTATTGGACCCTCGACCCCAAAAGAATCAAATATCCAAATGTTATCCGAAAAGAAGTTATGAGAAACCCTGATTACATTGAAGGATAACTTTTAATACGTGTATTACGGTATATACACACATCAACACGGTCTAGGGATATTTCATACTCAATTAAATAACTCGAAAAGTACTGGCCGCATTGGAATCTTTTATACACCGATTATTTTTGTTTCGGTGGCATAAAAATGTCTTGATGTGTAGGAGAGGGAATTTTCATTTGTGCGAAATTTAGAAAACAATACGAATTACGTTTAGTTACAGTTTTTTTTCATTTTTAAACGAAAGATAAAGTTAAAATTGAGGTATTGTAGCCATGCAACGCCAACATTTGACGAGGGCGGAGATGAAACGAGCTGTGGGAATGCTGGAAGCTGGGTCTGTTCAGCGTAATGTTGCTGAGGCCATAGGGACCCACCAAAATGTAATTTCAAGATTGTGGACACGCTATCGTGCCACAGGTGAAGTAGCGGAGAGGCACCGGGGGCCAAGTCGCATCACTACCCCCAGACAAGACCGATTTTTGTAAATTACTGCGCGAGCTCAACCCAATGCAACGGCGACTCAATTGGTCCAAAGGCTGCGAGTGAAACACCAAGTGCTTGTGAGTGACCAAACTGTAAGAAGGCGACTGCATGAAAGCAATCTACGCTCTCGTAGACCAATCCGGGTCCCACCTTTACGGAGAAGCAATCGTGGACGACGATTAGAATGGGTTCGGAACCACGTGGACTGGGGCCGTGAGCAATGGTCCAATGTGCTGTTCACGGATGAATCCAGGTTCGGCTTCCATCCAGATTCACGAAGGACGGGTGTTTGGCGAGTTCCTGAACGATGGAGCCGTCTTCTGAACCCTCAGGAAGTTCACCCATACCAAGGAGGAACAATTATGGTTTGGGCAGGAATTCGTCTTGGAGGACGGACGGATCTCGTTTGGGTGCGGGGCAATATGACGGCAGAACGATACGTCCAACAGGTGCTGGGGCCCGTAATCTTGCCCCACAGAACACAAATGGGGCAAGATTTCCTGCTCATGCACGACAATGCTCGGGCACACACGGCGAGAACGTTAGCAGCTTGGTTACATACACACAATGTTAGGGCCTTAGACAGGCCTGTTCAATCGCCAGATCTAAATCCCATTGAGCATGCGTGGGATATGCTGCAAAGAAGAGCTCTGAAGGAAGTTCCTGAAAATCTGGCTACAGAAGATCAACTTTTTGCGCACCTCAGAAGGACATGGGACAATATTCCGCAGCAAGACATTGACAACCTTGTTCTGAGCATGCCGAATCGTTGCCGATGTGTTATGAACATCATGGGCGCTTTCTCAGACTACTAACTTCAAGTTTATAAACACAAATTAAATGATTTTTCTATTTTTTTCAGTTTTTACTCATAAATTAAAAGTTAATTCATATACGGTTTCCGACTATGCTTCATTTTTTTCCATAAAATCCTGAAATTTTAATAGAAGTACCTTAACCATTATTAAAAAATGGTAGAATATTAAATAACGTATGTTTTAAATATATACATGTCATATAAATAATTAACACATTGATAGTAATTCGCTTTTTTAAAAATATCCCTAGACCGTGTTGATGTGTTTAATATAAT
Source organism: Orthosia cruda (assembly GCA_964057195.1). Taxonomy (NCBI): domain Eukaryota; kingdom Metazoa; phylum Arthropoda; class Insecta; order Lepidoptera; family Noctuidae; genus Orthosia; species Orthosia cruda. Next base: position 23,178,539 of record OZ059831.1, on the reverse strand, counting down.
TTTATTCATACGGTCACTCCATCGCGGTTGTATTCACGACAGTATGCATTCGTGCAATGCATATGAATCCATCATGCATAGTGGTGAGTTATTGTCAACAAAAACACAAATTGTGTGAAAATTAGGCCTCGGTGCCTCAATGCGACTGTGCGGGAATTTAAGGGATTTGCCGAATGAAAACTTCAGGAATACTCAGTGCAAGAAAAATGACTATAATAGGTGTTGACTACACGGGTTAAGTACAGCAAGTGAAAAACATGAACAAAAGAATACATTTGCACATCGCAATTAGAGGTAATTGCTCATTAAGTGAGTTGCTGCCATGCTGTGATGATCAGGCGCTCCAACATGCCCCCGGGCGTTGAAAGCAACGGTTTCAACCAGATTCCGAAGACACGGGCAATGGGCAGATTCTGTTGAAGGCTCGTCGAACGACACCAGTGGACGTCTGAATGTCTGCGACACGAGCAATGCCATCCGTTCCTGGGTGAACAGCCACAATTCGTCCAAGTCTCCACTTCAGAGGCGGCTGACCATCCTCCTTAATCACGACCAAGGAGTTTAGTTTTAGACCATCCTTGCAGGAACGCCATTTGGACCGCACTTGTAATTCTGCAACATACTCCTTACTCCATCTGCTCCAGAAGTGTTGGCGGAGTTGTTCAATTCTTTGGAATCGAGACAGATGGTTGACAGAGTTGTCCTGGTAGTCAGGTTGCGGCAACGAAGTTAAAGGCCGTCCAACAAGAAAATGTCCTGGCGTAAGCGGTGTATAATCTGCTGGATCTGAAGACAACGGTGTAAGTGGACGAGAGTTCAAGATGGCTTCAATTTTAGTTAATGCGGTGTAAAGCTCCTCGAAAGTCAAATTACAATTTCCCAACACTCTTTGAAGGTGGTATTTTGTTGACTTGACACCCGCCTCCCAGAGTCCGCCGAAATGCGGTGTATAAGCGGGTATAAAGTGGAACCTGATTCCATCGTTCGCTGCACTTTCACCCAAGGACGAACTATTTCATTTTAAAAATTTAGAAAGGTCGTTGTACGCACCGACAAATGAGGTACCGTTATCCGAAAAAATATCAACGGGTTTACCTCTCCTAGAAATAAATCGATACAAAGCTAGTAAGTAGGTAACTATTGCTAGTTAAATCGCCAACAAGCTCCAAATTAATGGCCTTGGTTGTAAAACAAATAAAAATTGCGACATATACCTTTATTAGCCTACATCCACGACCTTGACGACTTGCACACATAATAGGGCCGGCATAATCTACGCCCGTGCTCTCAAAGGGATAACCTGGACGAAGGCGTTCTTTTGGTAAGTTACCCATTAACGGAGGTACGACCTTACCCTTCATACGATGACACAGAACACACTTATGATAACAGGCCTTCGCCAAGTTGCGACCTCCTATTGGCCAGTAAGATTCCCTAATGGAAGCTAGCAGTAATTGCGGGCCAGCGTGCATCAGCATTCGGTGCTCGAAATAAAATAATAATTTTGTAAAGTCATGAGTGGACTGTAATAAAATAGGGTGCTTTTTACTGTAAACAAAATTAGAATTATCGAGACGTCCTCCTACTCGTATTATATTTTTATCGTCCAAAAAAGTATTGAACTTTAGAAGGGCGCTCCCTTTAGGTAAGCTCCTTTTATTTAAAAGTAAGTCGTACTCGGGAAACGATTGAGATTGACTTTGAATAATGACTACGTTTAATGCATCTTGTAAATCATCATGTGACAAATAGTTAGTCTTTGGATAATGTCTTCTACATGCCTTAATAAATCGCAATAGGTAAGCAACAGAACGTATAAGCCGTGAGTAATTAGAATAACGACTAAAATCAATTAAACCCTCACTTTTTAAATAATTAATAACAGCATTTAACACTACATTAGGTCGAGTCTCCGGTAACGTTTCAAATACTGGAGATTTAATTTGAGAAGGCCACTCAGACTGGTCTAGTCCTAAGAATGTTGGTCCATACCACCACAGATCTGAACCCTGCAGAACACTGATTTCCACACCACGAGAAATTAGGTCTGCTGGGTTTTGATCGGTTGGGACGTGCCGCCATGTACAGTTACCCGCCTTATCCAAAACTTCAGCAACGCGGTTGCGTACAAACGGCTGAAGTTTGGTAGGCATCATCTGTAACCATCCCAACACGATGGTCGAATCAGTCCAACAATAGACCCGACTGATCTTCACTCGGAGTGAGCTCATCACCTTCTCACAGAGACGGGAACCGATTACCGCACCACACAATTCCAGTCGCGGGATTGTTGTAGGCTTTATGAGAGCCACTCGACTTTTGGCCATCAATAAACGAACCAAATGCTCACCCTTATCATTAACACTACGAATGTAGGCGCAAGCACCGTATGCGGACTCAGACGCATCTGTGAAAATGTGGAGTTCTAGCTCCGTATATGAGTTGCAGACTACAATTCGTGGAATACGGAAATGATTTAAAAGAGGCAAAGACTTTATTATAGTATCCCAATGTTCACTAATCCCAATAGGTAATAGTTGATCCCATGATAATTTGTCTAACCACATTTTCTGTAACAATACCTTCATGGTAATAATAATAGGGCCCAACAGACCCAAAGGGTCGAAAATTCTCGCAATCACGGATAGCAAATCACGCTTAGTATGGCCGGTCGAGGACTTAGTAAGACTTATGGGAAACCCTAACTTATCATCACTGACATACCATCCGAGACCAAGCAATTTGTCAGGCTCATTAAATCCAATGTTCAAGTCCAATGACGCAGGCGACTTGCCTGACGCAGGAACAGAATCCGACACTAGTTGAGAGTCATTTGACTTCCACTTTCTCAATGGCATGCATGCCGACGCAAGCTCCTTGGTAACTTCAGTGCGAATAAATTTAACTTCATCTAAATCATTCGCCCCTGTCAGTAAATCGTCGACGTAGAAGTCGTGTTTGATGATCTCCGATATTTTAGGGTTTTTACAATCGAGTCCTAGTTGTTTAATGCATCGTGTTGCAAGGAACGGTGCACTAGCCGTACCGTACGTGACGGTGTTTAATTCATAAACATTACTAGGCTCACAATCATTGTCACGCCAAACAATCCGTTGCAAATACCTATCTGACGGGTGGACTACTATTTGTCTATACATCTTCTCCACATCCGCAGATAAGACATACTTGTGGAATCTGAACCGAAGAATTATAGACAATAGATCGTCCTGTACAGTTGGCCCGACCATCTGAAGGTCATTTAAGGACACTCCCGTCATAGTAGGACAACTTGCGTTAAAGACAACACGAAGTTTGGTCGTGCTACTCGACTCACGTAATATTCCGTGATGCGGAATAAAATAACCAATACACAAATTGGGGTTATTAATTTTTGTCATATGACCGAGTGACTCGTATTCTAACAAAAACTCATGATACATTTTGTTAAAGTCTGGCTTAACCTTTAATCTACGCTCTAAAGAATGTAAACAATGTGCAGCTTTCATAAAAGAATTGCCCAGAACTAAAGGATCTTTCTTAAGGCGTATGCGAACACAAAAACGACCATCAGACAATCGCGTCGTATTTTTAACGAAATTATCCTCACATGACTTTTCTTCGGGCATGTAAGAATTGGAATATTTCGCATTCACCTCCTCTAATTGCCAAAACTTTGTCAATTCTGTTCTAAGCCTTTCCCAGTCACTGTCGCCATCGGAAATAGTTTTAGAAAAATTACAATTTACATCATTCGACAGCAGTGAAATATAATTTTGAGTAATTGGACCGGAAACTATCCATCCTAAACGGGTTTCACATAATACTGGTTTTCCGGTACCTAACTTTAGACGTTGCGATCCTAACAACTCCCAATAAAGGTCAGCACCTATTAATATGTCAATATTAGCAGGCTTATAAAAAGTAGGATCAGCTAAAATAATATTCGACGGTATGTCGAAATTAGAAATGTTAATTTCACGGCACGGTACGTTACTCGTAATATATGGCAGAACAAAACAATGAAGTTCGAACGTAAAACTATCATCCAATGACGTCATCTTAACACGACATGTTTTGCCTACGCGCGAAGTGACATTGTTAATGCCAATAATGGATTTATTTATTTGTCTAGTTGTTAAACTGAGTTGTTTACATAATCTGTCCGTTATGAATGACGAGGTGCTACCGCTATCCAGAACCGCGCGAACGAGATGCACATAGCCATTGTGGTCCCGCAGTTTGATCAGGGCGGTCGACAACAACACATCTCGCTGCTTATGATCACGGGGAGATGCAATGTTTGTTGACAAAGTTACGTTATTTGTATCAGTGGTAGTAGACGGTAAGACAGATGCAGAGAAGTTGTTATTTGAATTATCACGAAGTGTATTCGCAATAGTGATTTTAGAATCTATGTGAATTAGTGTTTTATGCCTACGTTTGCATAGTTTGCAACCTGGTTTTTTACATTTGTTAGCATAGTGACCTGAGCGAAAACAGTCGAAACAAACTTTATAACTGGGTAGTAATTTGAGACGATCGTCATTGCTTAATGCGAGAAACTGTGGACAATTATTTAAAGTGTGATCATTGTTATTACATTTAGGGCACACTTTAGGGTCTAATTCAGTGCTAGAACTATTAAGGGATTGGGCTGCTACCATAGACTTGACCTTAGGGCTTGATTTACCTGGCGTTTGGCAATGATTATGGCGAACTAGTTCTAAGGTCTCGATTAGATCGGCTCGATTACGTAGGAATTGCATAAATGCGTCGAACTTACTGGTGCTATCTTTGTCCTTCCTATCTTTGTACTCCTCCCACTCACGATAAGTCCTTTGATCAAGCTTACGTGTTATAATATAAATCAATAGTGTGTCCCAATATTTAACAGGCTCCCCTAATGACTCTAAAGCTCGCAAATCTTTATTTAGGTTATCGATTAAACTCTTTATAGCAACAGAAGATTCCCTTGAGATAGACTCGACATTAAACAATGCTGATACATGATTATGAACCAATAATCCTTTGTTGTCAAATCGATCACATAACAACTTCCATGCCACAGAGTAATTGCTCGAAGAAAACTCGATAGATTTAATTACTACTGCAGCAGTTCCCTCAAGAGATGCTCTCAAGTAATGGAACTTATTAATTTCGTCAATGTCATCGTTACAATTAATTAGGCTAGTAAAGGTATCGCGAAACTCCAGCCAATTAGAATATAAACCGCTAAACTTTGGTAACTGGATTGTTGGCAATTTAACTGGCTTGTGCACGCTAGCATGTGTGCTTTTACAGCTTTCCATCGATTTACTATCCTTATTAAAATCACTCAGAATATTCTGGGCTCTAGACAAGGATTTATAATAAAGAGACTCAAATTCAGAACGCTCAGAATATTGTAATTTGAGATCATCTACAATGCATTCCAGACGTAACTGTACCTCATCATACTGCTCGTACAACGACTCGATCTTGCCCATGCGCAATTGCAATTCTGAAACATCACAGTTTGATAACTCTTTGTCCTTGAGTGAGTCCAGAAAGTGGACAAACGCAGTCAAACGACCCTTGAAGCTGCCTCGCTTTTTGATTAAATCCCTTTTCTCGGACATGCTGGGAGATGAGTGTTGTCAACCTGAAATTGATACAGGAATACAATTGTAAAAGACGAATAATATGACCTTAATACACGCATAAAATTACACCTAAGTGCAATAGCAAAACAACATAAACCTAATGATGTAACTACCCAACGGTATAAATAAACTATACATACAATCCAGATCCAAACTTATTATTTGCAAACACTAATCGTTGTTGAATACATAAATGATTCTAAATAAGTAATAATAACTTTACTATGTTTTAACAATGACTTGCAATAATATCAAGCACTCACAACTTATAATATGTATTATGTTAAGATACCTGCTAATAATATAATGAACAACTACTGTTTTGTAGATAGTTACGTGAATTAGTTACAGCTTTATAACTTAAGTTTAATTGATGTAGCATACAAGCTAACTATACTATAATCAGTATGATATTAAACTTAATTTTGCTGATGAATATAATACTAATTACACTGCAACAAGTACCTAATGATTTTCATATAACACAATACAATCGGTAGTACAATAAATAAAACTGACCTTTTATGAATATTTACTTTCACTTATACTACCTGAGTGTTGGGTGACGATATTAGACTTAATTTTATGTAACTTTAACGCCGTACACCGCTAATAGTTTGCTCGAGATCACTCCAATCCACCGGCAATTAACCTCCACGGCACGTGGATAATAAAATCCTTAATTCCTTGATTATGATCGCTGATCTTCTTGATATAAAACGTTATCCAGCTCGTTACGGACCATGTGCGGGAATTTAAGGGATTTGCCGAATGAAAACTTCAGGAATACTCAGTGCAAGAAAAATGACTATAATAGGTGTTGACTACACGGGTTAAGTACAGCAAGTGAAAAACATGAACAAAAGAATACATTTGCACATCGCAATTAGAGGTAATTGCTCATTAAGTGAGTTGCTGCCATGCTGTGATGATCAGGCGCTCCAACAGCGACAATAGCCAGCCGGATAGTGGACAATCCGTGTCAAGCTTAGTGTTTGCGCATTTATTTGGTGAATTTTTTTTACGGCTTTTGTTGTGTAGAGTTTACTACGTGTATATTAGTTGCTACTTTCGTAGGTAGCACTTCTAAAGTAGGTACTGATGTAACTTAAAATGTGAAGCCTAACAGATATTTTTTACTGTTCGTAGTGTCAAAAACTTCATTTTTTATTTAAGGAAACTCGTGCTATGCCGCGACAGCAACAAAAGGGATTTTCCGACGCGACCGGGTTTTTTTTTTTTTTTTTTGTTTTTACCTATTAGGAATGCTTACAGACTAATAACATTATAATAACAATAATATATAACTAAATTGCTAATAACAAGCTTCCACAGATAAATAAAAAGATAAATTATTACTTGCCTATAATCTAAGCTACGAGTACTTAATCAAAGTCAGCTCATTTTATTTTTATTAATTTTTATTTAACAATTAAGACAATAGACGATTCAAGTGCGTACCGGTGCTTCTTTTACAAAAAAAGGTTTTGCTAAAAGTTTTCTAACTGTGCCTGTATTGGTGCAGAACAGATCAATGCCAGGTTCACAAGAAATCTCGTTGAAACTGCGACTGGCTCTCGGAAAGTATGCATTACGCCTATAATTAGTATTTGCATAAGGTACATGCAGCAGTGGTCACTGTCGAAGCCCCATCTGATTAGTGCGCATCGTTAATTTAGAAAGAAGTTCAGGACAGTCGACCGAACCATTAGCGATATTAAACAAGTAGCTTACGTCATTAATATAACGTCTACGGTCAAGTGGAAGAAAATGGTACCTTCTGCATCGGTGGATATAATCTACAGATACTTGTTTTGCCCTCCAATCAAGGTACTTAAGATTTTTTTTCTGGATGCCCTCAATACGAGACTTGTAAATCTCGTATTGAGGGTTCCAGACTTGTGATGCATACTCAAGGTGGCTGCGTACGAACGAACAATATAGGACTTTGATCGGTTTTAGTGATCTGAAACATGCTGAGGTTCTCATTATGAAACCAAGTGCTCTCGACGCCTTACTTACTATACTATCAATATGCTGATCAAAGAGAAGCTTACTATCCTGTGTAATCCCAAGATCCCTAATACCGCTGACTTTGCCTATCCCTATATTGTAAAGCTTGTATGTAAAATCAATCAAAGACTTCTGACGTGTAAAAGTCATGTGAAAACACTTTGTAACATTAAATTCTAGCCTGTTACGTCTCCAGTATTCTTCAAATCTATTTAAATCGTTTTGTAACAGGTGTGCATCAGATATGTTTCGGATAATTTTATGAATTTTCATATCGTCAGCATAAAGTAAAATATAACAAGTCTCAAAACAGTGTTTCGCGTCAGCAATAAAGAGAGTAAATAAGAGGGATCCCAAAATCGAACCCTGAGGCACTCCAGAAGGGATAGAACTCCATCCAGATGTGTACCCCTGCAGTACCACAGCCTGAGATCTATTATCAATATAGGAGGAGAACCAACGATACAAGTCTCCGTGTATGCCGGCTTTTAATAGCTTCTCTAAGAGCAGTCTATGGTCAATACGATCAAAGCACTTACTGTAATCAGTATAGATTACGTCAACCTGTGCACGCTGTTCCATACCTTCGGATATAAATTCATGGGACAAGATTAAGTTAGATGTAGTGGAACGCTTTTTAAGAAAGCCATGTTGTTCATCACCAAAGTTGGATTTCATAGCAGCGTATACGTCAGTAAATACAATGCGTTCGAGGATTTTTGAGAACAAACATATCTTGGATATTGCTCGGTAATTAGAGATATCCGACTTATTACCCTTCTAGAAGACTGGGGTAACGAATGCAGATTTCCAAATTTTCGGTACTATGCCTTCTGAGAGCGACCGCCTGAATAAAATACACAGTGGTACAACAAGGCCTTCGGCACAATTTACAATAAATACTGGAGGTATAAGATCGGGACCGCCAGATTTGGAGAGGTCCAAGGTCTTTAATAACTTTAGAACTTGAGAATGAGACACGTCAATCGAACCTATGCATGTCACACTATCCTCAACACCAATGCCATCGGAGGTAGCGGGTACAGGATCAGGTTCTTGAAAAGTTGAGTGGAAATAAGTTGCGAATAAGTTGCTGATTTCTTCACCTGTACTCGCGCTCCTATCACCATAATACATTACTTTTGGAAAAGTACCCGACCCTCTCTTGCTTTTCACATATGCCCAAAAAGATTTAGGGTTCTCAATGATCGACGATTCAATTTTATCCATATATGAATTAAAACAAATTTTCTCTAAGTTAACTGCCCTATTCCGTAAAAGAGAAAAAGAGTGAAAGTCGGACACATTACCGTACGTTTTGAACTTGCGATGATATTTATATTTCTCTCTCAGTACTTTGACCAATGCTGAATTATACCAAGGTGGATACGATGACTGTCTAGCTGATTTACGAGTAATTGGAATGTACTTGTCTCTGAGCTCATACAGTCTATCATAAAAGAGTTCAACAGCACTATCTAAGGATTCGGCAAGTAAAAACTCATTCCAATTGATTTGGTCGAGTTCAGATTTAATAGCCGTGTAGTCACCCCAAGAGAATACATACTTCTTATTCAATTTATCAGTCAGTTTGTGAATCTCAACAAAGTCAGCAGTAATCATGAGTGGTTTATGGTGTAGGTCCACAGGTAATGCCAGAGGATCCCGACATTCAGCAACATTGACCGAGTCATTTGAAAAAACGAAGTCCAATAATCTACCATTGTTGTTTCTCTCACCGTTATATTGGGACAGATTAGAAGTGAGAACCCCGTCAAAAAATTCGCTCAAGTAATTACATGATACATTTTGCGAGATTAGTTCATTGCTGTCCGAATTTATCCAGTCTACATTATTACCAAAGTTAAAATCACCCATAATAATGAATTTATCTAATGGGTGGGTCAAGATCAGGTGATTAACATTTATACTAAAGGTGTGTAATTGATTATAATACGAATTGCCAAGGTTTTCTTTGCAAAGATATAAGGCACAAATATGCAAATTATACTTTACCGCAGGCATAGATCTTTTTAAGATAAGTGAGACCCAAATGTCTTCAGCAGAACTGCGCCAATCATGCCGTTCTACAACAGTGAGCTCACTCCTTACCGCTATCAAAACGCCACCGCCCCGCTTTTGAGAGGTTCGGACGCGATCACGCCTCCATACCAAATAGCGATCATCAAACATCTCATTACTAAAGATATCATCCACTAACCATGTCTCCGTGAACACAATGACATCATAAACACTAAGTGATATTTTATGAAATATATCGTTCGTTTTCGTACGCAGACCACGCACATTCTGATAATATACATTAAGAGTAGCCATCACTAGTAAAAAATATAGCAGAATAAACTAAACATTTAAAAAAGTCAAGCAAAATTAAGTTACGCACCAAAAAGTGTAAGAAATATGTGATTTCTCGACGAAGTATTATTAAGTAGGTAGAAGGCAACAACTTATGATGATGTATCAAGCACAAAAGAGCACAGGCACAGTGTCCAAAAACAACTAACTTTGAAAAGCACAAACCAAACACGCTTACAATAGAAACAAAAGGTGACGAACGGTAGAAAGATAAGGATTGTTCGCAGCACAACATGGCAATAACATACACCACACAGTATTCGAAAACAGAACATAATTTCAACGCAATTAGATCGTGATTACGCTGACACAACAATTTCGTATAAGTGATTTTTTTAAGGAACTCACTCGTTAGCATCGTGCAATGACACAGAACAATTGGGAAAACACAAGTAGCACACAATGTCTTGCGGTTCACAAACTTTTTATGAGCACAATTAACAAAACATGTAAAAATTGTTGTATCAAACTTAATAGATATTATTATATAATTTTTGAGAGATCCTTTTCTGATTTCACTATGAATACTGGGGTTGTGTCCATTTTGCTCGCATGTATTTTTGCGTGTTTGACCCATAGATATGTATCCGTTTCGGATGCCAACTTTTTAGCTTTAGATAACAGTAATTTGTTTTTAGTCGTTAGATGGTCATTTATATATATTCGCTGGTTGCCTGCTAACCCGATTTGGCCAGTTGTCAGTGGCGATGTCTTGAATACATATCTGGCTGCAGCAACAAAATCGTCTTTGACGTATCGATTGCAGAATGAAACAATGACTGGCTTTATGTGATCTTTTTCGCGCGTAGGCACTCTAGTAATAAAGTTGATCTGACTTTTGGCGATGGGATAATTAATTTTTGCACCAATACTAGAGATTATCTGGAACAGGTTTTCATTACTTGATGGAGACAAACCTTTCACCTCCACATTGTTCATACGCGACCATTGATCCTTACTGTCCGAATCTTCCTCCAGCCTATCCAGACGCGCCTGTAGTTGATCCACCTGCCCTTGAAATTTTTCCAGCTGTGTGACACGCTGCTCCATGTCATTTATCCTTACATTAAACTCCTTGGCAACTTCATTGAATTGCTGGTTCAGAGAGGTTTTCATGTCAGCGAACTCACTCCTAAGTGCCTGGATTTCGTCCTTCAGACCTTCCGCTAACTTTGCAGCCAATTCACGAATTTCATTTAGGACTGCAGATTCCGGTTCCAACCTCGGCGACATTGGTAAGCTGGGTGTTTGCTTGCATTTCATGCACCGCTATGTAAGCTTCCTGTTTCCCAGCTTACGGAGGCCAGCCTCAGTGATTCCTGCACATTCGAAATGCAACTCATTTCCGCAAGCTGAGCAACGCACTCCATCAGTCAGCTGATCATCACAGATGCCACACTTCTTTAATGCATCCATTATTTGTTTTTGTTACGAACTAATATATATTTTAGAGACAGTAACTTTGAGGAACACTTGCTGGCTGATAAGAAATCGACAGCGGGTTCAAGTAAACGCGACCGTAGACAACAAGGCCTATGATGGTACTAATTTTGTACTCAGACTTTTGTTATGAAACCTTTCATAAGTATGTAAATTGAAAATTTCAGTGCGCAAAAAGAAAGAAAAATGGCGAATACCTTGATAACTCTGTGTGAGATGGTGACGGAATAAATTGTAAACTTTTAATGAGATCTTGTCTCTGTACACACAATTTTATGTATTAGCTTGAGTCGCAGGTGACTGTCTTGTACGTCGCCTTTATTTCATGGTCGCAATTTCGAAATCTCATCGCACGCTGTAATATAGACGCAGTCGTTTTTACTTTACGATCTTGTAATGTCGCCGAGGCGTATCAAACGGTAGGACACATCGCGCTCCCGCTGTCTGATAATATTTTATAACACAAATCACTAGCAACATATTTCGAGCACAATAATATGGAAAAGGGTCTTGATAACATTGTGAGGTAAATTCTACCGCATAGAAAGGGTACAGGATAAGTTTTTTACTATTTTTGTCTACATGTAGTTTTGTATATAGAACAGGCACTTTTCGTAGAATCGAGTTCAGAAAAAGTATAGTGAAACCACTTGCAATATAAAAAGAGCTTACAGCACAGAGAATTGCTGAAAGGCAGATGTCGGTTCAACGCCGCAAACAGCCCACACTTTATGAAAGGAAATATTTTCACCAAGCTATTGTGTTACGAAGCTAGTAAGCCGTTCTTTATAATTTAGTTCTTTATAAAAGTTTGCGTTTTCATTGCTCGACATAACTGCTTATTATTGAAACATATCAATTGCTATTTGGAGGAGGTCGTGGCTAAATAATAACAGCCGCACGGGTCGATCTTCAAGGTTAAGCAACGCTTGACGAGGTCGGTCCGTGTGTGGGTGACCATTTCAACATAACGAGTTTCCTCCGTGCCTCGGAAAGCACGTTAAGCCGTTGGTCCTGGCTGTCATTTGAAGATCTTTGACAGTCGTTACGAGTAGTCAGAAGCTTGAGATCTGACACCAGTCTAGCCAAGGGGTATCGTGTTACCCAGTTACTGGGTTGTGGAGGTCAGATAGGTAGTCGCTCCATGTAAAACACTGGTACTCAGCTGAATCCGGTTAGACTGGAAGCCGACCCCAACATAATTGGGAAAAGGCTAGGCAGATTATCAATTGCTATTTGCTACCTCCCTACTTAAACTTTTACGTTTAAGTACGAACTCGTGCTATTTAATTGTATATTACTGGTTACCATTTTGTTTTTATAAAATAACCCACATTTAAGAGGTTGTGTGAGTAAAGAGGCAAGGGTTACGTTTTATTAAACATTAGACTTTGAACTGGGGACGTCTGGCGATGTGATAAACTAAATATTAAATCAAAAGATTGATTTTATGTGGAACAGAGACCGTGTGTCCTCTAAAATCAGAAGATGTGGCAATTGATTGATTGACAGACCCATTAGTAACAGACATAGGTAATATAGCAAAAATCTGTTCAGAAATTAATTAAATATCTTTTGAAGGGAAATATTGCGGAGGGAATTTCGATAGACGGCTTGAAAGGGGTTAAGATGGGGATGAAACCGCTAACCACGAAGACAATGCGTTATTGTCCAAGTTTGGTGGCTCAATGATCTTGGATTACTGGGCTACGAGACGCAGATTCAATTACCGCAAGGAACAGTTTTGGATGGGCAAATCTTTTTTGCGGGGTCAGTTTGGCAATTCCATACTTATGTATTATATCCATACTTATTTAACATAGATAATCCTAGAACTTGCAGAAGGACATATATAGGTAACTTTTTATCAACATACTACGCGGGTCAGGCCACGGGCAAAAGCAAGTCCTAAATATTATCCTTGTATATACGGTGTTTTTTTTAACAAAAAGAAAGTACCGGGATAAAATTTGATTTACATTCATCATACACAAAACGAGGTAAAAACCTTAGCTTAGCGAGCCTAAAGAGAGGTCATCTCATATGAGATCTAATGAGTTGTATAATTAGGGTAAGCATTCGTATTTCCGCATGAATAACGTTTTTTTTGCGATAAATGATGGTAATTTTAATAACTACGGTTTTTAGAAGATCGTGACTGCATAAACCCGTGCTACTTTTTTTTTTTAAGTTGTATCAAAAATATTCTATAAAAAAACTTTTTTAAATCAAGCTTTATTCGTATTACACTCAGCTAACCCTTTCATTTGATACCCATATCTTGGAAGAGCACAAAAAATAACGAATTAAAAACATGAACCGCCATTTTGGGCCGACCGCCATATTAGATTTCGAATTATGTCACTTATAGCTAAGTGCATTGCCATCTAAACTAAATGGCAACAGCCTCCTGAGGGTGATAGCCGACAGGCCTGATGAGAGTCCTATAATGGGACATCTCATCAAAAAAACACTGTCTGTCGTAGTGTATAGGTACTAACATAGATCATAAGCCACATGGTTACTAACATCCTAGTATATAAGTATTAACGTAGGTCATAAGATAAATTGTCACTAACATCTTAGTAAGTAAGCACTAACATAGGTTATAAGTTTTTATATTGTTACTAACACCCTTTTAAGTATTTTATTTTGTCAGTGTGGACCTTTTTGTTGTCTGAAATAAATAAATTATTATTATTATTATTATAAATATATTTGCAAAATTTATCTTAATCGGTGGGGTATAACTACTTTAAAATTCAGTTCCAAGATTTGACCCGAACACACTTACATACATACATGCATGCATGACAAGTTAAATAAAAGCTTGTAAAATACGTTCGGTTGCAATATCGGTTTTTGGCTTACTTTCCTTATCAATAATCAACTAAAATTCTTACAGCCAACGATAGGATACTTACACCATTCATATACTCTTCCTGAAAGTATGAGCGGTGCTGCTCAGCAAATATTTCTAAATCCTTACTTAACGGTGAGTTCAATAAAAGGAAAGCAAATGACCGGACGCATAACGAACTCATATAAATGCAATATTATCCGCGGCTGACGGAGGTGTAGAGGCGGACGGAACTCACCTTGCCACCTCTCCCTCCTGATTTATTCAAAGACTAAGCTCGGCCGGAACACATCTGCTTTGGATTTAACCCAAGTCACTTTCGCTCTTGATAGCCCTGCCGAAGATTTTCGTAGCAGGAAGTGCGACGCTACAATCCCGCAAATGGACCCGATTTACTACCGTCACTTCATGCAATGCTTATGTAGCTTCAATTTTTCTTGACGCTGTCATTTTATGTTCGCCCTAATGCAATTAGTGAACTTCTTCTGCATTTTCGACGTTTCACTTAATTCAACTTCGTAGTAATTTTGTAATATTCTTTTATATCCTCCAACCCCAGACAAAAGTTCGCACGTTTACGAACTATTCAAACCAGAGAGATTCAGAGTTGGAACTATTATAATTTTCTCAGCAAAATATACTCTGTTCTACTTCGTCTTTGAAAGTAAAAAGTTTTCTCTACATATCTTGTGAACCCTTTTAATTGTTCGATTTCTTCCTTTAAATATAAAGGTTATTTTGTAGGTACCAAGAGCTTCTAGGAATAATTGGACGTACTTATGCAAACCGGAACCAAACCACAAACTCGTCAAAATTAAATTAAGTATACAGAAGGACTTTAAGATACACCTTCTACAATCCCAGTAAAGGTCTATCCACACATATCAGGGGCGCGCCCGGGACGTGGACGGAACTTGCCCTGTCAGGGGCACAAAAAAATCATTTTATAATATGAACTCGTTCACACACATCCGTGCCCGGGCCAGTTACATATTTTTTTTTTTTTTTTAAACTTTGCCCCGCACTAGGACACACATTTCTTACTGTATCGTGGGTGCGCTTACTAACATTTAGACTCACATACACAAGACACCCAGATCCGGAACAACTATCTGTAGGCCATACAAATATTTGTTCCGTGCGGGAATCGAACCCGCGACATGCAGCGCAGCAGCCGATCGCTCAACAATTACGCCAACCGTGTCATCAAGTGACGAAGCTTCAATGATTGGGCCCGGCCCTGTCACGTCCCGGGCACGGCCCTGATATGTGTGGATAGACCTTTAGTTTCAAAATGGTTTGACAACATTTGCTTAACAAAACATTAGTTTTATAAGGTTACCAAGTCTGCAAACTGCAGTTTTCAAATTAAATGTAAAGGCGGATCTACTCTTCGGAAGCTTCTGGATGTCTATAAAGATAAATCTTTATCCCACGCTTCTTCTACAAAAGAGTTTTTTTGCATGCATATTAATGGAATGAAGCATGGTATGCAATCAGCACCCTCAGAGCATGTCCGAACTTCATCAAACGCGGTCCCAAAAATAGTAAGAGCAAACTTAGAAGTATGGCCCAATCGAACACGGCACACGAATGCCTCGCGAAATTGATATGCAGAGCTTTTACCCAGTAGCACATGTAAACAGGAACACGAACGAAAATTTTTTACAGGTACATCCCAGGTAGATAGCACAGGAGATATCGAGCGGCGCTCCAGATTTATGAGCTCATTATACATCGAAATTTACGATCATTTCACAGGCAGCCAATCTCCTCCTCTGCAAATGTATTTCATACATAGGTAATATTTTTGTCACGCTTGACAAGGAGCTATGACCTTTAAAAGTCAATACAAACTGCGAGGGTTATTTTTATATACTGCGCTTAGGACTTTTCTCGAAAATTATGCACATACTCGCACGTAACTGCCTTCAACTATAGCTTTTTTTATTTGGTGTGGTTTT
Source organism: Orthosia cruda (assembly GCA_964057195.1). NCBI lineage: Eukaryota > Metazoa > Arthropoda > Insecta > Lepidoptera > Noctuidae > Orthosia > Orthosia cruda. The sequence continues at coordinate 23,162,244 of OZ059831.1, read as the reverse complement.
AAAAGACTTTCTGGAATATTCTTGTGTATCTTTTTACTGCGGAGTAAGCAATAGTTCATGCTCTGCCAACACACCTGGTGTGTGCTGTCACAGCGTTAGGAGTTACCGCTGTTGAACCACGCACACTGATATATGCTGGATGCCATACCATCGCTTACTAAGCACAACTGTGACCTATTTCCCCCAGATAACCTTTTCGAACATTCGGAAAAATCTAAATTAATGTATTCTACTCCTGAAACGTGGATTGAAAACAAGAAAGATTGTTTTAGTAAAAAACTGAAAAAGGCTTTTACCTTTTAAGCCAAAAGCAGTCATAATTTTCTTGTGAACGAGCTGTGAGTAGGTAAAATAAAGTGTATTAAAACATAACCCGTTCAAAAATTAACATGAAACATAAAGCAAAACTATACCATTACAAACTTAGTACTATAGTGAGGGACTTAAAAGGGCCGTTTACAATTACGCCGACAGCATGTTGTTCAACCACAAAGATATAATATTTCAGGGTTTGCTGGTTATGACACAACCCTAATTAGACAAGGTCTCTAGTCACGAATAACAGACCAAGAGATACTTCATTATTATTTCGTTTCGCGAGGGCGCTTCGGTTGTTTGTTAGTATGAAACTATCTGGGTTCTTTTGTCCGCATGACAAAAAGCGACGCGTACTGAAGGCACTACATTACTCGTAATAACTTCCTGAGGCTGCACGATGGAATAATGGGGCATAACGTGCCGTAACCGCATCGTCTTACAGACTACGCTGCTGTCCTCTCGTTACCTGCGATTCCTTTTATGTCTCTCTCGCTTTCGTGTTTCGGGCTTCACTCACCATACGACTCAGGTTACATGTAAAACGTGAATGGTGATACTAACCACTTAATTACAACGTAAACATGCGTTTTGGAATTAGAGTTATTTCTGTTTGAAATATGTATTGTAATCGATTAGATTTTAAATTAAATAACTAGTAACAGAATGAAAAAGGGCAAGAAACTATATTGACAAAATAAGTAAATAAAAATTTAATATAAATTCACAATCATACATTGTGCGGGACGGACGTGATCGTTCAAGGCCGCAGGCACTCCGGAGGTTGTAAGGCTCCAGCTCGAACGCGTTGACGCCCTTTGCACCTATAGTTTGTTGTCTTCGAGCAAATACCGACCCTGCAGTGGTTGGAAGGCTGCCAAGTATGTTGAGGGGAAGGCGTGATGTCCAGGTTAATGAAAGACTTCAGTTTTCATGACCAAAAGCGACGCTTCTTCATGGTCTTCGTTACACAAAGTGACGTGGATTCGAAATAATAAGAAATAATGGCTACGAAATGGATGGTGCCTCTGTGCACTATCCTCCCACCGAACTCGACCGTAACGAGGACCTCAAATTAACGTGCGCGCATAAACTTTAATTAGCAAAATAATTATTACAACTATTCGCTAGAAACCGACAGAAACTCCCCTTAAGGTCCGGAGGGAAGGTCTCGAGAAGACCTTCCCTCCGGACCTTGGTCCAGGTCCATAGCTGCTACCTTCAGGGAGCTCTTGCGTGGAGAACGCCTAATAAGGGAAAGTTCTGTCAATTTATAGCTTTACACGCTACTTCTATTACAATGGTGCACTTTAGTGCCAGGGTACCAGCGAGGGACTTGTAGCCCTACTCCTGGACCATCGATCTGTGACAGTTCCACAGCTTCATCTGTCACTTTCACGGGCCCAGCCACGTGAAAGTGCGAAAACATAGCTTCTGTGCCTGTTTTCGGCATATAAAGCGAGTTTGTACTCGAGCTGGTGGGCGGATCCGCATTCGCCAACCATCATCGGATAGCCCTCGCGATGAGCCTTCCCATGGTGGAAGTCCGGTGGATACAGCTCTTACCCTCGATCCAGTATTCACTCTGATGTGGTCGACGATGCGAGAAAACCATGGAACCTCTTACTATATTAAGTCGGTTAGTTCCCTAACCACCAGAGCTAGGCTCCTTCCAAAAATGTGGTTGGAAAGCTGAAGAATTGGGCTATCGAATGGTGGTACCCTCTTTGTCGCAAAGTCGACAGTGGTTTACCGGCTTGGCGGTAACTGCGTGCGTCCTCTGTATGACGCGTTTTCCCGCCACGGAGTCCGTCTCTTTGATGTTCTCGGGCGGGGCGAATGCACTGCAGAAGTGAGCTTGCTCTGTTATGAAGTCGCTGAAGAGTGACAAGTCTGGCAGCGACTGGTGCTTTTCTGTGTACGTCCTGTACATTGTACACGTAGAGAATTGGGTAGCTTCTCAAGTAACTGGCGCATCAGCTCAGCATTGAGTAAGTAGTGCCCCTTCTTGAGGGCCCGTAAAGTGACGACTCCGCTTCTGATCCGACTCGCAAAGGTGCATATGTCCTTGGGCTGTTCGCTGCAGCGTGGCAGCCCTCTGAGTCGGTCCGTTTCAGCCTGGGCTATTGAGTCAGGACGTCCAAATTGTAGCTCCAATTCTCTCATGATCTCATCCGGTTTCGCATTCCCGATGAGTTCTGAGCTCACTGTCTCCAGTGCGCGATCACGCAAGCTCCTTCTGAGTCTTGCTGTGTTTTCTATGTCGCTGAAGTAGGCATAAGTTGCCTCGTAAATGGCTCGAAAAGATAGCCATTCTGTGTGAGCTCCGCCGAAGTTCGGCAGAGTCAAGATAACCTGCGACGCCGTTCGGTTAGGCGTCCATGGTTCGATTTTCCTGTCGGCTAGCGACGCTATAGCGGTTGTCAGCTCCGTTAGAAAAGGACGGAGCGACTCTTTCGCTTCTGTTTGCCCTGGTGGCTCCATCTTGGACGGCTCTGTCCTAGACGGTTCGATGTTAGCCCTCGTCTGTGGTTGGTCTATATGGGTCTGGGAGTCAGCTACAGCGTCGCCGCTCGCAGGTGGAGGCCTATCTTGCTTCCCATTGGCGACGTCGTCCTCCCTCAACGGTGTGGGCTCTGGCGCCTCTTCGAGCCAGGAACGCACGTACTCTTCATTCGAGTCTCTGTCATCCCTATAATCCGCTTCAGAAGGTTCTTCTTCTGCTCTTTGAAGGGCTAACTGTGCAAGCTCTAACTTAATTTTCAATAAGTCTTCGCATGCCTTAGAGATTTTTCTCTGTGACCGGGTCGTCTTGCTTGTAGACGGCGGTCTCTTATGTTCGTTACGGGCGTCACCCCGGGTAGCCATTATTTCTCCTTGTACAAAGGTCTTGTCTTGGATCCTTTGTGTTCTATCAGAAGGCTTCAGTGTTCCTTCTGAAGATTCTTCTGTTCTCGATGCCTTCCTGCATGTGCTCGGTTTCTGTGGTTCCTCTTCTTGGTGTGTGGGCGTGTTGTCACCTATCTGTGACACGGTTGGGCTCCTGTTCGGTACGGACTGTTCAGTCCCATCAGTCGTTGTCGGCGAGCGTGGGGGCGATGGATGGTGTATGCCTGCACCCGATCGCTCCATGGCGACTGTCCACGCCTCAGGTCTCTTGTCCTGCGATCTGGTTATCGGCATTCTTGATTGGTCCGAAATGTCAGCTCGAAACGGTTAAGTCCAACTCTAGACTTCAGTACGATTGGGTTAAGTCTATTTTCGAGCTTCGAAACGGCTATGTCCAAGTCCAGTCTTCACTTCAAGACGTCGACTCGAAACAGCTAAGTCCAAACTTCAAGTATTTCTTGAAAACTGCTAAGTCGTAACTCCGGGTTAAGTCCAATTTCAGTCGTTGACTCGAAGAGGGTTCGCTTCCTTTTCCAAAATTGAAAAATAATTCTAAACTCCGGGTTAACTTTTAACTCCGGGTTAACTCTGACCCTCTTAACTCCGGGTTATCCTTCAGACTATAAGTTTCTATTCAGTCTTCAAAACTATAAGTCCCAAGTCAGCTTCAAACTGCTATGTTGACACGACACAGGTTCACTATATTACTATCGACCCACAAGGGGTAAGCACTTGAGTAAGTTTTCACTGTACTTACTGTTTTCTAAGTGTCAACCTGTCCAGCAGCTTCCAAGGATGACCAGCTGGTCTGATACCAATCGCAGAACCTTCGGATAGCCCTTGCGATGGGCCATCCCATGGTGGAAGTCCGGTGGATACAGCTCCAACCCTCGATCCAGTATTCACTCTGATGTGGTCGACGATGCGAGAAAACCATGGAACCTCTTACTATATTAAGTCGGTTAGTTCCCTAACCACCAGAGCTAGGCTCCTTCCAAAAATGTGGTTGAGAAGCTCGAGAATTGTGCTATCGAATGGTGGTACCCTGATGGGTGTACCACCAGCCCTTCTGGGACTTTAGATGCCGGGAAGCGGCCGAAATAGAAAATATCGTGTTTTTCCACGGCTTTAACGCCTCTGTGTGTGTATGTGTAGCTATATATTAGCTTTGTGTTGTGACTGAGTCCAGGCGCCTGCCCGAGGGTCCCCGAAGGTAATGCTTCAGATAGCATATCAATAGTCCTTCAGGCACCAAGTGTGTCTGAAGGTAGTGGGCCCTCTGGCAGACGCATAGAAACGTCCATGCTGGCACATACAGACACATTATTTCAAGTAAGTAAGATCTATGTACTAGAATTACATAGACGCCATCTATATATAGGGCCTGTTGACACAGTTCCAGGTCACCTAGAAGCGCTAAATCGCTTATAACGAAATTTCTATTTACTTACTTGAGCAAAAATGCATGTATTTACCATCTCAGAGTTAGAGAGAAACTGTTTTAAACCTGGCTATGTACTGTTATTATGTAAAGTTTTTCAGTCATAGCACCAAGGTATACTATCTAGAACACCTAGATGGTGTTTCCAAACAAAACAAATGTGTAAGGAAAATAATACGATTGATAGGTGGGCAGACCGCACCTATCGATACTTGCGACCCAGCCATTTTAGGGGGGTCCAAAATAAGTAAACAAATATTTTTTATTTGCTTAAATTACTACTTACACATTATATTATAAAGTATATCAACTATAATACTACTAGATAACCGCATTTTGCGTACTATAAGCTATTATAAAGCCCTTAAAACACTATTCTAAAATACCAAATTTGCCTGCTTACGCGCCAGACTATATATATCAGGAGTCGCCATCTGACTGCTCTTTTCAAACTAAACGGTCGTGGCGACCGGTCGTTTTACGGAATTTTACTTTGTTTTGAATTTGTTTTCTTTCCGTAACTACCGCATTTAGTATGTATGTAACGATTCTAATTTACTTGTTAGACCCCATATTAACTTAATACATACTGATATACACTAAAACATAATGTTTAGTGCCTCAAAAGGCGAACGAATTCTATGTTCGAAAAAACTATAAAAGAAAAATTCTCGTCTAAAATTGTTTGGACTCGCCACCAGCCGTCGCCCCGTGCAGACGTCTCGCTGCCCGCTGCCCCACCGCCGCTCGCAGCCCCCACCACGCGCCCCGCTGCGCCCCGCTCTCCGCCTCGTCGCGCCTCTGCGTGACGTCACTGCGGCCGCCGCGTCTCAGCGCGCCGCCACCAGGTGTCGCTACTAGTAACTTCGGTTACTAGTAGTGACAAGTTCGGCCCAACCCTTCCGGGTTGGGAAGGACGCCCATAGGCCCCTTCTGGGTAAAAACCACTCTTACGTGGTCCCTGGCGGAAACCTAACGGTGATAACGAAGCCAGCTGGAGTGTTGCCCCACGCACTCGCTAAACCTCTTCAGGGTACGGCAGTCAGTTGGAATCGGGAGCAGGGTAGTTGGCCTTGGTAGATAGCCTAGTCAACTCCTGTCTCTGTCCCACAGCATTCACCTGGCACGGTCGGGTGTCTCTACCCCGGCGTGCCAGACTTCTGGTACACAAGTGGTGGGTGGCCCACCTTCGGTGGGTTTACCGGTACCTTAGGGCCCCTGTCACCCAATAAGATTGGTGACAGGAGTACAAGCTTAGGGCTCACCGAGGTACTCACCTCCCAGTCTCACCCGACTGGGAGGGTAGGATTGCACACATCCCCGGGCCCATCCACCCGGGGAAGATTTCCCTTCCGGCCTACCGGAATGTTTAATTTTTAATTTCACCGACAATGTCGTTCGCGGCATTAGTCGATCTCCTCCAGGAGATTCTTCTAACTGATCCCAAGCTGAAAAAGCGATATGGTGCAGCCTTCAAAGCTGCCACCACCCCCAACCCCAATTCGGGCCCAATCCAGTGCCCTGGCCCCATGGCCCATAAGCCTTTCCCTGACGTTGACTCACCACGGTCACCATCCCCTATCCCCAGACTAGTCAAGAGACTATAGCCCCAAACCTCTCTCAGACCACTGAGCCCATCTCCCGCCCAGACTCCCCTATGGAGCAAACTCCGTTCCCCGAAAATCACCATAATAACGGTGAATCACGGGACTCTTCTCCTCCCGTCACCTCCTCAGAGGAAGACGACTCTCACGACTTTCAAGTCGTGGGAGGCAAGAGGAAGAAAAACAAAGCCTCTGCCCAGGCCTCCAAGGCCAAAAAGACATTTGTAGCAACTCCGTTTGCTTCACCAATCGCATCCCCCTGTCCCTCTCCCGAGCCGACAGGCACCCAGCCCACCCCCACTACCGCGTCTCAGCGGTAGAGTCGCCCCCCCAGCCCCTCAGTCACTACGGTCAATAAGCCCAAGCCCCCGCCGCCTATATTCCTACAGGATAAGGCGAAGTGGACCGATGTGTCCAACCTCTGTAGGGATAATAAAATCCAATTCAATAGTGCCCGTGCCTGTCAGCAGGGCATTAAAATTCTAGTCCCCTCTTCGAAGGATTTCCGGGATTTAACCCGATTACTCAAAGTGCGGAAGCATTCCTTCCACACTTACTCCCTCCCCGAGGAGAAGTCCACCCGGGTAGTCATCCGAAGGATCCCAAAGGAGATCTCGACGAAAGACGTCCGCTTGGACCTCCTAGACCAAAAAGTTCCCGTCATTGCTGTGCACCGCTTGCACAAAGCGAGAGGTGGACAGCAATATGACATGGTAGTGGTCGAGTGTAGCCCTACCGAATCCCACAATCCCATCTTCGGGATTAAATCTATTTGCTCTCTCACCGGTATCTCAATAGAGAGACCGTATCGCCCCACTATTGTTGGTCAGTGTCACAACTGCCAACTATATGGGCACTCCCAAACAAATTGCGTCGCCACCCCCAGATGCGTTAAATGCTTGGGGGACCATGGCACTAAAGATTGTCCCCGTCCCAAGGACCGCTCAGAGTGCACGGAGCCTCCCAGCTGTGTGCTCTGTGGCCAGGTAGGTCACCCCGCTAGTTACCGTGGCTGCCCCAAATCCCCAAAACTCGCGCCCATAGTGGCCAAACGCAATGACGCGCGTCAAGCACGCACTGCTCCCCCAGCCCAAGCCCCCCCTCGTCTTGCCCCTCAGAGGGCTTCTCCATGGGGTAAACTGAACCACCAAAGTGTGGCGCCCCAATCTAATACTCAGTCCATTCCAGCGCTGATGGATCTTAGGATCCCAGGGCCTATTTCAACCCCGGCCACAGTGGCCCCAATGCAAACCAACAAGGTGGCTCCTACCACTGTCGTTGGCGCGCGCTCACCCCCCCCTGTAGTCCAACCCGGCCAGAGCTCCTATCGGTGTGTCGCTGAGACCATTTTCAACGCATACTCGATCTGGATGACTCCAGAGGCCCGCACCCTTCACGCTGAACTAACAAGTTTAGCCGACCCCAAAAACGCTTTTTCATGCCTCGAGGCCTTCTCGAGGTATCCTTCTATCACTCAGGAACTAGATAGCCTTGTATTTATCAACGGAACATGGGTACGCAATTGAGAAACAATTGCCTGAAGCCCAGATCCCTTAGGTTAGGTTTTTTCAATGCCGAAGGCATTACTACCCAGCGTGATGAGATTGCCACGTTTCTTCGCGATCATCAGCTGGACATCTTCCTCATCCAGGAGACATTCCTGAAGCCCCACCACCGCGATCCCAAAATTGCCAACTATCGTATAGTTCGCAATGATAGGACCCGCTGTCACGGAGGCGGCACTCTCATTTACTATAAAAATGAGCTTCATTGTAGTGTAGTAACCCCACCCGACCCCACTTCGTACCTTGAGTACTCAGCCTGTCGGCTAGGGATGTCTGGTCATCCAACGATCACCATCATTTCCGCCTATTGTCCTCCCCACTTGGCGTCATCGGGAGATAACCCTAACGGTCTCAAAAAAGACCTTACCACCCTCTTCAGCTTGAGTGATTCTGTTATCCTAGCGGGTGACCTCAATGCTAAACATCCATCCTGGAACAGTACCCTTGCTAACCCTAGAGGAAAGCTGTTACTGGACCTAGGCGATACCCTCCACTATGATGTAATCGGCCCCATGAGCTTCACTCACTACCCGAATAATGTTACCCACAATCCCGATGTCCTTGATGTAGCGCTCCTTAAGAACGTTAACCTTCAGTTTCGCTCTATGGAAACGCTTAATGAATTAACTTCTGATCACCGCCCTGTGATCTTGCACCTGGGTAGTCGGTCAGGCCTCCCAGATCCAGGACAGCCGCCCCCCACTAAAATAGTCACCGACTGGAGGAAAGTAAGTGAAAAACTGAAATCCACCAAGTCACCCCAGTTAGACGCAATCCCCAATCATATCAACTCAGTCGCTGACACGACAGCGGCGATCGACTCGATTACAACTCACGTACAATCCATCCTGAACGAATGTTCAAGGAAGGTTCCAATGCTGGACATCCAGCATGGGAAACTCCCGGATGATGTACGGAAGCTGATAACCGAGAAGAACGCAGCTATCCGTGACTACAGTAACTTTTGCTGTGTCGCAAACAGAGTTCACATGCGTAACTTACAGCGTGCTGTAAAGGAACGTATTGCTGAGCACCGCTCTGCGACATGGAATAAGATGCTGAGCGAACTAGAGCCCAACCACCATGCCTTCTGGCACCTTCAGAGGAAGTTACGCTCCACTGAAGACTCTGCCATACCCCCGCTTATTCGCCCTGATAAGAGTGTTGCATTTGAAAACACTGAAAAAGCCGAATGTCTGGCTGACAGCCTCGAACTTCAATGCACACCCAGCTCCCAACCAGTAGACCAAGCTCACCTTGACATGGTGGACGCTGAAGTCGAACATAGGACCTCCCTTCCTCCCGTTGAAGACCCTGATGACCCACTACCTCCCGTCACCCCAGACGAAGTAGCGGAGGTTATCAAAAGGCTTCACCCCAACAAAGCCCCAGGCCTAGATGGCATCACCAATAAGGTGTTAAAGCTCCTCCCTGCCCAAATAATACTGCTAATGACGGCCATTTTCAACGCTGCATTAAGCAAGAATATCTTCCCACAAGCTTGGAAACAAGCCACTGTGATAGGCATCCCTAAACCGGGTAAACCGAAATCGGAGCCTACCAGTTATCGTCCCATTAGTCTGGTCAATTCTCTCGGAAAGGTCTATGAGCGGCTTATTTATAAGCGGCTCAAAGACTTTGTCGAGCGAAAAAGCCTTATCCCCCATGAGCAATTCGGCTTTCGTGCTGAACACTCTTGTGTCCAACAAGTTCACCGTATCGTTGAACACACCAGTGCTGGGTTCCAGCGTGGTCTGTTAACGGGTGCCTTGTTCTTCGACATAGCGAAAGCGTTCGACAAAGTCTGGCACAATGGCTTAATTTATAAGCTATACAAACTTGGCGTGCCAGATCGTCTCGTGCTCATCTTACGAAACTGGTTGTCGGACAGAACTTTCCGCTATCGTGTCGAGGGAGAACTCTCCTCCCCTCACCCCATACGAGCCGGAGTCCCTCAAGGCTGCGTACTATCCCCTTTATCTTTCACGCTGTACACCAGCGATATCCCAAAAACTAAATATGGCCAGTTCGCATTATTCGCTGACGACACGGCCCTCTACTACTCAGGCATAGCACCCAATGCCATAGCCCTAAAACTCCAGAGAGCCGGCAACGCTTTGGCTAAATGGTTCCGCCTCTGGAGAATAGAAGTCAATCCCGACAAAAGCCAGGCTGTCCTCTTCTCGAGGCCTGACCGACTGTACAATTATAGATTTAAAGACCCCCGCCCCCCCAAACCCATCACAATGTACGGCAAGCCGATCCCTTGGGAGAAGCAAGCCAAGTACCTAGGTGTCACCCTTGATAATCACCTCACTTTCGCCAAGCACATAAAGGCGGCGCGCTCGCGAGCCGCCTTCGCTATGGGCAGACTTCATGGGATGGTGAACGCAAGCAGCAGCTTGTCACTTAGGTGCAAGATGCGCATTTTCACTGCGGTCATCCGTCCCATCATGACATATGCTTGCGCTGTCTTCGCACACGCGAAGCCCTACCACATTCATAAACTTCAGGTTATACAAAACCGATTCCTCCGTAAGATCACGGGAGCCCCCTGGTACGCTCGTAATCAGGAACTCCACGTCGATCTGAGAATCCCCACGATCCCACAATTCATGAAACGCATTACAAAGCGTTTCTTAGACTCTACTGTCAACCACAGCAACCCCCTAATTCAAGCGGCCTCCCGCTATGAACTCTCACAAATCTCTAAGATCCGCCGACCAAGGCTCACCCTCACTATCCCCGATGACGCCACTACCCTGCTTCAAGAGAGCAATAAAAATACCAGCACAATTCGCAGACACAGACCGCCTTCGTTCCGCCCTCGCCGCCGAGGCCCGCCGCGACGTCCCCGACAGGATACGCAAATCCAGCCCGCGAGCTGTGCCTTAGTTAAATTTTAGTTAGATAATTGGAGTTTCTTATTCGTTCTTCTCCACGTAGGCTTTTCCGAACGAATGGTAGAATCACTTTTAATAAGATCCAGCCATAGTGTTGTCCCCCCAGCGACGGCCTGAGCCGAGGTCCGACCCCACCTGGGGTAGCCCTTAGCGCAGTCGCTTAGTTTTAGTAATTTGTGCCCTGGCTGGAGGCTATATAGCTTAGTCTCCACAGGCTAGCCCGGTTAAGCAGTGGACGGTCACTTTGACCGAACTGTGAGACGCCACGTAGTAAAAAAAAAAAAAACTAAAATTGTTTAGTACGAGCTAGCGCGCTGGGGTAAGCAGACGTATGTTTGTTTATACTATTTATATCTACAAACTATTCTAATATTGTTTGTGACGCCTCGTCGCGAACATACATGATGGAATGCTCGATGAATGACATTCAAAGTATTTTCAAATGAAGCATACAGAGTTTTTAATAATTTTAGAGAAAAATGTTCTACAGCATTGCAAAGTTCGCTTCTTTTTCATTTGGACCCTTTAAGTGCTTAGACTGAAGGTGCTCCTGATACATTATTCATAAGCCGGGTTGTGTTACCTTAACTCTGCGATATTATTTTTTTCGTAAAAGATTTTACAGGAGCAAATACCTACTAATCACTTTTATTAAATAAATATTGGGTTAAAACAATCTCCTTTGCCCGGAGTATTTTAATAGGTTTAGATTTATGTAAATACTCTATTATATTGCTGTTTAGGTAACTGTTCTGGGAATGTTTTTACTCATTTTTAAAGCCTGTAATAATATTGAATGCCCGAAACCTAGCTAAAATAAAATCTAGATTATTCCGCGACGTTCTTTATTTTTGTCTACTTACAAAAATACTGTTAGTCTAACCCAAAGACAAATAGAGTTGACGTAAGTTTTCGTCAATATCTTATCCTGAACAAATATAATCTTGTGTACTCAGTAATAGAAATAGTTTATTTTGCCACCGTCTACGAGGTCTACGGCGTAGCCCGTAGCGCTACGCGGTTGTCGTTTCAAGTTCTACGACAAAAAAAGACTTTCAATGGCTTTGTTCTATTTTCTAGATGTAAATATCCTAAAGTTCTAAAGTAATATCAGTCTATTTGCAACTTTCAACAGTGTGGTCTTGAATTCTTCTTTCAGAAGTTTGAATTGACTAGATTTTTTGTGGAAAGATCTTAATATTTTTTATGTAAATATTAGGATTTTTTAAGTTCCAACAGGATTATACCTGAAACAACACTGTACATATTCTAGCTCTAACAACAAACAAACTAATGCCACGTAGTCACTAATTTGTCTGCTTTAGTAGATAATACATGTGTATGATTATGTCCCGATTGTGTCAAATTGCAATCTCCCAAAGGTCATCAAACATCCTAATATCACACTAAATTTTACCACCCTACCTAATTGGGCAAATGATTGGACATTACTACTTAACTAGATTATATCCTGTCGATAAAGGTGCTATCTACTAGATTGATTTCTAATAGATTGATTTCATTATTAGCTGAGCGGGTTAGACGTTATCATCATAATTTGAAGTCTATAGATATTGATTTGGGTTCTCGCGCCCCAGTTTGGTAGTTGACGCCAATCAGTTTGATTTGGTCTAGCCGTTCTAATTATGAATTATCAATCATTTTGACATTAGTGTGCCAATTGAATCGAGAAGGGCGTAATAGATATAAATAAAACCGTTTTGTTTTCGCCTTTCTGCGACAGTAGTTACTAAGGTAATACAACAGCACCCATCTACAGCTACTTGACGTTACATTTATTAAAATTTATTGCTGCAAAAGATACCTACTGCCTGGGTTTATACTGTAAAAAACTGTCATTCTTGGTCAATAATATTTAGGTCACATAGTCCGAACGATATTTCCCCTTCCAGTCTCTAGGGAGCCAGCCAAACTGAGCAGCTCTTTGAATGGTTTTATAGTACAAGTCTGCAGTCTGTAGTCAACCGCTTTCGTCTTACTGTTAGTGTAATCGCTTTTATACAGTACACTGACGGACGCAGACACAGGCACTAATTGTGGTAAACGTTGCTTCGTAACAGGCCACTTACTTCCTACAATCCTACCGCAGTTCTCAGGATGCACAGTGTAACTTTACGATGCGTGTTGACTAATGCAGACAATGGGAGATGCAATTCTGTTGCTTTTCTTCATTCTTTTATCTGTTTTTACGTTGAAACTTTTGACTTTGGCTCAGTGTTTGTGGCCACTTTTTATTGAAACTTGATAAGCGCTGACTGGTCATTACAGACCCTATTTTTGTATACAAATTGACTTAAGATAACGGTTACGTTAACAAGACGTACGTACTCGCGTTGAAAGATTCGCACCAAGGCCTCAGTTTATTTTTCTTTGTACAGAATAAATGGAATGTTATTACATTGCGAATAGAGTTCACAAATAAATGCACTATCTAAACTCAAACATCAACCTATAATAACATAGGTATGTTATGTGTAACAGTGACATCTCTATACCGAGTCCCGTCCCAATACCAATATCTAAAAGTATCATCTGTTCCGATAAACCAACTCTAAGCTTTAAAAGGCACGTGTGGCTGCAACGATATGAACTGTCAATAATGAAATTGGCTGGGATATATTTTATTTACTATTACGAGTACTTCGTTTATCCAGTTTCCAATTTGTTATCGACCTCGCAGGAGACGGGCGGCCCCGTCCGCTGGTCGGTGATATTTCTACGTCATGTTCTATTGTTGTGTTCCAACTGGATAATTTACTTATAATTCTGTATAGCACTGCCGCGTTTGATGCCTCGACGTCACAGGTAAAACGAAAATCTGATTTATTATGGAGGATAAACAAAGTTTTTGTAAATAACAATACAAATGAACGAATTACGTGGGCTACAACCGGAGGATCCAAAAAAAAGCAAAAGTTATTTAATAAAATTTAATTATACTAAAAGTTACAAGTTAATTATTTCTAAGAGGTTTACAATGTTCGAAGTGTGAATCAATTATGAATTTGGGTCCGCGTTTCCGTTATTGCGAAGCCGCTGTTGTCGTCATCGCGCGGCACGTTTCTGCTGACGCTGCACTGCGTGGTCGAGCCGTGTGCAGTGTTGATTTGGGTCAATGCTGTCTCGGCGATCCTTATAGATTAGCACCGCGTAACACCTCCCCCCGAAGAGCAGCCACCACCGATGATTTTCGTAGTAAATTGAGGTGGGGGTTGGTTGCAGCTTATCCTCTCTTTAGGTTCGGGAAGAGCGTAAATTCTTCCTGGACACCTTGGGTGACATTGTGGTTCCTCGTCTGGAGTCTTCTTAGATTTTGACCAGTACCGTCGGTAGATAAAGTAACTCATGAGTGCACATGCACCGGTTAGTGCTATGTACATTGGAATCGTGGTGTGGTAGATTCCGTAGTCATTCTTAGCTGGAATATGTGGCTGTTGTTGCATTATCTTCATATTGGCTGCATGTAGGTGGTCCAAGTTTATTGAGTTCAATTTTAGTGTCGGGACTGGAAGCTGATTATCTATGTCTTCTAGAGGTAGGTCCATAATCTTCAATACGTGACCCTTCAGACGATTTTTCTTATTGGCGATAGTGATCCGTGGTGTCTCTATGTAACAGTCCTGCGGTATGGTGAGTAAGTAACTTCCTTGAACTTCTTTGTACAGGTCTTGTCCACAGGAGAGATGAACCTTCGTGGGAACCGGGAAGCTGATGGTGTAGGTATCTATCATCAAGTTCCTCGTACGCTGGCTGGTCCAAGGTGATAGCGACAGGTTTGCATGTTGAACTTTTCCTTTGCGTGGTGATGAGTTCGTGTATGCAATCTTGAGAGGAATGACTCTGTAGACTTCGTTTCTCCTCACATATGAACCACTTGCTGGTCTTCGGGCATTCAGCCTCTATGTTCTTAGAATCTTTCTGGAAGATGGCTAGGAAAGGAGAGGATGGAATGAGGACTTCATGATATTTGTTAGGTATTATTGATAACTTATATAGATCGTATGTATGCGGTTGAAATATTGGAAACTTATATACTATAACTATATTATTGCTTACATAATATGAACCTAACTTAATTATATTATAATATTCTCTTATATCTATATCTACTACTTTCTCACTACTATATAAACTTGTTAATTTATTTATTATAGCGCGTATTTCGTCTATGCTGAGAATGGAATGGTGCATTGTAGAGGTTTTTATAAATGCTAGAACATTCTGCAGCCGGTTTAGTTCCTGTGAAACTGCATCTACGTTATCGCTAAGGATAATAAGTATTTGAGCTAAATGTGCGTATTTTATCAAATCATGATCTCTATCTGCGTTGCTTTCGTTAATTCTATTTAGTAGGGCTGCCATTTTTTTCTGGTTATCTACAATATCGTCAATGATTTTAGAATATTGAGTGGACATCTCTTTTGTTAGACTAACATGCTGATTGAATTCAGTGACTAATTTGTGTTCATCGTTTTCGAGAGATTTTATAGCTTGATTATAATGTAATGCGTCGGTATAATCTAAATTTCCTGTAATGCTTTTCACAACACTACCGAGACCATCTATGAGCCCTCTTTTTACACGAGTTATCTCGAAAGATTTTAATTGTTCGGATACACTATTGAGTTTGGATCTCAGGTAATCTATATGAGGCTGGAATAATGATTTGGTTTGGTTATTAAGATTAGGGCTGCTGGTTAGTAATTGGCTATCAATAGAATTTATTTTATCTTGTAGAGTGTCTAAATTAACGTATTGTATGAAGGAATGGTGGTGTGATAAGATCTTAGCTGGGCCTAATTTAAAGGGTACAATCCCAGGTCCATCGTCCAGGCTCTCAAGTCTTATTTCTTGAGATAGAGCTGTTCGCAGGAACAGGTGTAGAATCAGGAGCTTCCTGTAACAATCGGGCGGTTTTAGGAACCCTTTTTAGCCTAGACTTCGCAACAGGACCGCGTTTCTTCCTTGTATAGATATGGATAGGGAGGTCCGCCATAACAACGTCATGAGTGTATCGAGGAGCTAATTTTTGCCTGGAAGCAAATGGATTCTTTACAAAAATCTGTTGTTCAGGTGAGTAATCGACTTCTGGTTCGCGTTGACGGTTACGACTATCAGTAGACTCCTTGCGGGTTTCGATACATAGCTCATGTATTGCATTATATGCAGTAGTCATTTTCTCTTTATGACTAGTCATATACTGCTGTAGCAAATGAGCGGATAAATCTATGTCAAAGGAATCGCGGGGATCAAAATGTCCGGTAATAACTTCGATAGGTTTACATTTTGTGAAACTATGGATACTGCTATTGTAAGCTAGGAGGGCGTAGGGCATGAGGTTAGTCACGGATTCACCTTTTTGACTTAATTTAAGGATACGAAGGTGTTCCAATATGGTAGCGTGGAATCTCTCAACTATACCATTTTCATTCGGAGTATGTGGTGCAACCCTATGGTGTTGAATTTTGTGTAACCTTGTGAATTCTGCTATTAGTTGGTTAGTAAACTCTGTCCCGTTATCAGTAACGATGGTAGATGGTATTCCATGGTGAGTGCAAAAGCTAAGCAAGGCTTGTACTACACTTATGGCTGTTCCATCTCTTAAGTAATACGCCTGAGCATACTTTGAAAATGAATCTACTAAAGTTAGAAACTTTTCGCTTTGAATAGTTAATAAATCGAGGTGTACTATTTCAAATGGTTTACTTGCTGGTGGAACTACTTTAAATTGTTGTTTGGTCGGATTGCGGTCGTACTTTGCCTGACCACAAGTAGTACATTCGTTAATAAATTTCGTTATATGTTCGCGCATTTTCGGCCAGTAGTACTTATGAGATAGCGCTAAGTAAGTTTCGTTAATACCCCTGTGGTTAGTTTTCCCATCATGATGCTTGTTAATAATTTCCTGTTGCCTCAAGTACTCTCTAACGTTATCCAATTCCTTTTTGGTTAACGTTAAGGTCATTGATGAATTTTTAAAGTTCTTTTGAATAATGGGAATTATTGAGTACATGCCTAAAGTTGGATTTATTAGTAGCCCTGTTTTAATTTTAGGATGAACGTACTCTTTTATTGCATTAACTACGTCCTCCTCTAAATTTGATTCTGACACTTGAATGTTGATTCGTGTGTGGGTGTCAAAGGGTTTTGTTACAATTGTTCGACCCTTTATATCTCCTACTATATTAAAAATAATCTGTTTCGTAAACTTGTTTAATGGATCGTCAGAAATGGGAACCTCTAGGATGGGGTTCTCATTATCTGTGTGGACTGTAGCGGTACCCGAGTCATCCGCGGGTTCCGTAGCCGTAATGGTTCTAGAGTCATCAAGAGCAGGGTTATTTTCTGAAGGGTTAGCTACAATAGACATTAGTTCTTCATTATTAATTTCAAGCCGTGATAAAGCATCCGCGTTAGTATTGCATTTACCTTGTTTATATTCTATTGAAAAATCAAATTCACTCAGTTTTAGCCGCCATCTTGTGAGTCTCGAATTGGGTTCCTTCAAGTTCATGATCCATTGAAGGGGTTTATGGTCAGTAATTATTTTAAATCTTCTACCGAATAAATACGGCCTAAAATATTTGGTGGCCCAAACAATTGCTAACAATTCCTTTTCAATGGTACTGTAGTTTAACTCGCTAGAATTTAAAGTACGTGAAGCGTACGCTATGGGTTTATCTGAACCTATTACTCCCTGGGATAGGACGGCGCCGATCGCAACGTTAGATGCGTCGGTTGTTAGAATGAACTCTTTATTGAAATCTGGATATTGCAGAATAGGGTCGTTAGTAAGGAGTTTTTTACAGTGCTCAAAGCAATTAATGTATTTTTGATCCAAAGTTATTTTGCTACCCTTTTTCAGACATTGAGTTAGTGGTTTAGTTAATTTAGCAAAATCCGGGATAAATTTCCTATAATAACCGATCAGGCCGAGAAAACGTTTGATTTCTGTTGCTGTTTTAGGAAGAGGGTAGTTTTCTATGGCTTTAATTTTGTCTGGATTTGGCTTGACACCTTCGTTGCAAATGATGTGGCCTAGAAAGCTAGTTTCTAACTTTAAAAATTCGGACTTATCCATTTGAATTTTAAAGTTAGATTCTCGCAATCTTTTAAATACTTTTTCCAGGTTATTAATATGCTCCTGCAGGGATGTACTGAACACTACAATGTCATCCAGATATACCAGGCAGATGTGGTTTAGGTCTCTAAGGATATTATCCATAACTCTTTGAAATGTCGATGGAGAATTTTTAAGCCCCATCGGCATTCTAAGGAATTCATAATGGCCGTTTTCCACATTAAACGCCGTTTTATGTATATCTTCAGGGTTCATTTCGACCTGATAGAACCCGCTGGCTAAATCCAGGGTACTAAAATATTGACATTTACCTAATTTGTCGAGTACGTCTGTAATGTTGGGTATGGGATACTTGTCATCAATCGTTTTCTCGTTGACTTTTCGGAAATCCACGACAAGTCGCCATTTAACCTTGCCAGAAGCATCCGCCTTTTTGGGTACGATCCAAATAGGGGAACTCCAGGCCGAATCTGATGGTCGTATTATATTTTGATCAAGCATTTTGCTTATTTGATCTCTGACTTCTTGTCTGTGGACATAGGGATATCTATAAGTTTTTGTGTGTACTGGAATTTCATCAGTTGTTCGGATGCGATGTTTCACTTTATTTGTGAATGTCAATGATTCGCCTTCGAGATAAAAGACGTCGGCATAGTTCGCGCAGAGGTTTTTTAAGTTAGCAAGTTCCTCTGGGTTTAAATGTTCCGTTCTGAGACGAGAAAGTACGGCATTAACACGATCTGATGGAATTGCAGTACCTTCACCTTCAATGTTAAATAGCTCAGCCTCTACGGGGCGGTCCATTGAAAAGATGATGTCGTTACACGTAGGGTTAGTAATCTCCACCCAGCCACGGTTATTTTTAACATTAGTTATACAGTTTGAAATTAAGCAACTACAGATGACTTGATCCTCGATCATTACTTCGCCATCCAACGTATTAATAGGTACTCTAACTAACTTGGATGAATTAGCTGATATTATGTCCTCATACAAATTAACATTGCGTGAGTCATACATCTGTATAGGTAGTTGTGCATTCTGTGTTATTAGTAATTTACGGTTAAGATCGATTTTACTTCCCCAATTTTCAAGCAAATCAAACCCTAGGAGTCCGTCAAAGTAATTATGAAATTTGTAAACGAATAATGTAACATCTGAATGTTCGTTTAATTCTGAAAAGCATGGCAAAGTAATGGAATAGTCATTCTTAGACGTCCCGTGAACATTCGTTACTTCGAATGGCTCATAGTTTAGTGGTATATGGTTAAAATATTTGCTTACGGCTTCTGGACTTATAAACGATTGATTGGCTCCTGTATCAATTAGTAACTTAAGTGGTGGATCCTGAATCTGAATAAATCCGAGTTGCCTCTGTATATGAAAGTTGAGCTCTATTTTGGTTTTTCTAATTTGGATACCTTCTGAAAATTTTCAGCAGGTTGGGTATCTTGGTCTACCTCTTCTACCGAAGGAGTGTCGTGGTAGGGATACGAATCCTCATAATATCCAGATTCGGGGTACTGTTCGTTAGTATAATAATCGGCATAGTAACAATTACTATAATCATAGTCGTAGTCTAAGTTGTTAAAATTAACCTCGCGTGTCCTGAAATAGTTGTTCGGAGGTGGATTACCATACTGTCTCCAATCGCGACCTGAGGGTGGCAAGGTTTTGGGCACAAAAGGACTAACGCCGCTCATTGGCTTAGGTGCGTTATTATAACTTGATTGTGGTTGCGGTTGAGGTCTAGGAGGCATTCTAAAGACGTTACTTTGCGGGTGATAAAATGGCAAGGGGGCGCGCATCATTTGTTGTGTACGGGTTAAGCCACGGGGTTGCTGTTGCATAGGCATGCTGGGCCTCCATCCTTGAGCATAAGGCTGCATTGACTGCTGTCGCTGCGGGCCAGGCGTATTGAACGCAAATTGTTTTGATGGTCCAGGCATGACAGGAACGTTAACAGGGTTTACTTTGGGGGTGAAATTGTTCAAAGGTAAATGATGATTCGGTTGTGGTTGAGCCCAGTCCTTTCTACTGGGTCCTCCCTCATTGCGGTGTTGCAGGTAAAGCGTGTTTAGTTCGTCTTGCACGTATTCCAATGCCTTTTCCATGGACTCGGGACGCATGCAACGTATTCTAGAGCCTAGGGGGTCTTTAAGACCCCTCAGATAAGCTTGGAGGGTTAACTTTTTATATAGCATTCGTTTAGCCTCAATAGTGGTGTTAACTGTCTCGTGAAGCGAGATATAAGTCATTATGGTGCTAAATAAGTTTTGGCACCTTTCATAGAATTCTTGAGGGCTACTGGAACCCTGGGTTTGCAAGGATAAGTCGCTGTATAAAGCGGTCTCATCTCGATGGTCAGCAAAGTTATTGATCAGGGCGGATCGAATACCCTGCCAGGTATCCGGGATACCATTGGAATTAATATGCCTAGCAGCGGGTCCCGTAACCTTATTTAAAATTCCGTTAATGAGGGCTAAATTCGTTAGTTCATAACCTTTTGCGGTTTTAAAATAAGTAACTACCAACTGGTCACATATACTAATGAAACGGGTTAGTACGTGCGGGTTCCCGTCGAACTCCGGCACTAATCTCAGGGATTTATAAATCGTGTCTACGTCGTCGCTCGACATCGCGCCTAAATTCCTGTTCTCGTCTATAGCCGCGAGCCTACTCCTGCTTCGGTCACTATTATCTAACCTATCAGATCGATATTCCGTTGGATGGAAAATCTTGAACGCTAAAAACTTACACACATACAGAAATTATAAGTAAAAAAAATAATATCATGAACATAGATTGGACAGGATATAAGAATATAGTAAGGATTAAACTTAGGGCTTGTGATATTCAAGGATACTTAAGGGTAAGATAGGCAAGGACTTGAAAGATTCAAGGACTTACAGCATTGCTTCTTCTTGACGAATCGAGAGTCGGATTCTCCTCTGGACTGCAGCTCCCGTAGGTTCGGATACCCGTAGACTAATCGTTCGATACGACACTGACTCTACTTTACTGGTATCCTACCGACTGCGCCAATTACGTGGGCTACAACCGGAGGATCCAAAAAAAAGCAGAAGTTATTTAATAAAATTTAATTATACTAAAAGTTACAAGTTAATTATTTCTAAGAGGTTTACAATGTTCGAAGTGTGAATCAATTATGAATTTGGGTCCGCGTTTCCGTTATTGCGAAGCCGCTGTTGTCGTCATCGCGCGGCACGTTTCTGCTGACGCTGCACTGCGTGGTCGAGCCGTGTGCAGTGTTGATTTGGGTCAATGCTGTCTCGGCGATCCTTATAGATTAGCACCGCGTAACAAACGCAATAATTTGTTTTTATTTTATATATGTTTGTTTATCAAACAGTTCCTCAAGATAAACAGTTATATCTCAATAAATAAATACTTAGTAAGGATAACTGTTACAGGAATTATACCACCAAAGTGGTATAAATTTGGATTGAGAAGGAAATTATTTCACAATCGGAACAGAACAAACACGTATTAAATATAACGCACAAGCAAGCTATCTGTATTTACCTTGAAGCCACAATCCCATCGCAATCGACCGATAAATCCAATTTGGTTAATCTGAATTTGTGTCTTTGATATTTATATTGAAATTAAGGTATTCTCATTATTCAGTACCGCAAAGCTGCTTTGAGAGGGAAATGCTGTTGTGTAGAATTAAAGCGTTGGCAACACTTAAAATATTCTACATGTAGTTCTTTTCTCCCGCGTAACGCGAGCCTGCTTGGAATGAGCTAGACAAATGCCTCCTCATCCTCAATAGGCCGTTTATTTGTCGTGTTATTATAGAATAAGTAAGCCCGTCAGCACACTACTGCGTATATTTTTAAATAAAATATGTTCAACCAAATGAACGACTGAATAAAATATGAATAAAGTCCGAAAAAAAATAGCTAGCATTTTGTTTGATTTCCACTTCGGCTCTAACGGATGTATTTGATGTGGTAATAAATGAATCACGACGTGGCACTGTGATCGACCCGGTAGGCTGGACTGCCGATATGACAATTAGATATACCTACTGTTGGAGCAATAATTATACACAACAATAACTCACAGCACGCAGGCGGCCATTGTACGAGTTCGTAAGGACAGATCAGAGAGGTGATCATCGTAACTCAAGTTGATATAACTACAGCATCATACAAGACGACACACAGCCGTTTTAGTGCCATAAATTGAGTTATCTGGTTTATT
Source organism: Orthosia cruda (assembly GCA_964057195.1). Classification (NCBI taxonomy): domain Eukaryota; kingdom Metazoa; phylum Arthropoda; class Insecta; order Lepidoptera; family Noctuidae; genus Orthosia; species Orthosia cruda. The sequence goes on along the minus strand of OZ059831.1, from coordinate 23,140,192 downwards.
ACAAGCGCAGAGCAAGTGGTTATAAATCGTTGCGGCCCACCATAAACAAGCGGCTCTCTAGGCGACTGTCAATCGAGCATACTAGCAAAACGCCCCCATAAATATTGTTGCAGGTATTTCGCACGTATTTCCATACCAAATTGCGCAACGATAGTCATCTATCATTCGCTTTGACGTTTTTCACATCGCGAAGAATCTGACGAAGTTACAAATGTTCACAAATTGACGACATAAATATCTACGTGGAATTACACGTTCGGCACGCATGTTTCCGACCTTTAGGTGGGAAGAGTATACGTTACTGTTCCAGTATTTAATGCCGGAGTAACTTCATCGTATATTGTCTAACTTTAAAATCGATATACGTGATATTTAGTTGAACTAAGGCATATATCGCATATTTCATTCCGTACGCGTCATACGAGTCTATATGAAGCAAAACTCTATACTGTCAACATGTTTTAGGGAAAATCAAATTATAAATGTTTATTACCTGTCTACCTGTTACTATTCAGACTTGGTAATGAAATATGTCGTATCACTTGAATGAATAATAATCCTAGTGGTTTCAGTTCCAAGGTAACAGTCTTTTAATACGAATGCTGCGAATATTGCTTACTTGATTTGAATAAATTGAAACCCACATTTAAATCGCGACGCCGGAGATGATAAAAAGCATGCAAATAAAGCAATAAATATTTACAGAAATAGGGTGTTTACAATACAGATTAGCTCTGCTAATAAAAGCCCCGGCATCTGAAGGTTGTCCCAAGGGGTTCTTCTTGGTTTAATATTTACTACACACCACCTACGAACCCTCTAAGTGGTTTTATTAAAGGCAGGAACGCATTATGAATGTTTTCCGTAATGCGATATTTGCTAATACGTTCGGCGTAAAGTATTTAAGCGGGTCCCGGGGGGTGCCCATCGACCCCATCCACGCTTCTACCGCTCATTAGTCACTGCCGACCCCCGCTGGGAACACCTGCTCTCTCCAATTTTATTTTACTCAATTGCTTTGAATTTGCCACCGGAAAATCATATAAAAGTCCATTTGACATCTTTGATGAAACAGTTTTTACCCGGAACCGTTTTCACCCTCAATGGACGTGTTCCAGGATCTGTGAAGCCATTTTCAAGAAATAGGATTTCATTAGATTTACAAAAATAACTCGATATTGTGACTACATTTATGTACTACATTTCTTTTATATGAGTATTTCATTTCGCTGAAACACGTTTACTTGTATTTAACAGAGTAATTTGCATAATGAAGTAAATTCAATCAGCAATATGCTATGTACAAATTTTGCTTTTTAATTTATTATTAAACATAACATCACTCTTCTACTCCCCGAAAGGTAAGGCTCTGCCTTGTACACCCACATTTCGCCAGTTATATTTAAATCTCTTATAACAGGGGGCCATCAACCAGGCTGCTACTGAGCGCGGTCCTGACGGCAAATAATGGGTAGCTCGGCCTCCGATAAGGACCAGGACCGAGTCGACGGCGCGTAATGTTCCACGCGCGCCTTAAAGAGCTGTCAGCAAAACTGACGGATGCCACTAGAACCGGTGCCTGTCAATGTAAATTTGAAAGAGAGTTACCGCGGCCCTGGCTCAAGCAACTGAAGGGGCACGGGTTTGTTTTAGTCAGTAAAAGTCTGACACGCCCTCCCGCTTCACCCAGAGCAGGAGAAGTCATTGGATGATATGCCAATAAAAAAATAAACTTCTACTGAGAAATTCCAGAAGGACAAACCCAATCACACTTTGCCCGAACTACGATTTGAACCCAGGACGGCATGCTCAGCAGTACGGCTTGCGACCACTACACCAACGAGGCACTTATTGTAAAACCTACCTATTTAACCTCACTTAAATAGGAAACGACTGCGATTTTCAAAAAGTTTAACACAAAAATCTAGTGTCGAACTAATTTGTTCAGAACTTCGCGAAGCCGGTATAAAATAATCTGAAAAGAAACAAACTGAATCAAAAGGAGTCGTGGTGCACTGTGCTATGCAGTCCATGCACATCTTACTAAATTTAGGTTAAACGTGGGCAATGGCAAGTATTCTTAACTAATATTATAAAGAGACAGTTACATTGTTTATTTGTTAAGGTATAGTTACAGATATGAAATGAACCGTAAATCGTCTGAATGTTTAAATAAATTATTATTATTATGGTACGTATAGATTTATCCATAATGATAAAAATGTACACAGTGTATAATAACTATACTTACACTAGTTAATTCAAAAACTCATCCACATCACTGTCCACTAGTATTGTACCCAAAAGCTAGGCAGCATTGCCATGTCGTATGACAATACTTATCCTCTGACCAAGGTAAAATCCATGTTTGTTATAGAGCTTGCGAGGATGATGTACATTGCTCTCAGTACTGGGTTCAATCATGAAGTATTTTGTTTAAAAACTCAATGAACAGCGTTTCCTCGGTCCTCGCACGCGAGTGTACAGCCGTCATAAAAGGTAGCATCTCTGGCAGTAGGTACTCGGATTACGAAATTCTTTCACTTATAGAAAGCAAAGCTATCGCTGTGTGCCATAGGTTATTTTTATGCCGAGAAAGTGCACGGTGGAATGTTCTGAATGTTCACGGTGGGTGTATCGCCCTACTTTGTCCAGGCGATCTCCCTTTGGAATGCGCTCATTTAGAACATCAGGATGGCAACCAGTCGGTTCTCTTTCAAATTGAAGCACACTGAGCACACTCTCAAGCAGTTTGCAGAATCATCACAAAATTGATTTGTTGGTTTCGGTTTCTCTACAAGATCTCTGTATGTATGTATCTAAGTATACAACTATTTATTCTTTGTTTGTATAATTATTTCCCTTTTCATCCTATAGTTTGCTCGCAAACTGTCTCGCAACTTACAAACTATCTCTCAAGATAAAGGTTTTCCTAGTTTGAGAGGCAGGGTTCATTAACCAATGGATACAATGTAGTTCCTACAACATAGCTGTATAGTGTATACCTTATATGAACATTAAGTATTGTAACCTTTTTTGTACCAATAAACATTTATTTATTTTATTTTATTTATATTAGTTGCACCTGCATTCTTTTATCTCTGCACCACCCTAAAGATCAACTGGTAGAAAATGCCTAAGGCATTAAGTCCACCTTTGTACTTGTGCATAAGCTTTTAATAAATAAATAAAAATAAAATAGCTAGGTACTAATAATTACACCATTTTAATAAACACAAAATTAAACGCTGTCCACATGATTACCTATTTATGTATTGAATGCCTCATTACATTTGGCATTAAGCTAGTTAAAACAAGTTAATAGGCGTCGTTTATATTAATTTTGAACGAACACACATTCAATTTATTGATAAATATCTGTTGTACTTGTACATTTAATAAAAACTATAAGCACTACAGAAATGACTAGTGTTTTGCCGCGGCTTTGTTCCCATGGCCAAACCTTTCGAGATAAAAAGTAACTTATGACACTCAACGATTATATCATTGAAAGAATATAATATATATATTTTAATTGAACAACCTTTTCCTTCTCCTTGCGTCGTATACCTCAACATTGAGAGTCGTGACCTTTCTTCTACATCACTTCCTCTCGTACGATCTTCCTCCATCTGTTTCTTTCTGTGGTGGTCTGAGGGCGTTGGGAAGAGTCTGTAGAGTCAAGAGCGGTTTGGATCTGGTCAGACTAGCGTATGGAGCTGCGTCCAAGAGGCCTTTCCCATCTTCTTTGCCGGACACGATGAGCTTCTCGAGGTTGCCTCCGTCTTTCCTCGCAATGTGACCGAAGCATTCTAGAACTCTGCGCAGACACTCGGATGACCGCCGCGAGGAGATTTTGAATCCTCGCAATATAGAGTTAGTTCGATATGCTGTCCAGGGGATACGGAGCATCTTTCTCCAGCACCATATATCAAAGGCGTCGATGAGATTGTAGTCTGCAGCTTTCAGTGTCCAAGTCCTTAGATAACCTTACAAACAAATAAATTAACAAACATTACTTTAGATGAGACTCCAATCAAATCTGATTATATTCCAAAATCATTACTATCCGTAAATCTTTCAAATCAAATAACAAAATTCAAATAATACTTATCAATCCATTTCATTTGCACGGAAAACAAAATACGAAGAACAAAAACAAACATCTCCCACGGTTATATCGTATATCGTAAGCGTAGCGTAGTACAACGCGTTTCGCTGACCAGCACCCACAGCAAATTGTGGGTTATCGAGAAACTTTTTCTTCTACCCCACGGCGACTATATTCCCTTTCAACATCCGGAGGGACCCATCGGAAAACTCTAGTGATTTGCAACTTCCGTATCTGAGGGTCCGGGAATTTGTATTAAACTTCTTTTTAAATTTAATTTCGGTGAAACGTTTTTAGTTTTTGAATGTTTTTACGTTGTTCTAGATTTCGTTTTTGAAAATGGAATAATTTGAAGATACTTTAGATACATTGCTGTTAAATTAAATTCGAAGGAAATCAGTATCAATTCAAAATCAAAAATCATAATTAAGATATTAATACAGGCTTAGTATAAATTATCGCCTCCAACCTCCATAAAACTTTTAATTCGCTCATTAAATCTCATAAACAATCCCTCCATTCACAATTCGGAGAATTTTAAACCTCATCCCAAACTTTCGGGGAACAAGGTAAGTTGTACGCATTATGATATTGTTACGAGCTGGGGTTCAGGGATAAATTATTTAAACAGCAGACTTCAATTAATCACTGTTTATTACAAAAACACTTCTTAAACAATTCTATTACTTCGCACTATTTTCCGCTTTGGTCGCTCTGTATCGCTTCTCAATCGAAACTGACCCACGACGAATCCGACCGCTCTTTATATAGCACGGAAGAAGTTTCTGGAACGTTCCATACTGTTCTAGATAATTCGAGAAACTTCCAGAACATTCGACTTTCGAACTCATTGTTCCCGAAGCGACTAGAAACATCCAGAATGTTCGGTTCGAACCTTCTGGAAAATTCCATTCGACACGAGCTTTCGAGAACATCAGTTCCGCTATTCAATACTAGATGGCGCCACTAGTTACTACCTAGTTCTTCCTCTCGTTACTAGATGGCGTTGGCCTATCTTGTAACATTGCCTCCCTCTTAGACATGCTCGTCCCGAGCATTGTTAGACCCATGATAACGGGCCAACCGATCCACATGAACGACCTTTGATGCACCTCGGGGCCCCTTTTGAATTCGGTAGGTGACGTCATTGATCTTGGTAACTACGCGATAAGGTCCATCCCATTTTGCTTGTAATTTAGGCGATTTTCCTTTGCTCCGTGCCGGGTTATGTAACCATACAAGAGATCCTTCATCGAAGCCCTTATTGTTCGCTTTCCGATCGTAGCGGGTCTTCATCCTCTCAGACATCTGTTGACCAGTCTGTCTCATATGCTCATATACATCATCCATCCTGTTTCGTAGCTCATTCGCATAATCTGTTACATTGCGTGGAGACTCAGGCGGGATACCGGTGATTAGATCTGCAGGTAATCGTAGTTCTCTGCCGAAATTAGCAAAAGCTGGCGTTACCGTTGTAGTTTCATGAACAGCACTGCGATATGCCATGAGATATGGTTGAATGTGTTTGTCCCAATCCTTCTGTCTGTTTTCCACAACCTTTGCAAGATATCTCTCTAGTGACTGGTTGAATCGTTCAACCATCCCGTCTGATTGCGGATGATAAGCAGTAGTTCTGGTTTTGTGAGCACCCATCACACGACACGTCTCCTTGAACACTTCTGACTCGAAGTTCCGGCCTTGGTCACTGTGGATTTCCAAGGGTACCCCGAACCGACAAAACACTTCGTGAACTAACTTATCAGCCACCGTAGAGGCTTCTTGATTAGGGATTGCAAACACTTCCGGCCATTTTGTGAAGTAGTTAGTCCATGACGACCAAAAAGTACTTGTTCCCGCTTTGGCTTTCTGGAAATGGTCCAGCAACATCTAATGCTATACGTTCCCACGGTGCACCAACATTGTAAACCTTTAGTGCCCCTCTGCTACGAGTTTGTGGTCCTTTCACAGCCGCACAACTTGTGCATTTGCGGCACCATTCCTCAACGTCCTCTCGACAATGGATCCAGTAAAATCGTTCTCGGATCTTGATTAAAGTCCTCTTAACTCCCATGTGACTCCCTGAACATCCATTGTGGTAGAGCTGTAGGATCTCCGGCACCTTAACTTTAGGTACGACCATTTGTAGATGACACTGGTCACCGCGAGCGTTCTCCCATTTCCTGCACAGTACTCCATCCTGGATAACCAAGCATTCCCACTGTGCCCAATAACTCTTGGTGATGGAACTGGTTGCTGCGACATCACTCCAGTGAGGCCTAGGAGCACCTGATTTCTTCCATTCAAGGATCGGTTTTAGGTCTCTGTCTTCTTGTTGAGCACTCTGCAAGGTTTCCTTCCACTCTTCGCTAAGATCCGTCCCCAAGACCCGCACTACCGCTACCTGCTTAGCTTCTTGTCTCGCACAATGTTTACATTGGTCTGGACACGGTCTTCGCGAGAGAGCATCAGCATTACCGTGCGACGTGCCGCTACGATGTTGAATTACGAAATAAAACTCTTGCAGTAGCTCAATCCATCTTGCTACCTGTCCTTCTGGGTTCTTAAATTGCAGGAGCCATTTTAAAGCAGCGTGGTCCGTTCGCAGGAGAAATTTCCGCCCCAACAAATATTTATTGAAATGCTGCAATGTTTTTACTACAGCTAGAAGCTCCCTTCGAGTGACACAATAGTTCCTCTCAGGTTTGGATAAGGCTTTACTGAAGTACGCAATTACAACCTCATGATCTCCTTTTCGTTGAGACAATACCCCGCCGATTCCAGTGTTGCTGGCATCTGTGTCAACTATGAATTCATTTTCGTTGTCAGGATAGCCTAGGATGGGTGCATTGCACAGATGTTCCTTTAGCTTCTGAAATGCGACGTCACAGCTCTCATTCCAGCAGAACTGTATCTTGTCTTCAGTTAGCTTATGAAGAGGTCGGGCAATGTCAGCAAAGCTCTTCACAAACCGCCGATAGTAGGAGCACAAACCGAGAAATGCTTGCGAGACTTGCGTTTTGTTCTCCGGAACTGGCCAATCCTTGACGGCAACGAGCTTATCCGGGTCCGTTTGAATACCTTCTTCGGAAACCACGTGTCCTAAAAAGTTCACTTGCCGCCTGAACAACGCGCACTTCTTTGGACTTAGCTTTAGATTGGCTCCTCGTATCTTTGACAGCACACGTTCTAAATTGCGGAGGTGATCTTCAAACGTCCGTCCCACGATTATAATGTCATCCAAGTAGACTAGGCAGGCGTCACCAATCAGCCCAGCAAGTACCCGTTCCATCAATCTCTCAAAGGTGGCAGGCGCATTACACAGTCCAAATGGCATAACGTTGAATTGCCACAATCCTTTGCCTGTAGAGAACGCTGTCTTTTCCTTATCTCGAGGGTCTAACTCGACCTGCCAGTAGCCACTCTTTAAGTCTAAGGTGGAAAACCACTTCATTCCCGATAGGGTATCCAGCGTGTCATCGATTCTTGGCAACGGATAACTGTCCTTCTTCGTGATGTCGTTTAGTCGGCGATAGTCTACACAGAAGCGCATGCTGCCGTCCTTCTTTTTTACCAATACTACCGGTGAACACCATGGACTGGATGAAGGTTCAATCACGCCGTCTTTCACCATACCCTTGATCATGTCGTCCACTTCCCGTTCCCGTGCCACTGGAACACGTCTTGGTCGCTGGCGGATTGGTACCTCATTTCCTGTATTTATTCTGTGTTGAACTAACGCAGTCTTCCCTAAGTCGGCATCATTTGTCGAGAAAATGTCGGCGAACTTGTTTAACATCTTCTTAGCCTTGTTCTTTTCATCTTCCGACAAGTTATTCTGGCTGTTCTTCAAAAGCAATGACACATCGAATCTTGCACTAACTTTGGTGTTGGTTGTGTGTTCGTGGCATCTACGCATCCAAACCACTCCGTCACAAGTGCCTAATAATGTGCCTTTCTTGAGCACCAGGTCCTGGTCACTTGTGTTGAGTGCGCGTACCGATGAAACACTAGTACCTCTTACCAATGTGCGTGCAATTTTCCATGAAGCATCGTTATCTAAACCTTCTATAAGTACACATCGGTTTTCCTGACCAGAATTTCTCGGTAGACAAACTGGTATGATTGTATATATATGATGTGAAGCATAACCTTTTCTAAGCAGTACACTTTTCCCGATGCTGCACCTTCCATGAAGACTTCCTCTGAGCCACACTTTAATACGCCTTGATAAACGTCGATCTCACAGTGATGTTTTCGCAAGAAGTCCAAACCCAGAATGCAGTCGTCCACTATGTCGGCCACGATAACATTGTGGCGGTAAACTTTGTTTCCTAACTTCATGTCCACCTCCTTCTCACCTCGGACGGTTATGTGCTGACCGGTGGCTGTTCTCAGATGTACACCTTCATGGTCCCCGAAGAAGTCCCCAAGAAACCGTCTTGCTAGTTGGAAACTGACAACAGTCCGAGAAGCCCCAGTATCCAATGTCAGCTTGCATGGTGTTCTGTTAATTTCGCCCTCGATGATCAGGCTGTTCCCGTCACAGGATTGTGAAATCGAGATCCATGGGGCTCTTCCATCACCAGCCAGCACCCGCCCCTTAGTCCTGGCATCTACTCGTTTCCCTGCTGCTGTTGCCCAGCAGGGACCTCAGGTGATCCTTCCACTGGCGGCCGCTTACTACCGTAGGGTGGCCTTCGCTTCGGGCAGCTCAATCGGATGTGGCCTCTCTCTCCGCAGCCATAGCATCGGGGTGAAGTCGCAACCTCCCTGATTCGGTGAGTTCGTTCGTCCCGCCGTACTGCCTCCACCTCCAAAGCGTGGGCTAGAGCGTCCCTGAGATCCTTGAAATGACCTAGCCTTACTGCAGCCCTAACCTCCAGGTCGCGGATCCCATCCGTGAACGCCTGTACGAGGTTCCCGTCGATCAGCACAGGTGACGACTGGTAAGCCTTCCGAACCAGCTTTTCCACCTCCAGAGCCCACTGCTGAAAAGTTTCACCAACCCGTTGCGACCGGTCTTTCAGTTGGGCCCGAAACACATGTTCTAGGTGCGCGTCGCCGTATCTAGCTTCTAATGCTTCCAGAAGCTTCTCGAAAATGACGTCTTTTCCCAGTGCCTCTAACACAGTCAAGGCCTGGTCGCGAAGGCCCAAGGTTAGAGCAGTCAAGGCCTGTTCTTTAGTCCATCCATTCGATTTCATCACGGCCTTAAACTGAATTTTGAAGGCGGACCATGACGAAGAGCCATCAAATGGTGGCACTTTAAAACCACGAGGCGAGGGTGCCACTACCGCAGCTGCTCCGATCCCATCCCCAGACTTGAGGCCACGTATAGACTTCTCCATTTCGACGATGCGGGTCTCATGTTGCTGGATCTGGTCCTTTACCTCTTTCATCTCCTTACCAATGGCTCCGCGGAGGTCCTTAATCACCATGAGCTGCTCCTCCTGACGGCGAGCTTGCTCTTCCTTGTCACGCTGTAGCTGCTCCTCTAAGCGGCGCGCCTGCTCCTCCTGACGGCGAGCCTGCTCCTCCTTGTCACGCTGCAGCTGCTCCTCTAAGCGGCGCGCCTGCTCCTCCTGGCGGCGAGCCTGCTCCTCTTGACGGCGAGCCTGCTCTTGCATGAATGCCATAAGGGCGGCTAAGTCAGGCGACGCCGACGATTGAGCTGGTTCCGCTGCAGCAGCGGAGTCTCGATGTCCACTTGATGACGGTGAGGGAGCGTCTCCAAAGCGCCTCTGGTCTACGTCTTGCTGGCGCTGACTCCTGGTGCGCATCCCTTCCGTTTCTTCCTTCGGTAGAACCGGCATAATTTATCCCGCACTTCTGACACCAATTTGTTACGAGCTGGGGTTCAGGGATATATTATTTAAACAGCAGACTTCAATTAATCACTGTTTTTTACAAAAACACTTCTTAAACAATTCTATTACTTCGCACTATTTTCCGCTTTGGTCGCTCTGTATCGCTTCTCAATCGAAACTGACCCACGACGAATCCGACCGCTCTTTATATAGCACGGAAGAAGTTTCTGGAACGTTCCATACTGTTCTAGATAATTCGAGAAACTTCCAGAACATTCGACTTTCGAACTCATTGTTCCCGAAGCGACTAGAAACATCCAGAATGTTCGGTTCGAACCTTCTGGAAAATTCCATTCGACACGAGCTTTCGAGAACATCAGTTCCGCTATTCAATACTAGATGGCGCCACTAGTTACTACCTAGTTCTTCCTCTCGTTACTAGATGGCGTTGGCCTATCTTGTAACAATATATTAGGGACACATGACCTCATTAATTCCTTAAGTCTAGTACGATATCCATGGAAGATTATAGGAGATTAGAGAGAGTTACACTGGTATTCTGAGCTTTGGCGACGGTGAATACGTAGCGAGAAAGGTTAAGGATCACATGTTTTACGAGTAACACAGCAACCCCATTTCCATTTACTTAAGTGTTACAACCTGCTTTAAATGCGGAGTATCTGGAATTCTACTACTCAGCATGTGCACGAATATACTTACCTGCTGTGTTTGACGACGAACTCACAAAAACTGGGCTAGGTTTACGTTACATTACATAAGTTAAATGTGTGGCTGTTTTCCTAGAAGGGTTAAGCAGTAGTGTACCTAGAGAATACTCTTGCTTCGCCAGTAATAATTAAGTTCCGTGAATTGAGAGCCAGGCTATTGACATCAACTAGGCACAAATTCAAACTCCGGCTTCGGAGAATTTCCAGTTGGAAAACCTAATAACAGTTTGGCATACCCTAAAAACCTAGCACTTGCATCCACTTTGCTGTTAATGCCAATCAACCGCTGCTCAGCTTCTTTTTGAACCTTTGCTGCCCATCCATTAACAGTAGAGTCGCAATACTTCACACCCTCGGAAGAGAATAATTAGCCCTATTCTTTCATTATTTGGCAACGACACTACCAGCCGCACTACCAGTAGTGTCATTGCCAATTAACGACACTACCAAGCATATTTCGGATTAAATTGTACAGTCAACATAGAAGCTTTGGACCTCCTATTCGACTAAGTTCAACGAGTTGAAACTATTATTTGATCAATTCATTTTTACTTACGAAATTTAAAAATGTCACTGACGATAATTTGTTCTGCCTTTAGATTGATATTTGATGGATAAATTATTATTGGGAAACTATTTCTTACATTACGTTTTTTCGTTTTTAAAGGAGAGAGCACGGAATACAGATATACCAGTTACTGAAATAAACGATGACAAGTTATCACACGTTCAAAATAGCGGCGTTCATCCCTTTATAATTAAACACTACCTCCGTTTCCTAGTGTTTCACGTATCCTTTATGGTGCTCGGCACAAAGCAAATGATGTCCATAGAACTACATTCACAGATGTAGAAAGCGTTGTAGTGCCATTAAAATTTCGTGAGTCAATATTAGCTGATTACTATGAATAACGATGATTGAATTATAATGTTTTGCTGGATGGACGCGGATGCACGTAAAAAAAATGTTTATATAAAAGAGATCTTTATAGATGGAACTTTTAGCAGCTGTCCGCTTTACGTAATTCACGGCGATATTGGTAGCTCAATATAAACAGTGTGAGACTTTTTTATATCTATATTGGATACGCCAACCCCATCATGCCTTATACATACTACTACAAAAAATGCTTTAAATTAATATTAAAAGGAGGATCTTAAACAGTATGATACACCAATTCACAAAATCTTATCGCCACATCTGACTTCGGTTGTTCCAAAATTGATTGAATTAAACCTACCTCTGATATATTTAGATTATATACATTGATTAAAATTCTCCTTTTGTCCTGGTTCTTGACGCAATCCATCAGCAAATGATGTAATACTCACCTTGATTTTTTGCTTTGATGACCTTTATTTTGTGAGACCTTTATTTTTGCTTTGATGTCGGATAAGAAGACGTCTAGTTATTATATTTTATTTAGCTTTATTAAGTCACAGCTACCGGACATCACGTCCACAAAAGTTCATTGCGATTATGAAACAGCACCAATAAATGCTTTGACGGAAGTTAAAGACATTCTAGTTAAAGGCTGTTTTTATCACTGGTCCAAAAGTGTCTGATGTTTGAAACTCTTGGGCCACACAAAATTAAAATAATTATGGCACTTACGGCTGCACTGCCATTGATTCCACATACACTTATAAGAGAAGAATGGGAGTACATTATTTTAGAATGTTTCAAAAACATGCAAATGTCAACGTCAATTATATAAAGAGTTTTTGGATGAAGCCATATTTTAGTGCCATGTAATGTGTATTTGGAGAACACCATCGCACAAACAACATCTCCGAAGGCTGGAATTCCAAATTGAATAAGGCCTTAAACAAAAATACTGTAACACTGTTATGCTTACTCAGTGTACTACAAAAGTTTTAGAAAAACACAGACATAAAACTTCAAAATAGTACTAATAATACTAAAAAAATTAAACGAGTTATCACTAACGATGATTTTATCTCACATGTGCAAATGCAACTCATGAGCAATGAGATAACCTTAAGCCATGCACTGAATAAATTAAGATAAGGTGATACAGTTACAGTCGGTCACTTGAAATTTTCACGAGATTTTTTTTATTATCTGAGATTCAATATTTAGTTCTACAGTTACGAAGAAGTTATTATAAGATTTGCGTAAATTTTTATATTTCCACATGATCGAGTTTTTTAAAATAATTTTTCTTTTATGTGCTTATATATAAAGAGTTACATTTCTGAAGTTTGCTGTTACTGACATTTCATGATTTACTTATTAAATAAAGAATTATATTTCTGAACTTTGTTGTGTTGACTGTACAATGTAATCCAAAATAGGCCTGGTAGTGTCGCTAATTGGCAACGACACTACTGGTAGTGCGGCTGGTAGTGTCGTTGCCAAAAAATGTATTCTTTGACACTGTACGTTAAATTATTACATTTGCTTTGCATTACTTTACATTGTGTGAGAGAAATCTCAAACTCAAGTCAAACAGGGTTACATCTATTTAGGTCGGTTAAAAAAAAACACGCTGTTTTGACTTGTAGATTATTTTAATTCCCCACCATTCATAGCCAACGTTTATAAAATCAGCCAACATAAGCACAAAATTTACGGCTTCTAAAATAATTAAACCACTGAAATACGAACGTGGTTATGAATTTCTTTTCTCTTGTTTTATCGTTGTCTCGGTCTTGATATTAATATTAAGAAGGGTATTCCGACCGCAGCTGCAGAAGGGTTATTATAAACTATCTTTTGGTTTTTATATGGACGTGGTGATATTTACTTCTTAAAAATTGCAGTTGCTTTAAAATCAGATATTTCGATAGCTCATTTTCAACCTGCTTTATTCCGGTTTGATCTCAGAAATGTCAACTTATTTACTCGATTTACCAATAGGCTTTTGAAGAGATATGTTTACTTATTTGTCTTTTAAGATTGCACTAGTCGATCATTCTTCCATACAAACGTAGTCTGGCGATTACTCCACTATTTGACGACGTGAGTTCAAAATAAAAAATGATGTCAATTTTTGTCTCATCATTATTTAGCCCTGTATGGAAACAAAAAGTAAAAAAAAAATGTAGTTATGAGCGTCGAAAGTTCCATATGTCAACACTAATTTTAACGCATCTTTGGGCGGAAATAAATACCATACGAAAATTGCAAATCAGCCACCATACAGGGATAGATTAGTAGTTCAACAATGCAAATAGTTTTATTTTGAAAATATACATTTAGTCGTTTTTTCATGATATCCAGACTCCTAAAGGCCTGTTTATAAAATTTCGCTCGTTGTCGTCCTAAATTATCATCTATTTCACAAAAAAAATGCAATTGTGCTTATTCGTACGCGAACTAGCTTCTTACTGCTCATCACAGCATCTATCTCATTCGCACGTGTGTCGGATGAGATAGCATGCATTTTAACCCCGCGCACAAACTAGTTCGTGCCGTCGACTAGGGCAACCTTAAGATTCGCCTGTCTCACGATATTACAAACCGTATTTCTCGTTATTAATGAACTATCAGTATTCGGCAATACCTACCCTGCTTAACCCACATAAGAGACCCAGCATGATGGTTATGTTCAGTAAGAATACTTTCCGACACGAATACAAATGAACCAGTCCATTGCAATTGACGCCTGCCATGGCTGGAGGCTAATAATATACCCTACCCTTTTCCATTACTAAAGTAACATGAAAGAGAACAATAGCACCTTTACGGAGGTTTTCCGCTTACGATCGTTACAATGACACTAAAAATAGTGCAGTAGGTTGTGAAACAAAAGTACTACATTATATTCCTTTGGCATAGGACGTTGTAGGAGAGAATATACACGTTTATTAGTTTGAACTCTTTTATATACCCTTTGTCTAAGCCACAATGGATCCGAATGCGACATTCGTACAGAGATACAAGTAGGGTGGCGGATCTTTTCATAAACTGCCTTTGAGTGGATGGGACACGGCCGTTAGCGTGTGAGAAAACCTCCAAATTTCAACAGGGTGACATCCGATGTCGGTGAGTTTCTTTTGTGCCCTGACAGTTTATTACGAGAACAAAAGGATGACGTTGTTTAAACAGACCCGCTTTAGATTTTACTACGCTGATTACACATTACTCAAGATCTGCTCTATTGTGACGAAGATCTGTATTCCCTTTTAATTCTAAAAGGAATTACATTTGGCTGTAATTCACCCCAAGATGAATCGAATTCATCACTCACTTGATAAAATCTTACTTTCTCGCTGATAAGACATAAATTGACGAATTATTTCAAATTCGGAGTCGGTTTGACTCGATGAGTTATCTCATTACGGAAATTGTTTAGTATTTTTGTATTTTGGATGTGTATTTGCTTCATTAGCTTTTATTTAGTTTGGTTATATATGTTTAACAGTATTCAACGAAGTTGGATAAAATTATTCGGCCTTCTAGCCATTTATTACGGTCTCATTTGAGCACATTTTTATAAATAAGGTACTTTGCTCTCTCAACACACGTTGTTAAGTGTAGTAGGTACACGAGCGTTAAAATGGCACATCACGTGAAGGAAGACGCTTTCACACATTCAAAAACTCTATGAATCTTTTATTTTAAGGCCATAATATAGTTGAACTTGAACGTAACGTAATTTTTCGTCTTTTGTTTTGTATTTATTTTGCACGTTGTTGAGTGGGATTCTTGAGGCATATGTACCGAATTCTTCAATCAATCTAACACGTGGAGCCTTGAATCCGATGTGATTGATTTATAGTTGACAAGGCCACATCTTAATGTGGCCTTGTCTTTACATAAACTGTGGTACTTACTTCTTGAACAACAGAAGTAATGCTCTAGACAGACGGACTGCATTTCAACTGCACTCCCACCACAAATATGTAGTTTGCAGTTGTCGTTGGAACTGCAAACCGACAGCAATCGGTCTGCACGGTTAGTTTGCAGTTTTATTGCAGTCGTAATAACTGCATTCAAACGCAGTCCGCCTGTCTAGAGCCTTACACGTGTAGGGAGCGGTCAAGTGTCTTCGGTCTAAATGCTTTATAAAGGTTTCATTTTAACTTTAGATAAGGTATAAGGCTATTTTGGCATTGGGCTACCAGCAAAGCAACAAGAAAAGGTAGTAAGTAAAACACGTGGACAAATAACCCAAGGCTGCAGCTGGAAAAGAGTCCATGCGGAAAACTACGTGCTGTACTGTGAAACTTTAAAGGGGCCTATTTTCAGAATATTACTCTAAAATAGCTCGCCTTTGTACATAAGTTGTCCTTCTGTATTTGTATATGTTTGTTTTGTGTACAATAAAGAATATGAATATATAGAGCTAATTGAATAAAAATAAATAAAGAGATAGGTAGCCTATGTTCAGAATAAGACTTTAATATAGGCTCAGTTGAGAATATTTTAATAAAGTAGGTGCTATTTACAATATAAAAAAAAAAGTGAACAGCGTCAGCCTTATTATTGTAAGTTTAAAATTAATGCACTAAAAAGACATTTCCCGTAGGAAGAGATAACATTCCTGGGAAGGTTTAGAGTGTCCTCGAGGCGGATCGCCAATTTCCTTTATAAGCGCCTCAAAGTTATTAGGCAAATTGCTCTCAAAATAAATATATAGAGTGGAAAGTAGGTACCTTGTTTACCAGTTAAGTGTTACTTAGGTATGGTATGAATAGTTGATGACGCAATTGTTTCCGCCCCTAGCAGGCAAGTGTGAGTGCTTGGTAGTACGTAATATTAAGCCCAAAGGTCCATATTTGTCACAATAAACATAAAATGAGTCCATGTGAGCAGGCGGGCTTTCGTCCTAACTCAGGGTGCTCGTTAATTATTAACTTAGGATACATCTCGGACAGCCTTCGAGCCACCCAGGGCGAACCTTTGTAATGGCTGTACACTTTGAAATCCTAAGGACACTATTGTAATAACAAGCGTGACTAAACCTAATGTGTCATTTCTTGCTTTAATCAAATTATTTTTTTAAGTTTTTTAAAACTTACTCGAATAGAGAGAGGTTTTCTTTTATAGTGTTTCTTTTGCCGCGTAATTTTTAACGGACTTCAAAAAAAGGAGAAGGTTCTCAATTCGACCGTATCTTTATTTTTATCTTTAGACCGATTTTAACAAATTTTCTTTTGTTTGAAATAGTATAACTTCACAGATACTCCCATGGTCATGAAGTCAGGATCTAATGATGGTGTCCTGGAGAAATCGAAGGAACTCGTCAAATATTATAGGCATACATATAGCGATTTTGGTATTTTCATTAACCGTGCAATCATTTGCACTCAGAAAGTATCGTTTGGTGAAGTGGAACTGATGAAGAAGACCACAGATGGCCACTGGAACTCCTTAATGCTAAGCATCTCACGGGTATCAGATATCTCGAATAGTTATCCGACTGTGATACTGTGGTACTGATAAAAATGGTACCATCGAACTGATCTAATGATGAAGGCGGAAGGTAGGCAGTGGAACTCCGAAATAAGTATCCTAATCATGTTTGGGCTTATTCGAATCGTCATGAGATGTACTTTGGCTATAAATGATGTTCATGGTAATTGGACCTACTTAAACTAAAAAGAGAAACGTGAGAAAGAGAAGGTGTAGAAAAATGGAAAACAATAGGTACCAAAGACACTGAATTTTACAAAAGAAAGTTATTTTTTGTTTTGTAGTGTTTTATTTTAGAAGGTAGTTTAATTTTTTGTTAAAAAGTTTTTTTCCTACTGCCTATCTTATCAGCTGGATACAAATTTTAAGATTTCACCAAAAATTGAATACGCTCAGTAGGTATAAGCAGTAAGTATTATATTATCTGTTGTATATGTGTAATTTCAAAACATAAATTCAATTACCAAGCAACGCGCTAAGAAACTGTTTTTTCGTCAGGACTATGACGATACTCCCACTTCATATTATTATGTTTTCGAATTTGCGTTCAAATCTATTTATGTTACATTTCAAATATTTACACAACAGAGCAAACCGGAAAAGAAAGGGCAAATACGTGCGTAGTTACCCGCATGTGTTTCTCATGAATCGGCACCACCCAGCTCAACCATCATGAAGGGAACCGAATGATCCAACACACGCGCCACCATCAGAGAGAAATTTAAGAGAGCATGACACACTCAACTCCCATGGCAAACACAAGTCAACGAACGAAACCAAGGTAGAAGGGTAGAAGAATAAGCATTGTTAAAAAAATTGCCTATTATTGCAAAATTTAACAATATCTGCAACGTATATGACTGAATATTTCACGATAATTTGTTAAACATAGAATTTCTAAAGTGTTGATCAAGTGAACAATTTACGTTATAAATCAGTGATATTTAGATTTGTGCATCATATAAAGTGTTGATATTTTGAACTATCTAAGTTATATCAATGTTGTTCACATTCGTTGCTCATCAGAAGTGTTGACATTTTGAACCGTTTATTTTTAAACCTAATTTTATTCTGATTCATTAAAAAAAATATACTGTTGACTATATTATTATGGTGTTGATATTTTGTTTGTTGATGTTTTGGTTTTTGAAGTTGAGTATCCCACCCGTTTTATTTTCATGTTACAGGATAAGCAAAACAGTGACACAGCCATGGAATTAGTAAGTACCTACTGCATAGGTTGCAATATTATAATTTAAAATTGAATAAGTATCTATGTAAGTAAGTTGATTAGATCTTGTTTTTCGCTTAAAGTTTGTACAAGATGAATGAGTGGCACAGTGTTGGGACACTTTACATAGTTATAAGTAAGGCCCAATTGCACGAAAACTTAACTCAGAGTTAGTTGCTAACACGAGGTTATATTGACAATAATGTATCACAAACTGTCAATTTAACATCGTGTTAGCAACTAACTATGAGTTAAGCTTTTCGTGCAAGTGGGCCAAAGTCGCTTGTGCGACATGTGATACGAGCTGATGCCGTGTTGTCTCGTAACTTTTCAGTGCGAGAGTAACTCTCTAGTCAGGCTCTACAGTGCACTCTACGTCTACCCGTAGACGGTTCAAATAACACTTCCAGCTGATAGCGTCGTTAAGCTTTAACGTGTTCGTGAACACCCAGTTTGTACTTACTTTATGTTTCGTTTTATTACGCCGTGCA
Source organism: Orthosia cruda (assembly GCA_964057195.1). Lineage (NCBI taxonomy): Eukaryota > Metazoa > Arthropoda > Insecta > Lepidoptera > Noctuidae > Orthosia > Orthosia cruda. The sequence continues at coordinate 23,121,439 of OZ059831.1, read as the reverse complement.
GCATTTGTTACGAGCAAGCCGTGGCGGACTAACCTTGTTATAAGCCTAACAGAAACTACCTACAGCCATAACTCGTAAATTACTCTATCAACAGTTAATAGATAGTGTCGGAGTCATAACAACATAACAAACGGAGGGATAACTAACGAGTGCTGTCATTCTCATACAGCGCGGGCCGAATTGTGTGTTGGCCGAGAGAGAATTAATGAGGGCGGGGCGGCCACCAGTCGCACGCGCCACCCGGCCCCGGCTGTGCCACCCCGCTCAGCACCAATGAGCACCAACATCACTAATAGTAATCCTCAACTCGAAAAGAATGGACTGAAAACTAAACGTAGCTCATAAATCTAAGCTGTTAACATACAAACAAATAACGCTCAAGTTCTCTCTACAACAATACCGAGCAACAAAATTCGATTATCTCTTAACAACTACACAAATGTCGAACATCACTGATTAGAAGTAACGCTATTGTACCGTAAGGCCCCTACCATGATATTTGTACAAAGCATCTAAATTCGTGAGATAGTTGGACTCGGAACTCAAAAATTAGGGACGGTAATGGTAACTTAAACAAAATTAAAAATAGAATGAGGTCAACAAAAAATAAGGTGGCTTTCTAGAATGCTGAAATGAACGCAGCAATCACATAAATATACAAGGCGCTTTACCCTTTGCTACAGTTGATGATTCTGGGCGGATGGTGCGCTCACTTGTTTTTTTAGGACGGACAAGATAAAATAAATGTCTTGAAAGAAAAGTTTAAAGGTACCACAAACCTTTTGTAATAGGTTCTCCCACTCGAAAGTTTTACAAGCGGGTATGCTTGACTGAAACATAATAGAGTACAAATAGATGGTCAATTTTAATCCAAAAGTTATTGAGTTCTTCAAGGATTATTGAGTACGAAGATCAAATAAATGATAGCTATTCATATTTCTCGCAAAAGACGTCCTCTTTCGAATAGGTCCGCGGAGGCTAGATATCGCTCAAATTGTTTCCAATATCTTTTACGAGCATTTGACACTCGGGTGAAAAATTACCAAGAGTTCCAAGCGATATTGTTATTTTCCCGCTGTGTTATTTATACGGATGTAATCCCTCAAGTTTTTTGTTACAGCGATGAAAATGTTTATTTTATGATACGTACTCGACATATTGCACATGGCATTTTTATTTTGTAAATGCAAATTTAATATAGTTCAGAGTGATCTGGGGAAAAATTAAATTTTACTTTTGCCCAACACTTACACACTTACTTTAGACAGGGGTTAATTAGAAAATGTGGGCAATGTAGCAGTAGAATGAATTAGACGTAGAATAAATCATCAGTCTTTTTACTAAGTGCCCAGTGAATAATTTTGTGGCTGTCACTCCACTGAAATTTTCCATTTAGAACGCATATATATATATATATATATATATTAGGTATATAAAAAAATCATTAACCTAACTTAAAACACGATCACACAAACATTTCTTTGCTGACAAACACAAACAAAACTGATGGAGCTAAACGTATACTGCCCTGCAGGTATAAATAGTGCAAATAAACTGTCTGAAAGATGTGCCCGTATAGCATGTATGTAGAATGTAGAGGATACCGTCCAACAGTCCGCAAATATTTGACTAAGTTATAGAATATACCAAGGAATACTGACAAAGCGATGCCTATCACGTTTTCGAACAAAGATGGGGTAAGTAGGTTGCTCATTAACATTTCAAGTGTCGAACCTTTCGGCCCGCTTTAACCACGGGGTGACCAGCCTTGCCGAACAATGGGCGATACTCAAAACTAATTTCTTTGATACTAAAGGTCGACCTAGTGACTGTAATAAAATAAGTAGTTTCTTTTTTCTTTCGTTGGCACTGTTACAAACAAATGATTAAGTAAAAAGTTGAGTAAAAACAAACGACTGTAGTAAAATTTAAAGACAAAAAGTCAGGTTGCTGATATCAGATGTCTTTCCAACATTGAACCAAAGACGATCTATCACTATTAAAAACATAATACTAATAATATGTAAGTATTACTAAAACGGCAATGTAAATATACTATTTACAATGCAAGACGTTGATTGGGCTAAAACAACCGTATATTGAATAAAAATCTCCAGTTTATTTAAGCTAAACATATCTCATTGTCTTAAAGCTGTTACATATCGTCGTACAAACAGAAACAACAAGTATTACGTACCGCATAAGAATTTCAGGAGCCAGTGCGGAGAATTTCCGTGTTACAGAGCCAAAATCGATTCGAACGACTTGTATTGGCGAGCGGATCTTCCAAAATTCATGGTATGCGTTCCAATGAACATTTGTAATGCCAGTTTGGCACTTTCATTGTATTAGTTAAAACTATGTGCTTCCGTTGCAACTATAGTTAATTCTAGTCCGATAGCGTAACAGTAAGACGTACTGAAACTATTTCAGCAAAGAGCTGTTCTTGGAAATGGAGACGGAGAGAGGGGCTTATTTAAACTTCATGTCACTGAGTGCCACTGTGTGCTGGCATGAGATACTCGGCAATAGTTAATGTTGTGGTGAGAAGATTAGCTCGTCAGCCAGGTCTCATCTAGAGCTGCCGGCAGCATTTAAATACGAGTACCATCACTCATCGAGGCTTTTCGTAGAAACATGGTTGATACTCTAGATTTAATATAGAAATTGATTGATATAATTGAAGGGTTTAATACTCAGTTCCTGAAAGGCTATTTAATTTCATCTGTCATGTCTTGCGATTGTTATTTCTGAGAACCAATCACAATGGTAAATAGCCGATTTACTGGTCAGAGACTCAATCAGGCTTTTGGTTGCCGAATGTCAGCGACAAAATTGTTTTGATACTAAATATCCCACAGTATATACCAACCATTTTAGACATTGGTTGAAACAGCCAAAGAGAGGAGTAAATAAACACAGTAAAATACGGAGTCTTTTGTTAATCGGATAGCCCCTACCTTAAACACATCTTTAAATCTTCCTAAGAATTGAATTAATGTATTTAAAATCTCGGCTCTACCAAAAATACAATTTAAGGTGACTTTGAAGAAGTATATTTCCTTTCGGCAAGGTTGTTCCTTTAAGGGCGTATCACCGTGTCCATAAAAAGGTTGTAAAAAGACGAAAGCGTCAGTTTTCAGCAGAGAGCCGTGTGCCTTTTCCTGTCTTGAGGTTTTGCATACAAATATGAACCTGTTAAATTTTAGTCACAATTCGCACTCAGAATGATGAATCGTAACTAGAGATGGGCCGACTTTGACTAGCCGACTAGTTAAACCTAAAATGGCCGGCTTCGTGACGCTAAAAGGTCCGACTGGTCGTCGACTATTAATGTGGTTGTAGAGTCGGCTTCTTAGACTAGACGATGTGGGTGATCAGACTGTAGTTACAATTCTGTTAATTATTTATCTATTAAATAGTTAAAGTAGCGTTGAGTAAGTTAGAGATTATAGTTAGTAAGACGAATTAAATTCTTAAAATAAATTCAGCGGTATTGCTCATTTTACCGACTTTAAAAAAAGATGTTAGTGCCAACTAATAAGCATGGCATCTGGCATCGGCTTATTGCTAACTAGTTGCTCAATAAAGTGGACAGGTAGTCGGCTTTTAAATTAGTCGCCGACTAGTCGGTCCATCCCTCCTCGTAACTTGTAAGGTGAGAGCCTCATCTGCATATTAATAGAGGTAGGTACCCGTGTAGTCCTTAATCCAGGGTCGCAGGTGACGAGCACCCGCCAAATTGATATTTTATACTTGCAATTACACGCCGATCCATTTACATGGCACCGCCAACCTTAAGCTGGCAACACGAAAAATGGCGGCACTTACGTGATTTAATTAGGTCGGTTTTGATTAAATATTACTCTAAGAAAATTCTGTTTTGTTAGAGCTCATTGTGGCAAAGGTTTATCCTGTGATAGGCTACCATACAGCCATGGTTTTAAGTTTCTGCCAGCGACTTCGCCCGCGTGAATGTCGGAAATTATCCCAAAGGGAAAATATTCCCGGGATAAAACGTATCCTATGTGCTATTCCAGGCTATAATCTATCTATGTTTCAAAGTTCATCCAGGTCCGTAAAGCCGTTTGAGCATGAAGAAATAACAAACATACAAACACACATACACACACTCACAAACTTTTGGCCTTTATAATATTAGTGTGATTTAGAGTTCATGCAAAAAAGGTACTAAGGCGGACATAATGCCTTAGACATTCTCTACCAGAAAACCAAGGGTTGTGAAGAGATAACTTTGCAGGTGCATTGAAAAAAAGCCCTGTGAATATAATTTTTTTTAAAAAATTAATAGGATTAAAATTATTGCACGTATGATGCGGTTATTTGCTTTAAAACATTGAATTTGTGTGTAAGAGGAAAACGTTTGTAAGAGACAGTCACAATTTATACAAAATGTTGTTTGTTAAATAATAGGCAATCAACAGAACCATTAAGGCTTCGAGAAAATCGTAACACTGCAAACTTAAAGCTACGAATAATCATTAACAAAGCCAAGCGTCTGCTTGGTTTAATTATGATGGTGGATGACACGAGTTATTGGCCTAAATATGAGCATGCTGTTACAATTAACGTTATCTTACGAATCCCACTCATCCTCCATAGGCCATTAATCAAAGCCTGCTGCAAATGTGGTGCGTGCACTACCAAAGATATAAATCCTATTTACAACGATCTCCGAGGCGAAATACACTTCGGTGGAAAAGTTCCAACAGTCAAATCCAATTTATAGAACCGAGTAGGGTTTCATTTACATTAGCAGATTATTCTGCCAATATATTGGCTACTGCATAAAAATCGTGTTGTGAAAAAACCTTTCGTCTGTTAACTTTTTACGACTAATTTACTGGCGGTATCCGGAATGTGAGTGGATTTTTTCGGTTAGCTCCGAATTAAACATTTAATTGGTTTTCCATGTCAATACTTATTTGTTTAAAATATATTTTCCGTCACGATTCGTAGCACTGCTACGCGCTTGCTACGAATATAAGGCCTACACAATACACGTACATGTTCTTTCTTCTTACTGCCTAGTACCTAGTCTAAGCATTTCATACTAATTTCCTTTCTATAAATCCATTGTAAACAGACTTTAATTTTGAAAATACAGAACAACCCACCAACATTTTATATTTTTTATTCAACTGCTTAAATAAACCGGGACAAGCTGTTATCCTGGCAGCAGCTTACTGCGGTACATTCGGGGACACAGCTTTTAAGTTTTTAATAAATCCGCCTTTTTACAGTTAACTAAGTGTAAACTGGGTGCTACTTAAGTATGGCTTGCTGTTTTACTGCTAAGTATTATGTAAAGCCTATTTCATAGGAATTTGAACAATGAAGACATTACTAGCTTTACATATAGGGCAATAATAGTTGGTTACACATTACAAATGTATCCACCTGTCCCTATCCTAAATTATATATGGTGAGCTCAACATGTCTCATTCATCCATACATCCTTATTCGCCGTCATCACAACAGTCCCTTCCTTACTAGCAATATATTTTTTTATCATTTGTTTGGTCTTCATCTACTTCTACATACAAACATCCACATTCACATTCAAAACAGTATTGAGAATACGTATTACAATAAGAATTCCCTAACTTACCGTTCAAACAATTCAAACCTTATTTACCCATTTACATCACAATAAATAGAGAAACAAATAGAGGATTCCAAACATATTTTATGTCCCCCAACTATTATAATACTTGGGTACTTTACCAAAGACTTCTTCCCTTATAGGTAAGTAGCTAATATGAGAAAGTTAGGAGCTATTATTTATCATGGTGGGTGGTGAAATCTGTTGCCTCCGAGCCAACTTGGGCCCATATTTTCATTCCGAAGCGACATGAATTCACAGCGGCCGTAACACAATGTAGTCAATTTACTTCAGTTCTCGGCTGAAAGTTTTCTCAGTTCTGTCAAAGTTGTGATTGCCTTGTTTTCCATTTCGTTTGTAGAAAGATGACAAATAAAACTTGAGTCCGCATAGTGCATCCGGCTCCATGTACCTTAGGTACAACTCGGACGAAGCACTGCTTTTCAGTTGAATTAACTTTTACAAGAGTAAATACTTCGACAAGAGAAACGAGACGTTGACCTTGTATCTTAAATGCCGTAGGTATATAATAATGTGTTGTCTCCGAGGTGAATTTTCTCATCCCGAGTACAAACATATACATCCGGAGACAACATGTATTTGAAGGCATTTTCGCTTTCCTTGTGTTGAAATTGTATCGTAGGTAATTTTCATATAAGCGCAGTAATGCGCCGGTAATGGTTCATAACAGAAAGCTCGCAATATTTAGAGGCCGTTGCTCACCCCGCTCATCCCCACATCCCCCCTCCCGGTTAGCTCCCACATGTTGTACAACACCACCACACCACGCACTAACAGAAACAAAATGTTCAAACTATTCAGGATTTATTGCTAGATATTCAACAAACCATTCAGACTGGAATGAAGCAAAATATCGAGCAAACAAGCGTTGAGTTGACAGTAGCCGTTTCAAATAAAACAAAGCCCAACATATTGTAAAGCAATATTTCGTGTACTTTTTGCTACTCATTTTGTTACATAACATACATTTGTATTTTAACAACAATTTAATAATTTAACGGCAGGCCAGAAGTTATCGCGGCCATATTAAATCTTTGACGTTACGAAATAATAAAATACAAGGGTAAAAAAGATAAATCTGTAGGTAATATAATAAAATAGCGGCGTGGAATCACTGACCTTAATCATACAAGTACGCTGGACTTCATATTATCCATGACAAAATGAAGACATTTGATTTTCGCCATTTTGGCGCTGATAACAACGTGTTTTAACGTGAGAGTCCATTGAATTAATATTAGAGATGGACACAGCCTTCGGTAAAAAAATACTTTTGTGGGCTTTATCGATCGTGAGTATAATTTAATACGTAAGAGAAAAAAAAATCCCATGTATTTTTATTATGATACATTTTGAGGTAATAGAATAATTGCTGTAAAGGCTAACTGAAAGTTATTTTCAGTCAGATTGCAAGCTATAAACTAGTGGATAGCGTGCTAGTAAAGTTATAGCGCATTACTGTCAGATCAGTGAGATTTAAATATGGGGATAGGGTAACAACTTGTCCTTAAAACTAATATATTTGAGCAAGTATCTCCTCGTTCAAGTACACTAGTTAGTTAATACTTACAATCGTTCGGATTCACTCGGTTGGCGCCCATCGGATTCGTGAAGGGAACATCAATTATACAATAATAATAATAAATGAGATGGATAATCATTTACAACGGACGTATTTCTCGCTCTCATCGCTGAGATCCTGTCTCTGTAGTGTTAAGGTGCAAATAACAGTGACATCGCATTCCATCAAGGTGAAGACTTATATCAGTTTTCAACTCTGTTTCAGATGCAGATAATAAATTGTTTGACTTCAAAACATTTGTTAATAAAATTATAATTATCATGATATTATTCCAGAACTAAATCCAGGCTCGGGAACGTGCTGATTGGTACAAGAGAGAGGCCTGTGCTCAGCAGTGGGCGATGTCGGGCTGCGGATGATCATGATGATGATTCCAGAATTTAGTATTACACATTGCTTTTGAACATATTAGTACTGATTATTAGGCATTCCTAAAACATTCATCACCTATACCAATATGAGATATTTAGTTCCAACAATATACAACGAGAAGTCAATACAGTAGATAAGTGATACGCCTTACCAAGTCTACTATTTTGATATTAAAGTAATTTAAAAATATCACTAATACATATATTATTTACTGATATATTAGTTACAATATTATAATATTTCCAGGCGAATATATTAGTATAAACTAATTTTGAGAAATATCGGTACTAACCTATCTCTAAATGTGTCAATTTTAGTTCCTGAGAACCTCGAGCGGGGCGCTTTGAATCAGCACAAAAATCAACTGTCATTCCATATATAGTATGTTTAGTCCAGCGTACTTGTATGATAGAGGTCAGTGCGTGGAATAAATTAAATTAACTCTTGTTACGACACGCGTCCAAAATATGCTCGGGAACGCGCCCAGCGAGTGCTTTCTTTAAAATATCTCCAATGGCGAATTTTGTAAATTAGCCGTTATTTTTTGCAGCATTTTCAATGACGTCGAAATCTTATGTTTTCAATGGTATAGGTAATTTTCCACACTTGACACGGCTGCCTGTAAACATTTGCTCATTCGGTCATTATCCACAGAAGGACCTCAACTCAATTAATTATTCATCTATTAATGCCTCAGTAATTATTTCTAGATCTTGTCAGCGCAAGAGAAACTACATTATCAAAGTAGTCGGAGATCCTGCAGTTGAAGTGTTCCGTCAATGCCATTTGCATCCCAAACAGAAAACGAAGTTTAAACCAACAAAAGAGTTCAAACCCAACAGTACCATAGGTAATTGGTGCACAATGCACGTACACCGTAAGTAGGTACAGATTGCTGGGCAAGACTTAAGCCGTAGACGATGAACAATGAAAGCCGGGGGTGGACATACCGTAATGCTATTTGGTAGGCAAAGCAGAACTTGGCTCGGCTGCCGCGCTGAGCGTCCTAGCCACGCGGGCGATTGACAAACAATAACTCTAGCTCACATCTCTAGCATATCACCAGAATTAACTGGAATCACGAGGGAATTACGCAGACGGAATTCTCTTGTACCGTCCGGAATTTACTTTAAGAATTGTTAATAGTGCAGATATATTATTTATTATATTATATATTATTAACTTGATATCACAATGTATTTATGTGTATGCATACTAAGTTCTGTTGTACTACTGTTTATTAGGAGCGTCTTGAGTTCTTGGCTTAACTTATTGTTGTGCTATTAACAATAAAGACGTTTGTTTGTATATAAATTGTAGATTTTTTTGACTAAAGTAAATCAAAACTATTAATTTTGTACTCACATAATATTTCCCATTATACTGTCAAAATCGGAGTCTTACCCTTGTGTTATTTTACGCAAACAATGCATTCACAAACGGAATGCACAGAAATATGGTCGCGTTGAGAAATAAGCTGAATAATGTCACTGGTGTTACCGCCGGTTTCGTTGCTATTTTGAGTACCTTTTTGCTTGCTAAATGTGATTTGTGTAACAAAACTAGCTTCTGCCAGCGGTTTCGCCCGCGTCAATGTCGAAAATAATCCCAAGGGAACATATTCCCGGGGGAAAAAAAATCCTATGTGCAATTCCAGTCTCTGTGCTACAATTCAGCCAGATCCGTCGAGCTGTTTGAGCGTGAAGAAGTAACAAACATACAAACGCACACTCACTCACACACCAACTTTCGCCTTTATAATATTAGTGTGATAATGCAAAGTACAGGTACACATATGTAACTATACAAAATATGGCGAAATATGACGAGCATTTTCTAATTATACAGAATGAGTGATATGTAGGGCAAAGGGCAAAGATTATGAAAAATCGACCAATCACATGCGAGATGAAAGCCGCGATATGGATTTCCGTCTATGTCATAATTGGTCGAGTTTTCATACTCTTTGCTTTGCCGAATTCGTTACGCAATAAGGCTGCTGGAGTATGTATCTGTGCCATTGATGGCAATAGTCTCGCCGCCTATTATATAACTGTCGAAATGAGTGTGTTAACCCTTTGCAGTATACAGTCGTGATTTTATATGTGTTCTACAGGCAAACGATGGATGTATTGTGTGAAACATTGGCTATAAAAAAAGGTGACCGTATTGAGATTGATGCCACCAAATAGAGATGTATGAGAGAAGGAAACACGCAACGCCGACCTTAAATAAATCGGGATAAGGCCAGGAGTATATGATGATCTACAGTTTACAGGGACTACCTAACATAAGTAACTACAAATATAATAAGACGTGTTATTACTGTGTTTTCTCTGCTATAAAACTACCTAGGTATAGAAGTATGAATCCTACTTCCTACCATATATCAATAAGATCACACTAATATTATAAAGGCGAAAGTTTGTGAGAGTGTGTGTGTTTGCATGTTTGTTACTTCTTCACGCTGGATGGATCGGGATGAAATTTGGCACAGAGATAGATTATAGTCAAGCACAGCACATAGGATACTACTACATTTTTATCCCAGGAATATGTTCCCTCGAGATAATTTTCGACTTTCACGCGGGCGAAGCCGCTGGCAGAAGCTAGTCCATTATTATTATAAACCTCAACTGTATTGGTATACACAACGTTAAATAATAAAAAACACGCCACCCTTTCCCAACATCAGATGAATGAAGCAAATAAAAATTAGGTCCGTACTAAATATTTGGCAATAAGGTATTTCCTAAGAATTTGATATCAAATAAAAGTGTCAGAAATAGGGCATTCAAGCTCGAGGAATTTTATTTAACATTTTACCCGAAAATTGCTGCCCGTCGTCACGATATCGTAAATAAGTGTCTAAAAAATATGAAAAAAGGGTAATAAGTGCTAAGATGAAAGAAACGACGCGAGTGCGTTATGTTCTACCCATACTCACTGTGCCTAGCTAGGTACTACATGTATGTCTATACCCAGCCTTAAGGTGTATGATTTAAGGCCTGTATCAGACACATGGCACAGACAGACCTTACGAGCGGACGGCGCAGACGAGCGTAACACACCAGACTTTATTTTCGCCACTCAAAGTTACTTGCTGAAATTACTTTCCATACAAAATGAATTCGTTAGGAATGAATCCTCGTGAAATCAACGTATTAAGTTCTGTACTGTAAGAACTTGTATCTAAACAGCTAGGCCTTAGTTAATTAAAACCTTGAAACCTTATTCTCACACTTATCTTTTGATGTCATTCCCAGAAACAACAAATTATATTCGTTAGTTCCATCCAATTTTATCAGGCTTCACACTACATAATTCAGACATTGTTATGCCTTCTGATTGAAGTCTGTGTAAAAAGTAAAAAGCAAATAGACTGTTTTTAAGATTCGCGTACAGTCTCTACGCGACCTCGACCGTTTTTTGCATAGACATTGTTGTACGAAAAAAATGTCATTTGCGAAGTGAAAAATATTGTTAAAATAGGAAATAGTATATCCCATCTATCCCAACTTAAAAATGAAGATACCTACGACGATAGTAGAATAGGGATGTTTCCTGGGCCGTCAGTAAGACTAACAAATAATATTGGACCCGTATTTTATGCTTTATCAAAAAAAATTACAAAGATAAAGCGCATCAAAGTTCAGGAGTGGGGGGTTGTGACGTCACCGTGTCAGTATAAAGTGTAGCACACCGTGACGTCATACGAAATATCAACGCACTGTAACGTCTTTATTTTTTGTTTACGTGGGAAAAGAAAATACGTGTCCAATATTTTTAGATACCTAATCAAACTGACGGACTAAATAGATTTTTTTAGTCATCTATCCTATTAGTAGAAGACAAAAATAATGCAGATTTTAGCAGGTTACACCGATCACTAGGTGCATACAGCAGCAGTAAAATCTCACCCCCTTGAAACTTGTTGGTAGATGGCGCTGTACCGCTTGACACCTCGATAAATAAGCTCCGTGTTTACATTTTGTTTAAAAATATTTAAAATCGTATGTTTGTGTCAAAACCTTGTAAAATATATGTATAAAGGCCTAATTTACCAGTGTAAATGTTATCAAAGTGACTAATTCAAAAGTGAGTGAAATAATAAGTGTTAAAAAAACATCCGTGACTATTGACAATAAATAAAAAGTGACAATTAAGAGTATTAATAACAGCGATATTATTAGATCAAAACAAACAATCAACCAAACAGTATTCAAAGTGAACATATTCAACATAAAAAAGTGTTCACATTAGTGTTTCAAACAAAGGAAAAAAAATCTTGGCAAATTACTCATACCAGTCGATTTGCCAGATTCAAATTTGTCATGCTTTAACATACGCTACTTAATTTTAACTTGGCATTGTAATTGCATTGTGGTTCAGTTAAATAACAAGCTACATCTAGCAGACGCTCGCCTTCAATTCAAGTTCGATTCCGGGACACACTACCGAAGACTTTTTGCGACATAAATTACTTTGTACACCAGCTTTTAAAAATCAAGAACTGGCTGACAGAGGTCGCTTTATAACATAAACAACATCATAAATAACCACAGATAAACATGGATACAGACAATATCACACTTCGCAAGCAGAACACTGGGTCTTTGACTAATTTATCGGTCTTAACATATGACGATGAAAAGACGTTACTTGTCACCACAATGATGAGCGTACCGGACAGCCTGCATGATTATAATGACGGTGATTATGTCAGCGACTTAAACGAACAATTAAATGCACTTAAGATGGAACTTATGAGTGCTCATCAGGAAATAGACCACCTCAACAGTGAAAACTTTCGATTGAAATCCGATTTAGATAAAGCCCTAAAGACTGTCGAGACATGTAAAAAGATCTGTTTTACTCCTGGCAGAAAAACTAATACAACATCATCATCGAGCAAACAAAAATCAAAGCCGTACAGGATCCGACCAATTGCATTAAATAATGACTCCGACACGACTTCGATTCATTATTGCATGGAAAATAAAGTCGACACCCTCGACAAAGAAACTCAGACTACAGAGATGACCGATACATTGACGCAAAATAAAAACCTGACATCATCTTCACACCTGGGTAATGTTAAAATAAACTCGCCATAATGAGTAGTAGGTGTACCAAAGGAACACTGCCGTTAATTGAAGAAGTTTTCTGTAATCAATTTGACTACTGTCATTATTTGCTACATAACGCCACCATAGAAGAATTATTAAGCATCGTCGAGGCCATCCTAAAATACTTCACAATGCAAGACTATTGGAGAAAACGATTTAAAAAATAAGGAGTATCTAGATATCCTCGAAAAATTTAAAAGCTCATTGAAATCCATTAAACACACAAATATTGTAATATGCGCTCCGACGTATATAAGAGGGGCTTTGATTTACAATTATAAAGTCGAGCTTTTCAACAACCTTCTAAGTTTGGACATAAAAAACCATGAATATGCATATTTTTTTGACAGTAATTACACCCTGACTCTTGAAATGTTTTCCTATAATACAGGCAACATTAACAAACACGGATGGAGAGATATTTTTGACCAGATCAGATCTAAAATATTAATTGACTACGATCAAGATTGTTCTAAAGTTGAAGGAGAACATAGTGGAACTGAAAATACATCGAACTTAATAGTAAATGATAACTCTGAGTTTTTTCTTTGATAATCATATGTACATCTTGCACCAAAACATAGCTGGCCTCCTTAATAAAACGGACTTGCTAACATTACATATCCAAGATCTATTGCAAAAACAAATCAGTATTGAAATGATATGCCTAACGGAACACTTCGTCATATCTGGTCAAGAAAATTTAATAAATGTGCCAAACTTTAAGCTAGCAGCTTGTTACTCGAGAAGAGAGCATAAGCGAGGAGGTTCGTGTATTTTACTTAAGATCCACCACGATTACAAGGAACTAACTGATGTAAAGAGTTCTTCTATCACAGGCGTTATTGAATGCTGTGCTATAGAAATAATTAATCATAAATTAATAGTAGTATGTATTTATAGACCACCGAATATGTCTAATATTAGTCTTTTTTATGACACTTTGGACACTGTCTTAAAAAAATTGTGCAATAAATCAAATGTAAAGGTAGTATTATGTGGAGACTTCAACATAGATATTTTAAAACGTAACAGATGCACCTTAGACTTTGAATCTCTGCTCCTAAATTACAACCTTATCTTAAAAATAAACCAACCTACGCGGCCAAGGAGCCTTACCTGCTTAGATAATTTTGCTCTGAGCCCAAATTTAAAATGTATTGCTGAAGTAATGGATTTTGCAAGATCTGATCACTCAGCTCAAATACTCAAAATTCAAGTCAGTAGAACTTGTAAATTAAAGTATTGGCGCACTCAGATAAGAGACTACTCAAAGGAAAATTTGTTTAAGTTTAAAAATCATTTAAAGAGTTTGTCCTTTTCAAACGTTTACAGCGAGAGTAACCCTAGTGAGTCTTATTATATTTTTAATGAAATTTTTATACTTCTTTACAATCAGTGTTTTCCAATGAAATGGATTACAATTCGATCGGAAAAAAAATTAAATGGATTTCGAAAGGCATTAAACTCTGTAGTAGCAAAAAAAGAAACCTGCTATGGAAATATAGATTGAATCCGTCAAGCAAAGATCAAAAAACATTTAAAACATACTCGCAAAGATTAAAAAAGATCATTAAACTTACTCAAAGGGCACAGAATAATGACATTATTAATAAGGCCCACAATAAATCCAAGGCAGCCTGGCAAATTATCAACAATAATAAGCATATTAAAGAACCTATTTTAAAAATTGACAATCATAATGTGACAATAAAGGATCCGAGGAAAATAGCAACATCAGGCATCAGAGAAAGATCGTCGATCATCAGAATCGAGGAAAATAGAATTAATGACCTAGTAAATGGCTCGAATTCAATGTTTATGTCACCGACAATCCCATATGACATAATAAGAGCAATTAAATCGCTTAAAAATACAAAAAGTTATGGGTACGATGGTATTACTACCAGTGTTGTTAAATTTGTTAGTGATGTCCTCTAAGTCATATTCTGAACAGTAGTATTGAATCTGGTGTATTCCCTAATAGCCTAAAAACCGTAGTAATAAAAACTCTACATAAAAAAAAATAGAGAAGATATGTCCAATTATAGACCAGTAGCATAGATCCCAATATTCTCTAAGGTATTTGAAAAGATTATTTATCAAGCAATGGATAGATTTTTTAGTAAATATAATATATTAAGCGAGGAACAAATGGGGTTTAGAAAAAATAAAAATATTAACATGGCAATATATAATCTCTTAACTAATATTATGACAAATGTTGACAATAAAAATCCTGTATGTGCAATTTTGACGGATATGACTAAGGCATTCGACTACGTAAACCATGATGTCCTTTTAAAAAACCTATACGCCTATGGTATAAGAGGAAATATCCTAGACCTAATAAAATCATATCTTCGAGGCCGATTGCAATACACAGAAATCACGCGAGTATGCCTAAAAACTAAACGTGAACTTAAATATACTTCGGATTGTAGAGAGGTCAAACATGGCGTACCGCAAGGTAGCGTTCTGGGACCACCGTTTTTTCTCTTATACATTAATGATTTACCCCGTCAAACACATCACCCTATGGTGTTGTTTGCGGACGATAGTACTGTGATAGTAAAATGTCCGGACTTAAAAAAATATGAAAGTGAGATTAATAACACATTAGAGAGTATTATTCATTGGCTTAACATGAATAACTTGATAATAAATTTACAAAAAACGAAGGTAATGCATTTTTAACGGGCAAACAGTTGACTCAACAAATATAGCAAGATTCCTGGGAATCTTAATTGACAGCAATCTGACTTGGAAACCTCATTCTGAGGACGTGTGTTAAAAATTGAGTAAATTAGCTTACGTTCTGTACAACTTATCGCATAAAGTAAGCCATACTACACTACTAACAGCTTACCATGGTTTGGTTGCATCGATATTGAGGTTCGGAGTAATTTTCTGGGGCAACTGTAGCGAGAGGGAGCAGATTTTCAAAGCTCAAAAGCGCTGCATAAGATCAATGTCATGTTTAAAAACTACTGAAAGCTGTGAGCATGTGTTTAGGTCGATGAAAATACTACTTCCCGTCTCTATACATATTGGAAGTGTCCATTTTTGTTAGATCAAATTTAAATTTATTTCCGACACTAGCCAGCATTAGATTACGCTCAGGTCCTTTAAGACAACAATATAATAAGTTATTACATACAGGTAAATATAAAACAACACTATTAAGAAAGAATATTATGTCAATGGGGCCTATCATATAATAAAGTTCCGCATAATTTAAAAGAACACCCTATTCGTATATTTAAAACTAAATTGACTACATTACTATTAGCAAAATGTTATTATTCTATTAATGACTTCCTGAATGATAAAGATTTATAACTGTTTTTTAAATTTTCATGTAATTGACATTTTTAAATTATATATTTTTTATTATAATTCCTGGATGAGCTTATTGATTTGTAATCGACTATGTATGTGACATTTTAAATGATAACAATTTTTTTTTTGAATTCCTGGATGAGCTTATTGATTTGTAATCGACTATGTATGTGACATTTTAAATGATTACAATTTTTTTTTTAATTCCTGTATGAGCTTATTGATTCGTAATCGACTGTGTATGTGACAATTAAGTTATTTGTGATTTTTATTTTATTTTCTGATGCCTTGTTAGATAACTACTCAATGACATTTTTTGTATTGTAACTTCAAAAAATAATGTTTTTGCATGCCGTAAGGCAGAATGTAGCGGAAACACCCAATTCTGTACCATCTCAAACTTGTACCTACATTGCTGGCAAATAAATAATTCTGATTCTGATTCTGAACTTGTAAAAGTGACATCTATGTACAGGAGGATATACGTGTATATAGAGTATATGTTTACGTGCGCCGCGAGCGCGCCATCTCTGTAACATCAAGGAAACTGCTAAGATATTCTAACCAGAAATAAAAAAAACTGACGGCGCTCATGCGAGTGGGCTAGGTAATATCCATCGTATCCTACCTATTGATATTTTATTAAACTGCCAAATGTGTTCCACAAACAATATACTTTTAACAAATTTCTAAAAACTCACAACAGAATTTTAAAATTTAATTAAATCGTTATGCCGATCGAAGAATCGAACCTGGACCCATTAACTCATGAGTCAAGCTATTATACCGCTGCGCCATTCTGACACTAATAACAGTTGTTAAATTAATCGATGTCTTTATGAATCCATCACATCATTCATTTCAAAGCTTATAATTTTGTTAAGTAAAATATGGCATCTCATTATAGCATAATTACTCGTCTGCTTGTCTTGTTCGAAAAACGACTTAAAATTACAATAAAATTATGTCATCGAGACTTAATTTTATTGTAATTTTAAGTAACTTTTTAAAAGTGAAAATAATCGTCCTTTGGGAACTAAATCAGCCATCATCGTAATATTTGGAATAGCCAAACCACGGATTATTGTACAGCCACCCGATCTGGTGACATGGCATTTCGGTTACCACGGTCCGGAAACATTTACATGCAGCTGAACTAACTAACCGAAGCTCAACGCCCAGCCAGGGTATGATTCGCGACCATTGCAATTTGTTTTAATAATTTGGTAAATGGAATGAGATCAATATTAGAAGAAGTTATAGAAAATATAGGTTACCCTCTCCGTTATTAGTATAGATTTGACCCCACAAGTTACAGTTAAGTTTTAATTTAATTGTTTTTTGTAAACTGTTTTGAAAAAGCTCGAGAGATTTAAATTGTTGTTATTTTTGTTTCAAATATATTATATATTTTATTTGAAACAAAATATATTCAAAATTAAATTATCAGTTTTTTTAGTAAATATCCATATAATCAAAATTGGGTAACTATATTAATTAATAACTTATGAATAATATACAATAATACTAAGTATCTAAGTGAATCTCTTTTTTTTTCGGCCCGCTAGTTATAAATAAATGATTGAGTTTAGAGTATTGATCTTCCTGATGGGAAACCGTGGTGTACACTGTCCAATATTTTTGCGGTCGTCTACTTAAATATTGTTCCCACACCCCTCTCCTTGAATGATGTAAAAATAAAAATGGCGAATACAGAATTTGTACATTGAGACTAACGCATCGTTTTTATTATAAATCCTCAACACAAGCTAAAACACACCATAAGTTTTCACAATCCTCACCGCTGCTGCTACAAACACCAACATATCACGTCTGCTTGGCGACCATATGTCACTGCAGGGATCCAGCAGAATATCAGCGTCAGGTATATTTGCCTGACACGTGCTGAGCTGGACTCCCGTTTGGTGCAAACCTTCAGACGCACACCGCACTGTTTTTTTACTTTTATTTCGTAAGTATGGTTTCCCTTTTTATGTTGGGACCTTGTTTTTAAATATACATGAAAATTGTAATAATTTAATTAAGATTTTGTTTGTTCTGCTGTGTCTTTTGTGTGCACTAAATAAATGATTTATCTATCTATCTAAACTAAACGTGTATGCAAAATTTCATTTTAATCGGTGGAGGATAACTACTTTAAAATTCAGTTGCAAGATTTGGCCCGAACACACTTACATAACTAAAAAGCATTACAAGTTAAATAAAAGCTTGTAAAATACGTTGAGTTGCAATATCGGATTTTGGCTGCCTTTCCTTATAACTGTAATCAACAGAAATTCTTACAGCCAACGATATACTTACACCATTCATATTATTATACTCTTCCTGAAAATATGAGCGGTACGGCTCAGCAAATAATTTTATATCCTTACTTAAGGGTGAGTTCGATAAAAGGAAAGAAAATGACCGGACGAATAACGAACTCATATAAATGCAATATTGTCCGCGGCCGACGGAGGCATAGAGGCGGACGGGACTCACCTTGCGACCTCTCCCTACTGATTTATTCAAAGTCTAAGCTCGGCCAGAACACATCTACTTTGGATTTAACCCAAGCCACTGTCGCTCTTGATAGCCCTGCCGAAGATTTTCGTAGCAGGAAGTGCGACGCTACAATCCCGCAAATGGGCCCGATTTACTACCGTCACTTCATGCAGTGCTTATGTAGCTTCTATTTTTCTTGACGCTGTCTTTTTATGTTCACCCTAATGCAATTAGTGAACTTCTTCTGTATTTTCGATGTTCCACTTCATTCAACTTCATAGTAATTTTGTAATATTCTTTTATATCCTCCAACCCCAGACAAAAGTTCGCACATTTACGAACTATTCAAACCAGAGAGGTTCAGAGTTGGAACTATTATAATTTTCTCAGCAAAATATACTCTGTTCTACTTCGTCTTTGAAAATAAAAAGTTTTCTCTACATATCTTGTGGACCCTTTTAATTGTTCGATTTCTTTGTCATAATATTTATTTCAATTTACAAAAAAGACAATAAAATCTCTGTTGGTCTAAAGGCAAGTCCCTGCCTCTGGCTAACTGCTAAATTACCTTGTTCAGAATCTTCAGAGGTACATGTTTTGCTTACATTACAACAAGAAACTGAATAACTTATGCTGTAGCGTAAGAAAATGTATAAAAGTGGTCCGGTGTTATTGGAATAAGTAATTTAGGCTACTTTACATAAAAGAAAAACGTAATTCCTCAAATTGATTAAAGCTCCATTTTTGGAGTAATATGATCTAGCATCTTTAAATAGAAAGGTTATTTTGTAGGTACCAAGAGCTTCTAGGAATAATTGGACGTACTTATGCAAACCGGAACCAACCCACAATCTCGTCAAAATTAAATTAAGTATACAGAAGGCCTTTAAGATACACCTTCTACAATCCCAGTAAAGGTCTCTCCACACATATCAAGGGCGCGCCCGGGACGTGGACGGAACTTGCCCTGTCAGGGGCACAAAAAATATCGGTGCACATTTTATAATATGAACTCGTTCAAACACATCCGTGCACGGGCCGTGCCCGGGCCAGTGACGAAGCTTCAATGATTGGGCCCGGCCCTGTCACGTCCCAGGCACGGCCCTGATATGTGTGGATAGACCATTAGTTTTAAAATGGTTTGACAACATTTGCTTAACAAAACATTAGTTTTATAAGGTTACCAAGTCTGCAAACTGCAGTTTTCAAATTAAATGCAAAGGCGGATCTACTCTTCGGAAGCTTCTGGATCTCTATAAAGAGAAATCTTTATCCCACGCTTTTTCTACAAAAGAGTTTTTTTGCATGTGACCCTCAGAGCATGTCCGAACTTCATCAAACGCGGTCCCAAAAATAGTAAGAGCAAACTTAGAAGTATGGCGCAATCGAACACGGCACACGAATGCCTCGCGAAATTGATATGCAGAGCTTTTACCATCATTTCACAGGAGTTAGGAGTTACCGCTGTTGAACCACGCACAATGATATATGCGAGATGCTAGACCGTCGCTTACTAAGCACAACTGTGACCTATTTCCCCCAGATAACCTTTTAGAACATTCCGAAAAACAAAAATTTATGTATTCTACTTCTAAAACGTGGATTGAAAACAAGAAAGATTGTTTCAGTAAAAAAAACTGAAAAAGGCTTTTACCTTTTAAGTCAAAAGCAGCCATTATTTTTCTTGTGAACGAACTGTGAGTACGTAAAATAAAGTGAATTAAAACATAACCCGTTCAAAAATTAACATGAAACATAAAACAAAACTATATCATTACAAACTTAGTACTATAATGAGGGACTTAAAAGGGCCGTTTACAATTACGCCGACAGCATGTTGTTCAACCACAAAGATGTAATATTTCAGGGTCTGCTGGTCATGACACAACCCTAATTAGACAAGGTCTCTAGTCACGAATAACAGACCAAGAGATACTTCATTATTATTTCGTTTCGCGAGGGTGCTTTGGTTGTTTGTTAGTATGAAACTATCTGGGTTCTTTTGTCCGCATGACAAAAAGCGACGCGTACTGAAGGCACTACATTATTCGTAATAACTTCCTGAGGCTGCACGATGGAATAATGGGGCATAACGTGGCGTAACCGACTCGTCTTACAGACTACGCTGCTGTCCTCTCGTTACCTGCGATTCCTTTTATGTCTCTCTCGCTTTCGTATTTCGTGCTTCACTCACCGTACGACTCGGGTTACATGTAAAACATGAACGGTGATACTATTCTTCTTAATTAGAGAATTTTGGAGATGATCACCCATTCACTTAATTACAAGTTACAAAGTATACATGCGTTTGAGAATTAGAGGAATTTCTGTTCGAAATATGTATTGAAATCGAGTAGATTTTAAATTAAACTATTAGTAACAGAATGAAAAATGGTAAGAATTTATATTGGCAAAATAACTCAAATAAAAATCTAATATAAATTCACAATCATACATGATGAAACACTCGATGAATGACATTCAAAGTATTTTCAAATCAAGCAGAGTTTTTAATAATTTTAGAGAAAAATGTTCTACAGCATTGCAAAGTTCGCTTCCTTTTCATTCGGACCCTTTAAGTGCTTAGACTGAAGGTGCTCCTGATACATTATTCATAAGCCGGGTTGTGTTACCTTAACTCTGCGATATTATTTTTTTCGTAAAAGAATTTACAGGAGCACTACTAATCACTTTTATTAAATAAATATTGAGTTAAAACAATCTCCTTTGCCCGGGGTATTTAAATAGGTTTAGATTTATGTAAATACTCTATTAAATTGCTGTTTAGGTAACTGTTCTGGATATATTTTTACTCGTTTTTAAAGCCTGTAATAATATTGAATGCCCGAAACCTAGCTAAAATAAAATCTAGATTATGGCGCGACGTTCTTTATTTTTGTCTACTTACAAAAATACTGTTAGTCTAACCCAAAGACAAATAGAGTTGACGTAAGTTTTCGTCAATATCTTACCCTGAACAAATATAATCTTGTGTACTCAGTAATAGAAATAGTTTATTTTGCCACCGTCTACGAGGTCTACGGCGTAGCCCGTAGCGCTACGCGGTTGTCGTTTCAAGTTCTACGACAAAAAAGACTTTCAATGGCTTTGTTCTATTTTGTAGATGTAAATATCCTAAAGTTTTAAAGTAATATCAGTCTATTTGCAACTTTCAACAGTGTGGTCTTGAATCTTTCTTTCAGAAGTTTGAATTGACTAGATTTTTGGTGGAAAAAACTTAATATTTTTTTATGTAAATATTAGGATTGCTTAAGTTCCAACAGGATTATACCTAAAATAACACTGTACATATTCTAGCTCTAACGGAAAACACACTAATGCCACGTAGTCACTAATCTTTCTGCTTTAGTAGATAATACCTGTATGATTATTATATTTTTACTCGTTTTTAAAGCCTGTCATAATATTGAATGCCCGAAACCTAGCTAAAATAAAATCTAGATTATGCCGCGACGTTCTTTATTTTTGTCTACTTACAAAAATACTGTTAGTCTAACCCAAAGACAAATAGAGTTGACGTAAGTTTTCGTCAATATCTTACCCTGAACAAATATAATCTTGTGTACTCAGTAATACAAATAGTTTATTTTGCCACCGTCTACGAGGTCTACGGCGTAGCGCTACGATTATGATTATGTCCCGATTGTGTCGAATTGCAATCTCCAAAGGTCATCAAACGTCCTAATTTCACACTAAATCTTACCACCCTACCTAATTGGGCAAATGATTGGACATTACTACTTAACTATCTACTAGATAAGGACAATGAATAAGATAATATAATATTTTATTGATTTAATTATTAGCTGAGCGGGTTAGACGTTATCTTCAAAATTTGAAGTCTATAGATATTGATTTGGGTTCTCGCGCCCCAGTTTGGTAGTTGACGCCAATCAGTTTGATTTGGTCTAGCCGTTCTAATTATAAACTATCAATCATTTTGACATTAGTGTGCCAATTGAATCGAGAAGGGCGTAATAGATATAAATAAAACCGTTTTGTTTTCGCCTTTCTGCGACAGTAGTTACTAAGGTAATACAACAGCACCCATCTACAGCTACTTGACATTACATTTTTCAAAGTTTATTGCTGCAAAAGATACCTACCGCCTGGGTTTATACTGTGAAAAACTGACATTCTTGGTCAATAATATTTAGGTCACGTAGTCTGAACGATATTTCCCTCTCCAGTCTCTAGGGAGCCAGCCAAACTGAGCAGCTCTTTGAATGGTTTATAGTACTAGTCTGCAGTCTGTAGTCAACCGCTTTCGTCTTACTGTTAGTGTAATCGCTTTTATACAGTACACTGGCGGACGCAGACACAGGTACTAATTGTGGAAAACGTTGCTTCGTAACAGGCCACTTACTTCCTACAGTCCTACCGCAGTTCTCAGGACGCACAGTGTAACTTTACGATGCGTGTTGGCTAATGCAGACAATGGGAGATGCAATTGTGTTGCTTTTCTTCATTCTTTTATCTGTTTTTACGTTGAAACTTTTGACTTTGGCTCAGTGTTAGTGGTCACTTTTTATTGAAACTTGATAAGCGCCGACTGGTCATTACAGACCCTATTTTGTATACAAATTGACTTAAGATAACGGTTACGTTAACAATACGTACGTACTCGCGTTGAAAGATTCGCACCAAGGCCTCAGTTTATTTTTCTTTGTACAGAATAAATGGAATGTTATTTCATTGCGAATAGAGTTCACAAATAAATGCACTATCTAAACTCAAACATCTACCTATAATAACATAGGTATGTTATGTGTAAAAGTGACATCTCTATACCGCGTCCCGTCCCAATAGCAATATCTAAAAGTATCATCTGTTCCGATAAACCCACTCTAAGCTTTAAAAGGCACGTGTGGCTGCAACGATATGAACTGTCAATAATGAAATTGGCTGAGATATATTTTATTTACTATTACCTCGTTTATCCAGTTTCCAATTTGTTATCGACCTCGCAGGAGACGGGCGGCCCCGTTCGCTGGTCGGTGATATTTCTACGTCATGTTCTATTGTTGTGTTCCAACTGGATAATTTACTTATAATTCTGTATAGCACTGCCGCGTTTGATGGATGCCTCGACGTCACAGGTAAAACGTAATCTGATTTATTATGGAAGATAAAGAAAGTTTTAGTAAATAACAATACAAATGAACGCAATAATTTGTTGTTATATATGTTTGTTTATAATACAGTTCCTCAAGATAAACAGTTATATCTCAATAAATAAATACTTAGTAAGGATTACTGTTACAGGAATTATATACCACCAAAGTGGTGTAAATTTGCATTGAGAGGGAAATGATTTCACAATCGGAACAGAATGAACACGTATTAAATATAACGCACAAGCAAGCTATCTGTATTTATCTTCACGCCACAATCCCATCGCAATCGACCAATACATCCAATTTGGTAAATCTGAATTTGTGTCTTTGATATTTCTATTGAAATGAAGGTATTTTCATTATTCAGTACCGCGAAGCTGCTTTGAGAGGGAAATGCTGTTGTGTAGAATTAAAGCGTTGGCAACACTTTTAAAATTTTCTACTCGTAGTTCTTTTCTTCCGCGTAACGCGAGCCTGCTAGAAAGTGCTAGACAAATGCCTCCTCATCCTCAATAGGCTGTTTATTTGTCGTGTTATTAAAGAATAAGTAAGCCCGTCAGCACACTACTGCGTATATTTTTAAATAAAATGTGTTCAACCAAATGAACGACTGAATAAAATATGAATAAAGTCCGAAACAATAGCTAGCATTTTGGTTTGGATTTCCACTTCGGCTCTAACGGATGTTTTTGATGTGGTAAAAAAATTATCACTACGTGGCACTGTGATCGACCAGGTAGGCTGGACAGCCGATATGACAATTAGATATACCTGCTGTTGGAGCAATAATTATAGACAACAATAACTCACAGCATGCAGGCGGCCATTGTACGAGTTCGCAAGGACAGCCGCTATTAACCGCACCCGAGGTGATCATCGTAACTCAACTTGATATAACTACAGCATCATACAAGACGACACACAGCCGTTTTAGTGCCATAAATTGAGTTATCTGGTTTATTACAAGCGCAGAGCAAGTGGTTATAAATCGTAGTGCCCATAAACAAGCGGCTCTCTAGGCGACTGTCAATCGAGCATACTAGCAAAACGCCCACATAAATATTGTTGCAGGTATTTCGCACGTATTTCCATACCAAATTGCGGAACGATAGTCATCTATCATTCGCTTTGACGTTTTTTACATCGCGAAAAATCTGACAAAGTTACAAATGTTCACAAATTGACAACATAAATATCTACGTGGAGTTACACTCCACGTAGATATGAAGAACCTTCGGATTTTATTAGCAGAGCTAATCTGTAATGTAAACTCCCTATTTCTATAAATATTTATTGCTTTATTTGCATGTTTTTTATCATCTCCGGCGTCGCGATTTAAATGTGAGTTTCAATTTATTCAAATCAAGTTAGAAATATTCGCAGCATTCGTATTAAAAGACTGTTACTTTGGAACTGAAACCACTGGGAGTATTATTCATTCAAGTGATACAACATATTTCATTACCAAGTCTGGATAGTTACAGGTAGACAGGTAATAAACATTTATAATTTGATTTTCCCTGTAACGTGTTGACAGTATAGAGTTTTGCTTCATATAGATTCGTATGACGCGTATGGAATGAAATATGCGATATATGCTGTAGTTCAACTAAATATCACGTATATCGATTTTAAAGGTAGACAATATACGATGAAGTTACTCCGGCATTATATACTGGAACAACAACGTATACTCTTCCCACCTAAAGGTCGGAAACATGCGTCCCGAAAGTGTAACTCCACGTAGATATTTATGTTGTCAATTTGTGAACATTTGTAACTTTGTCAGATTTTTCGCGATGTAAAAAACGTCAAAGCGAATGATAGATGACTATCGTTCCGCAATTTGGTATGGAAATACGTGCGAAATACCTGCAACAATATTTATGTGGGCGTTTTGCTAGTATGCTCGATTGACAGTCGCCTAGAGAGCCGCTTGTTTATGGGCACTACGATTTATAACCACTTGCTCTGCGCTTGTAATAAACCAGATAACTCAATTTATGGCACTAAAACGGCTGTGTGTCGTCTTGTATGATGCTGTAGTTATATCAAGTTGAGTTACGATGATCACCTCGGGTGCGGTTAATAGCGGCTGTCCTTGCGAACTCGTACAATGGCCGCCTGCATGCTGTGAGTTATTGTTGTCTATAATTATTGCTCCAACAGCAGGTATATCTAATTGTCATATCGGCTGTCCAGCCTACCTGGTCGATCACAGTGCCACGTAGTGATAATTTTTTTACCACATCAAAAACATCCGTTAGAGCCGAAGTGGAAATCCAAACCAAAATGCTAGCTATTGTTTCGGACTTTATTCATATTTTATTCAGTCGTTCATTTGGTTGAACACATTTTATTTAAAAATATACGCAGTAGTGTGCTGACGGGCTTACTTATTCTTTAATAACACGACAAATAAACAGCCTATTGAGGATGAGGAGGCATTTGTCTAGCACTTTCTAGCAGGCTCGCGTTACGCGGAAGAAAAGAACTACGAGTAGAAAATTTTAAAAGTGTTGCCAACGCTTTAATTCTACACAACAGCATTTCCCTCTCAAAGCAGCTTCGCGGTACTGAATAATGAAAATACCTTCATTTCAATAGAAATATCAAAGACACAAATTCAGATTTACCAAATTGGATGTATTGGTCGATTGCGATGGGATTGTGGCGTGAAGATAAATACAGATAGCTTGCTTGTGCGTTATATTTAATACGTGTTCATTCTGTTCCGATTGTGAAATCATTTCCCTCTCAATGCAAATTTACACCACTTTGGTGGTATATAATTCCTGTAACAGTAATCCTTACTAAGTATTTATTTATTGAGATATAACTGTTTATCTTGAGGAACTGTATTATAAACAAACATATATAACAACAAATTATTGCGTTCATTTGTATTGTTATTTACTAAAACTTTCTTTATCTTCCATAATAAATCAGATTACGTTTTACCTGTGACGTCGAGGCATCCATCAAACGCGGCAGTGCTATACAGAATTATAAGTAAATTATCCAGTTGGAACACAACAATAGAACATGACGTAGAAATATCACCGACCAGCGAACGGGGCCGCCCGTCTCCTGCGAGGTCGATAACAAATTGGAAACTGGATAAACGAGGTAATAGTAAATAAAATATATCTCAGCCAATTTCATTATTGACAGTTCATATCGTTGCAGCCACACGTGCCTTTTAAAGCTTAGAGTGGGTTTATCGGAACAGATGATACTTTTAGATATTGCTATTGGGACGGGACGCGGTATAGAGATGTCACTTTTACACATAACATACCTATGTTATTATAGGTAGATGTTTGAGTTTAGATAGTGCATTTATTTGTGAACTCTATTCGCAATGAAATAACATTCCATTTATTCTGTACAAAGAAAAATAAACTGAGGCCTTGGTGCGAATCTTTCAACGCGAGTACGTACGTATTGTTAACGTAACCGTTATCTTAAGTCAATTTGTATACAAAATAGGGTCTGTAATGACCAGTCGGCGCTTATCAAGTTTCAATAAAAAGTGACCACTAACACTGAGCCAAAGTCAAAAGTTTCAACGTAAAAACAGATAAAAGAATGAAGAAAAGCAACACAATTGCATCTCCCATTGTCTGCATTAGCCAACACGCATCGTAAAGTTACACTGTGCGTCCTGAGAACTGCGGTAGGACTGTAGGAAGTAAGTGGCCTGTTACGAAGCAACGTTTTCCACAATTAGTACCTGTGTCTGCGTCCGCCAGTGTACTGTATAAAAGCGATTACACTAACAGTAAGACGAAAGCGGTTGACTACAGACTGCAGACTAGTACTATAAACCATTCAAAGAGCTGCTCAGTTTGGCTGGCTCCCTAGAGACTGGAGAGGGAAATATCGTTCAGACTACGTGACCTAAATATTATTGACCAAGAATGTCAGTTTTTCACAGTATAAACCCAGGCGGTAGGTATCTTTTGCAGCAATAAACTTTGAAAAATGTAATGTCAAGTAGCTGTAGATGGGTGCTGTTGTATTACCTTAGTAACTACTGTCGCAGAAAGGCGAAAACAAAACGGTTTTATTTATATCTATTACGCCCTTCTCGATTCAATTGGCACACTAATGTCAAAATGATTGATAGTTTATAATTAGAACGGCTAGACCAAATCAAACTGATTGGCGTCAACTACCAAACTGGGGCGCGAGAACCCAAATCAATATCTATAGACTTCAAATTTTGAAGATAACGTCTAACCCGCTCAGCTAATAATTAAATCAATAAAATATTATATTATCTTATTCATTGTCCTTATCTAGTAGATAGTTAAGTAGTAATGTCCAATCATTTGCCCAATTAGGTAGGGTGGTAAGATTTAGTGTGAAATTAGGACGTTTGATGACCTTTGGAGATTGCAATTCGACACAATCGGGACATAATCATAATCGTAGCGCTACGCCGTAGACCTCGTAGACGGTGGCAAAATAAACTATTTGTATTACTGAGTACACAAGATTATATTTGTTCAGGGTAAGATATTGACGAAAACTTACGTCAACTCTATTTGTCTTTGGGTTAGACTAACAGTATTTTTGTAAGTAGACAAAAATAAAGAACGTCGCGGCATAATCTAGATTTTATTTTAGCTAGGTTTCGGGCATTCAATATTATGACAGGCTTTAAAAACGAGTAAAAATATAATAATCATACAGGTATTATCTACTAAAGCAGAAAGATTAGTGACTACGTGGCATTAGTGTGTTTTCCGTTAGAGCTAGAATATGTACAGTGTTATTTTAGGTATAATCCTGTTGGAACTTAAGCAATCCTAATATTTACATAAAAAAATATTAAGTTTTTTCCACCAAAAATCTAGTCAATTCAAACTTCTGAAAGAAAGATTCAAGACCACACTGTTGAAAGTTGCAAATAGACTGATATTACTTTAAAACTTTAGGATATTTACATCTACAAAATAGAACAAAGCCATTGAAAGTCTTTTTTGTCGTAGAACTTGAAACGACAACCGCGTAGCGCTACGGGCTACGCCGTAGACCTCGTAGACGGTGGCAAAATAAACTATTTCTATTACTGAGTACACAAGATTATATTTGTTCAGGGTAAGATATTGACGAAAACTTACGTCAACTCTATTTGTCTTTGGGTTAGACTAACAGTATTTTTGTAAGTAGACAAAAATAAAGAACGTCGCGCCATAATCTAGATTTTATTTTAGCTAGGTTTCGGGCATTCAATATTATTACAGGCTTTAAAAACGAGTAAAAATATATCCAGAACAGTTACCTAAACAGCAATTTAATAGAGTATTTACATAAATCTAAACCTATTTAAATACCCCGGGCAAAGGAGATTGTTTTAACTCAATATTTATTTAATAAAAGTGATTAGTAGTGCTCCTGTAAATTCTTTTACGAAAAAAATAATATCGCAGAGTTAAGGTAACACAACCCGGCTTATGAATAATGTATCAGGAGCACCTTCAGTCTAAGCACTTAAAGGGTCCGAATGAAAAGGAAGCGAACTTTGCAATGCTGTAGAACATTTTTCTCTAAAATTATTAAAAACTCTGCTTGATTTGAAAATACTTTGAATGTCATTCATCGAGTGTTTCATCATGTATGATTGTGAATTTATATTAGATTTTTATTTGAGTTATTTTGCCAATATAAATTCTTACCATTTTTCATTCTGTTACTAATAGTTTAATTTAAAATCTACTCGATTTCAATACATATTTCGAACAGAAATTCCTCTAATTCTCAAACGCATGTATACTTTGTAACTTGTAATTAAGTGAATGGGTGAGCATCTCCAAAATTCTCTAATTAAGAAGAATAGTATCACCGTTCATGTTTTACATGTAACCCGAGTCGTACGGTGAGTGAAGCACGAAATACGAAAGCGAGAGAGACATAAAAGGAATCGCAGGTAACGAGAGGACAGCAGCGTAGTCTGTAAGACGAGTCGGTTACGCCACGTTATGCCCCATTATTCCATCGTGCAGCCTCAGGAAGTTATTACGAATAATGTAGTGCCTTCAGTACGCGTCGCTTTTTGTCATGCGGACAAAAGAACCCAGATAGTTTCATACTAACAAACAACCAAAGCACCCTCGCGAAACGAAATAATAATGAAGTATCTCTTGGTCTGTTATTCGTGACTAGAGACCTTGTCTAATTAGGGTTGTGTCATGACCAGCAGACCCTGAAATATTACATCTTTGTGGTTGAACAACATGCTGTCGGCGTAATTGTAAACGGCCCTTTTAAGTCCCTCATTATAGTACTAAGTTTGTAATGATATAGTTTTGTTTTATGTTTCATGTTAATTTTTGAACGGGTTATGTTTTAATTCACTTTATTTTACGTACTCACAGTTCGTTCACAAGAAAAAATAATGGCTGCTTTTGACTTAAAAGGTAAAAGCCTTTTTCAGTTTTTTTTTACTGAAACAATCTTTCTTGTTTTCAATCCACGTTTTAGAAGTAGAATACATAAATTTTTGTTTTTCGGAATGTTCTAAAGGTTATCTGGGGGAAATAGGTCACAGTTGTGCTTAGTAAGCGACGGTCTAGCATCTCGCATATATCATTGTGCGTGGTTCAACAGCGGTAACTCATAACTCCTGTGAAATGATGGTAAAAGCTCTGCATATCAATTTCGCGAGGCATTCGTGTGCCGTGTTCGATTGCGCCATACTTCTAAGTTTGCTCTTACTATTTTTGGGACCGCGTTTGATGAAGTTCGGACATGCTCTGAGGGTCACATGCAAAAAAACTCTTTTGTAGAAAAAGCGTGGGATAAAGATTTCTCTTTATAGAGATCCAGAAGCTTCCGAAGAGTAGATCCGCCTTTGCATTTAATTTGAAAACTGCAGTTTGCAGACTTGGTAACCTTATAAAACTAATGTTTTGTTAAGCAAATGTTGTCAAACCATTTTAAAACTAATGGTCTATCCACACATATCAGGGCCGTGCCTGGGACGTGACAGGGCCGGGCCCAATCATTGAAGCTTCGTCACTGGCCCGGGCACGGCCCGTGCACGGATGTGTTTGAACGAGTTCATATTATAAAATGTGCACCGATATTTTTTGTGCCCCTGACAGGGCAAGTTCCGTCCACGTCCCGGGCGCGCCCTTGATATGTGTGGAGAGACCTTTACTGGGATTGTA